>OX424494.1:11107662-12592595 GCA_949152395.1 Agrochola litura | reverse complement strand
TATATAATATTTGTATACAGAAAAAACTATACGTCTTTTTCATTGTAACTGGAATGGGTTACAGAGGTAACTGCAGTCTTTATAAATTTCTTGCATGAACGGTTCAATGAAAATTAATTATCGATAAACGCTATTAAATTGTTTTATAGTTTAAGAGAGAAACGTACGGAATACTCACACTTAATTAGTGTATAGGTACTGTAACTGTGAAGCCCATATTATGTTAAAAACTTACAGTATTTATATTTTCTTAATGTCCCTCGGGAATCATCGCATTTCTGAATATAAGCACATGCTAATTTCCATGTCCATCAATTATTAGATTTATCTTTTATAATAATTTGAATTCAGAACTAAGTACTTTATTGTTGTTTTATTTTGATTTTCGTGTGAACTATATAGAGCTGTAAAACTATTTTCCTATCTGTCGTGCCTGTGACTTCAGCAGCTTTCCTACCATTTTTATAAAATAAATTACATAAAAGAGTATTAACAACTTTATTTACTTCCAAGTCGATTGAGAGCGTCCGGTCTGCACCAAGTGCAAAGAGCAACTGATAGAAATCTGACGCCTGACGAAACACGAAGTTTGCAGAGGGACAATAAGAACATAAATTTATACTGTAATTCTCTACTGAACATATGCGTGGCAGAAATACTAGGTATATTATTATTAATGTTACTCCACAATCTTCATGTTAACGAGAGGATGTTGCAGCAGAAGCCCTGCACCACAATTCCATAACACACTTACAATCATTCTTCATTTGCTCAATCAAGTAAATTGTTATAAATATTCACCTTGGATGAAGAGAAGATACCTAATAATTGTAATATAGAGCATGTTTTTTTTGTTGGAGTATCTCTTTTTATTTTTTCAATTTATATTAAAATATTTTCCATTTAATAAAACTAAAAATATAATATCGTATCCTCTTGGGTACATTACCAGTCGACAGCGATGCGGAGGAATTTTTCGACGCCATATTTTAGTTTGCTAATAGTTTTAGTTAGGTTAGGATATTTAAATAAATATTTTACTTATTGGATTAATATAACCTTGCAGACTGTTATAGAAATTGAAAAAATATTGTCAAATCCAGTTGCTACTAATCTAATTAGAATCTATTTTTAACCGACTTCCAAAAAGGAGAAGGTTATATGTTCGTCGCGTGTGTTTGTTTTTTTTTTTCTTTTTTTTTATGTATTTCCACCGATTTCTCCGTCAATTGTAGACCGATTTTGAAAATTATTTTTTTGTTTGAAAGGGTATGCTTTCGAAATGGTCCCATATAAATTTTATTAACTTTGCTTCGATGGTTTTTGAGTTAGCTTCAATAATACGTACTTTTTCCCACTTAGTATGTGGATGATTATGATAAGTTCCTGTCACTGTTATTTACATAGCAGGTAGTGGTTTTCGAATTTGTGTGGGGTAGGTACCACAACTAAAAAGTGAAAAATAAAAACTTTTTACAAAAAAAAAACAACCGACTTCCAAAAAACACTACAAAGTGAAAAATAACTTTAATTTCGGAAGTCGGTGACAAAAAACGAAAATTCAAAACCAAAGAAAGACTTCCGAAATTAAAGTTATTTTTCACTTTGTTGTGTTTTTTGGAAGTCTGTTGTTTTTTTTTTTGTAAAAAGTTTTTTTCACCTATTAATTTATTATTTATTTATTAAAACTTCTCGCACACAATAAGGCACAAAGGTGGACTTAAATGCTTTACCTGTACCAATCAACTAAGGGTCGGTAGAGGTGCTCAATTCATGTTACTGTTGTTAGAGACCATTATGATATTATATACATAGGTATCTCGACACGATGTCAGGTTTTTCCAATATAATGTAAACCTTTCGACAGTCACAATTCAGCTTATCATCTGGATATCTTATTCGGTAGGTTGTAACTTGTAGTTGGCCTATCAGTGCGATAGAACATATTTACACAACCAAAAGCAAACACAATGCTTTTCATTATTAATTTGGGTTTTTGGACGACGCTATTAACTTGAGTCGGATACGTTGGAAAACAATTAGTCCAATTATTGTTAGAAAAACCGGTAAATACACACACGTGACTTCGTAAAACCATCGTCACTATGTGATAGAATTTTTGTAAAGATAGTTAATTTCAGAAATATCTATCTACTATCTATCTATTTATATATATCTCTATCTATTTTTATCTATAAATATATATAAATCTATCTATAACTATCTATCTACTGATTTAAACTTGTTGAGTGACAAGCATAAAAACTCTATGAATTTAAAGCAAAACTATAACATCATAACACTGGCATGGAATGATAAGATATAACCCGGAAGGGGTAAGCAAAAGTTTACCTCTGGTACACAGATATATTTCGCAAATTATAATTATTTCAACGCCATGTAATGTGAACAGAAAATAATTTGAAGTTCCTAAAACCGCCGATTTTCCAACCAGAATGACTGTTTAGCTATATTATAATACTAGCAGCGCCCCGCGGTTTCACCCGCTCAAGCTCAATCCCGTGGGAATATCGGGATAAAAAGTAGCCTATGTGTTAAAGTCAAAGTCAAATAATTTATTTCAATTAGGCACAAAAAGGCACTTCTGAACGTCAAAAACAAAAAATAGAATTGATTCTAGTCGCCCCTTCCAAAAGGTAGTTTTCGTATGGAGAAGAATGGGCAAGAAACTCCACCGTTACTCTTTTAAAATGTTTTACAATATTTTGTATACATTAATTATATAATTATATGTGAAAACGATGCACCTGGAATAAGATTACTATACCACAATAGGTAAAACTAAAAATGAAGCAATGACAGAAAAAATAATTATGTAATGGATACATGGTGTTCACTATTTACAAGCATTGTAAAAGTAGGTACCTATACGATATTCCAAAAAAAATTACAAGTGATACTAATTAGTCAGTGTGTGAGTTCAAGTAATCACAGAATGTAAAAAAAAAAAAAATATAGTATTTAATTACACAATTAAATTAGCAACCAGTTTGATTTTGTCTAGACTCAAAATTATCCTATGGAGCTAGACCAGCATGCTTCCAAGCATTCTTATCTAGGATATAATCCTCTAATTTGTAATATGCTTTTTTACAAAGAGTACTTTTTATATGCGTTTTAAATGTTCTTTCAGTTAACTGTAATTCAGGTTATAAGTTATCTGTGTGCTAAATTTCATCCAAATCCGTTCATTTGTTTTTGCGTGAAAGAGTAACAAACATCCATCCTCATAAACTTTCGCGTTTATAATATTGTATAAGTAGGATAAGTTCCTATATCCAGTCATAAAATGCCCACTGTAGAATCCAAAACTCCCCTTACATCGTCGTAATCTTCACGCTTGGCAGGCGGATCCGAGATGGCAGTAGGTACTGCGTTACTGCCACATAGGATGCCCACAACCCTCCTGATAATCTCTTAATCACCTCTTACAAAGCCCATGGGAACTGGAGGGTGGTTTATGAAGCTGTGGTCGCAGAGTAAATAATGTCAAATATAAAATGTCTGCGCTTGATTTTCTTCAGAACAAAAATAATTTAAATATAGAAGGTAGAAATGGCAATACGAAAATAAATTACACTTTTTAAATCTAATGACGTTTCCTGTCTGTACACAAAAAATCATTCAAATATCTATATATATATATATATACATATATTGTTTGTTTGAGGTAATCTCCGGAACTACCAGTCGGATTTCAAAAATTCTTTTTCCATCGGGTAGTCTAATTCTTAAGGAAGGTTATAGGCTATGTAACATCACGCTACAACCCTCAGGAGCCGAGCAAAGAGAAAAAAAGTCAGAAAGAATGCTAGCTTTTGCCCGCGGCTTCGCCCGTGTAGTGATAGAAAATTATCCCATGGAAACGTACTTACTACCGGGATAAAAAGTATCCTTGTTAATCCAGGTTATAAACTATCTGTGTGCCAAATTTCATTCAATCCGTTCACCTGTTTTGAACAAACATACAAACTTTCACATTTATTATATTATATAAATATATATATATATATATATTATGTAGTAGGATTGTTGTCTCCACATTGTTTATCACCTATTCATGTAAACTCAACAGACAAAGGACAAAACTTAAGAAACAAGAAAATAGAAAGATTGAGAACAAAGTTATTGCTTATTTCTTAAGAAATTTCTGCCAGCAGACCTGCGACAAGGTTGATACAGAAACTAACCTTTATTAATAAACGTGGAATACCTTCTGTTATATTTCTTTATTTCCCTGTATTTCTATAGTTCTTGTACATTGTTTAGTTTTCTGCTTATTCTACCCATATTAAAATGTTCTTTTTTTATTTATTTTCTTAATTTATTTAAACTTTTCGCACTCAATAAAGGTACAAAGGCGGACATAATGCCTTAGGTATTCTCTATCAGTCAAGCAAGGATGGTGAAGAGATTAGATGGCTGGTGCTCTGTTTAAGAGGTAAAAGAAAAAATATTTAAAAAATATGTATAGGTATATAATTATATAATATAAATAAATATATATAAATAAAATAGGTAGGTACAACAGTACATAAATAGGTTATAAACTTATAATACACATAAATACATATTTAATATTATATACCTACTAAATAATATTGTACATGTACATCCTATAGGTATGTTGTAGAGATAAGTACATTTTTTAAATTTTAATTACTTTATTTGCTAACCACCTACAACAACTATAATAAACAATATTCTATTATATTCTAAGTTCGGTTAACCAACATTTTTTCGAGGTTTATGTTTGGCATAACTTTAGGTAGGTACTCCTCATTTTCTATTAGTTTAAAAAATAACAAAAATAAAACCACCAAGACCACCACCTTTACGTTATTTTGAATTGTCGTTTTTTATAACTAAGCAATGTTTACGAAACCAAAATAAAGACAAAAATTTGGTGTAACATAAAATTCGTGTCTATTTATTATCTTTTCTCCTTATACATTATTTATATAAATAATAATAGCTGCGCCCCGGGGTTTTACCTGTATCACCTTTACGTTATTTTGAATTGTCGTTTTTTACAACTAAGCAATGTTTACGAAACCAAAATAAAGACAAAAATTTGGTGTAACATAAAATTCGTGTCTATTTATTATCTTTTCTCCTTATACATTATTTATATAAATAATAATAGCTGCGCCCCGGGGTTTTACCTGTATAAGTCTCGATCGCGTAGGAATATCGGGAAAAAAGTATCCTATATTCTAATCCAGGTCATGGTCTACCCATGTGCCAAATTTCGTTCAAATCTGTTCAGTCGTTTTAGCGAGAAAGCGTGACAAATAAACAAACCCACTTTCGCATTAATAATATTAGTTAAGATATTACTTAGAAGTACTACAACGAAACAAATTCATCTGTCAGCATCTGTCAGCTGTTTGTGTATGTGAGTTTAAATGTTTGCAAACGCACCCACAATACAGGAGAAATTCCTAGTGTGAGACAACGTTTTAAAAACAAAAGAAACAAAAAAAATTTTTTTCTTAAGATTTTTAGTATTTAACCCAAATTAAGAAGAATTAATAGGCAGTGCTAATACAACTAAGTAGGTATATATATAAATTGTATTTAAATTCTCCAGTCTCAGTGGTTTATTATTATTAATCAGTTTATTTCAGATAAAATTAATCCATACAATTACAAAAATATGAAATACATTGAAAAAATACAGAGAAATAAATAAAATACAGATAAATAAATTATTACAATTATAGATACTTATTGTGTTAGTAAAATCTTATGCTCTATGTTAGTCAACACCCATCAAAATATACATCCATTTGTTTTGGATGGTTCACCATCTAGAACAAATGATGCATATTGCATATCCGCACGAGATACAACCATCTGCAGGATACTGTTCTACTGCGTCGCACGCGCTGCGACAAGGAGGCTACTTTCTTCCGTACAACTGCATGAAAGCCAGTTAACGCCTCCGCTCCGTAAACATTCCGGTCGCACTTTAATAAGTAATCATTGTGTAGTTTGTGTGATGGGTTTACAACTATCAGAAACGTAATCAGAGGCTATTTCACGTGGCCTTGTATTGATACTTACTCATCACATGTGATGAAGCTAGTAGTAATTATAATCTAAGTTACAATAATAAAAAAACTCGATTGAATGCTCTGCAGATTGTTTGTTCTCCAAAGTCAAGTTACGTTGCTCTGGTCAGACTGTATGAAGTCTAGGCAACGTCGCAAATAGATGTCAAATATTTCGCTGTTTTGATTAATTTGGCAATATTACTGTATGGAAATAAGAAATGTAGCTAACTAGTGAACTAGAATATTAATTATGTGAATTGCATTTGCACTGAATTTGATGTTGTAACCGTTTTAGGTGTAAAAAAGGCATTTGGAAAGTTCTCAAATACTTTTTTTACATCTAAAACTAAATATTCGGTGTTAATTATCACATTTCATAATCAATATTTTAATTCACTAGTTAGCCACATTTCTTAATTCCATACAGTAATTTTGCCAAATTAATCAAAACAGGTAAATATTTGACAGCTATTTGCGACGTTGCCAACTTTTAGGATAAACATGGCAGCACCGAATTATGTCTCAGTTATACCAAATCAAATGGCGGTTAATCCGAATCCAGAAGTCTGAAAACGAGTTTGTGTATTTTTTTATAACCTTAAATTAAGATCAGTCCTACTTCAAGATAAACAGACATTTACCCAAATTGGAGTGACAATCACACCTAAAATTGGCGGTTTTTTTTTACATCATTAAATTCGAGAGTATCTTTTGTACCAGACTTAAAAAAAAGAGTTTTAACCACATCTACCATCCACCCGTGACCTACTAATATATGATCCCAGGTCGCCACCATAGAAGAGTACGGGGTATACACCATGCTGCCGGCGCAGCAGCTTCCTCCCATCAGCCCCTGGCCCCCAGACGGGAACCTGCTGGACAGAATGGATGACCTGGCGCACAAAGGTAAAGGTAATGGTGACTATATACCATGACTTGCTACTTTTAGGTTAAGGTTGGTAGGACGTTCTTCGTATTTCGCAGGATGGATGTGTTTATTGTATACACAACATTTCCAAGGCGCGTATTTTGCGTATTGCAGACATCAAGATGTCACATTGTGTGTTGTTTACGGTTCCACCCATGTGTGTTTCGGCTATGCCTAACTAAATTATTTCTCAAGCAGAGCCCTTATTTTTGTGGTCATTACACTAATAAAGACAATAAGCCCACCTAAGCACGGACGTAAAAATATCGCGGCGAGATTTTTTCGCACACTGGATTTTCAACGCTCTACTTAGCACCGAGAGTTGAAAATCCAACAGTGTGTAATTTCGACGCGCTGGGATGCACTCTGTTGAATTTTCAACGCTCGGCTCAACACCGAGAGTTGAAAATCCAATGCGCGAAAAAATTTCGCCGCGATATTTTAACGTGGGCTTAGTCATGGAGCGAAAAACACGATTCACTCACAATTTTTTCAACATTCTCAAAAACGAAGGTGCAATCATCTGCTGGTTTAGCTGAGCATATCTGCATCCCTGCTGCGAAGTACATTTATATCGTTAGAATTAACTCTAAAAGAAAATATTACTAGGTATTCCGCACCTTTCTCCCCATATTTGAATCAGCAGTAATATCCCCTGTGATTGAACAACTTGTACGCCAAAAAAATTGTGCAAACATGCAAAATCGTGTGTCTCTGTCTTGTTTCTGCAGTACCTTCCAACAGAATATTATGTGTCGCTTTCTCTCTCTCTCAAAATGTTTACTCCCCATGTCTTAGCGAGGTCACACTGAAACTAAAAAAACTAATAAGCTGGTAACATCGTAGTGAAATAAAATTAGACCAAAGTAGACCATAGCAAAAAAAAATCAGCCACGTGATGGGCTTTTTGAGGCATTTAAAAAACCCAAAGCCTAAAAAAAAAAAATAAGAAAAAAAAATAATATATGTAGTGCCTCTGAAAGCCCATCATATGAATCAAAACACGTTATTAGTTGGAGTTAGCAGTCGTAATGCTAAAGTTTTTTGAGGTAAAGAAACTAGACCTTAAATGGTAGAATTAGTGAAAAATATACTCATACGTAGGTACAAACGTAGATAGATGTACTTACCTTAAAAAATCTGGCCTTTAAGGCTTAAAAAAGCCTTTAAGAGTAGTATACAAGTAAGGAGAAGTATATTATTTGCCACTCACATGAACTAAAATAAATTTAACCACAAATGGCATGGCGGTATGTTTAAACAAAAAAGAAACGTTATCTAAGATCGTAGACCGTGGAACTTTGAAAAATTCAGCCCCTAAGGCAAATTCAGCCCCTAAGGAAAATTTAGCCCCTAAGGCAAATTCAGCCTCTAAGGAAAATTCAGTCCCTATGGCATCATGTGAAACCAAAACACTTAATTGATTAATTAGAGTACGCAGTGGTCCACTCATTTAAACTATAACCCCAAATGGCGGATTTTAATGATGGCTAAATTTATTTAAAAAGACCCCAGATCTTAATGAAAAAAAAAACTGTAGACAGTAGCTTAAAAAATTTGGCCTCAGAGGCCTCTAGCTTGCAAAAAGCCCATCACGTGAATCAAAACGCGTGATTAATTGGAGTAAGCAGTGGTATGGTGCGGCAGGTCACAGCGGTGTTAACCAGCTCGGCGGGGTGTTTGTAGGAGGCCGGCCGCTGCCCGACTCGACGCGCCAGAAGATCGTGGAGCTGGCGCACTCGGGCGCACGGCCCTGCGACATCAGCCGCATCCTGCAGGTCTCCAACGGCTGCGTCTCCAAGATACTCGGCAGGTCTGTATAACCTTTGTACATAGTGGCAAAGTTTGTGGTTTGGCCATGGCCACACGTTTTTCTCAACTGCACTGCCAAAATCTCCAATCGGTATAAACTTTTGTAGATAGTGGCAGTGTGACAGTGTTGTTTAGAATGTTTAGTGTAGGGATCCCGGCTAAGTTAACAATACCCGCAAGGGTCAATCGATTAGATTAAACTACGCTGGCCGAGGTTAGTCCGTGGTCTTTACATAGGTACTGAAACCTCTCCATGCCTCAGAAAGTATGTTGAGCCGTTGGTCCCGGCTGTTATTCGTAGATCTTTGGCAGTCGTTACGGGTCGTCAGAAGCCCGAAAGTCTGACTTTCAGCCTTACAAAGTTGGTCAGATAAGCAGTAATCCATGAAAATACTGGTATTTAGCTACAATCCGGTTAGACTGGAAGCCGACCCCAACATAATTGCGAAAAGGCTAGAATTAGAATTTCTTTATTTTGCATAAAATATTTGCATAAAAGGTCTTAAATATAAGAAGTTCCACATATTTTGCTTACTTACATATTTCAGCATGCAAAAAATATAATAAAATTATATACAAAAACACTTCAATTGTTACTATTTGATACTAGGCAAATGATAAGTGTAGGAGTGTAATTTGGGGAATGAGGAGCATAATTTATCTGGAGTAGACGAGAGCAAACTCCTCGCTGTACGTTTTTCTCAAGTGCGCTCCCGTTCTGTCACGTTTTTTTTCGAGTGTGTGTGTACTAATGGAGTGACGGGAAAATCGCCAATCAACCCGGGAAATTGAGACAGCTCTGCATCTCTAAACAGCTGATCATATATGTACAGTAGAGCGTTAGTAAGTGGTAACAAAGCCAGTATAAGCTGACCTCGCATTAAGGAACTCCGTACAACCCTTTTAAAGATCTTCTTCTTTTTCGTGCGGTTAGTGACTAACCTGGTGTCAGAGTTTTAAAGCCGCCCATGGGCCTCTGACTTGGCTTCACGTGACGTCGAGAAATATCTCTCAGACGTTTCCTCACGATGTTTTCCTTCACCGTTTTTGAAGCAAGTGACAATTATACCCTTTTAGAGATAAGACCGCCTATTGTATCTCTGTACTTTTATATCTGTAATTCATATACAGACGCCAACACATCAGGCTACTACAATCTGTCAAATTTGTTTAATAGATTTTCAACTTTATCGCTGAAGTGTAAGGTTCAAAGTTGATTGGGAAAATTTGACAGTTTCGGGTAGCTTGATGTGCTGGCGTCTGTACATAATAAAGGAACAGTGGTGGCCCAGTGGTAACAGCCGCGACTTACGAGTTGTAGATCGTGGGTTCGATCCCAAGCAGGCACTTTACTTTGTGAAAAAAATATTTTTACACAAACTGAGTTTATGAAAACATCGTGGGGAAACCGGCATATCCTAGCTCCAAGAATTCAAAGACATGTGACATCCGCCAACCCGCACTGGGCCCGCGTGGTAGATTATGGCCCGTTCCCTCTCACAAAAGTGATTAAGCTGATTATGCTTATGCTTCAAAATAAAGAGTATTCTATCTATCTATCTACACTAAGCCAGCTGAAGGTCAAAATGTTACCACTTATGTGTTGTCAACTGTACAACATCAAAGTGACAAAAAAAAAATTTTTTTACTTAATATATGAACAGATACTCAAATAAAAATGATGACATTTTTCTCGCCGTACAATGAGAGAGATGAGAAAATTGTAATTTAATTTCGAAAAAACTATAATCCAGATTTATATTTTGACTAAAAATATTCTCCCATAAACCACAAACCTTCAAATTAATATTTTAAATCGGATTATCATACAATATCAGATGCAACTAGTACCATAAATAAACAAATAATTATTTTAATTAAACCGCGTCTCCGTAACCGCAAAGACACAGACTAAAAAATGCCTTGGCATATTATAGCTAGATAAAAAAAAGAACTTCTCATGTTACCCGCCCGTCACTACTCTGTGCCGTCACCTTGCGGACAGCCAGTCACGTTGAACCATGGGGCCGGTTGAAACATAGACAGAATAGTAAAGGCATATTATGATGATGATAGATAGTGAAACAAATCAGCGGGGTAGGTAATTACGAAGCATACTTACAATAGCAATACTATTCATTTTGACAGTTCAACAAAATTCATTGCGTTATTTACGTTCTTCAGCTGACGTATTTTGAAAAATATGAAGTAAGTAATGGATTAGCAAAATCCTTCGGATTGTACAGGTTTTGTGAATATTCACAGACGGCGATGATCCAGAGACAAGGTCGCTTTTGCACCCAAAATTTACTTGATATAAATAGTTGCAATAATTGCACTTTTACAATGCCGAAGTTTTCCATTTGGCAACCTATTATTTTCAAGTTTTATTTTTCCCTGCCGTTACAGGCTTTTATAGCATTTAAATAGAACTATATTCATTTTTAACCTCCCCTCCACACCATCACTTAGCCTATGCCTAATATTGCCCATGCTATGAAGCACATCGACCACAAATGCCGCGGTTCTTTCTGGGGTCGTCATTGAGGTCAGATGCTATGAGGCAGAGTATTAGGATTAACATACCTGAATTTGTCGTAAAACACTTTCCATATTTCCTTAAACCACCCTCTCTCTCACATAACCTATGAAATACATCAACCATAAGATACATGAGTAGATTTTGAACAGAGACCAAACTTTGTTCTATCGCCTTGCGAGGCTATGTGTGCGTAACGTCGAGTTCTCGAAGCAAGTAAACACCATAGATTTCATTAAGAAAATTTATCAAGAAACTGAAAATTCCGTCTTCTCTACACCTAGATTAGTGCTATGGATACATATGGATGATAAGTTGTTAAAATGGAGGCTATTGCGATTTCGAAAATGTTTCGCAATTACAGGTGGAATGGACAATCTAGTCAGCTTCAAGCACATAACAGTGTCATTGAGTAGTGTACCTATGGCAACGCGTTTGTTTATGTTCTTACACACTACTAGGTGCTATTTTAGAACCTGGAAATTTTTTAAACTTTATAGTGTCCCACTTCACCGGAACGCAAACCTATAACAGTGGAATTTTACAAAGATTAGTGTCTGTTGCTTACCTACTCTAGCACCATAAGTACAGTTCTTTCCGGGCCGGCTGCGGTCAGCTATGAGGCGCGGCAAACTATGAGCCTGCGGTGGCGACCAGTTGCTAGAGGTGTACCTTACTGCATACCTCACATAGTTGTGTTCTTTGTTTAGTAGTCGTATGGCCACTGCGGTTGTTAGATTTAGTTGGATGATGAGGTTGTAAACAGAAAATTCGCTCATTTTAAATTTTTATTGAAAAATTCTTTACTTTTTTGTCTTTGGAATTCTTACTTTATCGTAGATGCTTAATCACTAATATGGTTGATACCAGTTTTTACTTTTTGGGACATTCGTTTTTATTCAAAAAAAGAACCCGATTTTAAATCGATTATTTACATAATTGTTTCTTAAAATCGGATTAAGTAAGTACAGTTCTGATACTTTATTTTTAATTTAAAGGTACTTTTAAAGTCGGAAATAAAAAAATAAAAAGTGAAAGGCTATTGATAACAACAAACTCACTTCCACTACCAAAAACAAAATTAAAAGTCTTCACTACCGCAATATAAAACGCGCGTCAGCTGGCGAGCAAAGCGAATAAAAAGTGCACTTACCTGACATCGAACCTGACACCGGCCACTCGCAACCCGATACCGAGGGCAGTCAGTCTGCCCACCCTCTGGTGAAGGGGACTGATGGTGTAACCTGGTGACAGTTTTAGGCCTAAATTCTAGATTGGCACATAAGATATCTTGAATTTTTTGCCATAACGTATGCTCTGTTTCAAAAGCATGTGATAAAAATGCAAACAAATAGATCAGAAAACGAACCAGTACCCTAATTGCGTAACTTATTTTCGTAAACAATTATGCCTAATTTGTTTCATTTTGACAGTTCAACAACATTCATTGCGTTATTTACGTTGTTGAGCAGATTTTTTTTCCAACTTATGAAGCAATGGATTAGCAATCTGTTTCAAATCGAAACAGATTGTGATTGTGTTGTATTACGCAATTAGGATACGGATCCCAATTTGTAGTGCTACGTACAAATTGATTGAATTTCGGGCTTGAATCCGCAATTCTGATTTTAAATCACCTGAAAGATGTTTTACATTTGACAATTGAGGTTAGTTTTTTAATAATCTAAATTTTCTTCGATGATTTTTCAATTATACAATTTAGTAATGTAATTCAAACAATAATAACTGTTGGAAAAAGTGGTGAAATATAAATTTGAAAATTTCTAAATAAAGATGAATGTGTTACTAATTCCCTTTAGTGAGTGAGATTGCGTAAGAATTTAATCTGAGCGGAGTTTGTTTACACTTTTATCTGATACTTTTGAAACACATTCAATTCTTATTTTCCCTTTACTTCAATGTTCTAAAAGCCCGTTCAATTTATGTATTGCCCAAAACGTCGTATCACGTCCATTTATATAAATAACAACCAATTATCTACAGGGTTAGGCAGACGTTTGAACATACGAAAATAACGGATCCGCGGGGCCGTCTGCTATGTGTTTAAGCCCAATAACAAGACACTGGCCACACGGTTCTTTTTTTTTTTTTCGTAATTCATCGTTGCTCAAACTTCAAACGTCAATATTTTCATTAAAAAATAACAGAACTGGCTACATTTTTTTTAATGAAGTGAAATCTTCTTGAGGCGCGTTGGGCATTTTTGAAACCATTGATTTCGCGACACTGTGGAGTAAAAGACATCAACGCGTTGATAACCGCAGTGCCGATATTATTTCAAGTTTTCACTTCTGTCGACACTCCCGGAGTGCCACTGTTTATTTTTTCATCTATTGTAACTGTAGAATATTAGTAGTCCTAGGTTCGATTCCCAGATCGGGCAAAGAGTTATTGGGATTTTAATCATGAATTCGTGCCCGGTTGATGGCAATAAGCTCGCCCTCTACTTATTGCATGGGACTTAAACATAACTGATGAAATGTGGGTGTAACATGGGTGTAAATATAGGTGCACACTTTTGCTTAACCGGGCGTAATGTTATGTATATTATATTATTATATTTTTAGTAAACCAATCACATGATTTTCACAATATCTGTACATTTAATCAAGTCTCCAATAAATCTTATGCCAAACTGTCATGTTATCTGTAGTAAGGTTGACCAAAGTAGGTAAAAGCAATACATATTGAATAGGTCTTCTCGTGCCTACTAGTTAGCTCTTAAAAACTCATTTACATCCAGCAAAAATGCAACATGAATCTGTCTTATCTCTTGTAAACCAAATTACGCTTAGAAATTCTGGAACCAAATATTCGACATTAGAGGTAAAAAAAAATCATTAGGTATAGGTTACTTTATATATTCAGTAGCACACATACATTAATAAAATAAAAATATAATATCCTAACCTGACTATAGTGCATTATAGAGTCCATCAATGCCTGATTGCGGCCAAGGCTTGTATAGTACTTTTCTCAAACAATGCGCGCAAATTCAAACTATGTAAATTAATTATAAATTCCAGAATCTATGACGAACAAAAAAAATTTCACGCGCCAATATATTCGTTTGTTTCTTCTTTAACAGCTCTATTTGCTAAGCCAGTTCGAAATTTAAATAAAATCTTTGATAAGTTACCTTCTTGGTTGCCATGAGTCGAAGTAAAAGTTAGTTCCATTTTTAAATAACATGACAGATACAGATTTTCATAGTAACATTTTTGACCAGTACAGCAATTTAGATTTATCTCAAAGAAGGTTGTCAAAATAATGTTCGAATTTCCAAGCATGTTTGAGAAAAACCTATAAATAAACTAAAATACGGCGTCGATAAATTTGGTAAAATAAATCAAACTCAAAGCATTTATTTCAAATTAATCAATTACAGGCACTTTTGAATTGTCAAGGGGTCGGTCAGTCAGAAAGATGAAAGCTAGTTTCCCATTCCAAAGCGTAGTAGATTCCTATGGAGAAGAACGGACAAGAAACTCCACGGACACTCTTTTTTATTTAAATCAAAATATTGGTTACATCATAAAAATATAACTGTAAACCTGTGTGAGGACTGTATTTTCTTTTCTAACATAGCATGCAAGTGCTTATCGTAATCACATAAATGCATAATAAGAAGAAATATCCATAAAATGTTAACGAGGAGTTTATTACAGCCAGAATTTAACTACTTGCTACATAAGCCGATTTAGTTTGACGCAATGTAATAGATAATTAATATACAAAAATTTACAAAAAAAAACATGAAACTGTTTATAAGAGGATTCCTTACCATTTTATTCTGTAAATAGGATATCGGAATCACTTTTAAATGCCATATTAAAAAATTTAAAAAAACTAGACGATGTCGGCGTTTCCTATCTGACTACTCTGAGAAGAAAGGCCGAAACAAACTCAGAGGTCACAGTCTCTTTTATAGTCCACACAGAACCATAACAACCACACAGAACCACACAGATTTGAGTGGACCTGTGCAATTACTGCCAGCATTTGTCAGTAATCGTGGAGCTCAACTCAGAACTTGAAGAACAAGCGAGCTTTACAGTAATCGCATATGTTTGTAACATCCAAAATCTCCCCTTGGTAATAAGCAACATTAAGGTAATAAATAAAATAAAAGGGGCGGGGCCTCGTCAAGGTCGTTTTTGACAGCCAACTCTAGCACCGCGTGCGCTCATTGGTCCAATTAAATAGCGCGCACTTCCCCGGCTTCCTGTTACACACTTCCGTCCCTTTTCACGAAATCATTCCCACAGATTTTTAGGGCTTATAATGTTCTGTGCACAGATTGCAGAAAAGCGAGTGGAAAGATGTTCCACATAAAAAAAATCTTCCGAAACCTTTAAAGTAAAAATACTTGCATAGAACATTGATCCGTAACTTAATATGAATAAAGATCACAATCGCGTTTACAAAACTGAGGTGTCGTCATGGTGTCGCGAAATCAATGGTTTAGTCCCATCTCAAAAATGCCCAACGCGCCTAAAGAAGTTTTCACTTCAAAAATCATTGAAATTCTAGCAAATAAAATCACACAGCACGGAGACATCTCGGTAACCGCTGATTACAAGCGGCATTGACAACACTTTCCATACAAACCAAGTGTGTCACCGTTCGCTCGCACTACTCCCTAAGCACAAAACCCGTAGTCTCGGCCGAATTTACAGGTGATTCCTACTCCATATCACCTTCGGATATAAGTAGGTATACAGTGTGAGTCTTTATAATGTGCACATATCGAAATGAGGTGGCTATGCTTAATTTTATCAACTTAATCAATAAAAAAAAAATTGCGTTTAAAAAAATAAAAAATAAATCGATACGTAACGAGTGCGTCTTATTGAGATATTTTACAATTAATGTAAAAAAAAAAAATGAAAACGAAACGGATTTTTGCTAAAAAAACATCTTTATTTTCAATTGAGGGTAGTTTTTTTTTCCACAGTTTTAATTTTATGATAACGCCTATTTACTTCCAATCATTATGGAGTTTGTTTCATCGCGATAGATCATTTAGTTTACAAAATTACACCGTTTTGTTTAAAAAATCCACTAAAAAATATTTAGTGTTTTCAAATATTTTTTCCGTCCATAAAATTAAGCATAGATTCACTCATTTCAATATATGCACATTGTAAAGACTCACACTGTATGATATAGTCCTTCAGACCGTATTTCGGCCATGGTGGCCAATCTCAACGAAGACTAGCCTTCGGCGCGGCAGATATTATAGTGCACAAGTGTGTGAGCAGACACAGGTGCGCTCTCTCTTCCCTCACTCTCATAGTCCGATGGGACAGCAATCCGACACGACCGGAGAGAGATCAGGTACGGACATAAAATTAGTTTGGGCCTTGACCAAAATGAATGGCACCACGATTTGACAGTTGTCCCTACTCCCGAGGTATTTTTGACCGTCCAAAAAAAATAATTAATTGGGTGTACTGTTCAATCCGAAGTTTCGAACTACTTTCGGGCGGGCCCGTATATTCGTTGACGGACTTAGAGAGTAGGCCCCCAGAATCAGAAATTATTTATTTGTAAGAATGTAGTTTTACATAGTATGATGTTTATAATTTTATAAGTCGTGCACATTCTAATGACAGATAGAAACTGACGGCTTTGGAAGGCGTGACAGAAGTAGAGCGCTCAACGCAGTTTCGGGGACATGAATTTTATTAGTACTGCCGTCTCTAGAAGCTATACGCGTAGTAATTCCGTTCTCTGAGAATAAAATGCTTTATCACCAGCTAGTTTAATCTATAAAAATCTCACCGTGAAAACTTAGGTGAAGTGACCTGTCCATATTGTCGAGTGTAGCTTTCGATGTTTTTTATTGGTATACAAGGGTGATCAAAAAGTAATGATAATCGGTTATTTTTCTTTTTTCTCGGCGCCATTGGTTTCTAACGTGATATTCAAATCCGACTGGTAGTTCCAGAGATTAGTACGTTCAAACATACAAAAAACTCTTCAGCTTTATTTTTTATACTTTCAACTGTCATTAAAGAGACACAATAGAATTTTAATTGTTATCCACCTCAATGAGGCGTCGTAACAGATGATGAGAGAAAATATGAACCGATAATCATTACTTTTTGATCAGCCCTAGTATTGGCGTGTGCTAGCTGACATAATGGCAAATAATTCAATTTAATGTTTTATGTAATGTATAGTACATTACTGCCTCGGCCAGCAATTAGAGCATTGATGGACGATCAACACATAGGTACGTGAGTCCATCAATGCCTGATTGCGAGTGCGGCCAAACCTTGTATAGTACTTTTCTCAAATAATGCGCGGAAATTCAAATTGAGTAAATTCATTATACATTCCAGAATCAATGACGAACAACGATCATTTTTCACGCACCATTATGTTCATTTGTTTTTTCTTTAGTTTAAACAGCTCTATTTGCAAGCCAAATAGAAATTTAAATAAAATCTTTGATATTATACCTCCTTGGTTGCCATGTGTTGAAGTAAAAGTTAATTCCATTTTTAACCGACTTCCAAAAGGAAGAGGTTCTCAATTCGTCTGTATGTTTTTTTTTTATGTTTGTTACGCGATTACTCCGCCAATTACGAATAGATTTTGATGATTTTTTTTTGTTTGGTAGATCATACTTCAAAGGTAGTCCCATATAAATTTTATTAACTCTGCTTGGATAGTTTTTGAGTTAGCTTCAATTATACGTATTTTTTCCCACTTAGTATGTAGATGATATGATAACTTCTTGTCACTGTTATTTACATAGGAGGTAGTGGTATTCGAATTTGTGTGGGGTAGGTACCATAACTAAAAAGTTTTTATTAAATAACACGACAGATATGAGATTTCATAGCAATTTATTTGGTCGTTAAACACGACAGATATGGATTTTTATAGTAACATTGTCGGTCGCCTACTAGCTTGTTTTTGACCAGTACAGCAATTTCGATTTATCTCGAAGAAGGTTGTCAAAATAATGTTCGAATTTCCAAGCATTTTTGGGACAAAATATTTAGCATAAATCAAGAATTTGAATGAATTTTGTATAGCTAACTGAATCTAGCTTTTTGCGCCACTTCTTCCCAGCTAAAGCACTAGGAAGTGGTGAGGGGCGGGCATTTTGGGGGACTGTCTTATGTAATTTTGACGTTCGAAACGTGTTGATTCTCAGCCTAGTTTGAATAAATGACTTTTAATTTTGATAATTTAGAATCAAGCGGAATGACACTTCAACAGTTCACTTCAAGTTCAGTTCACTTCAAGTTCATTTCACTTAAGTTTTCACAGTGTTCCTACATAATTTAGACAAACATCTCTACAGTCAGAAACCCTTGGCTTAACGCTCTTTCTGCTCACAGGTATTACGAGACGGGGTCGATACGACCCCGTGCGATCGGGGGCTCCAAACCTCGGGTAGCAACAGCCGAGGTGGTCAGCAAGATAGCCCAGTACAAGAGAGAATGTCCTTCGATCTTCGCGTGGGAGATCCGAGACCGTCTGCTGAGCGAAGGAGTCTGTACTTCGGATAATATACCTAGTGTAAGTGATCTTTTTTATTTTTAATAATAAAAATATTGAATTGGTGACGAAGAAATTATCATACGTGTTTTCACATAGTTAGCAGTGGTAACGACCCAACTTACGAGTTGTAGGTCGTAGTTTCGAACCCAGACAGGTGCTTTACTTTGTGTAAATAATTTCATCACCACTGCTCTCAAAACGGTGAAGGAAAACATTGTGAAGAAACCGGCTTGTTCTAGAACCAAAAATTCGAAGACATATGACAGACATCTACTAACCCACACTGGCCCACGTGGTGGATTACAGCCCACTCCCTCTCGAAGAGAGGAGGCCTGTATCCCAGCAGTGGGAACATTATAGGCTGATTATACTGTTTTCACATTCGTGCAAAAGATCAAGCGATTTTTACTTAAAATGTACGAAAGGACAATGTTTTTCGCAAAACTTTCAAAAGTACATACATGAGTAATGTTTTTCACATAAAGATAAATAAAAATGCTCGATATAACTGTTTCATCGTTCCTTTTTTTTATTGAATTTTTTGTAATTATACTCTCGAACCGTTCCTAAACACAACGGACGGTATATTCAAAAATATCGAGATCAGACAGTTACACTTTACCAAAACGCTTTTCAGAAAGTATGAAAAATACGAAAGGGCGCCTCATAAAATACAATGGGGTACAGCACCCCCAGCTATACGGCGGCTATATACAGGATGCTATAACGCCTTATCTTTCGCTGGCACTATACAGGACTCCCCTTTCTCCCCCCTGTCCCCACCACTTGGCGGCAAAACAATATGACGTTATAACTTTTTTTTCTTCATTTTTTCCCTTTTTTGAATACGGGGCTGCTCCCTACTGGGACATCCTTTAGACGTCGATACGTCTTCTGTTATAGAGGCTGCTCTTTGCGAGAGATTTTTTATTGAAAAAACCGGCCAAGTGCGTGTCGGACTACGCACAATGAAGGGTTCCGTAGTTGAGATGAATTTATTTATCCCAAGAACAAACTTAACATTGTAGTTGAAAAACATGTTCTCCCATACATTCCAAATGCAAATCGTCGCTCGGCATCCAATACCGCGAATGTGACACTTTTACGTTTTTTTTAAATTGCAGGATCACTTATTTGAACGTATTGAATGAAATAAAACAAAAATCTGATTTTCGTAAAAAATTCACATTCGCGGTATTAATATAATAATAATCTAAATCTAATACCTTTAAACGAACAATTCTTGTATATATGTATATTTAATCTGAATCTCGGAAACGGCTCCAAGAATTTTTATTAAATTTAGTATGCAGGGTTTCGGGAGCGATAAATCGATCTAGCTAGGTTTAATTTTTAGAAAACGTTGTTAAAAAAAATGGTCATCCAGATATTTTTCTTTATTCAAGTAACAAGGACTCATTGTCTTAGTAAACTTATGAACTATGTTAACTTATTTTACCAGGTCACTTAGAAAGTTTTGCGACTAACAGTTTTTGTCTATAGTATACTGGCTGGTTTTGTCATGTCAATTAAAACTATGACTATTTATTACAAAAAAAACATAACATTCCAAATTCGAAATTCCCTCCACATTTTTTTACGAGCAAAATCAAAATACTGTCTTACTGAAAACTGGATTTACAACGAGAACATTTTCGCGCGATGATTTTGTACGATTTCAAATGTCGACCAAAACCAGAAGAATAGTTTGAAAGACTTCGAATGGTGTTCATAGAAAAAAGCCTTTCTAAAGCGCTGTTTTCCGCTGGTTCAACGAATTTATGGGTGGTCTCGTAATTTTGGCGGACAAAGAAAGAAGTGGCCGCCCTATGACGGTTGTTACATAACAAAACGTGCTGGCTGTGAAAAATTTAATTCAAGAGAATAGGCGAATTACTTATGAAGAGGTTCAGCATATACTGCCGATTGGATCGGGAAGTGTGCATGAAATTCTACACAGGCATCTTCGGTTATAGAAGATAGTTTCACGCAGGTACCGCAAAATCTAACACAGGCTCAGAAGGAGGTTCGGGTAGAATGGTGCCGAGACATGATAGCAAAATTTGTAGCAGGCTCGTCTCGGCGCGTTTAAGATATCATTACGGGTGATGAATCTTGAATTTATCAATATGATCCAGAAATGAAACGTCAGTCGACCGTGTGGCTGTTTCAAAATAAACCAACGCCTACCAAAGTGAAGCGAGCCAGAAGTGCAGGCAAAATTTTGATCGCAAGGTTTTTTTTTGCCGGTTTATCTGGTGTCAGTACCCTGACGAGATCAAAGGAGTATCAATGCTGAATGGTATGTTAACAAATGTTTGCCAGAAGTTTTTACTACTGCAAGCAGCAAGCGACCGAACACTGGCCTCCGTGGGCTACTGCTTCACCACGACAACGCGCTGGCTCACTCGGCACTCAAAACAAGAGACTTTCTGGACAGCACACCGGTCAAATTTATAGGTCATCCTCCTTACAGTCCCGATTTGGCTCCGTGCGACTTTTTCTTGCTCCCCAAAATAAAAAATCAACTCAAAGGAAAACAGTTTTCATCACCTGAAGATGCACTGGCTGCATTTGAGAAGGAGATTGGAGAGGTGTCTGATGCGAACTGGAAAATGTGTTATGAAAATTGGTTTAGACGTATAAAACTGTATAAACGCCAATGGAGAGTTCTTTAAAAAGATATAATAAAAAAATATATGACCTGTAGTATATTTTTTTCTAGTATCACAAAACTTTCTGAGTGCCCCACCCCATGAGAGATGGTACTGCAGTGATTGATGTACATGCAATTCAGCCTGCTAGCGATCTTTTTTCAGGATATTGTTGGAGCTGGCCCGCACTCTGCGCACCAGGGATACACACCTCATTCGCATCGTTGCGTAAAAGCAATTAATATGTACGTCCGCGAACATTCTCGATGCGCTACAAAAACGAGGCAGCCCCACCAATACCCTGAAAGCGTTATTGTATTGGACACGAAAGGCGTTGCACGACCTTTGGGTATATCTAGCCCACTGGTTGCACGTGTAAAACGTTGTACAATAAGCTCGAAACAGAGTAATTTTGACTTTTTAAGTGAGCAGCGTGCAAACCTGCGAGCCAGCATGTTTGCCCTTACCGACAACGCCCTTCGTTGATAAATGATAAATGATTTTATTTCTGTAAGTAGGTTTGTACAAACACTTTTACACTTCAATCATATTTTAAAACTAGATTAGGTCGGCGTTTCCTATCTGACTACTCTGAGAAGAAAGGCCGAAACAAACTCAGAGGTTCCCGCTCAATATCGAGTCCGTCATTGAGGTCAGGGGTCAATATATGACCAAGATATTTAAACGTAAATACTCTTTGTAGTGGAGTCCCATTGAGTAGGTAATACAGGGGGTACATAACCCGGTCTACCCCCAGTCTCAAAGACCATGATCTCCGACTTATTGGAGTTATACATAAACCCATTTGTTTTGGCATACTGCTCACATTTGGCGACCAATTACTTTCTGAGACTACAGATTGACGCGCTCAGAAGCACCATATCATCTGCATAGCTAATATTATTTACACAAATACCATCTATATAGCAACCCACTCTGGTGCTGCTGAGCTCGCCAATCCTGCCTCACCCGCATTCCAACCTGTATGGCCTGGAAAAAGTTCGAGCCCATCGTACACTATTGATCTGGTTCCCATACCACTATTTAAAGATGTTTATAAGCTCCGTTGGCAACCTATCCTTCTCCATCTTTCTCCACAATACGTCATAAGCAATCAGATCAGAAGCCTTGAACAAATCGGGGAAGCTAGCATTAATCGGCGTCCCACGCTGTGTATAGTAGGTAAGTATGTGATAGTATGCTCAAGACACAACACTGCACTTTCTGTTGACAAACCACGCCGAAACCCGGATTGGTTTTCATGAAAATTTACAGTTTTATTTATTTGTGTATTAATCAGACGGTCAAACACTTTTGATATTTTGATATTATAGTAGCTAGAGAGATGGGCCTATTGGCTGGCGAGCGACAAAATGTAAGTTTGTACGCACAATATTGAGAGATTTACCATGTTATTTTAAGACCATGGACTTCTTATAGGTTTTCCTGTAATCTATGAGTAAAGAGCCACACTATGTATTTTTTTCAAAATTTTTGGTCCAGTAGTTTTGGAGATAAGGGGGGGGGAATGGTCAATTTTCATTGAATTTATTAAATATCTTTAAAAGTGTTTATTTTAAAATTATATAAAAAATATATTTAAGATCCTCGCAACAAGCCCTTTCATTTGATATGTCACACGGTACTGTCAGCAAAATTTTTTTTTTAAATTTTCTTGTTTGCGCCCCAAAAGTGACCCTTATATTCAAAATTAATTTATTTACGTTACTTATTCGTGTTTGGGTCACAGAAATACATATGTGTACCAAATTTCAACTTAATCGGTCCATTAGATTCGGAGTAAATTGGCTGTGACAGACGGACAGACAGACAGACAGACAGACAGACAGACAGACCGACAGACAGACAGACAGACACACGAGTGATCCTATAAGGGTTCCGTTTTTTCCTTTTGAGGTACGGAACCCTAAAAACAATGTAAACTAGTGTCTACATTGTTTTTACAATAAAAATCTCAGGCAGGCTTGTCATTTTAAAATATCAAAGCTTGTTGGTAACAAAAAATATATTTTCCATCGGAAATTTCTAACACAATAGAATCAAGGAAAAATCTCGGTTCTAAATTGCTGTTATAATTATTTTAAGTAGTAAACCACGACATGTTGAAATGCCTTTAAAATAAATGCGGAATACAAACGCTTCCTTAGATTAAAATAAAGCAAATCTAGCTGAACATAAATCCACATTTTAACATCATTTCATAACTCAGCTTTTACATCTTTTTTACTTTACTTTTATCAAGTGAATGTTAAGAGCGAAATACTGCCATGAATGCCAACCAGCCATTTACCTAACTCTTTCATAGTTATAAAAAAGCTACAAAAACATAAAGACGCCATAAAAGTTAACGTAGCGCAAAAGATACAGTAATAACACCGAGAATCTCGCAAAAATTACTTCGACATTTTACGACCTGTACCTCTGACTATTTATACAACACCCTTTAGCAACAAATGTCGCCCTCTCGAATACTTAACATAAATTAATTAAGATATTCGCACAATCATCCTGTCGCTGACGGTTTTAAGAAAAAATGAAAGGACATTAAGTACTCTCACCGAGGAATATCGAGAAAAACATAAAAACCGAAACAGAGGGAAAATTTTGAGACGGAAATACATATTTTTAATGAGAGCGAAAGAGTTGGCGAGCTATCTCTTTTTTCCACCGTCTAAAGGGGGAAGAAGGGGCGATTTTGACACGACATGAATAAAGAAAATATGAAGGCTTTTGTTGCCGTAAAAATTCCAGTACAGGGGATAAAGTCTTTAAGTTATCAGAGGGTACCGTTAAGGATCGTAGATGTAAATGTATAGCCAGGTAGGCATAAATATCGGGCGAGTGAGGGCGTCTGATGTCTTCGAATTTATCGAATATCGGGTTATATTGTGTTTACGTGGATTGTACAAGAGGTGCTTAACGTTGAATATATTAACGTCTAGGGATCGATTCGGTGGCGAACCGTCGCATTTTATTAACTCTGACGAGAAAGGTGAACGCTGTTTTATTAATATTCTAGTTCATTATAACTTTGAGTGCGATCGATATGGAAAAAATATGTTCGTATTATATGGAGCTTAAGCAAACAAAAGAGTAACTATCGCTAAGTCTTTGCAGTAACGACCCTCAACAAAAAATATAACGATACTAAACCTTGTTAACTATTCATACTACTATTAATATTAGTCGCAGTTTAAAATTGCATTCTATACGTAAGACATTAAAGTCTATATTTATTTGTTGATAGAAAATATGTGGTGAGAGGGTCAATTGTCGTCACAGGGTCATATCGCGTTGGAACATGCGTTCCCGTAGCAAATCACTTCCGGGCCACTAAATCCAGGCCAAATTAATGCATTTAGCACGCTCCCCGGCCCTTTAACTGGGGATGACAACTTTATTTCATTGTATCGCGATATTTTCTTGTCACTTTAACATCAGTGACGGGGACATTGTGATTTTTTGCTGTTAATGTCGACTTTTGGTTAAATGAATCATATTTCAAATAAATGGCGTGCTGTTAAAATAAAATTCGTGTCATTTGACTTAACTACTTTCAGTTTAAATTGTTGGCATTTGTCATTGTGTCAATAATAGCGATATGTATGTATAATAAGTAGAGCTTTGAAATGATTACTACCGCACTTCTTATTATCGTATGGCCTGTAACTAGAACTGAAAATTATATTATCCTTACTGCACAAGAAGTATCTATTCATAATAATACTTCTTGAATATATTATAAATTAAAGTCACTTTTCGTGTCTGTCTGTGTGACCGCGTTGTTCTTCAAAAATACGCAACGGATTTGGATGTGGTTTTCACCATCGTTTAGAGCATTTATTCCGGAAGGTTTATGTGTAAAATACGTTGATATGAAACTTAAATCTAATAAATAAATCTCGATGTTTTGTCAAGTCTTAAAAACCGTGTGATGCAGGGGTGGGTTGCTAGTATCTAAGTAAATAAAAAAACATAACAAGAAAACATTCAGCAACAGCTTAATAGTTAATATCTAGACACAACATCCAATTTCCACGCCATAACAAACTCAATAAATAGCTCGTTCAAAACACTGATTTAAAATATCATTACGGATCATATCTGAGATTTGGATCTCAGGGGTCGGGAATATATCGGCGCGGCAACAAATTGTAACAAAGGAGTCCGGCAAAGAAGATTATCGGAGATGACGCGTGTCGCGCACGTGACATGCATGTGGCCGATGATAGTGCCATCCACCCTACACTTTCCTACACATTCAAAAACATACCTTGCTGTTAAGAAATAAGGTTTGATTTGCCTTGATGGGAGTGTTAGAGTAAAGTCACAGTTACTGACAAGCAGAAATAGTTTTTATCTATGAACTGTTCGGTACAGTTTTGTCTGAATGAAAAACTTATAAAAGTTACTTAAAACTAAGAAGTGTTGGAGGGAAATTAATACCACAATTCAAAGGATTTAAGGCTTACATTGATGTTGAGTGCGTAATCGGAAGAGCAAATAAATATAGATGGCGGTTGTATTTCTGTCATGTGCTGCTAATGTTGTTGTCACTTGCAGAAATACCTTTGGGGTATCTTTGTACCCCATAGTTTTTGTAATGTTATTAATCGTATTTGTAATTAAAAGTAACAATTTAAAATACAAATATACCTACATAAGTTTGAGTCCATAATAGTACCTGGTCGACCGAGCTCTGCTCGGGTGAAAATAGAAAACTGAAGGAACACGGGTGGGTTTTAGTCAGTAAGAGTCTGACACGCCCTCCTACTCCACCCAGAGCGGGAGAAGTTATTTGATAGTTTCCCACCCAAAAAATAATGTATACCAGCGTTGTATCATATTCCCGAGGCTGTGAAAATAGAGAAAACGAATTTTCCCAGTTATGAGACCTAGCTAGATCGATTTTTCGCCCCCGTCAACCACTATATTGCAACTTTCATCGAAATCGTTAGAGCCGATTTCGAGAACGTGAGTACAAATATACAAATATTGCTCGTTTAATAATATAGGATAAAACTACGTAATAAATATTTTCTTTTTACATACGATAAAACATACGCAAGTAATAAACAGGTTACGTTTGTCTTGTAGATGACAATGAATTTTTAAGGTTCCACACCCGAAAGGGGTCAAACGGAACCCTATTAATAAGCCTCCCCTGTTCATCCGTCCATCCGTCCGTCTGTCTGTCTGTCAGCGGACTGTATCTCATTAACCTTATTAGGCAGACAGTTGATTTGATTTTCACAAATTGTATCTTTCTATTGCCGCTATAACAACAAATAATAAAAATTTAAAATATTTAATAATTAAAGGGGTTCCCCATATAAGAAACGTGTTTTTTTTTTATCGCACACGAAGGATTCCGTACCATATTAAGATAGAGCAAACTCTATCTTAATATGGTACGGAATCCTTCGTGTGCGAGTCCGACTAGCACTTGGCCGGTTTTATTTAAAACCTACTTATTGTTTTTTTAACTTAGCTGCCATGGCTTATTTTAATTTTATTTTTGAATTGTATTATTTGTTTTATTTTCTATTACGGACGCTTTTAACGTTCTGCATCGTTCTCACATGTAGGTATAACTTCAACATGAATGATGTAACCAATATTTTGTAACCTTATTCTGATTTAAAAGAGTGTCCGTGGAGTTTCTTGCCCGTTCTTCTCCATAGGTACCTACTACGCTTTGGAATGGGCAACTAGCTTCATCTTTCTGACTGACCGACCCCTTGACAATTCAAAAGTGCCTGTAATTGGTTTATTTGAAATAAATGCTTTGAGTTTGAGTTTGAGTTTAAAGACTATCTTTTGTTATCTTTTAAACCTGCCCTGCCTACTTTTTCATTCTTCATCGATTTCCAGTATTCTCCAATTATATTCTAGATTGAAAATTTCGACCCTATAGGCTTCTATCAACAATACCAACCTATAGGTAACTTCCACGGTGTACCGGTTTCTCCCAAATTCCTCTCAAAATCACAACATATTATTAGTCGCACCCCCGCTAACCCGAACCAGTTAATTACGAGGTTTATACTCAATATACTGTAATATAGGAACAACCCCCCGCACCCCTGTGACCCCCCGCCGCGCAACACGTGTGTGATACCAATATTTGACGATTAAAGTACCTACTTATTACAATGATTTGGAGTTTTAGACGTTGGCGAAGTTTTTGGTGTACTCTGAGCTTAAATTGATGATGACGTAGGTTAAAATTTGTATTTTATTCAATAACTTGTATTTTATGCTTGTATGTAATTGCCAAATTAATCAAAGGTAAATAAATATCTGACAGCTACTCGTATTTGCGACGTTGCCAACTTTAGTACTGTTACTCTGTCTTTACTTTAGTATTGTTGTGAATAAACACTTTTTCATTTTTTTTTTTTTTTTTAAATGAACGCTCTTAACACACAATCAACAGTTTGACATTTTATGTACTCATCATTATGTGCCTAGCCTTTTCCCAACTATGTTGGGGTCGGATTCCAGTCTAACCGGATGCAGCTGAACACCAGAAATTTATACAGGGTGGCAGGGACATTGACGCAAAAACTGATACCATGGATTCCGTACATGATTCTGAACCCCACTGCGTTGAAATTTTTCGTTGATTATCTTAAAAATAATCAGCTGTTTCATAAAATAGTATAATACCGACGCGGTCAAAATAAATGGAACAGCAGATTTAAAAAAAAAATAACTGACGTAAAATTTCAACGCAGGTTCAAAATCATGTACAGAATCCATGGTAACAGTTTTTGCGTCGATATCCCTGCTACCCTGTATAGCGACTGCCTTTGACATAATATGTAGGTTAGAACTTGCTTAATAAGTTAAAGTCTGCGTCCTTCTAGAACAAAGCTCTGTCAATATTCTCGACACCTCGATGTAAATCGATTTAATAGTAATTCAGTCTCAAATGTAGCTCAAAACCGAGCTTGAATGTGGATCGATTGATTGTCCTTAGTTCCAAAACTAAGAGAAACATCGTTCTAGAATCATTATCATCTATCCAGCCTTTCCCAGCTACCTTGGGTTCGGCTTCCAATCTAACCGAATAGAGCTGAATACCATTTTACATGAAGCGACAGCCTATCTGACCTCCACAGCTCAGCTACTGGGTAACACGGTCTGGGTTTTAAGCAGTCTTATCAAGGGATATCTCTTGGTAAAACTGTCGGGTTTCTGACATCGTTCAAATCTAGTATGTGTCCCCAAAACAAATAATCGGCGAATTGTATTAGAACAATTAGGTCAAAACCGTCCAAAAAAAAAAACGTTAAATAAAACACAAAACGTACAAAGTACAGTTCGCAAAAAAAATATTGACGTTGTTAGCCCAGCGATAGGGTGAGAAGCGAAGCGAGATAAGTATCGCTTCGGATCGCGTCGCCACGTGCGTCCTAAGCCGGGATATGCAATTTTTATATTATCCTCTTCTTATTATTATTGCCGTACAATTTTGGTGTCATTAAGTGTTTTATTATTTTATTTCTTTGGAGGGATATCGTGCGATTTAGTGAGAAGATAGTTCTTTTTATTACAATTTAAATAGTGATCGAGCATAAAAGTAAGTTAGTAAGCTTCACTTTATACACTACAACTTAATATCCTAAGTCCTCATTTTTTTTTTTGAGACTGTTTATATTTGACACTCTTTCCACCACTGCCACCTTTTGGTTATATATTCTTCCAGAAATACTGTATTGAATTGCTATACCTACATACTATACGTATGTATAAGAATTCAATTCTGAAATTCTAGAAAAATATAGAAGTAAAGTAAATAAATAAAACCAGTTTATAAGTATATCGTCAACCTTATCTTTCTCCTTTTTATAACCCTAAGTTTAAAATAAATTTGAATTTTTAACAAAAATAGTAGGTAGGAGTAGGGGGGGGGGGAGGGGCTTCTGGCTAAGTAATAACAGCCGCACGGGTCAATCTATCAAGTTAAGCTACTCTTGCCGCGGTTGGTCCGTGGATGGGTGACAATCTTTACGTACCAAGACCCCTCCGTGCTTCGCAAAGCACGTTCATTTGTAGATCTTTGACAATCGCTACAGGTAGTTAGAAACCCAAAAGTCTGACAACCAGTTTTACCAAGGGGTATCGTGTTACGTAGTAACTAGGATGTGGAAGTCAGAAAGGCAGTCGCTCCATGAAGCTGCAATCCGGTTAGACTGGAAGCCGACCCCAACATGGTTCGGAAAAGGCTAGATAGATGATGAACAAATAGAGTAGGTATAGAATTTACTTTATACCTACTCTTGACATTATATACCTATAATTTTCTATATTTTTTTAATCAAATTAGATTCGTTACAGCTGTAGTGGCAATTATGTCATTTATTTGTTTGCTTTTAAGCAATCACTGAAATATAACAACACATAAATACGTGTCTGTATGTATGTGTAACAGATTGCGTATATTAGCACAAAATCCCACCGCGCTGCCGATGCCGGTCCGGTTGGATGGATGATGTGGATCCCCAATCTTGATTCCGGGGTAACGATAGCATCACCAGTCATCCATCAATTAATAAGTATTAATTTAGCACAAAATCATAGAAACTATGTTTGTAGTTTCGCGTGGAAAAAATGAAGAGTTTTTTTAAAAGCATTTGGGTTTTTTTTAATGCAATTTGTCAAAAAAAAAAAAATAATTAGACGAATATTTTAAACTTATAAATAAATTAAAAAAGCCTTTTATTTATTTTATTTTAAACTTAGCGAACCCTTAATACTCTCATATTTTTTTAAGAAAACGTATTTATATCGGTATTTTTATTTAGAAAATATTCAGAATATATTTTTATCGTATTAATAAATTGATCTTTAATCCCTTTAGGTACACGATTAATTCAGAAAAAAAGTTTATCTTTAATGACTACACAATAAATATTAAGTTAATTCTGCTATCCGTACCCCAGTTCCCTTGATCTGTAGCAATATTAAATTGCGATAGCATCGCAGATATTAGATAAGATACCATTACAACAACTTGTTCAGACATATTGGGGTATTTTGTAGTATTAAATGATTAGTGTGCGAGAGAGATCGACGATTAATGTTGGAAGAGTAGCTACTGAATGAATGTTAAGTAGTTTAATACTGATTTATTGCGAATTTTAATTATTTTATTGGTTATACGTCGGCTATCCGTTTACGGGATGTAGGAGAGGTCATTTACAACCAAATGACCTTTTGACTCCTATGTAAATGTCAACAATTTTCAAGTCATTTTATATTTTAATTTCAAACATTTTAAAATATAAAATGTCAAATTACTCGAAAATGGTTGACATTAGCATATCATCATCAGGGGTCATTTGGTTGCAAATGTCCTTTCTTATATCCCCTTAACGGATTGCCGACATTTATAACCAATAACCCTGTATATTTATTTAGCAACGTAACATATGCATACTTATTCACTTTGTCAGTTTTATATCAAAATAATATAGAAGTAATGCCATCTTTTTATTCTAAATTTGATTTGTTCTTGTTCTAAAATATACATTTGTTTGTTCCACCTTGAAAAACTAGTTTGATTTATAGGTTATGGGCCCAGTACGCTTCCGCTGCGCATCACATAGAAAATAAATAACTACATATGTAACAAAACAATACATAATTCTTATAAACTGACTTCTTCTGATAGGTTTATCGTGTTATTTTAATTAGATACAAAGTACAGTTTGTCTAAAAAAACTACAACTTTCTTGACACAATTAGTTTGCAAAAACAAACTTCAAAACTTTCAATTTACAACTGACGTTCTACATAAACAATGCTTATATAAATCTACATAAAATCCCCAAATTGTAAGTTTAAGGCAGTGAGTGTTCTCCACAAGGCATTCTTAGGGCCCTCTCGGTCGGCTGCACATCAAACGGCTTGCGCCATCATAATCAGATGTTTAGGCTTTCTTTGATAACCGACATTAGCGTCTTAGCGGAATTTAATTTGTTTTCACTTGTCGCACAAGTTGGGTTCTCTGATGTTGGGCGAGGAGGCTGGTTGATCGTGATGGGATGAGGAGAAATCTTGGTTTTATGGATAGAAGAACACTCTAAAATAAGTGTTGTTTACTTTTATTTTTTTGTTTGCCAGCTCCTTCTACTCCTTCCATTTTCCTCCTTCCAGTTTGGATAGAATATGTACAGTTCGTTCCGCCATCTCCTACGTGATGGCCTACTGCGACCCCGCCTCACCGCACCAGTTCTGTGCCATTTGGATCCACAGTTTGCAGCAGACATGTCCTGCCCAGTCCCATTGAAGTTGGGCAGCTTTTTGACACACGTCAGCTAACTTTGTTTTAGAGCGCAGTATTTTGTTTCTTAGTATACTGCGATCCATTGCTCGTTGGCAGACCTTGAGTTTGAACTTCTGGGTGTTAGTCAAAGACCAAGTCCACCATAGGTTAAGTGACGTTTTCAATAAAAAATAATGTTGACTGGATTTCCGAGAAGCCTCCTCGTGTGATGTCGAAGGTTAGACACCACATTAGGCACATTCGGTATTCAAAGCAATATGTTGAAATTTTTTATATAAATACTAGTATTCAGCTACATTCGGTTAGATTGGAAGCTGACCCCAACATATTTGTTGGGAAAAGGCTAGGCAGATAGATGATGACGTTCAAAGTTTTTCGGAGCAAAGTAAATAATAACTACTATTGTTGAAACGTCATTTAAAGACATGCAATAAACGCCGTAAAAATCAATCATTTTAGTTCGATAAACCACAATAAACTTCGTGCAATAAAATGAAACAAACAAAACGAGAAAACATACAGTCAAAATATACATTAGGTTAAAAATGCACTCAACAAGTACACTAGTCAAGTAAATTAAAATATATAATAAATTACCTGATTTTTTTTTTTTTTACATTCATAAATAAATTAAAACAATAGTGCCGATTCCCTTGTTCACAAACTAAACTAAATTTAAGTTCAGTGCATCTTTTTCTTTCTATTTCATTAAGAAAAGGACAGAAGATAAATTTTAGTTTAGTTCTGTCAAATGAATCAGCGTTTGACGTAAATTGACGTAATTTTAGTAGGCAAGTTTTTAATCACGTCTAAACTTGTATGGAGTAGTGACAGGCGCTGATTAATTTGACAGGACTAAACTAAAATTCATCTTCTGTCCTTTTCTTAATGAAATAGAAAGAAAAAGAAGCACTGAACTTAAATTTAGTTTAGTTTGTGAACAAGGGAATCGGCACCAATGTCTATTATCTAAATACTATTATAATATCAATGATTATTTAAATTACAAATATTAACTTAAAAGTATTATAAAATAATTACAATAGTTATCTATAATAATAACAACTAAGTAGTCAAAATAAAAAGCCCTCTTCTCCTCTCTCCTACTTTGCTGTGCCCGACAAGATTCACAATTATCATATTTTTGTAAAACCTGACACCTAAGTTCACATATAGAAACAATAAATATATTGAGTATTGAAACGTTCTGTAACACTGAATTGCATCCACATATTCTGTATATTATACCGACATTACATACATGCATCCACATTTTTCTTTCATCACTGAAAACACAGTTGTAGCTGATTTCAAATGACTTAATATGAATGTAAATTAGCAGACAGTTTAAAATTAAATCCACACAAAACCCGTGCAATCAGATATGACAATCAGTAAGTAGTGGGCTCAAATAAAGCTAGTATTATCAAATCAGTGCCGACGCGATTTGTTTATCAAACGCAAGCTGAACAAGTGTAGTCGTTTAACTAAAATCTTATTTGATCACGGTGGGGTGGGTACGTCCCCCGGCTGTCGTACTCACACATATGTTGGGAGTTTTACGCAGTTTTAATTTTAATCCCTCTACAGTGCATGTAGGATGCATATGAATATTAAGTGGTTTTGATTAATGTTTTTTTTAAGGTAGGATTGTAATGTTGCAGTAGATGTAGTTTCAAACAGATTCTTACCTACTAACACACTAAATTCGTTGAGTCAGTTTGAAAGGTTTGTGTAATACACATTTTTCATCTTGTCTGGCTAGAATAAAAAGAAATATGTTTACATATTTAACATATAAACATTTTTTACTTAATAAAATAAAAAAGAACTAAACACATTTGAAACTGCATAGTCTTCCAATGAAAATTTGACAGTTTTCATCTGTATTGAAAACAGATGTTCAGGAGATATCGATCCCATTAAAACCTAATTATTTCTGGCAGTTGGTTAGCCCACCTTTCCTACAAAAATGGCCAGTTCTTAACTCATCATCTGTTACGACGCCTCATTAAGGTGGATAACAATTAAAATTCTGTTGTGTCTCGTTAATGACAGTTGAAAGGCAATAATTACACTTTTAGTATACTATCAACTTATAGTTTTGTTTTACTTTGTGTATATAGTGTTATCTACTATTTTATCTCTGTTAAAAGATTAACAGAGATAAAATAGTAGATAACAAGAGGAGCTTGTGGCTAAGTAATAACAGCCGCACGGATCGATCTATCAGATTAAGCTACGCTTGCCGCGGTTGGTCCGTGGATGGGTGACCATCTTTACATAACAAGACCCCTCCGTGCCTCGGAAAGCACGTTAAGCTGTTGGTCCCGGCTGTCATTTGTAGATCTTTGAGAGGTGTTACGGGTCTTTAGAAGCCCGAAAATCTGACAAACAATCTTACCAAATGTATATTGTATTACCTAGTTACTGGGTTGTGGTAAAATACTGGTATTCAGCTGCATCCGGTTAGACTGGAAGCCGGCCCTAACGTAGTTGGGAAAAATTGTTTTATTGGGAATGACAATAGTAGATAATTTGCTGTTTGTGTGTAAGGACACTATGTTATACACAAACAGCAAATTATCCACAACATTACTCACAATTCCACAACACCGCTTAATTTCCTTACCAATACCAATTACAATCTTTACCTAAACATCGTATCATGACCACGAAAAGCTGATTTAGTTGGCCGCAAAGCGTTCAATATCGGCCATTGGGCGGTGCGTAATTGCGGCCGGCTGGTATTGGGAGGCATTCGCGCGCCGCGGTCCGCGGCTCGGGCCATTCATTAGGCAATCTAGATTAGTATTCCAAACGGCTATTGTGATAGGATTGGCTGAAATTACGCGTTGTAAAGGTAATGTGTTTGTCAACTGCAGCTCGGTTTGCTGTGGTTTTGGTAGTTAGCGAGCGTGGCTGTTTTTGATTACCTATGTGAGTTTTGTGTTTCTGTATTAAAGTTGAAATTCACTTTAGTTTATAATGGAAAACTGAGGAATAAATGTTTTTGCAAAACCTCCACCACGCTGTACCCCGTAGGCGACTACGCAGATACACCAACGGTTCCCACATACTAGAGTAATAATAAGTTTATTTTTATTTTCTTAAACTCTAAGGTAATAAACAATAAAACTTAGTTGCGCAAAAACTTAGACACTGGTGCCGATTCCCTTGTTCACAAACTAAACTAAATTTAAGTTCAGTGCGTCTTTTTCTTTCTATTTCATTAAGAAAAGGACAGAAGATAAAGTTTAGTGTAGTCCTGTCAAATTAATCAGCGCCTGTCACTACTCCATACAAGTTTAGACGTGATTAAAAACTTGCCAACTAAAATTACGTCAATTTACGTCAAGCGCTGATTAATTTGACAGGACTAAACTAAAATTTATCTTCTGTCCTTTTCTTAATGAAATAGAAAGAAAAAGATGCACCGAACTTAAATTTAGTTTAGTTTGTGAACAAGGGAATCGGCACCACTATCTGTCTAGAGCAAAGAAAAATAAGTACCTATTACTACCCCAGAGTGCTTAGAGCTTAAGAGCATAATGCATTCTGAAAGTGGGCAACGTCGCAAAAAGATCTCAAATATTTCGCAGTTTTGATTAATTTGGCAGTATTACTGTATGAAAATATGGCTATATGGCTAACTAGTGAACTATAATATTGATTATGAAATGCAATAATTAATATCGTTACAAAGTATATTTAGTTATAGATTTTTTTTTAATATTTGGAAACTTTCCAAATACCTTTTTTACATCTAAAACGGTTACAACATCAAATTCAGTGGTATAATTGTAATTCATTATTAATAAGTATTCTAGTTCAAGTTAGCGATATTTTATATTTCCATACAGTAATATTGCCAAATTAATCAAAACAGCTATTTGCGTCGTTGCCAACTTTTAGAATGAACGCTCTTAAAACTCTATACTTATTGAAACTTACTTAAGAAAAAATGCAAACAAATATGACAAACACAAATAAACCTACGTCCACACAAAACTCCAACAATTTCACAGATGTTAATACTACCCCTAAGCGTAGAAAAATAGTTGACAGCGCGAAATCGTCACCCATCCGGTAATAATAGGTAGTGATGTAAATCAAAATTCATAGTGATTACGACCCTAGCACATGAGTTATGACTTATTAGGGCCCCACAGACACAAGAGACCCACTTGTAATAGCCCTGTATGTCTAAATGACGCGTCGATGTGTTGTCACCTTTGTATTGTCGAATGTAACTGGATTGTAGTGTTGCCATGCTGTTAGATAATATGGGAATGTGCGGGAAGTTTTTGGTATTCCGCTTGTTAACGAGAAAAAAAATTGTATATTTTGACGAAAAAGAAATTACATTTTATAAGTGGGTGGATAGCATTTATTTTTTCTTTGTAAAATAACTGAGAATGCAGTTTCGTATCTTTCTTGCATCATTTTTTTTTTAATCTGTAGTCAATGGTATTCATGAAGAAGTGTAAAAGTTAGGAGTAACTGAATGAAATATTCATATTTCATAAGGTTCAATGGTAAACATTCCATTATCTCTGATTAAACATCAAAGTTATCCCAAAGTCGACTATAGCAGGTCATTTAAGTTATAATAACGCTCTATAATTTTCATATAAAACCACAACCTTCAATCTAATCTTTAGAATATCAAATTATTACACATTTTATTCAAATTACACCCCGTCGTTTACGTTAAAAAAAACCGCAAGCAGCAATCTTATTTTACAAACTAGCTTCCGCCAGCCGCTTCGCCCGCGTGATATCTTTATAAATTATAGCTTATTTTACTCAGAAATACATAATATAGCAATCTACTGTTGAAAGAATATTTTAAATCGGTCCAGTAGTTTTTAAGTTTATTCATTACAAACAAAAATACTAATATTTTCTTTTTATAATATTAGTTTAAAAATAACCATAATTTCAATCTATTTTCAAACGACAAGCCGTCAGAAATAGGACAAATCCACGCACAATCAAGCCGCATGGGCTTCACACAGCTGCATGGGGCAGTCCAGTCCTTCCCGCTCGATCCCCACTGATATTTATTATAATTTTATGCGGCGTCCACGCTTCCCATCCCTTTGTATGCTAAACGATGTCCTTGTCGCTTTTTTGTTGTTTCGAGGGGAATTAAATGTAATAACACAACTATCGAGATCTTTCGTGAATGTTAATGAGTTTTTTTCGCCGAATGTACGATATGATCTGACAATCAGTGTCAGTTGTCTATAATTACAGTTTGTTTAATGTGGTTTCGTGTTACAATGGGGTTTGTGGTGTTTGAAATTATTGGTTTTATTCGAGTACGTTGTTAGTGAGTATTAGTGTTGTCCTTTTGAATGCGGTTTGGGAATTGCGGTGGCAGGGTGCAAAATCGGAATTGGTTTCGAATTTTATTAAAAAAATTCTTCGAGATTAATAAGCTACGTAATTTTTTTCATTAAAAATATTCGAAAAATATCACTAGTTATAAGTACCTAAATAATGAGGAAACGGGAAATATATTTTTATGTATTTTGAAGTCTAAAGCCCCGTACGCTTTCAGGTTTCTGAAACAAAGATTTAATAATTATATTCAAGTCGAGAAAGGAAATAAAAAATAAGTCGTTACAATCTACTTTCTTGTGCATTACAATTGTTAACAATATCAAACAAAAAGAACGAAACTGTTTCTAAAAATAAAGAAAAAAACCGTTAAAAGTTGTCATTCTGAATCACTCGAGCGTTCATCCCCGTGCCGATTGTAATAATACACTATTATATTATTTTAATAATAATAATTCCGACTATTATTGTCATTAAAATCATTATTATCGACTCGAGACCGGTTCGCCAAGTAAACACAATTGACTTTTGCCATTTGGTTGGGTCACAAAGATTTAGGTTTTTAATTATATTGACCCCAGTATGTTTTCACTTCATTATTTTGCCATATTTCACACTTAAAACTATTCAATGTTTACAAAGGGAAGTGCTTTGGACCAATTTTTATTTTTTTATATTTTGCGAACTTTTGAAATGATGGTTAATTAATGCACTGTTAAATAACAAAGGGGAAATTAATAAAATCTTTAGTAATACCATTGCGTTAGTGAAAATAAAGAGCAAAATACGCGTTTGCAATTTATAATTTGAACTAGGTATATAGAAACAATTAACTTTTTTAAACTAAAGCTTTTTTTGCAAAGAACGTTTCTTAATTGGATTTTCAACAAATCTGAAAACTGTCTGCGAAAAAAGAATATTTCCTGTTGTGTATTCCAATAAGGGTCATTCATAGTTCATATAGTATATTGTTATTACCATAAAAATTATTTCGTCACACGCCACTCCCTATTATTTTATAGCGACCAAACGTGACAAGACGACACCCGTATCTTCACAGAAATATAATATACACATAAATCAATAATCAATTTTACGCCAACGAGAACGGTCCGAAGTATTTTTGTCGGGATTTTATTATTCTGGCAACACATCTAGTGGAAAATCGCGTCCTGCCGCCATGACGGGAAAAACGCGGGAAAATCACACTTATTTTCGAATGTAGAATGTAATAAGGAGTTTGTATGCTTCGATTGATACTTGCATAGCGTGAATTTGATGTTTGGTCACTTGATTTACCTGTTGGCTGTTGTTTCTTTGACTTTTTTAACATAAATATAGATAGTGTATTGACTAACTTTATAAAGTAGTGGAAGTAGATTATTTACAATGTATGGTCATTATTATTGCTTACTGTAGCAACACTTGAGCAATGTTGTCCAATATTTTAATAAATAAGTGAGGGTTCAATGCCACTTTCAAGTGTCAGATTGCCACTTCCTTTCAACCATTAATAAAATCAATCAAGTCGAAAATTTCCGAAAACATCGAGACGTCAATATTTCAATTTACTGTCAAACAATACATCTTAGAGGCATTTACACGAATCACCCCACCTATGAGAACTAATAATAAATCTCTGCATATCATTTCACCCTCAAACGATTCCGAATACACTATTGTAGGTCGAACACATCGCCTTAAGTTAATACAGAGCAGTATTGAGTGCCAACAGGACGCCCCCCACCGCGCCACAAAGCACAGACGTATTGACAAACTGCCTATAACTCCTATAAGTCTCAATCAAACAATGCCATTTATGAACTCCTTACGTTATTGACCTATTTCTTTGGCATAATAGAACTACAATTAAATTTAAATTTCGAATCGTGGGAATCACTCGAATTAACTGCAGTTTTGACTTTAGCTGTCATCGCATATGGGCGGGAAAGTTTTATTTTTTCTAAGCATAGGGGCGGTGTCGTGGTTTCCACGGGGTGGTCTTGCGTTCGCTTTCTTGTCCTGCAAATCTATTGTCAGCTGATGAATTTATTGTTGTTTAGCACTTCCTTATTTAACTTATTTATGGGTCACTTTTATTTGCAATTATTTTATTAATGCAGCGTCAGTGTTGTAGATTATAATTATAATACATTAAGAGGGCAATCGCAAAGTGTAGTGACTTTGTTACTATAAATTAATAAACACATCTATACATCCTAATCCTAACTTTTATTAATATGTATTATAAATGCGAGAGTGAGCTTGTTTCTTTGTTACACTTTTACGCTAAAACGGTCAAATGGATTTGGATGAAAATTGGCACATGTACAGACCATGACTTAGGTAAGGTAATAGGCTACTTTTCATCCTAGATCACAGACGGAGTCGCGGGCAACAGCTAGTCGTCTATAAATTTAACAAAATAGTAACAAAGTCAAAACTTTACATTGAATATTTTTGAAAACAGAAATTGATACTAAGTAGGTGTGGATGAGTCTGATGCTGAAAATATAGTTTTAACATTTTTGCCCGTTTGTCGGATGGCGCCAAAACGGCTAAACGGATTTGGATGAAATTTGGCAATCATCAGATAGAAATATAACCTGGATTAACACATAGGGTACTTTTAATCCCGGTAGTACGTTCCCGTAGGATATTTTCTGATATCCACGCGGGAAAAACTAGATCAGAATATAATAGCAGTAAAGTATTATTATCAAAGCAGTTGATTGGTGTAGGTACCTAATTTAATTTTTACATCATCTTCCTAGGGTTTCTAAGAAAAATATCTTTACCTCACTCTAGGTACAGACGCCAGCACATCAAGCTACCCGAAACTGTCAAATTTTCCCAATCAACTTTGAACCTTAAACTTCAGCGATAAAGTTGAAAATCTATTAAATAAATTTGACAGATTGTAGTAGCTTGAAGTGCTGGCGTCTGTACCTAATAGTTTGAGAATTTCCTATACTGACCCATATCTCAAAAAAATATCCTATGGGTATACAGTAGGACACCTACAGCGCGCATAAAATTCAAAATCCAATATTTTCCATATAATACAAAAAGAATAGAAAACGCATGAAAGAGCAAAACAAACATGCACTCCAATTTCGAAAAATTTCGATTGCCACGCACAAAAAGTGCTAAAGACAAAAGAGTATAATCAATGCAGCGAATAGCGAATAGAGGTGCGCATTTGTTCGCTTACTTCGCGAAACGGCGCGATGTCAAGGAGTCTTTCTACTTTCTAGTGAGGAGTCACTGACTCACCCAAAATATTGACTCGCAAAGTGCCGACTTTGGCGCACAATAGACACAGCAGGTTGCCTTTTGTAGGCGACCCTTCTGTACTTAACAATACCGGAGTAATGCACTGCTTTTTATTTTTTGCACATTAAAATTGTGAGTGGAGTAAACGAGCTTTGGATAGAGGAAAGTCTTTGGATTTTCTTTAAAATTTTATATTAAAGTGATTGTAAGTTTTATAAAACAAACCATTTCCGTTTTTTTTTTTAATGGGATTATTTAAAAAGCAGTTATTTCGAATTGCTGAGAAAAGGAAAAGTAATGAATGCTGCCCGAAGCGTAATCGCTACGCTGAAACTAGTTTCATTAAATTAATAATAAATATCCAGCTATTCATTCAGTTTTCTTTTTATTACACCTTATTCCGCATCTAGATAGAAATTAACAAATAGAAAAAATACGATAACACAAACTAATAAAAACATAATAACAAGAAAATCATATTACCGTTAATAAAAAACTTATGCAGCAATCAGAGAAATCGAATCGATCAATAGGGACCCTCTATTTGCGCGTTCCGTTTTACACAACGCTCCGCGCTTTACAAGATGGGTCTCGCTAAATAAAAAAAAACGCTCTCTAAGCTTATTGAAAAGTATTCTCGCCCTACGTTCACGGCGTCTGAGCAAATATAAGATAATTTTCGCGCTTCACCTCACCCGGTATTTAGGGGGCACCTTTCATACTTTTTACTGTGCCGTTTGATAGGTACCAAAACGACACGGAACGTTCTAATGTAATTTATTTTGTATTCAGAATGCGTCGTTCGTTGTATCGCCGCGAAACGCCTTGATTGGCGGTTTGAATTTTCTTTTTTTTTTGGGTAAATATCCGACACTTGATGAAAAGTTGACGTGCAGTAGGTATTGTATGTCAACTTTTCATCAAATGTATAATAGTATAATTACAAAAATGAGTCTGATGAATCAGAATCATTTTGTAATTAATAGATTGTGTGGTCTTCACAGGAAAGCGGCCTTAATAGAGCCGGTAAAGACTCATAGATGATCCAAAACTTTATATTTATTTTTTTACTTGGTAAAGCCGATTATAAAATCCTTAACCCCGGAAAACAAAGTACGATCCTCTATCCTAACACTTATGTTAATTTGCTATTTTCTTAATTTTTCTTTTAAAATCCGGATAACATCAGAATTTAGACTCACTTATTATAGTTGTTTACAAGGCGTGCGTCACGTTGTCTGGCTTTGTAAGAAGGTAACGTGGGATCACTTACCCTTTGGTGGCATTAGAGAAGATTAACCACATAGGTAGACATTAATCCCAAAATACCCAGCTACTGGAAATCAAAAACCGGACTAAATAATAAATAAAACCAATTAACCGTAAATTTAATTCTGAAACCACAAAAAACTGCATTGGAAATTATTCGAATGAAATGAGCACAGACCTACCATTGTCAATGGGACATTGTCTAAGTTCATGCATCTAAAGAAAATTAATCCGTGTACACACATAAACATATTTACTAAAAGGGTTATTTACTAATTGGTGTATTAGTCGAGTACAATCGTGGAAACAAGTCAATCGGTCTGTGTAATTCGAATTAAGGGACTGTTTACACGTTTGTACTTTGCGTGGAGTTTATTTTTTTATAAACGGACAGCGCAGACTGTTTTCACACATGGTCACACTTTGCGAACCGGTCGCTTATTTATATCTATGCGTAATGAAATTCTGTTATGGGGTATTGTTTTTTGGCTAGAAAATATTGTAGTACGGTAGTTTAAATTAGTAGGTTTTTAATATAAAAATGTAATTTTCTTTTGCACTCGTTCATTTTGCGGTTCTTATTAACCGTTATCTTCATGCTGCAGCGCATCCTGTGGGCGCATCTTACTTTCATTTTTTTTTTACTTGGTCATACTTTATGATATATCGCAGTATTATTTTGAAGTCTTTAACATCAAAGGTTTTTCAAATTAACTTTACAACAGAATTTATGAATAAAATTGAAATTAACTAAAACAACATTCTTTGTTTTGCTATTACAATGCGTCATCAATTTTCTTTATTTCGTTTCAAGGTGAAATCTTTACTGTGTTGCCAATTAATAAACAGAATAACAAACAACTAAGTATTTAATTGGCTCGAATCATTGACTCTTTCACAGCGTGCTTACTTCAACAAACGTCTTGTTAAAAATTTCCATTTCATTTGTAAGAAAACTTCAACCCTTTCTAGCTATTTTTATTTTATTTATTATTTAATATCATAGACGTCAGCCGTTTGACTTTTAATTATACGTCTCGTTATAATTTTCTGATCGAACAAGTCTTTAATTTAAAAGTTTTAAATGAAATAGCTCTCTCTAACGATATCTCTATGATAACTGAAATCTTTTTACTTTATGTTAAGTTTAATTTTGCTCAGACGAATAACTGCGAATGGAATATTATTCATATATTTTTAAATTACTTGATAATATTTAATAATAAAATTAAAAATAATAGTTTCGTATGTGCGTAATTTTCGTAACACGCGACGGTGCCCATAGCTATGTATGGGCACCGTCGCGTGTGTACTACTGTATAAATCGAAGTAGTAACCGCAAAGCGCTAAAAGTTTTTTTTACCATTAAATATACTAAACTCATATAACTCATACGATCTAACAAATCAACATTCGAACTGTCAACAACACTAATCATAGACTCGAAAAAAATATAAGTAAAAAAAAAACAGCGTTCGTTTTTCAAACGTGGCGCGCTTTCTCGGTCCATCGGGCATTCCGTCATATGCCAGTCACGACGGTGCTCGGACCACCGCGAGTCGCGTCTCGGGTTACCGTCTATCGTCTTACCTTGCCTTCCTGCCCTACGTCTAAGTTACTACGTCGCGTCATATGCCGCGGTGACAGTTGGCGAGGTGATATTCGGTTTTGTTTCATATTTTTAGGAGTTTGGGTGGGCTGAAAAAAGAAAGGCTTTTGCGGATAGCTTATCTACCGACTCTATGTGAGCATACAATGGCCATTGCGCACGCGCATGCTAATCATGTAACGATGTTATGGATAAAACTCGTAAGACTACAGAGATTCTCTTTTAAAAATTGATTAGAAGATATTTTGTGTAATATGATTTTAATTTTTAGTATTTTTATATACCTATTTGATTTATATTTATATTATTATTAAATTATTAAATTTATTTATTCGGACAACAAAAGATCCATTATGTTAGTAATATCTTAAACCTAGTGTTAGTAGAATATAATTATTATTGAGAATGAGATTGAGACATTTTGCACAGAAGATGACCAAGTATATACAATTCCCGTTTTTTTAAAGAAAATTCGTGAAATTTTGGAACGTTTTTAATTACGTGAATTGGCCTTCAGATCAATATTGTTTTATTCCTACAGATTTTACTGGTAAAGCTAGAGAATATATTGACATAATGATCTATCAATACGAGGTATTGGTAACTGGTTACATCGCTCTGTCAGACCTGCCCATTCGTGACAGTATCATGAAATAAATCTGTTATTAGCCATGTTGATAGATTCTTATCAGATTAACCAACGATGATTATAGCTACTTGAACTTTATCAAAGACCACCATGATGACGTTCAAGGGAATATTGCCAAAAATATAACTTTTAACGAACGGATTGGTGTGCGAAAGGATGTAGTTACACATCTCATAGCTTTTTGTGTTGACAAAGATAAAAACCGTGCAATATCGCAACACTGAAGCTTCGGGCATTTTGAAAATCTTAGGGTCCAGTCGCTGATTTTTGCAATGCGACGTCGCAAAACTTTTATGTGTGTCGCCCTTTTTCAGACGTCAATGTCAAGAAACGGATTACTTATTCTAAGAAGATTCTTGTTAGTTATATGCTATTAATATGTATATCTGAGGGCCTACGCCAAATATGCCAGACAAATTGACATTCGATAACGATGATGGACACCAAAAATGTATGGGACTGATTTAAGCTACCAAAAGCTTATCTCAACCCTGTTGAAAATCGTTAGGGACCGCCTTGAAAGCAATTGACACCCGTCTTGGTCTCGTCTTTCACCGTAAGATGTGCTTAAAAATCCAATAAATAACATCGTTCAGCATTGAAAAAACACTAAATACCTCAAACGCCATACCAATAAACATCTTTAATTTTAATCAATTTATGTCACGCCCTTCCGATCGCGTGTCATCACTGCCCTTTATTATAAACATCGGGTATCATGGCACAGGCCCTCACTCATACAGCCAATAGGTTTTATCCTTATTTTGTTATTAAACCTCGACCTTTCTCATTAATCGAAGTGATTTCTGGGAATTCGTTCGATGTTCAAAAATTGGGTCAGTGTTTTTTTTAAACGTTATGGATGATGAATTAGGCGGTAACAGATGATCAGGTTACGTTTTCTTTATTTGAAAACCACAAACTTCACGCATTTTAAGCTCGAAGGGTTTGTTAGAGCTTTTTACAATTGAGATACACCAAGTTTATCGGTGTTCGAATTAGATTACAGTGGATGTAGGACCACAAATACGAGGTACTATTGCTACTTTCCTGATATCAAGCCACCGTGTATAAACCAGTGAGTGTTGTCAACGGTGACTAGAAAATTCCGTCAAAGGGATCCTTTTGTCTGCCTTTAAGCTGTTCTTGGTAGAAAGAAGGATCGTATAGAACTGAGATCGCGTGCAATTCCAACAGTTTCCCATTTATAAGTTACTTACTGTTCAGATCTAAAAGAAAACTGTTGTCAACAAAAACATGCTTCTTATCCATGTCATACCCATAATAACAGCATCTAGTCGAGATACCTCCTATTGCAATTTTGCATAGTATTTCAGCTGAGTATAAACAGCACTATATAGTCTTTCATGCATTTATTAATAACCCTCATTCCCACCAGGTCTCCTCCATAAACCGGGTGCTCCGTAACCTAGCAGCCCAGAAAGAGAAAGCGAACAACCAGCAACCATCCCCAGAGTGCTCAACGCCGGTCTACGAGCGCCTGCGACTGCTGGGGGCCCCGGGCGCTTCTCCGGCCTGGCCCCGCGCCCCTTGGCCTGCGCAAATTGACGCCAGGACCCCGCCCTACCAGCTGCACAGTCTGAGTCCTGGGCCCCAGGCGATCAGCTGCAATGGAGGGGATATGACGGCGATGAAGAAGAGTAAGTAGAATAATTTCATTTTCTTCGTAAGTGATTTTTGTGGATTTTATTACGGGTTTTCTGTTTGTGGATGTGTGTTTTCAGGATTACCCTTTTAACTGTCATTAATGAGACACAATAGAATTTTAATTGTTATCGATCTCAATAAGTCCTCGTGACAGTTGAACTCGTATATCCCAAAAGCTGTAAATATCTTTCACTTTTTAGGCGAAATTTGGGTGTACTATACTATATAGGTACACCTCTGCCCCACCCTTCGAGGAATAAGGTGTGATGTTTATTTATTTATTTATAAACTTATACAACTTTTGATTAGGTTGAGCTCCGCTTGCCGCGGTTGGTCCGTGGATGAGTGACCATCTTTACATACCAAGACCCCTCCGTGCCTCGGAAAACACGTTTAAGCCGTTGGTCCCGACTGTGATTCGTGGATCTTTGACAGTCGTTACGGGTCGTCAGAAGCCCGAAAGTCTGACAACGTCTTACCAAGGGGTATCGTATTACCCAGTAACTTGGTTGTGGAGGTCAGATAGGCAGTCGCTCCATGTAAAATACTGGTATTCAGCTGCATCCGGTTAGATTGGAAGCCGACCCCAACATAGTTGGGAATAGGCTAAGTAGATGATGATGACTTATACTACTTCTGATTATAGGTATGTTTCGAACATCTCTAGTCTTGCAACTTTTCTCTTAGAAAATAATAACATCGCCCGCAATTATTTAAAAGTTATCTTTAACTAACGTTTAAGTTGCCTTACGTCTTTTTATGTAGACTTATCATGGTAAAGGAAGCCCCGGTCCTAATTAAAGCGTTCATTTCGTACTTTGATTGCATGTTGTCAAGTAATAATATTACACAATACGAGTATAATAACATTCCCAGTTTTTAAACCCAAAGTAAAGTTGGATTTTAATCCCAAAGTACATCAACCCGGACCAGACATTATGCATAATCAATAACAACCAATGAAGTGCACAGCGTAGCCGAACATGCTCGGATACAACGCATAATATATGCACACAGCAACAGCAAATTAACAGAAAAATAAAATTGCAAAATCGTAACATAGGGAAGCGTGCGGCGGGCGGTCACTGAGACCAACGCAACAAAACTTTTTCACCAGCATTTTGATAGTCGATTTGCGGCTCCCCTAGTGTGGGGAGAGAGGGGAGGGGGGAGGGCTGCGGGGGGACACGCCCGCCTACGGCACCGTCAAAAACATTACTCTGCCCATCCGCCTGGAAGATTTAATTTTCATTTTTATCTGAAACATCCCCCTTTGTAGTGGTTTGTACTCTGTATCCAATTAGGTGGCTTTGAGAATTTTTCTGGTACACCCACATAGCTGCAGCCGTTTAGAGATATGGAATTTTTAATTTCGATTCTGAGAACCAATTATAAACGATTTGTGCGATGTCTTAAACAAAGGAACGACCACGTTATTTCGTAGCTAAAGCGGACGCTTTGTAGAAGGAATTTTCATAAAAATTACCGTATTTGTTAGATAAAAGTCGAGGGTTTCCACGAGATTCTATATAATGTGACCTTGAATCATTCAGCATTTCCATTTTATACAGAGCCTACGCAACTATTGAGGTATGAGGAACAGGGTGTAAAATTCACTCTTCCTCTATAGAAAAAGCAGGATCCTCCGACCAGATGGGTGTTGTGTCTGGTGGGCAACTGCTCGACGATTGATGTCGGGAAGTTATGTATATGCAGATCGCGCGGTAAACTCTGCTTGCGCGATGCAGGATTTCGCGTGACGTCAGTGCGATGCGTGTGCTATTTGCTTTGAAAATCGACACCATGATACAATTTTTGGGCTAGTATAACCCAATAGCAATATACACCACTCGTTTTTTGATTTCTTCAGCACTTAGGTACACAGTTGGGCATTAATATTAAGCCTCGTGCAGACTGGTGCGACGCCACGGCGTGACACAACAGCGCAACGCGGCTCTAACAAAACAATTTATAAGAAAACTTCACGGTAAAACAATAGGCCCGTGTCCAAAAATTTTTTTGTCCTTGTAGGTTATTAAAAAAGATTGAACATGTTTTTTTTTCTTTTTTGACGTAATCAAAAGATTACGGCGATACATTGAGTTAAAATGTGGCATGACGTCACGCCTTACTAGATTTAATAGTGCGTTGTGACGTAGCGAGCCCCCACTCCCTAACTTTAATGCGTGTTTTCTAAGTTATTTTTGATTAATAAGATAAAGCAAAAAATACGTGTCTAATATTTTTTTATTATCTGAAAGACGGACTAAATAGAATTTCTTTTTTTTTTCCTAGGCAACTACCGTATTACCGGTGTCGCTTCGCGCCGTCGCGTCACGCCAGTCTGCACGAGACTTTAAAAGTAAAAATCCCTAAAGTTTAAAATTTATAATTAATTTAAGCAATCTCTTCATTACTATTACTAACGGACATGAAACTTACATCAAAAGTAAATAAACAAATAAAAATCCAATTGGAAAGTGCCACCGTCTCCATGTCGGGTTGCCAGTGCGTGAAAGTGCCGGTAAAGCCGTAAGCCGATAGCCGATAGCCGACCATCGGCTATGTCATGGCCGACTGACTGACACCTTCCGCGAAGGCGTTACATATTATAATAATTGTTTGGCTATTTGTTTCTGGGGCATCATATTACCGGAGTATTCAAAAATTGCGGTTGAAATTGTCATTTAGTTGACTGATTGGTTTTGATGGATAGATACTTACCAGTAGTTATAATATTTCAGCATGGATCTTGTTTCAAAATCAGACTGTTTCAAATCGATATTATGAGACGGTAATTGAAAGGGCATGGATCCCGGCGTGCAAGTGAATCGTCTCATGCAATCCCAGAACGACGAGGAATAATTATTAATTCTACTACAAGGAACAAAGCTCAACTTACACTTATAAGCACTGCACCGGATCAGCTTTGCTTCACTCAAGCAGGTCTCCATTCTTTCTATGAAACTCCATACTGCAACGCACACATAATATAAGCTTTATTTTTAAAAGAGTGGAGTTTCTTGCCGGCTCTTCTCCATAGGAAACGACCAATTGGAACCGTGCACCTAGCTTCTGACGTTTCATAAGTGCCCATGTAGGTTTAGGTAAAATTTAACACATTTTGGTTTTGAAGCATCAAAACCGCCTCGGCTCGGGATCAGCTAGTGAAAATGAGGTGAGATGATGCCAATCGAGTGCAGTGCTCATAGATGTTCTAATAACTTTAGGAGGACCTCAAGTAGTCTTGACTTCTTTTGTTTTTTTTCTTTAATCTCGTGCAAAAGGGAATTTCCCTTCCACAAAAAGAGAAATAAAAAAGTGTTCAAAGATTTTAAGACTATATACATAATACAAAATGAAGTAATAGATTGTTATAGTCAGATGGATTTCCAAGAAAAACCGTTCTACCAACAGTCATCCGTAAGTAAAGCTCCTGGCAAGTAATTGGCCAACACAAAGTGACGCCAGCGGCAGTACTTGAGGTAAAAGACAGCCAGCTTTGTGCCACAGATTAACAAAGCTTTTGATAACGACTCACTCTTGACACCTTTGTAGAACTGTTTATTATATCATCTGTGGTTTTGATGGTAACGTCATTCATTGTAGACTAGCCAAATCTATGAATTGAATTACTTTGTGTTTATGTGTGTGTGTGTATACTAACGAATATGTGTTTTGCGAATTTGATCCCTATTACTACTAGATATTGTTCAACTGACAGGTGTCAGGAACGTATTCTCTTGCCGGCCGGACTGTTATTTATTTCTTCTTCATTATTTCGTTCAGAAAGGAAATCAAACATTTGAACAGCACCTTTTACAAACACCTCTTGCAATACTAAATGCAATTTGGCTACAGCCCTGACACCGACTGCCTGGCTGTCATTTTAATCAAATCAATTCAATTCTAAATCACAACATAATAACATTATTATAAAAAAAGTTTCTTACAGTATTTCTATTTTCTTAAAGTCCCTCGGAAAACTTCATGTTTCGTCAGTCGTCGGATTTCTATCAGTTGCCCTTTGCACTTGGTGCAGACCGGACGCTCTCAATCGACTTAAAAGTATATAGAGTTGTTAATACTCTTTTAACTTAATATAATCTATTTTAAAAATGAGAAGTAAGCTGCTAAAGTTGCAGGCACGACAGATAGGAAAATAGTTTTACAGCTCTATAGAGTTCACACGGAAATCAAAACAAAACAACAATAAAGTACTTCGTTCCGAATTCAAATTATTATACACGATAAATCTAATAATTGATGGACATGGAAATTAGCATTCGGTTGTATTCGGAAATGCGATGATTCCCGAGGGACATTAAGAACATAGAAATTATTTACCATATCATAAGTTTCGAAGTGCCATTCAGTTGTGGTTTTTAATTGAAAAACCACAACAACTGAAACTGGGGCGACTTATTATTTTCAGACCACAGGCTTTCCGATTGGAAAAAAAGCCTTTTCATTTCCCTCCATGTCTGCCATTAGCGAGAGAAAATATTGATTAATTCCAATTCCGTAATTTAATTATTTGATTTAGTTATGAGATTCCCAGTTAAAACTGATCGATGGTTATAACAAAACCTATTAAAAAATATGTTCGTTCAACTAACTCTACTTCAAATCGTCATCTCCTGGTACTTACCGTTATCCAGTTGGTCTTGGCACAGCATTTTTATGTTCATTCATTTATATCAGTCGTCATCTCAATTTTAACCCAGTTGCTAGCCATCTTTCACACAATCAGTGGCGGGGCAAGATCAAAATTTGATGTGGGCGAGGTACATTTCGCGAGGCCCTCTGTGGCGCAAAAAGACGAAAAAAAACTGTTGTCAGATTTTTAGGTATAGGTCGAGTTATAGTATAGGCCGTTCAAAAATATTGCGGGTCTGTGAAAACCATTTTTCTATTCCGGGATCCGTTTGCGTAATATTAAGACACTTTCAGTGCCGGAAACCCTCGTGGAGGGCTCGTGTCAATATATTTATCATTTTATGACGAGTACAATTTTTTCGACGCTTTCACGGCTTTTATGTAATGCATAAACCTTCGAGGTGTGAGGCCCCGCGGACCGCGAGGCCGTAGGCGGTGGCCCACGTCGCCCACACCTAACGCTGCCTCTGCACACAATCCATGTTTTCTTTGGAGTAATTGAACTCTAATACATATGCCTTAAACGAAAAGGAGTTATCCTAAATCGGTGCATTTCAAGAAAAACATACGGACGAATTGACAAAGCTTTCTTTTTTGATGTTGGAAAAAATCGATCAGCATGCAAACATTTTCAAAACTTCAACAATCCTTTCATTCCCTACCTTTACATTCTTCACATTCCTATAATACACGCGCACCGTTTGCAAGGTATGGACTACGCACCTGACCTTTTTAACCAATGACATAAGAAGGATGTAAAGGAGCTTCGTAACCGTTACCGAAACTATCAGATATCCGAAATGAAAATCTATCCGTAACCGAATCCGTTATAAACGTTTCGGATAGTTTCGGATTGGGGCGGTGTCTAAATGAGACACATTATGACAGGTTTTTCTGCCCGGCCGATCCGATACACTAGCCGCACGCGTCACTTGTTGTTTATTATTGCTATTGCTTAGTCATTACTAGTCAGTCATTGCGGGATAATATTATAACATTACAATTTCTTAAAAATGTAATTATCCGTAACCGAAACTAACGGATAATCCGAAATAATCTCATATCCGTAACCGTATCCGAAACCGGTATATAATCATTATTATATCCGTATCCAGATCCGAAATTTCATATCCATAACATCCCAGATATACCTCACGACGTTTCTTCTGAGATTTGTCTTTTATTAATTCTCTGAAAACCAAACCACCTATCTTACTTGCACACTTTAAATTGACACTACATTTTCTTTAACACCACAACGATGTCTTTTTCATAATTTCCTTGAGCTTTTCTTAAGTTACACTTGTTAGTGTGTTAAGATGGATTCCTGCAAGCTGAGTTTGGGTGTAGGGGTTCTGTTTCAATTACTTACAATACATTTTTATTTTGGTTGCTTAGAGAACCTCATGCTGCAGCCAGGTTCGTCTCCAAACTAGGGAACTAAAGCATTTTATTAAGACAGATGGAAGTATCAATATTTTTTTAACTATTCCTTAAATCCTATTTATCTCTTCATCACAAACCAAATTACTTTCAATCACAACATATTAAAAAAACAAAGTCCTCCGCCGCGTCTGTCTGTCTGAATGCGATAAACTCAAAAACTACTGAACGGATTTTCATACGATTTTCACCAATGGACAGAGTGATTCATGCAGAAGGTTATGAGCTATATTTAAGCACGCTACAACCCTTAGGAGCTGAGCAAAAAGACAAAAAGCAGGCGCACGCGGGCGATGCGACGCGGTGGGACGGGGGCCGAAGGAGTTTATAAAAAGTGTCTGTTATTTTAGTATATTGTGTATCTTACGACTTCTACGTGGACGAAGTCGGGGGCAGAAGCTAGTAAGAGATAAATAAAACAATTGTCCCATATCATCACAGTTAAGTCTCGTAGTGATAAGCAGTGTAACTAATTTTATTAGCGCGTCCCCTCCGTGAGGCGGTTGAGACCCCTTATTTATGACGTGTGGTGCAATAATGACCCCATGATGCATCGTGTAGCTGTAATAGTCTATGTTTATGTCATTTTCGTGGACACTTTAGTTTTGTTTATTGAAGAGGTGATGAATTTTGATGTACAAGTAATAATTATGTATAAAAATTAGGCTTACCGGTATTACATGGGACTTACTGGTGAAATGTGGGTATACTTTAGGTACAACCCTTCGGGTATTGCTGGCGTGATGTTATGTTATGTTAGACAGACGTCAATATAAAAAATATTACTCGAATTATGCCACTTAATAAGTAAGTAAAATAAACTGGTGGTACTTTGCCGTATTTTATTTTTTTAGTTCTGTTTTCATTGATTTTAACAAGAATTTTATACGAAGGGTATCGATATAGAAAATTGTCGTTTTAAAAGTCCTGCTTTGAAATTTTTGAACATATTTTTCACTCGTGCAGAATGAGTTACTTGTAGAAAATATTTCAAAGAAATAACTTCGACAACGTTGAATGAAAACTGATGCGTGGGGTGCTGTATTCACATTGTACACGTGCTTCACTTGTTTCTTAATAAATCGTGGGTTTGACTTCCCATTTCAAAGAATAATAATATTAGTACGAGTTTGTAACTTTCCATTTCTTCACTCTTCCCAGAAAACGACAACCGGATCCCAAGGGCTTCATGAATACCCGAATTATCTCCCAAAGTTTCACACAAACTGTCTTCAAGCGACCATTTATAAAGTCATCGCACACTTCTTGGTACAAAACTCCCATATAACACATCACCTACTTTCTCCATAAGATCATGGGTGCTTCGAACTGCGAGACAAACACAAGGTCAAAGGACTGGGACGAATAAATCCATTAAGGGGCGAAAACTAAATAAAACGTACTGAATAAAGGGAGGTGGCAAGGTCCGTGATAAAATACTGAGAGAGAGGGATAGATAAATGTAAGAAAAGTTAAGAGGGAAAGGGATAGAGGCCAGTCTGGACTCTCAAGATAAGGCGAAGAAAAATGTCGTGAGATATTTATTCGCGGGGACCCGTGAATAGATGGATATTATGGGGTTCAGTAGTAGTAAATTAGTGAGATGTATGGCGTCCGCGTTGAATATTTATTTATTGGACACGTAAGTTATTGTCCTTAACATCGTCGCCTCGGTTTTGGGGGAAATTGCTGGTTATTTACGGCGGTCATTTATTGAATTACTTGAGCAGTAAGAGTTTTGTGAGAAAAATTACCATAAAATGACTATTTACGTGTTTTAATCTTTAGTAGATTTAAGAAGGTAATCAATTTGCAATACCAAGACTATGTATTGAAAACTAAAACTTGGTCCTAGTTGACGTTTTACGATCGTGAGTCGATGTCACAGCCGCTAAGCTATTATCGAGACAGACAAATGATATTAATTTAAAGCGACTACTTTAGATAATATTTAAATTAATTTTAAAGTTAGATTTAAAAAGTCATTTTAATATTTTTGACTTATGGTATGAATGAAACTTAAAAAAGACATCTAACGAATAAAAAGTCAATCTGTGAAAATCCTACGCATATTTTGCATTCTGCGCCATATTTCTCTTGGATTTTCCGATCGCACTAGCTATCTTTTGCTACCCTCACAAAAATCTTTCAAATATCATCTTGTTCTAAGATGCAGGGTAGGCAGAACCCGAACATAGCGACATAGACGTTGAATACATACTATCTGATTTACATACATTACCTTGTTTGTCAGCTGAAGTCGGGAAATACTTGGGCCGACACAATTTTTCCGTGTGCTTGCGTGTTTAGCTCTTCTGCTAAGAAAATACAAAGATTTGTGAACAGAATTTTAGTTGAAGGCTGGTCGTCTCGAGTCGCAGAAATTATATATTTCTACGATGCTTCATCGTTGCTATTTTCTAGTTTCAAGGGTACTTACCAAAGAGATTAATAATACTAATTTAATTTTAAACAGTGATAGCCTAGTGGTGTAACCGTCGGACTGCCAAGTCATAGGTCTCGAGTTCGAACTCAAGGTACGCACCTCTGACTTTTTGGATTCATGTGCGCATTATATAATTGTCGTGGCCAGATCTTAGAATTGAAAATTTCATGAAATGATCGACCGTTTCATGAAATGGTTGCATTTCTTATATTGCCAATGGTTGCATTTCATGAAATAGAACATCGACCGCTCGCCACATCATGATGTGATCTGGCCAGATCATTGAATACTAGACTACTTAGACTTTTCAAAATAAGAAGCGATTTCTATAATATAAATACACGTAGTCGACATGAAATTGTGATACCCAAATTTAGATTAACTAAAACAAGCAAGTCATTTCTTATAAACAGTATCCGCTTTTATAACAAGTTGCCAAAGTCTGTGACAGAACTTAGCGATGGGAAGTTCAAAACCCACATCAAATGTGTCCTTATCAAGAAATCATATTATAAAATTAAAGACTACGTTGAAGACAAGGAAATTTGGCAATAATTCCTTCTGCACATGTGGCTTCCCTGGTACCTCATTAACGGCATAAATAAAGTAAGAGTCATAAATAAAGTAATAAGTAAGAGTCTATTAACTGCTCCCAAATTACCATGTTTATTTAAATCCTTATTTTTATATTTTTTACATTCGCCCTTGACATATTTATTATTCTATTATTTGACATTATATACCTACGATTTAATTTCAACTTTTTTTTTTTTTGTTACTTTTGTGGACATGATAATTATTCAGATTGATTACAGTTGTAATAGCAATCATATAATTGCGTTTTATTTAAAATAGGTTTTTTTACTTTTATTAATTAATTAATTTTTTGTATAGATTCTTTTCTACATATTTTGTGAATGTGAGAACGCTGTAGGCTTAGTGGATTGTAGACCTGTTGACCATTTTCTATTTTGTTAAGTACTTGGTACTTATGGAAAGACCTACACTGTCCTCCCATACCTAGAAACACTGTTATTTGAAAGTATTGTAAAAGCCAATTATTTTTAAAAGAGTAACCGTGGAGTTTCTTGCCGGCTCTTCTCCATAGGAACCGACTAGGTTTATGTGAAATAAAATATTTTGATTTTGACTCAACGTTTGACGATATGAACAGATAAACGCACGACTACTTCATTAGTGATCATATTTATCGTAAAATAGTTAGATTATCCACCGGTAGAGGCGTTGATGTCGCTTTTTTTTTGTTGTGCATCATGGCGGCGGACGATAATTTGATTAGAAAAGCAATTATAAACATGCAAATGGAAGATAAAAGTGCAATGAAGTATCGTTATTATACAAATCTACGTGACTTTTATGAAATTCACTCGAAAAACGAGCGCAACCTTAAAAAACCATGTATTTTGGAACGTATTTCACAGGTTAGTATTTAACTATTTAAATCTTATTAATTATTATATTTCTTCTGGAATAACAGCTATTTAAAATGTTTTATTTATCCATTGGCCCAGATTACTAAAAGTTTATGAATGCCAGTAATATTTTCATGGATACTCTACTTATTGATATGGCCAAACGTCGACTGACATATCATTAAACGTTGACGTTTGAACGATATGGTCAATTTTAGCTGGCCATTTCATGAAACAACCATTTCATGAAATGATCAATTCAAAGATCTGGCCACGACACACTTGCTTCAAAAACGGTGAAGGAAAACATCGTGAGGAAACAGGTATGCCTTTTTTTTTTTTTTTGGGTGGGAAATTATCAAATAACTTCTCCCGCTCTGGGTGGAGCGTGAGAGCGTGTCAGACTCTTACTGACTAAAACCCACCCGTGTTCCTTCGGTTGCCCTGTTGCCGGGGGCCACGATTTCCCTATCGGTTTTCTTCGAACCCCCGGCAGGCATTGGCCCTAGCGGACCCCGTCAATTCTGCTGACATCTCTTTGAGGCGCGCGTGGAACACAACGCGCCGTCGACCCGGGCTTGGTCCTTATCGGACGGCGAGCTACCCATTGCTCACCGTCCGCAAGCCCGCGCCTCAGAGATATTTCTCGACGGCATGTGAAGCTAAGTCCCATGGGCAGCTGTAAAACTCTGACACTAACCACACGAAAAGAAGAAGATTAATTTAAATGTCTTAAGTCTTTGGTAGTCATGACGACGTTAGTTTGTGTGGGTGCACATTAGCACACATTAATATTTAATTTGACTGACACTTGTCGTGGTGTCAGATGATCGCGATTCGTTCGTCCTGACTTAAGCTTTCTCTTGCAAGAAACAGACCTCATATTGTAAATTTTATTTCTCTCGTTAGGTAATTGTTCTTATATACCATAGGTAGGAAGAGCCTGAATGTCCGAATGTTATGAATAAAAGTCTTGTTTGGAAACAGGACTACGTCGATCCTTTTATTGAAGGGTGGGCGTAGCTCGTGTAAAGGTTACATGCAAAAAAAGGCGAACTTGTGTCGTACAGGCTGATAGAAAAAAAAACTCTGTTGATCATTTAAGCGAATTAAGAATTAATTTTAAATCAAAATAAATGAAGAGTGCACGTTTCTCTGAGAATAGATGACAAATATAAAATAAATATGATATAAATTTCATCATTATCATCTGTCATAGCCTTTTCCCAACTATATTGGGATCGGCTTCCAGTCTAACCGGATGCAGCTGAATACCAGTATTTTACATGGAACGACTGCCTATCGGACCTCCACAACCCAGTTACTGGGTAATACGATACCCCTTGGTAAGGCTGGTTGTCAAACTTTCGGGCTTCTGACGACCCGTAACAACTGTAAAAATCTACAAATGACAGCCGGGACCAACGGCTTAACGTGTTTTCCGAGGCACAGAGGGGTCTTGGTATGTAAAGATGGTCACCCATCCACGCATCAACCGCGGCAAGATTATACGCCCCCACATAATATTGTTCTACAGCTAGCGTTCTTCTAGCGCTACAGTACTATATTCTTTGTCTTTTTAAATAAATCCTTTCGTATCAAAATATGTATCCTATAAGTAGTACTTAGTTAATTCCATTAGGTGGACTGCCAGCCTTTTTAATAACCTGTAACTTAAAAAATACATTTTATTACGAATAGTAGGTACCTACATCACTCACATTAACTCTAAAATTTTTTCCGGATGCCCTTTCAAATTCCCACTGTAACCGGCCTGTAACAAGCTGGATAATCTTTTGTAATTCTTAACATGTAGAGAACTTCTCAACTCCTGGGACTACACAAAGCTTCCATTATCTTGTTGGTAAAAATTGGTTAAAGTTGTAAATTTATTGATAACGAAAGATTAGGTACGCTATTTTCTGAGCTAGTTTTAACTATAGACCTCTAATACCTTTCCTAATTTACTAATACTCCTTCGTTTTCACTTTCATCTCACGAAAACCCACGATTACCTACATAAACAGCTGTAGGCCTCTTCAAATACACCCTCACACTATAATCTTCCCTTCAAATGAATTCACTAAACACCGAAACAGATCCACTCGTATATCTCAAAAGATATTTTAACCCTAAGATGGCGAACCGAAATAGAAGGGTTATATGTACTAGGCTGTATGTATGGCTGTATGTGCGGCAGATCAAAGGGTCTGCGCGGCGCGCTTTGAACATGCCGACATACCACGGCGGAGCATACGGAGTATATGTACGGTACATAAGCGTCTGTTTTGATACCATTTGATGATATTTAGGGATTATTAATGAGAATAATGTTATGTATTTACTGTTTGTTTTGGGGAAATGTCAAGTTTACATAATGTTGCAGGAAGAATGTAAAATGTTGGAGTTTCTTGGTTAGACAGAGAGAAGAGGCTTTTGCCCTGCAAAGGGACAATAATAAGTTTGTATTATATTATTAGTACCTGTTCGACCGAGCTCTGCTCGGGTGAAAATAGATAAACATATCGTCTAGGTATACCAACGTTGTATCACATTCCCGAGGCTGTGAAAATAAAGAAAACGAATTTTCCCAGATATTTTTTGCCCTATATTTCAACTTTCATCGAAATCGTTAGAGCTGTTTTAGAGAATGTGATAACAAATATATATTTAAACATTGCTCATTTAATAGTATAGGATTATTTTAATCTAAGTCATCGAAGGCTTTGGGATAACCAATTATTGATTAACAACAACATTTTATTAAAGCAAAAAATTCAAGAACATTGTTTTCACATTGTGGTAACGAAATGATTCAGCGGATATGTTATCTAAACGTTTAACTATTTTTTGGGTTTTAAATACACACATCGGCTGCCATATTGGCAGTTAATGACAACATGCCGCTATTGATTGTGTTTTTATTAAAATTATAACACCGTTAGATTGTATTTGGAGCTACTTAAGAGGGCGCCCAATGATCCACTAGCGCAACTCCTTAAAAAAAATATTATCTCGTGACTGAGAAGAAATTATGAAAAACGGCTAGTAAGGACCCTCGGTAAGTGTGTCTAGAATTTTCTAATACCTTTTATAAATTTGATCTAAAGAAAAGCGGCCACATTCCTCTAGGTCGGATTTTGTTGCTTCGTGTCTCAATATGAAAATTTATAAAAGGTATTAGAAAATTCTAGACACACTTACCGAGGGTCCTTACTAGCCGTTTTTCATAATTCCTTCTCAGTCACGAGATAATATTTTTTTAAAGGAATGGCGCTAGTGGACCATTGGGCGTTCTCTTCAAAAGTATCTTTACAAATGTATAGGAATTGCTGGCGATAAACACTATTGTAATGCAACAATCATACATAATTCAATTAACCAAAAATCTATGCACACCAGACGTCCTCAATCCATTAAAAACCCACAACCTTACAGTGGCAAAGACAACGCAGCATCCAAATCCGCAGATTAGCGCACATGAGACGACCACGGACGGATAGATCCCGAGACAACCCTCCGTGGGACTGTACCGGTACCGACAAAATAGCAATTAAATTTGCCTTCATTACACAACCCTCTGTGATGACCGTACGGGGAATTAGGGTGCGATACTTGAATATTACGATATGTGAGGTTGAGTATTAATAAACTACTCCAACTCCAGAGGAATGTCAAGGTTTTCAGACATTTTCATTAGCACTTTTATGAAAATTTTGTTTTTAATAATGAGTCGTTGAAACTAATATTGGCGGACCTGACAGACGTTGTGCTGTCCGAACAGCGCCATCTACCGAGTCTAATTGTACTTTCAAACCATCCAGGGACTCACTCAAATAAACACACAAAATTTCATCCAAATCCAGCCGTTTAGGAGGAGTTAGGTGACAAACACACGTACAGAAGAATTATATATAGAAAGAAGATAATTGTTAAGCACTTCGAAGCTAGGTTTCTACATAATAATAAAAACGCGAATTTCTGTTAATTTTTTTGTCGTCCATCATTACATTCAAATTAATTTGGATGTACCGTTGGTCCCAAACTAGGCACAGCCTGTTTCTTTTAGTAATATTTAAATTAAAGTTGAAATTGGCCACAGTTAAGCTAGTTAGCCTCATCGAGACTATAAAACTAAATATACAAACAAATTAACTAAGTTGTTAAGGGAAATCTAAATCAATTCTTAAACATAACATCACGCCTTTATGGAACAGCTGATGCATTGAACAGCTTTGCACATTTAGTTAAGAGGAAGAATGTTTTAATTCGGAAAATTTCTCGCTGTTGATGTCTTCAACTAATTGTGCCCGCGCTCAACACACCGCATCAGTTTTCTCTTACATTATGTGAACTCCTGTCACATGAACCACAAAATCTATCTAGCCCTACATAAGTACTAGCCAGGCTTCAGGCAAGCGTCCCTCAAAACAAATCCCCACTAATTACGTAAGCACGCACCGTGCCTCCGCGAGCGTCCCGCACAAAGGGTTCCACACAACACCAATAACGCATGAAACAGGATTAAAACATGTAAACGGTAAAGGGTTCCGTACCCGTTTGTGTGTAATTATACATGTTAATTTACAGTTACGTACTTTGAACGTACTGTGGAGTAGGTATAGGGTGGTATAGGGAAGTATAGGGAGGTATAGACTGGTGTAGGCTTCGTTTTTAGGGTTTCGCGCTCGAACAAGCGTGAGCCGTAAACGGTTTGTTTGGTGTCAGTTGAAACGTAAACGATTTGAAGAATGGGATACGAATTATGGATGTGGTTAGCACGTGTGCATTTAATTTGTTATGCCTATCTGACCTCCACAACCCAGTAACTGGGTAATACGATATCCCTTGGTAAGACTCGTCGATCGTTACCTGTATTTAAGAGACTCGTGAAGGAACATTACTTGTCGTTGTGATCTTGTTCTGGTTACTGTAATTATCTATAGTCTTCATTTTTTTTTGTTGCTTATTTTTATTTTTATTTTTTTTTGTTGCTTTGTTGCTTTAGTAAGTATGTATGTATTTATGTATCTATTATTTAGGAATAAATAAAATAAGACTGGTTGTCACATTTTCGGGCGTCTGACGACCCGTAACGACTGTCAAAGATCTACAAATGACAGCCGGGACGAACGGCTTAGCGTGCTTTCCGAGGCACGGAAGGTTCTTGATGTGTAAAGATGGTCACCCATCCACGGACCAATCGCGGCAATCGTAGCTTAACGTGATCGATCGCCCCGTGCGGCTGTTATTACTTAGCCACAAGCTCCACGATAGTTTGAATATTCATTTAGTGAATTAAATACGCATGCAGGAAATATCTTATAGCAATACATGGGCAATATTGAATTATACAGTGGTTGTAGTTAGATTCGTGTATGTTTTCTAACGTTTGAGTTTTCTTTACAACAGTTGGAATAACGCTTCACGTCATCTACTTTACTAACTCTTATGCCATGGTCAATGTTCATCAATCTAGTCAGTCAGCAACTGTCTGCCCAGAGTGAGCTTTTAAATGTTCTTCAATCTTTTCTCTCACATATATCTAATGCCTGGCAACTGTAGCTTGGTGTTTAACACGTTCAGTGCTGGGAGCCCTCCTGGAGGGCTCACTCTAGTCATATATGGAATGCCTGGATACCTCGTGGAGCTCTTATTTTGTAGTTAGTTTTTTTTTGCGAATACAGCATTATAAACTGTGAAATAAAAATGTGTTGTATATTTTAACAAGATTTATTAGTATATGCGTTGGTTTTAAATACCAAGTATTTTTGAAACATAATGTCAGTGTTTCAGGGGTGGAAAACCATTTTCACGATTAGACACGTCTCTGGACCAGAGCGAGTTATTATACTTTTCTTAATATTTATATTTTTTATTATTTCACGTCCCCACCTCACTAGTACCTACATGAAAATACCCCCAGAGATACTACGTATAGCGACAAGACCCTCTTAAAACTCAATTTTACTTCGTTTTACAGTGTTTCATAACACGGTTTCAAACCTAATGCCGTTGATCGTCCACGAGGGTTTACTTAGCGCAAAAGTAATACCAGTGACCCCCCCGGAGGGTTCACTTCCAATATGTATGGCGGCATAGCGTATGAGCTCTATGAAGAGTGGGTGGAGTCAAAAGTGTTAAAATTCGTAGATATTAGTTAAATAGTATAAGTTTTCCAAGTGTAGACAAACTTACTCTAATACTTAGTTGTGTCGTCAGTCTGATAAACCCGTATTCCCGAATGATGTTATTGTACTTACTCGTAAGTACTTACGAGTATGTCGATTTAAAACTATACTTAAACTAGATTTGAGTAGGTAAAGATTAGTATGAATCTGTCAGTTTTTAAGCGAGATCTATGCTTGAGTATAAAATATGGCTTTATTTATTTATTTAATACTTCAAGCACACAAATTTACAGAGGTGGACTTAATGCTAAAGGCATTTCCTACCAGTCAACCTTTGGGTGATGCAGAGACAGACAGTGGTAGGTGCAATAGCGAGAATTGAGGAATCAATATTTTTTTAAATATAAAGATATACATAAATATATATTAAAGTTGCCTGCAATCCTTATTCTTTTCGTTTGTGTCTACGTATTTTAAATCCTTTCAAATCATTCGAAATTTAGTTTTAAAAAGCGAACAGTTAGGCTGTTTCCGATTTGATTAAGGCTATAATATAACTGTTGATGAATCTACACTAAGTACGTAAATCCTGTTCATTAGAAAACCTAAAATCAAGTCCAATTCTAGAATCGAACCTGTTGTTTGAAACACAATACCAAAAATACGGTACCGTTTTACAGAATATCTTTAACAAGTATTTCTTTAAAACACAAATGGCAAAATATTGTAGGTTTTACATTACTGTAGCAGCTGACGCATTCTTAATTTACAATCAACCTTCGTAAAATATAAATAACTTAGATACAGCAGCTATACATTCGCAAACACTACAAAAAGGCACCTGTCTTTCTAGCCAGATATATCTACTAACATAAAACCGCAGTTTTCATACCCAGACCTCATTACTGTGAAAACAATGGATAAAAAAAGATATAATAAATAAAAAGGCGAGGGGCGGGGGCGACGCCGCGCCGCCCACAGCTCCACCCACACAAACACAACATAACATATAATTATTATTGTGTGAACGCGATGCGGTTCCAAACATACACATACATGACGTACATACATACAATTATGGATGTAGTTATGATATCTTTGTAGCGGATCGGGAGTAGGAAACGAGATTAAGGTGTAAGCAGCGTTGGAAGGTTGCTGGTTTTAAGGGAATTTTGTGGGATTATAACTCGTAACTCGTAGATTGAAAAGATTTAGGAAAATGAAAGTCTTTAATAGAATTGGGTTAATTTGGCTATTTGAATAATAATACATTAAATTCTCATCTTTTTTGTCATGGTTCAGATTTATTGAACAAAAATGGTTGAACAATCAAACACTTACAAACAACACCATGCTTATACAATAATAGCGTATTACAATTATATATTAAAACCTTTAGTGTTACCAGCAGTCTTTGTATGAACTCTGGTATCCTGAGAAAGATTTAAGTCGTGTAAAATATAGCGATCGTGAAGGATTTTTTTCCCGATCTCGTAGGTCTGGTCAACTATCTTAGAATATTGCGATGTAATAAAATATACTTTCTGTTAACGTTAACAAACAATTAGGACTGAAAATCGTGTGGTTTTCCATAAAAGCATTATATGAGATAAAACGTTTTTATTACCAAACCACCAAAATGTTTGGCTCATCTACAATCGAGAGGAGAATCTCAGAGGAGTAGGGCAAGTTATAAACAACAAAGGATAGCTCGAGTTGCCATTTAGTTACCAGACCTAGGTAAAGTTGCCATATCAATCAATCGGCCTAGCCTTTTCCCAACTATATTGAAGTCGGCTTCCAGTCTAACCGGATGCAGCTGAATACCAGTATTTTACATGGAGTGACTGCCTATCTGACCTCCACAACCCAATAACTGGGTAATACAATACCCCTTGGTAAGACTGGTTGTCAGACTTTCGGGCTTCTGACGACCCGTAACCACCAAAGTTGCCATATAAAGACCACTATATCATCATTAACGTCCAAAACATTGCAAAAGCCTCTTCTGTCATTGACTAAAACCCTATCAATAAAGCTGAACGTCCCTGTTTTCATTTAAAATCAAAGTTAAATCCAAACTTAATGTCTATGATACATTAATTCAAATAAATACTTAATTCAATATTCCGTCCTATCGTATCGATGGCGGTTCCACCTGTGCGCACTCGAGCGTCGCGAGCCCTTTTCCCGCCGTTTTCACGACAAAATGGCCGACACGTGACTAGACTGGCGAAACGTTATTATTCATTCATAGCCTTCATAGCCGAGCACCGTAAATATTATGTGCTTTTAAATTTAATTGTGGGGTCTCTTGAATATTCACGTATGCACCTGTAAATTTATATTTTCTTGATACTTTTTGCTGTAGTTGGCAATTTTCTGAGTTAGTTGTGGTTATTTTGTTTGTGCTTGAGAATGGATAGAATTCCTGCTTTAATAGACCAATTTGAACACCATAGCTTATAGGTAGTAATCTTATTAAAATTAGTACCTAGGCGACCGAGCTCTGCTCTGGTGAAAATAAAGAATGCTCATTTAATAGTATAGGAAAGTTCATACTAATTCCATGCTGCCATGATAGTAGGTACTTACTAATTCCATGCTACCATGTCATTATTCTGAGGTGGCTACCTTCTTGCCTTCTTCTTCGTCTTGTTCTAAACTTTGGGCGACCAAGCTCTGCTCGGGTGAGAATACGGAGAAAACGAATTTTCCCAGATATGAGACCTAGCTAGATCGATTTTTCGCCCCCGTCAACCCCTATATTGCAACTTTCATTGAACAGTTTCCGAGAACGCGATTACTCATACATATATTTATATAGAGATTTATATCCAGAGACCTTAGAAAAACGCGACATTCTATGAAAGAAGAATTGTTTATTTTGCACAAATAAGACGCCCAGCAATAACGGAAATATTATGTCAATCCTGTTAGAAGACGTTTTAGAAATACAAAGCGCTTTGAAAGCAATTGCCATTTGTCTAGACCCTCAGATAAGTTATAGGCCCATCATCTACTTATAATTCATATATTTACCACGAACTAAAATAAAAACGGTATGCGACTTTAACTACAGCATAATAATTATTATCATCATTGGCAGCCTTATTCCACGCACTGTGGAATTATTCCTCGTAGATACACTTTCCTCATAGATACACTTTTGAAAATTATTCTCGTGTTTTCTGTATAGATACACTTTTTAAAATCCTGAACAGATAGTATTCTTAAATACACTTTTAGGTACAGTTATACACTAAATAATTAGGTTGATGATGGATGATTTTAAACATGATACACCGATAAATTATTATTAAAAATAGACACACAAATAAACGGAAATAAAATTTAGACATTGTTAACAGTAACAGCTATTCTGTGGAACTTAGCAAATGAGTTAGAGTGCACGTCAACCATGAAAACCATACCCACGATGAACCCGCGTTCTTTCTTTGCGTCTTATTTACCGCAAATAAACTTTTTTTTTTTAACTTTACATCACCGCACCCCGTAAGCGGGCCATACGATAATTACAAAAAAAAAAAATACAAAAATGGTCTATTGTCTATGGTCCCATTACCTATTTATGATGAGTCCTTCTTTTATTGAAATTAAATTTTGGTACCTACATTAACTCTTTTCTGTTTTGCTGTACTAAACGAAAGTGTATCTATAAGGAACAAAAGCGAGAATTTTTCAAAAGTGTATCTACAAGGAAAGTGTATCTCCGAGGAATAAATCCTTCCCTGGTCTGCGCGAGTCTCATCCATATTATGTCTTTCTTTTTGGAATATATAAACACACTATGTATAAAAGTCATATTTATTATCATTATTTTAGCATCAGTCCGTGTGGTGCCGGACTTAAAGAATAGCACTACCCTATTTCTTCCCATGGGTGTCGTAAAAGGCGACTAAGGGACTTACTAGAGAATGGGCAGCAGCGTTCTCTATGCATTTTTAACACCATACTGCGATCGCCAACCCGCCTGCCAAGCGTGGCGATTATGGCAAACCCCCCCCAAAAATGACAAGCACCAAAACAAAATGGCCCCTAGTGCCCGGCGGCCCACCGGCCCTTGGCTACGGTAGCGGCCAAGGCCACGGTGAGGCAAGGGGTGCGAAGAATCCCCGGAAGAGATCCGGCTACCAAAATCACCGGAAACTGGACCTGGCAACATATAACACGCGTACACTTCGGACCGACGAAAAGATCATCGAACTCGAGGAAGAATTGAGCAGGTTACGATGGGGTATAGTAGGGTTATCTGAAGTCCGAAGAGAGGGGGAGGACTCGATAATCCTCAAATCCGGGAACTTGCTCTATTTCCGGGAGGGCGACCAGCAGTCCCAAGGTGGTGTCGGGTTTATCGTCCATAAGTCCCTTGTGAGCAACGTGGTGAAGATCGAGAGTGTGTCGACCAGGGTGGCGTACCTTATACTCAGAATATCCGCAAGATATTCGCTGAAGGTCATACAGGTTTACGCCCCGACCTCGTCACACCCCGACGATGAGGTGGAGACCATGTATGAGGATATTTCCAGAGCCATACATGGCTCTAAAACTCACTTCACCGTTGTCATGGGGGACTTCAACGCGAAACTGGGCAAACGAAACGATGATGAGCTGCGAGTGGGGCAATTTGGAGTTGGACGTCGGAACCACCGGGGTCACCTACTGGCCAGTTTTATGGAGAAGGAAGGCCTCTTTATGATGAATTCCTTCTTCAGAAAACGTGAGCACAGGAAGTGGACCTGGCAGAGCCCTGATGGTGCAACAAAAAATGAGATTGACTTCATTATGTCGACGAAGAAGCAAGTATTCAATGATGTCTCTGTGATCAACGCGGTGAAAACCGGCAGTGATCACCGTTTGGTAAGAGGCACATTGAACCTGAATATCAAGCTGGAAAGATCTCGACTGATGAAGTCTACGCTCCGCCCAGCACTGATCCAGGTCCAAAACCCCGAGACCTTTCAGCTCGAACTTGAGAATCGTTTCGAGTGCCTAGGGAGCTCCATCGACGATTATAACGATGGGTTCGTGGAAACTGTCCATACGGTCGGGTCCAAGATCTTCAAGACCCGCCGCACAAATCGAAACAAGAAGCTCTCTGATGCTACTTTGCAGCTCATGGAGGTGAGGCGCGAGATGATCCTGCAGTCTTCAGACGATGCACTCAAATACCGGCAGCTCAATAGACAGATCTCTAAGTCCTTGAAAAGCGACCTGCGCCTCTATAATACAAACCGTATTAAGGACGCGATAGAGCGGAACAAGGGCTCCAAGGTTTTTGCAAGAGATCTGTCTATTGGACAGAGCCAGCTTGCGAAACTGAAGACCGATGATGGCAGAATCGTATCCGCCAAACCTGAACTGTTGAGAGAGATCGAGAGTTTCTATGGACAGTTATACACGTCAACTAGTAACCCCGTTACGAATCTAGCAAACGACCCAAGAGCTAGATTGACCCGACACTATACCGAAGACATCCCGGACGTCAGCTTGTACGAGATTAGGATGGCTCTGAAGCAGCTTAAAAACAACAAGGCGCCGGGTGATGACGGAATTACGGCCGAACTCCTGAAGGTCGGTGGAAAACCCGTTCTTAAGGCCCTCCAGAAGCTTTTCGATTCCGTCATACTCGAGGGCCAAACGCCACAGGCATGGAACAGAGGTGTGGTGGTACTCTTCTTTAAAAAGGGCGACAATGCCCTGCTTAAAAATTATAGGCCCATCACACTTCTGAGCCATGTCTACAAGCTGTTTTCAAGAGTTATCACGAACCGTCTCGCGCGCAGGTTTGACGACTTCCAGCCTCCCGAACAAGCCGGATTCCGTAAAGGCTTTAGCACCGTAGACCACATACATACGCTGCGGCAGGTTATACAGAAGACCGAAGAGTATAACCTGCCTCTCTGCTTAGCGTTTGTGGACTACGAGAAAGCCTTCGATTCGATCGAGACATGGGCCGTGCTGCAGTCTCTTCAACGGTGCCAGATCGACTATCGGTACATCGAGGTGCTAAAGTGTCTGTACGAAAACGCCACTATGTCAGTCCGACTCCAGGACCAGACCTCGAAACCTATCCTTCTGCAGAGAGGTGTGAGACAGGGAGACGTTATCTCTCCGAAACTGTTCACCGCTGCACTGGAGGATGTTTTCAAGGTTCTGGATTGGAAAGGGCTAGGCATCAACATCAATGGCGAGTATATCACTAACCTTCGGTTTGCCGATGACATAGTTATCATGGCTGAGACCATGGAGGACCTCAGTACAATGCTCGATGACCTCAGTAGAGCCTCCGAAAGAGTGGGTCTTAAAATGAATATGGACAAGACAAAGGTCATGTCAAATGCCCATGTTACACCCACTCTCATGAAGATCGGAGTCACTACGCTCGAAGTTGTGGATGAGTATGTTTACCTAGGACAAACTGTCCAGCTAGGTAGGTCCAACTTCGAGAAAGAGGTCAATCGTCGAATCCGACTCGGCTGGGCAGCGTTCGGGAAGCTACGCAATATCTTTTCGTCCCACATACCACAGTGTCTCAAGACGAAAGTCTTTGACCAGTGCGTGTTGCCAGTGATGACCTATGGTACTGAAACGTGGTCGCTCACAATGGGCCTTATCAGAAGGCTAAAAGTCACCCAGAGGGCAATGGAGAGGGCTATGCTTGGAGTTTCCCTACGTGATCGAATCAGAAATGAGGAGATCCGCAGGAGAACCAAGGTAACCGACATAGCCCGAAGAATTGCGAAACTTAAGTGGCAATGGGCAGGGCACATTGCTCGTAGAACGGATGGCCGATGGGGCCGAAAGGTTCTGGAGTGGCGACCGCGTACCGGAAGACGTAGCGTTGGAAGGCCTCCCACAAGATGGACCGATGACCTTGTGAAGGCCGCAGGAATCCGCTGGATGCGGAAAGCACAGAATCGGTCGAAGTGGAGGTGCTTGGGGGAGGCCTATGTTCAGCAGTGGACGTCTTTCGGCTGAAATGATGAAAATGATGATTTTAGCATCCAACGGCCATTTTGCTTTTTACAGAAACGCTCTCTGAAAACGTTAAAAAGCGATTAGCATTTTCGTCCAGTCCTTTTATGTTTTTTACCAAGACTAATGTAATAGGTACATACTTTTTAGGGTTCCGTAGTCAACAAGGAAACCTTATAGTTTCGCCATGTCCGTCTGTCTGTCCGCGGCTTAGCTCAGAGACTATTAGTACTAGAAAACTGTAATTTGGCATGGATATACCATATTAATTACGCCGACAAAGTGGTAAAATAAAATCGTGTTTTTTTTTTTAGGGTTCGTCTCCTACACTTAAAATGGGGGATGTTTTTTTTCTTATCTATCCTATTGTGTGGGGTGTCGTTGGAAAGGTCATTCAAAAATATTGTGCGTGGTCCGACACGCACTTGGGCGGTTTTTTCTTATTTTTTTCTTGATAAAACGAAATTACGAGTTGCGTAGGGCAGATAGATACCTACTCTATTCCGAATCATTGATAGTTCAAGGTTTTGTTAGTCGATTGGGTAAAATGTAACGTATGAATGTAATATATATATATATTTAGATTTTAGTTCACTACTCAAGATCCTAGCCCCCATTGCATAGAACCATTTTTCATTATTTTTATTTATTGTGGTATAGTAATTTTATTCTAGGTGCATCGACTTCACATATAATGATATAATTAATGTATATATACAAAATATTGTAAAACATTTTAAAAGGTAACGGTGGAGATTCTTGCCCATTCTTCTCCATACGAAACTACCTTTTGGAAGAGGTAACTAATAGGGCATGTAATGGAGGGCGAGCCTATTGTCATCAACCGGGCACAAATCCAGACTCTACCGAGAAATTGCAGACGAAAAAATTTAAAAAAAAACCGACTCGGGTTTTGAATCCAAGACCGGATTTGTTAAATATGTTTAGTGCTAAAGGTATTTTGTGATTTGTAGTACAAACCGGCCTAAAATAATATACCACATGTATACCAACCTCAAAAATCTAAGATACACCTACACTACTAAAATCACTAACCCACATTTCGTTAATTACATTAAAAGAAATGAATTACCAAAAACAAAAACCTAATCAAGTAAATGAGCAACCACAAGTATCTATTTATCTAAATACCGCAGGAAAACTCCCCGAAGGCACAGGGGAATCGCGAATGAAATACACGTCATAGACGACATTTTTGCGATAAGGCAACACTGCGCCCGTTTTGTTTATGGTTAGGGCCGCCATCTTGCGCGTCACGGCAAATAGGGTAGCCATGTATTGTTCGCTTTATTTCTCTATGGAAATATTCTTTTTCTTGATTTTTCTTAGGGAGGGTGAGGCCTAATAGTTTTATATTTTGGGGCTTGCTTTCTATGTTTATAGAACTAATAAATCTAGCATACACAAAAGAGAAACTTAAACATGATTAGACCCAACTGCACCTAATAATTTTGACTTAAACGATCCCCAATTGTTTTGAAAGGATAAATGCGACTAGAAATATCATAAGTGTTTATATATTAGTCTAAATACGGGCTTTCTAAACCAACTCAAATAAGTCAGTTAACCAACTTCTCAACAAATCTGATTTATATGCCAGTACTTTTCACACAGATATCCAGAATACAGACATTATTAACTAAACCACAACAAAACTAAACCAAAAACCCACCACCGCGTTGAATCCCAGCCTCATAAATCCACAAAAACTAATTCAACATACGAAAAACATTCCCATTCCGTGGCAACATTAATTCGCATTACATTTCGCTCCCCGCAGACATTGAGTGACAGTAAATAGAGACATAGCCATGTCTATTATCTGATACCGATCTACACATACAGACTTCATGAAACATTAATGTCCCAGCATCCTGACAGATGGGCTCCTGATACAAAAACATTTTTCTCCTTATATTTCCCTTTTCGAGCAATTTTCAACCTTAAAACATCCTAATAAGGGTGTGAGAAAAGTTTTGGAGTGAAGCAAAATGTTGTTGTCGTATTTCGAGGTGTCATATTCGTTGCGGTCGAGAAATGAGCAGCACGACGAATGTTTTGATGGTATACGGTTAAAAAAAAATAGATTTGAATGCATTTTATTTTTGAAAAATCAAAGAACATCATTTTTTCAAAGATAGGGAATCTTTAAAAAAAAATTGTCTTTGTTTTTTGTGAACTAAGACGAGTCCTTTATTGGTGACGTAGGGTAATGCACCTAGTTATCAAACTCGGTGTGGGACAACCCTAATCGAGCTCAAAAGCTAGACAATGATATTCAAAACAATGTTATGTAAATGTTGTGAGATTTCCTCATTGCGAGCACAAAGGTAACGTCCACGCTTTTAAAATATTCATAAATTCATTAATTCGTTGTACTTTTTGATACAGATACCTACAAAGCATTGTTTTGTTTTCATACTGTGTTTTGTTACCTACTCTTTGTAAATTCACCATATAATTTTCCCCACTAGATTATAAATATAATAATTACTACCCTATTGTGAATCAGTGCGTGGAGGTTGAAGAAACCACATTTAATAAAAAATTGTTAAATAATGCAAAGCAAAGTTTGGTGAACAAGCAAGAGTTATCTTAAATTATATTAACCAATCCACTGTTTAGTTTACCCCGTAGTCAAAACTAAAATAAAAAGTTTTATAAAACCTATATTTACAAAATAACCTGCTCAAAACAAAACATTATAATATGTTCGTCGCTGATCGTCAAAACATGCTCAAATCTAAACACACATACTTGTGTCGCGGGCCGTGCTGTAAAAACACTCCAGCCGCTACGAGAGCCCTTACTCTTAGAACTCACACTCACTCACACTTCACTCACTTTTGAACTGAATAAGCGTTTTTAACAAGATATCTTCTTCATACATCGTTTTCGGATTTAAATAAAGTCTATAAAAATTGAAAACATTAGGTAAAATTGTGTGGATTTTCTTCGTCAATGTGTTACACACACAACAGTTAGAGATTTTCATTCGCAAGATGATAATTCACTGTCCATTTAAATATTATTAGCTGTAAGAAAAAAAAAGAACACGTTAAATTCATGGTCAACGTAAGCTTGCTACGGCGTAGCAAGGTCTACGAATAGTGCTACGAACGGCTACGAAAGTTGTAGACGCCATAAAAAGGGGAAAAGTTATGTGTTTTCTGGGTTCTTCTTTATTCTTATGTTCTCTTTGTCCATTTTCAGTATTTCTCAATGTCCCTTTTAGTTCTGAGGTCGGATGATACCATCGAAATGGTGCACAAAGCGGTAAAAATTACTTTCCCTACTTATAAACATTTGACGCTATTTTAAATTATTTCGGTGAAGGCAAAATTATAATACCTAGGTACTATCTCAAAATTAATCTCAAAGAGAATCTGAACTAGACAGGTCTGACATGACATCAAACAGTTCACAAAGATAACTTTACTAGCCCTGTAAATTCTCTAAAATAATTTCCATTACATTCAAGTCAGTCATAACTTAAAGCAAGCCTCGCGATAAGAATTGAAAATTCAACTCGTTGCTAATTCATTAAAATTTATAGGTACTCTGTTATCTTCAGGTGTAACTGTGACCCGTGCCAAACTAAAGTGCACCTTGTCAAAACCGACTCGCTATTATTGGGCATACATTTTTAAGCAGCGATAACACTATCGCTGGCGGGTTACGTGGTAGGCCGGGCCACGTTATCGTCAGTTTCTGCATGAACGCGCCCGTTACGGCCCCCCCTTTCCCCCTTCGGCCCCACCAGCTTCCCCCATCCCCCTTGCTATCCCGGTAGACGGCAACGCGGAGATTTTGACACTTGAACATAATTTATTCGATCCTAAAATAGTTTATGTTATCTAGACTGGCGATATCTCGGGATTTAGGTGTCTGTGAAGTTTGTGAGTGCTGTTTGTTTGTAATTATGCCTATCGGGATTAATATTATGTTGTGTGGTGTGATAGGGTTAACTGTTTACAACGTGAAACGACTACTATGCAAAAGTTTTAATTTACATTAAACTTGCTTTTTGAATGTGAATCTTTTGAAAACCTACGGTTAGATGCCTCATTGTGGCATTGGCATTCGGCATTGTTGCCGTTTATTTGCCGTAGTCATACTAAGTAGATTTATTCGTTAACAAAATTCGTTTTATGTTTAAAAAATAGGGAATGTATTTAAACTGTTGCATTCTAGCATAGCACTTCTCATGACCACAATTCCAACAAAGTTTTTTTTTTATTATTGAGCAAAATAAAATACCATCAACTTCACATTTATTACAGTTGACTTATTTATTTAGCACTAGCGACCCGCCCCTGCTTTGCACTGTTTTTACGATTTGCTAAACATCGAGATTTAATTATTATATTTAAGTTTAATATAATGTTTTTATACATAAACCTTCCAGAACAAATTCTCTAAATTATGGTAAAATCCGCATCAAAATTCGTTGAGTAGTTTAGGAGACCAGCGCGGTCACATAGACAGAGACGTAAAGCGACTTTAATTTAGAGAAAATCAATTGGTTATCAAATTGACTACTAAATTAAATTGTCCGTATATACAAATCACAACTGCCATTCTTTGACTATTGTATCAAATGGTCACGGCAAACCACGGTTCTCAATTTTCAATTCTCATATCAACAACGTTCATACTAAGACAATCAATCTCGATCGTCAGTGGACGTTTGGTCGACAAAACAAACCAAGGACAAACCACTATTCATGACATATCCAACGTGTACTTCCTGCGACTACAGTCCGACCAACTTATGTAGGTTACCTAAGTTAGACTGTGAATACAATACATCTTGAGGCGGGCATTGGGTTAGGACTATTCTATTGTTACCTACGGTAGAAAATTGACACACTATACAGGTTCAAATTAAACTAGCTAACGATAGTTTACACACATGATGGGTAACAAAATGAGTGAACGCACGAACGAATAAAACTTTGTGAACACGAACATCGAACACGGAACATTTGATTCGTACGTGTGGACGTAAATTGGCAAAGCGAACACGGACACAGGTCGCGCTCAACCGCCCCGCTCTCTTTACCAGCCATGGCTTCGAAATTGGATCGCCACGAACATTTTTGACGAACACAGTGTTTGAAATTCGTGTTCGCCATGTTCTTGTTTATAAAATTTTATTATTACGCTTTTTATGGATTACCTGACTGACCACCTTTGGACTCGTACAAAGCCTTTTCAGAAATAAACTGACAAACGGCACGTTACGGACTCAAATGGAGGCCTTATTCGAGTGAAACTTGTTGACCAGCATAACCACGTTTGCTAATAGTTTGTTATTAATTTATTTAAAGTAGTAATCTGAAAAATGCAGTAGGTTTATTTGATAAGTTATCTAAATGTTAAGTTCTGTTTTTTTTTTTTTGTAGGTACTAGACTGTTTGTTTTCCCTAATGAAATAATAAAATAACACTACCAAATTATTGTAGAAAATATATTTGGTAACCAAATATTCCTCCCGTGTCAATAACCTTCAGTCGTACTATTGGGAGGACATCCCGAATGCGGACGCTTCCTTATGGATTACCTACTGAAGGGACATTATAAGGTATCGCGATATCTCATTGATAAATTATATCTAGATTTAAGATGGGGTTTTTTCATTGTATGCTTGTTTGTTTGGAATTTTATTTTTTGATAGGTACGTTAACATCACGTATACCTGTTATACACGCAATGTTAAGGCAGCTAAGGCTGTATATACCTACCATATGATAGCTAGGTATATACATTATCTAGGTAAGTACCGTAGGACCTTATGGAGATTTCAATATTTTTTTTTTGCTTTTCTTACTGTCGGGCTTCTGAAAATAATCGACTGCATGACTACCATTGCAATCAGTACGAGAGAAGCACTTTCAAAGTATTTAGAGGCTCCTGAAAAACGCATGTCGTCATGTAATATCTTGGAGAAACACATAGAATACGTTTTATTCGGGTAGGCACATGAAATAAGTCCGTATAGTTCCCATAGGATGCGACCGAACCAGCGGGCAGCAGCTAGCATTTAAGCCATTTATATTTTCAATAGTTATGAAGTATCAAGTAAGAATTTCTAAATGTAATATTGTCAAACCAACAAATCTTTACAGCCACCGTAGTAAACCCCAAACACAAACAGTTATTATTCAAACTTTTAATCAGGGTTTCATAATTGAATCCCTACCACTCCCGAAGTTGTAGGATAACGCAAATTTACGACTACGCAGACCAAGATTAACATCGTAACTCGAATAAATCCGCGGTATCGGGCCTGTTTGCCGAATTAAACCTCGCTTGTTCACTTTGTGGGCATAACTTCGCGTCTTCGAGAGAGTTCTTAGAAACTTGTAATTCCTGTAAACGGTTATAATATAGATGTTTTGGAGGATTTTGGACGGTATTGTTAAGTTATTAATAGCTGTGGGAGATTGAAATAGAATTTGGAGTTTGAAGTTAATTTACAAGATTGCATTTAAATACAAAATGGGTTAATTAAGTTTAGGATAGAAGGATAAGTAAAAGGTTCCTCGCATCTACATACCAATATCCTAGAGCAGGCTATAAAAGTATATAGTAAAAGTATGTAGTTTCTGCCAAATTAAAAAGAAAACATAAACATAAAAATGATGCCTAAGAAATGTAAGATATTTTTGAAAACCTTCAATGTTTCAAGGATGACTTTGATGTGCACGTGCCGCCTCCTATATCATCAGGTAGCCACCTATTAAATGTAGCACACGACTGCCAAAAAAAGAGTGACATTTTCGAAATAGAATTTCGATATCAAGACATGCTGGATTTCGAAATATTTCAAGCCACACAAAACAAATATTCTACACATAATCCATCATCATTCCTTTGTCCTCAGACGAGGAGCCCCTGGAAGGTTTGGAAGGTCTACATTCAGACGAGACGGGGTCCGGAGACAACTCCAACGCGGGGTCCAGCGGAGCCGACGATGACGCCGCTCGGCTGCGACTCAAACGCAAGCTGCAAAGGAACAGGACCAGCTTCACCAACGAGCAGATTGATAGCTTGGAGAGAGGTCTGTATATAGGAAGTACTATCTACCTAGGTAGTAAGTAGGTAATCTTTTTTAAGACTCCAAGTGTGTACTCCAGCAGACCTCCATGTCCTAAACAAAGCGATCGACTACTACCGTCGCGATCATATCACATTTTTTTTCGGAAAATCGGACGACCGTCTATCGGCGTTATGACACTTTCGGGTTTGCCAAACAAATTGAACGCGATGGTCGTGTGTTCCGGCGGCCTTCAAGAGAAACACGCGTAGTGGCTTGACGTCCGGCCGTCACACGAGAAGCGTGTGCGCTGCATTCGCGTTACGTTTGCAGTTAAATCAGTAATCAGATAATTCTGCATATTTAGGGATGCTTAGATTGCCAAACTTCCCAGAATTCATTCGTCACCGTATTTTCGGTTTTGCCAAGATTCCACCATGACCATGACATAACTAGTTTTTTGTTTGCTTAGATTTACTATGTACCTACTGCAAATCTAAGTTATTGTAACTTCAACACTCTATCCTTACAGAATTCGAAAGAACCCACTACCCAGATGTCTTCGCTCGCGAAAGACTCGCCGCAAAAATAGGCCTGCCCGAAGCTAGAATACAGGTGAGTTTCAGAACTAAGTACTATACTAAGTAATATATATATTTGTATATATATATATACAAATATTGCTCATGTAATCACGTTCTGGAAAACGGCTCTGCAATATAGGGGTTGACGGGGGCGAAAAATCGATCTAGCTCTAGGTCTCATATCTGGGAAAATTCGGTTTCTCCGTATTTTCACCCGAACAGAGCTCGGTCGCCCAAAGTTTAAAACAAGATGGCTTCCTTAGAATAATGACATGACAACATGGAATTAGTATGTACTATACATCGAATTACTGTGAACTTTCTTAACTAATACCTTTTGAGCAATTCTTGTATAAGTATATGTAATCTGAATCTCGGAAACGGCTCCAACGATTTTCATGAAATTTTGTATACAGGGGGTTTCGGGGGCGATAAATCAATCTAGCTAGGTTTCATTTCTAGAAAACGTCGTTAAAAAAAAAACCGAGCAAAGCTCGGGCATCCAGATCTTGCTATTAAATGAGCATTCTCTATTTTCACCCGAGCAAAGCTCGGTCGACTAGGTACTCCTAGGTACTAATATGTGTAATAAGTACCTACCTGTTATTTAGGTAGGTAGATCTAATTAGACAGAAATCATCACATTCTTGTCGTAGTACGAGCGTTAATTACACACATGCTGCAATATGTAAGTACCTAGTAGGTAGGTAAGTAGGTAATTACGCGTGTGTATGCCCGGCATGTATCCAGTTGAGTGATTTGATAGGTATAAAATATAGGTACCTAACTGATTACAAACTTATTAGGTTTATATAATAATTTAATTATTACGATGCAATATTGAACCAAGCTAAGATATTTTACTCCGACAGCGCTAGAACTGTTAATTACAAACAAAAATAGTCGGTGCCTACTTAAATCTCAAATGTAAGTAAGTTTCTGCATCCATGGATTTTTAAAATTCATCACAGAGATCATCCAAAAAATCGGCAACGTCGCAAATAGCTGTCAAATATTAACCTGTTTTGTATAATTTGACAATATTACAGTATGGAAATAAAAAATGTGGCTAACTAGTAACCTAATGAATGGCAATTATAACACTGAATTTGATGTTGAAACAAGGGAAAAAAGGCATTTGGAAAGTTTCCAAATACTTTTTTTACATCTAAAACGAAATATTCGGTGTTACGATATTAATTATTGCATTTCATGATCAATATTTTAGTTCACTAGTTAGCCATATTTCTTATTTCCATAGGTACAGTAATATTGCCAAATTAATCAAACAGTGAAATATTTGACAGTTATATGCGACGTTGCCCACTTTCTGAATCAACGCTCATAAGTAAAATCGTCTCACAGTCCGACATTAAGGTATATTGTTTAAAACCATTTTTTTTACCAATTTCATCTATGTCCACACACCAGTGTTAATTATTTTTAATGCCATCACAACTCAGTAGGTAACCAGGTGCCTAGTTTGGGGACAACCATCCAAACAAACTGATTGTTAATATATCTACATAGTTGCAGATAAAATAATCATGTACAGACGCCAGCACATCAAGCTACTACAATCTGTCAAATTTATTTAATAGATTTTCAACTTTATCGTTGAAAAATAAGGTTCAAAGTTGATTGGAAAAATTTGACAGTTTCGGGTAGCTTGATGTGCTGGCGTCTGTACCTAGGTAATTTTTGTAACAATTAACAAATTTGATTCCATTTTGTCTCATAAACAGTAGCGGCGTTAGGGTAGGGCGCGGTTGGGCGACCGCCCAGGGCGCCGGCTATGAAGGGGCGCCCGACGCGAACCACCGACCTTTTATTTCTCTATCTTTTCTGTTATTTAACTCTTTTTACCCGACTGCCCCAGAAGGAGCTGCAATGGGTAATGTTTTTATTACCCGATTGCGGGACAGCAAAGACAGGGTTATGTTTTTCTCTAACTTTTCTGTACAAGTCGACAAAGTTTAGGTACTATTTTTAAATGAATGAGCCAAAGAAAAAACGCAGCGGAGTGCTAAAAAATTTGGAGCTCGCTCTTGCACCCTGCGTAAAAGAAATCCTAAGTTTTCCGTGGCGGGGTGCTTAAATGCATCCTGCATTTTCCTATTCCTCAAACTAGAACAAAAATTTTCGCCTCTCTACTCTCCAAGAGTAGTAAGGGCGCCACAGAAATCTCGCCCGGGGCGCCGCGCGCCGGTATTGCTAAAACCATTACTACTCATTAATAGCACCATGTATAATAATTTGCTTTCAGCAGTAGGTTCTCGGTTTCCATTTTTACAAACTAAAGTTCTGCTACAATCTGTACATAGTTAGGTTACGTGAAGTTACGTCTCATCCATCACAGTCAAAAAATGTTCCCATTTAATCATTCAATTAGTATCACCAACAAGCCAGCCTTGTAACGATCCTAATAGCGCGTACCGCGCTTTGTGTTAACTTAACCCGACGTTAAGGTGTGGTTCTCGAATCGGCGCGCGAAGTGGCGGCGTGAGGAGAAGATCAGGTCGCAGCGGCGGAGCCCCGAGTGCGGGTACAGCGGCACCGCCCCGCATGCGCCCGCGCATCCCGCGCACCACCCGCCGCCCGCGCACCCCGCACACGCGGCGCACCCGACGCATCAGTCCTATCAGCCGCCGTTGAATGTTGATACTTACAGGTGAGTTGCATTGCACAACATTATAGGATATCACGCTTGACTAAAGATAAAAGTCAAGTGCTTTTGGCGTGGCTTTTAATAGGACCTGAAATGTGACCCAAAGGGGGTTTGGGTCACATTTATAAATGTTTTAGGGTACATTCATCATTGCTGTCTTTTACCTTTTTTATATGTGTTGGCCGGCAAAGGACATAATATGGGTTATATCTATTCCTACACACAATCTTGACTTGTGACTCACCTTGCATATCAGACAACCCACTCCTGAGTCTCAGTCCTCCCAGGGAATTCCAGCTGAGAACAACTTTTGTGGCTTTCTCTAAACAATACCTAAATAATCAATGGCAGCTCAATATTAGAACCGGCAATCTACCAACCTAATTAAAATCTTAAATTCACTCACTGACAGTTGAAATTTTGCACAAGAGTTCCCTAAATAGAAAAGTGAGCAAGATTTTTGAAAATTCATCATTTAAAAGGGATGAAAGTTCGACATTTTTGTGGATGGGAAATCCCACCATCGGGCACACTGCTTGTAGGTAAAGCTATTAAACTTCTCATTTGTAAAGTTCATAAAAATAACGTCTAAAGTCCTATGTTCCCCAGCCCACTGACCCCCATGGGGTACGGAGGCGGCATGGTGCCCGAGACCCCAGTGTGTGACACGACGGAGGCAGAGCTGTGCAAGAGTGGCTTCCTAGGGTACCCACGCTACGAGCTGGGCTACAGGCAGCCCCCGCACCCCTACGTCAACCATCATGGCTACCAGCATGAACCGGCGTCGCCTCCACCAGGTAAATAATAGTAGATTGTTTACCAAGGGAGCAAAGAACTATTTTTAAGGCGAGTGTTTCTTTGAATCCAGGGCGGAGCGAAGGATTCTAAAGTAGAATCCCGAGCGTAGCGAGGGATTCTAAAGTAGAATCCTGAGCGCAGCGAGGGATTCAAAGTACGCCACTCGAGCTTAAAATAGTGTTGCTCCCGAGGTGAACACTCTACTTTTTATCACCCTCTATGAGAAAAAAAAATATGTATGATCCGACCCCCGTCAGGAACAAAGTTCCTTCACAAGTAAAATTTTAAAAAAATCACTGCCACCATCGTGGATTTACATTGTGACCTCACTATAGACTTAAGCACCTTCGAAAACTATGAAAACGATACCCATGATGAAATTTTTAAATTATTCGCAGCTGCCATCTTGGATTTACATTTTGACCTCACTATCGGTTTTAGCACTCTCGAAAACTATGAAAACGACACCCATGACGAAAAACTTGAAAATTTTCTTAGCTGCCATCTTGGATTTTCATTTTGACCTCATCATCGGCTTTAGCACCCTTAAAAACCATGAAAACGATACCCATGACGAAAAATTTTAAATTTTTCGCCGCCACTATCTTGGATTTTCATTTTGACCTCACTATCGGCTTTAGCACCCTTAAAAACCATGAAAACGATACCCATGACGAAAAATTAGATTTTTTTTGCATCCGCCATCTTGGATTTTTATTTTGACCTCACCATCGGCTTTAGCATCCTTAAAAACCATGAAAGCGATACCCATGACGAAAAATTTGAAATTTTTTGCCGCCGCCATCTTAGATTTTCATTTTGACCTCACCATCGGCTTTAGCACCCTTAAAAACCATGAAAACGATACCCATGACTAAAAAATTTTAAAATTTTTGCATCCGCCATCCTGGATTTTCATTTTGACCTCACCATCGGCTTTAGCACCCTTAAAAACCGTGAAACAATACCCATGATGATAAATTTGAAAATCTTCAGAGCCGCCATCTTGGATTTACATTTTGACCTCACTATCGGCTTTAGCACCCTCGAAAACTATGAAAACGACACCAAAGACAAAAAATTTGAAAATTTTCTAAGCCGCCATCTTGGATTTTCATTTTGACCAAATTCACACTTTCTCTCTCTTGCCAGCCTGTTACTTGTTCATACAATGTTCGTGTTTGATCTCTTTGGTAATTGGAACTTTTACTAACAATATCCACATTCCAAATTCAAATCACTTTTAATCCCTAGGGATTAAAAAGCTATTTTAGTCCCTGTTTACGAAGAACGAATTAGCTCTTTTTGAATAGATGTGATAAAAAAATAGTTTATTCTACACCCATGCTATAAAACCTCTATAAAAGTTTCAGAAGCAGTTAGCTTATTGCCGCAGCCAGTGTCATAGTAACCATTACCTCATCCCAATGAGTGTTACAATGTTGTACTAAATTTCATTACGCAACTCGTTTCAACGTTCAAGCAGGGGACAGCAGCACCCGCTGCACGCATGTGCGTGTGTGATGTGCTGCTGCAGGCGACGTACATACGAGTACGTGCAGTTGTACTGAATTTCGTGGGAATTTTCTTTATTCTTGATCTTGAATTACAAACACCCAATGGTTTCAGAAATTTTATAGAGGATTCATATCATGGGTGTAGATAAAGTCTTGTATGCAACAGTTGCATAAATAACTATTATACTTAGGTAAGTATACCTCAAATTAAAAAAACTGTAATCCAGATTACATAGTCGCAACGTTTTAAATTTCCCGATTTTAGAAATGAAGATATTACAATTACCCACTCATATTACCCATTGACGGATTTAGAACATAGACCATCCATAGCTATAGTGCGACTCTCGTTCTGATGGCTGGTGCCCACTATAATGTCCATTTCCCATTTGACCAGTTTTTAAAGCAGTCATTGTGAGGTCCATGTCTATTGTTCAGAAATGGAAAATTGTTGTGCGATATCGATATGCTGGAAGGTCAGTCGGTATTCTATGGTAATAATACTTTGACCTGGGTTACAGATACCCCCAAGATACACTGTCAGGCCAAGAAGAAAGTTATATAGGTCAGACTCGGTCCCTTTTTGCTGTGCCCTACAGGGTCCATAATGATCTAAATTATATAATTACTACCTAAGTACACATTATGGTAAAGCAATAAAGATATTGAGTATTGAGTATTGACTATTTGTCTTGGATGGAAGCCACAAAAGGCCCAACATCCAGAACCTACCTATCTATCAATCAACCATTCCTCAAACCAGGCTATACTTACGTAACCTAGCCATTATCTAATATAAACCTATTTTCTATTCCAGAGCTAGGCGGTCTCCTAGGAACAGGAGTGTCAGTGCCCCTCGCAGTACCCGGACAAGACACGCAGCAATACTGGTCCCGTCTCCAGTGACCCTGGTGGAACTAGCCGAGCACATGTCAACAGTACTCAAACGCTTAAGCTGCTACCCGATGAAGAGCGGCCAATTTGGAACTGAGACACGAGATATTATGGCAACGCACCGACGGCGACGGTGAACTTACCATCAGGTCGGTCACAACATGCAAAATAGTCATCTTTGATTGGTTTATGAGCAGTAGCGTGTTGTCAAGTAAAACAAAGTGTCCTACTCAAAACGTCCAATCTTCATAGTCGGGCTCGGGTAGTATGCTTTAGTATGTATTTCTTTATACCGAGGTATATCATGAACAAATGATTTCTTTTATTTTGAAGATTATTTTTTTACCAACATAGGTAGCAATGCAGGCAAGGTCAAACCAAATAATTCTGACAGGAACACACGTCTTTACGCTTTTGCAGATTTATTTTCATGCTATATACCTGTGGTTATTGGTTTGTTTGTCAGCAATCCATTGAGGGTATGTAGGAGAGGTCATTTACAACCAAATTACCTCTTTTGACTCCTATGCAAATGTCAAAAAAAATCCGAGTCATTTGACATTTTATCTTTTTATTTTTTTTTCGAAAATGTTTGACATTGGCATAGGAGTCGTCAGGGGTCATTTGGTTGCAAATGACCTCTTCTACATCCCCTTAACGGATTGCCGCCATATAACCAATAACCCTGTATAAATCCTTCTGTATTCTTTGAGTTCCACTATAAAAAGTATTAAAGAAATCTGTATTTAATAATGATAAAACTATACAGATTTAAGGAAATGAGTCAGTGGAAGGTGATGCTTGCCTATAGACAATGAAGACTATCCTTATTCATATGTTTAATTTTCAGTACGTCTGATTTATAGCAATTTTTTATTTTTACAAACTTATTTGTGCTTTACGGTGATATTTTTAATTATTTTAAAATGAGATTAGATACTAAACTTACCAACTGATGGAACACGTATAGTATAAAGAATTAACATATCCAATAGTTGCCACAAAACAGGACTCAGAGCACAAAAAATAGGCTCAAATTGTATTAAAAATTAATTAGAATATTTCATTCAAAATATTAATTAATAAATCTCTCATAGATTTTCTACATTACCGTTATTGATGCGCATGTAATGTTGTATCCTTAGCTTGTAACTTTGAATGAAATAATTTAATATTTCGATGTAAGTGTTAAAAAATATTTTATTAACAACTAGATAGTTAGCTAAGATTAGCGTTAAATAAGTATTTAATTGTGTATATTTGTTGTAAATCTTTAATTAACAATGCTGAGATAAAGTGGATTAATTTTGAAAATACAGAAGTGGCTAAATTTTTGTAGTACCTTTGCCTTATGTATCAAACAGTGGATGGTAGATACAAATCACATTGATTTACTCAATTATATCTGCTTATTCTCGAAACACAGAAGGCGTGAAGAAAGGAAGAACTTATTTGTAAAAAATCCTTTGCGTTAAATTCTTGACATTATCGTAGCGATGTAAATTTTGTTTTTTTTTAATGAGAAACAGGGCTTGTTAGTTATAAGTACAGAAATGTAAATAGTTACTTTCGTGTAATTGTTCATTGTGATTCCGATTATAAATGTAATAAACGCGCAAGTACGATGTTTAAAACTTAGATAATTTTGGATATTTATTTTATTTTAATACTTAGTAGCAAAATATTTTTTCATGGATTTTTTTTACTACGGATTGTTTGCTATCCAACTTATACTTTATAAAATTAGTGAAAATATTTATTGTTTTAAACCTCACAGCTTATAAATCGAAATGAGTTACAACACTAGCTTGAATCAACCTCAAGGTGTTAATTTCGAATTTACAATTAGATTTTAATGTGTATATGTATTGATTATAAATAAAAATGTGAATAATTGTGTGATGTCGATGAAACGTTTTAATAACATTATATGAATACACTTTTGGATCAAAGTATTTCGTTGTTTTATTTGGGCATAGCAGCGCCATCTATGTGAATATAAAGGAGTTTCTTGTCTTCATAGACAATGCTTGACGAGCAGTGGTGGCCCAGGGGTAACGACCCCGACTTGGTTCGAATCCAGACAGGTGCTTTACTTTGTGTAATTGTTTTCATCACCACTGCTCTCAAAACGGTGAAGGAAAACATTTTGAGGAAACCGGCATGTCCTAGAACCAAAAATTCGGAGACGTGACATCCACCAACCCGCACTGGGCCCGCGTGGTGGATTACAGCCCACTCCCCCGCACGGAGAGTAGGCCAGTGTCCCAGCAGTGGGAACGTTATAGGCTGATTCTGCTATAGACAATGCTTGACAAGGTTCGCAATAAAACTTCACCTTCTAGCAAAATTATTGTAATATTTCAATAGAATCAATTAAAGCTTTTAACACTACAATAATGTGAACAAAATACTAAGGATTTAGCTTCCCTACCTAGTCTTAGCGTAAGTCACGTCTGTATTGCTTGTCACTTGATACTACTTAGTGTACCTAGATCTTTCATAATCCTAAATATTGCTGTTATTAATCTAATTATGTTAAACAGGAAACTTTTGTACGAACATCTTTACTTAAAACTTCAAAACCTTAAAAGTAATTAAAAATAAATGAGAATCATAAATCGTCATCCAGTAAACTGTCAATGTCATTTAGAATGTTTTTTTCCGAGCTATCTATTTTATTCAGTTGTTGGTGACAGCTAACTACCACGTCCGGCATTACCGCGTTTTTACTCAAATCCAAGTCGAGGTCTGCTACGGTAATATCACTTTCATCCTGATCTTCACTAAGATCCACTACATCTATTGGTTCCCCTAGCCTAGTAGTTTCTAAATCTATAATTTCAGTGTCTGAATCTACCTTATCTAAATCTACAGAATTAATCTCGTTTAGCTCAACGCTAACTATTTGTACTTCTGAGTCTGAGTCGTCTGTTTTATTGAAGTCTAAATCATCGTATTTTGGTTCATCTGTACTTATGTTTGAACTAGACAGCCTGTGTCTTATAAGCCTGGGTTTGGCAGTTTGTCCTGCAAGCTTTATCCTCTTGAATTCGAAACAGTTATCCACAAGCTCGTCTTCTTGTATTTCATATATGTCACTTTGCTCCGATAATGTCCGTTTCCTATCGTTGGCATTATCACTTGGCTTCTGATCGACTTTAGTTTTGGACGCTGCAGGAGCATTGCGGTCGAGTTTCTTGTACACAATAGAGTTGCTTCGAACAACTTTGAGTATCTTATTGCCCGAGGTAGTGATAGTTTCGTGTGTAGAGAGCTTTCTTTTCCTACTCAGGTTGATTGTGATAGGTGTACTGTGTATGACGGTGTCGCTTTTCTTCCTGGCTCTTATTTCGTCGAGGGAGAGCACTTTGAAGTCGAGCGAGGCGCGTCGCTCCTGCGCCTGCTTGCCGGCGATCTCGTCAAGCGACACACGCTCGTACTTGGTGGCGAGGTTGGTGCGTACTAGCTTGACCTTGGGATCAGGCGGCGGCAACCCGTCGTAGCTGTAGAAGGCCGCGGCCTCCGCCTGTATTTTCTCAAGAAGCAATAACTCCTGAGACTTATAGCGTGCTACTTTAGTCGCGTCGTCAGGCGACACAGTTTTAGTGGGCGTAGATGAGGGTGCGCTTTCATTATCCGACTCTGCAAGAACACACGAACGAACCGCTTAGTCGTACGCGATAATCGAAACTTTCAAAATGATTTTCGTAATTAATTTTGATGCGACCCGTCCGGCAACTTTGCAACTTCGCGGTGTGTTCTCGTAACGTCTATCTGAAAGCGACTCTCGAAGGGTGGGCGGTCAAAAATAATTACAAAAATCATATTACGAAACATTTTTATTTACTCGTTGGTATATTAAACACAATTTGATTAAACAAAGCCAAAGTATAATATTCTGTTCCGTTACGAGTTCCTATATCAGTTTGAATATTAATTAGCTTAAATGAAAGGTACTAGACACGCGTTACTAATAATAAACATATTTTGAAATTCTTATTATAAAATAAGACTAAGATTAACATAACAACAACCCCGTATTATTTGAAACAAGAAACTATCAGTAGGCACTCGGACAGTTGGCAACGCGGTGACCCGGCGCGGCACGGCAGTGTGCGCGCGCGCAGGTCGCTAGTTATATTCCCTCCGTCAACCAAAATGTCATGGAACACAACGTGTAAGTATCAAAAGTGCTGCATTACTAATTTCATTACATTTACCTCACTTTCGCACACATTTACAAATCTTAGAAAATTCATTCGGATTCATAACCGATCGTGATCAAATGTGGATGTCAACTTTGACCTCAGTGACTAAAGTTCAAATCCTTCCGATCCCTCCCGCCGACATCAGTTAATTATAACCAGCGAAGATAAAACATATTCAAGGCAAGCGCTCCACATTCAACAAAATCGGTTAGTAAAACATAGTAATCTATGCTGACATCATTATGAAATGTCGTACGACACATCCGAACGATCACGTAATACGTAATGTCTTACTTTCACGTCTTTTTCCACCAATTTTATAAAATAGCTGCCAAATAGAGTTTAAAAATAAGTAATTACGTAGTATAGATAACACAAAGACAGTGATTCGTTCCATAATCGCAGTACATTTCACAAAGACTCAAGCGCTATCCGTATGACAGAAATTTAACTGTCTAACATAAAACATTAACATTCCAACAATTAATCTAAAGGTAAATAAATAGTTTATTAGTATAAAAAGAGACAAGACTACAACATTATACTAAATATAAAATGTATTGCTAAAGTTACGAGAGAAACCAATTTCTTTTTTTTTTTTTTTTCAACAGCTGCCTCTTGTAGCAACCACCCTTTGTACTAGTTCATTCTAAAATTATATTCCTAATAACTTCTCAGTACACTTTTCCGCTAATTTATATAAAACTTAAAATAATTTTACCTCCCTTTTAAGCGGACACCAAGAATTTGAAAAAAAAAGTTGTGTGTAAAAACTGAGCATGTTAAAATAACATAAGATACCTCCGACTTAATCTATCCCCACCAATCGAGACTATGTTATTTTAAATATTGATAAATAGTTTTTATACATAAATAATGACTAGGCGTACCATGGACCATAACGCGAACCGATTCCTTTTTTTTATCCTGTCCTGTTCACACTTTTGCGATTTTGTAATAAATATAGGAACTTTACTCTCAGTGCAAAAAATATAAGAACTGAATCCTTTTCTTGCCAGATTGTTTTACACAACAAATATATTTGACTAATCGCATTCAAAGTATATACCGAAGTGCTATCGTAGATACGGTAAATCGGAAGCGTTACCAGACTTTACCAAAGACCGCTAAGCAATCGAATGCTCTTTTTTTTTTGTTAACTTATCTCTTTTTTAATCATTCTAAATTGGTAATATGATCTTAAGCACGATTATTTTTTTTTGTTGTCCGGAAATCACAGCATTATAAATTCATGCTTATAAAACTGTGTTTCCCGTTGCGTATACCTAGAGATACATTTTTTTTTTCATTTTATTAGCTCTATCTAAATCTCACGGTGCGAATATATAAAGTATTGGGGGCAGGTAGCAGTGGGTACCTTTATAAACTGCCGAAGCCCCTTAAAACATCCTACATACTAACATACAAACAATTTAAAGGCATAAAGCTGTTTTTTTTTTTTCATTTTTTTTTTCACCTATGTTAATGAGTTACAATAATCGTGTATATATATTTTTATTTGTATTTTATATGTTATTAAACCTATTTATTATGTACTTTTCTATCATAGACAAAGATTATATCAACATCTATTTAAAAAAGTATTGCAGTGATATTTTGAGAGAAAACTGAAAGTTTTTTTCTTAAAATATGACTGTAACTGTCTATCTATGTGATATAAATTGTTATATAACGATACAGTAAATGAAAAAGCGAGAGATATTAATGAATCTAATTAGCTAAGATATGAAAGAGATTATATTCTCTAATTTATTGCACATACAAAAATACCAACGTCGCTTTTTCTCCATATTATTTCTTGAATAAACTGTGAGAAGAGAGCTATCATAAATTCTTCGTGAGTCAAATATAATCTCACTTTGTTTAATCATTGTCTATGGTATAAAAAAACAGCTAAACATTGTCTAAGTTAGAGTCAACCAAAAAGCCGCCTTTTCCGGCAACATAAAAAAAAAAACAATATTGTATTTCGTTAAATTAATTTTGGATCCAGTTTCTAATGTAACCGCCCAAACTCGTTAAATCCGCACCCACCATAATAATATTGAATACAAAAATCACGAAACTGAATCCAACTATAACTATACAATAAATACTATATTAATTGACTATTGGCGAAATAAAAACAATAATAATACCTTCCATAAACAGGTGTTAAGACGTCGCGTCGCGAACTGGGTGAACAAAAGAAATGTATTTTCTTTCTACAAAAGTTAAAATGAATAAAGCGGCAAGTTGTGACCCACCCGCGTAAAAATATATAAACAATAAATTCCCACTTCGCTAGCGACGACAATAAACGTAGGAAAAAATTCTTAACCAATAACGTAAATATATATTTTTTTTAAGTAATAAATCTAACACTTCCTCGGTCTTTTTTTTTACATATATATGTTTTTATTGGCACAACAAAGGGTTTAATTCTAAAAAATAATATTGGAACCCTTTCAATGTGATCTACGACCATGAATTTGACGAGAGGATCTAGTCAGCAGTGCCATAGTACATATACATAAAGCATAGTGTTATATTTAGAAAACAAAAACAATAAATGAGCGTTTGAAATTTAACATCGTTAATGCTTAACCCTACGCACACCGCCCATAACATGACAATGCAGAGTTTTCAACTACCGAATTATTATAATAATGCATGTTAGGCTCGCTGTTCACTGAAGCGTATCATCAATCAACTCCATCTAGTGTAAGGATATAAACAACGAACCAATTTTCCACGTAGAAAGAAGAATGCTTTCAAGCAACACTTATAAAATCTTCGAGTTACATGGGAATAGGTATTGGCAGTGCATTGTATGACTAAATTAAATATAGTGCCGTTTACACGTCGTCGTCGAATCTCTTCACGAAATCATTGATAGCGTAAAGTACGCACGCTTCAGTGGACAATGAACCTAATGTTACATCACATCGCCTGTAAGCGGTTGGCTCACACATTAGACTTAGTGTCTGTCAGCCGTGATATCGATATTACGAGCGTATCTCTAAATGTCTATTGAAAACTCAAGTGCATTAGTACATAGTATTATTAATTTTACTTTTGGCTACAAGATTCGCTAATAACATTATTTGGAAAGACATCAAAATTACATTATCGTCAAACAAATCCAAAGTGTCCATCAATGTCGTGTATATAGTTTATACACCTAGTCGCTCACTTTCCAACTTGCATATCAAAATTATACATTTATACGATTGCTTTTTATATCACATAAAATCATGACGCATAAAACTTGCTTGCAATCCTTTATCCAGTGCTCTTAAATAGAAAATTGTAAAGTACGATGCCACATATGGAGAATATTCATACTACATAATAATATACTAGGAAACAATTCACCATCAAATAGCTTTACCCACTTTTTCCTTACTTTATCCTTACATCACTGGTCCGAATTTAGTCCAAACTTATACTTATTTTGATGGCTTTTCAAATTAGTGACAGCAAATCGAGCCGTAAGCCCCAATCATACAATTTGAGAAGTCTGTTTGCTACCGCCGCCTGACTCGGCGTCATCGTTGGTTCACAAATTGCACTACTGCCCATCAATGACGCGAGTCCAAAGCATTTCTAGAAGATTCCATTATCAAAGTACCACTTCACATAGTGGCAACTTTAATCAAGACAACCGTAGCACGATCCCTCATTCGTATTACAGAAATAGTTAACTTCTATAAAATAATCACTTTTCTAAGAATCATTAATTCACACAACCATTGCTTTGACAGCAGCTATCGTAATTTCAATCATATTTAAGATTGACTTTCCACATCGAATTTCCTATTCCATTTTTTTCTTTTTAGAGTCCGGTCCAAGCCTTCTTAAACGAAACGCGAAACACTAGTTTCCTATACCAACTTATATGGTGAAAGATTGCTTAACTGGAGACTTCTTGGTCTCATTAGCAACAAAACTTCAAAGGAAGTACAGCTACCTTCTACATCATCTTTAACAACATCAATAGTAACACCAAACACAACCATAGCTTGCAGTGGACCGGCTCCTCTCGGTCGTGGAATCTTTTAGAGCTGCGCTGGTCAGATGGTGTCAGTCGTAGCGTGGAATCGAGTTCTCAAATCGTCTGGCGGGGGCTTAGTACATGTAGTTTCAGTAGAGGCGCATACCTTCTTCGAAGTTGACGACGAGCGGGTCAACGGGCATGGGCGCGTAGGGGTTGGCGGGCTGCTCGTGCGCGTGCGGCGGCAGCACGCGCCGCCCGCTCAGCAGCTCGCTGGAAGCCGGCAGCACGCCCAGGATGGCCGAGTCCAGCACCACTGCTGGGGGACCGAAGCCTTGTATACTTTATATAAGGAATCTAATTCATTCAAATATTAAATTCATTACTATTGACAGACAACGCGCAACCTGAAGCATATTTTGCACAAGAGTTCCCTTTCCAAAAATATTCAAGCAAATGTTTCATCTATTTTCCGTCAAATATAAATAATGTATGTCCGTTTTTAATTAAACAAGGGTACTTAATATTAATTATTTTATCTCACACGCAATCTATTTTTTTTATTATGCATTTAAATAATTATATAGACATTGTCACAAGGCAATTTAATATTTTTTATTTTATTATTTAACATGCCTTATTTAACACAAGTCATACATGCAGATTTGTTATCGTATTCAAACATAATAAAAAATAATGTCTATCGCGTGTATATCTAACGTGTCACGTCAACATCACACGAACGGATGGTAAATTAAACTGGAAACTATAAATGGTATAAATACATTTTGCAATAGGTACATATATTATTATACAAAATAGCATGTGTATTATCATTTTGTTCAACATTATGATAGTATAAGTAAAGGAGATGAAAATTGGCTTCACTGTTTTTAGGGTTCCGTAGTCAACTAAGAACCCTTATAGTTTCGCCATGTCCGTCTCTCTGTCTGTCCGTCCGCGGTCTACCTCCGAGACTCTTAGTACTAGAAAGTTGTAATTTGGCATGGGTATACATATTAATCATGCCGACAAAGTGATAAAATTATGAAAAAAAAATTTTTAGGGTACCTCCCCTTCACATAGTGAGGGGATGTTTTTTTTTTATTCTTTGGTGTGGGGTTTCGTTGGAAAAGTCTTTTAAAAACATTGTGAGTGTGTTACTACCATTTTTGGATTCAGAGATCCGTTTGCAGAATATGCATAATAATCGACCAAATTACATTGTTAAATAACAAGGTGTATTATTCTGTTAACGAATATTTAAATGACAAATTTAAATTATAATAGCTGTTAATTAAATCCAATCTGTTCTTATGACATACTAAATAATTTTGTTCATTTTGATTATTATTGTATTAACGAATTAGTGACATTATTTTTTATTTGTATTATTTGAATCTTTTATATTTTTAAACCTTTGATATTTTGTATGCCTTTTGGCGGAACACAGCTCGGATCTTATGTATTATAAGTTTATAACACCTATTGTATGTACCCTGTGTTCACGAAATAAATGAATTTGAATTTTGAATTTGACATTTGCGGTTGCAAAAACATGTTCTCTCATACATTACGTATGGGAGAACATATTTTTCAACTACAAAGTTAAGTTTGTTCTTGGGATAAATTCATCTCAACTACGGAATCCTACATTGTGCGTGGTCCGGCACGCACTTGGCCGGTTTCTTATCAGACTTTTTTAATTTTAGAAAATAGTCGACAATGGTGTTTGAGGCGTCATTTATGTTAACATAGTCATTCTTTTTTTTTTGAGTCATTCGTGCCATTTTTGACTCTCATTCATCATTTCATTGAAGTAATATCCTATTACTATCCCAGTGCAGGGTAAACAGGATTGATCACCACATTTGCTCAAAGCGGGTTGGCGATTTTAGTATTATTATTATAATACAGGCTGGCAGGGACATCGATGCGAAAACTGTTACCATGGATTCAGTACACGATTCTGAACCCCCTACGTTGAAAATTTTTCGTCAGTTATTTTTAAAAAAATCTGCTGATCCATAAATTTTGACCGCGTAGGTATTGCACTTTTCTATGAAACAGCTGTTTTTTTTAAAAATAACCGACGAAAAGTTTTAACGCCGTGGAATTCAGAATCATGTACTGAATCCAAGGTAAAAGTTTTTGCGTCGATGTCACTGCCACCCTGTTTATTCCTGGTTTTATCACGATGTTTTCCTTCACCGATGTGTAATGTCCAAGATAAACTTAGAAAGTAAATATGAATTTCAGTCACAATACTACATCCTCGTACGAGCGGCGAGGCCTTAACCTAAAATATAAGCTTGATTGATACCTTGGCGTTGTTGCTGCCACAGCAGCGGCACGGGCGCTGGGGCAGGCACGGGCGGCGCTACGCCCCCCATTGGCGGCTGTTCCGCAGACACGGGCTCCGGCACGTTTACCGACGTCGGCACTTGCTGCTGTTGGGAACGACAGGGCGACGTTACTTGGTGTGAGGAGATGGCACATGTTTTTTGTTGATAATCAGGGGGCATCTAGCTTGGTAGCTGACGGGATAACCAGCTAACTTCATATCTTAAATGGGCAGAAAGCCCTTTAATTAGAAGTGACCACCTAAAGTATAATAAATTGATATTAGGTTGTAAGTGGTCTTGACTCTGTTTTCCCAACAGCACTTATGATCTTCGAAATGGGAACTCAACTGCTTAGTGGTAAAAATAATGTTAAGTCGGTTAGTTAGTTCCCTAAAGGGAATTTGATACTTCTTCAAACAATCAAGCTTAATGAAATAATCGAGATAAAAGATGGACGGAAATATTAATAATGAGATGATTGGTTGTTTTCAAACCCTATACTAATGACTCAGTTTAAAAGATATTATAAAAAAATTGGTTTACCTAATAGCAACAGATGTTAATGTGTGTAAATTCAGTCAGATATACACCATGCCTCTTTAGTAGCCAGGAAAACTTTCAAGGGTGATACTTTAGTCATAAACTTGTAAAAACAAACATTTTCCCATAAAAACTGGAAAGTTTAGTATGGGACTTGTGATGAAAATTTTACATTATGATACTAAGTTATTTTAGACGAGTATCACCCCTGAAAGTTTTCCTAGTTTTCTAGTAAAAAAGGCACCGTGTATGGCGTGTAATGTATGTGTTGTCTCACGGGTTGAGGCGGCGCCGGCTGGCTGGGCGCGATACCATCGGTGCGCGCGTCGGGGTTCTTGTGCATGAACGGACAGTGGATCTTACGACAACCACCCGGCTGGTTCTCCCAATAGCATGGGATCTGCTTGCGGTTTTTCTAGAATGTGACAATTTTGTTCTATTTATTAGAAGTTAAATAACACTTACATCTTCCGATCTTCGTGTTGCCGTGGAATCCAGAAGATTTCGCAGGCACCAGCAGCATTTGTTTATGAAATTCGGCAAATTCCAAGATAAAGCAGATATTTGTAGAAATCTCTAGCTAAATATGCATAACAACTGTTTTCTTTCATGGGCAGAACAACTCAAAGCTAAGCAAAATCGCGAAGCTTAACGGGAGGCATTTTGTTTTAGTCATGAACAATAATTAACTATGAAAAAATCTGCCACTAGTACATAACTGTTTTTGAGCTGAAAATGTTGTCATACATGTGACACGGTTTACATGCTGCCAGCATTCTGATAATCATAAGAGTATCTCCTACTGAAACATGTACAAACGCACGCCATACAGTACTGTCGCGCTCGCACACTTTTTCTTTATAAATAAGACCACCTTCAAAGATGTAGACGCCGCCGCGCCGCCTTAGACGGACGTCACAATGATATTCAATTATTTTCTGCATATCAAACTACGAATAATAAATAGATATCAAATGTTCGTAATACCCCTAACTAATTTAATCCCCAGTATTAAAGATAAGAAATAAATAAAGAATTGCTTAACATCATGTAATCTTTATCACTAACAATACATGCATATCTTACGATTGATTATTATGCCGCCTTACTGAACTAGTGACCGAATGTTCAAGGCAAATGGCACATAAATTTAATCGGAGAGGCAACCGAATGGCGAGTGGTAATCTGGGTCTTGAAGTGATACCGAACCCCCCCGTACCGTCCGAATGGACCCCAAATGGACGGGGGCGGAGATAAGGGGGCCTAACATTTTTTTTTTTGATGTCTCATTCAATATTTAAGCTCTATTATGTGCAAGGAATGTGTGTGTTACAATGCCCTCTGGTTTTGATATAATTAACCCTCATTTTCGGTGATAAATCATCGATAAGGAGTTTCAAGAATTATACACATTATAACGACGTTGGAGGGTGGCAACCGGATGGCATTGATACACACAAATTCCTTGCACACAATAGAGTTTAAACTTTGAATGCAATGTAAAAAAAAAAATGGCCCCCGTCCCCCATATCTCCGGCCCCGTCCATTTGGGGTCCATTCGGACGGTATACAAACTCACGCGGCACGCCTTCTTCCCATGGGGGTAGGCAGAAGCTACAGAACGCCACCTGCTACGATCCTTACATACTCCTTTTGATTCTACTAACTAGTTTTCTGGTAAAAAGTTATGGATTTAACTTCTATCACTTGACTTTATACTGTATTTCAACTACAATTTAGCACTCTGGTTTCTGTTAGCTTGTCCAATGACACATGTTGTCAAGTCTGTAACATCTAAACATCCAATTATATTGGTTGCCTTGTTATAGAACAAGAGGTAACATAAACTTGAGTACCAAATTTACTAAGGGTGTTTCATACCTTGAAAAAGTAGCACTAGTTGCGTTTGCAGCGCGTACACGCGCGTCGATGGCGCGTAAAAAGAACGCTGTGTGCTTAGGCCCTTAGGCTTGAACAAGCTTTCAGAAACCAGTACTCATTTACTTAAAAACCTTGGTGAATTACAAGTGTAGTACTTACATAATCATTGATCATTGTTATGCGAGGTAATTAATTTCTATTACATAAAGATAAGGCACTAGTGTACTATTTGCACAGCTGTTTAAGCAGTTTTGTAAATACAAGGTATTCAAAATTATCACAAATAGTTAGCATTCTATACTTAGATAAAGAAAAAGAACATTTTCAAATGCCAACTTTTGAATATTTATGTATTTACATAATTTTACTATAGACTTTTAAATTTCATATTTGTGAAACACAAAAAGAATAAAGTTTTATAACTTTCAGTGGCCTCAAAGTAATACTTTATAGTACTACCAAAAAAAAATCTTATATGAGACATCTACCAGATAAATCAACCAGAAATTATGACACAAGTTACAACAAAATACCTTGTGATATATTACAATTAACTGAAAGAAAATTTAAAACTCATATTAAAAGTACTCTTTGTAAATTACAAATTAGAGGATTATATCCTAGATAAGAATGCTTGGAAGCATGCTGGTCTAGCTCCATAGGACAATTTAGAGTCTAGACAAAATCAAACTGGTTGCTAATTTAACTGTGTAATTAATTATTATAACATTGATTTTTCATTCTGTGATTACTTGAACTCACACACTGACTTATTAGTATTACTTACTTGTAATTTTTTATTTTTTTAGGAATATTGTATAGGTATAGGTACATAGGTAGTTTTACAATGATTGTAAATATGTGAACACCATGTATCCATTACTTACATAATTTTTTTTCTGTCATGGCTTCATTTTTAATTATTTTTACCTATTGTGGTATAGTAATCTTATTCCAGGTGCATCGTCTTCACATATAATTATATAATTAATGTATACAAAATATTGTAAAACATTTTAAAAGAGTAACGGTGGAATTTCTTGCCCATTCTTCTCCATACGAAAACTACCTCTTGGAAGGGGCGACTAGAATAAATTCTATTTTTTGTAAATTTTGACATTCAAAAGTGCCTTTTTGTGCCTAATTGAAATAAATTATTTGACTTTGACTTGGACAAGCCTATGTTTAATATAATTTGAAAGAATATCACTATCTACAATGTTGATGCGTTCACTAGGCAACAACAAACTCTGGAGCTGTTAAATCTACCAAGGAAATGGCCAAATTGATTTATCCTGTTTTTGGTAAAAATCTACAACAGTTGAAAAACAGTTGTAATTATTTCTGGATGCAACATCTACTGTCTGAGTCTTTAAATATCTCAATTTTTAGTTATTCCATTAGACTTAAATATCCTCCAGAATATGACATTCATTTCAGTAACCTAAAGATTAGCACCGCATCTTCATCAAACTTGTAACAAATTATAGAAGTTTGTTCACACAAACAACAAAAACATAAACACAAAATCTGAAGAAAACAAATGCAACATTACATAATGTCACTTACATCTACTTCTATACATACCCTCAATTCCATGTGACGTAGTTTGCAACGTTTATCAAGGCACTTGCCCTGCTGCCAAGCTGTGCACATTGTCTCACATCCCAGCGCTGACGGTTCATGGCGAAACACACAGTTGTCCCCCTTCATAACAGATAAAGTAAGTACCTTTACTGAACGTATTGTAAAATGTTGTAGCAGTTATTACATGACATGTAAACCACATGTAATGTGATATTTGCTCCTTGTTTTAAACCTAATTACTGGCTGACAAGCTTTCGACACTTGTGTTGTTACTTGAAAAGAAACAAAAGCTAGAGTAATAGGTTCACTTGACATCATGATTGCAAATAAACAGAACTTTGACCTATCCAGGGTATGTTCCAAGACATTTTATGAGTGATCAAGCCTTGTAATTTTAATTTGAGGTGTATTTCATATTAACTTCGGAAACAAAAGTATCCAACGACTCTTTACATGTATACAGCAAAATTTGTGAGTAGTCTCAAAGAAATAGTACACAATTATTGATGTAATATATAAATGTATTGGTTTCCTTCCTTGGAATCACTTTAATCCTCAAGCAAGATAAGTTTCCATAGATATCTTACAATCAACTGACATTTTTTTGCCAGCATGTAAAAAAGGTCACCAATGCTAATTTTACCCTTTATTACTTAATAGTTTCATCACAAAATCTGCTAGTATTGTTGTTATCATTTTAGTAAAAATTTAGTAATATTTGATAGATTTCTTTCAATGTCAATAAAACATTCTAACCATAAAATATTAAATGAAACAGTGCATAACACGTTAGCTTCCATGATTTTTATCAGAGATTCAGAATATAAACAATATGACAAGAGTTACATTTATGATAGAACATGTAATCATGAATATTTTCTTACCTTCGTGCATGTGGAGTAGTAGTAAAAATAGCAATCGTTGAATTTCCGTGGAGACTCCATGGTGTTATCCGCCGTCGAGGGTCTGTGAAATATTGGGTACACCGTCTAATAATGCCGACACCAATTTTTTTTGTATTACTCAATAGGCACTGTTAAACGCTACAAAATACGTCACGAGAGTAGTCTAGTGGATCCAATTTATAAATAACACATACAATAAGGCTGTAGTTACGTTAAAACTAAGATTTTTCCATTTTGACAATACGTAAAGCACGGCGCGGACAAACAAGTTCCAAATTAAAAACTATCAATATGTCAAAACCAGATTGCACACTTTACTCACCGCGTATTAGATAAACTAAAAAAATAATTAAATTATACAACGAATATCTACACAATAACGCTATCTAACACAAAATAATATGAACGTCACTATTAGAAAGAAGATGTAGTAGATATGGCGGACATGTGGCGGACTTTCATTTCGTTTCGTCCGCCCCACCGTTTGATTGGTTGATCACTTGTCTATTTTGTACCATAGAGTGAGATTTTACTTTTTCATAGTACCTAATCGAGATTATGACCGGCGCCAGTATAAATCGTGGAAAATTCAAACGACTTCAACTTGATGGTAATACGGCCAATAGGCCGATATTCATAAATATTACACTATATCCGATATTGCCATCAAGTTGAAGTCGGTGAAGTCATTGAGTCGTATGATAAAAAAATATTGCTGAACAAACAAGACTGAAATAAGATCCTAATATTTGAAAATTAACAGGTAGGTATTTTGATTTGCAGCTGAAACATTGGGATAATATTTATAATCAGGTAACTATTCAGTTCGATCTTTGTTTCTTGTGTGTGATTTCGTGATTACTTAAATCAAAAATTTTGCTAAACTCAATTTTCAAATTCTTAGTTTGCGGTAACTTGACAATGCTTATAAAAAAATCCTGACGTCTGAAGTGATCGCACCTCCACTGAGTGAAACTGCATTGTAGCGGAGCGATGCCGTCAAATATAAATATTATGGTAGGTACCCCTTTTTTTGTTGGTCTGAGTAGGTACCTAAATGAAGTGGTATGAGATCAAAATCGAATTGAAAATGCGCGGGGCTTCCTAAAGCCGGGTCTCCTGCGCGTGTTTTTACACAAAAACATCGCAACAAAGAGGTGTGGTCATACACATTTGTTTATGCTTTGTATGAAATTAATTATGTGTAAGCTTTTTTGTTTTATGTTTCGAAAAAATATGCGCAGGAGATGGCTTAAGAAGTCTTCGTAAACTCGTGATGCGGCTCCCACGGAGTAGAGAAATAACACCGACAAATTATGAACTAAAGTTAAAGTGACGATACAAAGTAACGCACCGCTGCAATGCATTTTTCCGCTTCGCTGCTTTTGTGGTCTTCAATGTTTACTCATCTCACCTAAATTCCTGCCCACCTCTTGCGGTTGCTATTTTAAAAAGCTCATAATTTTCAAATAATAGTGCCGATTTTCTTACACACCATATATACCGAACTAAACCGACTCTTCTCTTTATCTTTTTGTAAGTACCTACCTAAGTGTATAGGTACCGTTGAGACTACGTATTTTATGATTCCTTTGATAAGCTTTTTCCAGCTTAGTCGACCTCGCTGTTATTGAAAAGACACGAGGCCGCCCACACCACCCACGAAATGCGACGCCATTGATCTAATATATTCTCCATAGGAAACACACAATTTAGTCTCGTGGGATGGTCACAGACACTCGGGGAACAATCAGGCGAGTGCGGAACACTCGCTACAAGGATTCCTCAATAATTTGTTATATTACCTAGTAGAAATGGTAATCTGTGCCCTCAATGCAGGCGCATAGGCTTAGGCCATAGTGTAGATAGGGCCATAGGTTGAATCACATACTACTTATAGATGCTAGGTTAAATGGTCTTGGTCAAAGCGCGCAGATAATGTTCAATTATGTACAGACGCAATTAAAATAACCCTTTTTAAGGCATACTGCACAGCACTGTACTCGGGAGCCCTGTGGTTCACATATACCCAAAAAGCTTACAATGCTCTGCGTATCCAATACAATAACGCATTCAGGGTATTGTTGCGATTGCCGCGCTTCTGTAGTGCCTCGGCAATGTTTGCAGAAGCACGCACTGACGTGCGTGGCAGTCGCAACACTATCCTGCAATCAATAGCCGCCCGGGCAGACAGCCCGCTAGGGTGGGCGCTTACAAACCGGACCCGTTCTGTTTTAGTTATTAATTGACTAAACCATTTGAATGTAACTGCCGCACCGCGACTGTGAGGTACGTCCCTAATCCCAATTTATTTGGGGTCGGCGCAACATTTATTTTTCTTCCATACTTCTCTATTCGTCATCTCAGTCGTCACCCCCTTTCTAGCCGTATCATCTTTCACATATTCCATCCATCGTTTCTTTGGTCCAAACGAGCTTAAAGATACCACGGAGGCGTTAAACTCTTCGAGGTATTTATTCAAATAAATTATTCCCACTTACTCACCAAGAAGTTTATAATAAAAGCTTGTATTATAAGCTTCTTGGTTCTATACGACAAATTAGTAGATGGCACCAGTTGTTATGTTGCAAACATCCCATCAGATTTCCACTGGACCATTTAAGGCCTTAGTGCCAGCAATAGCCTGGCCGTCACATTTCGCTACCAATCACCATGTTTATTTGCTTATCTATATGGACTATAATTATGTAGCCTGGTTGCTCAAGGGAGTCGAGCATTTTTACGGGCACCTATAATCAACGCTGACGGCGAAACCAGCGCAACATAGTGCAGATGACCATCGAGCCGAATAAACGCACCACTATACAGAGGAAATCCTAGATGTCGACCAATGCGAGATTAGGGTGGCTCTCGAGCAGCTAAAAAACAACAAGGCACCTGGAGGTGACGGAATGACGACAGAGCTCCGTAAGCGGGCGGGTCTCCAGTTCTGAGAGAGCTAGCGAGTCTCTTCAACTCCCTCATCCAAGAGGGTACAACAATTGAGGCGTGGAGCTGAGGTGAAGAACTATAGACCCATCTCACTTCTGAGCCACGTATACAAGCTGTTCTCGAAGGCAAGCTGTTGCAGAAGGAGGCTGCGGAAAGGGTGAAGGAGATTGAGACCACTCCCCTGATCCGTAGCAGGCAGACCGGACGTTGGCGGAGGGCGGACAACGCCCTCTTTTAGCCCCCATAAACAGGTCCAGAGGGACTGCGAACTCGGGAACATTCGCCACCCCCCATCCAGCAGTACCCGAGGTGGTGGAGCGTAGTGTTCCACGCGCGCCCCTATTTGACGACGTGGGAGTCTCACATCTCACACCCCCTGTGGGCATGAGTTGGCCCGCAAAAGCTGGCAAGCACCAGTCAGGGATCATGAAATGCGCACAAGATTTCATGATCCCCGGTCCAAGTGTGGGAAGGGAACACCGAGGTGGTTTTTAGTCAGTAGGTGTCTGACAGACCCCTTCGCCCGCCCCAGGGCGGAGGACATACATGAGGATTTTCCAAAGCGAAACAAAAATAAAAGTGTGCGGTCTGGGAATCCCGTCAGGAACGAAGTTCTTTCTCACGTATGATTTAAAACAAAAACTAAATGTTTGCAGCCGCCATCTTGGATTTACATTTTGACCACACTATCGACTTTAGCACCCTAAAAAACAATGAAAACGATACCCATGACGAAAAATATGAAGATTTTGACAGCCGCCATCTTGGATTTACATTTCGACTCTACTATCGGCTTTAGCACCCTCGAAAACCATGAAAACGATATCCATGATGAAAAATTTTCAGTGCCGCCATCTTGGATTTCCATTTTGACCAAATTCACACTTTCTCTCTCTCTCTCATGAGTCTTTTGTTTTTTTTTTTTGCCGGCGTTCTCTCTCTCTCTCTCTCTCTCTTTCTCTTTGAATTAGAAGAAGACAGTCGCAAGTATTAACACTTTTGAGCGTATCGATTTCTGAAAGTTTACAAGCCGCGTTACAGCACTTCGTTCCAAAAATAAAAACCCGTTTGGCAGCGTTTGGAAAGCTTCATCGAGTCTTCTCGTCATCTATCGCAATAGATCGCAATGTTTGAAGACAAGCAAGATTTTCAACCAGTGTGCCGTGCCCATTATGACACATGGTGCCGAAACGTGGCACTGACAGTTGGACTGGTTCACAAATTTAAGGTCGATCAGCGCGCTATGGAGCGGGCTATGCTCGGAGTTTCTCTGAAGGATAAAATTACAAATGAAATCATCCGGAAAAGAAGGAGTTACCGACATAGCTTCCAGAGTAAGCAAACTGAAGTTGCAGTGGGCTGGCCATGTTTGTCGAAGGAGTGATGGCCGTTGGAGCAGAGGAGTCCTGAAGTGGAGACCGCGTATTGGTAAGCGTAGCGTGGGATGCCCGCGCGCCCCCCAGCTAGATGGACCAACGACATTAAGGAAGGTGACAGAGACAGACTCGATTCGGAAGCCGGATGACAGGGTGTTCTGGCGCAGCTTGTGAGAGGCCTATGTCCAGCAGTGGACTGCGATAGGCTGAGTTGATTGATTTGATACTTTGCTTAGGGCTCCCCAGCGCATACTCCCAACGATAATTTTTGTATACCACACGCAAAACCACCCGTGCGGGACAGGACTGAAGGCGTATTTTCGTAGTTAAAGAGTTACCAATGTTATGCTTTTAAGGGTACCTACCCTGTACCCTAATTGCGTGACTTATTTTCGTAAACAATTATGCCTAATTTGTTTCATTTTGACAGTTCAACAACATTCGTTATCTCATCATCTGTTACGACGCCTCATTGAGGTGGATAACAATTAAAATTCTATTGTGTCTCGTTAATGACAGTTGAAAGATAATATTATTATGTTATTATCGTTGTTGAGCATATTTTTTTTTCCGACTTATAAGGCAATGGATTAGCAATCTGTTTCAGTCACAGGTCAGTGGATGATCCCGTCTATATTTTTATACAAAGCGAAGCAGCTTTTCTTTTTTTTTTCAACTTTGACTCAAAGAAACGCTTCAAAGCGCGTTTGAGGAACTGATGAATGGTAGGGATTTTGAGATCGAGATGGAAGCTCTCGTTCCTCACGAACCAAGGGGAGCCGGTAGCTCTACGGAGGAATCGATTTTGGAGGGTTTGCATCCTATGGAGATGATAGGGTTTTGCATGAGCAAAGACGGAACCCGCATAGGTCATGATTGGGCGAATGCAAGCTGTATAGATCCGCAATTTGCACCTAAGTGACAATTTGCTACTTGCATTTAGGACGGAATGGAGCCTACCGAGAGCGAAAGCGGCTCGCGAACGGGCCTGCCTTATGTGCTCTGCGAAAGAGAGATGGTGGTCTCGGGACACATACCTCTAAGGTAGATGGCCGTATCGTCTGCGAACAGAGCCAATTGCGCCTTCACACTCTTAGGAATGTCGCTGGTAAACAGCGTGAATAATAGGGGAGCTAGCACGAAGCCCTGAGGGCCTCCGGCACGAATAGGACGGGGCAGGATAGTGCACCTTCTATGCGATATCGAAAAACGTGATTCAACAAATAGTCCCGTAAGATGAGCACGAGACGATCCGGCACTCCGAGTTTGTAAAGCTTGTAAAGCCGTTGTGCCAGACTTTGTCGAAAATTTTTCTACTATACGCTAGAGTGCTCAGTTCGAAAGCCGAACTGTTCACGTAGTCTCTGAGTCGCTTTTAAATAAGCTTCTCATAAATTTTTCCGAGAACCTTGAGCAGACTAATGGGATGGTAACAGGATGTAACGATGACGGTGGCCTCTTTCCACGACTGGGGAAAGATGTTATTGCTCATGGCACCATTGAAGATGGTGGTCAGGAGCATTATCAGGTGGGCAGAGAAAAGCTGAATCACCCTATTGGTGAGTCCATCTGATCCGGGGGCTTTGCGAGCTTTAAGACCTTTGACGATATCATGCACTTCGTCTGGAGTGACAGGAGGCAGAGGATTATCAGGGTCATCAACGGGAGGGAGGGAGGTTCTTCGTTCGACTTCAGCGTCAACCTCATCGAGGAGAGCTTGGTGGAGCGGGTCGGGGGGCATGGCGGAGGATTGCTGGGACTTGAGTTTCCTCTGAAGTTCCCAGAAGGCCAAATGAGAGGGCTCTAGGTCGCTGAGCATCTTGTCCCACCCCGCTTCACACAGCTCCGATGTACAGACGCCAGCACATCAAGCTACTACAATCTTTCAAATTTATTTAATAGATTTTCAACTTTATCACTGAAGTGTAAGGTTCAAAGTTGATTGGGAAAATTTGACAGTTTCGGGTAGCTTGATGTGCTGGCGCCTGTACGTGTCTTTACAGATCTCTGTAAATAGCGCATATAGGCCTTGTTTGCGGGACAGGGGAAGACGCTGTAAGCACGCATGGCCGCGTTCTTCTCAGTCAGTAGATCACGCACATCGTCAGGCAAGCTCCAGCGAGGGACAACCGTCGCTGGAACTTCCCGTGAACATTCGTTCAGGACCGATTGTACGTGATCAGTGAGTGAGTCGATCGCGGCCGTCGTGTCAGCGATAGAGTCGAACTGATCGGGGATTGAGTCTAGCTGGGGGGACGTGTTAGATTTCAGCTTAGTGCTTACTTTCTTACAGTCCGTTAACCTTTTAGTGATAGGGGCTTGACTTGATTAGGGTCGGGGAGACCTATGCGGGTCTAATGACTACCGGGCGGTGGTCCGAGTCTAGCTCGTTCACCGTTTCTATTGAGTTTAACCTAAGGTTGACGTTCTTAAGGAGCGCCACGTCCAGGACGTCGGACGAAGCAGCTATGGAGCAGCGCCTTTAAATACATGTTGGGGTCGTTGACAACGACTTTTAAACATTTTTTACATTTAATAACTTTGCACAAATCGCGCTTTTCAAGTCATTTATCTTGTAAAGTCAACCCCGCTGCCCAGATTTAAATCGCTAGATTTGCCCGCTCCGTTGTAGTCACGCGAAAGTGTCCATACTGAGATCAGTCAGCTCACACAATAATAAAATTAGTGTTTCCATGACAATCAAGCCAAATCACTGCGTCATTGTGTCCGTTTATTTTTTGACGCGGTAGGGCGAATCTAACGATTGTAATCTGCCGCTGCCAACATTTTCATAACAGCCGTCACTGCGGCCGTTATGTGCGGACACCGCTTTTCTAGGAAACCGTAGCTTTACTTGCATCCTTTTGTGCAAGTTATAGGTGTATTTTCGACTTTACTTGATTAGTGCGTGTCGCTTGGCTGGCATGTAGAAGTTGATTGGCGAACAGCGCGTTCAACCGCTTGATCGTAAAAAGGAATACCTACTCAGGAAATTCAAAACAGATTCTCAGTGTTGTATGAACTTTATTTATAATAATTAATATTACATCATGATTTAAACATTAATTTACATAATACAATAAATAAATGCTCACAATAATCAATATGAAGTCATGTTTAAAAAGCGAATTTTTATACTAAAGACAATAATAGAAATTAGCCTAATTTTAACGAATCTTGGAATCAAAAATAATGTATCGAATAAAATGAAATCTAAAAAAAACAAAACTAAGGGCTTTTTCACTATAGTTTCTGTAGCGTAACGTTTAATAGTAATCGCAAGGAGCGAGTTCCTTAACTATAATTAGCAATTCGAATATTTTTTTAACATATCGAGTACAATGTTTCCATTAAAATGATGTAATGTAACTACTTCAAACTCGTACTACAGGTTAAGTCAATAAACAATGGAAAATAACGTAACAAAATGCTAAACACTTTATCTCTATCTTTTCAGAACAGGCACAGATGATGTTCAATTAATGGTTCACTCCGGATTTTAGGTATGAAGCTACAAGTACGCAGCGAGCTCGTCTTGTCGGGCCAATGAGTTGCGCGATAGAAAGACAGGCAACTTCCAGGTGAACATTACTGTAGGTAATTAGCGCTGTGCGGCCTGAATTGCACTTTATTATGTCGTAGGAATAGTCGCTTTTTATTTAAATGATTTTGCGGAGTGAACCATCTGTGGTACAACAGGATATTGAGTTTCACATCTGTCATTATAATTATAATATGTGCAGTCGACAAAAAAGGTATTGCCCTTGAATGATAATGGCATGGCATTCAATTTAGAACAAAATTTATTACCAGTTGGATTAAAAGGGAGAAAATGAATGAACAAAATGGCAGATAAATAGTTTGATGAAAATGGACAAACAATTTTGTACACAAAAATCCAATACTGGGAGGAATGTATCGATTATATTTTAGCTGATTAATGAAACGGGGTACTAAAATATATTAATATTATGGCCTCATCTCAGCTCTTAAAGTTTTCTAACAAACCTACTGGATGACGACGGGTCGCGCATCAACGAAACTAAACTCAACACTCCGAACACAACTCTTCAAACACCAATCATTGAGTAAAATCAACAAATAACAAGGTGAATCTAATGGTTGTTGCTATGACTAATAAGTAAACGATAACTCAAAAATAACATGAGTTATTGATCATCATCTATCTAAATATCAAGACCAAAAAAATAAAATGACGGATATTTTGATCTTGAGGCTGAATTCCAACTAAAATGACAGCGGCCGGCAGCGACGCGGCGAGCAGTCTTAATGACAAGGCATTTTTAACTTCATGTGTAATATAAAAAAATATAGATACGCTTGGTAGAAAAGAAAGCACCGCGCGGGGCGTCGTGACGGCTCGTGCGCCGCTATTCCACCAAGCGAATCTATATTTTTTGCAATTGCACATAAAGTTTATAATGCCTTGTCATTAAAACTGCTCGCCGCGTCGCTACCTGTGAATTGATCCTTACTCTGTTTAAAAGAACCGTTTTATCGCACAACAACCATCCATTCCACCCGAAACGAGTATTGCTAAATCATACCGCAAACTCTTAAAACAGTCTTCGAACACATACAACCGAAAAACTCAACACAAATTCAATTTAAAAAATACATACAAAATTAACTTACACAAAATGTTATTACATGACCTACATCAATAATAGTTTTCAAATCGAATGAAAACTACATTGAACAAGATACAAAACTAGGGTCATTGCTCTCGCTAAAGGCTATTTTCATATAATTCATTATTATTATTTAACCATTGATTATTGTGTTGATAGGCTAAGGGATACGTTATTACTACGTTTTTATATTAAAAACACTGACTAACATTTTATGTTGTTTATAGACTGGCAATTTAATTTTCTACACCACAGAAGTTAGTACCATACGACTTTAATTTTAGGTATAAACAATTATTTTTAGATACCAGTAGCCTAATGACGAATAAACGGAGAATATTTACAGCAAAAACAAGTTTTGAAACAATGAAATGACTTCGTTTGCTGAAGAGAAACATGATTGAAGAGAAAACTTCTTTCGGCGCGTTGGGCATTTTTGAGATGGGAAAAACAATTGAACTCGCGACACCGTTACCGACACCTCATTTTTGTAAACGCGATTATGCTCTTTATTTAGATAAGGTTACGGACCAATGTTCTATACCAGTATTTTTTTTCCACCAAGGCGATCTTGTTCAAGTTTTCACTTTTGTCGGCACTCCCGGAGTGCCACTGTTTTTTTTTTTTGGAAAAATAATAACTGCCTAGTATAATTTCATTGTATAACCATCAGTAAATAAATATTGCCATTTATTTCTACGTATGAACGTGAATGGGGCACGACTGTACAGTACAAAATACATGATTTTTGTTCAAAGGTGCGACAGAGATTAGTGAACAAATGGATGACTAACGTTTGTAACACAGTATGATGCCGCGCCATTCACGAGCCGGAACGCAATAGCCCCGGTTTTCACCGAGACAAGTGATTTCCCCAACAACTGTTTGCGTTATTGCGACATCTTAGCTTCAACGCAAAGCGTATCCTACTGGTTGTTTACGAAATTTTATCTTAACTTTTGTGAAAACCTTAGACACTATAGCGCCCGATAACCCGATTACTTAGATTAGCACTCCATTTGCTTACTACTCCGTGAAAGTGCGACATTGAGTGCAATGAGACACACAGTGGACTATACATTTGTGAACATTATTATTTTGTATCCAAAATGCCTACAGTTGGCCAGGTCTAAGTTAATAGTACATTATTTTACAGTAATATTCGATCGACATTTCAATAATCTCATCGTTAAAATGGAATTTCGTCATAATTCGCTTGTTTATTTATTTTTGGGAGTTATTATCACGGTTTTTTCGTTATCAGAGTGCGAAGAATAAAACTCTAGTCTTAACACACGGTACACGCTTAATTTTAACATCCAAATTCTCACTGTTTCACTAACAGATAATCCAGGGCAAGTAACGCATAGTCAGCAACAAATGTATTTTGACTATAGTGAATTACATAATGGTAAAATATTAGTGTAAGTTATTTATTATTAGAATAATCATAGTCTGTTAGTATTGTTAGCTACATCCGTTGCTGACCGACATTGAATTATATCCAATCATCACGTATTTCTATGCAAACACAGACATCGTTCAATTTAAACATTTATACTCCAAACTCTTAGTCGATGTTCGCAAGGACGTAATAAAATCACGGCGGGATTATATCGCGCACTAGATTTTCAACTCTCAGTGTTAAGCCGAGCGTTGAGAATCCCACGCGCTGGGAAGCACTCTCGTCCCAGCGCATTGAAAAAACACACTGTTGGATTTTCAACTCTCGGCGCTTAGAAAATCCAGTGCATGAAAAACAATCGCCGCGATTTTATTACGTCCGTGCGGACATCGGCTTACTGTAGCTAGACATGACTTATAGTTAGCACCCATTTTTCAATAATATTGATTTACTGCAGCTCTCCTATGGCAATAATCTCTCTTTACGCGAAAATTAAACCAACATTATGGTCCGAGTATCATCAAAAGCACAATACATCAGAATTATGGTCGTTACCACATCAGTTGTATTCCTTAACATAATGTTCTCGACTCTAGTCGCAAAAAGCTCTTGAAATTGAAGACAATGGTTACTGTACGGGGTCGTCCGTTAATCACTGGATGTTTTTAGTAACTTATTAACCCCCCCCTTCCCCTGATGATACGCGGTGAAGTTTTAGACTAACCCCCCTTACTCGAATTCTGGCAATGGCGAATCAAAGACACGAGCCGCTTTTTGGTTTAAAAATATCGCCCGTTCATACAGCTTTCCGCATTGGAACATAATCGCTCACAGCACTGACATCAATATTTGCGGTCCGATTTAATTATCACGATTATGACAACTGAGGGCTGTTAATAATTCGGAACGCTTGTGAACGCGCTCACAGTGCTGGCTCAACGTCGAAACTTGCATTTCATATTTCTTTATGCATATACAACAAATTTCTTCTTTGGTTAGGTGGCGGTGGAAGCCAGAAGCACAATTTCGAAAATGCCACGTTAGTTTAAAGATATGATGCGACTCAAAACAAAACAACACAACTGTCATTTTTGACAGCGCTCACGGTGAAATTAATTTAGGGCACGGTCGGCGTTATCGCAAGATGGCGCATGTCATGACGTCATCTATGATGATTTAAGGGACATCGTTATCGCGCTCAGGCTAACTCGGAACGGGTGTTAGCACGCTCAAATCGATTACAACATAACTCGGAACGCAGCCAAATACGTGATATCTCACTACACCCTCCCCTTTCCCATTATGATATTTCGTGATTTTTCCGAACCCCTTTCAAGCCTCGCGTGATTAACGAACGATCCCTAAGTCATATCAAGCCACAAAAATCCAACATTTTAAAATTGTCAAGCATTGACTGCAAGACACAACAATGTTTTATCAAGAGGGACAGATTCTATCCTAATCGAGTCAACAAAATGATCCCTTACCAAGTCACACGTTCATACATGAAGCGTAATACCCTGTGCAAGGCGATACTGTTTAATTATATTGTCATGTTCTAAACTTGAATTTAGATTCTTAGATAATTATCATGTTTTGGAACCACAAACTCTATGACATGCTTGATAAAGTTCAAATTTCACTGCAACTAGTTTTAGGATCCTTTTATTCAAATCGTCACTTAAAAATCAACTTAAACAACATTTCGTTAAAGTAGAAAGTTGAGTGGCAAAGAATGTAAATTATCTAAGATTCTGAATTCAAATATTCTTAGCAAGGGTTCACAACAACGGACGCTTGGACGCTACGTCGGAACACGCATAGGCCTCTAACATAGTCTTAGAAACTAGATGAGAATGGACACTGTCTAAAAATGAGATTAAAATTTCGAGTTATTTCAGGCAAGTCGAAGAATAATCAATTTACGAAAGAAAAACAAGCATTGAGTGTAGACACGACTTACAAGCGAGAGTGAACGTGAATTTTTATAGTCGTTGCCAAATTCGACTAGTTCTTCAGTTGTTTAGTAATTATCTAATTCGACCACATTTCAGATGTTTGCTGTCACTCTCTAGTGTTCGAACGCAAAAGTGCAAGTTAATTAATGACGTGATGAGAGAGCTACCAAATCCGCAGATGGTGTGCACGTGAGCACTCTTATCTCTTGGAGGAGCTCTTGATTTGTTGCAGCTTGAGGCGTAGCGCGTCCACTTCGGCTTCGTTGCGTTGGGAGAGCGTCTGTGTTGTGTGCAGCTGGAAACAAAATTAGCTTTAGTTATAAATAATACATTACAGAGTTGAACTTGAGATATTCTAGACCAAAAGCGATAGATCTCCGAGCCCTGGGTGCAATGGGTAACTGTTCGCGATGGAACAAAAGCTGTATGTTTCGTTTGAGAATTAGGTTGGAAGAAATGACAGAATTTTGAAATTGAAAAAGGTGTAATTACTTGTCCTTTACAATGGTTATTTATACAAGTAAAACGTAGGCTTGTTGAAATCCTGCCGGGGTCGCGAGAAAGTTCGAAAGGGATACCGTGGTCTTGGAAACATGGCAACTGAAGGAACGCAGGTGGGTTTTAGTCAGTAAGAGACTGACACGCCCTCCCGCTCCGCCCAGAGCGGAAGAAGTTATTTGATCAATTCCCACACAAAAAAAAAGGTTCGTTGAAACGAAATTGTATGAATCGTAGACTGCTTGCTAGTTGACGAAAGGAAGTGAACACACATAACATAACATCACGCCTTGTTTCCCCGAAGGGTTGGGCAGAGGTGCCCCTGTAGCAGGTTCACCCACATTTCGCCAGTTATGTTTTAAGTCCCATGTAATAGGGGCGAGCCTATTGCCATCAACCGGGCACAAATCCAGACTCCGAGCTGCTACTGAGAAGTGAAGTGAAGTGTTCGCCATATTGTGTTGCACCGCGCTAGTGTAGTCCGCTCGCTAGAGATGTGCTTCGTTGGTTATGGTTCGTTTAGTCGATTAGCTGAGCGGGGCGCGAACAGTAACTGATGATTAGAATACTCTAGGCTTCTCTCGCTTTATTTGTTATCTAGTCTATACAGTCGTTTGCTCTGTTAAATAAACCATTCAATCGGATCATTTTCCCCATCAAATCACGCGATCTGGATTGGAAAAATGACAAAATCTAGGTGTTGAGGCCGTATACGCTTTGGAGGCATCGATCCAGTACCGACGAGGGATTCGAACTGTACAGATCGAATAGCACCATTGTTTCACAATGGCATAACCGAGACTCCTCCGTGCATCGGATAGCACGTTAAGCCGTTGGTCCCGGCTGTCATTCGTAGATCTTTGACAGTCGTTACGAGTCGTTAAAAGCCCGAAAGTCTGACCCGTCTTACCAAGGGGTATCGTGTTAGGCAGTTACTGGGTTGTGGAGGTCAGATAGGCAGTCCCTCCATGTAAAACACTGGTATTCAGTTGCATCCGGTTAAACTGGCAGCCGATCCCAACATAGTTGGGAAAAAGCTATACAGATTGATTGCTTCATAGTACTCACGATTTTGCCTGGGTTACAACCCTTCGAAATCAGGTGTAGCTATTGGCGCCCGACCTTGGTTCTTCTAATTCTAATCTTGTAACTTAGATAAATACTCACATCAAGTTGTGGGTCGATGCTGTGTGTTCGTGGTAACGTGTTCTCGTTGATGGAGTCGACGAGCGTTCTGTTGTCGCCAACCGGCGTGCGGGGCTGTGACGAGGGTGATGACTCTGTTTTTAAACCAGCTTTGGCCTGTAATTAAGAATTTTTTTTATTTTTCATATAATTATAATTAGCGAAAGTAGTATAGTCTGGCCGCGCCAAATCTGCAATGGAATAAATGGGCAACCCCAAACAGTTTTATATATGGTATACTTTTACATCAGTCAGTTATGTCAGTTTCGGGGTTGTAAGTAGATCTAATGATTTTGATATTTTGTCTTTTGATTTTTGCTTATTAGATTACGTGTAATAGACTATGTCGTACCTATGCTCTAACTCCATACGATGATAAAACTGTATCAAATCCACACTGCATCGTGGTAAAGTGACTATTCTATACCAGGAATAAATCAGAATGTACACAAAATAACCTATCAAAAACAAAAAGACAAAGTAAATTAAATAAATTCTTTTTTCGTAGGACATGATGGTGTTGCTGTCTATAGATTTTCAGATTCCACCGTTTTTTTACTTATGCAGACTTAGCGTGGCCAGACTAAATGTTTAAATCCAAGCAACATCTTCGTCGTATCGACGATTCGAATAGAATTTTGCAAAATAAACAAACCTGTAAAGCTCGAAGTCTTTCCAAGAATATCACGTGTGACTTTTCGTCGTTTTCATTACTTATGTCTGCAACAATGTACAAAATATTTGAATACAGTCGTCGCTCCTAACGGTCCTCAGTCCAGATAACGAGAGCGAAACTTTGTATAAAAGTAAAACAGTTTTTTATTTAACTATAGAAGACCAAAGACAACTACCGTAATCCCGAACCCTAATTGCGTAACACACTTGCAATCACATTTCTCCATATTATGTTTGAAAAATTCGTGTGATCAACAACGTCAATAACGCAATGAATGCAGTTGAACTTAGCGATGCAAGAAGCAATAGTGATTTCGATATATCCAAAAAAAACACGACAAATCGGTGAAATTAAAAAAAAAAAATATTTGTACTTTATGAAGTTCAATTGCGTTTGTTTTTATTCATAATTATAAATACCAAACTAGGAAAAGATAGTCTACTTTTTATTATGGCTCTGAATTCCAGCGGTTTTAGTCAGTGGCGACTGGCGACAATGGTGTTGCTATTGGAAACATACCGACATATTTGATACTTTTTCGATACTTGATATTTTATATCGATATCTTTTATTTTTATTATATAAATAAATTTAATAAAATTCAAAAATAAAAAATTCATTTCAATGTTTAATCCTTTCGTACTAAAATATTTATCGAAATAATAAATTAAATATTCCTACAAATATCCAAATATAATCGAAATATCGAACTGTTAAAATAAAAGCCTTGCTTTGAATATGCAACTATGAACAAACGTTGCCTGTAAGGACTACACGGCAATTGAATGCAGTCAGTTCATACCGTGAACTTTATACAGAAATATCTTTTATTGCGTTACCAATATTTTCAGACTTGTAGTCATGTTTGTAGATGGGCATAGAGGCGTGTTTCCTCTGCTCGGCCACCTCGCGCAGCCCTCTCTCGACGTAGTTGCGGAAGTAGAACGACGAGCCTTGCATGAACGTCCAGATGTCTACTTCTGGATGACGCTCCTGAAAATCCAACAATACATAGGTTAGATGTTTTTAAAGGTTTTAACGAGGTGTAATTATGTATTTCCATGTTGTAGCAAATAAACTACGGTTTCATAGGCTGCGTTCCGAGTAACGCTGTAATCGATGTGAGCGTGCTAACAACCGTACCGAATAGTGTAAAAAATAATGTCCCGTGAATCGTCATAGATGACGTCATGATATGCGCCATCTGGCGATAACGCCGACCATGCCTTAAATTAATATCACCGTGAGCGCTGTCAAAAATGACAGTCTGTTGAGCGACCACTGTGAGCAGAGTGAGCGCGTTCACGAGCGTTTCGAATTGTTGACGCTCTAAGCTGTCATAATCGTGATATCTAAATAGGAACGCAAAGTATCGATGTGAGCGCTGTGAGCGATTAAGGCGTAACTCGAAATGCGGCCATAGTATAGTAGAGAGTATTCCGTTCATTTGACATGTTTGATAAATGATAATTCTTATGTTTCTAGTGTTCCAAACATTAACGCAGTTGTGTTCAAAGCTGCAGTCTGGACAATTCACGGACATTACAAATCAATTCAATTTATTAAAAATTATTCTTCTATGTAACTTTCTTTCTCTTTAATTTAGCATTTGGCTTATTGTTAAATAAATTGTTTTAAAAGTGAGTCAACGCGCATGCACGCGTGCTCTAAAGTCTCTTGACGAAATTTTTAATACGCCGTGTCGATAAAGATCAGAATCGTATGGTTTCTCTACTCCACAATATTCTTCTTACCCTCAAGTCGTACAGCTGCGACAAGGCGTCCTTGTTATGCTCCTTAGTGCCGATCCTCTTCAGTATGAGCGCTAGTTCCTCGTGCACGGCTCGCGGTAGTCTGCCGGCCGCTAATGCCGCGTTGTTTGGTGGAACCGAAGCTAGGACTGAGCCGCCGTTTAGAGCGTCTGATGTGTTCTCTTTTTTTTCGTCAAGTTTTAGTTGCTGGGAAGAGAATAACGTTTTTTTTTTCACATACATAAACTCACGCCTTCTTCCCATGGGGGTAGGCAGAAACTACAGAACGCCATCTGCTACGATCCTTACATACTCCTTTTGCCTCGTTTACGTTAATGACAAATAATAAGAATTTTTATGAGGACTGTAGGAGGTCCTGTATAAGCCAGTAACCTGCAATAGCAATTACCACCAAAGGCCTGAGACAATGAAATTAGCCGATTCCGGGAGATATTATTCAACTGTCTTGGAATCCGCATCGAAATGAGTCAAAACAGAATATATTTGTAGTTTTTTCTCTTTTCACATTTCTAGGTAAATTCGTGATATTTCTATGCATAAAAGTTGACAAAAAACTTTGAAGATGATGGACTCGAGCCCTAGTAAAATATTTACCTTAAGCACTTTCAGTAGATACGGATATAGATCGGATTCGTTGACGTCAGGTATTTGTGTGAGGTGGTTCGTGATGGAGCCGCCCTTCATCTTGACTAGAGTATGCACCAATGTTTTCACTGTCCTGTAACATTCAATAATTTTGCAAATATTTTTGTGCCTTACGTCTTGAAGAATCGTTCATAACAATATATATTTTATAGTATATAACACTGCATACCAGAAGGGTATTTTAAACTGCATATGATTGCAAAACTCCAATAAATCTACCTAGCCTTTTCCCAACTATGTTGGGGTCGGCTTCCAGTCTAACCGGATGCAGCTGAATACCAGTATTTTACATGGAGCGACTGTCTATCTGACCTCCACAACCTAATAACTGGATAATACGATACCCCTTGTAAGACTGGTTGTCAGACTTTCGGGCTTCTGACGAACCGTAACGACTGTCAAAGAGCCACGAATGACAGCCGGGACCAACGGCTTAACGTGCCATAAGTATAGTAACTATACTTCTGGACTTTTGCAAACAAACTGTACTAGTGTAGTAGTATAAGTATATCAGGGATGTTTGCGTATAAATAACATTGATGGTTTTGCCGCCATTGTTACAAAAAGATGTGCATCCCTGATGTCACGTGTTCGCGGCAGCACCAACAGTATTATCAGTGTGTTCGCAAATCGGTGGGATTCCGATGTTGCGGAGGTGGATGCAGCTCCACACTGAATTTTAATGTTATGTATGTAGATGTTGAATAAAATTGTGTGCCTGTCATTAGTGACGTTTATGAACAAACAAGCCGTGTGCCCGATGGGAAAACCCATCAGCAAAAATTGAGAAATTTAATCCTCTATTTAAGCCGTGATGAATTTTCAAAAATCCTGCCTTCAATATGTTAGAAACTCTTGTGCAAAACTCATGCTTCTAGGCGTTGTCTGTCAGTGAATTTAAGATTTATATAAAATAGATATATTTTGTTACACACCTGTATGGCGTATCACTAATATCAGGGTTCTTCTTCCAGTAGCTATTAGGGTATGCCTTATAGAACAGGTGTATCCTGTACAGCACCGCGTCGTAATCTATAGAGTTGACATCCCACGTGGAGATCATCTTGAGGGTCTTCCAGAAGCATTTGAGGAGTAGGTCTTGGTAGCGAGGGTAGGCTGGGTCTGAGACGCCGATTGACTCGTGGAGGAGGGTTACTATAGCGCTGTGGAAGATGAAGTTTAGCTATTATTTAGGGTTTATTTCGTTTTGGTGTATTTTTATGAATCAAGGCTTATTATAATGCCATTTACTACACATAACACTTCTTTATTGTAAACAATGCAAGTCAAAGAAGATTCACGTCATTTAAGCATCCCTGTATATTGTGTTGCAAGTTCAAAATAGCTTCAAAACCATACAGGCATTTATTAAACGTCAGTGATTCGAACCTTACATTTTTTTCGTACGCGGCGGGCTCGTCTTGTTAGGCCAATTCATGAATGTAACGTAGTTTGAAGATTGATGAGTTACGCGATATTAAGAGAGGCAACTTCTAGGTGGATTTATATATAAATTGTAAGTAATTAACGCTGTGCGACCTGAATTGCAGTGTCGTAGCAAGAGTCGCTTATTATTTAATTGATTTTGCGGAGTGAATAATCTGTATTCATATTTTTTTCTTACTTGAGAAGGAACTTCGTTCCTGACGGGGGTCGGATCACATACGTTTTTTTTTCTTATAAAGGGTGATACGAATAGTGTTCACCTCGGGAGCAACACTATTTTAAGCTCGAGTGACGTACTTTGGATCCCTCGCTGCGCTCTGGATTCAAAGAAACACTCTCGCCTTAAAAATAGTTGTTTGCTCCCTTGGCAAACAATCTACTATTTGAGTTCTATTTTGGTCTTTATAATGTTTTCTTTTTTAGCTCTTCCAAAACATGGTCTCGATCTGGTGCATACTACAGAAGACTTTGATATGTTACATACCACAAGAGAGGCGTCCTCGGCGAATGCTCCAGTACCCGCACACACACGTTGTTCAGTATGCGCACGAGCCGCTCCCCCTCGGCGCCGCCGGGCGCGCCCGCACCCAGCACGCGCAGCAGCTCGCCCAGCAGCGAGCACAGCGCGGCCTCGCCCACGTGCGAGCCGCAGCCGGATGTCTCGTAGAACTGGGGGAAGGGATATTACCGTTTTATTTTATGTTAATATTGAAAGCATTGGAATTATTTTTTTTTTGTTTAAAGCAGTCTAGAGTAGTAACTCAGACCAAATAAACAAAACAAGACATAGCGCTACAAACAATACAGTGAAAAATGCAAAATTACACCTCGCCCTAATTAATACACGCTTACATGCACTCAGTTACAACCAAACTACACCATACCACACAGTAAAGTAAATGCACGCATGTTTATGAAACCGACCTCACGGCACTGTTGACAGCGCTGTCTTGGTTTTTTATTTGGTCTGAGGCGAATAATTAGTGATAAGGTTACCCATTTACGTTATTAATGAGTTACTAGTTTAGACGAATTATATGAGAGACCCATAGTTGGCAGGGTTAACTGCACTGTTAAAAAAAAAAACCAAGTGCCTTTCTGAAGTAATAGGTACATTGTTTTTTTTTTTCATTGTATTTTTGTTTACATGTATTTCAAACGAAGTAGTTTAAGAAAGTGTGTGACCCTTAGCGAGATACCCTTTTATCATTATCCACAGCTCAAAACTACCTTTGGCTGGGCATAAGGCCTTTCCTTAATTGTGACATACTGCTTAAAACTAGTTTCAACATAACCCTCGATAAATAAGATTATTTATGTCATACCACAGAATAGTACTGAAGGAGCACTCCCCACTTTAGGCATGAAGCTACAAGTACGCGGCGGGCTCGTCTTGTCGGGCCAATTGAGTGAACGTAAAGTAGTAAGAAAATATAAGAATTTCGCGATAGAAAGAGAGGCAACTTCTAGCTAGGTGGATAACCAGGGATCGAAAACGTTTATAAATTACGGTACAGGTATCGAAGAATTTTGGTTACTTCTACGACTAAGGTTACCGCTATCTGAGTAACCAAGAAGAAGAAACATGTTACCTCTATTAGGTTACCGTTTTAATACTGGTTACACACACACAAGCGATGCACGCACTTTGGCTAATGCCAACGGTACGCAGAGGGCTCTAGATGCTCTGCGTGTGCAATATAATAACGGCTTCAGGGTGCTGTTGAGGTTGCCCCGGTTCTGCAGCGCGTCTAGCATGTTTGCTGTAGCACGAACTGACGACTTTTTTTTTTTAGTACGTTTAAGATAGATGTTTTTTTCTCTCGGTAACCGGTTTTACACTGGTTGTATTCAATTTAAGATAACCTTTAAAAATACCTGTAAAAATGTTGTAACTGAAATAATCCCCATATTGATCACATCGGTTTCGGTTCCTGAATATAACTGTAGGTAATTAGCGCAGTGCAACCCTAATTGCACTTTATTGTGTCGTAGCAAGAGTCGCTTTTTATTTCAATGATTTTGCGGAGTGAACCATGTGTATTAATCTTTGGTAAACTCAATCAAGCGCACAAATGTGTACTGAGGTGCTATAGACATTTTCTACCAGTCAACCTTTGTTAGTAGTAATTGCAAAGATCTTACCGTAGTGAGTGCACTGGCTAGATACTTGTAGGCAGGTAACGCATCTTGTGGCGGCGCAGTACGTAGTCTTCGTATTTGCGCTGCGATAGCGCTGATCAATCGAGCTTCGTGCGGTGCCAACGCTCCACCACGACCCGACACCAACGCGCCCGATATTAGGGATAGGGCACGGATCGCCGCCTGTAAAATGAAACTTATTTATTAATATAGATGTGATAAATATAAGAGTATTATTTGCACATTACGTTGTATAAAAACAACCGACTTCCAAAAAAAAACACTACATGGTGAAAAATAACTTTAATTTCGGAAGTCGGTGTCTTGGGTTTTGTGTTTTCGTTTTTTGCCACCGACTTCCGAAATTAAAGTTATTTTTCACTTTGTAGTGTTTTTTTTGGAAGTCGGTTGTTTTTTTTTTTTTTGTAAAAAGTTTTTATTTTTCACTTTTTAGTTGTGGTACCTACCCCACACACATTCGAATACCACTACCTGCTGACCAGTGACAGGAACTTATCATCATCTACATACTAAGTGGGAAAAAAATACGTATTTTGTAGCTAACTCAAAAACTACCCAAGCAAAGTTAATAAAATTTATATGGGACCAATTTGGGAGCATACCCTTTCGAACAAAAAAAGAATTTTCAAAATCGGTCCACAAATGACGGAGAAATCGGTAACAAACAAACAAACATACGCGACGAACATATAACCTCCTCCTTTTTGGAAGTCGGTTAAAAAGCGAACTGCTTCGAGCATTCATAACGTAAGCATATTTCAGTTTTGCAGCAACAAATATGCAAAACTAAACGCCAAGTCTCGTGGAGTCGCGGTCATAAAAAAATTGAATTACGAATCCACACACAAATTACAGATGCGCGTGATTTAGATTAATTATTATGTCTTACTCGCTGATAGATTATTGAAAACTAGATATTTAAACCTATTTCAGTAAAAAAACATAACAAAATACTCACGTTCAAATCCGGACTGGCTATAGAATGAATAGTGTCAGCTAGTTGCGAGTCGTCCACGTGTGAGCTGAGCGAGTGTGGCTGTGGCGTGACCAGCGGGTGTGGCGCCGTGTGGCGGGGCGGCGACATTGCTACCATACTGGAGAGATAGAAGGTTCATTGGAAAACCAGCGTCAGACAGCATTTGTCAGGCATTCATGCTAAAATGAACCTTATTGGCGCAACCATTAGACACACACTATTGTAGTTAAAACATTTTTTTTTTCTTAGCCATTATTGTCCCACTGCTGGGCAAAGGCCTCCCTACCCTCTTTCATGTTAAAACATTAAAATAGAATATATTTATTGTAAAACATGAGTATACATCAAATAATATGTGCAAGGTCTTAAAATAACAGGTCCAAATAAACGTTTTTCTTTCTTTCTATACAACACAGATTAGTAAAATCGTCACTTCGTAATTAATAAGAGATAAATGTATTTTTTACAGTTCTTTATTACTTACGAAAGAAAGGCAAGTTTAAATATTGCTTAAAAGCAAGCTTGTAAATTCTGAAGCTAACGTATCGCTTTTTAATAAAAAGTCACCCGAATTCTGAACATATTTCTTGGAGAATTCTTTGAGACATAGATGAAACAGATTGCGTTGTTGACAGCTAATTTGATCTCATTTCAATATTTTATTATTTTCAAACCACACGTCAAGTTAAACGATTGCTTGTTGCTGCATACATCAACGAATCAAAGATGTCCATCGGAACGTATAATGCTGCAAAAACCTGTCGTTAATGTAGAGTCCACGTAACATTATTTCGATGCATTCACGCTTGCGCGGCAAACAACGTAACGTTGCGTCGACTAGTACGCTGGACATATGCTCAGTGCGAAGATGCTATTATAAATACAACCGTAAAAAACCCTGTCCGATCCGAAAGGGGCATAGGTGCATAGGCATAGGTACTACAATAACATTACCAAAAAGTAATAAAAATCTTATTATAATTGATAATAAAAAAGTTAATGCTATTTAAATCTCACTTTTTTAGTACCAAAATTACCCCAAATCCATAAAAAATTGCAATTTTCAATAGGGGTCATAAGTTACGACTTGTAGACAGTCGACTTACCCGCTTTTTTTTTTCTATACATTACCATATAAATAGACTCTCAGTACGATATCTAACAACACCCTCACGGATGGGACAGGTTTTTTTTACATGTTGTATATAATAATCAGCCTATAATGTCCCCACTGCTGGGACACAGGCCTCTTCTCTGTGAGAGGGAGTGGACCACGCGGGCCCAGAGCGGGTTGGCGAATGTCACGTTTTCGAATTTTTGGTTTTAGGACACGCCGGTTTCCTAACGATATTTTCCTTCACCGTTTTGAGAGCAGTAGTGATGAAATAATTTACACACAGTGATGTGCCTGCATGGGTTCAAACCTACGACTCGTAAGTCTATGAAGAGAAGAAAGTAGCGAAGATGCTATTGCAAATATTTAATTCTCACCTGGATCTAACAGGCGGCTGAGTGTGCGACATCTGCGGTCTAACCCCACCAGTAGGTATGGGCTCGTCCAGGAACTTCAGGTCTAACTCAGCGACGTCCGGCTGTCTCAGCACGGGCACTGCCGCGTCTAGCTGTGCTATCAGTTCCGGGTCGAGACCGAACGGACCCGTTATGATACGAGGTTCGGGTGGTAAGCTGCGAAAAATATTATTATTAGGATACTTATTTACAGTATACAGGGTGGCAGGGACATCGACGTGAAAACTGTTACCATTCAAATTCAAATTCATTTATTCGTGTGCTTTCTGGTACATTTTACATGAGATCTTAATAATTCGAATTCGCTCCTCAAAAATCTACCTTAAAGGTGTACACACTTTCACATAATAATTAAGTAGTTATTTATAGTAAAAAATATTAAAATAAAATAATTACAACGAAACACAAAATAACTTAAGACAGAAAAACAAGCAAAATATTAACAATTGAGTTTACACATAAATAATGAATGGAAATAAAGATAAAAATACAATGTCAAAATTAAATAAATATCAATGTCAAATAACTTACAATTTATCATTAAGGAATTCGTCAATAGTATAATAACATTTTTCCAATAATAAATGTCTTAATTTGTTTTTAAATTGAATAATATTTAAGTCCTTAATTCCATTTGGCAATTTATTAAATATTTTTGGGGCCATGCAAAGTATGCTTTTATCCATCAAGGCGGTCAACCATGGATTCAGTACATGATTCTGAAACCCTCTGCGTCGATTTTTTTTTTCGGTTATTAAAAATAATCTCCTGTTTCATAGAAAAGTGCAATACCTACGCGGTCAAAATTTATAGAACAGCGGATTTTTTTAAAATTAACCGACGAACATTTTCAACGCAGGGGCGTTCAGTACTGAATCCATGGTAACAGTTATCGCGTCGATGTCCCTGCCACCCTATTTAGATATTAGCATTGTCTAGTCCAAGAAAGTCGATCTTTTTGGAATTTTTGGAAATCTATGAGCCATATTTACGGCCACGAAGTCTTAAATGTTTTGTTTTGTTTGAGAAGTTGGTTAGATGAAGAATACAGACGAGCCACTGTCAATAGACGTCCGTGACGTGACACCCGCACATTATTGTTAAGAAATGAGTGGATAGACTCGACGACAGAAAAATTCTTTTAATGCGTTTTTCACAAATTTGCGGAAAAACAAACGAAAGGTATTTTTACCGGAAGAAACTTTTCACGTGGCAACAATCAGTTCGCAAAGTGCCTTTTGTAGGTTATGCGTGAGGGGTCAATATAAAGCATTTGCAAGAGTACTCACATGGGCATCGGCGCGACCGGTGGAGGCAGTTCCTCCTCCTCTTCCTCTTCATAGTCAGCCGGAGTCGTGTCCACTGATATCACACGTCTGGGTGGTGGTTCGGGCTCCTATTTACATGATACAATTTTAGAAATAACCAATTACATATTAAAGCGAGTAAACTTATTAGATTAGTTATAGAATAGTCTGCGACGCATCCTGGGTACAGAGAAAAAATCTGATTGAAAAATACAATAACACTTTGAATAAAAAAAAGTGGCGTTTGTGACTATTATGCCCGTTTTCACCGACAACTAAGTGACACCTAAATGAATCCCTAAATAAAAGTGCACTGTTGGATTTTCGACTCTCAGCGCTAAGCCTAGCACTGAAAATCCAACAGTACTGATTATTTAACATTATTTGATTCAGTGATAATAATTATACAAACCTCGTGTTGTATCTGCACAGGCCGGCCGGACGCTGAAAGTGGGACGAGCATAGACCGTCTTGACTCAGCACTGCGTGACTTGCTAGCACGCTTGATACGCTCCTCTAACAAGGACAGATCCTTGTCCGAAATCTGAAATGAAAAGCATTGATTTGGGTAATTTCAAATGTTGTTATAATAAACCGTCGTAAAAAGCGAATTATTAAAATAAACATTTTAATCTAACTAAGTTTCTAAGTTAATGTAACAAATTTTGAGTTAGCGATAAAGAAACTGAGAACTTTCTCCTTTTTTCGTCGATAAAAAAGATGCGATATAATGTCATGTGCGGTACGGTTGCAGCGATTGAGATTAATACGCCAAAAAGAGACGGCGAAAACCTAAATTTTTTCTTTAGTTTTCATGTGAAAATCCTCATGGATAACCCAGATATGCAGGTCATAATAGGTACAGATAGTGCCATTCACGAAGTGGCGCCTCACTCCGCGATTATTGTACTGAAGCTGTACTTTAGTACGGAGCGCAGTGGGCTGCGTCCTCGTGGAGGCACTATCTACCTACAGGTTATTGGTGGGTTATTGGTTATACGTCGGCAATCCGTTAAGGGGATGTAGGAGAGGTCATTTACAACCAAATGACGCCTGATGACCCCTATGCCAATGTCATTACAAGTGAGTAATTTGACATTTTATTTCATACATATACAAAAAGTCGAATAACTAATATGGTTGACATTGGCATAGGAGTCAAAAGGGGTCATTTGGTTGTAAATGACCTCTCCTATATCCCCTTAGTGGATTGCCAACATATAACCAATAACCCTGTATATGTCGGATTGCAATTGATAAAAACCACGCGGTGGCCATTCCTATCACATGAGCGCCGGGATTGTTAATATATACTCTCAGTTTTAACTTACAGTTTACTCTTGTAATTTTTATCAGTACCTGTCCAATCATCTTGTAAACCTTCTCCCCCTCTAAGAAGTAAGCAGAGGCGACACAGTTGAGCGCGGCCGAGCGCACGGCGTTGTCCCGGTCGCCGATGTGGCGCGCTAGCTCCTTGAGGGCGCCGCCGCCGCCGCTGCCCATCACCGTCGAGCCGTACGTCTCTAGTAAGTGGCCTATGCACTCTAGACATTCTGTGGAAAAGATAGTATTAAAATTAACCTTTGAAGTGCTGACATAACATAAACATAACCCCGAGTTCGAACTCAAGGCACGCACCTCTGACTTTTTGAATTCATGAAGGTATTGTATAATTTTCACTTGCTTCAAAAACGGTGTAGGGAATCGGCATGCCTGAGAGATATTTCTCGACGGCATGTGAATCCAAGTCAGAGGCCCATGGGCGGCTTTAAAACTCTTGACACCAGGTTAGTCACTAACCACACGAAAAGAAGAAGACAGACATAACATCACACCTGTATTCCTTGAAGGGTTAGGGAGAGCTCTACCTATAGTACATACAATTCGCTAGTTATATTTAAGTCCCATGTTACAGAGGGGCGAGCCTATTGCCAATAACCGTGCACAAATCCAGACTATAGAGTAAATTGTAAATAGCCAATTTCAACAATTAAAACAATGAAATTTCCTTAAAATTGTGGCAATGATTAGAAAATATTGTCTGCACTGTGTAACAAGTATTCAAGTAGTACTTAAACAACTACTAACTCAAGACACTTCTAAAGATACTTAGAGACAGACATTTATAGAATGTTATTTAAAAATATTTAGCTAAAAGTTATATTATTCCAACTTACCAGCCCTTTGTCGTGCATTCTTGGATTTCAGTCCTTCCATCAAGTAGCCAAACAGCTTTGTTACGGAATACACCACGCATATTTGTTTAAACAGAGCTTTTACACCGTTGCGAACTGTGTCCTTAGGATCACCCACCTGTTACCAATACAAAAAATTGCTAACTATACAGTGTATGGAGAATTTACTAATAAAAGTACAAAAAAATAAGATTAATTGGGTGTGACAGCAGAAATATATTCCGAACTTGAGCTCAAAAAATACTTGACTGACATAATCAGTTGGTATTCATTACAATTTATGCAAAATATAAACATATAATTGCCAATTCATATTGTAGATTATGAAATAGTATCTAGCACTATTATCAGATACACTTATCTTTCTAGTCATTGTGAATTACATGTATTAATCATGTTATAGTTATGTAGTAAGTCGTTTTTTTAAGCTAGATACAAATTAAACAAGGACACCTAAGCCGTAACTGACATTGTGTAGAAAAAACAACTGATACAAAAAAAACAACAACCAACTTCCAAAAAAACACTACAAAGTGAAAAATAACTTTAATTTTGGAAGCCGGTGTCTTTCGTTCAAAATTTTCCTTTTTTGCCACCGATTTCCGAAATTAATTAAAGTTATTTTTTGGAAATATGTTACTTGTTTTATTTCAAAGTTTTAATTTTTCACTTTTTAGTTATGGTATCTACCCCACACAAATTCGAATACCACTACCTGCTATGTAAATAACAGTGACAGGAACTTATTATAACATCATCCACATCGACGAAGTGGGAAAAAATACGTATTATTGAAGCTTACTCAAAAACTACCCAAGAAAAGTTACTAAAAAATTATATAGGACCTACTTCCTCTAACAAATAAAAAAATAATTTTCAAAATCGGTCCACAATTTGACGAAAATATCGATGAACACATAAAAAAAAACAAAGTCTAACAAAGAACCTATTCCTTCTTGGAAGTCGGTTAAATATCAGGCGAGCCAGATGTTTGTCGTGCGTCAGAGTCCTCAAGGACACGTCCACGACTTACGACGATAGTCGCATTCGATTGTTTGTTGTTCTAACTTTACGCAGTACGCACACATGCTAATCATTTAACAATTCAACTTACCTTGAGCACAAGATAAGGTATAAAGCAGTTAGCTTCATATTCCGGCATAGTATAATCACTGTCCATAAGATGGGTGAACACTACAGACAAATACTCCAGACCCTTGAGGATGACTGAAGGGTTGGTATCGAAGAACCTCAGGGTCAACCATTTGAGGACCAGGTCTAAGTTCGCCATTAACGCTTGGCCGTTTTCGTGTAAGTCTTCTGATAGTGCTTCTATTGCTTTGAGGTGGTATCTGTGGAGAAAAGGTCAAATTAATGCTGAACATATAATAATCAGCCTATAATGTTCCCACTGCTGGGACACAAGCCTCCTCTCTGTGAGAGGGAGTGGGCCGTAATCCACCACGCGGGCCCAGTGCGGGTCACATGTCTTCGAATTTTCGGTTCTAGGACATGCCGATTTCCTCACAATATTTTCCTGTTTTGAGAGCAGGGGTGATGAAAATATTTACACAAAGTAAAGCGGCTGCCTGGGTTTGAACTCATGACCAACTCGTAAGTTCGGGTCGTTACCATAGGGCCCACTGCTCTCAATCACCAATGCTGAACATAAGGACCAAAAAATTCGGGGGGACAACTTGATGGAGAGTTTATGATTATTACATGCTCATCATTTCAGCCATCAGTGTCGCCACATTGACTGGTCCTGTGCTATCGCATTCAGAGGATGCCCGCGACCTTCACCACATTATATTTTTCCATATAACAGTGCCAGAGAGTACTGTCAATGATTTGCTTGCCATTTATTTATTTATTTTATTTTTTATTTATAGTTAATTCCATCTGTCTCATATCGCGATCTTTCCAGCACAATTTGATATTACTACTATCGGTGGCAGATTTTGCATAGGCCTAATATTGCGAACATCTGCCTGTCATTGTTTTTGCTTTTAAAGTTCGCAAATATTACAGATCGTGCCATCCACGAAGACGCGCCCCACTCTCCTCCTAAACGCTTATAGTACAAGAGTGCAACATTCCGCTAGTGTTTTGGTCGATACACATTAATTACCTATGAGTGGGTAATTACTGTAATTAGTAAACACGACAAAACTGTAACACTAGCGGTATGTTGCACACTTGTATAATGTAAGCGATTATGAAGAAGAGTGGGCCGCGTGTTCGTGAATGGCACTATCTGTGTGATTGGTGAAGTGATACTTTCTGCCTGTTTCCACAGCTAGAAACCACGTCAATTAGTGAGAGGTAGTTTACCCAAGATAAACTGGGAAATCTATACATACATAATACAAACAAAAAACTTAGGCACTCCGCGAGTGCTGACAAGTGAAAACTTGAAAAAAAATCGGCACCGCGGTAATCAACGCGTTGATGTCTTTTTAATGGTCAAAACCTGGTGTCGTAACAGTGTCGCGAAATCAATGGTTTAGGCCCATCTCAAAAATGCCCAACGCGCCTAAAGAAGTTTTCATATCGATAAATTGTTGTTCTTGTTCTTCTAAACTACGCAACGGATTTTGATGCATTTTTCCAGCATTTAGAGAATTTATTCCGGAAGGTTTATTTGTGTAATTAATAAATTAATATTTAACTTAAATATAAAAAGGAAATCTCGATGTTTTGGCAAGTCGTTAAAACCGTGCGAACCACGTTAGTAAGTTATAAAATAAAATTTTACATACCTAAAGTCACTATGGAACATGTTCCCGATGAGTTGCTTGTTCATTCCAGCAGTCGTCATTTGCTCCTTTAGAAGCTCGAAGAATTCCTCGCGAGGAGTTGTGAAGTTCCATTTCAAAACTGAGACAGATATATAGCATGTTTAGGGAATTTTTTTGAACACAATAAACAGTTTTCCTTCTTTTTATCATGCTTTTATATTTATGTTCTGGACTGGAGAGACAAGAGAGAGTAAGAAAAAACTTTATAATAGGAACTCTTCTACAATAATTTGAATAAACTAACCTATTTCAATTTCTCCTAGATTTTTTTTACTGGCTCAAATCTCACATGCAAGAACACCCACAACCAACTTTTATGTAATAATTACATTTCATATTGTTTTGAGACTCATAATGTCATTTCCCTATGTTTTATTTACTGTGTGTTCATAAATAATAAAATAAATATTTCTCTGTTTTTATTATAACCACAGATCATTAAAGATGGGACACTCCGCAAAATCGTTTGAATAAAAAACGACTCTTGGAACGTCACAATAAAGTGAAATTCAAGTCGCGCAGCGCTAATTACATACACTTATATTCACCTAGAAGTTGCCTCTCTTTCTATCGCGTAACTATTATAATTATCTTCTGACTGCGTTACGCTCACTGAATTCGACAAGTCGAGTCCCCCGTGTACCTACTTGTAGCTTCATACCTAAAATACGAAGTGCCCCATCCATAATCATCTGTGTTTTATCTAAATCCGTTCTAAACTACCACTTACACATCAACCCCTATACATACACGACAAACAGTTAAAATTATTAAGTAACAGAATACCTTTATATTAATCTTACAAGTAGTATGTAAGTAGATCATTCACCAATCACCAATCCTCGTCGCACACGCAGCAAAAACGTATTTCGATTTGAAGAAAATTAAACCATTTATAATGAAGGGTAACTAAAAACAGGGTTATTTTGTTCTAGCAAGTGCTAACCTTTAAGTTTCTGATCATCAATGATTCGCTGGTTCTTAGCGTTGTTGTTTGGTAGAAGTGGGGAGCAATCCTCGTCGTCTTTTTTGCCTCGATTTGTTGCTGTTGCGGATTTCGCTGGTCCCTGCATGAAAGGTGGGTATAGAATAATGTTTGTAGCAAAATTGATTATGTCCTGAAAATGCCTTTGATAAAGTTTAGCTCGCATCACCGGATTATACTAGCAGACAAATCGGCGTTGCTGCTATTTCGCTGTTAATTTCAATCCTATTTTGTTGTCTATAAAGTTCAATTTCAATTGATATCATTTGTACTTGGTTCGGTTGAAACAATTCCACTCCTATTCACACTGTGTAAATTTTTTGGACAGCCTCATATTTAATAGTCCTTACCTTGCCCTTAACAACAGCGCCTTTCTTCTCAGCCTCCTTCTTTAGAGCGCCGGCTGACTTGACGCCGCGCGGTTCTTCCTTCTTGCTCTTAGATGGTGGCAGTGGCTGCACTGGTAAGCTGGGCCGAGCCTTATCTAAGGCTGCTTGTACGACGGTTTTGGAGCCGGGCTGAAGGCAGAAAAGTTGGCTCAGTAAAGTAAAACACCGGACAAGCGCGTGTCGGACCACGCACAAAGAAGGGTTCCGGAGTTGGGATGAATTTATCCCAAGAACAAACTTAACTTAGTAGTTTGAGATACATGTTCTCCCATACATTTGTATTTTACGGTCAATTCTCCAAACGTAAGTTTGTAATCGCAATTTTTTTTTATGTGATTATTCTACATATTATCAATTTTCGGAATTTTTCCTTTACTTGTGCTGTGAGACCTTGCTTCTTGCCAAATTTCATGATTCTAGGTCAACGGGAAGTACCATGTAAATTTTGATTTATTTGCAAGTATCAAAATATGTCACATAAATGGTTGTATTTTTTTATTGCGTAGTCTTAGAAGCTTGATTTGTTTAGAGCTTCAAGGGAACATAGATCTTCGTATTTGATATTAATTTCGACTTGATGCTTCGACTCGACGCGTTCCTGAAAAAATGGACCTTGACAGACTGACGGACAAACAACAAAGTGATCCTATAAGGGGTCGGTTTTTTCCTTTTGAGGTGGGGAACCCTAAAAAGTGGCATGTATGGCGCCAAGTTACGAGACCAACACTTGAGAATAATAAGGCCTTCACACAAAATATTGTTCGTGACAATATTCGTGGACAAATATTGTTTTAGTTTTCTGTCTTTCTTTTTTTGTTATTGACTGGCAAAGAAGCAAGCGGTTCACTTGAAGGTAAATGGTCAAAGCTGGCTACACACCTGCAATACATCGCAGGCCCGTTGCTAGCTAATTAAAGTTGAAATGTGTCAATTTATTTACAGAATAAATCGTTTCATTTAAGCAAAAATAAATATGATGGAAATACTACCTGGTACAGGCTCCTTAATACAGAGCTCTACGACTATCAAAATTCAATTCTACAAGACTTCCACAGTTCCACCGCTCCGTGAACGGTTCGTCGACGAGAAACGAGATTACGCGGCCATCACAGTAAGCCCATGTACGCACGGACGTAATAAAATCGCAGCAATTTTTTTTCGTGCACTAGATTTTTAATGCTCTGCCTTGAGAGTTGAAAATCCAATAGTGTGTTTTTTCAACACGCTGGGACGAGAGTGCGTCCTAGCGCGTTGGATTCTCAACGCTCGGCTTAACACCGAGAGTTGAAATCCAGTGCGCGATATAAACCCGCCGCGATTTTATTACGTCCGTGCGTACGGCTAAATGTAGTGTCGCTACTTCGGCGTCGTCATCTCGTTCTCGCTGACGTCCTGTTCACGGTGCGGTACACAAACGGCCTTACCTTCAACTTATCGAGCTGTTTGTGCATCGCCTCGTACCCGAGATGCAACATGAACGGTAACACACAGTCGCCCGTCACTTTCCGCACGTCGACCGCGCGGTCTTCTAAACACGCGTATATGATTGGCAGGCACACCGTCAGCTCTTCACGGGGGAACGTTTTTGGAGGCACTATAAACAAAAGCAAATTTTATTTTAGTTAAATAATGGGGGAAGCCGCGGTCAGCAGCTAGTCACGGACAACGCTCAACTTAAACAGCTGGGGTTTAGAAGCATACATTTTGCACAAAATTTCCTTTTATTACGAAGATGAGCACTAAGGAAGAATTTTTGAAATATCATCCCCAAAAGGGGTTTCAAATTCAAAATTCAAATAATTTATTTTCTCTTCACAAACAATGCCATCTTATAATTTAGACAGACTTGAAAAACTGTGAAAATGGTTTGTGAGAGACTGGTGTCTGCACTAGGAATACCTGTATCGCAGATCACTAGGGTTCCACCACACGGTATGTAAACATAATCAGTTAGTACATGTTAAGGGACAGGGCATAACATAAAAATCAATTATAAATAAAACAAAAAATTAAATAAAAAAATGCTTGAACTATTATGTGTCGGGAAGTTAGATGGATGGACAATTTTGGATGAGTTTAGTAATTCCTCAATTGCATTATAATCCAAACTAAGGAGCCATTCAATCAGAGCACACAAGCCTTTGTTGTTAGGTGGGATGAAAGTTTGTATGGAACCTAGCTTTTATTCCTCACATGAAATTGCACAGTGGCGATTTAGGAGTCCGGGAACATATCTGTGGCCCTAGTGAAAAGGGGTATAAGTCCAATTACTTATACCCCATTTCACTAGGGCCACAGATATCAAATGATAACTTACCATTAGGCAGATGTTCAGCCAGCCACTGCAGTAGGGTGGCTCTTAACAGCGGGCTGCCGGACTTGAGCGCGTCCAATAACATCTCTCCTTCTAACGGAGCGTGCGCGCCGGCCTCGCGACACCATGTCTCTACGCACGACACGGCTGCAGTACGGATCCATTGTTTGCTGTCGCCGAACGCTGGTAGGGAATAAACATGATATTATATACACGGTGTTTTTGAGTTCATGGGAATTTACTGAGAAAAAAACAATTTAGGAGATGCAAACAAACAAATATAAAAAGTTTTTTTTCCAAACAAGCACTTCATTACTTTATAGCCGAAAAATTATTTTGCAGTTTGGCAAATACTGATTACTTTTATATGGCACCCTTTTATGGGCACAACTCGATATTGAGGTTTTTGAGTTTTTCTGTTAGATGGGTTCAATATCAACTGTTCTACCATGGAGAGGGTGGTGTGAAAGAGACACAATTACAGTATTCGCTTTAGTATTGTCTTTTTTCTCTTTCTGTGAAAGCTAAGTGGTAGAACAGTTGATATTGAGCCCATCTAACAGAAAAACTCAAAACCTCAATATTTCGAGTAGTGCCCTTATTTTACTAAGGGTCCCGATCTCACAGAGATGAGGCCTGTGTCCCAGTAGTGGGAACATTATAGGCTGATGATGATGATTACTAAGGGTGCGTATGTGTAATATTTTTTGGAAAACAATAAACATACGGCAAGAATCGAACCCGCGCTATATCGCAAAAAAGCCCATTCTGTATTATTACATCAGGTAGTGTTGACGATGGGGATGATATCATAAAAATCATCATCATTCTCTTCAAAGAAACGAAATCTTAAGGCGGAGTCTGACTTGCAACGTTTGTTTGTAATGTATCGAGTTTTTGTAACGCGTTACAGTAGTCAGTGCAGCGAGCAGAGCCGCTCGATGCGAGCGTTCGCTACGTTTAGTGTATCACCGTTTTGTAACAAGAAATGGACCGCGCTTGAGCCATGTGCTCGAAGCGAACGTTCGCCTCGTCTTGTGTATCGCCGTTTTATAACAAAGCTCGCCTCGAATGATACATTACAAACAAATGTTGCATGGCAGTCTCCGGCTTTACAAAGTAACGTAGCAAATCCAGTAACGGTTATACTTTTAAATAAGTTTTTAATGCCCGGTTTCTGAAGTCGTCAGATAAACTCTCAATAGCTATTGATTCAATAAAGTTAAGCTTAAGATAAACGTCGTTTAACTGTCACTGCGTTTCTGAACACGCAACCAACCATTCAATAGCTATGAAACCGATAACTAGTTCCTTAGTTGCCGCTAGATGGGTCTGTATAAGAGATCGCATCTAAAATTATTATTTTTATTTTTATTCGTCTTTAATACTTACGCGTTTTACTTATTATAATATTTTTTTGAGATACGTTAAGTGGCTTAACACTATTTTAGTAAAAAAACATGATCAGTCTTTATTTGTGGGCGGTTGTATGAACGACATCATTGTCAATTTTTTTTTTAACTAAACATCTGTCTATTCTCACCATCTGTCTAAGTTTCACTTTATTCTTTTTGTTTCGCGTGGTATTATTTTTGCTTTGCCGTTAGATTTTAAGTTAATAGTCTATTTGTTTTTCCAATCATTTGTGCTTTATTCATTCTTTAAATAACATTATGGAATCTGGAAAACGCAGTAAAAATTTTACTGAAAGAGTGAAGATGCTTCTTATCGAAGTGGATAAAGAAGAAGAACGCTCATTTTTCCTTTTAATAATTTTTAATATTCTCTTTAGCTTTCACTGGCAATTTATTTCATTAATATACGTTAAATAACCTAAAAATTGATGTAGTTATGAAATGAAACGTCAAAAATATAGTTATGGAACCGATAAACGGCACACATTGGTCAGTTAAATTAACCTAAGTTTAAACGGAGTTTATCTTACGTTGCGGTGTTCGGAAACGCACTTGCACGAGTTATCGAACCAATAGCGCTATTGAATAGATAAACTACCGTTAAAAGTGACTCAGAAACCGGGCATAAGACATTTACCTTGAAAGAAAGCAGGGAAGAACGTCCTGACATGTGATTTACTTTTCGTATTCATTGCTGTGGCCAGTGCCTCACATATTTGTAGCGCACTTTGCGCCAGTTTCGAGTTGGAATCAAGTAGGCGCGCTGATAACGCAGCCGGTAACTCTCCTAAAGATGACTTGATTGGTGCTGAGCTGATTATTATAGCCTTCACCTTGTCTAGGGCTTCGTTGCGGACCTGCATAGAAATAATTGATCAATAATTAAGATTTACCCTTATACAAAAAATAACACATGTGACTGTTTCTAAATTACCCTAGGCTTTCAATCTTTCTTTTTCGTGTGGTTAGTGACTAACCTGGTGTCAGAGTTTTTATGCCGCCCATGGGCCACTGACTTGGCTTCAGATGTCGTCGAGAAATATCTCTCAGGCATTTCCTCACGATGTTTCCTTCACCGTTTTTGAAGCAAGTGATAATTATACAATACGCACATGAATCCGAAAAGTCAGAGGTGCGTGCCTTGACCTATGACTTGGCAGTCCGCCGGTCACACCATTAGGCTATCACTGCTTCCTAGCCTCGTAAGGCCCAAAAATGCTTACTTGCTACCCCACATCTTAAAAATCACATGACATAGGGCCTAATTTTATTATTATGTAGAACAAAATTAGGCCGCTGGGCTTTTTTATTTTTTGGGTGGGAAATTATCAAATAACTTCTCCCGCTCTGGGTGGAGCGGGAGGGCGTGTCAGACTCTTACTGGCTAAAACCCACCCGTGTTCCTTCAGTTGCCATGTTGCCGGGGGGCCACGATATCCCTATCGGGCCGTATTCGAACCCCCGGCAGGCATCGGCCTTAGCGGACCCCGTCAATTCTGCTGACATCTCTTTGAGGCGCGCGTGGAACACAACGCGCCGTCGACCCGGGCTTGGTCCTTATCGGACGGCGAGCTACCCATTGCTCACCGTCCGCAACCCCGCGCCTACGGTGGCCGGAAATCTGCCTGTGATTCCCGACGCCCAGGGCGTCGCCTCCTAGGGGCGCGAGGGCGCGAAATTTGCCTCTCCCTCACGCGCCCTGCCTCCTCCTTCGCGAGCATTACCGCTTCGCAGAAGGAGGTGACGGCCTCCCATTTCCTCTCGCTCCGTACCATGGCCTGAACCAGGGCCGGACGCGAGAGATCACCGCCGCCGATCGCCTCCACGAGGACACGGCGATGCCCTGCCCAAGCCGGGTAGACCTCCACCGTATGCTCCACCGTGTCCTCCGGGTGATTCACACAGTGACGACACCCGGGCGTTTCCTCCAGCTTTATCCTGAATAGGTACCTCCCGAAGCAGCCGTGTCCGGTGAGTACCTGCGTCAGGCGGAAGGTGAGGACGCCGTGGCGCCTCTCTAGCCACTCCTCAAAGAGGGGTCTTATCGCCGCAATTGTGGCGTGCCCAGGCCGCTGGGCCTGACGAGACTAGGCTGATAAAATGTTGTTTTTTTCTTATTATGTTATTATTTGTGTTAAAGTCGGCTTCCCTTCTGGTTGTTTACAGTTTGTCTGTCAGTTAGAACTAGTTCCTTTTAAAAAGGAAAGCAAAGCCTGTATCACATATTTAGTAGACCGTTGAGATGTCCGTCACTTAGGTATTATTTAGTCAGAGAAGTTGGATAGTCATCTCACTATTCGCAACATTCTGGTACCTTTCGCTATTTCACTTTGAATTTCAAAATTGCTTGCAAAAGATATTTAGCTATAATTTTGTTCCAAATAATACCCTATTTTTCAAATTTCTTTTTGTTTGTCTTATGACTTTACGAATAAGGTGATATACCTTCCAGTTTTTGTCGTTGATCTCGGCAATGAGCGCGTCGGTGATGAGCGGCGCGAGGTCGGTGCGCGGCCTGTTGTCTTCTACAACCACCGCGGGCTCGTCATCAGCAGCGTCTTCGAATACTTCTTCTATCTCGTCACCTACTGAAGCTTTACTTGCAGACTGGGTAAAACAAAATATTTCGTGAATGATAAAGTGTGAAGATGAAAATCATGAACAGTTCTGTTGGCGATAAGTTTCCAAAAATATTTGAACCTTAGTTTAACACAGAAGAAAATTGACGAGCTAATACAAAGCTGCAATAACCCTTATTCTGCGTCAGTTATTATTTATTAACCCTAACAAGAAAGTGTCGGCGTAACTTTACAATAAATCAAGTGACATGGATGTGGGGGAGTAAATCCTCTATGTAGGATACTAATTTGCTTTTCACTGCATATTTGATTTTGGACTAGAGGTCTTTTGTTTTTTGTGGGTTGTCAGTCGAGTCAATTGCGAAGAGAGATGTTTTTTTTGCTTTAATTTTTTATCTTTATTTATTTTAAATAATATACCTCAGTTACTTCTATCGAGAAATAGTTTTATTTGCCCTACCATTCCTACAATTTTTGGGGGCTCGTCCGGGATGGTAGCGGTTTAATACAGCTAAATGGTGGTGTTTTGTCGTACGTGGAGGCGATGAAAATTTTACCATAAAAGGTGTCTTTGTGGTGTTTGTGGCGGTGAAAGAAGTAAGGAGTTGGAGTAATAAAGGTGTGAAGGTGTGGGTGGTGTGACAGAAAAATAAAGATTGGTCCAAATTTCGGAAAGATGTCTAGATCAACTGAAACAGCGGCGGTTCCAGCTGCTGCGTCGTTGTGGTACGACGGTCTAGTGCCAAAGTTTGACGGGATGGACAAAACGTACACGTCGAGTAAATGGGCCCAAGACGTAGAAGACCATGCGGACATTATGCAGTGGACACCGGCGCAAACACTGATTGTGGCCAGGCGCTCACTTGCTGGTGTCGCAGCTATGTGGCTCAGAACTGAAAAGATACATCGCACGTTTGATGAGCTGAAGGCGGCAATCGCCAAAGAATTTCCAGACAGTATCAATTCCAAAGAAGCCCATGAATTGCTGTCTTCAAGGAAGAAGCGTAAAGAGGAGTTATTTTACGAATACATGATTTCAATGAAGGAGATAGCGAAGCGTGCGAAGATTGCCGACTATGTTGCGGTGCAATACATCGTCGAAGGAATTTTAGATTACGAGAGTAATAAAACCATACTTTATGGCGCGACTACATATAGTCAATTAAAGGAGAAGCTGTCGTTATACGAGACGATGAAAAAAAATACGGTGAAGGTGGCCAAACGGAACGTAGCCACACCCTCGTCGTCTCGTGACGAGAAGAAAATGGAAACGCATGATCGGAGGTGTTACAAATGTGGGGATAGGGATCATCTGGCACTATCCTGTAAAAAGGGAATCAAGTGTTTTAAATGTGGTGCGTTCGGGCACGTAGCACCACAGTGCACGGCTACCAACACAAGCGGTGATAAAAGACAACTAAACTCCATGTGTGCAAAATTGACGTGTGAGGTTGGCAGCACTGACGGCGACGGCGGCCATTGTTGTTGTGGTCAAAACAATGCGAAACGTCAAACTGACAATACTTTGAATGTAAACAAAGTGAGTAAATCGGAATTATGTGTTGAAATAAGTGGTGTTTGTGTCGAAAGTCTAATTGATTCGGGTAGTGATCTCAATCTTGTAACGGCGGACTTATTTTTTGAACTTCCAAAGTGTGTTTACACCAAAGAAAATAAAGTTTTATCGGGTTTAGGTTATAGCAAGGTAATAGCGTTCGGAAAGTGTACCTACGAAGTAAAAATTGATGCTAATTTTTATAACGTTACTTTTTATATTGTGCCCAGAGATTCAATGCCTTATAAGATGATTTTAGGTCAACCTTTTTTAGATTTGAGTAGGGTTGTTTTTGATAAAGGTGTTGTGAGCGTGATGCCTGAAGGTGAGGGCGAAATTTTGAGTTTGCTTTCAGATGATATAGGCTCAAGCTCGACTGAGTTGAGCCATATTCCTCTAAGTGTTCGGGCAGCTGTGACTAATCTGGTTGAAGGATACCAGCCCTCACAAATCAAGGAAGCACCGCTGGAGAAGGTGATTGTGTTGATGGACAATATACCGGTGGCACAGCGTCCTCGGCGCTTGTCAGCACAGGAGCAGAGGAAAGTCACTGAACAAGTAGGAGAGTGGTTACAGAAAGGTATTGTGAAACCAAGTTTTTCTGAATATGCTAGTCCATTGGTGTTAGTTAAAAAGAAGAATGGTAAAACCCGAGTTTGTGTTGACTATCGAAAAATATATGAAAAAATGGTGAAGGATTACTTTCCTTTACTAAATATTGATGATCATTTAGACAAGTTGTCAGGAGCTACTATTTACAGTAAGTTGGATTTGAAAGGTGCAAAAAATTGTAAGATGTTAGAGGTGCAAAATAAAATTAAGACAGTGATGATGGATGTAACTAAAAAGATTGAAAGCTGGCCGGACTAATGCTAAGTTAGCATTTTATTTCATTTAAACTGCTCAGTCAAATTATGATTGCTATGATTGCAAATTAAGTTAGTTGTTTATTATTGAGTTATCATTTTATGTGATGTTGTTTCTCGGGCAGTTTGTGATTGTTTTATATTTCATGTTAATTAGATATAAGGTAGGTTGTTGTAAGTTGTTTTTAAAACTGAAATGTGTTTGTTTAACTTAAATTTAATAAGTGTGATGATTTTTATTTTTATTTCAATTAACTAGAAGTCTGAGGACAGACTTTTAATAGGATGGCCGAGCTGTGGGGGAGTAAATCCTCTATGTAGGATACTAATTTGCTTTTCACTGCATATTTGATTTTGGACTAGAGGTCTTTTGTTTTTTGTGGGTTGTCAGTCGAGTCAATTGCGAAGAGAGATGTTTTTTTTGCTTTAATTTTTTATCTTTATATATTTTAAATAATATACCTCAGTTACTTCTATCGAGAAATAGTTTTATTTGCCCTACCATTCCTACATGGATATCTTTTTTAGCTTGGACTAGCGCGAAAAAAAATTCTTTAAGCCATAGGACTCTAGACACATTTCTGCAAAAATTTAAAAAAAGGGATAACGTTTATTTGGCACATACTGTAAGCAAGGAACACATGAAATGAAAAACAAACACAAACCTCACGGTCGCGCCCAATACGATCATTAAAGCAATAATTACAGATGTCTAACGCTAATTTGAAATGACGCTAAAGTCTGACAAGCGCCATAAGTTTTTTTCACAGGTTTATCTTACCTTACTAACAGTTCCAAGCTGCCTCGTAGGCGTAGGGGGCGAGCTATTAGCATGCTTATCAAGTTCCAGGCTGATAAGCTGTCTTGTCGCCGGTTTCTCAGTATCAAAGTGGCTGATAAGCGAAGGGCCCACGTAGAGAGACAAAATTCCTAAGAAGTTCACCGCGGAGGTACGGACGTTCGGGTTTGTCGCTGTGAGGGCTTTCTTACAGTGAGCGATTATTGATTTTATGTTCATGCTGTAACAAAGTATAAAATATGATTAGTTAAGTTGATTACCATGATTTTCGGTACACTTTGCATGGTCCTACGATTCGGAGCCATCATAGTTTCGGTGTCAGAAAGAGATGTGGCTATGTGAATGAATAGCACCATCACTTTTTCACAAGAGATTTGATAACTTTAAATAATAGTACAGTCCCTAATATTGAATGAACAATTTTAGCCTTTGGCAATATTCATTTTTATTCGTATATCAAGTCTTCTGACTCTTGCATATTTTAAGTTCAGTGCTAAACAAAGACTTGACATACACAGGACTACACAGAGTTTTATTTATACCTAAATTATAAGTTTACACATAGTGTCGTAGTCTTACAACATCGTCGTCATCATCATTTCAGCCAAAAGACGTCCACTGCTGGACATAGCCTCCCCCAAGCACCGCCACTTCGACCGGTTCTGGAGGAGCGTTGAAAGGCCTCCCACAAGATGGACCGATGACCTTGTAAAGGCCGCAGGAATCCGCTGGATGCGGGAAGCACAGAATCGGTCGTTTTACAAAAACCAGTTATAAAATCAAACTTACTTGAAACCAAACTCTTTAATCGCGTTCGCCATCCAGTTGAACATCTCAGACTGTACTTTAGGGTTCTTTTGTGAGTCCATAGCGAAGGTAAGTCCTTCGTTGAGGACGTGTTCGAGCCCACAAGCCTCGGCTAAGGACGTTAGACAGTCGGCACATAAGGCCGCGCAAGACGCCTCGCCGAGTTTTGTTACTACGTCTTGGAGAACGAAGTCTGCGGCTGTCCTGTAGAAGAAATTATTTTCATAAGAGTGATAATCTCGATCTGTATGTTTTATTTACCAATTTGTATTTAGCCCTCGTACCCACAGGCAATTTTTTGTCGCGCACTGAATTTTCAACCCTCTGCTTAGCGCCGAAAGTTGAAAATTCGATATTATGTAGACAAGGTTTGTATGAAAGAAAGTTTTGGAAAATCCACCGGAGTCTGAAATACATCCGGGCGACGCCGAGCACGAACAGCTAGTATCATAATAAACTTGTAATATAAACAAAACTTACGTAGAAACCGGGAAGTTCTCAGTAATATATTTGCAGGCTTCAAGTCTGGCCTTCAGGACTTGCACATTGGTGTCTTTCAGACCTGGCTTTCTGTTCAAAGTGCGGTATAGTACTTGTGAGGTTGCGTCGCTTGTTGATAGACCTTGGATCGTCGAGTGTAAGCTCTGGACTGAGCTCAGGCGAATCTTCCAGTTACTGTCGCCGAGGCCTGTGGATCGAGAAATAAATCATAGAAAAACTTAGATAAACGCAGATTTAAGAACATGAGATAGAGTACAATAGACGCGGATATATTTAGTAACCTGTTCCGCTTAGCTATTTCTTAGGAGCCATAAAAAACTCCTAAACGGCGTGTTGCCACACCGAGCGCTGAACGTGCGTTCAGCGCTCGGTGTGGCAACACGCCATGTTCGGATTCGCGACAAGTCAATCGTCATCCTGAGGATGCCTCGTTGAGGGGTGAAAAAACACGTGTCGATTTCTTTCAGGAGTTTTCATGGCTCTTTAGAAATAGCTAAGCGGAACAGGTTACTAAATATATCCACGTCTATTGTATTTTATAATGGATTTCCGCAAAGTCACGCCTGAATCAATTAACTATAAGATAGAGGCAAAATCTTTTCATTGACTTCTTTCTTTTTCGTGTGGTTAATGACTTAACCTGGTGTCTAGAGTTTTTATGCCGCCTACGCACCTGTGAGCCTCTGACTTGGCTTCACATGCCGTCGAAAAATATCTCTCAGGCATGCCGATTTCTGCCGGGGTTGCGAGGAAGTCCGAAAGTGAGATAGTGGCCCCCGGAAACATGGCAACTGAAGGAACACGGGTGGGTTTTAGTCAGTAAGAGTCTGACACGCCCTCCCGCTCCGCCTAGAGCTGGAGAAGTTATTTGATAATATCCCACGTGCCGGTTTCTTCACGATGTTTTCCTTCACCATTTTTGAAGCAAGTGATAATTATGCAATACCACAGATTATTACAGGGACACTCCGCAAAATAATTTAAATAAAAAGCGACTCTTGCTACGACACAATAAAGTGCAATTCCAATCGCACAGCCTTAATTACCTACAGTTATATTCAGCTAGAAGTTGCCTCTCTTTCTATCGCGTAACTGATAGATCTTCTGACTACGTTACGCTCACTGAATTGGTCCGACAAGACGGGCCCGCCGCGTACTTGTAGCTTCATACCTAAACAGCGAAGTGTCTTATTTGCATTCATCTGTGGCAATACGCATATGAATCCGGAAAGTCAGGTGTGTGCCTTGGGTTTGAACTCGAGACCTGTCACCACCATGTCTTGGCAGTCCGACGGTCACACCACTAGGCCGTCTCATTCAATGATGTATCCAGATAGTTTCCCCACAAAATTATGGTTATTTATGCAATCACCTGTCAGGTTAACATGCTCTGCGCAACAAAATCCTCGTGTTACGTCATCTCGCGTCGTAGACATGAATATGTTTTGAGACAATGTTAGGACAAAACGAATTATCCTATTATACTGCTTAAATTTCAAATGCGTGTTTTTGAAGTGAAAACTTCTTTAGGCGCGTTGGGCATTTTTGAGATGGGAAAAACAATTGAACTTGCGACACCGTTACCGACCTCATTTTTGCAAACGCGATTGTGCCCTTTATTTATGTTACGTTATGGATCAATATTCTATGCAAGTATTTTTACTTTATCAAGTTTACACTTCTGTTGGCACTCCCGGAGTGCCACTGTTTTTTTTTCGTTTGTACTGCTTTCACGGAAGAACAGAGCAATGTATCAACCAGATTGTTTGTATAAAAGTAGGATATGGACCCCAGAGTGACACAAACTACATTTTATCTCTAAAAATCACGGTTTCTGTGGGATAAAACGAAGCCGCGGATAAAAGCTAGTAGTATACCTGTAACTGTATCACCAGGGAACAGCATCTCAGCCCTAGCATCAACCTCCTCTTGCGACAGCTCCACTTCTCGCGGTGGACTGGGCTGTGCGCGAGACGCCGGCGCTTTCTTAGCCGGGGCCTTTGCTGGAAATCAATGTAATTTTTTAAATTATTTGTGAGATAGGCTATAATGCCTCACATTGATTAGCAGGATCCTCCGTTATATCGGAAATACTGCAGCAATTATTTTGAAATAATTGTATGGTAAAGTTGAGGAAGTACATGTTTGACGAGAACACGATCCTATAAAATTTTCTCGATAGGAAAAATTCCAAACTTACCTCCAAACCGAACAATAAACTGCTGATATTCAAAAAATACTTCAAATATAGCTGAACTAACTATAAATACTGTTTTGTTTTTTATTACCATTAATTTCGCCGTAAAAAGAAATGATCTATACTATCGGCGCCTTGGAGCCTTCTCCCCACCGCTCAGTCTCGCTCTCACTCAGTCCGCGAGCGGGATAAGGAGTGAATTTGAGCTAATAGAGCAAACCAAAAAAAAAGAACAGAGCAGCTGACATTCCATTATGAACCTTATTTTGAGAGGCTTAAAGTGTTAACGAAAACTGCACGAACGCGAAGGGGATTCGAAAACGAAGTTTAGAATTGGTCGAAGTACCAAAACACTTCGAAGAATTTAAATTCACATTATTATTTTCCTTACCAGTATTAGGTCGTCTGACAGGTTTCGGGTTTGATGACCCGGCTGTAGTCTTAGCATCGCCTTTACCTGACGCTAACGCCACCGCCTTAGGTTTAGCCTCTTTCTTAGGAGCTGCGACCTTCACTTGTAATACAGCCTGAAATAAAAGGTTTTGATACGTGTAAAGAACTTGTTATAACCATCTTGTATTATTATTTTACTGATGTAAGAATTAAATAATTCAAAATATTTTATTTCACATAAACCTACATGGGCACTTATGAAACGTCAGAAGCTAGGTGCACGGTTCCAATTGGTCGTTTCCTATGGAGAAGAGCCAGCAAGAAACTACACGGTTACTCTTTTAAAAATAATTGGCTTTTACAATACTTTCAAATAACAGTGTTACTAGGTATGGGAATTTGCTTTTATACGTCAACAGATCAGTCTTTTTACCAGAAATATCAAATAAGACTGTGACCCCTGGTTTTACCTATTTAGATTAGAAATATAACGAGAACCAATGACATTATAGTAGCTGATGTGCTTTAAATCAGCCTCCACGAGTGCGGAAACATAAATGTACGTCCAGTACACCTTAAGCGGTCTAAAAATTCTTATGGTATGAGATATTCAGGCTGTTCTCATACAGTTCGTCCCGATACAACAGCAGCATAGTATAAGGAGTTCCTAGTAGGCTATCTCCGGCCCAATCCGCGATATAATTGCCTACCATACTTGCCTGTCTCAGGGTTGTCACTTTTAGCTAAATTTTAATTCAGTGCTTAGAATTGTTCATTGTTCTGTTGTTACGATTCGAACTTTGCTCTATTTATCTGATTCACAATTCGTTAAATATTTGAAATTACGATTTTATAACTGTAAGGACTTAGTTACTTTACTATACCTACAATACTGAGAAATCGGCATGACTAAACGTAAACAAAGCATTAGCGGCATATCAATTGATAGATCAAAAGTAGGTACCTAATACGTTTTAGTGGGAAAGTAGGACTGCTTACTTCGTCTGTCTGATAGATAACTAATACAACAAAAATAAGTAGGTAGCTCATCATCAAGTAAAAATTATATGCTAGACTAAGTGACTTGGTAACCTTCCCTGTTCAGTAGGTAATCTGAACAGAGACAACTCTGGAATCGATGAATTATTTAGACACCCAAACACACAGCAATAATTTCTCCTGCGATTATCACTCATTTTTCATACATTTAGCGGTGCCGAAAAGCCGTGACGCGCGAACCTTGTGCGGCGTTATCCCCAACTGGCGCACTGAGAAACGGGTCGAGATTTTGTTTAAGTGTGCTTGCGGCGACGCATAGATACTATGGCGCACACATACAAGCCGCGCGCGGTGCGTTTGTATGAATATAGCGTACTTCCACTCCTTTTACTATGACAGCAGCACACTAGCTCAGAGGGGCCACACCCATATTTTTAAAAACGTTCACATTATTTATTTATTTAATACTTTAAGCACACAAATGTACAGAGGCGAACTTAATGCCATAGGCATTTTTTACCAGGCAGTGTTCCACGCGCGTCTCAAAGAGATGTCAGCAGAACTGACGGGGTCCGATAGGGCCGATGCGGTTGCGGTTTTGTCCGAAAAGGTTACTGTGGCCCCTGGCAATACAGGCAACTGAAGGAACACGGGTGGGTTTAAGTCAGTAAGAGTCTGATACGCCCTGCCGCTCCACCCAGAGCGGGAGAAGTTATTTGATAATTTCCCACACAAGCCTATCTCAGAGTTAGTCTGCCAAAGATACTTGTAATTTAAGTAAGTTTTTATCATTGATTACCGCAGATTTTGCGACTAAATTTCGAACGTTTTTAATTACGAAATTTGGCGTTCAAATGAGATTCTATTGCAGATAGATTGACCAACCGGGGGTTAACGACCTTTTCCGACCACCGCAATGAGGGGTACTATACTACTTGTCTAGTACTACAACCTCATCATTGCACATTCACTAACCGGCGAGATCCATACCTTGTCCGCAAACTCTTTGATCTTCTGTTCTTTCAAGTTATCTAGTTTGCCGATGTGTGGGGCTATGTTTTTCTCGCCCACTAGTTTGGTGGCGGTACCTAGTGCTTCGGCTGCGGCGTCGCGTACAGTAGGATCTGAAAAGGGAAGGTAGGTAATTGTTTACAGTTAATTAAGATACTATTCAATTATACATTGAGTTATTAAGACAATCATAAATATGTCTGTAAAACAGTCTGAAACACCAAAATCAATCAAGACAATAAAAATTAATTTTAAGGGGTTTGGTGTTGATAATCTAATAAATTTTATTATGTAGTCTTTAAAATTTTTGACTCCGAAGTGTAACAAATTATCTGGTAAATATCATCTGGTAATTATCAGTTATCTGGTAAATAATTAACTTTTGTACAATTTTACACGACTATGGCGCAGTAAATGATGGATAGTAAATTCTTCTGAAAATATTTCTTACTGCCGATGGCTTTTACTTTTGTTTCCCCAATGTCTCATAATAGATTTTTTTATACAGGGGTATCCATCGCCACTCTGTATAAATACCAACTTACCAGCACTCTCCAGTAGTTTCAACAAGCCAGCCACATAAGCCTTGACGAGTTTCTTGCCAAAGGCAGCGGGTTGCGTGTGGCACAGAGCTCTGGCTAAGAACAAGGAGCTCTCCGCTTTTATTGAAGGGTTCTTATTGTCGAAGGCTGCTAGCATATCCTCCATTATCGCTTCGAGGTTTGTCTGGTGGAATAAAGTTTGTGATTGATTTTTGTCATGATGTAGAAGAATCTTAGTGCACTTTAAATAACATTGGAGAAAAAACAGCCAGGCTGAAGTGGGAGTGGGCCGGCCACGTCGCACGAATGCACCCGGAGAGATGGGCAAAGATCGTCACTCACTGGACGCCTGAAGAAGGACAACGCCGTCGAAGTAGACTGCGGCGAAGGTGGTGTGACGATCTAGTTATGTTTGCGGGGCCAACATGGCCTGAAATCGCACAAAGCAGAGAGATTTGTAAGGTAAAACGGAAGGCCTTTGCCCAGCAGTGGGACACAATATAGGCTAACAAAAAAACTATCCTCTCGCTTTCCTGCAATCTGTGGAGTGGGAAATCTGTTGGAGTGATTTCGTGAAAAGGGACGGAAGTGTGTAACAGGAAGCCGGGGAAGTGCGCGCTATTTGATTTGACCAATGAGCGCGCGCGGTGCTAGAGTTGGCCGTCAGAAACGACCTTGACGAGGCCCCACCCCTTTAATGTTGCTTATTACAAGGTGAAATGTCAGATGTTACATATCATACGCGACTACTAAGGCTCGCTCGTTTTTTTTTTAATCCATTTTCGTTCTCCCTCATTAGTGAAGCTTCAAAGTCGAGTTTAACGTTTTTGGCGTAACCTTAAAAAACTTGAACTCGATAGTTTCTAAAGAGTTATACAGACTTTTGAAACGTAAACTTTTTCGGAATATTGAGGAATTTCAAGTAAGCCAAGCCACTAGTTATAGTCATAGTCATGTAAAACATAATCATACTCACGCTAGGATAAATAGCATCGATAGTTTCTCTCAACGTCGTCACGACATTAGTCTTCTTTTCTTTAAACTTCTCTAGAATAGCTTGCACGCACGCGCATGCATACGGCGAGAACTTGTTCCGTAGGCCGGTAGCGACCTGCCCGAGTAGACGACCGCCTAACGCGACCAGCATGACGTTTGAGTCTTTTGATATCACCTGGAAGGAGAAAAGTTGGTGTTATGTATGTAGGAAATTCAAATCCTAACTAGGAGTGAGGCGTATTTATCATAACAGGTAGAAATAACAGATATTTAAAAATAACAATTGTTCTTAACAATATAATTTATATGTTACGTAAATAAGAGACCCTCAAAGACTGTTACCGCGGCTGTTACTGTTAATTCATTATACCGGTCCCACACAGGCTGTTACTTACATACACACTCATATAAAGGAAGAAATATTGCAAGGTAATAAATTCCTCTTTCCCTCATTAAGGAATGACCCTTGCTAAAAAGAGAAACACATATTATTGACTTCGAAATATGTTTACTTCTCATTCTTACTAAAGCAGTTAAACTACGCTAAAAAGAGATGCACTTAGTATTTATTATCCCTAAAAATAGTTGGTGGTGTTACAAGAACAAACATTTACGAAAAAGTGACTCCTAAATTAGGTTGTGTTACCTGTTATTGACAGGATGAAGATTTTCAATTGATATTTAAATACGTATTTATCGTCCGTACAAAAATAACAGGCTGTTATTTAATACTAGATATTTGGATCTGTTATTTTTTTATAACAGTAATAACAGATACCGTGTTTAACCTGGTACAACACATCTCTAAATTTCTAACTACAATATTATAAATGCGAAAATGAGTTTGTTTGCTACCCTTTCACGCTAAAAAGGCTGAACGGATTTGGTTGAAATTTGGCACAGGGTTAGCCCATGACCTGAGTTAGGACATAGGATACTTTTTAGATCGGTAGTACGTTCCCGTGGGATAATTTGCGACCTCGATGCAGGTGAAGCTGCGGGCAAAAGCTAGTGGTTGATAATTTATTCTTGGAGGCTGAGAATCAGGACTTTATAAAGGTTAAAAGTAACAAAAAAAACAGCTCATAAAACGACCACTCTACTGTTCGTAGTCTTACAACGCGAAGAAGAAGCGCAATAAACTCTCCAGTACCCTAATAGCGTATCAATCACAATCTGTTTCGATTTGAAAAAGATTGCTAATCCACTGCTTCATAAGTTGGAAAAAAATCTGCTCAACAATGTAAATAACGCAATGAATGTTGTTGAACTGTCAAAATTAAACAAATTTGTCATAATCGTTTACGAAAATAAGTTACGTAATTATTAGGGTACAGGAATCTCTTTTGGGGAAATTAAACTGAACGAAAATTACATAAATACATTGGCTAAAATAACTAGGACATTAAAATTTATATGGAATTGATCCTAAGATATGCTGTCGGGCATCCACGTAATATTATTAACATGTGATCCCAGAAACAACCTTTTATGGTATACAGATAGTGCCATCCACGAAGACGCGCCCCACTCCGCTCCACTCCTTAGTAAAGTACAGCTTACAGTAATTTCGGCGTGGGGTGCGACTTCGTGGATGGTACTATCTGTACTACTGGTTATTTGGCCACTTTTTTGGCGCATTCGGATAAAGGAGGGATAGATGAAATGATGCGGTTCGGTATAATCAGAGAGTCAAACTCTCCTTATGCTAGTCCTATTGTGCTAGTTAAAAAAATACTGGCGAAAAACGACTGTGTGTCGACTATCGATCTCTCAATAAAAAAACCAAGAGATCACTACCCACTCCCTTTGATCAACGATCTTTTGGATCAATTATCAGGTCACTCTATCTTCTCCACTCTCGACCTCGCTTCAGGCTACCACCAAATCCCAATTGCAGCCTTATATTAACTCTGAAACTTAAAAGTTTCAGGAGGGATCTAGACCCAAGCGCGAAATGAATTCAAAAATTACACAATACCTTTTTCAAAGCCCTGACCAAATCCGCATAGTCTCCCGGTTCTAGTCTAGGTGCAGTCTTGAGCAAGTTATCTAAGGCATCCAGAGCCTCTTTCCTTTCCTGCCACTTCTTTGCTTCAAGTTTATCGTAGAAATCTTTGGGTATTTTGGATATGATCTCCACTGGGTCCAGTAGGTCGTAAGGGTCCATTTCGCCTGAATCTCCACCGCCTGTTTCGGCGTCATCGTCTTCTGTTGTACCTGAAGAATTTATAAGATTTGGACTTGTAGGAACACGATGTCTAATGAATGAAATTAATGGTGACTATCGAATGTTTCTTTACAGCTATAGCTTGATGATAATTCATTTTTTTGCGGAAAAAGTTTCCGCTTGTACAGATAGTGCCATCTACTACACGCTACTGTAAGCTGTACTTTAGTACGGAGCGGAGTGGAGTGGGGCGCGTCTTCGTGGAAGACACTATCTATACTCATGGTTTAAGTCTAATAACTTAATTTGTTTCCAATTTTCATCTCAATAAGTATCCTGACAAAGTTCTGCAAATGCGTGATAAATGATTATATTTCTCTAAGTAGGTTTGTAAAAACACTTTTACACACGGGAATCATATTTTTTGCGGTATTTACCATCAGCACAGTCAGCAGCTGGTGTATCCCTCACTCTGTTTTGCTGTGACCTGAGGTAGCGCGTCGGTTGAGCGACACCACCACCTGTACTGAACGCTTCTCTTAGTTCCTGTTGGATTACGGCTTGGAGGGATGCTATGTGAGGCTCTATTGCTGCGCCTATCCATCTGCGAAATAAGACATATTCGGGTTATCTTTCTGAAGTTGACGACATAACAAAGTAGTAAGGTTTAGTTATTGCAACTTGTATAAGAGAGTGGGAAAACCAATTATTTGTAAATTAAACAAAAACTAAATCTAATGATGTATATGAATCACTAGCACGCCACTTCGTTTGCGTGGAAGTCGTAAGACACCACAATTCGCGCTCGCGATAGTACTTCGTTTTTTCGCTTAGCGTTCTTCCTGATTTTTTTTATATTTTTGCTCGGCTCCTAGGGGTCGTAGCGTGATGTTAAATAGCCTATAATCTTGCTCAAGAATTGGGCTATCAAATGCAAAAAGAATTTTTAAAATCTGAGTGGTAGTTTAAGAGATTAGCGCGTTCAAAACAAACTCTTCAGCTTTATTATATTATATTAGTACAGATAAGTTTTTATTCGCTATATTAAAATAGCTGTGCCATACCGAATATGGTAGGTACTGTTATAAATATTTGCTCCTACATCTGTATAAGAAGAACTGGGTCAATCATAAATGGAAATGTAGCACGAAGTTCATAATAGTACTGATGCATGTTAGTTTGACCGAAACCGCTGTTTAGCATTGACGAATGAGCGGCGGGCGGGACGCTGTGCGCCTTGAGCGTTGACGAATGAGCGGGCGGGACGCTTAGTGCCTTGAGCGTTGAGGAATGAGCGGGGGGGGACACTGTGTGCCTTGAGCGTTTACGAATGAGCGGCCTGCACTGCCCCCCCGTCTCGCCGCGTACATACCTAAGGCGCGGAACAGCGGTACCGGTCAAATTATAGTAACGCGACATCTTAAAACATGGTTTTGTATGTGAAGAAAATGAGCAGTAGATTGTTATACTCTTGTTTCCAAATAACTGTAGAGTGAGTTCACCAAACTTTGATGATTCTGGCAACATCTTATGACCATTTTGGCTACCTATTAGAAATGTTCCGTATTTGTGATCATTTATTTTAACAAGATTACATAACATCACGCGTGTATTCCCGTTGTTTAGGTCCTTTGTAATAGGGGGCGATCCTATTGCCATCAACCGGGCACAAATCCAGACTCCGGGCTGCTACTGAGAAATTCCAGATGGAAATACCCAATAACACTTTACCCGACCCGGGAATCGAACCCAGGACCTCATGCACAGCAGTAGCGCTTGCGACCACTAGACCAATGACATTGCGTCATTGATCGTTAATTGTTAGCCAAGTTTTATAAATTAAGTTTAACACATTTATATTGTAAATTCAAGTTACCTGTGCATTTCAACAACGAGCGCCTTCATCTCATCTCTAACACCCTTATCTCTGTCAGACAACAGTATAGGAATCTTCTTGACCATAGGCTTGATGGCTATCACTTTGTTACCAAACTGTTTCAGTGCTGTGTGTAAGGCGGATACACAGGCTGCTACCACCTTCGGGTTCTTCTGCTCCATGCCTTTAATTAACTCCTCTTCTACTATCTCGTGTTTCTCTATTTCTATGTACATAAGGGTTATCTGTAAAGGGAATTGAAAATATATTGTTACATGTTAAGGTAATTATAATTTATATTCTTGGATTTTTTATAGTTTATTTATTATTATTAAAAGCCTGTGATGTCCTACTGCAGGGCAAAGGCCTCCCTACTCTCTGTTTAACGCTGTTAAAGACCAGTTCTTTTTGAAGGAGTCCAGCTCATAAAGCAATCTGCGTCTGGGCCTGCCGCGATATCGCTTGCCATTAAGAGGGACCCATTGGGTCGTAAGTTTGGCCCATTGGTCGTCTGACATGCGGGAGATATGTCCATCCCAATTTCATTTTAGCGTGGCAGCTTTCCAAGTGACATCAGTTATCTTTGTGAGTGAACGGATGGTCGTATTCCTAACCGGGTCTGTTAGTTTGATACCCAGAATACTCCGCCTAGCTTATTTACTATAATGAATTATTTTCTTGAACTTGTATTGTTTGTCGGGCTTGGTACTGGTGTCCACTACTCCACGTCCAATAAACCAACGGTTTCGGGCGTATTTTCTAGAACTTAGAAGCTACTGGTTGTGCAAGACATACCCTGGCGCAACAAAAACAATGTTGGTTTAAACGACAGTTTAAGAATACAAGATTGATACTTTGCGATGCGACTATGACCGAATAAACAACTCGTTTTATTTAATTTTGTAATGCAATTGAATGGTATTTACAAGGCCTATGTTGAAATGACAACTTCTTTAGGCGCGTTGGGCATTTTTGAGATGGGAAAACAATTGAACTAACGACACCGTTACCGACACCTCATTATAAGTATTTCCTGCACAGTAAAATTGTTCAAGTTTTCACTTCTGCCGGCACTTCCGGAGTGCCACTGTTTTTTTCCTTAGATGCTTACTAGGACATAAATTATTATTTCTAAAAGTACCGTTTTCATTTTGACGATGACCAATTACATGTAGGTAAGTACACTCGTATGTAGTGCATTAAAATTACAACCGTTTTTCCTTTAAAAGCGATTCGTAATTTTGTGACAGGGTAATGACTTGTACAATTCACTGAATTGTGGCCTGGTTACAGCTTGATATGAATAAACCAGGCCAAGCAAACCACAGCAATAATAATATTATAACTAAGTTAAATGTAAAAGAATATGAAATGATGAATTGAGAATTGTGGTCAGATATTGTAGGTACAGTACCGACCAAAAGTCCATGAGCAATCTCACAAAGCAATAGAGTGACGCTTCGGTTTGACTTACGACCTTCTTCTATAAGTTGTTACAATACTGTAGACACGCACATTACACACACACACTCACTTTGTCTGCAACCAATGACTAGTTCGATAATCATCATTCGTTTTTAGTTTCATTCGTCTTGTTCACATAAATATTAAAGTTTAGCAGGTAGACCACAAAAAACTAAGTAAATTATTTCGATTTCTGTGGGGTAGATGCAGTTTGTTACGAGTATTCAATTAATAGAACTTTGTTGGTTCGTGCCGTGATAATATTGGTGACGAGCATTTAGCGCAGTGTTGTGGTTATTATTATCAAAAAGCAGGCATAAAATATATTGAAGAGATCAGATCAGATCAGAGAATATTATTGCGCTGCGTAAAAGTGAAGTGAATATCTAATGAAACCGGACTAAGTGTGAGTGTTATCATTTATAAATATATTTCATATTTTACTAAACATAAATCTTAATCAAGGGTATTGTTGATAGAACAGAGGTATTGTTGAGACAGAAGATGCCTTTAAAGTTTTAAATTCATTGTGAGGTTTAATTCGATTAGTGAATAATAAATAATAAGGTAGGTATTTTGTTATGAAATAAATGACTTATGTAATAAAAACAATGTTTTTCTTTGTTCTAGAGAAATACTGTGAGGGTTAAGAGATATGAGGAAGGGGCTTATTATCGAGTAGCAGTGACGTCAAATGGTGAATGAAACAAATGGTTTCATACCAACGAGATATTTTGCTGAATTATTAAAAACACGTCATTATGAACCGTTCGCCGTGCACTCTGAAGGCTTGCATCACTGAAGACCAGCTAGAAAACCGTTTTTGACCTTAAAATATTGACCGTACCAACTTAATAAACAACAGATTCGTTATTGCATGAATTTATGGTAACGAATTTTTTAAGCACGTTTCAATAGGGTGTTTGACGTATTTCTTGCAGATATACCGAAATTGTTTAATATTATTTTAGTAATAGTATTATTTTAGGATTAAAATTTGAGGTTTAGTTTCAATCTTCTTTTCGTAAAGAAAATGAATACTTAAGCTTTAACCTCAATAACAATCAATATTTACTAAAGTCAAATAAAATGTAAAATAATTAATACAAATAAAATATAAACAAACTGCCCATATTTAACCTTAAAATTACCTATTCTGTAAGTAGTTTTTTACATTTTAAGTAGTCTAATATTCTTATTTATTACTTAATTACTTCGACCATGATCAAAGCTTAATATTTATGGTGAAAAAATCCATTAAAAATTTAAAATATTTCATAATTTAAATATGTCAAAATAATACAAACTGCTTCTAAGTTTCTTGACATCTATTTCACATCTTATTCAGCTGAAGTAATGATAAATAATTGTAGCAGTTTATTAACTTATGTAAAATAAATATAACGAATAAACATATTTTTTTAAATTTTGTTATCATATATCACGCATTTTTTATTCTAAAACCTTTATTGCAATAACAACATAAAAAAGCAGCAATATTAAAAAAATATTATAATCGAAAACAAAAATAATAATATTTGCAAAAAACCGCACTGTGTTTTACGAGATTAGAACCTGAGGCAGTTTGAATTCCATACCAACGCTTAACGCTTTCTGCTATCTGCACTTGTTAAGTTACTATCGAATTTTAGCAATGCCATTAACTGGTCAAGTTCACGCGCATAGTGCGTGTGTGCTAGCATGTTTAAAGTGATGGAAATATATTGTTGTTTCGTGTAGCGCAAAACTGCGTTATCTGTGGTGTGTGTATCGTGTTGGTTACACATACAAATGTACGAGCTATACCGCGTGTTCACAGCAATACGACTCTTAGCGTGCTTATGCACTTTTGAGCGCTTACTGTACCTACTCTTGATTTCCTTTACTACGCATGAGTGATGTTCGAACAAATAATGGTGGTAAGACTTTCACTGAAACCCATAATGATTTTAAAACATTACAAGGCAAAATAACATCAGCCCTAAAATGTTAAAGGCAAAGCAAACTGTCTCATTTTAAATGTAATGTTGGGGACTTCAATGTGCGTCCAGTGTGAGCAGTCAACATCACTACCATCTTGCTGACCCATGACCTAGTGTCGTATATTTCGTGAGGATACTAGAGAAGACGAGAGAAGAGGAAGAAATATGACATCCTTTTTCTCGCTGGTCTACATGTAACGCTACTGACCTGAAGCGCGATGTCCTTCGTTTTGGTCCTGGGCGCGGCGATGCATTTGGCGACGATGCCAGACATCACCTCGCCGGTGGTCTTACCGGCGTGCCCGCAGTTCTCAACAAACACCAGCGCAGCTTCCAGACCTACAACATAATAATAAGAGCTTAGAATGGTCGTTTCATTTCGTGAGCGCACGTCAAAACATTGTAATTTAAACTTTATGTCGATGAATCTAAAAGTCACACGAGGCGCACCAAGCTGACGTTCGCACGGACGAAATAAAATCACGGCGGATTTTTTTCGTGCACTGGATTTTCAACGCTCTGCTTAGCGCCGAGAATTAAAAATCCAATAGTGTGTTTTTTCAATGCGCTGGGACAAGAGCGCGTCTCAGCGCGTTGGATTCTCAACGCTCGGCTCAACACCGAAAGTTGAATATCCAGTGCGCGATAAAATCCCGCCGCGATTTTATTACGTCCGTGCGTATGTCGGCTAATTGTGAATTGCACCAACGAAGTAGGTATTTAAAGAGGTTCAATATGATAAAAGAATCATCATTATATCACTCAGAAAGTATCTACTGCTGAAAATGGACCAAAATGAAGGTCTCGTGACGACCTTCAATCATTGTTTTAGGACTCTGGAGGCTGTATCTATTCTTTTAACCAAATCTAGTCGCTTTTTACGATACCCAGAGTGTGCAACCAGCCTAAAATTGACTAAATACAATTACATACAGTAAACATTGCGATTGTAATACTGATTGGACTGACTGTACACTGACCGGTTAAACAGGATAACAATAAATGCCAAGGTACTACCTACATGAAGTAATTTGCATAAGATATGACTATAATAAATTGCATTGTGATAAAACTGCAGGAGTCACAAGGCATTATCTAAATCCGTAGTTTCGTATTAGTGGGCTTAGCTTGCTACTAATCGATTCATTAGAGTAACTTTCCTTTAAAGGACTTACCGAATCTTACGTAAAAGATTAAACAGTTAATCCATGTCATTTAATCGTAGATTATCGTCGAAGTTTCAAAATTAATCAATAATTAATACTATTGATCGGCATCTCAGTATAATAAGCATTTATAGAAAAACTTTAGACCTTTGGAAATACTTAGTAAGTCCGATAGCGTGACTGAGAAGTATTTCCGTGAAAATATTTATCGGTCGATGCCCCTTTTGTTGTTATGTGTCGACCGGCGACACACAAACAATGAAAAAGTAAACATCGATCGGCATTTTTTGTTAATGTTATCAAATGAGAACAAATTTGATCAGCGTTTGTTTTAAATTCCTCATAACTCCTAATGGAAGCGGTTTAGGTTAACTTTACGATGTAAAAAGATTTCATATAACATGTCGATTTCCCGATATTTGTGCTAATTATGTATAGTCATTGTAACTGAAAGCTGACAATAAAAGAAGCAGGCGCTTCGGCTGCTATCATAATAACTGCACTCTGCGCAGTTAAGGCTCTTTCAAACAGGCACGACACAAAGGCACCGCTCGTCGCGCGACGAGCGGTGTCTTTGTGTCGCGTCGCGTGTCGCGCTGGTCTGCACAAGCCTTTAATCGTCGCCATCGTTCATTAAATGCTCACCACAATACTGTTACTTTTGCATCCTTACTTCATTTTACCGATAAAATTGTCTATCACAATCATTCAATCCAAACTCGAAAGTCCACTGCTGGACATAGGTCTCCCCCAAGCATCGCAACAACACCAGTACCCTAATTGCGTAATACACGATCAATCACAATCTGAATCGTTTTGAAACAGATTGCTAATCCATTGCCTTCATATGTTGGAAAAAATAATCTGCTCAACAACGTAAATAATGCAATGAATGTTGTTGAACTGTCAAAAAAAAAGACAACCGACTTCCAAAAAAAAACACTACTAAGGGCGCCTTCGAATTTTCCGCAAAGTGCCGCGCGGCGGTAGCGCGGCTGCAGCGCTGCCACCGCGCTGCTTTGTTAATCCATATAATCGCTGCAGCCGCGCATCAGATCATCAATCGACTAGTGACGATGCGCACGTAGTTTTTGTTCAAAGAATTTATCGATAAGGTTGAGAGTCGTCCAGCGATATGGGATTCGAAGTCGGGCAAGTACAGTAATAAAATCGAAAAGAAATATGTAGGTAATATATTTATTGAGAACTCTTATTTTGTTTTCCAGTATAAGGTCCAAACGGGGAAGTAATTCGTAGAATTGTTTTCTTGATAATCGTTAGTCCTAATTCTGAAATTTTTGGTCACAGTAGCCTTTTACTTTATGAAATTCAGTTCGTTGACTTATACAAAATAACGGCAACGTTTTCTTAGGTTTTTTTTTTCAAAATCTTTGGTTTTCATAGTAACATTAACAGCAGTGTTTCGTCGTCAGAGTCCATCGTGAAACTAAATGTACAACACTATGATGCTCGAACCTATGCCACCGCGCGGCACTTTGCGGCTAATTTGAAGGCGCCCTAAGTGAAAAATAACTTTAATTTCGGAAGTTGGTGGCAAAAAACGAAAATTCAAAACCAAAGACACCGACTTCCGAAATTAAAGTTATTTTTCACTTTGTAGTGTTTTTTTTGGAAGTCGGTTGTCATTTTTATTTTTCAGTTTTTAGTTGTGATACCTACCCTACACAAATTCAAATACCACTACCTGCTACCAGTGACAGGAACTTATCATATCACCACATATCATGTGGGAAAAAATACGTATTATTGAAGCTAACTCAAAAACTTTCAAGCAAAGTTGATAAAATTTATATGGGACCACTTCAAGAGCATACCCTTTCAAACAAAAAAAGAATTTTCAAAATCGGTCCACAATTGACGGAGAAATCGGTAGACATACATTAAAAAAAAACATACGCTACGAACATAATATAACCTCCTCCTTTTTGGAAGTCGGTTAATGAAACAGATTAGTCTTAATCGTTTACGAAAATGTGTTACGTAATTAGATAGCGGATCTACTTCCTGCATCCGGCGGAATCCTGTGACATTGACCAGGTTGTCGGTTCACCTTACAACGGGGTCTACCCACGCTGCGCCTTCATTTCTGGCATGACTATCGCCTATCTCGTACAGGATTTTTTTTTTATAAGTACTCACTCTAGATACCATGTATGAAAGCAACAAAAATCCGAAAGTAACTTTGTCTGTCTTTAACACCTTAACAGCTGAACGGATTTCGATGGAATTTGGCACACTGAAACAGGTAGTCCATGGCCTGGGTTAGGACATAAGATACTTTGTACACGCGAGCGTAGCCGCGACCAAAAGCTAGTAAAGCATACAAAAATCTCAACAACACTTTTGACGGTCGAGGTCAAATTCATGAAAGGCAATACGAATACACATAACTGGATCATGTATTAACTCCATTCACCTATATTTACTCGACGTTTGGACACATCACGTGCGATGCCATACAATAAGAGCTGGTGGTCAAAGCCATGTGATCTAACATGTGACTGAAGAAACCTTGCAACCATTATTACTAAAAACGTTCCGAACATTGAGACAGTTCTATTGGATTATAAGTGACTATAACAACTGCGTTTTAAATGAGTCATTCATAAGTTCTAGACATGACCAATTAAAGTTGTTGATGACGGAGGATAATGACCTTTTTCGGCCAAACGAGTAGAAAGTGGAATCATACATTTTAGAAGACAATCTAGTATCATTACATCTACATATTATAATACAAAGTCCCCTGCCGCGTCTGTTTGTCTGAACGCGATGAACACAAAAACTACCCAAATGGATTTTCAAACGGTTTTCACCAATGGACGGAAGGATTCATGAGGAAGGTTTTGGTTGGTGTATATTTTCACTAAGGTTTTGTGTAAATTGGCTGATATATGACGACTATTGTTGAAGATGTCGGAAAAAAACATTTAGACTGGGAACTTTACTGGCGTGCGCCGCGTAAACCGTAAAAGATACATAAAATGTATGTTCTACAGGGTTGTTCATCTTAAAAAGTTCAACAAAAAGTCCGCGATGGCATTTGTCTATCTTCTAAGGATGACCCACAGTAACCATTATTATCTTTCAGAATTTGATAAATATCCATTGTTATTTCCGAGAAATATTATAAATATACAATAATTCAAGAAATATCACGCGGACGAAGTCGCGGGAAAAAGTTAGTAATGTCTTTAAATTCTAGCAGTGACTTGCGTAAAAAGAAATATTAGAAGAGGTTTGATTATTAGAAAGTAGCAATCGGCAATAGATTCGACTAGGCGACCGATTGACCATTTCGATCTCTAGAACCAATTACAATGTAAGAATTTACGACTGCCTCGTTAGTCTAAAGCGGTCGCGAATAGGACTGCTGAATGGGACCCTGGGTTCGACCCCAGCGGGGTGATTGCGTAACACACTAACAGTGGCAAAGGCTTTCATTTTGACAGTTCAGCAACATTCATTGCATTAGTTACGTTGTTGAGCAGACAAATTTTTTGAACATAATAATATGAAGCAATGGATTGGCAATATCCAATGTCCTTATATGTAATCATTCAAATTGTGATTTCTGGATTCTCAACGCTCGGCTTAACACCGAGAGTTGAAAATCCAGTGCGCGATCAAATCCAGCCGCGATTTTATTACGCCCGTGCGAACGTCGGCTTAGGGTGCGGGGAGGGAGGAAGTATATTTGGGTTTTTCCATAAAGATTACAGAGTAGCAGCTCGATGTCTGGATGTCTGGCCAGCCGAATCAAAAATATCTAACTGGCAAAATTTGAATGCACTATACACCATTGCATATACGAGGGTCATTCAATAAATACTTAGCCTACAAAAAGTAAACGAAAATTTTGGAAAAGTGGCAATTTATTTTTCAACATAGTCTCCTTTTAGTTCGATACACTTAGCTCCAACTTTTTTAACCCGTCCGAAAAATAGTTTTTGTCAAACTCTGCAAAATAGGCCTCCGTGGCGGCGATTACCTCCTCATTCGATCCATATCTATTCCCGGCGAGTGATTTTTTCAGATAAGGAAACAGAAAGAAGTCACAAGGGGCCAAATCTGGAGAATACGGTGGATGGGGCAGCAATTCGTAGCGTAATTCGACCAATTTGGCCATGGCAACGGCAGACGTGTGAACCGGTGCGTTGTCGTGGTGAAACAGCACTTTTTTCTTCGCCAGATGGGGTCGTTTATTCTTTAATTCGGCGTCGAATCGGCCCAATAAATCGGCATAGTAAAGCTCTGTGATTGTTTTACCCTTCTCGAGGTAATCGATGTAGATCACACCTTGTGAATCCCAGAAAACGGTGGCCATAACTTTTCCGGCCGATTTTACAGTTTTCGCCTTCTTTGGAGCACGTTCCCCGGTCTGGATCCATTGTTTTGATTGCTCCTTGGTCTCTGGTGTGTACCAGTGGATCCAGGTTTCATCGACGGTCACAAAACGACGCAAAAACTCCGCTGGATTCCGCTTAAACAGCGCCAAACACGTCTCCGATATGGTCTCACGGTTGCGCTTGTTTTCTGGTGTGAGTAAACGCGGCACCCATCGCGCCGACAGCTTTCTCATGCCGAGTTCCTCGTGAAGAATATGATGCACTGTTCCTTCTGAAATGCCTACAGTCTCAGCTAGCTCCCGAACCTTCAATCGGCGATCTGCCAATACGAGATCATGGATTTTTTAAATGTTTTCCTCCGTAGCAGCTGTTTTCGGTGCACCTGGACGTGGTTCATCAAAAACCGACGTACGGCCACGTGCAAACTCGTTGAACCAATTCTTGACGGTGGCCATCGATGGAGAAGAGTCACCGTACACAGCATCCGAGCGCTCTTTGATTTCGATGCGCGTTTTCCCTTCCAAAAATAGGAATCGAATCACCGAACGATATTGCTCTTTTTCCATTTTTGTAAAACCGATCGACACGTTCGCTTCCATAAGTTGTCAAATTAAAACAAATGAAGGGATTGGAATGAAAATTTGAAAAAAGAATTAAAAAAGAATGTGCTACACTGTGGTAAAACTCTTTTGAAACTACAGCGCCCTCTGGCGATGAGGCTAGGTACTTATTGAATGCACCTCGTACCTTCGGACAATTCAAGAGTTGTTATGTATGTAACATACGTTTCTTCTAGAAGGTCGTTGTACCTAATAACAACAGTTTTGAATCACAACCACTATGTTATGATGGTTTACGTGTATCGGCATCCACACGCTACAGACTGCGAGCACGATTTTAAACGGTATTCATTACATACGAAATGTTACATTGGACATCACGAACGGTGTTAATAAAATCAATAAATTTCAAGAAGAGCTATAGCTATTTTCCCCTAACCCTGAACGTTGACGCATCGTTTTACATTATTTAAATGGTGCAGGTAGTATTCAAGGTAGACTTCTAAACCCAAGATAAAGTACTTAAGTTACTACTAACAACTTCAGGAAGCAATCATTCTTAACCCAGACACCATCAATTGAGTGTAACTGAGTAATTACTTGAAGAGCTGTGATGGCCCAGTGGTAACGGCCGCGACTTACGAGTTGTAGGTCGTAGGTTCGAACCCAGACAGGCGCTTCCACATACTAAGTGGGAAAAAATACGTATTATTGAAGCTAACTCAAAAACTACCCAAGCAAAGTTAATAAAATTTATATGGGACTACCTCTGAAGTATGATCTACCAAACAAAAAAAGAATCATCAAAATAAATTCATAATTGGCGGAGTAATCGCGTAACAAACATACAAAAAAAAAAAAAAAAAACAACATACAGACGAATTGAGAACCTCCTCCTTTTGGAAGTCGGTTAAAAATGGAAACAAGATCAGAAATCGTACCTATTTAAAATATTCATATTTTTGACATTACATGCCTACAATTCTAATTTCAATTATTTATTTGTGGCTTTTATGGACAGGATTCATGTCAATCAATCATTTATAAAAATTCTATCAATACTTGAGGAGCAAATCGTGACTGTATGTGTACATGCATTCCTCCTAAGTCTACACTATACCCAATTCGTGAATAACCTGGCGCATGACCAAGAATAACATTTAAACTCATCAGTGAAAGGAACAGTTACTTGTAAATCGTAAACTTGCCAAAGGATTCCCAGACTTTATGATCCAGAATTAATGATCATAATTAACCCACATTTTAAAAGATTTTGTGTTGTTGGTGCAGTTACATACATACAGACAGCTCGCTTGCACATACACAAAGACTAGGAACAATTAATAACTGTCTGTAAGTCTTAAAATAGTTCTTTGTGTAGAAAATTCAACCTACTTAATCAATTCAGGCGGGACTCGTGGCTAAATAATAACAAACACACGGGTCGATCGAAAGTTAAGCTACGTTTGCCGCGGTCGGTTCTTGGATGACCATTCATATGTCGAGACCCCTCCGTGCCTCGGAAAGCACGCTAAGCCGTTGGTTCTGGCTGTTATTTGTAGATCTTTGACAGTCGTTACGGGTCGTCAGAAGCCCGAAAGTCTGACAACCAGTCTTACCAAAGGGTTTCGTATTACCCAGTTACTGGGTTGTGGAGGTCAGATAGACAGTCGCTCCATGTAAAATACTGGTATTCAACTGCATCCAGTTAGACTGAAAGCCGACCCCAACATAGTTGGGAAAACGCTAGGCACATTCATATCATTGACTTGAAAAAAGTGTTGTAATAATAAATTGCTAGCTATTGTAACAAAATAAACAACTCAATTGTTGCCAAAACTAAAAGTCTTTTGTTTTCATAGAACGCAATTCATTCTGCTTCTCATCTCAGGTTTATTTATAACCAGAGTAAAAAATATTGTAATGCATTTAAATTCATTTCAAATTGAAATATATTCTGAGGAATGACGTGATGGGGCTACGGTGTAGTAAAAGATGTAGTGATAAAAATTGAAAAGAGTATACTTAGATGGTTTGGTCATTTTGAGAGGATGAATGAAAGGTGACTAACAAAATGTATTTACAAGGCAGACAGATGTCAGTGGAAACGCCGGAAGAGGACGCCCTAGGAGGATATATGGTGACCTTATTCGTGATGTTCTTCAGAAAGGTCAGGTCTAGATATATGAATGTAAACGAGGCAAAAGAAGTTTGTAAGGATCGTAGCAGGTGGCGTTCTGTAGTTTCTGCCTACCCCCATGGGAAGAAGGCGTGAGTTTATGTATATATTAGGTATGTAATTAATTCTCGTTGGACTAGTGGTCGCAAGCGCTACTGTTGAGCATGGAGTCCTGGGTTCGATTCCCGGGTCGAGCAGTGTTATTGGGTTTTTCTATCTGAAATTTTTCAGTAGCAGCTCGGAGTCTGAATTTGTGCCCAGTTGATGGCAATAGGCTCGCCCCCTATTACATGGGACTTAAACATAACTGGCGAAATGTGGGTGTACCTACTACAGGTACACCTCTGCCCAACCCTTCGGTGAAACAAGGCGTGATGATGTTATGTTATTAATTCTGAAATATTAACAACTAAACCCTTTGTTCATTTACAAATGTGAATTAGCTACTTGAAAAAGATATTAGCACACTGCCAGCTAGTAAAGACTAATTTGCAGTAATTTTTCTCCAAATAAGATAAAAAAATATAGAATTTTGAAGACCTAATTGCATGACTCACTAACGGAATAACATTATTATCATTACTTATTTTATGTTGATACATATAATTTTCAGGAAAAAGAGCTCAAAACAGTCAGTACCTAGTCATAATACATAAGTAAATATGTATTCAGTAAACAGCAAGAATGTATGATGTAAATGAATAGCAAGGTCAGTGACAAATGCAGTTTGGATGTTACTAATTAAAGTCATACCTAATTACCACTAAGAGGCTGTAACTAATCAAAATAAACAACAATACCAATAAAAATATTCCAAATAAGTCAGACAAAAAGAACAATAATTTAATTAAAATGATTAAATTATTGTTCTTTTGGTCCAGCAGTACCACCCTTTGCAGCCAAATTCAGTCAAGAGTTCAGATCTCATTTATTGAGTGTCAAATAACCAGTTACTAAGGGGGTATTGTGTGACCCGGTAACTGGGTTGTGGAGGTCATAAAGGCATTTGCTCCATGTAAAGTATTCAGCTGCATCCGGTTAAAGTGGAAGCCAACCCCAATATAGGTGGAAAAAGGCTACTGGATACTTTTGCACTCTGTTTGTGTTTTTGTTTTTCTGTTTATGTGTCTGTGTATGTGTGTTTATTCTAAGTACTGTTTATTTTACTTTAATATTTTTGTTTCATTTTAAATACTTGATTTGGTTTCTGTACCTAATTTTTGGGTGACCACTGCAAATCAGCGCTGTGTTGTGGGTTATAACACAGCAACATGCTGAGTTGCCTTCTTGTTACAGTCACCAACGAGCCAGCTCTTTCTGTGGTTTTAATTATATATTTTGTTTTACTACATAAGTATTCAAACTAGCTTGTCCTTTTTATATAATTAAGACAATAAAAATAAATTATTTCATGGAAAGCAGTTGTTATCCAATATTATATTTAGTATTTGGCATGTTCAGCAGTAGACATAAACAGGATAAAAAATATGTAACTACATATGAACCAAAACAAGTAAAAAAAAGAATTTTGAACCACATACCTTTCTCCTGAGCCACAGCATTGCTGTCAGTGACAAACTTCTTGATCAGTCCCAAGTATTTACTCCATTCAGGAGACTTCTCATCGTCAATCTGGTTGAATAGCTTGATAGCCTCCTCATAGCCCGCTACCCTAGCCTTCCATAGCTTGTGAACACATTTATCTTCTGTCGGCAATTTCTTATATTCATTTTCATCCTCCATTTTGGGTTTGTGTGCCTAGTCAAGGTTTGAATCTAAACTGGAGAAGAAATAAGGGTTTAGTTTGTAGAAATATTGAGCTGTTTGCAGTTTTATTGAGGTTTATTAACTTGGATCCATGTGTTTTCTTTTTATAAGGTGCTGTCTATCAATAACCTAAGGGTTATAGGAAATGCATCACCCAATTAATTATCTAGCTAGATCTATTGGGAAACTCATTTATCTTCAGAGCTTAGTAAGTTAGTTCTTTCTTTTGGAATAATATTACTTGAAAGTGATTTATGAATATCACAAAGGCTAGTTGGGTTCCAAAATACAAATAAAATATCAAACACAATGGGGCTTTAGCAACAGTTATTATGTTTTGTTTTTACCGAGCGATGTGAACTGTTTAAACCTTTTATATTTCTTTTTTTTTAATATTGGAGCATGTTTTCTATTTGATTCCTTTGATGTGGCAATCATATGCTCAAATCTGATGAAATGATGGCAAGTCAACCACTTTGTTATGACCTATTTGTCATCATGAGGGTACAAATAACAAATACCATATGTGGGTAAGTGACCATTTCAACCCATTTTAAACATGTTTCCCTAAAAGGATTCATGTTAGCCCTGAATACAATTACATGTGCATAACTTACAATTTGCGTTTGACCTTTTAGTGCAAGATTGCAGTTTCCCTAACAAGGTCATGAATGCATGTTTCTTACTAAATAAGGGTAGAAGGAAGATTGTATGTAAAACCTCAGATAAAACGCTGACTTATCGATATTCGTAGAACAATACTATCGTAAACAATGCCCATGTAACACACCTACTGTTGAATTACAATAATTGACTCACACAACATGCAATGTGCAAGTAATTAGTAAATAAAACTATTGTGTATCAACTTTCTTAACGCGTAGGCGTACAACTTCAACAACTACGATCAATTTAACGAATTACAAATACGTTAATACGTAAGAAACGGTGATTCAACCGATCCAACGACACCTGCTTTCGAATATAATAATGGCTACCTGGCCAATATTGCGGAACAAATATTTAATTACGAGCCGGTTCATTTATAGCCGTCCCCGTTTTACACTGAGATGTGAAATTGGATCGCATCTCAGCCGACTGAGAACGCCCGACAAACGGTCACTTTCTCACTTTACAAACAAATCCAATCAAATGTCAGGAAACTTACCGTTATCAAGCTGTTTCTGCTGTGTCCTCTTGATAAAACTAAATTTGTTAAAACTAAACAACATAAAGGATAGTTATCTCACATTATCCAGCAACAAGCAATATTTTAACCGATATAAAGAAATGCTTTTTTCTTTTTCGTCGTCGTTTTTTTAAGTTTGCGAAATGAAAATGGACGGAAGAGTAATGTTGCCAGAAAATAATTTTACGTAAAACCATAACTGTCAAAATTAACACCAAGGTTTGGTTAGAAAATTGTAACGTACATTTCGTTGCTAAAATGAAAAGAACGCATATGTTATTTTTGAAAATGTGTATTATAAAATTTATTAAAGAAAAAAAACTGGTTAACTATTTACATTATATGATAAAAATCAAAACAAAATTGGAGAAAAGCAATGGAGTTTACTGTGAGTAAAGAAATATTTGTTTGTTTATAAGTAAGTATTAGTCAAGAAGCGTTTAAATAAATAAGCTTCTTGGTATCAGTCATAGTCAGTCATAGACACTCAGTTAAAAAAAAATATTGTTCATAATTTTAGCTTGGCAACCTCTTACGAAATACTTCACGCCGTTCATTCAACCATTCTATTTTGCCATAACATTCGTTCTTTTGTTGATTTTCTTCACTCACAAACACCAAGAATTTTCAACAAAATAAAATAGTTCGTGTAGTTCGTTCTGAGAACATCAGCGAGCGAGACGTGTGTCGCGTCGTTATCGTGACAACTGTGCGTTCGCTGTTCTTACAGTCAACTAAAATAAATAGTACCGCTGAATGTAATTGTTTTGATTTCATTACTTCTATTTGTGTGTTGAAATGTTTATTATGTTAATGAAGTAATTAATGTAGTAATGGAACTTGTTTAAATAGACTAAATAAACAAGAGTGTTGTGGTTTCGTTCGGCATTGGGGCGATATCGGAGAGAGAAGGGAATTCAACAGCTGTCTGTGCATAGTATGCTTCATATTGTGAGTATGTTATGCTTTTCTGAACATATACATAAGTTAATCATTTACTCGTTAATTGAAGCGGTACGATCAGTTTATACGCTACTTTAGCACTTTCGTTAGTTACGATAAACTAGCGTTCTTTGTTTTTGAAATGTTGAAGTCAAAATTAGTAAACATTGGGCAATGTTAGCTTAGCAATGCCTAAGTAATAAAATTTAATTCTAACAATAAGTTTCGGAGGTTTCATATTTTATAACTTGCTTCAAGCTACTTATGGTAGGTATACCCATTGTACCAAGGTACGTAATCTAGATTGACATACAAAAAAAAAAAACAAGGATCTCTGTGACATGAGTGACATGAACGAATAAACGAACATCATAATTTACAATTTTTATAACATAAGACCATTATCGAGATATATCTATGCAAGACCATTAAATTAATCTATCTCTAAAAAACTTGCTGCGTAATGCAATATAATGTAGGTACCTACACTGCCTACCTACATAATGTGTGTTATTTTAATGTTATCCCGTTTAGATAACGTTTCTCGGTCTACTGAATAATGCACCTACTTGCTTTCTCATAACTGATAACAATACATTCACCCCATTACATAAAAATACCTAGACTTTCTTCAAGATAAACAAAATGAATATAGTTTTGGTTGATGCCTACAATACCAAAAATACTACGCACACCTTCCTGCCTATCTGCAGCCATCAAGGAGTATGTACCTGTCCTTTACCTTAAAATTCAAATTTTCATAAGTTTATTGCACTTTGGAGGTCATTGTAAGGTTGTATGTTGATCAAAACCTGTCCTTAACCTTAAAATTCAAATTTTCGTAAGTTTATATTGCAATTTGCAGGTCGTAGTAAGGTGTTGTTGATCAAAATATGATTGGCGATCGTAACAAATTTGTATTTACGGAATTATAACTATTAGAAATCCTAACTAATATTATAAATGCGAAACTGAGTTTGTTACGCTTTCCTTTCACGCTAAAACGGCTGTACGGATTTGGATGAAATTTGTCACATGGGTAGACTAACAACGAAGTTGCGAGCAACACCCTAGTCGTCAATAAAACTCTCGAAGCTAGAAATGAATGCCATGATTTCATGAAAAAGTCATTCAATAATAATTTGAAGTTAAAGAGTTATGTTGATGATTTTAATGATTATTATTATTTTGGAATCATATTCCAATCTACACACAACCGGACACTGACCTGCAAATTGCAAAAAACGTTAGAAAATTTGAATTTGGCGGCCATCTTACCACATCCCAGCTACTATTCGTAGGTACTACCTACCTACAGTACCTACATTTATTCCATTATTTATTGCAACAAGATAAGTAAGTACCTACACTATTCCTTATCACCTACATCATAATAATATAATTGATAGTAGACATTGATAAGCACCTAGGTACTCATCTTATCGTAATAAGATCTAACAAGACAATCCAGATGCATCTTTATACTGTTTTGTAATTTAATTGAGGACAAAAGATCAGATTTCGTCATTGTAGGCAGGGACCGAAAACCTTTACGGTACAGGTATCGAAGAATTTTGGTTACTTCTATGACTAAGGTTACCGCTATCTGCGTAACCAAGAAGAAGAAGAAACATGTTACCTCTATTTAGGTTACCGTTTTAATACCAGTTACACACCCGCGATTCGCGCACTTTGACTAATGCCGACGGCACGTGTAAAACAGAAGTAATTTTTATTTCGGTAACCGGTATAAATACAGGTTGTATTCAATTTAAGATAACCTTCAAAATAACTGTAAAAATATAAATGTAACCGAAAAAATACCCGTATTGACCATACCGGTTTCGGTTCCTGATTGTAGGTACCTATTTAGTGTCGCCTTTAATAAATACGATTGAGATACCAACTCATTATTAATTATAAGAAAAGTAACGACCTGCCCTGCCCCTTCTTCCCACGTTATTTACGACTTGACAAAACATTCGGATTTATTTATTATAATTATGTACTTAAGTATAATAATATATGTATATACGTAAACCTTCCAGAATTAATTCTCTAAATAAAAATTATGGTGAAAGGCGCATCAAAATCCGTTGCAGTTTATAAAAACAACGCGGTCACACAAACAGACTCTAAATTATAACATGTACCTATAGATATAAGTATTGATAGATACATAAGCAGCCAGGTATCTAAAAAGGGCATTCGAAACCTTCGGAAACACTGGCAATGTTAATTCTGCGTCTAATGTAGCGCTACGGTCTACCGTACGGTCTACCTTTGTAGGTTTGCCCATGCAGGTCGATCGACATTTCGTATGTTCCAAGAACTGCACACGCACAGGTGTGTTCCAATTCACGCTCCGGTCTATCTGCACAGGCACACCTATACAAAAGAAAGAAAGAAAGAAATCTTGTTTATTCACAGGTAAACCTCTCAGGTAGACCGTAGCGTAGTTCTGTCGTATTATTGTTTTTGACGTTGACAAGCGCACAGTTATAAAAAAAAATCGGGTTATAAGACAGTAGTACTCGACAGAGCAAACCAATTCCATTTTCAAGTAGAAATTATCAAAAATAAAAGTGAATCTTACCGGCTTACCTACAAATTTTTCGTGGTTTTGGTATTGAAGTCAAATAAGTAAAACATTATATTAAAACTGCTAAGAAATAAAGACAGTCTGTTCTTATTGAATAGCTTCACATAACAATAATTCCTACGTTGTCGTATTTTTTTTACACGCAGTAGACGTGTAGTAAAAACTATTTGCACCAAATATCTAGTGATCTAGAAAACGTTGGCGATAAAATCTTAAAAATGGGCCATTTTTTTACACGGTAATCTGACTTCCCGTGTGGTTCACAAACAAATCGTTAACATGGTACGTCTATTTACAATTCAGTTAGGGTCACCACATGTTAGAGATTAAGGTGGATTATCCAGATGTTTTTATGGAGCCCAAATTTTTTACGCAAACATTGATTGCTTACGGAACACGAGGAGACAAAATGAGTTTCAGTTGTACCGTTTCGTAGTTCAAATATGATTTAATCCTCTCGTAATTGGATGGCTATAAACGGCTACAAAGTCAAATACTAATCTAGGCTAATAACTGGCTAGATAACCTAATTAATCTATTTTGGAATGCGTTCAATTAGTACTAATAAGTACGAGTGGACTCGTATCACACATAGTCAAAATCAAAGGACGTCTGACAAATTGAGTGTGTGATCAAATAGGCAGAGACTTAGTGAAGTATATTTGAAGATCTTCAAACACTGTACTCCACTGTGATCCATGTAATAAAGGAGAATCTGATAAAAATATTGTCAAATTGACCTAGAACCAAAAATTCGAAGTCTGTGCCATTATCAACCCGCATAGTGAATTACGGGCCACTCCCTCTCACAGAAATGAGTCCTGACGACCAGTACCCTAATTGCGTAATACAACACAATCTGTTTTGATTTGAAACAGATTAGCAATCCATTGCTTCATAAGTTGGAAAAAAAAATCTGCTCAACAACGTAAATAACGCAGTGAATGTTGTTGAACTGTTAAAATAAAACAAATTAGGCATAATTGTATACGAAAATAAGTTACACAATTAGGGTACAGATTTACAGGCTGATTTAACTTATATTCAAGTCTACATTCACCGTAACTTTTATAAAATTCATATGAAACACACACAGTTTATAAGTTAATCAATATTTTTACTCGCTATCTAAACGATAAAGTAATGCTACGACCCATGCTTATTAAAGATGAGAAGAAGAAAAATAGGTTATCGGAACAGCGTAATTGACACTTATCTTAGGATGAGAATATGGTAGTACAAAAAACAATAGATCAATGTATGTCATGAACTCATGATACGATGACTAAATGAACCATGAGACATTCAATTTATTGTCAACGATAAAATTAATGGAGTTCTCGTCAGTGCATTTGGTACAATATCCTGCGTGATCTTCAAATTGAATTAAATATCTGTTAACTCTATTAGACGATACGGGCTCATAATCGTTTCTATTAGTCGATTCATCATAATCGATTCATTATTCTGTTTTCTTTGCATATAGTTAGCAGTTAGTTACACCTGTTGTAACATCAAACGGTAGTTTCCACGGTTCTTCCGCGAACTTTTTCTCAGTCTGTTCAATCAATTTTTTGTCACTAACTACGATAATTGAAATTCAGTTAGTGTAAGGTCATTAATTAGTGGTATCGATGGGAACTCCCGGATGGTGAGGTTCATCAAATTGTGTTAGTTCCGATGCCTGATTGCTTTAACAGAGTTATGGCGAGCACTGGAGCGCGAGACGACGCATGTTCCAGTTACCTCGATGTTGTAAATGTCGTGGTTCTGTCTGAAAGAACGAATAGGATGGGAATTAACTCTATTGTGTGGAAAATTGTACCCATATTCGTTGATTTGAAATTGAAAGACTTTTGTATTGATCTTGGCTAAATCAATATGATTAAGAGAAGATCAATATAATCGGAAGACTTTCGACCTTTAATATGTGTCAACCTTATAATTTTGCTTCCTCGAAAAATAAATAAAGTGTGTACCATGTCGCGGAAGTTATAAAATCGATAGAAATGAGGTACATGACTATGGTGCAGTAGCCACTAGAAAGCAATTACGGCTCCATTACCGTCTTTTCAAGTGAAACTACAAAAGGTGGCCTTTACTGCTGCCAATGTCGGTTAAAACTGTATATCTTTCAAGGCGTAGAATGACTCATTCCTTACTGTGTTCTTTTTAACCTCTTTAGCACGAAGCGTGTATAAATAGTACGTAATATTGGGAAAATACATTGTCTTTATTTTAATTTGAATGATAAGTCTGACCTCCATGAGCCTGGTGCTGAAATCTACAAAATAAACATCATTATAAACGATGTAAAAATTCAGAATGTATATGAGGTGACGAAAAAATAAGATGATAGAAGATTCGCTGACTAATAGTATTATATGAGTGCGTTGCCCGACCTACAAGCCGATCTAATATATTTTTATTAAATTAGAAATACGAGCCAACTGCACGCAGATGTTTATTCAAGGATAATTTATTAGAAAAGTTCTGTCTTATAGCTAAGTGTGCCAATATTAATCGATCGTTGAAGTTCATTGAGCTCGTAAAGCCACTCTTTTAATGCATGGCTTTCTTGCGCTGAACTTTCGCCTGATGATTATTTATATCCACAAATGAACTAGACTCTAACATGTCTTTTGTGTTATCTATCATTCTTAATTAGAAATTGACGTTTGGTTAAATAGCATCACCAGCAACTATAAAGTTCTTTGTATCATCATCTTCTTTTCTCGGTCCATTATTCTATTTTCAAGTCAAGCCATATTTTTTATTTTGTATTGAGCCCTCAAGCGTGACCAGTCGTAATTGTCAGCTAGATTATCACATTGTAGCACATGTTCAGTTAAATTGGATTACAGTGGCTGTCTAGCTGATTTAAGCTCAGCTTAGTGTCAAATAGACGAGCATACGCACACAAATATTATTATATTTCATTGTATTTCATAGTTTTCGTCACTACTCCGAGTCCCCGACCTTCGAAGGAACTGTTCTAAGTAATCATTGATATGCTGGCGTGTCTTAGACTTTTCTAAGATGTGGAGACATTAGCAATCAAGGTATCGTGATTAAAAAAGATGTTGCCGGTCACGTATACACCTCCTATCGAATATGGATAATGCAATCCCAACGCAATCCCCGCAACCGGGGCAGCCATATTGCAGCCGCCATATTTGTGAATCATGCGCACGCGCGGATCGCTGGACTCTTTATTATCTAAGGATGCAGTCTTGAAGACAATGCGTTTCGTCGTTAAATATTAATAGACTAATTAATGCATCCGTTGTTGTAACAACATTGTTATGTGCGTGTGTATTATGTAGTATGTTTTTTTTTATTGTCTGCGTCTTCGTCTCCAGTTGTCTATAGCTCGAGAATCAGTGTGGACTCTTAATGCCAAAGAAATTCAAAACATATTCTACAACAGTCCTGAGAAAAGCTTTTATTGTAATGAGATTTATGTATCGTGTGACATGTGAGCATTGCTCGGGATTCCTCGTGCTCTGATTTGATTAATGCCATGTACGTGATGGATGCTTTGCAAATCATTGGCCCGTTGATGGAATAAGTAAGTTAGGATTTCTTTTAGCAACTTTGATTAGGAAGAGTATCCTCTGTCTACCATCTCACTTGATACGAGTACCTGATGGTTAGCGACGATGCTGTCGACGATGGTGCACGCTTGCCTCAAAGCAACTTATTTCCTCAAGACTTGAAAGACACCCTGGTTATACCTATCGGAAACACAAACACAGACGCCGGTAAATTAGCATACTTGGTCGTCACTTAGTTAGAATTATCTGTGGTGCCAACCACATCATACATATTACTTCAAACGACTTCTCTTACGTCTTGATCTAAAAATAGAAATAGTGCATTAGCTTTGACAAGTCGACCCATTACAATTACTTGAATTGAAATATGACATTCGGTTTAATTTGTGTACTTTAGATAATTTTCTTCTTTCTCGTGCAGGCGACGACGTTACGTTTGTAGTATAATAACTAGGTACTTTTAGGGGGTCAACTGAGTGATTTGTTTCGTTATTATTATCTCTTGCTTTCTTCAAGTGTTGTTAGAAGTCACAATATCTGAGTATTTGAGAGATTGACCTTGTGATCTACTGAATTTTATTTCAAGAGTAGGAATTGCAGTGCTGATTTAACAATAGAAGAAAATGGCTCGGCTAATTGCAAATGGCGGCCGTAGTTAACTGTCATTAGTCTTAATACTGATCGGGAACACCTACGTACAATTTTCTATTGATTCAAGATATTTGAACGTCTAATGCCCGGTTTCTGAAGTCCCCAGATAAACTCTCAATAGCTATTGATTCATTAAAGTTAAGCTTAGGATAAACGTTGGCGCGTTTCTGAAAATGCAATTAACCATATACCTATGAAACCGATAACTAGTTCCTTAGTTGCCGCTAGATGGGTCTGTATTACAGATCGCATCTAAAATATTTTTTGTATTTTTTATTCGTCTTTAATACTTACGCGTTTTATTTATTATAATATTTTTTTGAGTGGCTTAACACAGTTTTAGTAAAAAAATATGATAAGTCTTTATGGGCGGTTGTATGAACGACATCATTGTCAATTTTTTTTTAACTAAACATCTGTCTAATCTGATCATCTGTCTTATGTCACTTGTATTTTTATTTAAAATCGATGTATTTATTGCACGTATTCGTCTGGTTTCAATAAAAGGACCGATGCAGACATCGTAAAAATATCCTTACTTAAGTTCGTTTCGATAAGCAATAAATATTCCGTCAAAGAATTTCCTTGTTCCAATTCGTCTACAAGGACCCATAAGAGGTTATCTGAAAGGACCTGTTCACCGAGTTTTCCAATTAATTCTATTAAGATTGGAAAGCTTATTGAGCACCCAGTGTGATGAGCAATTCCGGCTTTCGATCCAGTCTTTTTTTTAACTGGCGAGAATTTTAATTTACTAATTATTAGTTTATTACTGTTTATCTTGATATCTTTAAATCTTTGTTTTATTTTATTGACCATATTATTATAAGAATTTTCATATTGACAGTATTTTTAGACTATTAAGCACATGTACTAAATGTTTGCATGCCTAATTTAAGGTAGAAAGTATAAGGATCTCTAATTATAAAACATCTGCATTTTTTGTACCTACTTTCTATGCAAATAAATAATTATTCTATTCTATTCTATAACTAAACTTGAAGGTATATTGCGGTAAGTAGGTACTCTACTTATAAACAAATTTAATTTCCCTTCCTGAAGTTGGGATATGAGGTTTACTGACTTCCTGCAATTTTATTACTGACATCGACACGCCAAAATCTCCATCTGTTTAAATGTTTAATACCTACTAGGTACTCCGTCTCTTCCTTAATTAAACTTTAAACAACATTTTTAATTGTGTTTACCGTACACAGTTCGGACGCTACCTAGTTTAATGGCCGTTCAATTTCCTGGTGTTTTATTGTCGATAGCCGCATGGAAGCTGCGGCAGCTGGTCGATATCCGATACTGTCGCAATAAAACTGGCTCGAGCCCAGTTTTAAGCTTTATCTTAAACATACAGGTCAATGGTTTCAGTGTATCCGATCGGGTTGAACGACACCGCAATGATCTAAATCGGATGACCGAAATATGTTCGGTATTCGATCTCACCACAAATATCAACAAAATGCGCGGGAGCTCAAAACTCACATTATATTCACGAAATGTATGTAAACATATACAATTTGTAACTGCCTGACCTATTTGCAATTCTAGAAATCTATTATAATTCATAAATGTACACATCCGGCCTTACACATTAATGAAAATGATTCATGCTGTGATTCAACTGTGCACTCTTCAGTGAATTTTAAGTGAATGTCTCATTAAAATTTCAACTTTTAATTTCAGTAATAAACTGTTGTGAGAGTGGTGTTTCGAGAGTGTTCAAACAGAATAAAAAAACATTGGAAAAAAAGTAGCCGGCGCACTCCACTCGCTGTAGCCAATATCATTGAATTTTAATATTTTATGTATTTCCCTTTTGTTTGCAATAAAATTGCTAATGCATAGTCTAGTTATTTTTTCTTCAATTTATTAAGACATTCAGCATTGAAAACTGTAGCGATCAATATTATTTTACTAGCCAGTGACATTTGTCACTCAGCTCGGTCACTCAGTCATTTGTCATTCGACTTTTTGTTCAACACCTAGTAAAAGAAAAAACAATCGCCTCGAATGCCTCGAATTCAATATTCTACTATCAAAAACGAAAAAAATAACAAACGATTGTTTGAAAATCGAATGAGCCATTTAAAATCAGAGTTTAACAATAGGAAGCGTTGGCAAGTTCCGTTTGGTCGCGCATGGCATAAGATTAAGAAACCGTTTTTGAGTTGACTTCCTGCGATGGAGGACTATTTATAAACTAATATGGCGGCACGGAAGCACCATGACCTCGGTGACGATACTTAAATGGAATATTGAGTAGTTGCCCGCTATCTGAAATAAATATTGGACTTAAGTGTTTATCATACTCAAGTAGCATTTAAATCAGACAGTCATACGTTATTTACACCTTGAAGTTTTTATGAGGACAGTCGGATACTTCGGCATCAAGGGAAAGGAAATTGCCACAGTGCACTTTTGCTGAAGTTGCTTACACTATGAAGCTTTGAAAAGTAAAACAAATTTGGAATACCCAGAAGATTTATTTATACAACAAAATAAAGTTAAAATAGGTAATTGTGTATATTCCCACAAAGTGGTGGTAGATACAAGATAAGACGCGGGTTAAGTCTCAACCTTCTTAATTGACTTGTGATTAAATAAATTAAAACTGGCACATTATTGTTTGTACTCGTACTTCAAAACAGTAATAATTTGCCCAGTTAAACGATAGATACTTAAAAACACGTCCTTAAGATATATTTTTCAAAAATTCTGAAACAAATGCCAGAATTTCGCAGTTTTTCGAGCACCATGGAAGTAAGCACAAGGTTTTCAGGGTTGCAAGCAAACTTGGGTATAAACTACTCTCTCTACATGTGCGTTTGCGACGTTTGCATTTTTGTGTGTCGATATTGACTGGGTTTTTTTTTTGGGTGGGAAATTATCAAATAACTTCTCCCGCTCTGGGTGGAGCGGGAGGGCGTGTCAGACTCTTGCTGACTAAAACCCGCCCGTGTTCCTTCAGTTGCCATGTTGCCGGGAGGCCACGATTTCCCTTTCGGCCCATATTCGCAGCCCCGGCAGGCATTGGCCCTAGCGGACCCCGTCAATTTTGCTGACATCTCTTTGAGGCGCGCGTGGAACACAACGCGCCGTCGACCCGGGCCTGGTCCTTATCGGACGGCGAGCTACCCATTGCTCACCGTCGATATTGACTGGGCTAAAATGCACTAGAAAAATATCCGTTCGTATCCAGTATTTAGTCAAAAGGGACATAATGTAGCATCAACTCATGAGATGCGGAGTAAAATTTTTTTTTTTTTGGTGAAAATATGTGAATAAATGTCATATTTGTCATTCACTCCCAAACTCCACTAATGATAGCAGAAGGTGAGCATATTTTTCCGGAGTGTCACGACCTTGAAAGAAAGTAGTTCCAAATGAGACAGACTCGTGGCACATTTCCAATCCAAAGTTGCGACTGAGAATTGCAAAAAGGCCGATGACTTCTCCAAAAATGTTACAAAATAACATCGCACCAGTTTAAGCATTTCATGTTTAAGTGCCATTGTAATAAGGGACAAACCTATATGTATACTGTCAACAGACAGGACACAAATACAGATTTTGTTCTAGTACTAAGAATTAATAGAATAACCAAACAACTTTGTCCGACCAAGCGATTGAAATCAGGACCCTCAAGCCCTGCAGTCATGCTTGCGATCAGGAGACCAACGAAGCAGACAAAGTTAGAACAGTAACTTCAAAACATGACATGACATTATGTTATGTCCTATAACTGAAAGCGCGCTGTTGCACTTTTAATTTAACGCTTGGCTCAGCGCCGAAAGTTTAAAATCCAACAACTTTTATTTAGGCATTAATTTAGCTCTAATAAAACGACCAATACGTATACATAAGCAAGTACAAATATGTTGAAATTAGGACATTTCAGAAATAGGTCACTACACAGCACAGCCACGTAGCCACCGCATGGCTGCCTTCTGCAAGGTTCAAATCAAAAGCCCAAATAAACCATTTGGCATGACACACGGCAGTTCTCTGCCAACAGATACGGTAGAGAGCTTTCAATCTACATTTTAATTTGCATCCATTGTTGCATTTGTGTTGCTTCGTCAATCTTCGTTGTTGCTGATTGCATTTAGAGAACGACAAAAAAAATTTGCTGTGCTGATGGAGTTATCCGTTTTTGTTTAAGGAACACTTAGTAGGATATCAACGTAACCGTTTCAAATTCTCATCGAAGAAAAGGACAGAATTTTCAACATCTTACAAGTCAAACATCTAATTTGCATTAGAACTCTCGCTGCATTAAAATTCTACTTATACGTGAGCCCGTAATAAACATAGCACTTATTTCACACACCAACACAAAGTTAGTTCTTGTTTGTAGCGAAATACCAGCATAACGGTCTGCGCTAATGTAATTTTAGAACAGCTAATTACTTCGTCTACTTCTAAACTTCAACAATGCAACTTTTGGATATGATAAAAAAATACTATTTCATTAACTTAAAAGGATATTTGGCCACACGAGACGCAATTGCTTGGTTCAATGCTTTCATGTTCAGTACCTAATGTATTTGCAAATGCATCAATGTTGAACCTTGTAGGACCGGCCTTGTGTTGTCCCCTTTATAAGGGACTTTGTATTGTACTGAGAATCAAAACGAGAGTTGTTTAATACTCTTCTTCTTCTTCATCATTATCTTTTAGTAAACATCGTTCTTATAAAAGGATGCCATCTTGTTTTATTTTCATTACATCAATCAATGAGAGACGACGAGCAGCTGCTGAAATCTCTTTATGATAAATATCACTTGTTGCTATAACAACTTTTTCTCTTTCGTTTATCTTTGAGTCATCTTTGTGGGATATTCGATCTTTAACAAGCTTAAGGCTGCTTTTCAGATGTGCTATACTACGTTGCTATGGATGCGTTTGATATCCACCAATCATATTCATTGGTCCACATAGAATAACACTGGTTCAACTAAGCTATGTTTTTTATATGGAAGGATGCGTGCTATGGATGGGAGCTATGGATGCGCGAGTGGTGTAGCTATATGCAGAGCAGAGTAGCAGAGATCCGCTCCCCGTGCCTTCCCTACTGTCAATGCATCCCATAGCTCAAGCTGCGCATCTAGGCTTCCTCGCACAGCTACCTCGCGGCGACGCATCTTCATAGCACATCTTCCTCGCTCCGCTACACAGTTTGGCATTAGTGGAAACGGTGACATAGTTTCGTAGCTTAGCTTTTACATCATCGCAGCATAGCTGCCTTTAGCATGTCTCTTCCTAACTTAACCTAAGTTTTCACGGTGACAGTTACAGAATAGACCGGCTGATGGACGCTGAACGCAAATGATCTTTCACACATCCATAAAACAGAAATGTAAGTGCCATAATTTGATGACAAACAGATGACACATCATTCCAAGCCCAGCATGTGTTATTTTTTCAGCTTGTCTCCGGGAGACGCAATAAACAGGGTGTGGTTGTGCTAACCCACTTATTCCATACATAATGTTTGATAGTCCCTTGATGGTACTAGTTGGCACAAAATGTCTCTGGCTAAATTCGTTCAAGAACAGCCCTAATTCTGTAATTAGATGCGTGATGCGTGACTTCATGCTTCACGGCGCTAATTATAATATTGACGATAAGTAAGTGTTGAGTACCTAATGTTGAAGAGTAGAATACTCTATGAAATGGTGAATGAGTCAATAATTGAGTCGGAATAAAAAATTGTATCGCTCGTTAGGCTTCCTGAGTTCAAAGTACATTCACGTTTCTCTTCTTTGTAATGGAGTTGGAATCTGCATTGAAGTAATAGAATAAAGGGTTTTTTCAATAGGGACGCGCGAACTTTGACAGCGCATAGCGGCCATCTTGGTAAAGCGATAGCTGTCAAATTTGGCATGAACACATATTTAGTCGTGACATTTCACCATGGAACTACACGCTTCAACAACGCGTAGAAATTGTTAAAATTGATTATCAAAATCAGTGCTCTATTCGAAGATGCGCAAGGAGCCGCGCTCACTGTCAATGGCGACCGATATCGGACGATGATAACAAATTTTTTAAGGCCTAGGTTAGATGGTATGGATCTTACAAACATGTGGTTCCAACAGGACGGCGCCACTTGCCATACAGCACGGGAAGCATTAAATTTATTGGATGAGAAATTCGAAGGCTTCGTCGTCTCGCGTGGTGGCGACATCAACTGGCCACCGAGATCGTGTGACTTAACACCGCTCGACTACTTTCTGTGGGGTTACGTGAAGTCTCTAGTCTATGCAGACAAACCACAGTCAATTGTCGCCCTGAAGGCCAACATAACGCGCGCTCTTCGTGAAATTGAACCCCATTTATGCGAAAATGTCATCTAAAATTGGTCCACCAGGATACACCACCTACAGCGGAGTCGCGGCGGCCATTTGGCTGAAATTATATTCCATACATAATGTCAGCGAATATCCTTTAAAATTAAATAAAAATTGTGGCAATATCACTTAAACAGGTTTTTTTATTTTATTTTTAAGTTCGAGCGCTCTTAATGAAAAACCCTTTACATACAATAACTATTTTCCACTGTTTCCATAATAATCGTCGGATTCAATACAATGTGTAACAATATAATTTACTAGTGACATTGTCACTTCTCATTTTGTCCGTAATGGCACAAAGCGATGGCGACCACTGGATAGTTGCTGTCAATTTACCTCTAATTGTATGCCATTCGTTTAAACGAGTAAAGTCGGGAACAATCTCATCTTCTTGGTATTCCTTTCAATTAACAGGTACTGGAACTTTTGTTTAGTTCACTGAGTTAGCAACGGTAGCAGACAATGTTTCGAACTTTATATGAGAACCTCAGTTGGAAAAGTTAGAATGCTCATAGACAACTTCTATATCTACATTTACTTCTTATAAATTAAATTCGGTTTTCGTGTTTGTCTGACCGCGATTTTATTTTAAACAACACAACAGATTTTGATGCGGTTTTCCAACCACACGGTTTTAAAACGTACATAATTATAATAAATAAATCTTGATGTTTTGTCAAGTTGTAAAGACCGTGCAAAGTAGGGGCAGATCGCTGAAAATAAATCTGTGACAGAGTTTTCAGTATTCCTCCCTGCTACCTTGACCAGGTCCCTGGGCTATTATACTCTTGCACATAAACACTATCTGTAATTAAATACAGATATAGTCCCAAGCAATTACATTGAGTAGGTCATTACCTCTTGTCTGCAGTTGAAGCGAATACATTATGTTGTCTTGTTATTTGACCGCGAGACCGCGACGCTAGAGGCGCCAGCTCGCGTGTTGGCAAGACTAACTGGAGTTCAAGTGCCAAACAATGCCGTCACTTGATATTCTGAGATTACTTTACAAGGAATATTAACACTGTCACGGCTAGGACAATATAAGACTACCTGTGAATTGTCAACATTTTCTTAGTTTTCTTGCAAAGTTGGACTTTGTGCATGTTGAGACCATGCTGGGTCTGCATTCACGTCCAACGGATGACGAAATTTATTTGGAAGGCTCGTTTCTATCCTTCATCATATCAAATTGTAGGTAAATATTCCATAATTCATTTTCTGCCGGCTCAATTACTAATCATGTTAAAGTTAATCACCGTTAGCTCAGAACCACCACCATTAGCATACAGGAGGATATGGCTTCCCACCTTCTTATAATCTCTAAGTTTCCTGACGTGACGACATCCAGTCATTTTGGCTTACAACGCGACTATTAGGAGCTCACGTAGCTAATATAATATCTTTACAAGCTAACATTTCAGCTTCCGATGATGTTACCCTTTCCAAAACAATCCGACACATCATCATCCGGAAGCTATTTGATCTATGATATACGGAGGATGTATATCATAGATCAAATAGCTTCCAACAATCCTCTAGTTAACTACGACAACTTCAAATGTATCTCGCAAGTGTGCTAGGCAGTATTAGCAAAGATTAAAGTATCGACATGACAGGTAGAATGCGCGGCTTACACAATCCTACGTTGCTGGATAGACTATTAACTGGCTTGTTATATCTATTCGCTTCGTATTTTATGTAAGGGGGTAAGCAGGACACGTAGTGAGGTCTTGTTGTTATGCGTAGCATTTCTAAGCGTAATACCTCGGCCTGTTTCGCTCAAAAGAACTGGCATAGTGGCCGTGCGCTCATTAGGGGCATCCATAAGGTGTCGAGTGTTCATATTTTCACGCCTAATTACCATACACGCTTTGGTGCATCAACATTAAGGTAAATCTGGACGTACCTAACACTGCCTTTAACCTTTTTGTCCGCGTTCTTTTTGGCAGCGGTCATGTCTTAGGCCATTTATGTTTTAGAACGTCGATAATAATGACGTTGTCTCATCCGTGCCTGCCTACCTGCCTCTGATTATAACCCTTCCATCTTCATTTACGACATCTATTTTAAGATGGGCTAACCTGCATAATTCGGTAAAGCAACCGTGTAATATTATGCTGTTTCTAAATAGACGTGAATGACAGTATTCTTGATGGTTGCTACAGTAGCCTCGCCTTGTATCTAATAAGATTCTAACAGCATTCAAAGCAGGCATGTCGCATGATATTGTCCAAATGGTTTGTTCAGGAGATCGTTTGTGATTAGTCTCTTGATTAATAAATTGATATGTATTTATCTTTCTACTGATCTTTTCTATCGCGTTGGTTGGGAAACTGATACTACTAGTATGTCGTTTATTGGTTGCATCAATACTTAGCCGCCTGGCCATGGCTCGCTGACCGTGGAAACTGTGACTTCTTGAGTAATGTTCACATACGAAATGTCAATATTATGAAACACCATGTTGATTCCACCATATAGACAGGTGTATGTAATGACTTCTCGCTATCTACAAAAAATTGGTCGGCCTTTTCGGTCGTTATAAGCTAAGCTCTTAAGTGCCGGTACCTACTTACTACCTACGCACCACTGATTGCTAATCACGTTTGCCAAACGTCATTCTCTCGTCAATATTGCAATAGACAGCTAGGCTGCACTGCCTGCGATGTCAGCCCATCCGACGGACGCTGTTTGACTACCTATTGCGTTTTCTGATTAATTCATCAAATTAGCATCTCCAACACGTTTGTTGCATTTGCAATTCGCATGTTAGCCATCCACTTGATGTACCTACTCTTTCGGTGTTTTTGTACGAATTCTGAATTCATTTTTGAACGTAGATCATAATTATAATGGCTAAGGCATGGGGCTTGTGGCTAAGTAATAACAGCCGTACGGGTCAATTGATTAGGTTAAGCTACGGTTGCCGCGGTTGGTCCGTGGAGGGGTGACCATCTTTACATACCAAGACCCCTCCGTGCCTCAGAAAGCACGTAAAGCCATTGGTCCCGGATGTCATTTGTGGATCTTTGACAGTTGTTACGGGTCGTCAGAAGCCCGAAAGTCTCGACAACCGGTCTTACCAAGGGGTATCGTATTTATTACCCAGTATCTGGGTTGTGGAGGTCAGATAGGCAGTGGCTCCATATAAAATACTGTTATTCAGCTGCATCTGGTTAGACTGGAAGCCGACCCCAATATAGTTGGGAAAAGACTAGGCAGATGATGATCATAATTATAATAAATAATGACCATTCATTCTGCAATATAAACTTTCGACATTTTAAACTGCAGCCATCATCGTTCAGTGTTTTGAACAAATGTATTATGACTTTCGATATTTAAATTTTCTATATTTCTTTTTTTTTTGTTTGTTTACTGACTATTGATTGTAGATATAATCGTCTAGATTCTAGAACCTAAATAGATTCAGTAATTTTCCAAAACACAAATCATGTATGTTAATTATTCTGCAATAGTTCAATAACAATATTGCATATAGATGGAAATATTCATACGAGTTTTATATAATAGGAACAGGTAATTCTTTAGTGTAAGGCAAAAACTTTGTAAACCGATCCCTAGAAAACTGATGCTGGCATGATTTCATAAAAAATAAGTTTCAGTAAAAAATTACTAAGGAAATAATTAATTTATGACAGTGAACAGTTATTTTCGAACAGAATATTTTTAAATTTACTTTCCACATGCTGGCAAAGTATGACCACCTACTGCGTTTAAAAATAAAAGCCCTACAATATAATTATCTATGCTTCAATAAAGTACATGTACACACAAGAGCTAGTTCATAACCTAATGGGTGCCACTCGAACCAAAATCCTTGAATTAACAATGCTGTTAAGTACTATGTACATACACCAGTTACATAGTAACATGACGTGTGATGCAATACAAATGCGTTCGTTTATTTTAGATCGATCTTATCTCCTGCCTGATGCCCTATTTTAGACTTAAAGCTGTTTAAATTGGGTTTATAATCGAGTGTACAAGAACGTTCTACATTAAAGCTTGTGAGTGCATTGCGGATTACATGTACCAAACTAGGTGGGATTTGATATTAGCTTTTTGTAACTGTTTGGAAATTAAACTGTTCTAGATACAGTATTAGCTGCGAATTCTACAGAATTTAGGTCGGAGAGATAAAGTTTAAAAAATACATTTGTATTTTTTCAACATTTGCCCTATGTCAAAAATAAATCAATTTATCTATGGTGTACTTGGAATGTATTGGTAAATATTACACATGTTTGTCGCAAATATATTTGATTAGCTAAACGTTATCGGCACAAAACTGATACCAGTATTGGTGCATTGTGTAGATATGCATCGAGAACGCGAAATGGGTGCCAAACGTTGTTATAATTTACAAATGGAATTGCACGACTGAAAATTGGCAAAGTTAATTATATTTTTGGTAGTACTGATTTTATTTATCTTTGAAGTAATTTATGGACATGTTTTTATCAACACATTGCTGGCAGTATTGCACTTTTTTGTAGCAATCATTCTACTGCATTATTATTATTTTTCATTCCAAGACTAAAAGTTGAGTTCATCGAAATAGTGATCCAGAAACTTGCAGAAGCTCACGAAAAGAGACTTCATCAGCATGTGAACGTCGAGGCAATCCAGCTTCTCGACTACACAAACATAGAAGACTAAAAAGAACAAAAACGTTCGAGCTACGGACCCAGTGCGGGTTGGTAGATGTCACATGTCTTAGAATTTTCGGATCTAGGACATGCCGGTTTCCTCACGATGTTTTCCTTCACCGTTTTGAGAGCAGTGTTGACGAAATTATTCACACATAGTAAAACACCTGCCTGAGTTCGCACCCACGCCCTTCAATTCGTAAGTCTAGTGTTTAGTGTTAGTGAATAGTGTCAAGTACAAAAGTGCCAAACAAACACAAGAATGATGGAGACAATAAGAAAAGTACTATTGGACATGTTCTTAATAAAGGCAATTTAATAGTTTAGGTTATAATTAAAGTTATAAGTTCGTGCTATTTATAAGGCTAGATTGTAATAAGATTAGGGTCCATCCTATTGTTGACCCTAGGACAAGGGAAAACAAAAAAAAACAAGAATGGATAAAAAAGGCTTGTAAAGTGCATATCTCTGTATTTTTAACCGACTTCCAAAAGGAGGAGGTTCTCAATTCGTCTGTATGTTTTTTTTTTTTTTTTGTTACGCGATTACTCCGCCAATTATGAATAGATTTTGATGATTCTTTTTTTGTTTGGTAGATCATACTTCAGAGGTGGTCCCATATAAATTTTATTAACTTTGCTTGGGTAGTTTTTGAGTTAGCTTCAATTATACGTATTTTTTCCCACTTAGTATGTAGATGATATGATAACTTCTTGTCACTGTTATTTACATAGCAGGTAGTGGTATTCGAATTTGTGTGGGGTAGGTACCACAACTAAAAAGTGAAAAATAAAAACTTTTTACAAAAAAAAACAACCGACTTCAAAAAAAAAAACACTACAAAGTGAAAAATAACTTTAATTTCGGAAGTCGGTGACAAAGAACGAAAATTCAAAACCAAAGACACCGACTTCCGAAATTAAAGTTATTTTTCACTTTGTAGTGTTTTTTTTTTAAGTCGGTTGTTTTTTTTTTTATAATGACAAATCGCCCATAGGTACCAGCATCAATAAATTTTTGCTGTAAAAGCTGCTAACCTTTTGGGAGCTATTAAAATTATATTTGCATACCCATTTTTGCATTAAAACATTATAATGCTACAGGTTAATCGAAAGCAAGTGATTCAGGACATAGGAAACTGATGTTCGTGTTCATTGAGGAAATATTTTAAAGAAACATTGTCTTGACTGCTTTCGATTTATTTACCTCCTTGGGATGCATGCAAGTCATCTAAACGACATTCTTCCGTATTGGCGCTAAAGATCAAATTTTGTTGGTATTAGTTAGTGTTAAAAGCTATGTCGAAAGCCTGTCTTCACATCTTTAAGTACTTTTATATGACGATATAAACAAGTGGATTTAAAATTTCCATGTTTATAGACTGTCAAAGCACAATGCACCGTGGGTCAGCCTCGACCACGCAGATCACAGGCCAATAAACTATGGATCGTTGATCGAACGCTTGCGCAAACGCATTTAAAACTGTCTATACACATCACAGAAATTGTTTATTTTTGTTTGATCGTAAAAATATCTGTAAAGCATTTAGAAACCTGGAGTTAAGGCGTTCTAGAAAAAACTTTTGTCACAAGTAATTTTATTGGTTGGCATCCTCGAGTGTTTACAGTGTGGTATAAGTTTTCAAATTAACTGTGTTTAGACATTGTGTTTGTGTTAAACACGATCGCGTAATTGTTTATTTTTACTGAGACTTGGGAGACCGCTTTTTTGCTAAAAGTTTCGGATCGGAGTACAAAGATATAATTGCATCAACAGGAAGGTGCTAAATCAAAACCTTCTGCTATTAACGTCATTCAAATCGTCATCCATCTTAATTAAGGATGCATTGCACGAACATTCGACATTAAGGAACTTAAATAGATTTATTAGTATTCAATAAAAACGAAGGCAATAGACACTAAACACTTATAGAATTATTTATAAGTAGACATTGATAAATTTAAAACAAAGACATTGATCTCTCCACTTGTTTTCCACGTGCTATTTTATGGGTAAAGCATAGTAAATGAAACTAACACAATTGAGGAAGTAATAAAGACAAAATGATTATAATGTCCATTAGAGACTTCTTTGTGTGTATGCAATTTCTTCATGTTTACAAAGGAATAGTGAGCATTTATCAGCTCTTAAAATGTCCACTGTTGGACATGGGTCTCTTAGAAACTGCTCTTAGAAAAAGTGAAAGGGGAAATGCCATTTAAATCTCAAGGTCGGCAGATAAATTGGTGATCGTTATTTATTTTTAAACAAGTTGGGAAAATTGACATAATCTTCACGTGTTCGAGAGTGTTGCATACGAATTAGTTATCGTTATTTGATTTAATACAAGATGGATGCTGCTGCGTTTCGTAATCTTACGGTGAAAACAGGAATTGGCTGATACATGTAATATACTGGGTATTCAGCTGCATCCGGTAAGACTGGAACCCGACCCTAATATATGGGAAAAAGGCTAGGTAGATTATGACGGTGAAAACAGGAATTGGGTGATCCTCTGTCAAAGATAACACGGCCTGTTGCTCTCTGTACTGGGTGTATATTATCTATTAACTTTTGCCCTCGGCTTCGCCCAAGTGGAGGTTGGAATTTTTCCCATTGGAATCCAGCACTAGGCTAAAAAGGATCATTTGTCCTAACCCAGGTCATGCTCTATCTTTGTGCCACACATCGAAGTCCGTTTAGCTGTTAAGGCGTGAAAAGGTAACACACAGACAGAGTTACTTTCACATTTATAATATTAGTGAATTAATGAACGCGTGGTTTAACCAGACTCGAAAAATCGAATGAACCCCTAGATTTGCACAGCCGCTGGAGCCTCATGCTTCATGGGGCTACAGAGGCCATTGCATATCAAGGAGTAGACCGGGGGGCGCGGTAATGGTAGGGAAGACATGCCCTTAGGATATTGAAGGATTTGCGAGCCGTATCGGATTATGTATCCTAGAGTAGGCAATGGAATAGATGCATAATATATATCCTTAGATCTTCAATAAACTACATTTCTTTAAGGATGCAGAGCACGCTTTTTGTAGGGTCAGAGACACAGACGATAATTCTGCCAAGTTAATGATAACGTTTCCCTTCACGATGTACAGACGCCAGCACATCAAGCTACCCGAAACTGTCAAATTTTACCAATCAACTTTGAACCTTATGCTTCAGCGATAAAGTTGAAAATCTATTAAATAAATTTGACAGATTGTAGTAGCTTGATGTGCTGGCGTCTGTACACTCTGTTTCCTTCCTGGTAGCGTCTAATGAATAAAATATTTGTTTTAACACATAACATAACATCACGCCTTGTTTCCCCGAAGGGTTGGGCAGAGGTGTCCCTGTAGCAGGTACACCCACATTTCGCCAGTTATGTTTAAGTCCCATGTATTTGTTTTAGTAGTTATATTAGTTTTAGATAACTGTTCTGAGTAATGTTCTTATTTGGAATGCAAGTAGCAATGTACCTACAGTTTATTTTTCAATGTAGATTTCTGACGATTAGTCAATAGTCATACTACGGAAGTTATACGTAAGTGTGTGACAATAGTGAAAGACTCGTCTCGATGTCCATACTCATCATGACGTCACAACTCATAATATTTATTTTCATAAAACCGGCATGACCTAAGAACAAAAATTCGAAGACATGTGACATCCACAAACCGGCACTGGGCCCGCGTGGTGGATACGGCCCACTCTATCTCACAGAGAGGAGGGCTGTGTCCCAGCAGTGGGAGCATTATAGGCTAATTATGCTATGATATTATTATTGTATAATTTTTGCATAATTGGACGCCTTTTCTGCACAAAGGAATTAGTAAATTAATCCTGTTCACTTGCGACACTCCGTACTTCAGAAATAACCACATGAAATGGCGATGAATTCATAATATTCCACTTTTCACGAGGTTTTTGACCCGAACGTTTATACAGGGTGTATTTATAACCGTCTGCGTTATACAGTGTGACAACCATATTCGTGACATAGGTACCTAGATGATGACAGCTACCCTTTCATGAACTGACTTGTCTGGCCTCCACAACCCAGTTACTGAGTAAAGGCTTGTGCAGACCAGCGCGACACGCGACGCGACACAAAGGCACCGCTCGTCGCGCGACGAGCGGTGTCTTTGTGTCGCGCGACAAGTCGCGCTGGTCTGCACAAGCCTTAATACGATACCTCTTGGTAAGACTGGCTGTCAGAGTTTCGGGCTTCTGACGACCCGTAACGACTGTCAAAGATGAAAGTCGGGATCACGAGGCACGGAGGGTCTCGGTATGTAAAGATGGTGGCAAGCGTAGCTTAACCTGATAGATCGATCTGTGCGGCGGTTGTTACTTAGCCACGAGCCGGCCTTCGTGACATTGCTGTATTATGTATCAATTATCAAACGCTATGTGATTACGTGATCGTGTTACGTTACTTCCTTGTGTTTTACTGAAACGTTACGTAACGTAACAATGAACATAGTTTACACAGTAGGGTTGTACGGACAATTACTTAACCAGCTTTAATTGATCGTTTAAATGTCGGATTCGATATTTATACGATTCTATTCAGAACAGTCGTTGAAATTGCGTACAAGACTTGTTTTATTGATTTTCTGTAATTGACTTGGGTTTTCGTGGGTAAATGGCTGTCTGAGACACTTGAATAACCTCGTTATGGACATATACCTTAAAGGCTTTTGTAAACTTGCGCGACGCAACTCTAGTAGAACAACATAACATAACATCACGCCTTGTTTCCCCGAAGGGTTGGGCAGAGGTGTCCCTGTAGCAGGTACACCCACATTTCGCCAGTTATGTTTAAGTCCCATGTAATAGGGGGCGAGCCTATTGCCATCAACCGGGCACAAATCCAGACTCCGAGCTGCTACTGAGAAATTTCTGATAGAAAAACCCAATAACACTTTGCCCGACCCGGGAATCGAACCCAGTACCTCATGCTCAGCAGTAGCGCTTGCGACCACTAGACCAACGAGGCAGAACAATTTCTATGAAAACTTAATGGAAATTGTTTTACCAGAATCGCGTTGCGTTACTGTCTGCGAAGCCTTAAATAAGTAAATGAACTTCAAATCGCATAAAATTTAAAGAAGACGTTGATAATACTTAAGATAAATACCTACGTAATCATTGTGAAATTTAAATAATGTAATTATTAAATAAGTATTCATGATACATTAAAATTACGATTGTACTTTGAGCAGCCCTACCTACAGATTGCTTGTGGTTATCAGAAAAAGTACGTGATGCCGTCCACCTTTGTAATATCGACCTCCTACGACCTCGCGTACTCTATTAGTTTCTGAACTTGACAGGGAGTGACTTCGACTGCTATGAAGTTATGAAGGCATGTTAAAGGTTTCAACCTTCACGAAGGTTGGGCAAACAAAGAGTTTGTAACCTTTATAACACTACACATCCGGGCTGAAGAAATAACGCAGTCCGATGTAAATAGACTTTTTCTTTACTTGTGTGGCTTCTATATATGATTAATAGTGCTGTTATCTTGAAAATGGTGTTTCTGAACACTCATTTACAGAATCAATGGAAGAATATTGCAAAAAAAAAAACCCATGTTGAATTAATATCTAAGAAGAGGGTTTTTAGTAATAAGAAACCGAACATGAGTTGCAATTTCTCAAAAACTCATTCACGGACATTGGTTATTTTATTTAACTTCATGTGAAACATGGACTGAAAGATAGTATTTAAGTCGTCTTTCATTTCAGGCAAATATTGCAGGTCTTGTAGACAACCTAGATTCCATCTTTTTAACCGACTTCAAAAAAAAAGGTTTTTTTTTTTTAAGTATGTTCCCCGATTACTCGAAGACGGCTGGACCGATTTGAAAAATTCTTCTTTTGTGTGAAAGGGTATACTTTCAAGTTGGTTCCATTGTCATTTGGTCACGATCTGATCATGGGATCTTGGAGAAATCGAGGGAACCCTTCAAATAGTAAAGGCACATCTATAGCGATTTGGGTATTTTTGATGAGCAGTTGACATAAGGATATTGTAACTTAGATAAATTACAAATCTACCCACAAAAAAGTGAAAAAAAAAACTTTTTTACAAAAAATACAACCGACTTCTAAACTACAAAGTGAAAAATAACTTTAATTTCGGAGTCGGTGTCAAAAAACTATAATACTGATCCAAAGATACCGACTTCCGAAATTAAAGTTATTTTTCACTTTGTAGTTTGGAAGTCGGTTGTATTTTTTGTAAAAAAGTTTTTTTTAACTGTATTTTTGCTCGTTCCATGTCCAGATAGATAGGCAATACATCTCAGATTCTACTACTTCGAACTAGAATCCATTTAACCCAAAAAAAAAAACTGCAGTTATAACAGTTTCCCACCAACTCAATCTTAACACAGTTGTTAGACATAAAAATAGCTACAACTGGATTTCGGTCTAGTTTCCTGAACACAAGTAATAACTCAATGTACTTTATTGATACGAAACACGCTATATTGTCTCTGGTATTTTCGTTTCTAGTAAAGACTAATTTACATTGATCCAGTATTTTACTCCAGTGACACTAGATCGATACCTCACACTGACTTACTAATTGTAAAATTTTAGGAAAATCGTCAATTTTTTTTATTAATATATCTGTCGTTGCTTCATTGTTAATTCTTTTTACCTATTATGGTATAGTAATTTTATTCTAAGTGCATCGTCTTCACATATGATTATTTAACTAATATACCTATATAAAATATTGTAAAACATTTTAAAAGAGTAACGGTGGAGTTTCTTGCCCATTCTTCTCGATACGAAAACTACCTATTTGAAGGGGCGACTAGACTAGAATCAATTCTATTTGTTTTGTAAATTTTGACATTCATGATTGAAAATATTTGAAATAAATGATTTGATTTTGATATCTGACTAACCATTATCTTCCTGCCCCTGTTCCATGTTAGTTGGGGTCGACCGAACAAGTATTTGTCTTCCAATTTCTTGTCAACCGTCACACTATCATTTAAGTACTCCTTTTTCTTCCTCAGACAATACATCCATCTTTTCTTTGGCCTTCCTCTCCCTCTCCATCCATCAAAATTCATATTCATCTCTTTTAATCACATACGTTACATGTTACATCCCTCCTCATCACATGGGCATGCCAAGACAAACGCTATTTTGTCACACTTTCCAATCCAGTCCAGCATTCAGTATCCAGCGCTGTATTAAATGAGAAAGAAAAAAAACCGCGGTTAAGGTACACAAAAAAATATGTCACCGACTTCCGATATTAAAAGTAATTTTTCACTTTGTAGTGTTTTTTTTTTGAAGTCGGATGTTTTTTTTTTCATGTTTTTTTTTTCACTTTTTAGTTGTGGTACCTACCCCACACAAATACGAATTTACCACTAACTGCTATGTGATTATCAGCGACAGGAAATTATCATATCATCCACATACGAAATGGGAAATAATACGTATTATTGAACCTAACTCAAAAACTATCCAAGCAAAGTTAATAAAAGATAACATATCCTTTCAAACAAAAAAAGAATTTTCAAAATCGGTCCACAATTGACGGAGAAATCGGCAGACAAAAAATAAGAAAAAAAAATCATACATACGCTATGAACATAATTATAACCACCTCCTTTTTGGAAGTCGATTAAAAAATAATAAAACAGAAGAACATAAGCAACTTAGAGCAGCCGCTAATTGGCCGATGGCTGATCCACTGACTGCCAGTGGATTCAAAATTGAAATACTCGATCAATGTAAATCAGCCTTAACTGTAAACAAGTTTCGAAAGGGATGTTTGTATGCATTCGACTAACATTTCCTTCGACTGTTGTATAATTTCCTTCCTTTTACTACGGTTTGATTTCAAGCGATTTTAATTGGTGCTACTGAGTTCTGATGTAACTTTAACAATAGCTTTCTAGTTGTTAGAAGGATTTCAAGTATCAGCATCAGTTGCTTTTGTATGTAAGTTGTTGTAGGAAAATGCTCTAGGGATAGTGAACTTATTGGAAGTTTGTTCGTTTGAGATTTCCAATAACAGAACTTCCAATCTCTTCACTAATTATTTCTTGAAACGTTTCACAATTTCATTTCGTTGAATTTTATCCCATTGTGAGTTCAAGAGGCTTTATTTCTCCAGTGGATATTTTGTTAATTATCACCAACTTTCCTGCCCTTTCTATGGCGTAAAATCGGCTTAAGACGTCTGACACACATAAAATTTCGAGAAATTCACACCTCCCTTTAAACTTTACTGCTTCCGAAGCACGCACGTTTCGACCTTTAATTTAATTTTAATTAATGTCGCTTCTAGTGAAAGTTCCTTTAATTCGGTCAAGGTGGTATTATGGCTGTGTTCACGTGGTATGCATCCTCTTTTATTGGTCAACTTTAATGGTATTCTAGCCAAGGGCATAATGCAGATGGATATATCATACCTTACCTACGTATTTGTTAGCTGTTAGCACGCACATTAAAAACATTTTTATTACATTTTCATGAGCTAACAATTTGATAAGTGTAACATTTCGAACGAATGTTCGTTACGTGAGTGTGTTTAATTAAATGGCACACGGAAAACACGGACAAAACTTAAAACGGTATGCTTTTTTTTTTGGGTGGGAATTTATCAAATAACTTCTCTCGCTCTGGGCGGAGCGGGAGGGCGTGTCAGACTCTTACTGAATAAAACCCCACTCGTGTTCCTTCAGTTGCTATGTTGCCAGGGGCCACGGTATCCCTTTCGGACTTTCCCGCAACCTCGGCAGGCATCGGCCCTAGCGGACCCCGTCAGTTCTGCTGACATTCTCTATGAAGCGCGCGTGGAACACAACGCGCCGTCGACCCGGGCCTAGTCCTTATCGGACGGCGAGCTACCCATTGCTCACCGTCCGCAAGCCCGCGCCTACGTAAAGTGGCCGGGAATCGGCCTGCGATTAAAACGTTATACCTTAGCACATATTTTATGGGTGTTGGTTTCCTACCATATTTCCTAACACTTAGATTAAATAATATTTTCACCATAATAAATAAATGATTTTATGGATTTATGAACATCCGTTGACGCACTTTGTAGACGAGAACTTTAACATCTTCTAGATTTTGTACATCTGTTGCAAATTATGAAGCTTAGTTTAGCTAGACAAAATAAAAATATTTGCATATTTTTAATAACATACTTTTATTTCAACTGTCTGCGGACTGTGATTTAAATAAAAAGGGTTTTTGACGTGAAACGATGTCGTTCATTACTTTCATAATTATTTTCTTTGAACAGCACCCTAATTGCGTAACACACTTGCTAATCCATTGCTTCATACGTTCGAGAAATTTGTCTGCTCAACAACGTAAATAACGCAATGTATGATGTTGAACTGTCAAAATTAAAGCCATTGGTACTGTAAGTGTGTTACTCAATTAGGTACCCGGCCGATTGACAGATTTTGTGGTTTTTAAGTGCAACGACACGACGAAGACATAAAATCTATAATGATATAAAGCGTTATAAATTAAAACAAATGTTTTTATTGTTTCTTATTGTTCTACAGCACAAACTTGAGGCGGCCCGGTAAGTTATAGAGGAGTAGATTACATAAGAATAAAAAAAAAACAATTTAAACTCAGTTGACCGCTGTTTTGACATACTAAAAATGTCAAGTTAACTCGTTTTGATTGCTTGTAAATGTTGTAATTAAAATTAAATTGTCCGTTTTCTAGTTTAACTAGTTTTTAGTTTACGCTTAATACAGCTTTAAGGCTCCTTCAAACAGGCGCGACACGCGACGCGACACAAAGACAGCGCTCGTCACGCGACGAGCGCTGTCTTTGTGTCGCGCCTGTTTGTAGGAGCCTTTAGACGAAACTACATATTTTTACCGCGGCTTATGTTCATAATCAGTTCGAGCGTGCCTTAATTTTTTTTTTGATGTAATTTCGTGCTATTTATTGTAGTATCGGTGTTTCTCATTACGATTCTGAAAGAGACTTATAGCTTTACAAGAATCTTTTGGCGCGTGGCCGAAATCGGAACTAACGCCGCCATCTTGTTCTTTCAATACATTTCTCAAAACAATTGCACAAATGTTTACCAATAGCGCCCTCCTGTCAACGTCATTCGAGCGCCAGAAGATCCTTATTGCAGTGTCTTAAAAATGAATGAAGTCAAACGTTCGTAATTATTCATCTGAATAGTCTGACAGTGAGTAAACACTGTCACACTGCGTTCAGCGCTCGGTGTGGCAACACGCCGTGTTCGGGTTCGCGACAAGTCAATCGTCATCCTGAGGATGCCTCGTTGAGAGGTGAAACATGTGTCGATTTTTTTCAGGGTTTTTTTTATGGCTCTTCATAAATAGCTAAGCGGAAGAGATTACTAAATATATCCACGTCTATTGTATTTTATAATGAAAAAGCTTTGCACAGGTTTGATTTGGGCATAAAGACGTCTAGAACAAGTTATTACGGCGTTTATAAGTAAGACTGAGCCGTAAATGGTTGATTTTACGCTAGGAAACAAGCACAGACGCTTCCCGTCATTCCGACCTCGCCGTCGAGGTCTTTTGCGATCGCGACCGCCGCGCCCCCGAGTAAATGATACTCCCCCCCAACCCTTGCTCGAAAACGAGCATCTTAAGGCACCCACAGGTTTGCTCGGTTAAATAGTCATGGCCTTAGAGGCCAGCTATGAGATGCCCTAAAGAAAAAAAAAATCGTTGAAAAAATGGTAATGGTTGATGGAAAATTTTATTTATTTTAAAATAAATGTCTTAAACTATAATTTCTATACTCACGCATCCGTGTTTTTAAATTATTTAAGAGTAATTTCTTTAATAGTTTGTAGCCAGGAGTGTGTATTAAGCATGATCAGCCTATAACGTTCCTTCCCACTGCTGGGACACAGGCCTCCTCTCTGTGAAAGGAAGTGGGCCATAATCCACCACGCGGGCCCAGTACGGGTTGGTGAAGCCTGTATTTGTGTCCGGTCAGGGCAATATACTGGACCCGTTTTATAGGGACTTAAACATTACCAGTGAATGGGGGTGACCTACCGGACCCTAGGAAAAATAAAGGCATAATTTTATGATTTAAATAATACCCGTCTTTTATTGTCCCACTGCTAGGCAAAGGCAGCTTCTCATACAGAGAAGGCACGAGCATTGATCGCCACGCTTGCTCAAGACGGGAAATTGCCAGGTTCAGATTAATTATAAGGTTACCTCACGATGTTTTGCCTTCTGCTATATCGTAGTACATGTTACTCAATACTTACCTGTATATTTCTCACAAGATTTAAAATAACGTTTCTCCCAGCATCCATTATAATGTTTCGAATCTTTTGAATTCTCTCATTCGCTTCGGTCCGGGTCCATTACAGTAACAAACCGGTCTTGGTTCAGCTTGACTCTTGTTTTCGATCGAGTGGCTTTGAACCTTCGATGGTTATCAAAACGTTTAGGTACATGTTTTTCTGAATAGGTGATCATTATTTGACCTAATGTTGGTATTTTGATATGAAGCTTAAAATAAATTGTTTTGATTTGTGTTAAGTTTGTTCCCATGGTTTATCTCAGTAACTTCATTTTTTGTTTTAATTTAATCTCCACTGCAATAAGACGTTGCAGGATTATAAATTCCTAAAATAAAATTATTAGCTTTAATTGGATGACTTAAAAAAATAAAAGTATATACAGACGAAATAAGTACCTCCTGCTTTCTTGAAGTCTGTTAAGAACTAGTCACTAGACAGACGTCCAGCCTCTCATCCCAGACAAGTTAAAGCGTCGTGTAGACTGGCGCGACGCGACACCGGTTATTGTTCTACCGTGAAGTGTTTTTAGAAATTGTTTTGTTAAGCCGCGTCGCGCCAGTCTGCACGAGGCTTAAGACTAACCATCCAAAAAATTCTGGTAACAAAATTCTCAGGCTAACCACGTGACATAAACTGCGCAATAAAACGTTATATGAGTTTACCAAGAAAAAGGCCAAGTCAAAGAGGTTTGGACTAGCCACAAGCTTACGAAAAGCTCTTTACACACGGTTGACCTAATACGAGCTCGTTTTATGGACTTACAAAATGTTCTGGTACTTGCAACTGAACGGTCTGTAGAGGGCTTAATGCACGTTTGAACGACCAGTGTTGCGCCATCTTAGATTAAATTTCTCGTGAGTGAGGTATCGACAAAATTTTAAAACATATGTAAGTATAATGTGAAATCAGAATATTTTTAGACGCTTTTCCGTATTGATCATTTGCATATAAACGATCAGTTCTCACATGTGTATCAAGCACCCACATCGGAGTTTTATGTTCGTACGCACTGTACATAAATAAAACTTACGACAAACATAGGAAAATCGCCTCTAAACTCTTCCCTGGCGACCTGTATTAGCTTGGAGGAAAAATATGTAAACTTGTGTGCATGCTGAAATAGCTGCAGAATGTGTCTTTATGTCGAAACCACTTATACTTACTTCCTACTGACCTCAAGGATCTTCCTAGTCGCCTGCAATTATGTACTACACCATAGATATTCATGGGTTCATAACTTCTTAAGTATGTTTTTAATTACGTCTATTTTCCGAGTTAATGTTGTTTGTTCCATAAACCGAAGGAAACTACCGAAGTGAAGTCATAATAGTAGGTACAGTCTTAAAATACATTTTAATATTAGGTATAGTATTAAAATGTATTTTAAGACTGCATAATTTCAGTCTAAAAATAAACTTTATACACGATTAAAAAATATCAAATGCCAATGCAATATAATCAGATCTATTTGGTAGAGACTATAAATACCTAATTGTAACTGTTATTTTCCGTGCAGTTCGTGGCAAAAAAATCGACAAAAGTTATCGATACATATTCACGAATACTCGCCAGCCTAAGGGTTGAAAAGCTCAGGGGGCAAAGTTTCGCTTTGTGTAAAACCACTTAACATATTAACATGAATGAATGACTGGTAATGCTTTTACTGATAATTAATTAAACGCCATATCTTTGTCATAATGAAACTGAAATTATAGAATATGTTGGCGTTGTAGAGAATTGAAATGAGCTTTTGTTATGCAGAGGGTTGAAAAATGATATGGATGACAATGATACTTCTTAACCCGAACGTAGATCCACGAGAGACATAATGGCTTTTTAATTGTTTTTGTAATTACGGCACACGAAAGGTTAAAGCAGTCAAAGCATTTGTATCAAATAAACCATTTACGAAAGTTGAAGCTGAACTAGCTTCAACTTTCGTAAATGGTTTATTCCTAACTGTAGTTTCCTATGGAGCAGAACGAGCAAGAAACTTCATGGTTAAGCTACTTCTTACGTCGGTAGTCTCTGTACCAAGTCCGAATATGATCATTAGATTTAGCTTTTAACATCATAAAATTGCGTCGTACATTTTTTGTCCTGTGCGAAGGACCTCGAAGGTTTTCCTACACAAATCGAACAAAAAGATAACAATACGTCAAACATTTCTGTCATGAGAATTACATAGCGACCTTGGAATAATTCAAATCAGTTATTCGACTAGTTTCGTATAAAAAAATACAATAAACTGTTGTTTGTTTGTTGTTACCACGTTAAAATTGCTTGCTTTATTTTCGAATTCACGTCCGACATTGTTTTGTTTTCATGAAGCTATAAGATTAGGAACAAAAGAATATCGGGGTTATTATGACGTAGGAAGATGGATGGCTGAGTGTTCTTTCAGCATTGCTTGACATTTTAGCAAGTGCCATAAGCCGGTTAATATATCTTTCATGTCACAATTTTGGTTGATGCTGCTGCAGTTACTTATTCTTCACACTGTTTGCAGCTCTCATTATTTAGTTTTTTTTTATTCCACTACGGGTAAACTCTTGGCCTGCATCTCACCTGATGGTAAGTGATGATCAGGCCGAAGGTGGAAGCAAGCTGCACCTGGAATTCTCAATCACAGAGGAACTGGCTATCTTGCCTCCAACTGCCGAAACACAGCAATGCTGTTAACATTGTTGTTAAATCAAATCAAACTTTATTTGTGAACATAGGGTACAAAAAGGTCTTAAAAATATAAATTTTAGCGTGATCTCAATGTTACATATTGTCTCACATTGTTGTAATGTTGTGTTATTTTATGTTGTTGTTGTTATGGCGACAGACTTGGATAAGATGGTGGTAGCTAGCCAGGCGGACTTAGAACAAGCCCTACCACCAAACAAAAGTTTGGAGCTGTTTTAAGTTCATCGACAGTCTCAGCCTTCATTTTATTGTCAATCTTTACTACTGTTGAGAGCTATCCTCCTTCTTTTTTGTCAGCTTCTGTATCATGTGACAAATAATCATCTTGTTCTTGCCATACTTGGGTAGATTAAGAATCAAAATAGGTTTATTAAAAATCTTTTCTGGTGTTGAATGTCTTGTGCCATTATCACAATTTAAAACCACATTGCGTTTAAATCGAGCTGCATTGTAGACTGAAGTATATATGCAAGTTTTCATACATATAGTCTCAGATTCACAAACAACGATATATGCAACAGCGTGAATAACAAGGGGAGTGAATCTTACCCACATAATTTTACGGCATATGAGTATATGAGTCACGTCAGTTTTGGTGAACAGAGGCTAAACATATGCTAATACATTGTTCATATGTTCATCGATGTTAATCACTAGAACAACTGTTGCTAGCTGATCGTTGTGTAATTATAGCACCTGTTTTTATATCATCATGTTTTTAGGTTGTTTGTTTGAACTTGTGTCATTTGTAGGTACTCAATTCTTTAATCTTCTGGTTGTCGTCAGTCATCCGTAGATCTTTAAGAGTCTTTACGGGTAATCAGAAGCCCGAAAGTCTGACAACCACTCTTTCCAAGGGATATCGTGTTACCCAGTAGCTGGGTTGTGGAGGTCAGATAGGCAGTCTCTCCATGCAAAATACGTTCAGTCAGCTGCGTCCGGTTAGACTGGAAACCGACCCCAACATAGTTGGGAAAAGCTAGGTAGAGTTGATTTATCCTTTATGTTCTGTTTTGTTTACTTCGCTGGGCTGGTAAACTATACCATTGATATGAGTTAGTTTATTTTACAAGAGTATGGCTGAGGCAGTGACGCCACTGTTCAGCCCGCATAAAATGTTTTCCAGGATGAAGTTTCCTTTATCCTTTCCCCTTTGCGATTATCATCTTTCATTTAATATCGGCATAGTATACATAGTAAGGACCTTCTTTATTTGTGAAAATGCCAAACAGAATAAGTAAATTGGATTTTAGTATGAAGTTTTTTCCATACTTTATATTATCTGATGTCAAGGTATGGAACGAAATTCAATGGCTCACCACGTAGCACTGCCACATCAGCTCAGTTGCCAAAGAGGAAAAAAAAGCAACTCGTTGATTTAATAAAAGTATAAAGGTGGTGTGGTTCCTACAGTCAGATTAGGTTAAAAAAAAGCGGCCAAGTGCGAGTCGGACTCGCCCATGAAGGGTTCCGTAGCAGCAAGTAACATTGAATGAAAGATACCTATCCATAAGGGTTCCGTTTTTGCCATTTGGCTACGGAACCCCAAAAAAGGTATCTACAAGAAAAGCCAGGGTGGTCTATCCTCGCAGATCTCACGGCAAATCATTTTGCATTTTCTATAAAACAGGTACAATTTAGATTCCTGACTGACATTGTGAAACATCGTGTCGGCTTACAAAGTATGTATGAGGTTCGTGTGATTTGTTTGTGTGAATTCTTGTTTGGATGAGCAAAATGTACTGCGTTTGAGAATTTGTATCTTTGTGGTGTTTGATGTACAAAGTCAGGCTGGTAAATGCGAAAATTCCTATTGAGAGAACGATTTCGAAGAAAATGTAAGAAAAGTGTTTGAAAATACCAAAATCTTTTTTTAACTGCGTAAATATGTGCATAGTTTATTTGCAAATAACTTGAGCCATAGTTTCTAAGCTCATCGGAATATTTATAAAATTCAATGTTTTATTTATGAAAGAACAGCGTGAACTAGTATAATGTTAATGTATTATAATTATGGATACGCAAGTGCAGGGTGACCAGAATATCTTGATATTCACGGTGGCGCTGTTAGCTAAGGAAAATTGTCAGCTGTGCGAAATATTCAGTATATTTTCTAATTTAGTTCCAATTTTCGCCGAATGTTCTACATAAATGGCGTAAATTGGACCTTGGGTAGTCCGTTAACTCGTTTAAAATAACTATGTGCATGTATTATCAGTCGCTCATTATATTTATTGGTCAAGAAATCGTTTAATTACTACTATTAAAATTTTGTTGAATCATTACTGCGTTTTAATTAGCAATTTGTATAAATAAGTAAATAACACGACAAATGTTTTTATTTTTGCAATAAGTGTATCTTTAATTGTTATTGTCGAAGGTAATAAAAGTGTCAATTTTATCGTTAAGTACCTATGTTTTATTGACTTAATAATTTATTTAAAAAAATAACGACGCCGCGTATTTCCAATCTATACAAGTCCAGAACGCAGCCATAGGAAACTGCTCGCGTATACATTGTAATGCTGTTTTTAAATCTGTGATTACAATGTATACACGAATTTTGCGTATTGCTGGTGTACAGTTTGTAACGTGGACAAGCGCGTCCTGGTTGCAAACTATACTACATCACTTACGCCTGATAAGAGTTTTAAAGATATAGTCTATAAAAAAAAAAAAAGAACAAAAGTGTGAACTGGGTGAAATGGGTTAGGTTAGGTTAGAACTGTGACCAACCGCGCGCGAGCCGAGCGAGCGTAGCGAGCGGTGCCGCGGCAGCGGCCGGCGAGCGCTACTTCCAAGTTGCTCGCAGCCAGGCAGGCTATTTAATATTAGCGCAAGGTGCATTACGTCGCAAACAAGTTGGTTACCAGTTCACAATTTCTCGCAATCTAAACTCGATTAGTCCGTATGCGTACTGGCACTGTATACTATGGAATGAGGTAGTTAATTTGGTCACTACAAAGTATACGCGAGTATTTGCGTACTACTCTTGTATAGATTGGAAGACCTTAGTAAAAAAGTGATTTCCAATCTATACGCGAGCAGTTTCCTATGGCTGCGTTCTGGCCTTGTATAGAATGGAAAGACGCAACGACGCCAATGCGTCTGGAATCTATGTTAAAAACCACGACTCACTTTAAATGAATCAGAACACTGTAGGCCTGCAGGGCCATCACACCAAAAATGTTTTTGATAAACTTTAATAGTAAATTAATAATTCCAGCCTATTATTGTCCCACTGCAGGGCAAAGGCCTCTTCTCATACAGAGAAGGCACTAGCATCGATCACCACGCTTGCTCAAGACAGGTTGGCGATTTCAGACTTATATTAACCATATGTCCAGGTTTCCTCACAATTTTTTTTCAAGGCTAGTTTTAATATCAGATTTCACAACTAATAAGATCTACGTAGGTGCGAACCCTAGGAAAGGCTAAGGGTTATCATATCACAAAGATACATTATTTGTAACCGATACGTAAAGTTCGTCTTACTCGAGAATGCTTTATCGATACAAATTCATATGCAAGGCGAGATTTAAATGTATACTCAACGTTGTTTAATAAATTATTGAATATAATAATGACGCCAATCCGTCTGGAATTTGAAAATATATAAGTCAGAAACCTTTTACTCGTTCAAAAAAGAAAAAAAAACTAAAGAAAAATAAAACATCAAAATTTATAAAATAACCCTGTACCTATAATATACGGCCGTGTCATCTTACAAAAAGAAAGTCTTTGGTGAACAATTTTTTATCTAAACTAGATTGTGATCAAGGACAGTGCTGTATATATCAAGGATTATAGAAACAAGAAAACTCACTAACTAGGTATCAGATTTCGCAACTAACAAGACTTAATAAAATCTACTGGAGTGCGAACCCTACGACAGGCATAGGGTTATCACAAAGATAAATTCTTTGAACCGATACTAAAAGTACCTCTTGCTTGAAGAATGCTTTATCAATACAGATAAAGTATGCAAGGCGAGATTAAAGTGTCTACTCAGCATTGAAAGGCCTTTGCCCCCGTGAGAACATGCATACTATGCAAGTACAGTCACAGGCATAAATAATGTGTAAAATGCAAAATTCATCAGGCGATGTTCTTCTAAATCTAAAGTATTGATTGAATGAAATGATTAGGTTTCAGACACATAGTACCTTCCAACTAATCTATAATAATAATAAAGCTGAAGTTTTTTTTTTACCCGACTGCCCCAGAAGGAGGGTAATGTTTTTCGAGGGTATGTATGTATGTCTATTTTTTTGGCACGCTCTGTAGCCTAAACGGCTTGATGGATTTTAACATGTGAGGTGTCGTAAGATTCGTATTAATTGTGGGAGTGTCATAGGCTTATAATATTTATATATTGCATCTGCAAATACAAAAAAGAGAGGGGTAGGTTTAAAAAAAAACTACGTTATTGGTATCAAATAAAAGCTAGTAATAAGTCAATATATATTATTTTAATAAAACTAAAAAAATTGGGCTATCAAATGCAAAACGCTAAGCGGAAACAAAATAATGGCGTGGGTGGGGGGGGTGGGGTGGGACGGTAATACAAGAAATTTCACACGAGAAATTTGTACTTTTATGATATAGGTTTTATTTCAAAGTTTTAACCTAAGTTATTCCATGAGAAAATCGCTTTTCAGATTTACCTGTGAGTTTGTTTCGGTCTTTTGTCTCTGAGTAGTCGGTTAAGAAATATCGAACTCATCTTGTTTCAAAACATTATTTATTTTTGTGAAAGTGTTTGCACAATCCTAGTTACAGAAAAAAAACCATTGATCAATTAAGATTTTTTAAAGAATACATTTCGTCTAAGAAATTATACAGGGTGTTTTTTTATTTTATTTTGCAAAAGCATAAATAACTTGTTTATGCATGACTGTACCCATATAATATCATGTCATATTAGGTTACAGTAATGTTTTGCGTAGAAAGCACAGGATTCAGTTTCATGTATTGTGCACATTGTTAAAAGGACGAAGGGAAATTGTGACGGCAGACAATGGAGGTGTTGGATTACCGAGCTTTCCTTATTGTTCATATTTCTCATTTTACTGTATATGTGTTGTATCTGGAGTGAAAGGTTAAAGGGATTATGTTTTATTATGAGATATAACACCTCATGTTTCGTGCTGATATAGGTTTAACCCTGCTTATAGGGCTCTATTTGAAATTCGTGTAAACAACACCTACATTTATTCATAAAAAATCGTAGCCTTAGACATGCCAATGAGGGCACGCCACAATTGCGGCGAAAAGCCCCCTCTTTGAGGAGTGGCTAGAGAGGCGCCACGGCGTCCTCGCCTTCCGCCTGACGCAGGTCCTCACCGGACACGGTTGTTTCGGGAGGTTCCTGTTCAGGATAAGGCGGGAGGAAACGCCTGGGTGTCACCACTGTGTGGATCGCCCGGAGGACACGGTGGAGCATACGGTGGAGGTCTGCCCGGCTTGGGCGGAGCATCGCCTTGTCCTCGTGGAGGCGGCAATCGGCGGCGAGGATCTCTCGCGTCCGGCCCCAGTCCAGACCATGGTACGGAGCGAGAGGGCATGGGAGGCCGTCACCTCCTTCTGTGAAGCAGTAATGCTCGCGAAGGAGGAGGCGGAACGCGTAAGGGAGAGCCAAAGTTCGCGTCCTCACGCCCCTAATCGCCGCAGGAGACGCCCTGAACTAAAGAAAAAGAAAAACTAAAGAAAATTTTAAAATTGCGGGCTACCTTAGCGCATCCCCTAACCATACATTTTTGCCCCTTTATTCATAAACGTTGTTTAAAGTGAAGTAATGATTAGCGACTGTTGTCCAAATAAAAGTTTTCTTTCTTTGTCTTTTTAACCGACTTCCAAAAAGGAGGAGGTTATAATGTTCGTCGCGTATGTTTTTTTTTTATGTATGTCCACCGATTTCTCCATCATTTGTGGACCGATTTTGAAAAAAATTTTTTTGTTTGAAAGGGTATGCTCCCAAATTGGTCCCATATAAATTTTATTAACTTTGCTTGGGTACTTTTTGAGTTATACCTACAAAATATGTATTTTTTTCCCACTTAGTTTGTAGATGATATGATAAGTTCCTGTCACTGGTAGCAGGTAGTGGTATTCGAATGTGTGTGGGGTAGGTACCACAAATAAAAAGTGTAAAATAAAAACTTAAAAAAAAAAACAACCGACTTCCAAAAAAAAAACACTACAAAGTGAAAAATAACTTTAATTTCGGAAGTCGGTGGCAAAAAACGAAAACAGAAAACCCAAGACACCGACTTCCGAAATTTTTTTTGTAAAACGTTTTTATTATTTAACCATTCATTTCACGTTTAAACGTCTCTTCATTTTAATCATCGTCTACGAATAAACCTCTAAGTGCTATGTTATAACAGCTAAATTATTACAGAAACAGTTATGAGTTTATGACACACGATGTATCATCAGTGATAAGATTGGTGATATCTGCATCCGTATCTTAGTGGGGCGCCAACCATAGTGTTTAAATGGAGCGGTTGGATGGGTTCCCACTTATCAATCTATTCTATTGTTTGAAAACTGGGGTGCGAATTTGTGATTGAAATGATCGATATGATATGTGTTACGTTTGTAAATGTTACCATTAAACGGTATATGTGGCTTCAGTTCAATCCTATTAAAGGCTCCGCAGACAGGCGCGAGGCAACGACGCACGAAGGCGGCGCAACACAACTCCGGTAGAACAATTTCCGTGAAGTTTTCATAGAAATTGTTCTACCAGAATTGCGTCGCAAGACCTATCAAAGTAATGAATATCCTTATCCTTATACATATTATAAAACAAAGTCCCCCGCCGCGTCTGTCTGAACGCGATAAACTCAAAAACTACCGAACGGATTTTCAAACGGTTTTCACCAATGGATGGAGTGATTCATGCGAAAGGTTTTAGTGTATAATTCATTAAGGTTTTGTGTAAATTGGCTGAAATATGACGATTATTGTTGAAGAAGTCGGAAAAAATCATGCCGACTGGGAGCTTTACTGGCGTGCGCTGCGTTAACCAGAAAAGATACATCAAATTCATGTTGTACGGTATTGTTCATCTTAAAAAGTTAAAGTCTATCTTCTAAGGATGACCCATAATAACCATTATTATCTTTCAAAGGAGATCACTCATTTAGTAGGGCGACTCGGGCTAAAAAAAAAAAGTTGGCGGCCAGGAATGAAATACATTTTATTTGAAAGGTTACAGGAGTAGAAAGAAAATTGTATGGTGACAACGTTATAATTAATTTAGGGACAAAGATATAGAACGGTCTTTAAAAAATAAAATCGGGTTTGTTCGAACACTTTAACTCGAGAACGGCTGGACCGATTTTCATGGTTTTTGGTATTCATAAAATAACAAAATGGAAAGAACATAATGCAACGGGCGGCCTTATTGCTTGGCAGTAATTTCTACCAGGCAACTTTTGGGTTAGGAAAAACAGCTAAAAAAATATACATTTTGAATTCGATCCCTATTTTTTATATTTTATGATTACAACACTGCTATCTACTAACCAACTAGATATATATATATTACTTGTACCAAATATAATTCCTAATAATTATTAATCCTATTAATCTTCGAACCCAAATTGTTCTCGTCTTTGGTGCCATAGTAAAACATAATGTATTCTATACATATTTTTAAAATATGTAAGAATTATCGAGGCCCACCCAAAAAAAAAAATTAGCCCAGAATGGGTGATCTCCTTTGATACATTTTTTATTGTTATTTCCGAAGCTTTTTTGACCGGTATAGTATTAAAACTTATCCAAAAAAAAAAATTGGCATTTAATTTAGATTAAAATATGCCTTTAAATCATATAATTTAAATTAGTAGTTTAAAAGATATCACAGTTTCAAAATTACGCGGAGCAACGCGGGCGCAGCGGTAGGAGTCAATGACGTTTTCCACTGTTATTAGATATGAAATCTCAGTAGTACGTTCCCGTGGGATATTTTCCGACATCCAGCCGGCGAAGCCGCGGGCAAAAGCTAGTTAAGTATAACTCGGGCATAAATCGTAACAAGATCGTCGTCAAATGCCAAACAGACAAGTGAGCAAATCCATAAGATTATGTTTTATTTAGCCTTGACCGATGCAGGTTATTGACATTTTACACTTACATTTATAGTAGCTTCCGGGATCATACAAGTCGGAACATACAAAGAAGTATCTTCATTTCCTAATTATTGACAATAAACCGGTCATCAGATTTATGAGACGACATATTTGAACAGCCATTAAAGTAAACTTTATATTTTTGAACTTCCTGGTCTACTATTTTATAATTCGCCTTATTAGTGTTCAAATGGCCATGTGATGCGGAGGAATGAGGAAAATATCGTGAGGAAAGTTTTGAGTATGAATGTGGATGGCTATAAGAGTAGGGGAAGACCAAAGAAACGATGGATGGACTGTGTGGAAGATGATATGGATAGAAAGGGGGTGACTACCGAGATGATGACTGATAGAGAAGTATGGGTGAAAGAGACAAATGATGCACCAACCCCAAATAAAATGGGATAAGGGCAGGAGATGAGGATGATGATGAAGAGTGTTAAAATAATTCGTGTCTCCCCAATATATTGACTTACGAGAGAGGACGTGTGAGTCTTTATAATGTGCACATATCGAAATGAGAGAATCTATGCTTAATTTTACCGACGTAAAAAATATTAAAAAAAATATTAAAAAAAATTTTTTTTTGTTCTATTTGACGTCTGATTGTGAAATTTTAAAATTATTGTAAAAAATTATGAAAAAAAAAACAGTTTTTGCTAAAAAAAAACATGTTTATTTTCATTTGAGGGTAGTTTTTTTTTCCACAATTTTATGAGGACGCCTAATTACTTCCAATCATTATGGAGTTTGTTTCATCGCGATAGATCATTTAGTTTAAAAGTTACACCGTTTTGTTGCAAAAATTAAAAAAATATGTATTATTCACTGCTGGCCTCATAAATAACTGAAATATATATAGAATAATAACTTTATTTTTCTGATTTCTTGCAGCTTGCTTATTTTGTATTTTGAAATCTTGGCTATTGTCATTTTAACTTTATCTTCTTTAGCAACGGGAGAGTTTTTTCCGAAACACATTTTCGAACCCCTCCTGTCGTACAAGACGAGTTTTCAATTTGCCAACACATTGCCAATAATGTTAGATACTAACGTGTCATTATTGGCAATGTGTTAGCAAATTGATAAAATATACGATAACACTTAGGTGATATTTCAATTTATACTTTTACCACCTTACCTTTTACTTTCCCAAAAAATTTGAGGTCGGCTTCCAGTCTACAGATGCAGTTGAATATCAATATTTTACATGGCGCGGTTATCTATCTGACTTCCACAACCCAGTTACTGAGTAACACAATACCTGTTCGTAAGACCATCTCTAAAATAAAACCTAATATATCGTATTTTTCTTATATCTCCTCCCAAGCGTGGGAGCTAATGTACGTTGAAATGTCGATACAAGCCTTGTACAGACGCAATAGTAGTAGGAATCAACGCAATACGCGCACAATGGGGCAATTATCTCATGAGTAAATAGCTTGAACCTTGGCTAGTTTACTTTATAGGCTTATAAGTATAAGTAAGCCTTCATTATATGGCACCTGAGAGATTACTCAACTGAAACATAATGAGGTGACACATCTAGTATCGGACGTAGTAAAATACTCTGTTATAGTATTAGGTATACAGCGTGATTTAAAATATCCTCCGCGAGTCAGGATCGTGGTTCAGTAATAACAGCTGCACCGGTCAATCGAAGGTTAAGCTACGCTTGCCGAAGTCGGTTTGTGGATGGATGACAATTCATTACATATCGAGACCCCTCCGTGCCTCGGAAACCACGCTGTCGTTGGTTCTGGCTGTAATTTAAAGATCGTCGTTACGGGTAGTCTGAAGTGACAACCAGTTTTGCCAAGGAGTATCGTGTTCCCCAGTCATTGGGTTGTGGAGGTCAGAGAGGCACTCGCTCCCCATCAATTAATGGGATTCAGCTGCATTCAATAGACTGGAAGCCGACCCCAACACTTTTGCGAACATTTTTCCTTTCAGTTGGGAATAAGTTAGGAAGGTACATATATGATGAGTAGCGATACCTACATAAATGTGCATTAACAACAAACTTATATCTTGCCACGGCATGACCTATTCTTATGACGTCAGTGACGACACGAGATAGGAAGTGTGATGATTTGTATTTTGAAGTGAAAACTTATGGCTTACTATGGCATTAAGTCCGCCTCTGTACATTTTTGTGCTTGAAGTATTAAATAAATAAAAAAATAAAACTTCTTTAGGCTCGTTGGGCATTTTGAGATGGGACTAAACCATTGATTTCGCGACACTGCTGTGACGACACCAGCTTTTGACCATTAAAAAGATATCAACGCGTTGATTACCGCGGTGCCGATTTTTTTTCAAGTTTTCACTTCTGTCGGCACTCCCGGAGTGCCACTATTTTTTTTTTTACTTATTCTGCCGTCATTTAGTAAACACTGCGCCGTAACTACTTCAAAGTTGATTTTGATTAAATTACAGTTTTGTGTGAAGTGAAGTTTCAAGCTCTGTCGATAGTCTTAACTTTAACAGTATGTCGCTGGCCGAATAGTCGACGCAGGCACAATTATGCAAAAAAAAAAAGAAAGCATTATGCATCTGTGGCTACGATCTAAATAGAGCTTTAGCACCTAGGCACGAAGATAGAGAATTTGCATGCTAAGCTCGACCCTATATTTAACAAAATTTTCATATTTTTTGTGTTACGGCCTTTCCCTAGTGGTAGTGTAGGTCTAGTGTAGTTCTCGTTTATGTCTTTTGTCATGTATGACGGCAGTATTAAATTGTACTTGATTGTTTTTGAAGCTTGGTCCAAAAGACATAAAGGAGAACTATACTAGACCATCATAGAAAATAATAGAATACCTTTTAATATGCACACCATATAAAAATACAGACAGAAGTGTAGAATTTACATAGGGTGGTTTTATTGAGTCCAAATAAACGTATATTATTATTTATTTATTACACAATAGGCAGTCTTTTCGCTAAAAGCAATCTTTACCCGATTGCCCCCGAAGGTGGGTAATATTTTTCGACACTATGTATGTATATAGGTAGGTATGCCTATTTCTTTGGCACGCTCTGTAGCCTAAACGGCTTGATGGATTTTAACATATCAGGTGTCGTTCGATTCGTCTTAATTGAGGGAATGACATAGGCTATATAATATTTATATACTTATTGCATCTGCGAAGACAAAAAAAAAAGTGTAAAATAAAAAAAGTTAATTTATAAAATCAAAAAACCCGACTGCGTAAAAAGTGAACTTTAAAAAAACTATGTATAACTTAATACCTATTGCCTCGAGACTCGGTTGGGGTTATTAAATTTTTTAATTTACTTTTTTTTAAGGCAATCTTTGGATGGATTAAAGTGTCATACATATCTATATAAAGCGACTACAATGTGACCTCTGAAACCCAAATATTCTAAATAAAAATTATCGAGATTTACGTAAACAGGTTGGTGTCTAAAAGAAATCTTCGATAATATTTCGCCCGGTAACAAATATTTCTTAACCATCTAATTAAATCTCCAATCGGCTATATAATATAGATATCATAAATTGTGACTAATAATATAACGCAAGCGGGTTATAGATTATAGACCACGGGTCACGGTTGTGTAATAGGTACTGTGTTATGTTTATTTATATAATTTATAAGTTGTGGTTTATGTACTTAGGTTTTGTGGTAAAATTACTGTCGCGGCCTGCAATTGGGGCATTGATGACCTGGTTGCGGCAAAGGTTTGTTTAGTACTTTTCTCTCGGAAATTCAAATTGAGTAAATTAATTATAAATTCCAGAATCAATGACGAACAACGATATTTTTTCACGCGCCAATATGTTCATTTGTGTCTTCTTTACTATAAAACAGCTCTACTTGCAAGCCAAATCGCAAATTTAAATAAAATCTTTGTTAAGATCTCCTTGGTTGCCATGTTTTGAAGTAAAAAGTTCGTTCCATTTTTAAATAACACGACAGATAAAAGTTTTCATAGTAATTCATTTGGCCGCTAAACACGACAGATATGGATTTTCATACAAACATAACCGGCCGGGCGCTCGCATCTATTCGACCAGTATCGCAATTTCGATTTATCTCTAAGAAAGTTGTCAAAATAATGCTCGAATTTCCAAGCATGTTTGAGAAAAATATGTTTTTTGCTGAACTTTTTCAAAAATAATAATATTGCGGAAAAGTGTCGTGGCAGTACCTAAATAATCAAAACACTACAAAAACACCAAATAAATATCCATCAAAAACCATTAAAAATATAGAAAAAGTTTTAAGTTACCTCAGCTTCAAATTAAAATCGTGCACGCAATTAACTTATGTAGCTTGTAACTCGTAGGCGTAGCACACAAAAATGCTACGGTGAACAACAAATTTCTTGAAGATGCTGGTGCCCTGGTATCCTCTCGAATAGTGCCTTAATATCTACGAAGACCAGCACCACAAATCATAATCTGAATCATTTTGAAAGATATTGCTAATCCATTGCTTCTATGTTCGAAAAATGTGTCTGCTCAGCAACGTAAATAACGCAATGAATTTTGTTTACTCGCAATGTGCCCGCTTGGTGGATTACGGCCCACTTCCTCTCACCGAGAAGAGGCCTGTGTCCCAGCAGTGGGAACATTATAGACTGATTGTTTATGCTACTACTTTCAAGGAACATCATACTTTGCGTATGCCTTTACAAATAAAGTTCACCTTCAAGGCATTTTGTTGTTAAATATGTATTCATCTGAACGTCAACAGACGGCACGCAGTCGTTTATAGTTATTTACATATATATATATATATTAAATATGCAAACAATTATTTATAACCAATATATATTGATGAATGATTACAGGCAAAAAACTTGATGAACATGTTCTAGAATGGTTTGACATTTTGATTATTGGTTTAATTTAAAAAAAAATATAATTATTTTCCGTCGATATTCGATTTGCCAGAAGAATTATGACAATGATTGTGGTTATGTATTTAGTTGGTAAGCCTTTATATGAATAAATAAATAATCGTCACTACGGCACGGCGCAAAAGAAAAACCTTTTTAGGATGTGAAACGTTAGTGAAGGTGGCCAAGTGTTTATTTTAACAGATTTAAACACGAATACCTACATAAACAAGAAACGCAATGTCACATAGAGGTACAGCTACTTATAATAATTTTCCTTGTAACAATTTTGTGTAAAATAACAGCTGATCTAATCTGTTGATCAACCTGTATCTAGACATGAGAAGTATTTACTAGAACAGGTATGGTATGTTACTAGAACAGGTATTAGTTATTTTTCTGGACTAGGCCGCACCTAGTACCAGGCGTAAAATACGAACTACATCGAATATTTTCTATCAAAGCGAGAGTTTTATCAATATCGACTATTATTTGTACCATTTATAATGTAAATAGCGTTCTACAATGTCAACCCTTAAAAACATCACTCATTTTTCGTGCTTAAAATACCAAACTATTCTGATTTATTTAATATTTCTTTGATACGGAACGCGATCCGTAGAGTCCGTATTGAAGTATTTGGCGAAGTATTTGGCATATTGAAGGAGAAGCGACGGCACACCTCTACCTATATCATACTCATCATAAACAAAATCATTCTACATCGTACTTTACTTTATAAATAAAAACAAAAGAGGCACGTCGACTCCATAGCCAAGGTATGTATTTTCAAATTCAAACACATTCCTTTTCACTGACGGTACTCGTCAGTTGTTATCTGCATAACATTTTCATTCCCCGACTTTAAGTCTGGCATGCTCTGGGCACCACGTTATCAAGTAGACTGGCTCATAATAATATATTCACCATGAGCTCATCTGTCTAGCCTTTTCCCAACTATGTTGGGGTCGGCTTCCAGTCTAAACGGATGCAGTAGAATAAGTGTTTTACATGGCGCGACTGCCTATCTGAACTTCACAACCCAGTTACTGGGTAATACGATAACCCTTGGTATGGCTAGTTGTCAGACTTCCGGGCTTCGCATTACCTATAACAATTGTCTTATGACAGCCGGGACCGAGGCACGACAGGGTCTCAATATGACTGTAATAGATGGTCACCCATCTACAGACAGACCTCGGAAAGCGTAGCTTAACCTTCAATCGACCCCTGCAGCCATCCCGCCTTATCCATGAGCTATTATCATAATTATAATTCGAAAGAACGACATTTTCTTCGGTCATCACAACGTTGCGTTAACGCGGACCACGCAACTTGTGAGCAAAAGCCGTAACTGCCATTGTTCTAAGTATTTTCTAATTGGTCTGATCCACCGATTGATTCCCACTATACCAACGTACTAAGTATAATATTTTTTATGACAATTTTTCTAACAAAGACAATTGCTATCGACAAGGGACTGTAAGGTAAAACGCATGTTAATTTATTAATCGTTTGTATGTAGTGTCTGATTATTACGACAGGTTACATGATAGAAACACGTTCTTCTTGACATTTCATAGATAAGTATTGGTAATGATGAGCCACAGTGCGACTGTGGAGCCACATCGTAAACGATGCCTCACCTCTTGTCGTGGACGTGGTCTCTATACAATAACACCAGCACTATGGAAGACCTTTGCGAGCCCAACGATAACGCTATCAAAGTTTTCGAATTATGATCGAAGCTTATTTAAAACTGATAAATGGAATCCTCGATACGACGAAGAAGAAGTATTGGTATACGGACAGTCCATATTTTTGTTTTGATAATAACCTTCGGATTCGGGAAACCCAATGACTGAGTCACAAAACACAGTTTGTTGTTTTGACAGGTTGATCAAAATAGCAGCACAAAAAGTAGAGAAGTTTGCCCTTTTCATAGCATAACCTTACCTTTTTTTTGAAGTGAAAACTTCTTTAGGCGCGTTGGGTATTTTTGACATGGAACTAAACTATTGATTTCGCGACACTAATGCAATTTACCGACACCGTGCAGTAAAAGACATCAACGCGTTGATTACCGCGGTGCCGATTTTTTTTCAAGTTTTAACTTCTGTCGGCACTCCCGGAGTACCAGTTTTTTTTACTAGCCTACGCTGTCCCACTCCTGGGCAAAGGCCTCCCTCCACTCCTTCCAAACTTCGCGAGCCAGTGCGTCCTCCTTCCAGTTTTGACAGAACCTATCCAGCTCGTCCCGCCATCGACTACGTGGTCGACCGCGACCCAACCTCACTGTCTCAGGGCACCAGTTTTTAGCGAACCTACTGTGGATCATTTCAGGACGCAAAAGTACTCTCTTAGTGTATTAAGTAACGGTACCTAGTATTACGCAGTCTTCCTGCTGAAACATCTGAGGGTGACATCGAAAGTCATAAAACAAATTCTCGCGTTAAATTCATGCTGACGTGACACAGACAATTTTCAATTTGCCGCCAAATCGCATACACAATAATATTGGCAAAGAGTTCCATTTTCAAAATTTGAACTATTTTTTGTAAGTGGCCAGTTCTAAAAACTTTCAGTGTCGCCCTCGTACATTAATTTATCGGTATTGTACGTATATCTGCCAAAATACTTTTTTTTAATAATTGACTGAAGTGAGCTGTCATTCCTCCTGATGCTAGGGATTAACACTATTGACAGGTCACTTCACCTTAGTTTTCGAGGCGAGATTTTTATAGAATAGTTTTGCTAAACTAATATCCCTCATTTTCATGTTTAAAGCGCAGATATATGATTTTAGTGACTTTCAAATCTGTTATTACGCCTTCAAATAATGCAAGTAAGTTATGCAAAAATGTATGTTAAACTAGAACGCAAACACATACATTCTTTATATGAATATTTAAGTATTGTAGTAAAATACTTTATGAAATAAATTCCGGAAGTAATGTCTTCCCAAAGCATAAAAAAAACGATACTGCTTTCAAACTACTTAAGATATTTTTATGTTTTTTGTTAATGAACAGACAATTTTATTATCTATAATTGTAACTGTTTTTTTCTTCAAATATTCATCTTTTCGTTTCTTTAATAATAAATATTCCCTATGAAACCGAACGGCGGCGCGGGCGGCGTGGGCGGCGTGGGCGGCGTGAGCGCGACCTTACTAGGGTAAGGTCGCGCTCACGCCGCCCTTAATAAGGCCCTTAATTATTGTAATAGGTAGCCTGATAAACAGTTATTGAACATGATTATATTCATTGAACAATAACATAAATAATAATCATAATAATGGCTACGTAATCTAAATAGTCCTCCACGGTAAACACACAGACATACCTACTCTTCAGTATATCGATATTTATGTAAACAAAGTTATTGTTCCTCAGAGCTCTTTGCGGTAACAAGCCAACAGAATATATCGTTATGTCCTTTTATAGTAATTGCCTATTTTCCTATTTTGATGACCTAACTTAAGGTATAAGTATAGCAAATATGGACATTTTAGAAACTGCTGTACCTACAGGAAGAGTACGAAGAGTGTCTCTCTTTGTTTAACGGTTTATTCTGTAAAAATCTCACCATGTAATTATTCGGGTTGAGTTGACTCGGGCCGAGCTGTCACTGCCCAAAACTTAGGTAAAGTGAGCTATCATTCCACTTTATGCTAGAGATTGATACTATAGACAGCACACTTCAAGTTCACTTCACCTACGCTGAAGCCCATTATGAAATCCTTCCCTTTAGAAAATATCGTGCTGAATCTCACATTGTACACACTCGCACATATGTTTTGATTTGTTAAACGAATTAACAATCGATCAATCAAATTACTTAACACGTTGGACAGCAGATTTTTAAAGTTTTTTAAACCCGTATTTTTAATTGCTCTCATTTCATTTTGCGTGAGAATGAGCAAAGCGGTAAATTAATTAATCTAATTATCGTTAAATTCAACTGTCTGACTCATCACCAAAATGTTTAAATTCTTAAACATCGCCATTTAAATACAATAAGACTATTCAACCAACTGGACTTCTTATCTAAATAAATGCGAGTGAACGCTCTTCTATACTTTACCGAAACAACAGAACCTATTTAAAAGACAGTACCTACATTTTCAAACAATAGAATTGTGGAGACCGATGGTCGTACCCGTGACCCAGAGAACCCTGACCTATCGGAGACAGCAACTGGTTGGCACACGAGGTCGTTTCTAACTCCTAATTATTCTAATAAAATTACTAGCATTTAGCACTTTGATAACGCAAGAGGCGCTTGTGGTTGCGCATTCGTTGATAATCAGAGTAGATGCAGTGTTGCGTAAATGTGTGTTGTAATAATTGTAATGTTACGCACTTGTGCGGTTTGGTGTTATATAGATTTTATCAGAACACCAACATGTGGACATGCCTATTAAAAATAACCCTCATCACAATGTTGCATGCATTATATGCATGCGCTATGTTTAGTCAATAGGCACAGCGGCACAGGCACAAATCATTTTCTATAGACCAGATATACTTGGTTTTAATGGTGGGGTGACTTCAGCATAAATTCTCTTGAAAAAATAAACTAACTACATAGGTGTGACATAGGTACCAATTCAAAACAAAGTGCATTGTATAGTAACACTGAATAAGGACATTTTACTTCGGAGTGCCAATGAATAATTTCCTAAAAATAAATATATTTTCTTTTAGTCACACTCACAATGCAATGGTGACCTCAATTCGATTACTTTAGGTAGGTACATCAAATTTACATTATTAAGTGAGTTGAGTCATAAATAAAACGAAAACAAACAACCCTACTGAAATAGAATCTGCGCCCTTGGCAATATTATTAAATTAATTTGATGTATCGAACATTATAATAATTAATTTATTCTATTCCCATCACTATGGCAGCGGAGTCACAATATTTTCTTTTGAATACGGAACTCATTGGTGCGTTACTACAGGTCGCTACAGAAAAAGTGGTCAATTATGAGTTTTCGCTCCATTTCTCGATGTGATTGACTGGCGCTGGGGCAAAAAAGATGCCATGAGGAAGTGAACTACGGTTGACGACTGATGGCACAAATTGATGGGAAATTCGATGACCGGAATAGTATTTTGATCACAAATAGCGCTTAATTTTGGTTATCAAGTATACAAACACGTTGTGAAAGTGTGTGTAAGCGCAGGAGCTCTAGGTAGGTACCGTCCGAGACACGGGCGAAATCGGTGGTGTTTGTGTGTGTGTTATGTGCTGACGTTAGACGCTACTAGTCTTCACGCACACATTCGCACCGCGTTTTTATACTTGGTTACCACAAGTAAAGCGCGCGTCGCTTCGCGAGGTAAAAATACTGTAGCAGCCTTCAGAGAGACTTGTCCCTAGATGTTTTTAAATAAATGAAATATTGCAACTTGTATGGGACTGTCCAATAGATATATCCAGAACATAACGTGAAAATTACCTAAGTGCTGTTTTAACGTTGATGTAAATGAACATGATAGGTCGGGGAAATTACGTTTGAACTCTGCACTAAATCTTAACAGCGATTTTTTTCTTGAATCATTTTTGTTTGTATTTAGCTCTTTTGTGAACATAAATTGAAGCCAAATAATTACATAGCAGGATAGTTTTGGTTACAATATGTAAAAAATTGGAAAAACCATTTTTTTATTATTATTATGCATTTCGTCCACGAAAACTACTATCAACATAAAATTACGATATCAGGAAAAATAAACAATTATTTTTATTTAAAATTGGGAAGTACGAAATGATAAAACTTGTTATTTGAACTCCAGCTTTATCTCTGGGGCTTTCTTGAATGTTGACCTCTTACTCTGAGAATTCCTCATATTTATGCTTTGACAATAATTCTTAAGTAAATATTAACGATCTCATATCAAATGTACCTATTATACGTAGACCAAAGATAAAAGAATGTTCGCGCGTGTTAATAGCATCACTTTCCACATTACCCGCGCTATTCACCGGTAAATAAAGTTTTAGTATCAATTTGGCGGTAGCGAAGCCGCCATCTTTTTAATGGAGTACACACGAAGATTCTTCGGCTTTCTTTGAATGCTGAATTTTTATGACACATAATTACAAAAATACTTACTTCATTATTTGTAATTGTTTCTGGGATTCAAATGTTTTTGCGTTAATTTTATCTTATACTTCTTGGTTTTGCCATCATGGGTCACTAGCGTGATTTTTCGTAGGTTTTTCTTGAAGATAGTTAGTTGTAATAAAGAAGTGACATAATGTTGTGTATGACGACTACATGACATTATGTTGGTCTTAGTCCTTCTTGACTATCTACTTATTCCTATTTTTTTGTATTTTTTCCGTCATCATTAACCATGACTATGTTATTGGTCACCGTTACCTTTAGTTATTGGCAGCCATAACATTATTACAGGCAGTTAATCTAGCTTTCAAGTCCCACCTGCAAAATCTAAAACAGTCGCATGCACCGAACTCATAAAACGTGCAGTAGTAAAAACCGCAACACCTAAACACCCCCTTAATAGCTGGGGCATAAAACTACCATAGACCATGGCCGTAGGGTGGCCCAATGCCAGCCAGCCCATTAGCCACACAAGTTCAGGGCAACCTTGGTATGAAGTTCATGATCGGATGGAGTCACGCGATGCCACGACCCTTGCTAGAGAGGGGCTCGATTCTATCGACCGGTTTGTTTATAATTACAATTTTTTTGATGGCTTCATGGAATGTGATGCGGAGGAAAGTTCGATGGATATGAGAGGGAAGGATGAAGAAACGAGGGATGGATTGTGTGTAAGATTATATGCATATATATGTAGCTAGAAAGGTGGTGAATGCTGGGACAGAAGGAGATATGCTGCGCGCACTCCAAGTAAATTTGGATAAGGACAAGAGAATGATGAGCTGGATTAGATTTTGGAGACGATATAAGTGTGAGTGATGTGACTTGGGCACAGACAAGAACAACTGACATATTGATCAAATCTTTATAAACGAAGAAGTTAATACATTCAAAGTAATTAGGTTTAATTAATTGAGGAGGAATAAAAATAGAATTTGAAAGGTTTATTGATGACCGAGTTGACTGTTTGTTTATTGCTTTCTTCACGCGAATAGATCATGCCATTAATATTTAAACTTCAGTTATATCAAAGTTAATTTCATTGTTTACAAGGGTAAATTCGTAGTCAAAAGTCAATATATTTTAAGGTAAACAAACAAAAATATCTCCCCATCATGGCACCATTACCCCTGGGCGTCTAACAAGGACAGGGTCGCAGTCACGGCCGCCATACAGCCTTGTTATATCATGGTATTATGAGCTTCCGCATTCATTTCACCCCTTTTTTTGCCTACGACAATGTTGGGGTAGTTTTGCAATTTTGTTGTGCTGTAATCGCTAGTTTCCTGCCTTTGACTTCGATTGCGTATGTTTTGAATATCATATTTTTTTTAATACAATAGACGTTGATATATTTAGTAACCTGTTCCGCTTAACTATTCCTAAAGAGCCATAAAAAACTCTGTAAGAAATCTACACGTGCTTCACCTCCATAATCTTCAGGATAACGATTGACGTGTCGCGAACCCGAACACGGCGTGTAGCCACACCGAGCGCTGGACGCAGAGAAATCGTAACAGACAGACTTGCTTTCGCATTTATAATATTATTGTGGATCTTATATGCCAAATATTTTATTTTTATTTTGTTGCTCTTGTCGGGACCAAATCTTTTCGTTTCGCCTTGTTCTCGAAGGCACATAATTTTATGTAAGTCAAACTGATGGGGAAGTAAACAAAAGTTTCACGCCTCGTGTAGATTCTAGGAGAAAGTTTATCTCTTTGTTTGCTACGTTTTCTCCGCTAATCTACCGAATCGCTTTGGATGATTAGATACTGGTGAGAGTCGAACTTACTGCATAGAAAAAGTCACTTCTTATTCTGGAAAATTTAAAACGTGACAAGGGCCCAGCTAGTAAACAATCCTTGAAGATAGTGTCCATCTATAGACCCGTTAAAGACACCAATACCCCTGAGATTACTTCCTGAAGGACAGCCGCTGTCATGGCCGCAACACAACCTTGTCGAAAGTCGAAACACTATGCCATTAGGGAACTTCCGTCCGTATAAACGTCCAGGGTAAAACTACGGGCTATGTTTTGATTTTAGCAGGGTAAGCCATCAAGGAATGGTCTTCTATTTTCGTAGTTATTTTGTAGATTTTAATTGAGAAACTTTTATAATTGGTTTTTCGATCCCAGCAAACGTTATGAACTCGCAAAATTCAAAGAAATTCTTTTGGTCCTATACCCGTGGGACGATATTCAGGATTTTTATCAACGATTTTTTGTTACATTCTTTGACAAAAATGTATAAACGTTTTAGCTTGCTTTTCATTCGTAATCGTTTAAGGCCGAAGTTTTTTAATTTCTGTTGTTTTTCTTTGCGAATTTTCTTTTTCGTCCAAGTGTAATTTCAGCTTTGAATTGACAAGAGAAAATTGCGGTCGCTTTTCCGAGAATTGTTTACCTTCTCGTGCGATGTTATCGACCTTTATTAGGTTTTATTGAGGTATTATTACAACTACTTATATTCGTATTTGAGGAATGGTTCGTTCAACTTTTGTCTGGACGAAGTAATTGATTCTCATAATTCTCTTTTCATTTACTAACATAGGAATCTAACTGGAATATGGTAGGAAAATTTGTGGATTCGATGTCGGGATAAAGGAACTTTTTATTCTAGTTTAAATAATCCGTTTATTCTACAATTTCCACCTTGAAATTGTTGATTGTGGCTCGTAAAAATCCGTGGTTCCGTTTGTTCAGCTGCCAACAATAAAATTCGACGTCAGCGCTCCTAGTCCAACCATGTGCTAATGTAAACATTATTCACTACATACCTACCGTTTTGTAAATATTGTATTAATAACAGACGGCGGCGTTTTGATAACAGCCTCCCAGTAGCGGAATAGTGAATCCATAAAACATGAATATGTAGAAGGAAAACATTTGCTAGTTGGTACGCTATATTTAGAGATCGATTACCTATGTAGTTGTATGTCCATACTGTGGACTAACATGTCACACAATATGTCGCTACTAAGCGCGCTGTGGGATATTCAACTTCGGGCGCTGAGCCGACTGTTAAAAATTCTACAGCGCGCTTTTAGGTGTCGCCTGGTATTAGTGAAAACGGGGATTACCTTTTTTCTAAATTCTCTTTGTTTGCGATACACTAGCAAGATCACACTCACTCATACTCACCATTCACACACACACACTCCCCTACTCACCACCCACACACACACTCCCCTACTCACCATTCACACACACACTCCCTTACTCACCACTCACAAACACACCCCCTCCCCTACTCACCATTCACACACACACTCACCCCCATACACATTCACTCACTCACACTCACACATGTCTCTCGTTCTCTTACTTGCACTCTTCAGACAGTCTGAGTTTTTCTGGAACTGTGTGTGTTTTGTTACAACAATTGACGGCAAACAGTGGCCACTTACGACAATCCAAATGTTGAACATTTTCTTCAAGTTCCAAGTTTAATTTCTGCGCGATCTTTAACCTCTTATCAGACTCTGTACCAAGTAATCCTTCTGTTCTAGTTATTTTGTGGTTACCGACGTGAGAGGTCATTCGCACCCGCAAAGTCGTTCACCTAATAACAAGATAATTATTAAAACATGCGTGACACACTTTCGGCTTCACTTTTGTGTTTTAGCCAGATTAGATAACATTGTAATAATCACGTTGAACTGAAAATATTAAAAATAGTCCACTTCATAATCAATCTATAATGTGCCCACTGCTGGGACACAGGCCTCCTCTCTGTGAGAGGATGTGGGCTGTAAGCTGTAATCTACCACACGGGCTCACTGCGGGTTGGTAGATGATACAAGTCTTCGAATTTTTGGTTCTAGGATATGCCGGCTATCTCACGATGTTTTCCATCACCGTTTTAAGAGCAGTGGTGATGAAATTATTTATACAAAGTTAAGCCACTGTCAACTGGGCTCGAACCTACGACTTACAACTTGTACGTCCCCCGGCCGTTACCACAGAACCACCACTGCTCTCTCAAAAATGATCCCCTTACTACTAGGAATTTATTTATTTGGTTCACCAACATTAGGGTAGTTGCCTAGGTAAAAGAAATTCTGTTTAGCCCGAATTTTTCCAGAGGCCTAGCTAGATCGATTTTGTCCGCCGTTTAATAGTGGTGATGTGGCGATGAAATAACCACCACAACCACTGCCTTCTGTTTCTACTAAAATGCTTCTAAAGAAATACTTATACAGTTATATTAGATACCTAAATGCTGTTCATATACCAAAGATTGTTTTTCTTACCCCCATTTAATGATAACAAGCAATTGGCTCCTATGTTTTTCTTTCGCCCCGAGATACGCAATGTACGCAAAGGGGAGAAATTGTTATCTCAACTCCAGCGGCTCTTAATTAAATTCATTTAAATATAACATTTTCAGCGAGAAAAGGGCTGCGAACGTCGATTGTTTTATAATTTTCTGCGTAACATCAATAGAATTTGTTTTTAGAATTTATCATTTCCATTAAATGATAAATTCTTTGTGGTTACGTTAAAACCATTTGATACAGTAGAAATTTGAATTTTTTGTGTCGTTTAGAATATTTCAAACACAATGTAAATTGTTTGTGAATAAATGAATTGAATTGAATTCAATACCTACCAACTTTAGACTGAGCTATTTAATGTAGGTATTGAATTTGCCAGGCCAAAGTGATCTTAAATTCTCATAATAACATAAAAAATTGGGCTAAGTGCAAATAAATATTAGACTAAGTAGGGGAGAGTGTGTATGAAAGAGCCAAGCTTTGAAAGAGCCGATGCGATTATCTTCCACTTAACAAAATCTTACCATAATTCAATTGTACTCTTTGTATGGCAACACTGGACAGCTGTTACCCACAGACATTTGACAGTTCTACAAAATCAAATGGCGTCGTAGGACTGAATTGAAAATTTTGAAGGCAAAATGTAAGTATTTTTGGGTTTACTTAAGTTTTTTTGACAAGAAGTGTAAAGCATAGGTTGACAAAACGAATATGTTGTATTGTTATGCATATAGTTGGCATTATTTTACACAAATATTATTGTTATGATGTTATGGTAAGTTGGCTGTAATTTGAGGTTATATTTTTGAATACAAAATGTTTTGAAAGAGCCATTGTCGAGTCTTTGAAAGAGCCGGCTCTTTCATGACACGAAAACTGGCTCTTTCAATATACTACTAGCTTTTAGTTTAACATTGCCCTCTTTTTTATACCTATTTAATACTGTTAATCTTTCAGACTAGAAAAACATGTCTTTGCGAGCCTCAGTACCGAAAAAACGGCAAAGACCCACAACTGCAGTAATAGAAGAGGCTGTACGAGAAGTGATTGCGGAAAATCAATCCATAAATAAAACAGCATTAACATTTGGTATATCAAGAGCCTATTTGGCGAAAATTATTAAGAAGGCTAAGAATTCTGAGGTGGAGTATGTGCATCGCCCAAATATAGGTAACAAACGCATTTTTTCTAAAGTTCAAGAAGACTTATTGGTTTCATATCTTAAAACTGCATCTAAAATGTGTCACGGTTTGACGAAAACACAAACAAGAGAATTAGCTTTCCAGTATGCAGAGGCAAATGCTATCTGTCCAGAAAAATGGAATAATGACAAAATTGCATCTGTGGAATGGCTCCGAGGCTTCATGTCAAGACACAAAGACTTGTCAGTCAGAAAACCTGAGAGCACTTCTTTATCCAGGGCGACAAGTTTTAATAAGACGAATGTTGGCATATTCTTTGAAAAGCTGACCAGCATTTACGAAAAGTATAATTTCCCACCACACATGATCTTTAATACAGATGAAACAGGATGCAGCACTGTTTCAGCCCCACCTAAAATCATCGCTGAAAAAGGCTCCAAACAAATTGGGCAGGTTACTTCAGCTGAGCGTGGTACGCTCGTAACCACTCTGTTTTTTATTAATGCTGCAGGTGGCACTATACCCCCTGTCTTTATCTTTCCACGTGTGTATTATAAAGACCATATGTTAAATAATGGACCTTCAGTAGCACTAGGTTTAGCACATGTTTCAGGCTGGATGACTGAGAATAATTTCATGAAGGCTATGGAACATTTTGTGATTCATGTTAAACCATCAGAAGAAAATCCAGCATTGATTTTATTGGATAACCATGCCTCCCATGTTAATCTCCGTGTAATAGAATATGCCAGACAAAATTTTATAAAAATGCTGACTTTTCCACCTCACTGCAGTCATAGGCTCTGGACGTCACGGTATATGGGCCATTCAAAACCAGATATCGAATAGCTATGAATGAGTGGATGCTTTCGAATCCTGGTAAAACTGTTACTATCTACCAAGTTGCGCAGTTTGCTAGAGATGCTTATTTAGCAGCTTTTAGTCTGCAAAATGTGACTCAAGGATTCATCAAAACTGGCATTTATCCTTTGAATTCTAATACATTCTCCGATGATGATTTTCTTGCATCATACGTGACCGACAGACCTAATCCAGTTTCTCTTGATGATTCTACGCCGGAAAACGTGAGACCAAGAACACCAGAGTGCAGCAATTTTCATATTAACACTTCAGAAGCTCCTGGAATTCTAAATGTCGGATCCATACCCACAGATAGTTTGATTGACAACATCCCATTGCTAGAAAGTTTACAGCCATCAACATCAGTATTACAACAAATTGCAAGTCCTGAAGTTGTAAGACCTTTCCTAAAATCAGGACCCAGAAAAAAAACTAAGCCTAACAATCGCAAAATGTTTTCAGCTATAATCACAGATACTCCTGAAAAAAACAAGATAGAAGAAAAAGAAGGTAAAGCCAAATCTAGAAAACCTATTGTTAAGAAAATGACTACAAAACAAAACATAAGAAAACTAAATTCTAAAAAACAGGATGATTCCAGTGACACTAGCATTAATATATCTTTGCACGATGATACATCATTAACAAGCTCAGATGACGAAATAAATTTATTAGAATTCAAGAAACAGAATAATTTACAGCAAGATAAAAATAATTGTATTGTGTGTAATGGACACTATTCTCAGAGCAAAGAAGAATGGTACCAGTGCAAAATATGTGAAGGGTGGACACATGAGTCTTGTGGTCACAAAAGAGTGATTAATTTCTTCTGCCAAAAATGTTTTTAATTGTTTTGTCATAGTTTTATAAAAGTATTATTAATGATTAAGATTATTGTAAGATGATTATTTGAGACTGATCAAAAGCTGTGATTTTTACTTACGTTTAATTATGATTATAATATTAAGTTTATATAATATTAAGTTTATATAATATTAAGTTTACGTTTAATTATGATTATAATATTATAATTAAGAGATATTAAAATTGTTAAAAACTAGTTTGTTTGTACAAAGTGGAATCTGGCTCTTTCATAGCACACGGTAGCTCTTTCATTGACAGGCTGTTTTGAAAGAGCCAATTTCCCATTTTTTTAAAAGTAGCTATATTTCAGATTTCTTACATTGTTACCATTTTTTTTTAATTTCAGTACCATAACTATTAAACTGATTATTGAAAAAAAGTATTTTTATTTAAAGACAATCAGCCTAAAATGATTTTATTTAATACTTTTTAAAACTGGCTCTTTCATGCACACTCTCCCCTACGATGATCCTACGTGCACTTATTTTTTGTATTGATTATGACGAATTAAGATGATTGATGTCGTTAAAAGTACATTAAAACTGTAAACCGATCATCCTTTGCGAAAACCGTTAACCGATCAAACGAATTTCTTCATAAAAAAACGAATTACTTACCGTTTTATTTATCTTGAGGAAAAAGACTACCGATTACTCAACTAGAGATGACTGAAGCTTACGCAAACAGAAAAATGCGGTAGTATAAGATAAGTATATTAAATATTAATGAATAATAAAACAATCAAGTAGTCTTGTTTCTTATTCCTTTTTAGGGTTTCGTGCCAAAAGCTACCCTATTACTAAGAGATGTCAGCACAACTGAGGGGGTCCGCTAGGGCCGATGCCTGCCGGGGTTGCGGGTTTGTCCGAAAAGTTTACCGTGGCCCCTGGCAACATACAGGCAACTGAAGGAACACGGGTGGGTTTTTATTCAGTAAGAGTCTGACACGCCCTCCCTCTCCCCCCAGAGCGGGAGAAGTTATTTCATAATTTCCCACCCAAAAAAAAAACAAAAACCCCTATTACTAAGGGACCTCTGTCCGTCCGTCTGTCTGTCACAGGGCTGTATCTTTTGAGTCGCAATAGGTAGACACTTGAAATTTTCACAGTGTGTAGGTACTACTATGTCCGCTTTATCAACAAATAATAAAAATACAAAAATTTTAAAAAATAAATAAGGGGTACAACATACAAGAAACGTGTAGTTTTCGGCGATTTTTGCTGTTAAATAAATACAGTATTAAATATTTTACGATGTTACGAAATCATTCGTGTGCGTCTTGTTTATAAAAATAAAGAAAAATGAAGTCTCATACCGTCGACTTCCTAAGCCTCTTATCATTTCACGTAACATATGTGTCATTATTAAAATCTTTTACAAATAAAAGAAACAGATAATTAATGTAACACCTTACGTAATCTTTTACTAGGAAGTTGTACTTTGACATTGCGAATGTATTAATATAATATTTTAATTACCAGAAATGTTTTTCGGCTTAAAAGGGGGTAAATTTTATTTGATCAGAATGAAAAATCACTTAAACGGGAAAGATTTAGTTGAGAATAGATAAATTAGTTTTTTGATAAGATATAGCTGCTTGTGAGTAACGTTGCATCCTATTTCTCAAATCCTTCATGATTTAATTATGCAAAGACTTTTATCTTTTATATAATGAAACATATTATTATTCAGCTCCAATCGATTCATATCCGTAATTACATATTTAAAGAACTATATAAGAAACTACAAAGGTGTTTACAAGGCAGTTGTGAGTGGAAAGGTCGAGATCGACGCCCTAGCAGGACATAATATAGTGACCTTATTGGTGATGTTCTTCAGAAAGGTCAGGTGTGTAGTACTCGTAAACGGCGTGCGTGTATGACTAAATGTATGAACGTAAACGAAGCAAAAGGAGCAGGATCGTAGCAGGTGGCGTTTTGTAGTTTCTGCCTACCCGCATGGGAAGAAGACGTGAGTTTATGTATGAAGGTATAAGAAACTAGTAAGTATGATTTAGAAAGAATGAAAAAAAAAAATGAAATGTGGGTGTGCTACATGGACACCTCTGCCCAACCCTTCAGGGAAACAAGGCGTGATGTTATGTTATTATTTGTATGATATATGCCAGTAACCTTGAGTGGTTAGCTTGCGTGTTCTGTACTGAGCTCACGCAACGTGTCGTACGTCCAGCCAGTAATAGGACTCGCCCGTCAAGGAGCGCTGTCCCAAATTATACGCATTATTAATTTATTATACATAAATCAAAAGGTATTTTTATAAAACACGGATACTAAAAGATCAATAATTAAACTATCTTTAAAATTGTGAAGGTTTCAGAAAAATACGCTTGATAGAGCTTGCGTGATTCTCAGTTTTTATCCGCGTTAGACATAACTTTACAAAATAATTTCACTATGTAACATAATCATAATCTAGAATATTCCTATATTAAGTTATTAAGAAAATGCTCTAATTTAACATATATGTTTTCCAAATCATTAACACTACTCGTTTAGACGAGATCTTCAGTATAAGATCATTAAAAGTCGGTTATCGTCGCCTTAAGCGTAATGTTAATCTTGAGAGTTCCTTCCTGCACAAGATACTAAAACTACAATGAATACTGATTACACAACAAAAAATAATTGAAGCTACTTTATTTTAAGAACGTATACATAACAGGAAACAGTAAAACGACGCCATTATTAAAGGCAGGTATGCAATGTCAGTTTTCTTTTACGACGCACATCCCCAATTTCCGTCAGTCACCAGAGCGGTGTGTTTTGACGTTTATAGCTTTTTCACGAGCGATTAGCTAAAAACTTTTGTTTTTCATAGGCTACTTTATATGGAGAGTGACGATAAGGTTTTATGGGTCTTCTAAGGTCAAAATATATAAGAAAAATATAAGTGTAGGTACAGTCAGCAGTACAGTCAGAGGGTCGTGGCTAAATGATTACAGCCGCATGGGTCGTTCAAAATTTATTTATTCTAGTTTGAATAAATAAATTTTGAACGACCCATGCGGCTGTGAATCAGCACTTTTCGAATGTCAAAATTATATAAGTCAGTCCCCCAAAACACCCACCGTTCACCACTTCCTAGTGCTTTAGTTGGGAAGAAGTGGCGCAACAAACTCCCCAGCAGCACAGCTGTCTGTTCAGTTAGAAAAATAAATAAAATTCGAAGGTTAAGCTACACTTGCCGCGGTCGGTACGTGGATGGATGACCATCCATTACATATCGAGACCCTTCCGTGCCTCGGAAAGCACGTTAAGCCGTTGGTTCCAGTTATCATTCATAAATCTTTGTCAGTCGTTACATAGTCAGAAGACCAAAAGTCTGACAACCAGTCCTTACCAAGGGCAATCTCAGCTGCATCCGGTTAGACTGGAAGCCGACCCCAATATAGTTGGGAAAAGCTCAGGCAGATTGATTTGAGTCAGCAATGAAAGTATTTTTTTTTTGTGGCCATTGTTTTGCCAGCAACGGTGACATTTCCAAATTCCAATGACGTTTCGAATCGATATGTTATCGTACAAATGCGATTCTCTTTGGAACTAAATGTCATTCGTATCGGGGTTATCGTTATCGATAATAATGTAAATGCTCTCATTATTTCTGCTTTATTATAAGTACACTTGTATTCATTATTATGGGAGCGATATCGTAGCCATGTGATATACAAACGTGTGTATCATAAACGTGTGGTCATATTTAAGGGTGGGGTTGGTCCCATAGAGAAAGTTGTTCATTTTGATGGTCTGTACCAGTCCCCTCAAAATATGACCACACATTTCTGATACATGCTGTATAAATTGTGTTGATATTTTATAACCCTGTCCGATCCGAAAGGGGCACATAGGTACTCCAATAACATTACCAAAAAACCGGCCAAGTGCGTGTCGGACCACGCACAATGAAGGGTTCCGTAGTTGGGATGAATTTATCCCAAAAACAAACTTAACTATGTAGTTGAAAAATATGTTCTCCCATACAAAATGTATGGGAAAACATGTTTTTGCAACTGCAAAGTCAAGTTGGTCGATTATTACTCATTAACTTGTAGAGCCTACTTAGCTGTGATAGTTTTTCTTTTAATTTCGTTACATAAACTACTGCTGTGATTTTTTTCACACATCCAAAACCAACCATTTGGCTGCCAGGGGGGGGGACACTTGACTCTAACAAAAATTTGCACTTTAAAGCTTAATATTTCGCAAACGGATCCTTGAATCCAAAAATGGTTTTGGTTTGGGGTCTGGGGTACCAAAATTACCCCCCAAATCCATAATAAATTAGCAAATTTTCAACAGGCGTCATAAGTTATGAACTTATGACTTGTAGACACCCGCTAAACGACGGCCGCCCGCGCCCCATGTAATAACAACCCAGTAAAATTGCCCATTGAAAAAAAAAGTGGCGATTTTTTTTCTTTTTTATCTGTAAATTACCACATAAATATACTCTCAGTACGATACCTAAACAACACCCTCACGGATCGGACAGGGTTTTTTTACATGTTTACAACATGTCACATATCAACGCCTTTAACGCGTGAAAATACTAAAGGAATTTATGACACTTCATAACATTTGGCACTACTACCATTCACATTTTCTTGTTGACCATATTGTGTGCCAAAGTTTTGTAAATAGATGTCATTCTTCTTCATTTCACTACATAGCTAGGTATCGAGAATTCTGAAACTGCGGTAAAAAGAGAATTTAGACAACATTGACATTGACTTATAAAAGTGAGTTCGGTCGCGTTTTTTTTTAAAGAGAAAATATTTGATATTTTGTATGTTACGGTTTCACGCTAAAACAGCTGAACGGATTTGGATGAAATTTGGCACATGGGTACACCATGACTTGGGTTGGGACATAGGATACTTTTTATCCCGATATTCTCACGGGATCGAAACTTATGCGGGTGAAACTGCGGGGCGCAATTAGTTACAGAATAAGGCAGTAGATAAATAGATAGAGTATTCTTTATTATGTACAACATAAAAATTACAGATATTATTGTAGAAATTTTACATAGGGTAAAACGAATGTGCGGTCTTATGATTAAAGGTAGATAGATGGAGTACATTATTTGTATTGCAAATATTTGCACATTCATCATCAACCTGATTAGACCATTTTTACAAGATATAATTGTTTGTGACTAGAAAAATATTTCCTAAGACAAACAGTAGCCAAATAAATATACTTTACTTTTGATGCCTTCAGTACTACTGTTTGCTCTGACGTCAGAAGTTAGTTCAAACTTGATCTTTACTTCGAAAGATGCGTGAAAAGGCAAACAAAAAGTTGTCATGTAAAAAATATGTCAAAATATTTGTACATAATAGCGTTCTTTTTCGTCTGACAAACAAGTCTTTTTCGAATTTTAAATATGTTATTTGAACGTACTAAATGAACGGATTGGTACTGTTTAAATCTTAATTAATAACCCGTTCATCATCTGCCTAGCCTTGTCCCACCTATGTTGGGGTCGGCTTCCAGTCTAACCGGATGCAGCTGAATACCAGTATTTTACATGGAGCCTATCTGACCTCCACAACCCAGTTAGGTACTGGGTAACACGATACCCCTTGGTAAGACTGGTTTTCAGACTTTCGGGCTTCTGACGACACGTAACAAGATCTAGAAATGACAGCCAATGGCTTAGCGTGCTTTCCGACGCACGGTGGAGTCTCGGTATGTACCTAAAGATGGTCACCCATCACGTACCGGATCGACCCGTGCGGCTGTTATTACTTAGCCATGAGCTCCTCCTTAATTAATAACCCCTTAATGTTCATTAAAGAATATTTTATAGATAAACTAGCGACCCGCCACTGCATCTGAATGATGAAGAACCGAAAACCACATGAAATTCTGTTGCTTAGTTTAGTAGAACAACGTGGTCACACAGACCGAGCGAATTTATAATATTACTAGCTGCACCCGGCTGCGTTGTAATGCCACTTTTTTATACATACAGATTATTTTTGATACTATTACCCTGTTTGACATAATTATTGTGAACCTGGTTCGCTTACTTAGTCTTATTTTATATATTTTTTTGCTGTGACCACACTGACATTTTTATTTAATTTTTTGTAATTCCAATGATCTGCATATTTCTAAATATTTTATTTGGAATTGTAAACCTTTGCATGCCCACGTGACGGTAAAATATGGAGAACTTTATTATAAAACACCTATGTACTATGTACTATACCCATTTTTTGCAAATAAATAAATGATTTGATTTTTTTTTTTGGGCCTGATACCCTCGCAGGCGTCCTTAGAACACCCTACCAAAGTTTCATCAAAATCGGTCTCCTTCGGAGTCCACAGATGACACAAACATTGATTTGTATTTATATAAGAATACTAGCTTCTGGCCGCGACTTCGTTCGCGTGGAAGTCGATAAAATATAGCCCATGTTACTCGCTGATAATGTAGCTTTCTATGAAATAATTTTTAAAATTGGTTTAGGTTTTTTGAGTTTATCCATTACAAACAAACAAACATATAAAAAACAGTGGCACTCCGGGAGTGCCGACAGAAGTGAAAACTTGAAAAAAAAAAACTGCACCGCGGTAATCAACGCGTTGATGTCTTTTACTCCACGGTGTCGGTAAATTGCGTTACAGTGTCGCGAAATCAATGGTTTAGTCCCATCTCAAAAATGCCCAACGCGCCTAAAGAATTTTTCACTTCAAAAATAAAATATTTTCTCTTTATAATATTAGTATAGAAGATGTGTAAAGGACAATATGTACCTACTTATAAACTGAAACAAATTCATTTCAAAATTACCATCCATTTTTATCACAATCAATTGGCCTCAAGAAAATCTCGATTTATTTCCGATACGAAATATTGACGAAGTGGAATGAACCTGCCCCATCTTCTAAAAGGAACAATGTTCTGGCGACAGGCCAATGGCAGTTACCTGATTTTTATTAAGGTTCCGTACTCAAAGGGCCCTTTTACTAAGGCTCCGCTGTCCGTCTGTATATCACAGGGCTGTATCTTTTCAATCCTAAATCACAGAGTGTGTACTACTATGGCCGCTATAACAACAAATAAAAAAAATACAATAAAGTTAAAAATTAAACGATATCCCCATACAAGAAATTTGTTTATTTCGGCGTTTTTTACTAAAGTTAAAAAAAAATATATAGTGTTAAATATTGTACGGTGGTACGGAACCCTTCGTGTGAGTTCCCTCTAATTACACCCTATGCTCTGAGCCATAAATTCTGATAACCCTTATTATAGACGATGGCAATGAACTTTCATAGTTCCATGTTCCCACTTCGCAAGTTCAAGAACGATTCGACGATTCGGAGTCAATGACCCGAATCTAAGATTAAATAGCATTTCGTAAAATTGAAACAAAAATCTCGAGTGACTGAACATAATGTTGACACATAAATTGTTCAGGAGAAATCATTATTCTCCGCTCCCGCTTCACACGAATTTTACGACTTGACAAAACATCGTGATTTCTTAATTATATGTCAATTTAATATTAATATATTATACACATAAACCTTCCGGAATAAATTCTCTAAATGATCGTGAGAACCGCATCAAGATCTGTTGCGCAGTTTAGAAGAACAACGCGGTCACACAGGCAAACACGAAAAGCGACTTTAATTTATGTTTTACTGATATGTATATTTCTTTTAGCCAATGAGTAAGCTAAAATATCGTATACGATTATCTGTTATTAAGTCTACTTAAATATATGAAGAAGGTTACATACAATTCTGAGATCATGGCCGACCATCTCCGGTCAATGATATTTACCTTCAACCATCGGGATATTTTATTTATTATTTTATTTACTTGAATACTTTACTCGCTTGTCAACCTGCGTGCATCCATATTTATAATAACAATGAAAAACAATACTATCTTCAATGATTCATGCATTGCCGATACTTTTAACTTCGCGGTCAGTGCGTGTCATCGACCTCATAATCAGCCTATAATGTTCCCACTGCTGGGATACAGGCGTCCTCTCTGTGAGAGGGAATGGGCCGTAATCCACCATGCGGGCCCAGTGCGGGTTGGTAGATGCCACAAGTCTTCGAGTTTTTGGTTCTAGGACAAGCCGGTTTTCTCACGATGTTTTCCTTCACCGTTTTGAGAGCAGTGATGATGAAATAATTTAAACAAAGTAAGGTGCCTATTTGGGTTCGAACCTGCGACCTACAACTTGTAAGTCGCGGCCGTTACCACTAGGCCACCACTGGGTCATCGACCTAAAATACATAAATATGTAGACAGTAGATATCTAGTTAGCTAGACTACGCCTTTATCAGCCATACTTATCTCTTGATACGGCATTTTATATTAGAAGTCGTTCCACTGGTTTTACGAATAAATAAAATGTCCTTTTGACCCACTTTATCTTCAACGGTTTAGTGGAAAATTGAGTTTTATTGTTGATCTGTGAGGCCTCGAGCAAAAAGTTTTTGAATGTCATGAACAATATTTTGAATGTAGAACTTCAAAGATTTCGATTGTCTTTGGTGCTCATGAAAAGTGTCATAAAGGCAGTTAAGGTTCTTGCAGACAGGGTCGACGCGACTCTAATAGAACAATTTCCAAGAAAATTCATAGAATTTTTTCTACTAGAGTCGTGTGTGTCTCCCGCCTTTAGTTGTCAAATAAAAATGTACCGGAAAATCTGTGTACATAGACACGTAGTTCCCTGTACATTTTTTTGCACTGTTGATAGTGACGATGGTATAAGAAAGAAAATTATGTTTATTCTGAAAGTGGGAAACGTCGCAAATAGATGTCAAATATTTCACTGTTTTGATTAATTTGGCTGTATGGAAATAAGAAATGTGGCTAACTAGTTCCCTAGAAATAATGAATTGCAATTATAACCCTGAACTTGATGTAACAATTTTAGGCGTAAAAAGCGGCCAAGTGCGAGTCGGACTCGCCCATGAAGGGTTCCGTAGCAGCAAGTAACATTGAATGAAAGGTAAATTGCGGTTTACGATTTATGACGTATTAAAAAAACTACTTTCTAGATCTCGTTCAAACCAATTTTCGGTTGAAGTTTACATGGTAATGTACATCATATATTTTTTTTTAGTTTTATCATTCTCTTATTTTAGAAGTTACAGGGGGGGGGGGACATATTTTACCACTTTGGAAGTGTCTCTCGCGCAAACTATTCAGTTTAAAAAAAATGATATTACAAACCTCAATATCATTTTTAAAGACCTATCCATAGATACCCAACACGTATGGGTTTGATGAATTTTTTTTTTTTTACTTTCATTTCTGAGTATGGGGAACCCCAAAATTATTTGTTTTTTTTCTATTTTTGTGTGAAAATCTTAATGCGGTTCACAGAATACATCTACTTACCAAGTTTCAACAGCATAGCTCTTATAGTTTCGGAAAAAAGTGGCTGTGACATACGGACGGACAGACAGACAGACAGACATGACGAATCTATAAGGGTTCCGTTTTTTGCCATTTGGCAACGGAACCCTAAAAAGGCATTTGGAAAGTTTCCAAATACTTTTTTTACATCTAAAACTAAATATTCGGTATTACGATATTAGTTATTGCGTTTCATAATCAATTAAAACAAATAACCTGTGTTGTAACTTTTGTTTGCAATACCAAAATCCTATAGATTGTAATGCTTGTTTTTCTCTTTTCGGTTATGAGTTTTTGCAGTTGGGTTTTTTGTTTTTTTTAATCATTTGTTTTATTACTAAATACATTATGAAAGTATATACGGTACATACAAAATACAAACAACAAAAAAAATGTCTTGTTGTCTGTTAGTTCCGGCTAATCTCCGAAATGGCTGGACCGATTTTGATGGGACTTTCTCTGACAGATAGCTGATGTTATAAGGAATACCTTAGGCTACTTTTTATTTTAGGAAAATAATTAGGGTCCACGCAGGCGAAGCCGCACCCAACAGATAGTTTATAAAGTTAGCTTCTTTAGCGTAATGTAAATCAACAAGTCTTGTTGACTTAAAAACAAGGAAGATAGTTTTATCAATATGGAAGTAAAGTACAGTTCTCAAATTTACGACCTGTTTTTATTATCATTGTTAAGTGTTAACTTTAATTAAAAAGTAATTTTAGTAACAAACAAGTTTTTATCTTCCTACACATTCTAGAACCAATGAGATAAGCCGGTTAAATATTTTTTCTTTTTTATTTCGACTTCGTGAAGGCTCCCGTAGATAGGCGCAACGCGACAACGCCCCGCAATCGTAATAGAACAATTCCAGGAAATTGTTTACCAGAATCGCTACGTCACTCCTGTCTGTGGGTGCCTTTAGAAACCTGAAGTCGCCAAAATTGAATAAGGTGAAAAGCCTAATCTTTGAAACGACGACAGAAACCTTAGTACGAATGATAGAGCACTTTATTATTATCTATTTATTTTTATTGATAAGGACAAACAATACACACAAAATAACGAAAACAATAAAATAAACCTTTCTTGTCTGTTTACTTATGTGTGTACATAAATCGTTAAATATAAATAAATAAACATCGAAACATTTCCAAATCACCGTTTGATTACAAAGAAAATTTTCGCCAAGTACTTTCAAATTTACACCGGCTGACTGAATTCACTTCGCAAACTGTAAAATTTAATTGTACGCAGTTACACAATAATTGAAACATAGTACCGGTTCTTATCATGTGTGCGTAGCCTATAAAAACAAAGCTATTGGAATCACCGCGTATTCTGCCTACGTGACCATAAACCGAATTACTATTTTACTATAATTCTGACGTCACGTTTCTATTGTTTCAGTTGCCTGCTGCTGTGAAGTTCCTGGCCGGTTATGGGGCAGCAATCGACTTCAAAAACAACAATACAGAACAGAGCTAACGAAAGATAATGCGGCACTACTGGCCGAAACTATCATAACCTTTGCCTGTTAAAAAAAAAACAAAGTCGACGTTTGAAAGTGGAACGCAAAACGCAACAGAACTTTAGTCGCACCAAAGAGTTCCCGCAGGAAGCTAGTGTTGTGCTAAAAAGTGAGTTCGCAACGATAACGTTATCGCGTTCTCAACTAAATCCATTGCGTCTGTTTTCGTTAACCGATAGCGGCGCTGATAAAGTCTTGTCGAGTTTTCATTTAGCGTCACACCGTAGACGGTCGCGGATCTACCGAGACGTGTTAAAATAGTGCTGGTGTACGACCGATATCGTTTCGTTCGCCAATGTTTAAAAACATATCGACCGTTAGCCAAGTGTGTTCGTTTACGGTTCGAGTGAAGGCTACGTTGTGTAGTGAAATATTATTTTAGTGTATGTTGTAAAAATGCGTGGGTTGTGGTCTCGTTTTGCGGCGTTGGGGTGGGTGGTGTCTCTGGTGGGATGCCACACTCCTGGGAGTGAGCTGGAGTCTGTGCGGTACGGGCCCACGGATGACCGGTTCATCAGTGACACGTACACAGTCGCCAACATCAATATCACGTATAAAGATGAACACGGAGAGGAGTACACAGAGACGTCTGAGGTGAGTGACCTTATTTTCTTTTTTAAAATTTTATTTTTCATAATCAAGCATTTGTCTCGATAAATACGTTTTTTTTTTGTGGTGACCTATGTCCTGCCGTCGAATAGGGGTCTATTTTTTCGGAGACTATTAGGATTTTATTTAAAACAGTTCAGTGTGTAAGTAATTGGTTTCGGAAATCGTTTAGTTGTAAAATAGACGGATAGGAAATAAAAGTTTTTTTGCCTGCCTTCAGATAAATAAAGTTAAACCTTATTCATGTATGATTCATGACAGTCATGACTTCTATCACGTAGTCTTTTGTAGTAAGAATTCTATAAAGGGAAAACAGGCCCCTTTACTATAATTTATTTCCTAGATTATCTTGTTAATTATGTATTATACATATAGTACTTTATTTTTTAACGTTTTTCTACGTAAACTGGTTTTCTATAAGAATCTTTTACTCAACACACCATTAATTATACAAACACTGTTATTTGAAATTATCATAAGTTCATAACACACTTTCTGATGTTTTTGTTTCCTAAACATACGTTTTATTTTATTTTGTGATTACGGTAAATTCGCGTTTCGACAATTAAAACAAAATATGGGCAACATAGGGTAAAAAAAGCGGGGCTATTTCGACTGCGAGGTAATTTTAAATAATGATAACTGAGTAGAATAGCAGTTATTGGTTAGAATTACCCCACAGTCGAAATAGCCCCGCTTTTTTTTACCCTATTTTGACCCACTGCAGGGCAAAGGTCGCCCTTTCTCCTTTCCACTCCTCTCTGTCTTGAGCTAGTGTTGAACAATCCTGTCCGTAGGCATCAAGCTCGTCCCGCCGTCTTCTCCTGGGTCTGCCTCGATGTCGCCCATCGCCGGACGTTTTCTGGAACCCACATTGTGGTAGATTTGTAATTACTTAATAACATCTTTAAATGCGTAAAAAGTATTTAATATTTGATTAGATACGGTGATGTCTGTCTCAGGAAACAAGTATTTCTAGATAAAAATAATGAGATAAGATCTGATGACATTTTCTTAACAAACCACTTTTATCATGTTTTTTTGTGAAATACCTAATCAAATATACCTACTCAGCAGGTATTTACAGTAATATTACGTTATGATACGTTATCTAGTAACTATGAATTAAAATAATGCTGTTACGTCTACTGTAAACACCCGCATGGTTGCATCCCATATAAATAATGATGCACATAAGTAAATAAATAGTAAATACTTCATTTCAATATCATGGAAAATGATAACGCTACTTGCAAAGGAAAATGTCACCAATAATTTTCATACACACTAAACATATTTTCATACAATGACACGCTCAATACAATTATTCTCAACACTATTAGGCCAGATTTTGATGACGTTTTAATAAAAAAATATGCTCTACAAATGTACTTATTTAAAAAATTTAAAATATTATATTTGAACCACATTCGAATTGTTCATAAACAATTTCTCTTACATTTATGGCCAGTGTCCTTTACTTCTCCATTTCACCGAGTACCAAGATATTTTGGGCTCTGTGCTCACTGTCTGCTTCTCATTCATCATAAGGCCAAAATCGTTCGATTTTTATCTGACACGTCCACCGATTTACATAGATAGGGACAGATATTGCACACTTCTCTTACACGTGTACGTAAAAATATTTAATGAACCACATTCGAATTGTTCATAGACTACCCCTCCATGATGTACCCTAATTGCGTAACTTATTTTCGTAAACAATTATGCCTAATTTGTTTCATTTTGACAGTTCAACAACATTCATTGCGTTATTTACGTTGTTGAGCCGATTTTTTTTTCCAACTTATGAAGCAATGGATTAGCAATCTGTTTCAAATCGAAACAGATTGTGATTGTGTTGTATTACGCAATGAGGGTACAGTGTATTTTACTTCCTCACTTCGCCGTCTACCAAGATATTTTGGGATGTGAACTCACTGTATGCTTCTAATTCATCATAAGGCCACAATCTTTTTATTTCATAAGGCCACAATCTTTTCATCAGATTTTTATCTGACACGTCCATTGATTTACATAGACAGGGACAGATAGTGCGCACTTGTCGCATTGGAAAAATGCATTAAATTTGCTTGCAATGACGTAAAGTGGTTTACGAAACCCTATAGGTCTATTGTGTTTATCTATAATTAAGCCATAATAAGCCGGTGACGCATTTGTCTTCGCCTTTCTTTTCCTGATAACGCAGATGGCTTGAATTATTATCGTAATTATTGTCATTAATTAATTATTTACTTAAACAAAGGCGACTTGTGACGTAGGTACTTACTTTGTATTAACACTGTGGTTTATCTCGACCATATTGGTTTATCAGAATATTGAGGGAAAATGCGTAGTACCTATTAACATTTGTTAATTTAATTTGGTACCTACAAAATCTGTATCATATTTTTTTTTAAATTTTATTAAATGACTGAAATAACATTTGCCACATTCAGTTCTTGTTATTTTGTAGAGAGAAGGTATTTGGGGACCCCAAATACCTTTTTAGGGTTCCGTTGCCAAATGGCAAAAAACGGAATCCTTATAGATTCGTCATGACTGTCTGTCCGTCCGTATGTCACAGCCACTTTTTTCCGAAACTATAAGAGCTATGCTGTTGAAACTTGGTAAGTAGATGTATTCTGTGAACCGCATTAAGATTTTTACACAAAAATAGAAAAAAAACAAATCATTTTGGGGTTCCCCATACTTAGAACTGAAACTCAAAAATTTTGTTTCATCAAACCCATACATACGTGTGGGGTATCTATGGATAGGTCTTTAAAAATGATATTGAGGTTTCTATATTTTTTTTCTAAACTGAATAGTTTGCGCGAGAGACACTTCCAAAGTGATAAAATTTGTGTCCCCCCCCCCCCTGTAACTTCTAAAATAAGAGAATGATAAAACTAAAAAAAATATATGATGTACATTACCATGTAAACTTCCACCGAAAATTGGTTTGGACGAGATCTAGCAAGTAGTTTTTTTTAATCAGGGACTTGAAAACGAAATTAATTTCGTTCCGATACACAAAATGTTATCTAATAACGCTCCAAATTTTGTAACGATACTAAAACCTAAAAATATTAATAACGTTACAAAAAAAAAACGTTATAGAATATCATTTTTGTAGAACAAAATTTTAAGTAACGTTATAGGTATCAGTAACATTATGCTTATATCCACTTGTAATAACGTTACAGATTCATTTTTATAACATTATTCTTAAGAACTTTTCCCTCTCTGTCGTCGCCCAGCACCACCACCACCGGCCACCCCCGTTACAGCGGCCAGCGGCCGGCTGGTGGTAAGCCACCGCCGTATTCAAACATAAGTTCGTACGAAAGTGCTCATTTTTTACAGACAGTGTTGTGAATGAATGGTTATTGTTACCTACCTACTTTTATTTTCATGTGATAGTGTCATGTTCACAATTTTTTTTGGCAATTTTGCGTATGGAAATGAATAACGTTATTATTTCGTTATACCGATATATTAATAACGATATATTTTTAATAATGTTTTTAAACAGTTTAAGATTTCGTTCCGTTTGTTAGTATCGTTATAGTCAATGAATTAATTTTGTTGCGATCCTGGTGGAACGGTACAAATTATCGTTACCGGAACTTCACGTAACGTTATTTTGAGTAACGTTTCAAGTCCCTGTTTTTAATACGTCATAAATCGTAAACCGCAATTTACCTTTCATTCAATGTTACTTGCTGCTACGGAACCCTTCATGGGCGAGTCCGACTCACACTTGGCCGCTTTTTCATGTAACAGAAAGCAGAATCATAAATCTAATAGAATGAAAATACTTGAAAAGCTAAACCAGGTAACTGCCAAAGATTATAAAGCAGATAAGTAACAGTTGTTCACGTTAACACCGCTTGCGAGACTGTTGATAAAGCGCAGTTCTGACCCACATAACGTTCAACGCAGAATAACAGCAACTGCACATATACCAACCAGTACTACGTCAATTGTAGAAAAAGTCAGTAGTTTGTGCGCACGACGTGTCCTGAGGAATGCAATCAATTTTATTTATTGTCAGTGCGGGGTGGCATGCGATCAGCCGGTAGGTAGATAATGCTGCAGGCCAATTAAAAATATAATTGGAAAGCAAAATCTACGTAGGATCGGTAAGGAAGGAAAAGGAAGTAAGGTTACTTATGACGAGAGAAGGTTTCATCTCAAACAGGATGGAAATCAGACAGATATAGATTTCCATCTTCTATATAAATAAAAATGAAATGCTGTTCGTTGGTAAGCTAATTACTTGAGAAGGGCAGGACCGATATGGCAATTTTTTGTTGTAATATGTTCGTCATAGTCCGAATTAGGTTTTTATCGAAAGTTTTTTTTTTATTCCCGGAAAATTTGGATATTCGGAAAAAACTGAACGTACTTTTTTCTATTGGATTTTTGTATGAATTCAAATTCTAAATCATTTATTTGCAAATATGGGTAAACGTGCAGATGTTTTACATTCATATAATATTGTATATCACACTCTTGGTATCAACCATAGATATAAGAAAGAAGGAGATATGCCCGGTAGTTGAAAATGTATCGAAACCCAATGTCTCCACTTTGTCCCCACCACGTCGCCACAACTACACATGCAGATCAGTAAACAAAATAGATACGAGGCTGCGCTCACTCTTGCAATTCATAAATCAGAACGTACTACACAATCAATTATAAACCTTATCCCATCAAACACAGCGTGCATTTACCATGCACCGTACAAATCATTCACACGAAAATATCATTTCTATCGTTGTGCTGTACAGAAACAATTTATTTCACATATATACGCTAGTGATTGACTAAATCGGAAAGGTATCGATTCTTCCATTTAATATTATCGACGGTGAAGTATCAATATCTAATAACTAACATTTTGGCGGTTTTCACTTACTAATGTTTACTTCAAATGGTCAAAAACGATAGAAATTAAACGTTTTTTTCTCCTCCTGTAAAACCATGTTTTTGTAATTATTAGATATTGATACTTCACCGTCGTTATACTTTAAAAATTTGGTGTCCTGAAAATAAAATAAATAAAATCGATTAGTCCAGAAAATATTATAATAAAAATAAAAATAAGCAAAAATTCAAACAATTAAAAAATCCAGTGACGTTGGTTTAACCTGTCATAGTTTATTGAAACAGTAGATATTGTTGAACCCTGCTATGATGTTTACTCACTGACCTGTAAAGTGGAGGTATTAGTGCAGCATTTGACGCTTTGATATTACTGGAGTGGCATTTTTTGTCAAATTGTGAAATCTTAAATTAATATATTTTTCCATGACTGCTTTAATTAGAAATATTATGTGATTATTCATCGGAGACCGCTCAAATTGGTGAAACTTAATATTATCAAAGAGATCTAATCCTATGAAGTGAGGCAAAGCCTTTGTCATGAGTTCCTGTTTGACATTTTTAATTTTAACTGTTAATTTATTATTGGTGAGACAAGCTGTTTTTATGATTATTTCTATTCTCTTACAAAGTATTTCTCTACCACGCTGTAAAATAATCAAAATAAGTAAAACACATTATTTCACATTGATCTTCCACCCGGGTAAGACAGTTGACAAATTGAAGAATAAAGTATTAGCAATAAATTCATTCGCCAAACGACATTGTTGTCGATAGCCTACGTTAGTGGATCTGCACAACCACATCACTAGCTCGTCGCCAGACACAGCGGCCGTACTGCGCGATGCATTCGCAGTCCACAGTATCGTTTTGTGATTTTTACATTGCTTGTTGAGTCACTGAGCGACATATTTAGGTAGTGGTTAACGAGCAATGTATGTAGTCCAAAAATAGTACAGTCGCTGTGATATTTGGAAACAAAAATAACGTAGTAAAAGCAAGAAATATTTTACGATTTGTTGTTTTTCATTATTTTAAAGACAAATATAGTAAAATACTTGTACTTACATATGGTAAGTGATTCCATGATTCACAAAGTTTTTGTTTTGACTTTGGTTTTTACAAGAAACCACTGAACAACACGGCATTCTTATAAATTGTCCCGATCACGGCCGAAAGCACACTAGTTCGCGGAGACGGCCATTTTCGTATGCAATGAGCACTTTGATCATTACGCGCGGACACAGACACGCCCCCATGCCACTTCTCCTGTTTTTTATATTTCTATGGTATCAACATATTTTACCTTTCGGCATGCAAAGACCAAATTGAAATATTGTCAGAACAACGTTTGTCGGGTCAGCTAGTTAATTAATATTAATTACTTAACCAAACAGGTTTGTAATGTCACTAATGGCTATATATATTTTTAATTTTTTAAACATTAAAATAAACGAGCGAGTCGCGTATGTGTAACATCTGACATCTTGGCTAACAGCACCAACCTCTCGGAAAATGGGTTAGTACACACGGCTACATATCAAGCTATACATTTCCAGTATAAGCTGACCTCGCTTTGTACAGAAATCCTATACAATGCGATATCGACCTAAACTGGAAATGTATAGCTTGATGTGTAGCCGTGTGTCCATCTGACAGCCAACTCTAGCACCGCGCGCGCTCATTGGTCAAATCAAATAGCGCGTGCTTCCCCGGCTTCCTGTTACACACTTCCTTCCCTTTTCCCACAGATTGCAGGAAAGCGAGAGGAAAGATATTTATTACACATTAAAAAGACAAGAAACTTCACCCAGCCGTGGCAGGCCACTGAACCTCGCTAGAGTCTGTCGTCAAGGAATAAAGTTATTGACTATAAAACAGAGACCATTTATTTCCTACGTCATCAAGTTTAATATCCTCTCATATCCACAAAATAAAGTGACATCTGCTCATACGCAGATATAATGTTTATTTACTCATCAAATATTAGTAGTACCGTTTAACAATCGAAGCTGTGAAGATGGAAGTATTGTACGTTGATCGCGAGTCCAATGACGGGATAGAGGATGTTTGCATAATGAATCAATAATGAACAATAATGTTTTGGTTAGGTAATTTATTTAGAGATAAATATTACATACATACATAATAAACTCACGCCTGTTTCTCATGTGGGTAGACAGAACCTACTACCTTACATACGCCTTTTGCTTCGAGATAAATAATACTTCTCGTATTTAGGATTACTTCAAAATACAGAGAGTAACATTCCAATTTAAATTATACGTAATCTTGGGTTTTCCTAACCTAACTTAGGGAAAGTTACCCATCAAAGAAATCAATGCCAGAAGTGAAAAAAAAAAACAAAAAGACGTACAGGCGAACATAGAACCTTCTCCATTTTTTGAAGGTGATTACAAAAAAAAAAAAAAAAAAAAAATATGGAGAAAATTACAGTTAACAATACAACACTAACAAATCCTATTGAAATTGCCACCGCCTTTAATAATAATTATATTAATTTATCACATACGAGCAGTCAAGAAAACATAAAACCTCGTATTAGTGCATCCGTTAACTCGATGTTTTTAAAACCTATGAAGGAAAGTGAGGCTAGACGAGAAATACTGTCATTGTCTAATTCCAATTCTGTGGGCTATGATGAAATCAACACTAAAATAATTAAAGAGTGTACCAATCAAGTAACTGCTATTCTGACATATTTAATTAATTTATCGTTTGCATCGGGAACTTTTCCTGATGCCCTGAAATACTCGATAGTCAAGCCTTTATATAAAAAAGGAGAAAAATCTGATGTTAATAACTATCGTCCTATAACGTTAATACCCATATTGTCCAAAATATATGAAAAGTGCATGTATGGAAGAATAATTGACTACTGTGATAAATTTCATATAATTAGCAAAGAACAATATGGCTTTCAGAAAAACAAGTCCACTACTTTGGCAATATTCTCCCTGGTAAAGGCTGTAGTTACTAATATTAATAATAAAAATCTGACCACTGGGCTATTCTTTGATGTCTCAAAAGCCTTCGATTTAGTTTCTCACAATCTGTTGCTCAAAAAACTTGAACTTGTAGGTATCAGGGGTCCTACACTTCAGTGGATAAAATCATATCTCAGTAACCGACAACAACGAGTCATTATTGATAAAATTGATGAAAATCAAGTTAAGGTGCCTTTTTCATCAGAATACAAGCACAATACATGTGGTGTACCACAAGGAAGTGTACTGGGTCCTGTCCTGTTCTTGCTGTACATAAATGATATTATTAATATAACTGACCACCGATGTATATTATTTGCTGATGACATAGCTATTATTATAGTGACAGAAAAATGTAACAATTTTAGAAATAATCATGAGACTGACATTAATAATACTATAGATAAATTAATAGAATGGCTCGACATAAATAATTTAAAAATAAATCTTAATAAATCTGTTTATATTAATTTCAATAAATGTAATAATCCTAAATATAATATTAAACTAAACGTATCAAAAATTAAAGAAGTAGCACAAACGAAGTTTCTAGGCGTAATTATTGATGAGAATTTGAATTGGAAAGAGCATGTGGATAACGCTGCAAAGAGAATAAATAAATTTGTTTATGCTCTTAAACAAATCAAAAATATTACAAACTTAAAAACAGCTCTCATGACCTATCATGCATATGTAGAATCGGTACTACGTTACGGGCTTATAATATGGGGAAATAGTACCGATATAAACCGAGCATTTGTTGCTCAAAAAAAGTGCATTAGGGCAATTTACGGGATGCACTCGGAGGAATCTTGTAAACCCATATTTAAGAAACTAGGTTTGTTACCGCTGCCGTCGCTTTATATATTGGAAATATGTATGTTCGTTAATAAACATAAAGACCTGTTTATATCAGCCAATGATATTAATCCAAGGAGCCGGCGTGATCCACAGAGACTCGTTCTGCATGATCTTCCCAAGCTTGCTAAATATAATAAAAGCTGCTTATATAATTGTGTTAGTATATATAATAAAATACCGAGTAGCATAAAAAACTTAAACTCCAGATTATTTAAGGGAAAATTGTTTGACTGGTTAAACTTGAAAAATTTCTATAGTCTTAAAGAATTTATGGATAGCAAATTCTCATGTTAGTATTAAGTGAACATATGCATGCTAAGTACAATTCTGGCAAAACATGTAAGATCTTTATTGTAAATTATTGTAACATCATGTATACCATGTTTTATGCAAATAAATACTTACTTACTTACTTACAAAAAAAAAAAGGGGTGGCACTCCGGGAGTGCCGACAGAAGTGAAAACTTGAACAAGATCGCCTTGGTGGAAGAAAAATCGTTTTATAGAACATTGGTCCGTAACCGTATCTAAATAAATAGCACAATCGTGTTTACAAAAAATAATACTTCCAAAACCTTTAAAGTAAAAATACTTGCATAGAACATTGCTCCGTAACGCAATATAAATAAAGAGCACAATCGCGTTTACAAAAATGAGGTGTCGTCATGGTGTCGCGAAATCAATGGTTTAGTCCCATCTCAAAAATGCCCAACGCGCCTAAAAGAGTTTTCACTTCAAAAATCACTGCTTGGTTGCATCAATTTAGGTACCTATGGCTTTCTTGACTTGATTCCTAACTTTCTAAGACCACTGTGAAAACCATGTGATTCACACATCAAAGCCTCAAAGGTTTCAAACAGTTGCTTAGTTAAAGTAGAAGTTTTTGATTTTGAACAAAACTTAAAACAATAACGTGAAATACAACTAAATTTCAAGATCAAAGTTTATAAGGAATCCATTTCAAAAGCTATGTCTATGGAAGTTTTACAAGGACATAACTAGTTTTCCCATTTCACTGCTTTTAACGAAATAGTAATAATAGCTGAGATTTTTCTGATAGCCGTGGAATACCTTTTCACTCCTCAAGCACCTCAGGAAGTGTTGCCCCCTTGTCGCTACGTCACTATGTGCTAGCGACCGTTTTCGGGGGCCCATTATTGAGTGTGCAAGTCACTAAAGTCACCCCCTGCCATTTTATACGGGTATACCATAACATTGATCAGGCAGGGGACATAGGCCTTCCTTAGTACTAGGTAACCTATCCGTTATAACCACCCAAACCCTAAGGCCAATATTTTTTGTTTCCATGTTCTGCAATAGTCCTGCACCAACCGGGGGTTGTCCTTGGGTGCACTTGCATAGTGCATAGGTACAGGGATAATCGTTGGTTGGTGCTTCATTTCCCTCCTCGTATGCCTTCCAAAGGACCGGGACTCCATGGTCCCGAGATATGTAAACACATAAAAATAATAAAATTTATTTAAACAGTTTAACATAATTATAATTCTGTCTGTAACTGTGTCGGTGACATTCATTTTCTTGTATGTGCTGGTCCCCAAACTAGGCGGAGCCTGTATCTTGGGGACCTGCGGGTTAATTGCGTAACACACATAAAATGACAATTGATCGCAATTTTCTTTCATTTTGTCATTTCCACTACGTTTATTGCGTTATTTAAGTTATTGAACAGACGGTTTTTTTAAACTATGAAGCAATGGTTTAGTATCTGTAATATCCTTAAAAACTCGCGGATTTGTGATTGATACTGTGTTACGCAATTACTGTGCGTTTGCACTGATGAAACATTCACATAGAAACATGTTGAAATATATATTTTCTGTCAATGTTCGAAACAATGTTTAACACAATGTTTGACAGGACACAGGAAATATATTTCAACATGTTTTTATGTGAATGTTCACCGGTGTAAACGCACAGTTAGGGTGCTGAGTTGTGATACATAATTCTGTTTTTTCCTTGTATTCATATGGAAATAGATAATAAATTACAAACAATTATAAAAATCCAAATTTATGTTTGAAATGAGCAATGAAATAGGATCTCGACCTTTTTGAGTACAAATGTTTTCTCTAAGTTTTCAAATAACATCCCTATAATTATAAACCGTAAATTAATTATAATTAAGCTTCAAAGGAAAGTTATACACATGTAATATTCACAAAGCGAAGTTTGGTCGTCCGTTTGTTCTAAAGGGCACATTTGAGCTGCTTCGTAACTCGTTAGTAGGTCACCGCACATTATAAAATCATCTGAAGGGGGAAGGGGGATTTAGCTTTAATCTTTATACGTTTCATAAAGTACAAATATTTTCATAAAGGTTTTACCCGACGACGGCGAAGCCAAAAAGAAGGGAAGCCGGAGTCACTTTTTTATATGGCGTCTCGTAGTTGCCTTCTGAGGATCGTAACTACGTGGCTCTTAAGACGCAGATATATGACAGTGACCTTGAGTGGTTAGCTTGCGTGTTCTGTACTGAGCTCACGCAACGCGTCATACGTCCAGCCAGTAATAGGATCCGCCCATCAAGGAGCGCTGTCCCAAATTAGACGCATTATTAATTTATTATACGTAAAACAAAAGGTATTTTAATAAAACACGTAGGTGAAGGTTTCAGAAAAATACGCTTGATAGATTTGGTCATTCTCGATTTTTTATCCGTGTTAGACATAACTATACAAATTAATTTCAGCATGTAATATAAACATAATTCAAAATATGCCTATATTAAAATATTAAGAAAATGCTCTAATTTAACATATATTTTTTCCAAATCATTAACACTACTGGTTTAGACGTCATCTTCAGTATAAAATCATTAAAAGTCGGTTATCGTCGCCTTAAAGCCTCCAGCCAGGGCCGTAAAATAAAGGCCACTGCTCGCTTAGGGCACCCCCTGTGGGGTAGGAACCTCGGCTTAGGGCGTCGCTGGACAGCAAGATGGGACAGGCCGGATCACGAGTGGGTAGTTATTATTAATCGGGGGGTTTAAAGCTACAGGCTCAGCTTCGGCCCGAGCTGGCGCTTCATCGAGCTAGGGTCTGGAGGGAGCCGGAGTCACACGGAATCTGTACAATTTATACCATAATTACATGACTAAGTTATGTGACAATACGAAAAAAATCTATGTCGATGTCTTGTTTTACTTTTTTAGTTGGCGTTTTTGTTGTAGATGGGCTTAAGTTTTTTTGCATAATTATATGTGAGCTATTATAAAAAATATAGTGGCACTCCGGGAGTGGCGACAGAAGTGAAAACTTGAAAAAAAAAAAAAATCGGCACCGCGCTATTTAACGCGTTGATGTCTTTTTAATGGTCAAAAGTTGGTGGCGTTACAGTGTCGCGAAATCAATGGTTTAATTCCATCTCAAAAATGCTCAACGCGCCTAAAGAAGTTTTCACTTCAAAAATATTTTGTTTGATCAAAACGATAACGCGCCACCGCCACCAACCGGCACCGGTATCTGCGAAAAAAAAAATACTTTCATATACAAGGTGATTTGTAAACACAATTAGATATAGTATTAAATAAAACAATCCACTTTAAGTATTATTTACATAACATAACATCACGCCTTGTTTCCCCGAAGGGTTGGGCAGAGGTGTCCCTGTAGCAGGTACACCCACATTTCGCCAGTTATGTTTAAGTCCCATGTAATAGGGGGCGAGCCTATTGCCATCAACCGGGCACAAATCCGTATTATTTACTGAAATGATAATGAAAATTGCAGTGAATTTAGATTTCGTACTTCAATCAAAGCAGTGTCCAGAAATAATCTGTCGTCATTGGTTTGCGACACCTGTCATCGCTGTCATCGCTGTCAAAAGCCGATATCAGACGCTTCACTCGATTGAACGTTCAGTTTTGTTTCATTCTACGTTCACACGATAGAAATTACATTACCATCATTTAGTTAATTTGTTTACCTGCATAATAATGACGTACTTACTTAGGTACTCTTTATTTTTAAGTAAGATAATAACATTGTTAACTGTAATTTATGAATTATTCATTAACATAAGTTATTGTCTACCGTAGTGCAATAAGCGTAGTGTTTGATTCATACGTAAATAACTATTAAAGATTCATTTGTCTACTTCGTTGTATTCATAATAGGTTTAGGTAGGTAATCAGCGTTTTAGGTTTAATTACGTGTTCCATTAAATATGAATGCAGTTTGTAAATTCCAAACAAAAGTTCCAAGTCGTAACCAATCCTCTGGGAATACCAATATTCAAATTTACACACTTGACTGTAGACTTCAGCGCTTGACGTCCCGGTGGTGGTGTGCGGTGGACATTCGGCCATAGTAAATGTATGTATCGCTACTTCGGCGCCGTCATCTCATTCTCGTTGACGTCCTGTAATGACGTGCCAGTGGAGAAATGGCCTAAGCGTTTTTTCGGCACACCCTATGCAGACAGCCGCGTTTCAAATTTGCTGACTGGCATTATAGAAACTAGCTCATTTCGTGGATAAATAAGGATGATACCTGGGTAAAAAAAACTATTTAGTCATTCACTCAGATAATAAAAAAAAATATTAGACACGTATTTTTTGTTTTATCATATTAATAAAAAAAAAATAGTGGCACTCCGGGAGTAACGACAGAAGTGAAAACTTGAAAAAAAAATCGGCACCGCGGTAATCAACGCGTTGATATCTTTTTAATGGTCAAAAGCTGGTGTCGTCACAGCAGTGTCGCGAAATATAGTCCCATCTCAAAAATGCCCAACGCGCCTAAAGAAGTTTTCCTTTCAAAAATTACTTAGATAAAACGCATTAAATAAAGGTGGAGAGTAGGGGTCGCTACGTCACAAGTAAGTATAAAATCTACATACTCGTGACGTCATGGCACAATTTAACGCCGTAACTCAATGTATCGCCGTAATCTTTTGATTACGTAAAAAAATTAAAATATGTGCCCAATATTTTTTTATAATCTACCTGACGTACAATTTTTTTTTTGCATCATCTCTATTAGTTTTATACTTCCCACGAAATAAGATACTTTCTATTGACCACAATGACCATTATATTCATAGGTCATAGAGACCTTTACCACACTCTGCAGACAAGTGAAATTAGTTTAACTTTCTGTGGTAATCTGTCGACAAAAACCTTCCCATCTTTTCAAAACCGCGGAAGGTTTTACAGGAAACCAAACTGACCCGTGCTCAATTTCAAATAACCATTTCTAACCAGTAAATAGCTGTTTCGGTTATCACACATACGAGTAGCATTAATTACAATTATGCACGCGTTTTAACAGAAGCGGTTATGGCGCAACTTTTTGTATAAACTGTATATTGTTATACCACTAGTTGATTGTAAACCCCTCGCTCCCCTCTAGCCAGTGCACACCTAGCCTCGTTACATCATACTGTATTGTTTGTTACTGGTTGAAAACGTAATGAAATTCTAATATTATAAATGCGAAAGTGAGTTTGTTTGTTACGCTTTCACGCCAAAACGGCTGAACGGATTTGGATCAAATTTGGCATATGGGTAGACCATGACTTGGGTTAGGACTTGGGATACTTTTTATCCCGATATTCCCACGAGATCCAGATTTATGCGGGTGAAACTGCGGGGCGCAGCTAGTATTGACTAAATGTATTAGGAATTTATGAAATTGTAGGACGTGTCGAAGGTACAGTAAGCGCTCAAAAGTGCATAAGCACGCTAAGAGTCGTATTGCTGTGAACACGCGGTGTAGTCCGTACATTTGTATGTGTAAACAGTCAGACGTCTGTGGTGTGAGTACCGTACACACACCATCATTACTTCACCTGAATAATATGTGAAATAGATGTCTAGAAACTTAGAAGCAATTTGTATTATTTTGACATATTTAAATTTTGAAATGTTTTAAAAATTTTAAATGTATTTTTTTCACCATAAATATAAAGCTTTGATCATGGTCGAAGTAATTAAGCAATAAATAAGAATATTAGACTACTTAAAATGTAAAAAAATCTACTGACAAAATTGTTGATTTTAAGGTTAAAGGCAGTTTGTTCATATTAATTATTTTAAACTTTATGTGGCTTTAGTAAATATTGGTTGGTATTGAGGTTATAGCTTAAGTATTCATTTTCTTTACGAAAAGAAGATTGAAACTAAACCTCAAATTTTAATCCTAAAATAATACTATTACTAAAATAATATTAAACAATTTCGGTATATCTGCAAGAAACACCCTATTGAAACGTGCTTACAAATTCGTTACCTTAAATTCTTGCAATAACGAATCTGTTGTTTATTAAGTTGGTACGGTCAATATTTTAAGGTCAAAAACGGTTTTCTAGCTGGTCTTCAGTGATGCAAGCCTTCAGAGTGCACGGCGAACGGTTCATAATGACGTGTTTTTAATAATTCAGCAAAATATCTCGTTGGTATGAAACCATTTGTTTCATTCACCATTTGACGTCGCTGCTACTCAATAATAAGCCTCTTCCTCATATCTCTTAACCCTCACAGTATTTCTCTAGAACAAAGAAAAACATTGTTTTTATTACACATAATACCTAATTATTTATTATTCACTAATCGAATTAAACCTCACAATGAATTTAAAACTTTAAAGGCATCTTCTGTCTCAACAATACCTCTATTCTATCAACAATACCCTTGATTAAGATTTATGTTTAGTAAAATATGAAATATATAAATGATAACACTCACACTTAGTCCGGTTTCGTTAGATATTCACTTCACTTTTACGCAGCGCAATAATATTCTCTGATCTGATCTGATCTCTTCAATATATTTTATGCCTGCTTTTTGATAATAATAACCACAACACTGCGCTAAATACTCGTCACCAATATTATCCACGAACCAACAAAGTTCTATTAATTGAATACTCGTCACAAACTGCATCTACCCCACAGAAATCGAAATAATTTACTTAGTTTTTGTGGTCTACCTGCTAAACTTAAATATTTATGTGAACAAGACGAATGAAACTAAAAACGAATGATGATTATTGAACTAGTCATTGGTTGCAGACAAAGTGAGTGTGTGTGTGTAATGTGCGTGTCTACAGTATTGTAACAACTTATAGAAGAAGGTCGTAAGTCAAACCGAAGCGTCAGTCTATTGCTTTGTGAGATTGCTCATGGACTTTTGGTCGGTACTGTACAACTGCGATGATCAATATGTTTGTCAAACATGGAGCGACGCGACTGCCTATCCATAACCCAGTTACTGGTTAATACGATACCGTCTAGGTAAAACTGGTTGTCAGAAAGAAAAAACGGAAGATTATTTTCGGTAAGCATGACGCAAAGAAAGACAAACACAAAAAAGAACAAGTAGGGGGAAAATATGCGTCACATCGACGCAAAACGGCCAGACTTTTGGGCTTTACGAATGACAGCCGGGACCAAAGGCTTAACGTTCTTTCTGAGGTGTTTGGATATAATTACAATAGTATCAGAGGACCTTTTTTTAATCTTCTGTCAGGCTGCAAGGACCAATTTCTGCTTACCATTTTCTGCAGTAATAGTTGATTTCTAGAATGACATACTGCTATAAGAACAGAGTAAAGTGCACAGATATAAGAAAGAAGACACTAGATAATGAGTGGTTCTATTCTTTAGGCCGCGCGCACTTTGGATGCGTTTTCGTACGAATTTCACTCGTGCGTCACGTACGAACACTCACGAACGATTCAGACCTTCCAAGTACAAAGGGAGCACGCAGTCTAGGTGCGACTAAGTCGTACGTATACGTACTTATAGTTCAGATTCCGATGTCAGGAAACAATTTGAATTTGTTGGGATTGTTCTATTTGACGGAGAAAATCGTATCCAGTGTGCGCACTTAATTCGTACGACCATGTACGCACGAGTGAAATTCGTACGAAAACGCATCGAAAGTGCGCGCGGCCTAAATACTTAACAGAAGGTTTCAAGTTGTTAATGTTGTTAAAATTTCCTTATTGTTTTAAGCTACTTGAATTAAATATTTTGTCACACAAGCCAGCTGCTTGGACGTATGACGACTATTGTCTTGAGCAGTCCAATTAATAAACAAACACACTTAACAAATGTAGTACACCGTGAAACTTTAGTAATATTTGTCATACATAACATAATACCGTAAAATATGTTTACACGAAACAAAGACGGAGGAGGTAGCAGCTTGAAGTCTGGATTTATGCCCGGTTGATGGCAATAGGCTCGCCCCCTGTTACATGGGACTTAAACATAACTGGCGAAATGAGGGTGTACTATAGGTACACCTCTGCCTAACCCTTCGGAGAAAACAAGGCGTGATGTTATGTTACGAAACAAAGTGCCTGCTGTAAGTGTGTCATAAGAAGTTATACTTGCATCATAGGAAAATTAAAATTTTTGTATCGATGGCAAGTGCGTACATAAGTAGTACATACTTTTCACCGATAACTACTTACTTACATTTGTAGTTAATTGATTATGACGCAGTTGAAAAAGCCACGGTTAAATAAACTGAAATAATAGTGTTATTAATTTAGGTAATATTCGTAGGTTGGGTGTCGATGGCACGACGGTGTATTAAAATTTGTTGGTCCAAATCTTCGCCACTGTCACGGCATCTGCCGTACTGTCGAGATCGCCCCACTTCACGAGGTTGTAGTGACATCGTCCCACTTGGGTTCGGAGGCGGTTCAGAGACTTCCAAGTGGGCCACGGAAGGCGGAAGGCTTGCAGAAGATGCTTACTTACCAACCACGTATTGTAAAATAATAATATGTATTGTATAGTTAGGTTTTAAACTCAGAGGAAAACAATATGTCAAGAAATTACGTGTTTAATTCATTATTGAATATAAATTTCATCATTTACCTGACTTTGTTTTGTGACACAGAATTCGTCACGTGTCACATCTATTTTCGTCATAAATACCCAATTATTTGTCCTTTGTCGAAACATAATGAATATTATTATTAATAACATTTTCTTTGTTCATCATATTATTAGGGTTGCCAACTTTTTATATAAAATATTGTACTATCGAAGCCATTGCCTGTAAAAATGTAGAAGATGACGAAAAAAATTAAAAAATTATAGGTGTTTCAAAAACATTCTTATTCTTATGCATATTTTTTGCAACTATGAACCTTTATTAACAGGTTTCTTTAAAAAAATATCATATCTATTTTACACTCTATTGAAGTTACAAAATACCATTAATTTAGCTTTTATGAGAGTAACACTGGCCCTATTGCGATCGTCTCGCCATTCTGTATTGAAATAAAAATATAGTAGTTTCGCCAAATATATTTTTAGGCCTCTAACATAGCAGGATACTATAAGGGTTGGCAACCCTATTCATGACTCTCCTGCCTTTATCCCAATTTACTTGTGGTTTTTTTTTATGTATGGCATCTCGTATCTGACCTCTGAGATCATGACTAATTAACTGGGCATTCCTGTGGGTGCCTTAAGCTACTACACTTAAAAGCTCCAAGCCAGGGATTATTCAACTATGCTAATTAAAACTAGGTGAACGCTCGCTAAGGGCACCCCTTGTGGGGTACGAGCCTCGGCTTAGGGCGTCAACCGCAGGGAGGACATCAAGGATGGGACGGGCTGGCATCTCGGTAGTCCCCCCCTTTTCTATCCATATCATCTTTCACGCAGTCTATCCATCATTTCTTTGGTCTTCTCCCATTCTTATAACCCTCCACATTCATACTCAAAACTTTCCTCACGCCACTATCTTGATTCCTCCGCATCACATGCCCATACGATTTCAATACAACTTTTCTGTCACCGGTGCCACATTCAGACTTGATCTTAAGGGGGAAGCATCAGGGTAACCCGCGAAATTCAATTTTTCTTACGTTTTTTGCATTTTGCAGGTCAGTGTCAGGTTTTATGTTGATTGAAATATAATTCGCGGTCGTAACAAATATGGCTTTACTCAATTATAATCATTACAATCAGCGATAGTGATTAAGAAGAAGATAAAGGTGTCAAATGTCATGATTTCATGAAATCGTGACATTTAACACTTTTGCTAACTTATGGAGTTGTATTGCTGATTGTAATGATTATAATTGAATAAAGCCATATTTGTTACGACCGCGAATCATATTTTAATCAACATAAAACCTGACACTGACCTGCAAAATGCAAAAAACGTAAGAAAATTTGAATTTCGCGGGCTACCCTGACGCTTTCCCCTTAAATACAAATTTCTTATTTATTAACATTTTCTTTGTTATGTCTCATACCACTGTTGACATTCCTGAATGAATGAATGAAATGCATCGATCTCAGCGTGGTTTAACCAGACTCGATCCATCGAATGAACCTCAAGATTTGCACTAGCCCTTGGAGCCTCATGTCTCATGGGGCTACAGAGGCTATTGCATATCAAGGAGTAGACCGGGGGCGCGGTAATGGTAAGGAAGACGTGCCCTTAGAGATTTATTTTATTCTATTGACATTTTATAATAAATAGTATCTAAATAAATTACACGTGTAAGAGGCTATGGACCTTTGTGTTTCCCGAATGGCGATAATGTTATTAAAACAGAAAATACAATGTATTTTATATACAGATACACCTGTTAAAACAAATGCATCATGTCTTTAGGAAAAAACAGTTGTCCAGTTTTAAAAAGGACGACGACGCCTTAAGCTTGCCGCAGACAGACGCGACGTGACACAGGTAGAACAATTTCCGTGAATTTTACCATAGAAATTCAGCATCAGAGTCTTGTCGCACTTGCCTGGAGCATTTATTAGTTTCTTTCTGTTTTTGTATTTATTATAAAAAAAAAAAAAATGTATTAGTAGTTAGTTAGTCATTTAATTTAGTACCTAGTGTAAATTGTTAGTTGTACATAATAATTGTATTACTATAAGCATTTTAATTTTAATAAATATTTAGCATAATGCATAAGAATTACACAAATAGCTCGTTTTAAAAATATACTTCGACTCGGCGACTCACTTCCTAAACGATTGTTTCTTGCGTGATAGTCAAAAGTAAAATTTATTTAAAGAATCGGAACATTGATTAGGCGCCGTACGCGTGTCCCAACGATAGAGTCCGACCGAATATGGTTGATTTTCGGCCAAACACTGGAATGAATTTCGGCCTGATTTGAATTTACGGTCAAAAACCGGCAAACAAAAAATTTTTTTTTGTTTGCCGGTTTTTGATTAATAATTCATTAATAATCAAACAATTTGGTGAAGCATTTTTTTTTCGGAATTTTCATAGTCATTGTGCTTTTAGTTTGTTGTAACTTTCGATTTTCTCTGAATAAATTAATTGAGAGTTTTGATGGTACCTAATTTATTTCGGCCGGAAATAGATATTTCGGCCGAAAATTGCCGAAAACCGACAACGAAATTCGGTCAGATTCTACTCTATCCAACGATTCGTTCCGGTCCGGTCCGGTGCCGTTCACCGCTTTATGTGGGTTGGCTAGCTAATATGTATTAAACGGCTGTTTAAAATAACTTAGTGATAGTAAATTGCGTAACACTGACTTCACACCGTGTCCTCGCTTTTATTCTGATTCGGGATTAACTTGCTGAGTTCACATTTTTTTGTGTGATATCGAGAATAATGGTGGAAGAGCCTTAAGTAAATAGTGTGTTATCTCTGAACCTGACGTTATTAGTCCGAATTTTATGATATATATTTTAAAAAGTCGATAAAATATTAAGCTAAAAATCAGAAATAATTTAAATTGGACTAATACTTTATTTAGAGCAGAAGTTCCGAGGCTTAAACGGAAACGGAACGGAATGGAACGGAGGGTTACAAAAAAGCTGGTGCTTTTGTCAAACAAAAATAATCCCTGTTTTCCCGCACATCCGCACTGAGATAAAAAATCGCGCGTTTTTATCGCAATTTGTAGCACTTGGTATCTTATGTACAGACGCCAGCACATCAAGCTACTTCAATCTGTCAAATTTATTTAATAGATTTTCAACTTTATTGCTGAAGTATAAGGTTCAAAGTTGATTGAAAAAAATTGACAGTTTCGGGTAGCTTGATGTGCTGGCGTCTGTATCTACACGCACGGGCAATTTAAAATTCGTGCTCGTAGCAATGCCGTAGGTACACTGCTTATAAAACGCGTGAATAAAAATCGCGCGAATAAAATTGCAGTGCGTGCTAGGCCTAAATCTAATAAATAAATACGTGGGTAATAGGGTAGGATCAACCTAATTGAATGACCTGAATAAGGTTCGCAACTTATCGCGTGGGTGTCGTGTCGACTATTAATAGGATCAATCGAAAGTATAATTTTATAGAATTGTCCTGGGAAATGTGCGGCGTAAACACATTTTCTTTGACATCGTCCTTCTTTTCCTGATAGTTTTATTGAGGTTATCATTCCAAAACCGTTTCATGTCAATATAATACCTACATGAAAATAATAACATAACATCACGCCAGTAGGTATTCCTCGGAGGACTAGGTAGAGGGGGACCTATAGCACCCACATTTCGCCAGTTATGTTTTACATACGTTCCCACGTATGTTATATTTCCCCCTATTACATGGGACTTAAACAGTTTTAACTCCCATGTAATCGGGGTCGAGCTTATTGCCATCAATCGGCTACAAATACTCCAGGCTGCTACTGAGACACTATGTTGTCTTGTTACATTTTGAGCCTTTATAATATGCACATATCGAAATGAGGGAATCTATGCTTAATTTTATTGACGGAAAAAAAAAATTGTAGTGAGAACTTCTTTAGGCGCGTTGGGCATTTTTGAGATGGGAAAAAACAATAGAACTCGCGACACTGTTACCGTTACTGACACCTCATTAAAAGTATTTCCTGCACAATAAAATTCTTCAAGTTTCCACTGGAGTGCCACTTATTTTTTGTTCTGTTTTGGCGTCTTATTGAGAAATTTTACGATTATTGTAAAAATTGTTGAAAAATAAACATGTTTCTTTTCAGTTTTATTTTCCACAATTTTAATTTTATGAGGACGCCTAATAACTTCCAATCATTATGGAGTTTGTTTCATCGCGATAGATCATTTAGTTTAAAAGTTACACCGTTTTGTTACAATTTTTTTTTTAATTCCATAAAAAATAAATCCGTCGTTAAAATTAAGCATAGATTCCCTCATTTCGATATGTGCATATTATAAAGACTCACACTGTATGATGTATGTTATAAACAGTTGACGATCGATTAAATTAATCTCACAGTAATTTTAGTGTATTAAAGTCGTGCCCAACCTAGCATGAAATTGTCCATCGCTGAAAAAAACAAGTCTGTCAAGTCATACAAATTAAACTGTTCTGAAAAACTGAAATGATTCTTCGCAAACTTAAAACACAATGAAAGTCTTCAGTAGATTACACTTAAACGCACTAATTAAAATTTATTCGAAGCCCCGTTTAATCCAATTACATTTATCTTCATTTCGTACACCAATTAAATTTAATTATAAAAGGTCTTGGTTTATTTGTAAGAAATAGTTACCTGAGGGTAATTAAGGGGGTGATGGAACAAGATTTTTGACATGAATACAGAGAGAGGCCTAATATATAAAAGTGGACTTTTACTTGATTGATTAGCAGTGATAGCCTAATGGTGTGACCGTCAGACTGTCAAGTCATAGGACTTTTCGGATTCACGTGCGTATTGTATAATAATTATCACTTGCTTCAAAAACGGTGAAGGAAAACATCGTGAGGAAACCGGCATGCCCCAAGTCAGAGGCCCATGGGCAGCTTTAAAACTTAGTACACCAGGTTAGTCACTAACCTCACGAAAAGAAAAAGACATGATTGATTTTTGTTTACTTGCATTGTGGACATTGTTATTCATAATAATGACGATTTTAACTTTAAAGGAGGCTAACCATAAGTTCTATAGCCATTGAACAAAGACTTTTTGAAAACACCGCTATAACCAACGGTTAGGTTATATCATAGTTGGTTATGGTTTTACCATAAACAGCACGCTTGGCAACGGATTGTTTACCTAACAGCAGGAAATCCTTAGAATTAAGATGTCCCTTATCGAGTTCGACGGGAAGTTACAGATTATAATTCGACTGGGACACGAGACACTGCGACATGGGACTTAAACATAAATGGCGAAATGTGGGTGTCAGCGTTGTTATTGATACGGCAACTGCCGTAATATACGGTATTCCACGATTTTTTTTCGGAAAATACGGCATACGTCAGGCCTCTCATTGTCGTATCATAAAATACGGCTATTGACTATAGGTTAAACGAAACGTTTTTTCACCTGAAGAGGCTGTGCGCCACATTATTAGAGAAAATTGTTTATCAGTGTTGCCACTAACTCAGAAACTACCACAAATTGTCAAAACTGAACATGACCTTCAAAAATTCGGTGACAACTGATTCAAAATCAAGTGTCGCGCAACATGTACGAAAAAAAAGGATAAGTACACACGGCTACACATCAAGCTACGAGTATACAAAACCAGTTTATGTTGATCTCGCATTGCCTAAGATTTCCGTACAATGCGAGGTCAGTTTATACTGGAAATGTATAGCTTGATGTGTAGCAGTGTGTACACATTAGATAAACATGAATCTAAAGTAATAGAAACGATAAGAAACCTTTATGGAGAAAAAACCAATGAGGAATAGAAACTTTTTAAATAAATACGGCAATTTAGTCATTTTTTCCTTAAAATTCGGCAAACCAGACTGACATACGGCAGCTCAGATTTTTACGATAGCAACACTGGTGGGTGTATTTCCAGTTTATGCTGATCTCGCATTGTATAGGATTTTCGTACAAGGCGAGGTCAGCTTATACTGGAAAATATAGCTTGATGTGTAGCCGTGTGTACTATAGGTCGGTACACCTCTGCCTAACCCTTCGGGGAACACAGGCGTGATGTTATGTTATGTGAATTACAAACTACGTTGGAAGTCTACCAGCGGTGATAAATTATTACTCACTCGATGCTTTATTTTGTACTGTTTTCGTTCACACTATTAAACGTATGCGGACTGTGCCTTACGAAGCGTCGCACACGCACTTCATAACAACAATCCATGTGATAGGAAACTATGCCTTATAAGCCGGAACTTAGGACTAAAAATACTTTGCCGGGTCTTTTTTAGTGTTTGCTTTGTAGTGGCCGTTCTTCGACAAACGTATATGGTGTGTTGTTAGTCTTGAGTCATGTTTTGATTAACCCTGTAGTACTAATCGTAAGGAATACTTTTTAGTTTTGTTGAAATAATTAATTTTAAAACGAGATATTGAAGTTCACGTTTCGTATAAAAAACACTATTTTACGTTCATTTGTTTCTTGTTTCTTTGATCAGAAACCTGTTTTTAAATGCCATGGTTCATTTATTTATTGGATATAATTTAAATTTATTGTTATTATTAAATAATTAAAATTTTCGCTACCTTGATGATTACTAGGGCTAGTATTTCATGGTTTTTTAAGAGGACCATTGGAATGAATGCACGTCAATGAGACTGGGGAAATCAGTTTGGAAAACTTAATTGCAAAACAATCAGCAAAAAAAAAAAAAACTAATAAACGTTTTCATAGAAACCAACGGAAATTATTGCAATATCGGTCTAAACATTTTTTATCGAAAAACTTTATCAATCGAGGACATTTTTTCTTGAAATTATACGCATTTATCACAGATAACTACGACTTTCGAGCACTGTTTTTTAGCATGGATTGGTTGTGTACACATATAATTTATCCACACGTATCACAATCACAACACTGCACAACCAATAATAGGTATCTACATATTTAATCGAATCTCAAATAATTCCCATTTTGCTTTCCTAAAAATATTATTGAACACTAGTATAATGATTGTGCCTTATTTTGTGAACCTCGAATAATTCCTATTTTGTTGTTGATTTTTATTTCGGAACAGAGTCCATAGTGTATTAGTAACATAATATAAAATAACTTATTATCTAGTGTTAGTACCAATCACCCTCTGCACAAACAGCTTTACAATTGGAGAGCTAAAGCTCTCCGCTACAGTTCTCAGGATGCTGTTGTGACTGTCTCTCACTCTTCTCAGTAGTGAAGCAGTTTTTTTGCGAACAATCGCATGGAAACCGTCAGTACGGGCTTGCGCAAACATTTCCGAAGCGCTGCAGTAGCGAGGAAGTCCCAACAACATTCTGAAACCATTGTTGTACTGGACGCGCAGGACATCCAGCGACCTTTTGGTGTAATTGACCCATAGATTGCTCGTGTACAGACTCTGGCAAGTTTTTGTGACCGGAGATTTTGGTGACCTAAAAATACGAAATAGCCAAGTAACTGCGACCAACTTGCATGTAGCGCTCGCTGGTCTCCGCCACGGCTCTAGAAGCGGAATAAGTTATTAGAGGCTCAGTTAAATATTTCCCAATAATATTAGGGAAAAATAAACACGTGTTATCGAACAGATTACATGTGACTCCGGATTTTTAATTTGTCTGTGATGTCTTATTTATACCTTTTTAGTTGACTTTTTTTTCGTGGTTGGGTTTTAGTTTTTATAACTTTTATTTTTATTTAAATTATTTTGGGGTTATAATAATATATATATTTGAAATGTGCTAATTAAGCCTTTTCATTTGATGCCATGGTATATTTTTTTTTAGTTTGTTACTTTATGTCCTCTAGAGGGCCATATTCAATTTAATATGACGTAACTATAGCCTTTAACCAGCGGACGATCAAGACGTTTCCAACGATACCTCATTTGTCAAATTATGATGAGGAGTTTAGAAGTTATGAGGGAACAGATGAACATACATACATACCGGTCAAAATCATTACCCTCCTTTTTGCTTCGCCGTAGTCGGGTAAAAAGATAGCAGATATATTTTCCAAGAATTGTCGAACCCACAGTTTTAAAATTAAAATAGATATCAAAAATAATGATGAAGGGCCAGTTTATTTAAACTTTAATTCGTATTCGAGGAGGGAAAACTTAACCTTTCCCAACTTAACTAACCTAGTTTCCAGACACGGTGCAACCTTATAAGTAAACGTTTACAACTTTAAACCGTTGTTTGAACTGGAAGGCTTTAGTTTGTTTATACTGCTTGCACCAAGTAAGGAAGCGGAAATACTGCGTAGCTATTTGACATGGCGATCACGGTGTGAACGAACGACACTACAATAACTAATGCACTACGGATTGTCAACATTTTAACAATATTGTATGGCAGAATTTCAAGTCTAGCTATTGTCCGCGACTTCGGATAAATGAGTACAGTACGACACAACTTAGATATAGCATAAATTTTAAAATTAGCATCCATTCATTTCAATTTTACGAATTTATTTGGTTATATTATATGACTTCATAAGTTATTGCGTTTCCGTAAAGATCATTTTCACCTAAAGCAGTAATAAATATTGGTGGTGATTTTGAAGACGCACTCAGTTCGGATGGTGATCGGTTTTACGAATTTTGCCGATGCTACATCTAAGTTGTGTCGTACTGTACTGAAAAAACGAAAGATTAGAAAAGTAAAATGTCCGGATAACTTTGCAAATGTCCGGCTTTTTGTTAGGACTTTGTTAGGAACCATCCTCCCGTAATGGCGCATCCACACATGCCGCCGGGTTTGCCGCCGGCTTTCAGGCTGCCTTGTCGCTGAATAGAAAAAAAGTTGCGCGTGCCGCCGGGTTGGCCGCCGGCCGTGCCGCCGGGTTGGCCGCCGGCCGTGCCGCCGGCATGTGTGGATGCGCCATAAGTGATTAGGATGTTCAGTCAAGAAAATGTTTCTCCTATTGCACATTTGCACCGTGTATTAAACAGAAGAACAGAAGGCATGTTATCTTTGGCACAATTGGCTGTGGGTTGAAAAAAAGAGTACAGAGTTTTTTTTAACACTTAGTTCACAAAACTGTTGTACAATCACGTCAAGCACAAATGCAATAAAGCTAATACACAATATTTCTGATTAACATATATTAGATGTGAATAGCATGCATATTTTAGGTTTAACACTTCTATAAAATAAAGTTATAGTTGTGGTATAAAAAAATGACATTTGAAATGATGAAATGTAATTGATTTAGAGTACTGCTATTTAAATAGACACTATTTTTTATAAACTTCTTGGCAAAATTATTATCCTTAAGGCTTGTGCAGACCAGAGCGCGACACGCGACGCGACACAAAGACCTACACCGCTCGTCGCGCGACGAGCGGTGCCTTTGTGTCGCGTCGCGTGTCGCGCCTGTTTCAAAGAGCCTTTATAAACACAATAATGAGGTAGGTTATAGGTATTCTCCCTTGCATACATTGTTAACCTTGTATTTGTAAACAAGAGCATAAAACATATTGACACATAAGGACATTCCACATCGATTCACTTTCAGGTCGAATCAACTTATCTTGTTAGTACATTATAAAATCTAATCGCAACAAAGTCACTACACTTTAAGTTACGATAAGGATAATCTGTGATATTATATAAAAGAGAGAAAAAAAGACATTCGACAACAAAACTAAGATGTACTGCAAGTTTTATAATATATTGGGCATCTATTCTGCAAGTATGTAGGTACTCTAATGTTTATTAATATTTTAAACAAATTATGTCGCACTATAAACATTGGGCAATATAAAGTGAAAATAAAAACGTTATTGGACGATTTCTTACAGTTTTCAGTTATATTTAAATTACTTAATACGTAATAATAGGCTAGATTGGAATGTGAATAAAGGCTTGTGCAGACCAGCGCGACACGCGACGCGACACAAAGACACCGCTAGTCGCGCGACGAGCGGTGCCTTTGAGTCGCGTCGCGTGTCGCGCCTGTTTGAAAGAGCCTTAAAGTACCACCAACTGTGATAGGTACATAAAAGAGAAAAAAAAAGATATTTGGCAACAAAACCAAGATGTTCTGCAAGTTTTATAAGGCTTATAGGGCATCTATTCTGCAAGTATGTAGGTACTCTCATGTTTATTTATATTTTAAACAAATTATGTCGCACTACAAACAATTGCATACGTAAAGCTGAAAAATGTCGTCGGTCATACATATTTACATTTTAATTTATATGTAAATTTTGTTTACGGCTCTTTGGTGCTGATTGTTATGGTGCCTTTTGGTCCCTAATAAAAATGGGTAACTTCTTCTACTTCTTGTTACGAAGAATTGAACCAAGAAGGAAGCAGGAAGATTGAAGGAAGAAGGGCTGTTTTTTGTATTACGTTCAAAATGCACTAGTGATTGGTAAAGGAGTTTGAAACATTTTGTATTTGGCTAGGAATTCACATCTGTATGTGGCGATTTCTGTGACGCTGTCTTAACTTTTATCCCATAGAGTATAATTTGTGCTTTCAGCATTTTGCCACTTAATCATCCATAACAACCCTTTTTTTTAGGTGGGAATTTATCAAATAACTTCTCCCGCTCTGGGCGGAGCTGGGCGTGTCAGACTCTTGCTGACTAAAACTCACCCGTGGTCCTTCCGTTGCCTGTATGTTGCCAGAGGTCACGGTATCCCTTTCGGACTTTCCCGCAACCCCGGCAGGCATCGGCCCTAGCGGACCCCTTCAGTTGTGCTGACATCTCTTCGAGGCGCGCGTGGAACACAACGCGCCGTCGAACCGGGCCTGGTCCTTATCGGACGGCGAGCTACCCATTGCTCACCGTCCGCAAGCCCGCGCCTACGATGGCCGGGAATCGGCCTGCGATTCCCATCCATAACAACCCTCAGTCAATTACACCATTTACGGGCACTTTTGAATTGTGAAGAAGTCGGTCAGTCAGAAAGATGGAGCTTATTGTCCATTCCAAAGCGTAGTAGGTTCTTATGGAGCGGGCAAGAAACTCCATGGACACTATTAAACATACTTGCTGCGTTGCAGCCTGTTACTAGTTGTTTCGTCTACAAGATTTCAAAGCACGATATCATCATAAGGTATTCTTCCATCGTCTTAACTTGTAATTTTAAATTTGGTTATGGCAGCGCGGATGTGGCGGTGGCATCTGGCGTGCTTATTGAATAAACATCAGGCCCCAAGGCCTCATCTGAGGCCTTCTGCGACAGAAACTGAAGTAAACGAAGACATCTTGGTTTTCTTTGTTACTGGGTTATTGTTCTAGGGCCTGACATAGAGGTATGACTTCGTCTGCATGAATTTATTTGTTAAAACAAATTGGATATTTGTTTTAACAAATAAATTCAAGTCAAAGTCGAAGTCAGTCATGCAGATGAAAATTAGCTCATGTTCGTCCCAGTCTGCCTTTCTGTCAAATTTAATAACGATCAGTTCAGCGGTTTACGCGTGATAAGGTAGCAGACAGACAGACACACCTTCGCATTTATTATTCAGTATGGATAGAATACTATAATTTTAATCGATATTGATTGGGATCTTTGACAGTCTACCGTAGTCTTTGTAACGAAGAGCTAATCGGTAGACGTACAATATGGCCGCGCTCACTTTAGATGCGTTTTCGTACGAATTTCACTCGTGCGTACACGTACGAACACGCACGAACGATCCCGATCTTCCAAGTACAAAGGGAGCGCGTAGACTGGGTGCGACTTAGTCGTACGTATACGTACCTATACGCACGTATAGTTCCGACGTCCGAAAACAATCTGAACTTGTTGGGATCTACTTGGGTTCTACTTGACGGAGAAAAACGTATCCAGTGTACTCAATTCGTACGACCATATTCGTACGTGTACGCACGAGTGAAATTCGTACGAAAACGCATCCAAAGTGCGCCCGGCCTAAGTGGGATGCCAGAAAATTCCTCGGAAATTGCTCCTTCGATACGACTTAAGTATGTCTTTATCATCAGTTAATGTTACTGTCTCAAACATAATAGAAATGAGATCATAAATTCCGTTATCGTAAAAGTGACGGTAAATAAAGAATCATTATCACTTTCTCTTAGTCAATAGAGCTAACATAACACAACATCACGCCTATAATCCCCGAAGGGTTAGGTAGAGGTGCACCCACATTTCCAGTTATGTCCCGTGTAATAGGGGGCGAGCCTATTGCCATCAACCGGGCACAAATCCAGACTCCGGGCTGCTACTGAGAAATTCTAGATGGAAAAACTCAATAATACTTTGCCCGACCCAGGAATCGTACCCAGGACCTGCTGCATACCAAACATATAATTATAATAGACGTTATAACATTTGAGTTATAGTAGTCTGTAGTTTCTGCCTACCCCCATGGGAAGAAGGCGTGAGTTTATGTATGTATGTTATAACATAACTTCATTAGAAAACCTGCTTAAATTATACTCGTTAAGATCAAAGACAAGGCTTATTGTGACCAGTAGTAATTAATAATTAAATTCTGCTAATTGTGACCAGTAATTAATAATTAAACTCTACTAAGTAATTGTGACGAGCAATTAATAATTAAATTCTACTATTTAATTAATATTTGACTTGCGAGGCCGATATCAAAGCATCAGATTCTGTAGTGAGCTGAAAATAATTGGCTCAATTAATTAGACCGATCTAAACTAATATTAAAGATTTGATTTTTTGTAAGTTTGTTTGTAATGAATAAACTCAAAAACTAGTGAATCGATTTAAAAAATTCCTTCACCAGTAGAATGCTATATTATCACTGAGTAATATAGGTTATAATTTATAAAGATATCACGCGGCCGAAGCCGCTGGCGGAAGCTAGTTTTGAATAAATTGAATAGGAAATATTCTCTGATCGAGAAAGGAAATAATTATGTAAGCGGGTTATATGTTGGCTAATCGTAGTAAATTCTGGCTGTAATTTGTGTAAAATAATTAAAACTTTATTTTGAATTATCCTTCTTCGTTGTGTCCATGATTCCATTTATCTGTTTTAAATAAGGTTCGAACAGAATTCGGTAACTTCGACAGCGTTATCGTTGGCCTCGCAAAGGTCTTCCATAGTGCAGGTGGCTTGCGGCCGATGAGCAATGGGTAGCTCGCCATCCGATAAGGACCAGGCCCGGGTCGACGGCACGTTGTATTCCACGCGCGCCTCAAAGAGATGTCAGCAGAACTGACGGGGTCCGCTAGGGCCGATGCCTGCCGGGTTGCGAAGAAATCTGAAAGGGAAATCGTGGCCCCGGCAACATGGCAACTGAAGGAACACGGGTGGGTTTTAGTCAGTAAGAGACACGCCCTCCCGCTCCGTCCAGAGCGGGAGAAGTTATTTGATAATTTCCCACAAAAAAAAAGGTGTTATTGCACAGAGCACGGACAAGAGGTGGGACATCGTTTGCGATGTGGCTCTACAGTCGCACTATGGCTCATCGGAGTACGGGACCTTTCTAAGTTTGAATTTGGAATTGAAAATGTATCGAACTAAATTCTAGACTGTAGACTGCATTGAGGTTACCTATTAAAATAGAAGGCTATATAATACTTACCTACTTACATAATTATGTATATTATTATTATTTTCGTATATTAGTCACTATTTAGGTCAGTTATTTGTCTTTTGAACATTTCGAAGAAAGTTACACATTACTTACACGGGGCGAAGAAATTCTTAGTACAAATATTCATTACTAAAATAAATAATTTGATTTATTTATCATAAAATATGTAAAGAATACTAAAGTAGGTGACACAGTGAAAAAGAGTGAGTAAATAGTTAACCTACAAAATACATAATGCATCAGCTGATAACTATGTCTGATCAAAGTGCAAAGTAATAATCATCCCACAAACAGGTAACATAATGTTGTTGATTTTGTGATAAGTATCAGAATCATGGTCACATTCCAATGACACAATTTTCTGCTAAAATAACTGAAACAGAGAAAAGACATCTCTGTTTTGTTTGTCCTTCTTACCTGCCTTTAAGGTTCCGCAAACTGTTTTATTATAGTCACGTCGCGCCTGTTTGCGACAGCCCTTAAACATTTGTAGAGATCTACTTAATCATCATCATCAGGCTAATATGATAAGTATACTTAATAAAAAAATTAAATTCTCTGGCCGACAACGCACAGCCTAAACCGCTGGGTTTAGGTTTAGACCTAGAGGCTTGAGTTTTTTTACAAGAGTTCCCTGAATAACGAAACTGAGCACCAAGTAAGGATTTTTGAAAAGTCACCCCCTAAAGCGGTTAAATAAAAGATTAAAGTTTGTATGGAAATTCGGCATTTTTGCTAATGGGAAATGGCTCACAGCTTGTATTATTCATAAATACATAATTTATACACATTATCTAACTTAATGAAAATATCAAATATATAGTTTTACCTAGTATTGCTTGTCACCTCTATGACTTTACTGACACCAGATCAACATCCTTATCGAAAAACTCACAAAAAAATTACAACTCTATGAATAACAAAAACCTGTATCAATTTACACATTTATAGGAACTCACTTTTCCGAGCTTATAATTATTATAATCGTTTTATATTTAGGCTATGCAAAAATAGCATGCTAATAATTTGTATGAAATAGTATCTTGACTTGGCTGGCGAGGTTGTCGATAAGTGGGATGTGGGCTAATTGACCTGCTACAATTATTTGAGAAACTGGAAGGAGTTCTTACTCCTTTGTGTATGTAATTCAGAAAAAACTTTGATAGCGAGAATGGAAACAATAGAGTAAGTTTCGAAATGTAAGATCAAGGGACCAGAAAACCTAAGGCAGATTATTAATTTGATCGTTAGATCCTTACATGTTCCCTTTAAAATGATGATTATCAAATACACTGGGGGCCTACCATCAGCTCATAAACAAACAGTATTATTTTAATATTACTTCAGTGGAAGAAAGAGATGGAGCTATACGACCTGTAAAGCTTCATCTCTTTCCCACACTACTTCAGTGTTAAAATAATACCTACTGCTTTATGAGCTGGTAGTAGGCCCCCTGGGGCAGTGAGGCTTCCGACCTCTGTGTAAGCGCAGCCGTGAGGTACACAATAGTATTTTATCGTTTTCTGATAAAAACCACTTTTTGTGTGTATATTGTGTCTTAACCTGGGTCAAATAAATTTATTTTCTTCTTTCTTTATTTCTATAAGGTGAAACGATTACCAAGACCGACGTTGTGCGCAGTTACCCGTCTACTTTCACTGGGAAATGACGTCATGAGGACGCCTCAATATTAAAAGAGGAGTTATTACTAACAAGGTTATAATTAAATGGCATTGATGGCCAAGCAAAAACATCTTCTTCATAGTATTTTAAATTCCTCGTCGTGACGAATTATTTGATAAAAATCCGCATGATTGAAAAACACAAAAGTGTTATCAAACGGACGAGGTAATTTCCTTAATCATTATTTTAATCATGTTTATTAACCAATTAAAACATCGATGAGAGGCTTACATTGATCGGTTATCATTTTCGTTATGACTCACGAGGTCAGCAAAAATGCATGTAGTGTGTCGTTGATTGGTGCAACAGCACCGGGCAAAATTATCAGTGGTGTTTTTATCATGTTTAAAGCAATGCATAGGGTTGCCAAGCCCAAAAATTAAAAAGCCGGATACAGATTCCTAATTAGCCGGATATTTTGCCCTGAAAGCCAGAAACACTAGTAAGAAAAAATGTTAATACTTTTATTTGTGTATTTAAAACTGTTTATTCATTTGAAACTTATCTACTCTTAATAACTATTTATGTTAATCACATTTTGTTTTTACTAAAGTAATTTGTGAGTTCTTTACATTGAGGTTTTTTTATAACTTCTTTAGTTTGAGTTTTGTCTCACTCGGGGCGGGGTAGCCGGACAGGCCGGACTTGTATATAATTTGACTGCGTACCTAGTAGGTAAATATGATTCACATTTGCCGCGCATATTGAAACTCATTATTGGAACATTACCCGTTCTGCACCTGATAACACTTGTTTTTCACTAATCAAGTACAAATTAATCACTCCGATAAATTAAATACACAATCTTCCATTGTAAAGTCAGGGAAATTAATTTTTTATCTAATTGACTACCAATTTAAATATTGTCCGTTTATTCAAATCACATCTGAAATCTACATGGTACTCACATGATCTGACCAAGATTATGTCTGGACTTTGAAAGACACTGGCCATTGAGATTGTTTCGCCTATTCTTCTCAGGCTTCAGATAGGAAATGTCGACATTATATTCTACATATAATAGCTTATTTTTTAAGTGAAAACTTCTTTAGGCGCATTGGGCATTTTTGAGATGGGACTAAACCATTGATTTCGCGACACTGTAACGAAATTTACCGACACCGTGGAGTAAAAGACATCAACGCGTTGATTACCGCGGTGCCGATTTTTTTCAAGTTTCGCTTCTGTCGGCACTCCTGGAGTGCCACTGTTTTTTTTTTTAATATGGAATGTATATTGATTCTAATATCCTATTTACGGATTAAACAATTTCAACTATCATTCAACATACACACAGACAAACAGTTGTATGAAATGGCTTTTGATATAAGGCTCGTGCTGGCGCGCCTTGTTGCGCGACCTGACACCGGTAATTTTTCTACCAGGAAGTTTTCTTAGAAATTGTTTTATTAGAGTCGCGTCGCACTGGGTACCCTAACTTTTACCGAATGCACCTACGTAATAATTAATTCAACAGATAAGTTTTTGTTATAAATAATAGTAAGTAACAGCACGGACTTAATAATGATATGATTGACACAAAAACATAGCCTTGATCTGTATTGCTAATCTTGTATCCGATTATAAACCGGTTTTCAATAGGTGCTTATATTAATGGGTATTGAACCGACTTCAACTATCTGCTGGCCTTATAATAGATTCGTTGTGGCTGTGATCGGATTAGAAGTCTTAATGACTGATTTTTGATCAGGCTGCATTATTTTACCAAGCTTAAGTATTTCTTCAAACACTAGTGCTTCGTACGGTTTTGAAGACTTGATAAAGCATCGAGATTTATGCACATATTTCAATTTGATATTAAAGTATTAAACACCTTTTTTTTTTTTTTTTGGGTGGGAAATTATCAAATAACTTCTCCCGCTCTGGGTGGAGCGGGAGGGCGTGTCAGACTCTTACTGACTAAAACCCACCCGTGTTCCTTCCTATGCCATGTTGCCGGGGGCCACGATTTCCCTATCGGTTTTCTTCGAACCCCCGGCATTGGCATTGGCCCTAGCGGACCCCGTCAATTCTGCTGACATCTCTTTGAGGCGCGCGTGGAACACAACGCGCCGTCGACCCGGGCTTGGTCCTTATCGGACGGCGAGCTACCCATTGCTCACCGTCCGCAAGCCCGCGCCTACGGTGGCCGGAAATCTTCCTGCGATTCCCGACGCCCAGGGCGTCTCCTGCTGCGGCGGTTAGGGGCGCGAGGGCGCGAAATTTGCCTCTCCCTCACGCGCTCCGTCTCCTCCTTCGCGAGCATTACTGCTTCGCAGAAAGAGGTGACGGCCTCCCATTTCCTCTCGCTCCGTAGCATGGCCCGAATCAGGGCCGGACGCGAGAGATCACCGCCGCCGATCGCATCCACGAGGACACGGCGATGCCCTGCCCAAGCCGGGCAGACCTCCACCGTATGCTCCACCGTGTCCTCCGGGCGATCCACACAGTGACGACACCCGGGCGTTTCCTCCCGCTTTATCCTGAACAGGTACCTCCCGAAACAGCCGTGTCCGGTGAGTACCTGCGTCAGGCGGAAGGTAAGGACGCCGTGGCGCCTCTCTAGCCACTCCTCAAAGAGGGGTCTTATCGCCGCAATTGTGGCGTGCCCAGCGCTGGGTTGCGACAATCGCACTCTCCATTCCGCCATGAGATCCCGCCGGAGCTCTGTCCGCTGTGCCGCGACTTCTTGCGGCATCGGAGTTAAGCCCCGGCGCTTCGCCTCCTCGCGCCACTCCCAAATGTGCGCGAGGACCTTTGCCTCCAGATCCCATGGCGGTACTCCGGCAAGGAGGCTCGCCGCCTCGCAGGAAACCGTGCGGTAACCTCGGGCCAGCCGGATGGCCATGACCCTTTGGGACGCGTTCAGCCGGCGGCCTGGCTGCCGCCTCAATGAAGGCGCCCACACTGGCGCCCCGTAAAGGGCCATGGACCGCACGATCCCCACGTAGAGCCTCCGGCAGGAGGCGTTTGGACCTCCCAGATTGGGCAGGAGCCGCTTCAAGGCAGCCCCGGCCCGGTCCAGTCTGGGAGCCAAACGTCGGAAATGCTCCACGAAGTTCCACCGGCTATCGAGGACGAGTCCCAGATACTTCATCGTCGACTCGACGCCGATGTGAACCCCTCCCGCCAATACCTGGGAACCCGACGGTGGCGCACTACGAGGACCATAGAAACCCATGGCCTCGGACTTGTGCAGGGCCACCTCGAGTCCCAGCTGCCGGATTCTGTCGACGATTGTCGCAACCCCGCGTGTCGCTAAGTCGGCCGCCGCCTGGTACGACCTCCCCTAAGTATTAAACACCTACCATCCCATTTACCAAAAAAAAAAAAACAGTGCCGATAGAAGTGAAAACTTACAAATGAAATGAAAATTGTGGGAAAAAAACTACCCTCAATTGAAAATAATCATGTTTTCTTTAGCAAATATCTGTTTTTTTTTTTCAATTATTTTTACAATAATCGTAAACATTCTCAATAAGATACCAAAAAAAAATCCGTTGATAAAATTAAGCTTAGATTCCCCATTTCGATATGTCCACATTATAAAGACTCGCACTGTATAATAGTCGATGAAATTTCGTAATTTTTTAAAGTTAAAAACGTGGAAACACTTCTTTATAAGCAAAAGTTATATTTAATCGTGTTTTGATAACCCCTTAAATTGCTGAAGAAGAGAAGTAGCCAATGGGAAACCCCCACACGGCTCGTTTTGAGATAAAAATATACCTGACCGTAAAAAATCGTCAACAATAAAGTTCCTACTTACCTAATTCATTTATTACTTTCCAAGCGAGGGACATAAATAGAGCTCCTTCCTTGTTTATTTCCGTTGTTAGTAAAAAACTACGTGTTTTTACCTCGAGGCAGGAAGTTTCGGAGGCTCTAGGGAACTGGATACCTTTTTCCTTTGTCTGTGGTCCCTAAGGACTGGTGATGTCACGCGATTAAGTTACTAAGTACTTTGTAAATAGGTATAGTTTTGTTTGGAGCTCATTCAGTCATTAATTAATCATGTTTCGCTCATTGCTTGAGCAGGAAGTTAGGATTGGCAAACTCATTATCTTGATCAAAGACAACTTACTTACAAACTTTTTGTGTTCAAAATACTTCTGGGCAAAGCTCTTGCTTCAATCTTCTGCGTCTTCTTGCTGTTGTGAATTTATTATTTTAGGTTATCTTAGCTTCTTATACATAGACCAGTCTTTTTTGTGGAGAAATCCGAATGGAACTCTCTGTCTGGATAAAAAGGAGGGACTTGTAGGACTTCTAGCTTCTAAAATCCTACAAAGTTCCTCTTTAGCAGGAGATCTGCGGTGGTTTAGAATACCGGATTCCTTTTTTAGGGTTCCGTACCTCAAAAGGAAAAAAACGGAACCCTTATAGGATCGCTTTGTTGTCCGTCTGTCTGTCTGTCTGTCAAGACCTTTATCTCGGGAACGCGTGGAGGTATCGAGTTGAAATTAAAACCATATACTGAAGTCTACAGTCCCTTGAAGCTGTGAAAAAATCGAACTTCTAAGTTAACGTAAAAAAAAGATAGGCCGTTTATGATGCAAAAAACATATATTTCGACACTCTCAAGGGAATCAAAATTTATAGGGTTATACTTTCCGTTGACATAGAACTATGAAATTTGGCAAATAATATCATCTTATACTAAGTACAGGGCCAAATCTGAAAACTTCACATTTGTAATTAAATCCTAAAAAAACAGGGTGTTTATGCAAGGAACGGGGGTCACTGTACACAAACCAACTTCTGGAAGATACAGGAGCTAAAGGAATCTTTCATTATACTGTATTGTTGATCTCTCAAGTCACGATTCAATACCTAGTGAATAATAGATTACTAATTTCAGTCTTCCTTTTTGCTCCGCTTGAGTTACGGTTATGCATAATCTGTGGATGTCATTATACACTATATGTATGCGTACTATTTTCTATTCGGAATTGCAATAATCGTTACCGACATAATCGCGAGTATTGGTTACATCACTAACGTATTCGGTGTTTTAAATTAAATGAGTTAGAGTTGTACCGAGGAGTCGTGTTATTTAAAAACAATTTCTTATAGTTTTGAATCTTAAATTAAATCACCGTATTAAACTTTATAAATGATGCTTAAGGCGTGTGCAGACCTCGTCGCGCGACGAGCGGTGTCTTTGTGTCGCGTCGCGTGTCGCGCCTGTTTGAAAGAGCCTTTATTCGCCTTTATATCTCACCCAAATTATTAGCATGTAACTTAATGATAAATTGGTTAGTTAATAATCCATTAAGTGTAGATATTTTTGGATCAATTCTAGTTTCGAGCAGGTTAGGTTAGATAGATAAATTAAATCTTCATGTCTTTGTATTTGCAGCTGTTGAGAACTTTAGAGACAGGGTGGCAGAGACATCGACGCGAAAATTTAATAACCGACGAAATATTTCGACGCAGGGGGGTTCAGAATAATGTACTGAATCCATGGTAACAGTTATCGCGTCGATGTCCCTGCCACCCTGTATAAATAGATTTGGAGTTCCTGGGAATCACCCAATTAGATATCGTCGTACGTCTTTAGGCCTGAAACTGCGTTAAGCGGGCGCCCGCTACGGGGCACCTGTCGCGTGTCTACGCGCGTGGACACGCGGATGGGCTCCGTGGGAACGCGACGGCCCCCGTTGCGGGTACCCGTCGCGGAGAACGGATTATTTTATTTACCCAGTGTCGCTAGTTCCATTTTAACGGTGTGCATGCACAGCCTTGTCGATGAACAACTTAATATATTAAGTAGTACCTAGGCGACCGAGCTCTGCTCTGGTGAAAATAGAGAATGAGAATGCTCATTGAAAAGTATAGGATTACATTGCAAAAACCGCTGGAAAAACCGCGCGTGCTCCCGCGCGGGCGTCCGTCGCACGGAGGAGGCGGGATACGTGGCGCGAGCGCGGGACCCGCTTCCCCGCGACGGATACCCGCGCGTGTCGAGCACTTTTGTATGGAACCGCGCGGACGTCCGCTTAACGCAGTTTCGGGCCTTAAGTTTTGACTTTGCTATCTTAGAAATAATTTAAACGTCAACATAACAATTTGATCATAACCCTTTGAATAACCACATCTACACAAACAAAACCGCTAATTAACCTAAGGCTTCTCGGTCACCTTTCGCATAATGCATGTGGTCCAATGACAGACTTTCCTCCCACACAACCGCTGGGTCAGCTTTGAAACGTTATCCCTCAAGTAGCCTTAACAACTACCCACGCAGATCACTCAGGTGATTGGTCACTATATCAAAAGGTATAAAATATACCATTGTACCTTTTTTGTCAATCACATTGAGTGGGATAAGGTTTGACCTATATGGTGCCGAGGGTAAATAAATGCCGGAGACCGCATAGTATTTATATATATTTTTTTTTTACCTTTAAACCGCACCAGTAGGTAATTTTTCATTTATCGCTGTGAATCCGGACTATATAGTTAATTCTTTGTCAGATTACCTGAAATGCGTAATATATCCGTCGAAGATATTGATAAAACGGATTTTTCTGCTAGTGTGTATGTTACTAACCTGTTTTATCAAATTATTCACACCTGCATGTCTGTAGGTACCTACTTATATTGACAATGTATTAGCTCTTCCTTAGTAATAAAGCCTCTTGCAAACTGGTGCGATTAGGGTTACCATCCGGATTTGTCCGGACATGTCCGGCTTTTTGGTCCTCCGTCCGGACTATGTCCGGCCTTCTCATTTGTCCGGATTTTTCAATTTAAGGGGATTTTCTTTAAGAAATATAAATTATTACTAAGAAGAAGAAAAAAATAAGATCAAAAATTTAAATATCCGGACTTTTTTTTTTGCAAATGTCAGGCGTTTTGTCAGGATTTTTCAAATTTCGAAATGGTAACCCTAGGCGCGATGCGACTCTAACAAAACATTTTTTATGAAAATTTCACGGTTGAAAAATTACCGGTGTTGCGTCGCGCCAGTCTGCACGAATCTTAACTCCATTACACTCCTTATCAACAGAAATTATTTTGTTATCTTGTAAATATTTTCCAAACGATATCGGCACTGACAGCCAAAATATATCGATACTTCTGATAGCTATTTATATTCCGTCTGTACTTTCTAGAAGACAATAAATAGTATTGATAATGTTGAGACGATGCCGCCATGACGGTGTCGTCACGAATTATTGAACAGCTATCTACGCAGTTAGAATACTCAGACTGAGGGAAAGATGTAGGATGAAATGTTTATTTTATATGATGAACAGGCATCGGGTGAATCTAATATGGTATGTAACGGGTTTCGTATATTTACATGATTGACACGTTTTTGGAGTCTCTTTTCGAGATTTTACTAGTGAAGTGAAAAGCAGTTGATATAGATTGACTAGTAAGGGATCTCGCGCACTAGCCACGACTCCGGCCAGTCGTGGCCGTTTAGTGGTATTAATTGTATGGTCTGCGCCTAGTTGGCTATTGCGTTGCGACTAGGGTTACCATTTAGAAATTTGAAAAGTCCTGACAAAAATCCTGACATTTCAATAAAAGTCCGGACATTTAGTCACAAAACACAATTATTGTTTGATCTCGTTAAGTTGATTGTTAAAAAAGATTTAAATGTTGTTTTTAAATGAATGAGAAATAAATATTAAAGACTTATTTGGTACTTATTACTTAAATAAGTTTTATTACTCGTATTCCATTTAAGCCAAAAATCCGGACAAATTAAAGAGCCTGACAATGTCCGGACAAAAGTCTAGAAGTCCGGACAAATCCGGACGGATGGTAGGTAACCCTAATTGCGACCAAGTACGCGATTCAAGTTTCAGTTTCTATAGTTTACCTGGTCGCTACGACCACTGGTCGCGGTCGTGGCTGTCTAGTGCGCGAAATCTAAAACTACCAATGTGACATAATTTGTCAAAAATTACAAAATTAACACATTTTCACGAAAATTTCTGCTTATAGCACAAAAACTATGGAAAAAAAACTTGTAAAACTGTCAAATTGTTGCCTGTCGGTTTTATTCAATAGGCCCGTCGTTGTAATTCCCGGGTGTTGAGGCTTTTCTTTGTCTATTTAGCTACTCTATTTCTACTATGTAGCAAGGAAACATACGGTTTAGCTCGCTAAGAACAAGTACTCATGTCACACGTAAAGTTTATTAAAATTTCATCTACAGTAGTGCTACATAAGCGGACTTAGTGCCACAAGGCATGCTCTACCAGTCAACCTTACACGACTTTCCTCTACGTTTAAATCGTGCAATGCAATACCATCCTACATTTTACGACACCCTAACCTGCAAATATGAGAATTTCGTTGCAGACACCATATGGCGACAAAATAGTTTTCAGCTGGATATTCACACTCTTAAGATATCAAGTTACCTAAAGAGTCTAATAGTTGATAAGGTACGATAAGGATGGCGTATGGATAAAGTAATCCATTTTGAAAACGAAGAAAAACAGTACACTAAATTCCTCTACTTCTTCTGCCCTTTCAAGGAGTCCTCATTCTGAAAAGATTCTTATTTACCAGTAATTAGATAGTTTCTATGCCAGCCACTTAATTAAGGAATATCTATGCGCGCTGCAGAAGATTTGCATTCAGTAATTGACTTCGGAAATTGACTTAATTTTCTGTCCTCGTTGTTTGAGTTGGGTGGAATTTACCATGGATGATAGTAGTTTATTATGCATTTATTGGTGAAAGAAATAAGACGAAGAAGGCCCAATTTTATCTTCAAATATTTATAAATGTATTTTAAAATAATAGTAGTAATATGTACGTGTAAATAAAAAAAAAATAGGGAAAGGAATCATCTTTTATCTTAAAATGGCGACTCTGCGAGCAGACAGACAGTGATGAATTCATATTTTTGCTTAAGATTTGCTTAATATCTTGCCATATCGATGGGCGATGACCTCTCTGCCTATTTATTTTTAAATCTAGACACCGATCTATCTGAAATATCCGATTTCCGATAACGAAAACGTCATATCAATCGGATAAGCTGCTTACCGGTTTACCAGGTAAACGAACACGCCAATTCTTTTTCGTAAAATATTATGAAAACCGTTTAGCGGACCGCGCGACGCAGCGACATGAAAAACAATTATTTTGATGACGTCAAATTCAGGATTTTTTGTAAACGAACTAAAGGTACCTATTGATTAAACAAAATTCGTTAATAGAATGATGATAAATTATCGTTATCTTGATGTTCCTACATATCTTATACAAGTATGTTTGCACTAGGAGAATCTAATCTAATGTCTCGAGAGACAACAAAAGGTGTTAGAAAATTAACTTTGATATTTTTAGGGATTGATGTTTTCAAACGGAAATTCTATAATTGTAACAACAATTTTAGAGATCACTAAACTGAATTACATACAATAAATCTGATGCTTGGAATGTACGTGATCCATCTATCTATCGCCCACCTTAGTGATTGATTTTCTCGATCCTCAATTCTGTTTATGATGTGCTTAAGTGCAAATACGTATACTTGAACTGAATACAAATATTCAGCTCGTAGAAACACACAAATGGTGAATATTTTGGTGCTATGGCAAAGTTGCGTCTTTTCCCCATTTGCCAGAGTGACAATAAAATGTTTCATGTTTTGATTGCATTTCATAATACCAACACCCTGCACTCTAATTGCATAACACACGATCTATCATAATTTGAATCATTTTGAAGGATATTCCTAATACATTGCTTCATAATGTTCGAAAAATGTATCTGCTCAAGAACGTAAATAACGCAATGAATGTTGTTGAACTGTCAAAATCAAAATGCAACAGATTGTGATTGATCTTCTTTTACGCAATTAGGCTTCTGCTTAAAGTAGAAAATCCTGAACCATACAAAGTTCATTACTGTATCCGTACCAACCGGATCACCTTATAGCAGCACGAACAGTGCAATGCAATGCAAACACAAACTCCACATTATACAAACCAACACAAATTCACGAAACATAAGGCCTCGTTAGATCTCATTAGCTAGGTGAGTATATAGGCAGACTGGCTTGGCAAGAAGCCAGCCAGATGGCAGGCTCAAGGCAGCCTAATGTGCTGAGGTTATGTATTAATTAATGGCGGTGAATAACAATTAGATGTAACGCCATCTTGTGTTAGTGATCGTGCGTGGTATATAGGCAATCGATTATTGTGATCTGGGAATTCTTCTTCAGCTAAGTGATGGTGCCGAAAACACCTATGTGCCTACCACCAGCTCATAAAGCAGTATTATTTTAATATTACTTCAGTGGGAGACAGAGATGGAGCTGTACGTCCTGTAGAGCTTCGTCTCTTTCCCACACTGAAGTAATATTAAAATAATACTGCTTTATGAGCTAGTGGTAGGCCCCCTGGAGTCTATCACTATAAATGTACTGTTGTCTTCGATCAACAATTGTATTGTTGATCGAAGACTGTTCTGAAGAACTTACTTAGAAATATTTTGATTTTTGTAAGTAGAATTCTTCTTCAGCCAAACTATGGAGACGAAAACGCGTGTTGTACATTATCGGTATCTAATATTATAGGCTGTTGGAGAAGTTTTTTATAAATACTTTCAGGAGGATTCATCAATCATTTTAATCTAAGATTAATAACAAATATAATCCGAGAGAAAATTAAGATGTTTTGAAAGGAAAACTCTTTTGTTTCTGTTAAGACATCTATCTCTAATTTGTTTTTGAATTTGAAATCGGTTACAAATTCTACCTAAGAACGATATTTTAATTAGTTAGATTATTCTGTCTTAAGACTATTTTCGTTTTACTAATCTGTTAGTAAGCAAGTTTTGTCTTTTTATTAAAATTCAACTCTTTTATTTTCTTTCTTTTCAGTCCGGTAAATACGGCGAGGGCTACATCGGGTCATCGCGGGGAGTGGCGGTGCATGTGCGAGCGAAAGGCGCGGGGGGAGAGAGGGACCACACTGGCTGCACATGGCCATTGCTGTCAGCAGCCGCGCCCAACGACCCTCTGCCCACGGAGCCGTGGGTCGCGGTCATTAGGAGAGGCAGCTGCAATTTTGAAATCAAGGTGAGCAAAATTTTTATACGGCTTAGATGTATTTTCCGCAATATTGGTGATCGTAGCAAAATAAGGCTGCGCTGATGACATCTTTTTTTTTTGGTTGTGAAATTATCAAATAACTTCTCCCGCTCTGGGCGGAGCGGGAAGGCGTGTCAGACTCTTCCTGACTAAAACCCACCCGTGTTCCTTACGGTAACCCTTTCGGACTTTTCCGCAACCCCGACAGGCATCGGCCCTGGCGGACCCCTTCAGTTGCGCTGACATCTCTTTGAGGCGCGAGTGGAACACAACGCGCCGTCGACCCGGGCCTGGTCCTTATTGGACGGCGAGCTACCCATTGCTCACCGTCCACAAGCCCGCGCCTACGGTGACCGGGAATCGGCCTGCGATTTCCGACGCCCAGGGCGGGGCGTCTCCTGCAGCGGCTAGGGTCGTGAGGGCGCGAAATTTACCTCTCCCTCACGCGTTCCGCCTCCTCCTTCGCGAGCATTACTGCTTCGCAGAAGGAGGTGGCTCTGATGACATCTTAGGTTTCATCATCAAGTCAGAGAAGTGTCAAAGATGCCTGTAGTAAAAGTAGAAGAGTTATTTTTGAAGGAACTGATCCGTGAAGTACTTTACGGTTTTAATGGTGTGGGTTCCGGACTTCCGGTGTAATTTCAAGCATACGAGAAACACGTTTGTTTCTGGGAAGGCAACTTATACAACGAATCTCCAATGCCTCTAATATTGCAGATGTCTTGTTTGGCACCCAATCAATCTGCCCAGCCTTGTTTCAACTATGTTAGGGTCGGCTTCTAGTGTAACCAGATACAGCTGAATATCAGTATTTTATATGGAACGACTGCCATAACCCAGTAACTGGGTAATACGATACCTCTTGGTAAGACTGGTTGTCACACTTTCGGGCTTCTGACGACTCGTAACGACTGTCAAAGATCCACGAATGACAGCCGGGACCAAAAGTTACGCCTTTGGTCCCGGCTGTCATTCGTGGATCTCGTGCTTTCCGAGACACGGAGGAGTCTCGGTATGTAAAGATGGTCACCTATCCACGGACCAACCCCGGCAAGCGTAACTTAACCTGATGGATCGACCCGTGCGGCTGTTATTACTTAGCCACGAGCCCATGAGGTCCTCCTGTTTTGCACCCAATTATATCCAAAACAAAAACATGAAAATTAATAAGGTGATGATTTTCGCTAGAACTGAATAGAGTTGACACGGGTAGGATAAGAACTTGATTGAGGCACACCTTTTTCTTTCACTCTCATCATTATTTCCTCTGACAGTTGCCTCTCAAACAAAACCCATATTTGGAATAGACATGACAGGTTCATTAAAGTGTATAAAGAACATTGCAATAATCAGTTTTAGTTCTAAGCTGCTAACGAAGCCGGTGGCTCAGTGATGCTAATGCAATTAGCTGTGATACTCGTTAGCAAAGTTCTTGTGCGCAAGGCATATGCATAGGCACATAATCCTATACTATTAAACGAGCAATATTTGTATAATATATATATTTGTAATCACGTTCTGGAAAATGGCTCTAACGATTTCGATGAAAGTTGCAATATAGGGGTTTACGGGGGCGAAAAATCGATCTAGCTAGGTCTCATAATTCTGATATCTGGGAAAATAAATTAGTTTTCTTCGTATTTTCACCCGAGCAGAGCTTGGTCGCCCAAAGTTTAGAACAAGATGGCTACCTTAGAATAATAACATGGCAGCATTGAATTAGTATGTACTATCATGGCAGCATGGAATTAGTATGAACTATAAAACATATACTATTAAATTAGTATTTCCTAAATTCACCAGAGAGAGCAAATGAGTATTTTCTAAATTCACCAGAGAGCAGAGCTTAGTCGCCCATACGAGTATTTATTGTAAATATTACGGATGTTCTTGATACAAGTTAGAGGGAAAAATACGTAAAAATCGATAACCATCACGATGTTCTAAAGTAAGGAGGGGTTCGCTAAAGAGTCGAGGAGTCTTCTGAAGGCATCTAGAATTATGATTGCCAAATGGTGGTGTGGCAAACTAGTGAAGAAAAATACATAAATCTGATGCACGTGTTACAAACTCAAATAACCAATAAGTAGAATGTCACAGTACTATAGTCCCCGCGCGACTGCTAGTCACAGCCTAAGGTATGTGAGCGGTGAGACAGGGGAGGTAGATAAAGACCAAGCTAACTCAGTCTGCCAATTTTGTCAATGGCGCCCTCACGTGGTGACTAGCAGTCGCACGCGGACCTATCACAAACTATATAATATTACTAACGTTATTAACTAAGTAACGCGTTAGTAAATTGCGTCGTGTACTTGGACTTAGTTAGGTACAACTGTGTGCGATAAGTACGCTCTCCTACTTAGACCACACACATGAAGCTTCTCACGTCACTAACGACAGCAAAGTCAATAACAGATCAAACGTAGATATATTATACACTAGTCTAGACTAAAGGCAATACCCTTACAAGACACAGACGTTATAATGAACTTGTCACCAGCATGTACCGACCCAACTCAACGAAAATAAATAGGTACTCTAGTGAAATGGGTGACTGACAAATATACATTAGTCGTACATAGGGGTGACTACCAGATATACATTAGTCTTACATAGGGGTGACTACCAAATATACATTAGTCTTGGGCTGTGTAAAAACTAGCTTTTTATCGTGACTATGTAACGTGGATTTCGGATATTTTCCAGGTAATTTTCCCATACAAAACTCATTAACCAAGTCATTTCACCACTTCAGGGAATTATTTTCGAACCCCAGGTTTTGTTTTAGGCTGTACTTATAATGGAACTATGTAATATGTATATAGGCAAACATTCTCGTTAATAAGGCGATGCAATGTATTCTGTTGATAATTATGCAATTAATACCCAAAACTCAATCATTTATTGAAAGAAGGAAGAAAGAAAAATAATAAGTTTACTTGTCACAGAAACGCGTGCATACAAAAAGATAATGAACTCGAATACAAAATAAAATACAACTGGTCTATTTAAAATCACGAGCACAAAACAGAAATAGTCGGCAGCTGCTGGCACGTCATGGCTTCCACTCAGCATGATGCTGTGCTTTTGGGACCCACAGAACAGCGCTGAGTTTCAGTGGTCACCCGTATTGCATTCCACAATATGTACTTCCGTGATAGCTTAAAATTTAATGAGAAGATTATGGACCCCGTCGGGCATAGGAGGCTTTAAAACTTAACTTATGAGTCTTAACTTAAATCTAAATGGTTTTTTTTTGCGTGGGAAATTATCAAATTACTTCATCCGCTCTGGGTGGAGCGGGAGGGCGTGTCAGACTCTTACTGACTTAAACCCACCCGTGTTCCTTCAGTTGCCTATAGCCAGGGGCCACAGTAACCCTTTCGGACAAAAACCGCAACCCCGGCAAATCTAATGGAATGGTGAATGGTGAGCGACTGTAGACTAATCCATAATACGCTGCTCTCTTAAAAGGAACTCCTTCCTTCATTATAAAATTACCTAATTTTTCATACTAAATCCTTTCAGTAGTTTCAAGTTTCGAGACAAACATTTGCTTATACTTCGCGATATAATATTGAGTCTTACTCACAGCTTCTAATCGGTCTTATCTTGGTTATAACTAACTAGGTATATCCCCTCTGACCGTTCATTGCAGCGGTCATTGGAAAACCTATAATCTACTATTTATCATCGCTAGTCATATTATTTGGGTTCTGCTCAGCATGGCTTCTTCTACACATGTCCATCAGTCGCCGTCTCAGTATTCATCTCCTTTCTAGCTATATCATCTTTCAAATTATTCCCTCTATCGTTTCTATGGTTTTTCTCGACAACATCATCACCAGCTTACAACAGTCCACTGCTGGACATAGGCCTCTCCAATTGCACGCCATTCAGCTCGATTCTCGACAACTCTCATCCAGCAGCATTATCCACATTCATTTTAAAACATTTTTTTACACGATACTGGCTTCTTTAATATTTTCTTCTCCATACAAATAGCCATAGGTATATTGTTTAGAAAATCTACCAAAGCCCTAAGTTTAAACCAGTTTAAAGCCAAAGTATGTGATTGCTTACGCTGTTAAAGGACTTAGAGCTAATCCTAGGTTTAGTAGCAACGCTGTGTCTTGAGGATTAAAGAACGCAAAGAATGGCTGAAGACTGTTAGCAAACAATTTTGATTGATTAGGTAACACAGCTGACACTTTCTATTTAGGGATTTAAATTTAATTAATCGTAACTTCTGACATAAGTCATTATGTATTTTTTATAGGGTCAGTGTAGTCACCGTTACATACATTCGAACCGGAATTATTATGTCGCCAAATTAATGAAAAAACAAATGAACTCCTTTATCTTTATCCGAGGATAAACAGCAAGGATTATTTGTCACACAAGTGTGTCTGATACCAACGATTGATCACAAGATAACGGTTGATAGTGAAATAAATATGAACTCAATGATGTGTTGAATTAGGTACTATACAGGGTGATTTTGAATTCATTGGCAAAGTTTCAGGAGGTTAAAGTACTCGTGAGTAAAGTATGAATAACTTTAACATAACATAACGTCACGCCAGTATTCCCTGAAGGGTTAGGCAGAGGTGTACTTATAGTACACCCACATTTCGCCAGTTATGTTTAAGTCCCATGTAACAAGGGACGAGCCTATTGCCATCAACCGGGCACAAATCTAGACTCCGGGCTACTAGTAAGAAATTCCACATGGTAAAACCCTTTGCCCGACCCGGGAGTTGAACCTAGAGCCTCATGCTCAGCAGCAGAATAACTTTAACTATGAGACTAACTCTGAAATAGCGAAACGAAAAGTATCTTTTTCATACAGCAAAGAAACGATAAAAAGAAAATATATAGGTATATTTGATTTTGTATTTCTTCTATTTCTAAAAACATCATAATCAGTGTAATTGGCTTTATGTCATTCTGGTTCAATAAATAAAAACATTTCTGTTACACGAAGAAGTATTATAGCAATTTTGTATGAAACAGCAGATATTTTTATATTTCAGTGTTGGTCAGCCTGTATAGCCAAAAATGTTCAATATTACGATAACAGGATTTTTTCAGGATTATTTTGGATAATGACACTTAAGTGGACCAGTAGTTATCATATATCTAGTATTATTTTATTAGGTACTACGCAATATTGCTTTTCGTTATCAAAATTATTACATAACATGTTATCTTATTTATATCTCATTGTATGCTGCACCGGTTGACGACATCACGTAACGCCGGCTGTCGCTGAATACCAGCGCTGGGGCTCTGTCTCGCATAGGGTCGCAGCATTATGCTGAGTGATGGCCGATTTGCGTGGATTTGACGCATATTTCCCCCCAACTTGTTCTTTTTTGTGTTTTTTTTCTGTCTTTGCGTCATGTTTACCGCAAATATACATATTTTCTTTCTTTGTTTATATGTGGGTGGTTTGAGTTCGAGAGAACACTGTAATAAAAGAGTGTCCATGGAGTTTCTTGTCCGTTCTCCTTCTAAGAAACCTACTACGCTTTGAAATGAGCAACTAGCTTCACCTTTCTGAATGACCGACTCCTTGTGACAATTCAAAAGTGCCTGTAAATAGTTTCATAATCAGCTTGTAATGTTCCCACTGCTGGGACACAGGTCTCCTCTCGGTGAGAGGGAGTGGGCTGTAATCTACCACGCGGGCCCAGTGCGGGTTGGTAGATGTCACATGTCTTCAAATTTTTTGGTTCTAAGACATGCCGGTTTCCTCACGATGTTTTCCTTCACCGTTTTGTAAATAGATTTTTTAATTGAAATAAATGCTTTGAGTTTTAGTTATAAAAACAGAAAACTGAATGTAAACTTGTAAAGACAATCGTTTCCTTGATCCTTGATAAATGGCGTATTCCTGATTACTTACGTCACAACCCCTTACTTCATCAATGCATTGGTCAACATTCTTTGTGATAACCGGTCTTACCAAGGGACCATCTTATCGTGTTAGCTGGAACTAGGTTGTAGAAGCCGATAGGCAGTCATTCAATGTAAAAATATAGTGTACAAGTATTTACCTGTCCTCCTGTAGCTATTTACACTGTAATTTGAAAACATTGTAAAAAGCCAATTATCGGAAGTAAAAATGCTGTTGAAATTGTAAAAATAACTAATTTATTCAATTAGCAACTGGAGCACATTGTACTCATTCCAAAAAGGAACAAAATTTAAACAGAAATAAAAAACTAATTTAGACCACAGACAAACAAGTGGCCAGTAATAAATCTGTAGTAAAGTACTGAACACCAATTATTTTTAAAACAGTAACCGTGGAGTTTCTTGCCGGTTCTTTTCCATAGGAAACGACCAATTGGAACCGTACACCTAGCTTCTGACGTTTCATAAGTGTCCATGTAGAAAAATGTGAAAAATACTAAATTCAGCTGCATTCGGAGTTGGGGATCATGCGTAGCAGCTTACTGGGTCTCAAATCGAATAAAACATTTCTTAATGCAATCGACTTGCAACAAGGTATCTAAATGCGTGTAAAAACTCACGTATCGGTAGTTAACTAACAGCCTGGTACCGCTCATTTCTGAGATTTACTTCTTACTAGTGAGATTTACCGATAGCTTGCGGTAACAAAGTTAATTACAGATACTTTAGATGACAGTGTCGATGGATGTTACAAATTGCAACATGATACTTTTGTAACATTACAATCATGCCTGTATTCCCGAAGGGTTAGGCAGAGGTGTACCTGTAGTACACCCATGTTTCGCAGTTATACAGTGTGAGTCTTTATAATGTGTACATATCGAAATGATGGGAATGCTTAATTGTATCGACGAAAAAAAACTTTTTTTCCTGTTTTGCGTCTAAGACCGCTTTCACATTAAGGCGACTTTAGCAGCGCGACAGTCGCGCGAAAGACGCGCGACCGTCGCGCAGTCAGAATTTCATATCATAAACAGAAGCGCGGCGGCAGCGCGCAGCCGGCGCGGCCATCGCTTTCGCTTAATCGGCGATGAGCCAGTGTTGCAAGTGTCGGAATACAAACTCAATTTGATTTGATTGTCTATGCGACTATTGTCTATTGACATTGTCGATGTTATTTTTATTAATACTTGTCATTTTTGGTTAATTAATTTAAACATGTCTATTTTTTTCCCTACGTCAATAAATAATTTGAGTTTGAAAATTGACCATCGTAATGTTAATTAGATTAAATTCGGGGCGAGAGCCTGGTGATCCGTGACACAGGGTTCCTAGTATAGACGCCAGCCTCTCGCAAAGGATCATATTTTACGCATTTTTGTCAAAACACTATATTTCTTGTCTCTATGTTTACAACTATATGAACCTTTGTGGACAGAGAAATAAAGATTATTACTATTAATTGAACAAAAAAATATGAATGTTGAAATATAAAAAAAAAAACGACTTCCAAAAAAAAAACACTACAAAGTGAAAAATAACTTTAATTTCGGAAGTCGGTGTCTTGGGTTTTGTGTTTTCGTTTTTTGCCACCGACTTCCGAAATTAAAGTTATTTTTCACTTTGTAGTGTTTTTTTTTTGGAAGTCGGTTGTTTTTTTTTGTAAAAAGTTTTTATTTTTCACTTTTTAGTTGTGGTACCTACCTTACACATATTCGAATACCACTACCAGCTACCAGTGACACGAACTTATCATATCATCTACATACTAAGTGGGAAAAAAATACGTATTTTGTAGCTAACTCAAAAACTACCCAAGCAAAGTTAATAAAATTTATATGGGACCAATTTGGAAGCATACCCTTTCAAACAAAAAAAGAATTTTCAAAATCGGTCCACAAATGACGGAGAAATCGGTGGACATACATAAAAAAAAAACAAAAAAAAAAAAAAAAAACAAACATTCGCGACGAACATATAACCTCCTCCTTTTTGGAAGTCGGTTAAATATAGCTATACAAGTAAACCAAGTTATTATTATTACCTGCCCCGACAGCAAGCGCACGTGATTAGGTATAGTCCATTTTTTAAATGAAGTGCGCCACACTGATCTAAACTGCGGCGCGGCAGCCGCGCTGCTAACGCGCGGCTGTTCTTAGAATGTGAAGGCATGTGCTTCTGCCGCGCTACTGTCGCGCTGCTAACGTCCTAATGTGAAAGCGGCCTTATTGAGAAATTTTACGATTATTTAAAACAGATTTTTGCTAAAAAAAACATGTTTATTTTCAATTGAGGGTAGTTTGTTTTCCACAATTTTCATTTTATGAGGACGCCTAATTACTTCCAATCAACATGGAGTTTGTTTCATCGCGATAGATCCTTTAGTTTAAAAGTTACACCGTTATGTTACAATTTTTTTTTATTCCATAATAAATGTAAAAATGCATTTTGATTTTTTAAATATTTTTTTCCGTCGATGAAATTAAGCATAGATGTCATTTCGATAGATTCACACTGTATTTAAGTCCTATGTAATAGGGGCGAGCCTATTGCCATCAACCGGGCACAAATCCAGACTCCAGGTTGCACTGAGAAATAGTTTAGTAGAATATAGACAGGCTTTAGAATGTCTTTACATACGATGCAAATAACAAAACAAAGTTACTATATATTACCGCAGTAGGTAACTATTTCAATATAAACCTAGATATTATGTATATGCAAGACCGGTCTAGTAGCAATATAATAATATTTAAACGTCCCGGTTATCAATAGTGAAGTGAAAGGTTGTTGGAAATGCAAAGTGGTCAGACCAGTGGGTCGCCATGACGCCAAGATGCAACTACATTATACGTTGGATTAATGTCAGGATATTATGTATGTCTTCATTTGTCTTTTTTGTATAGTTAGCAGAATAGGATTGAGTCCAAAAAAATATTTTTTTGTCCGTATTGAAGTCTGTAGAGTATTAAAAAATATAGAACACGTATTTTTCATTTTTGACGTAATCAAAAGATTACGGCGATACATTGAGTTAAAATGTGGCATGACGTCACGCCTTGCTAGATTTATAACGACGCTGTGACGTAGCGAGCCCCCTTTCCCCAACTTTAATGCGTGTTTTCTAAGTTATTTTTGATTAATATGATAAAGCAAAAAATACGTGTCTAATATTTTTTTATTATTGAAAGACGGACTAAATATAATTTCTTTTTTTAGGGTTCCGTAGTAAACAAGGAACCCTTATAGTTTCGTCATGTCTGTCTGTCTATCTGTCTGTCCGCGGTCTAGCTCCGAGACCCTTAGTACTAGAAAGCTGTAATTTTGCATAGGTATACATATTAATTACGCCAACAAAGTGGTAAAATAAAATTACGAAAAACATTTTTTTTTTAGGGTACCTCTCTTACACGTAAAGTGGTGATGTTTTTTTTTAGCCCATGATGTGGGGTATCATTGGAAAGGTCCTTCAAAAACATTTTTGGATTTAGAGTTTGTGAAAACCATTTTTGGATTCAAGGATCCGTTTGCGAAATATTAAGCTTTAAAGTGTGCACATTTTTGTTAGAGTTAAGTGTGTCCCCCCCTGCCAGCTAAATGGTTTTGAATGTGTGAAAAAAATCACAGCAGTAGATTATATAACGAAATTAAAAGAAAAACTATCACAGCTAAGTAGACTCTACAAGTTAACGAGTAATAATCGACCAACTTAACTTTGCAGTTGCAAAAACATGTTTTCCTATACATTCCGTATGGGAGAACATATTTTTCAACTACAAAGCTAAGTTTGTTTTTGGGATAAATTCATCCCAACTACGGAACCCTTCATTGTGCGTGGTCCGACACGCATTTGGCCGGTTTTTTTACCTAGGCAACTACCGTATTCCCATGGACAATGAATGTGGACTTCGTAACCTATACGGACTTTGAATTCATTAGCATACGGAGCATAGGAGCTCGTGGCTAAGTAATAGCCGCACGGGTCGATCCATCAGGTTAAGCTACGCTTGCCGGGGTAGGTCCGGGGATGGGTGAACATCTTTGTATACCACGACTCCTCCGTGTCTCGAAAAGCACGTTAAGCCGTTGATCCCGGCTGTCATTCGTGGATCTATGACAGTCGTTCCGTGCCCGACAGTCTCGACTACCAGTCAAGCGGTATTGTATTACCCAGTTACTGGATTGTGGAGGTCAGACATCCATGTAAAATACTGGTATTCAGCTGAATCCGATTAGACTGGAAGCCGACCCCAACATAGTTGAGAAAAGGCTAGGCAGATTGGTTCACGGGATGAAAGAACTCACACCCACAGTAGTTTAGAAATTAATTTTGATATTGCAGAGTAGGTCCTGTAGTAAAAGTAGTTCATATTCATGAATCCTTGGAGCCGGAAGGATGCCAATGAATTGAAAGTTAGTATGTATACTGGGAATTTAAAGTACCTGCACAATCAAATAAAAGTATTAATCAAATCAAATCTCATTTATTCAAACTAGGCAGAATATCAGCACTTTTTGAACGTCAAAATTACATGAGACAGTCCCCCAAAACGCCCACCCTTCACCACTTCCTAGTGCCTTTAGCTGGGGAGATGTGGCGCAACAAACTCCCCAGCAGCACAGCTGTCTGTTCAGTTAGAAAAACTTGATTCTATACAATAGTATGCAAAATAATTTACACTACGCAACACAATTTTAAATTAAATTATTTGCCATATGTCAGCTAGCACAAGCCATATACCAACAAATTATTAGTTTTTAACCTTACTTGAACTTTTTCCAAAACTGAAAAGTTTTATTTGTATTTCAGGTGCAGAATGCATGGCGGGCGAACGCGACTGCGGTGCTTATATACAACGACCGGGATACTACTCTATTGGAGAAGATGAAGTTATCTACTGACAATGGACGTAAGTGCAACTTATTATAATTTAATATAACCAATAATACTGCAATCTTCTTCTCTCGTATTGGTACAAACTTTTTGAGAATAGATAATAATCTGCCTATAACGTTCCCACTGCTGGGACTCAGGCCTCCTCTCTGTGAGAGGCCTCCAGGCCGGGATGGTGATGATGAATGGATAATGCCGAGGTAAAATACTAGGGCAACAAGTTGGTAGACGGGATGTGCTGCATCGGACATAAAAGAATATACATTGTAACAGCGAATGAATTTCCACGCTTCCCCCAAGACCTAGGACAAATATTTTTTGAAATTCGAATAGCTCTGGCATGACCTAAAGAGCTGCCATAAAGAATATGAATTTAAAAAAAAAATTACGTTACATTTCGCGGGTATTCTGCTACATTTAGGTACTTATTGGCACTAGTAATGCAAAGCCGGTGCAATGATGCAAGATGTTGTTTTTTCCTTTCTTTACTACAATTAATATTTGTTCTATTACATCAATATCTACGACTTATAAGACGATATATTAAAATTGTTGTAAAACCGCAAAATTTAAAGTTTAAACGTCAACAAAGGAAACTTCCCGGAAGGAATTCAACGATAACTTTGAAGGAGCTCAAGAATGAATTCTCAGTAAACAACAACACTTCATACTATGATTCGATAAGTATAGTGTATTAATTAATAATCCTTGCGTTATCTTGCAAAATGAAAATGCGGAAGACACGTACAGTGCGACCAGTATATCTTGACAGGTTGCGACATCAATTAATCTGCCAATGTTTTTCCCAACTATGTTAGAGTCGGCTTCCAGTTTAACCGGATGCAGCTGAATACCAGTATTTTACATGAAGCACTACCTGTCTGACTTCCACAACCCAGTTACTGGGTCACTTGATATCCTTTGTTAAGACTGGCTGTCAGACTTTTGGGCTTCTGACTACCCGTAACGACTGTCAAAGATCTACGAATGACAGCCGGGACCAACGGCTTAACGTGCTTACCGAGGCACGGGCACGAACCGACCGCGACTAGTGTAGCTTCGGTCGACCCGTGCTGCTATTATTAATTAACCACGAGTGGCGGAATATGGAACTATATTTAAACGCCTTTTTTATTCTCCAAGCAAGCAGCGCCATAAAGCAATTAATATTTATACTGGACACAGTGTATGATACTCGCAGTCGTAACTTTCGTAGGATCAGTACATTTCTCAAGGAGAACGTGGTCGGTACAGGCGTATATTCTCGGCTTAAGTTATTTATTGCACAGTAAAATAACGCTTGCATGTCATAAATCGGTTACCCTTTCACGTTGCCTTCCTTGTGTGACGACAGTGGTATTAAATCTGTAGAGGTTGTCTGGGAAGATGTTTATGTTGACTGTTGTGGTAATTACAATGTATTGCGAGTGTCATACCCCTGTGGATTCATTTCGTAGCGCAACCCGTACAAAAAAGAAAAACAGTGGCGCTTTGGGAGTGCCGACAGAAGTGAAAACTTGAAAACAAATCTGCACCGCGGTAATCAACGCGTTGATGTCTTTTACTCCACGGTGTCGCGAAATCAATGGTTTAGTCCCATCTCAAAAATTCCCAACGCGCCTAAAGAAGTTTTCACTTCAAAAACATTCACTGATCAATCGTGAGGAAACCGGCATGCCGGCATTTCTCGACGGCATGTGAAGCCAAGTCAGAGGCCCATGGGCGGCATAAATGGCGGTAATCCGGCAAGGAGGCTCGCCGCCTCGCAGGAGACCGTGCGGTATCCTCGAGCCATCCGGATAGCCATGACCCTCTGGGACGCGTTCAACCGGCGGGCTGGATCCAGTAGCCCCCTTATTGCCCTTTTTTGGAGGAAGTAGGTACCCCCAATCAAAAATCCCCGACGACAAAAAAATACTATAAAGTCGTAACCTCTGTATACTAAGCTTCGTCCAGATCGGTTGTAAAATACGACCTGTAGAGGAGTACCAACAAATTGACAAAGGAAAGCAAATTTGCCAGACCTGAAGCAGAGACGCTTTGCTTGTTCGGTCAATTAGTGCAGTTCTATAATTATCATTCCTGCAACTGTCGCTCGTTGCAATAACTCGTACAAATTGTTCGCCAGACAACAAGACAATTGAAGCTCTCGCCCTTTGTGTGAACTTAATTCAATCGCCATTCGCCACACGTGGCTTTAATAAGTCGCCAACTACTGTTAAGTCACCTGATCTGTCATTATATTATGTTTTTTTAACAACTCATTTCCTTGCCTGTAGGACAAGGTATCTACAGATTAAACATCGTTAGTCGAACTGAAAGTCAAAGTCAAATCGTATATTTCAACTAGCAGCTGCCCGCGCCTTCGCCCGCGTGTATTTTCTAAAATAAAAGAAGTTTAAGTTTTTCCTTATAACATCAGCTATCTACACGTGAAAGCCCCGTCAAAATCGGTCGAGCCGTTTTGGATATTAGCTGGAACAAACAGACAGACAGAAAAAAATTTTTTTTCGTTATAATTAACGTATATACTTTCATATGCATTTAGTAAAAAGCTGTTATTTTGACATTACAAACAGAGACTTCAATTTTATATATTTGTATTGTATGTATAGATAAGACCGCTAAAGTAACAAATTAGAAGAAAAAAGAAGAATAGATTCTAGTTCTCCCGCCCAATTGGTAGTTTCGAAGAAAAATGGACAAAGAACTCCATAGTTACTCTGTAAAACAAATATGGTTCTACAATATTTTGTTTACATTAATATTATCATCATGTATTGTGAAGACGATGTACTTAGACTGAAATAAAATTATCATACTACAATATGTAATAAAGCATGTACATATTTGCAAATTAAGCAATAACAGATCAATTAATTTTGTTGATGCAACGTTAAGGAATTTACAAATATTGAACTGTAGACGAATTATTACTATCATTTTAACAAACAATGAAAAGTAAAATCGTTCTTGATTTTTCATCAATCATATCTACAACATCCAGCTTCTCTAGATAACCAGTTTTTCCAGTATAGTGATGAATACCACTATCATCTACTTGATCGTTTATAATATCAAAAACATAACGAAGACTCAGTTCACCAGTACCTGCTACAGTTATGGCACACAAGGTCGACCGGTCAGTCCCGTCGTATTGTTCACTCGCTCGCCTAATAGGACAATGAATTACAATCATTATCATATTATTTAAATACCTCTGGTTATGTACAGATAGAGGGTACTTGGAAGGGCTCTAAAGTTGTGCAATGTAAGCGTAGTCAAAATGCTCTCGGAGTTAGGCTGTGAAAGATGCCGGCCGAGTTCCGAAATCAAACGTGGTTGGATTGGTTCAGTAATGAATACATTTTTCACTTTTGATTCATTTTGGGTTCCACATTTCACTTCGCGAATGAAAGATGCCAAATGAATAAAAAGTGAAGCGTTTGATACCGGCTTAAAACAAGAGCGAGCCAGTTTTCTCTGAAATTCACGCCCTTTACTCACGAAGGTACGATCCGTACATATCCTTTTCATTCGCCCACGTTCATATATTTTGTCATATACACGCGCCGGTTGAGAGTACCCATAAAGGTCAGGTAGGTACCTTTATGAAAATTTCACAGTAATATCAATATATGTAAGTACGTCACTTTCAGTGTATGTCCTCAAATAGAAGGAAAGTCATATGTTCATTCGTTTAAAAAGGGAGTACTGTAATAATAAAACACAGAAAGATGTAAAACAAAAAAAAGTGTATTTTGTTAAATTTTCGTAAATTGAACTACATTCTAAACATATTATAAAGTTGTTTTAAACTGAGTACCCCATCTCGTTGAAATGCACAATTGCTCTTAGAAACGTGTGCTCTTTATGTAGTGCATCCCAAAACTTCATTCTTTCGTGGAATGGATTCCTTCCCTTTGTGAGTTCAGATCCTATACTGAGGTAGTTCAGCCTATCTTTGTTTTCGACAGGGTCCCAAGTTATTGGTAACAGTGGGTCATCTTCATCTGGTGTGGGGTTTCTGCAAATAAAAACAAAATATAAAAAAATTTCAAAGAGAGCACCTCTATTTCATTATCTCTATTGAAACTTACCCAGTTTTGGCAAAATTGGTCCACATTTTGATTACTCTTCTTCTTGTTTTTACTGAATCTCGACTACCTTTGCATACTTCTGGCATTTTTATACGAAACAGCAAAGATAGTTCTGCACCATGCCCAGTGGAGTTAAAGAAATTTAATTTCTTCGGGACTGTCCATTCGCCAGCGTAGTTGAGAATATAGTAGTATATGGGATAGCCAGCCGTACAGAGCAGTCTTACTGTTTTATTGACATAATATGAAAAATAGTAATCACTTATCAGTTGTAAGTATTGTGTTCTTGTATCTGCTCGTAAATATTCTTCGCCGTCCAAGTAAAATTTCAGTAACTGATGACCTATGCTTTCTGATGATTTATCTTTCCTTGCTAACTCTCTTGGCACAAGAAGCCTGACATTTTCGTTATACTTTTCAAAGTTAGAATAAAAATTCTCTACTACATGTTGTAACACAGCTCCTTCTATATTATTGCTACCAATAATACAAGGCACCTTATTAAAATTACCAGATTTAAGTAATAAAAGTGGACTCCTTGTAAGAAATGCAGCTTGTCCTTCGAGATCAACTTCAATGCATGGTTTGAAGACAGCATCAATCAAATCCCTGTCGGCTCCTTCACCAGATTCTATCTTAAAGTTTTGAAAAGCTATGGTAATATCCATTGCAGGAATAGTCCGTAGTTCTTCCACTATTTCTTCTTTACATGTTTTCTCGATGCCGAGTATTTTTGCCAGTTCTATTACGGCTAGTGAAGGATTCTTAGCTAAAGACCAATTATTCAATACACTGGCGCTTTGTATAATAGCTTTGTGAAAAAGTCCGGTCGCCATAGGTGATAACATCATGAAATTGACAATAGATCCACCTGATGAACTTCCGAAAATGGTAACATTATTTGGGTCACCTCCAAAGGCACGTATATTTCTTTTGACCCATTTTAGAGCCATAACTATATCTTTAAGTCCGCAATTTCCTGGTGCTCCATAGTCGTTTATGGAGAGAAAACCAAAAGGTCCCATTCTGTAGCCGCATCGCACGAAGACAATGTTCTGGTCATTGATTAAAGTTGCATCAAATATGTGATCTAAGATGCAAGCGTAGCCGTAACCTCCAATCCAAAACATAACAGGTATGGGTTTATCAGGCTTGACACTTGGTGTGGAAAGTTCTATGTATAGACAGTCTTCAGACCCAGATATGACGTCAGTCACTGATCGGCAAATAGGTAGAGGTGCATCTTGCGTACAGTCCATTATTTCTTTCCATGGCTGAATTGGAGATGGTGGCTGAAAAAGAAAATATGACATTTATATTCCTTTACTCGAGAAGAAAGATGACTGGCAAATTAAATATTGTATTTCGTATAAGGATTAACTTGATGATGTAGTTCATATTACAAAGATATAAAGAGATTATAGCAGTAAAACATTATGACAGATATTTGTGAAAAGTTGTTTGTAAAAATAAAATTGTTCATAAATCCCTTGTAACTTACCAAGAATCGTAAGTTGCCTACTGGCGGTTTAGCATACGGTATACTTTTAAACTTGTAACAAGTACCTTCATCAGTTTTTTCAGAATATCCGCAAACGGGACCATCTTTTGTTTCCACTATACATTTTGCATCCTCTGGTATTGCAGCCATTTTTATTGCTTCTCTGAAAAATTCAATAATCAAATCAATTTAGGGAATATTACTTTTTTACATGGATGGTTAATAACCGAGTGACGTGGGTATGTTAATTATGTTTTTTCATTAATTATATTTGTAGGCAGCTATTTCATCTAGCTAGCGGAAAAATAAAAATAATATTATGTTTCGTGATCGCATAATTTTATGCGCGATTCGAATCTCTGTGGTAATAAAAAAAATACAAAAAGAAATAAATTAGGTGGGCTATACTCGGCGTTCTATTTTTAAAGTCTTAGTTTTGATTGGTTTGCCTGTTTGAAGTTTTGACGATGAACAACAAATATTTAAAGACAAAACTTTTAATATGTTTTTACGTAAAATATGAATGTTCCGTTCAGGTATGATGGTATCTTTAAAAAAAATAACTATTAGCATGTGTTTTTGGCAATAGTAACAAAATTAAGTCGGAAGTTAGGAAAACAAACGTAATTTTGCTTATAAAATTTGCTTATCAATCGCGCGATGAAATCTTTTGTTTTGTAAGAAATCGATTTTTAACTTAATTAAATCAAATTAAGTTCCTACAGATTAGGGGCCGGTTGTTTCAAACAGTTTGGTTCTCTGATTAAGAAAGATAGATACATTCTCCAAAAAAACGGACAATATAAGTAAAAAAAAAATGTATTAGGTATATACCTAAGTACCTATCATATCGATACCCTAGTTCACACTCGTACTAATTACATTTACACCAATTTTACAGGAGAGCAATTCTTATGTTCGCATATAAATATCGTAGCAGTGGTTAAAAAAACATTAAAAATTGAGTTTTTATATCATAGAATAGCTTTTTAGCTTTTTTTTCTGCCCAAACCCTTCGGGGAAACAAGGCGTGATGTTATGTTATGTTAAGTACTGAATTTCTTTTGAGTACAATAATACGCGCATCCGAAGTACTTATATCATTGTGACACTTTTTTTTTAATAGAAGGAGAAGGCTTTACGTAAGTCTGGTAAGATAAAACGACGCAGAATTTAATTTAGTATACATAGGAATAAAAAAGTAAAAAATGAAAAAATACTCGTAATAATTAGTACGAGTGTGAACTAGGGTATCGATATGATAACTTACACACTCACTTTTCCGTAGCAAATTTTATTTCATCTTCGTTTAGACGTGTTAACAATGGAGCTACTTCCTTTGAAATACAGTATCTTACAATAGGTAATTCCTGATCGTACCTTTAACACGAATTTTAAATATTGTTTTCTCTCTTTCTACACTATTTGTATCATCATCAAATGAACATAAAAATCAATTGCCGTGCGTTAGTTTCGCTAAAACTCAAATATGTCTCGACCGACTGTGATGAAACTTTGGTAAGTTGTTGAGTGCGCACCGGAGAAGGTACCTAACAAAAAAATAATGAAAGGCTTTGTAACGCATGCCAGGCATTAGCTAGTTGTCGAATAGAGACGAATACAACAAAAGAGATTTCACCACATGATGCTGGCAGAATAGTCGACATCGGCTCAGTTGCCAAAGAAGAAAAAAAAAAACAAACAACAGATGTTTGAGAATAAAATGACGTTAATCAGTGGGTTAAGGTATTCGTTATTTTTTACGGACATTAAGGCCATAATCACTTTTTTTGGTTTGACGACAGTTAGCGGCATTTTTGACGTATGTCACGTAGTAACATTGGATATGAAACAACCCGCCCTAAGACATGTAGGTATATATTTTCGTCTAGCTAAGAATAACATGCTATAGCAGGAAAATCATTAAATGATGTTGAAGGAAAATAAAACACCCAATCAAGGCAATTGACATAAGGCAAACACCATAATTATATTTTTAGAACAAAAGTACTTACGTTAGAACAAAGTTGGTACCAACCGGGTTTTTTTAGTTGTAATATTGATCATTAAGACACTCTTTTAAGTAATGAATTACCAAAGAGACGTTAAATATCAGAATCACATGAAAAAAAAATTAAAATCACACAATGTACGGACGTCAGACCAGTGTGAACACACAAACAAACTGGTATAACTGCTATAACCACACTCAATCCTTGATATTGTTAGGCATTGGTAGTTTTAGAAAGGTCAATGTTGCCAGCGTTAGGTGGGGCCAATTATTACTTAGATTAGGATATCCATTACATTACAAAAAGCGTGATCGTTTTTTTTTTATTGTCATTATTAAAGATTGATTTATTTTTGTATTTCGAATGTTGTCTGTCAGTTGCGGTTCATGGCCGCTCTGCTTGTCAATGTCACCATTAGATTTATTTTTTTATTATGTCAAGTTCAGTCAAAGTTTTTATTTTTTAAACATAGGCAGGTACACGTACCGATAGGGCACGATTTCGATTAATCACATTTTTTTCTAATTTCATACTATTATACTTAGTACACATTTTGTTAGTATTATCTTAAGACAATGTAAGCCATGACGAGGCGACTACTCTTAGATCCAACTAAGAATAAAAAACGACAAAAGAGTCTAATCATTCAATAATATTAGAAAGAAAGAAAAATGCGTTTATTGGCATTAAAGCAGAGAAAATACACCTTATAACTATAAAAAAACAGAAAACAAAGATTGTTATGTCAAAAGGGCCTCAGCTCAGCATATTGTCTGATGACAATTATTTATTTATTTATTATAATTTTTCCCAACATTTTCTTTTTTCAGATTATGACGTCATTGCTCATTAAATATAAACGAACGATGTACTTGTAAAAGAGGATGTTTAGTCTGATGGTGTAATTAGCTGGATATTGTCGTAATTAGTCTCTTCAAAGACTTTAATTAAACTGGCTTTGACTTGTTCGACTCCTTCTGTAGAGGATAATATTATTATCGCGTGTATTCACGTGCGTTCTTCTATCGTGTTGTTGAAAGCGCGTGTTTAGATATAAGTACGGGAGCACTGGACAATTATGTTGAAGTGTCAGTGTTAATCGACTTCTGTTGCCGACTGTCCATACATCTCTTCATCTATTATCACTCTTTGTCAACTTCCTAGCCATATCATCTTCCACATCTATTTATATTTTCTTTAATCTATGTCTTTTGAAGTGAAAACTTCTTTAGGCGCGTTGGGCATTTTTGAGATGGGACTAAACCATTGATTTCGCGACCTGTTACCGACACCGTGGAGAAAAGACATCAACGCGTTGATTACCGCGGTGCCGATTATTTTTCAAGTTTTCACTTCTGTCGGCACTCCCGGAGTGCCACTGTTTTTTCTTATAACGTTCTACACCTGTCTGTCGATAATAATTATTCATAATCAATCAATTCTTTGAAAGGGACAATATGCGAAATTAAATGCTCTTGGAATAGTCCAATGATTCTAATGTTCTGGAAAAGTTTTTATAGTGACTATCCCATCCAACAACATTTGAAAGGTAAAATAAATAACAAAATAAGTAGCTACGTTTTCCAAAAGTGCGATGACATTATTTTGGAACAAATCTAATAATAATTGAAATCTGAAGGTAATTGTACTCGGAATTTTGATGTAACAACGCGTTGCCTGTACTGCAGTTCGAAATTTGAAAGTCCTGACATTTATCTTTTAGATCTTTCTGTTTTTAGTACTCATTAACATTTTTCTATTTTCAAAAAAATCCATTCAAAAACTTCGGACAACTGATAAAGCCGGACAAACAGACGGGTGGGCAAAAAGTCATCCAGACGGATGGTAAGGGTAACCCTAGCCGCTGCTACAGTCTAAGCTAAAATCATTCACTCAAAATAACACGCCACAAACTGATCGCCTGCACATTCCGCCACTCAACCCTAACCCGCTTAAAAGTCTATTTTTACTGAATAGTATAATCTGCCTTACGTGACGTTGCCTTGACTGTGAAACCCGACGTGGTCACATTAGTGCACATGTTGTGTGTAGGCGCAGCTTAGCCGGCTCTAGGAACTACTGGCTGGTACCGACATAAGTATCTTAGCTTTTTTTGAGACGTAGAAATGTAAGTAAGTACCTACACTTGCAGTGTTATGTAAAGATGGCTGCATTAATTTAGTTACCCCCCTATCGCGTTGAAATAACTAAAAAAAAACAAGAACCCGACTGCGTAAAAAGTGAACTGTAAAAAAGATGGCCTATTTCTGTCTCCAATTCAATAATATACTTACTATAAACAATAAATGTCATGCAGCCGGAGGCAACTTCTTACAATAAAGACCTATTTCCTCCGACTGCATGAGTTTGTTTATAGTATTAAGTTGTATTTTCACCCGAGTGGAGCTTGGTCGCCCAAAGTTTGGAACAAGATGGCTACCTTAGAATAATGACATGGCAGCATGGAATTAGTAAGTACCTACTATCATGGCAGCATGGAATTAGTATGAACTTGCCTATGGGTACTATTAAATGATCATTCTCTATTTTCAACAGAGCAGAGCTCGGTCGCCCAGGTACTGTATTATAAAAAGAGTTAATTATGTCAAATCTGATGATAACATCTAGTGAAAAGTCCTGATATTATGACTATTTCTCCCAAGACATTTACTTACGCACGTTGCGCGCTGTTGAGAAAAACGGACGTTGCACAATAGATTCCGAATAATAGGCTTTTAAGCAGAAATTATGATGACTAAAGTCTGAAGATGATTATCTTCGAGAAGAGTCACTTGTTGTGTAGTAGATAATCTAAGATGCATTAAACCGACTAATCATCTGATCATCCTACCTGCACCTCCCTCTCAAAGAGGAGGCTTTTGTCCCGGAGGTGGGAATGTGGGTTGTTTATGCCAAAGACATTTAAGAAGGTAATTGTCTTTGGCTTATGCTTACCTGTACCTACTCTTAATATACAGGCCGACATAAAGAGTCTGACGTGGTGTCATTTGGAACTAAATATTTAACTTAAGTAATGCAGACCTATAATGATGGCACTACTTTGCCGACAAGTGCTAGTGCTAGTAGGCTTTGAGTCACCCACAAGCAGCGTTTTTATTAACAATTTGTTTAAATTGTTTTACTTATTTCCCATTCGAAGTCACCTAAGTGCGATAGTGGCGCTTTATTTCACACAGACTCTTTTATGTCGACCTGTAACTTCATTCAAATAGTTTCCACTTGTAGCGACATTTAAATGTAGACCGTTCACATGGCGATGGGCGAACCCTAAAAAGTCAGCCCCACCACCACCCTTTTGACTGGCTAATATTTTTTCCGTGAGCTTCTGTTATAGGTCGTGCCATTACGAGAGCAAAAAATTACTGAACAAGCTCATAGACCCTTAAAATTGCATATGGATTATTGCCTCAATGATGGTCCATAATTATATCGGCGGTAGTACGTATTCTGTGTTTTGAATGGCACATTATCCTGAGCAATACTATCTACACCTTGCCTATACCAATTTTTCTTTATTTTCTTTATATACAGGTGTTAAAAAAAGAAAGAAAAATAGGTATCTTACTAGACATGAGCTATTCTCATAAAAGCCTTTTTTTTGGGTGGGAAATTATCAAATAACTTCTCCCGCTCTGGGTGTAGCGGGAGGGCGTGTCAGACTCTTACTGTCTAAAACCCATCCGTGTTCCTTCAGTTGCCATGTTGCCAGGGGCCACGATCTCCCTTTCGGATTCTCATAAGCCTGCAACGCTACAAAAGGTCCTCCATTTCCTATTGCCTATCACAAACTAAACTAAGCCCATTTTCTTTGTATTACAGGTAACATTAGTGCAGTGTTCACGTACAAATGGAAAGGCGAGGAAATAGCGCGTCTGGTGGACAATGGCACGAGGGTCATGATCGGTATCATCAAGGGGAGGACTTTCGCTCACGTCAGCAACAATATTAACAAGTACGTATCTTAGACATGTACCCCTGTATGAAAGATTCTGTATATCTCTATTCAAATCTAGACATGTTTTCGCTTCGTTGTGAGAGCTCAAGCGAGACAGGACCACCGTCCTTTGTTTTACCTCTGGTTTTGCTTCACTTTCAAATTCACAGTGATCTTTATAATGGTTGTGATAAGGTTGCTGTTGCGTTGCTGCTTGGATTGCTGTCAGAGGTAAAAAAAAAACCAGTGAAAAGACTTCAGGTTCGAGTCGATATTAGTACATAATCTGTCATTTTTGAAATTCGAATCGAGATTCATGCTCGCATAAGGTAGGCCTTTGATAACTAATCGTTCGGCTTGCGGAATTTACTCTCTATTTAGGCTTGAATATATTTATTTTGAAACACTATACCCATCCTGTCCTCCATTTTATAATACATTAAATATTTTGAATAATTACTTCAACCCCACTGCACGTGGTGAAACCATTAAAAGGTTGATAAACCTAACTCATAACTAGCTGGTCCTACAGTAACACTATCTATTCAGAATACAATAAATAGGTACTACTAGAACTGGCTATAAAATATCCATCCATACTACCTATAATAATATTATAAACACGAAAGTAGCTCTGTCTGTCTGATACCTTTGCACCGGGTCCCAAAACCGGTATGACCAATACGGGTATTTTTTCGGTTACAACAATATGTTTTACATGTTTAAGGTTACCTTAAATTTAATACAACCAGTGTCAATACCGGTTACCGAAATAAAAAAAATCTCTATCTTACATGTGCCGTCGGCATTAGTCAAAGGGCGCGCATCGCCTGTGTGTGTGTAACCGGTACTAAAAACGGTAACCTATAAATAGAGGTAACCAAAATTCTTCGATACCTGTAAGTACCGTAATTTATAAAGATTTTCGGTCCCTGCTTTTCACACCTAAACCATTGAGGTTCAAAGTAAACCATAAACCAAAGAAGCAATTACAAACAAAAGATGTGTCCTCAGGTGTGTATGCGTATTCAGGTAATATACTGAGACGTTTGTTGTCTCGAAAAACAAAATGTTGCGCAATTGTTGTTCAATTTTGTACATTGAACCTCAATGCCTAAACCATTGAAACTATCGTTATGTTTGACACATAATATATGTAGCCCTTTTTTTTGGGTGGGACATTATCAAATAACTTCTCCCGCTCTGGACGGAGCGGGAGGATGTCAAGTTGCCATACTTGCCATGTTGCCGGGGGCCACGATCTCCCTTTCGGACTTCTTCGCAACCCCGGCAGGCACATATATGTAGCCTGGAATCTAAAGAAGAACGTAATATGCTGCCTTTCATCCTGGAAATTTATATAAAAATATATTAACTTAGTATTATTATTAAAAAAAATCATCTCAGTTTATTGAGTCTCCCACCCAATATAACATGACATGCGGAAAAATAAGGAACTAACTCTAAAAATGCACAGAATTTGACACAAATTTGACGTTTGTCGCAACCAGCAGCGCCACTGAAAATGTCAAGTTATATTGGACAGTTGTAATTGCTTATCTTATGCGGAATGCATGAGATGACAGCGGACGATGCCAATTCCAAAATAAACAAACATATTTCAGTCTTTATTTACAGCGTTATAAATTATTGCGAGTACAATTGTACGTACTAAGTGCCTGCAAGTAAGTATACAGGGTTATTGGGGTTATTGGAAATATATTGGCAATCTATTAAGGGGATGTAGGAGAAGTCATTTGCAATCAAATGACTCATAACCAAATGTCAACTATTTTCGAGTACTTAATTTGACATTTTATATTTTTACTTCTTTCATTTTAAAATTAGTAGATTCGCTATTATTAGGCAGGAGTGTACTAAGGACTGTTAGGTTTATCTAAATCATCAATCACTAATAAAGAACTTTCTTAATAAAAAAACTTCTTTATTAGTGATCGATGACCTAAATTAAATAAATTACCAAGCTACCTTCCTTAGTCCTGCATTCTTGTTGCACAGTTTACTAGCACTGATGCTACCAAAGTACTTGAACATAACTTTTGAGTACTAAACACCTAAAAGTGCCACTTCATTAACGGTTAATTTGTAATTACACTATCGAATACTAAAAGTGTCTAAGCTTCCTTAGTTATTGTTGTTTGCGTGTCACATGCAACGATTATGCAATCTTATTTAATGCGACTGTTTTTCTACAATATAGTAATTAATTGACTTGCGTAGTTAGTAAAAAAATACCCGGGTTTTTTAATGTAAAAATATTTGTTCCTGCTATGTAAACTTCAAACTCCAATTAATTTGTGTAAAACAAAATGTAGTAACAAGCGTGAGAAAAAATTAAATTACTAGTTACTAAAGTGTCAATGATATATTTTACTAATCTACTACATGGCCTGACCAAGATTATGTCCGGACTTTAAAAAAGACTGACCTCTGAGTTTGTTTCGGTTTTTCTTCTCAGAGTGTCGGATAAGAAGCATTGAAGTCTAGTTATAAAACATTTTTTTTTCTAATCATTTTATTTAAATCACCATGCTCTATAATATATTTTCCACGTAACAAAACTAAAAATATAATATCCTAACCGAACTAAAACAAACTAAAAAAAATGTCGAAAAATTGCTCCCCATCGCTGTCGAATGGTAATGTACAGACGCCAGCACATCAGGCTACTACAATCTATCAAATTTATTTAATAGATTTTCAATTTTATCGCTGAAGTTTAAGGTTCAAAGTTGATTGGGAAAATTTTACAGTTTCGGGTAGCTTGATGTGCTGGCGTCTGTACCCAAAACATAACTCATCATCTGTTACGACGCCTCATTGAGGTGGATAACAATTAAAATTCTGTTGTGTCTCGTTAATGACAGTTGAAAGGATAATTAATTTTTGACCTGTTAAAGTGTTTATTTCTACCCATATTTTCATCTAAATTTGTTTTAAACTTCTGGAAACTGTTCATTTCGTTTCATAAGTATCGTAAAACAAATGTGTATGTTGTTGCAGAACGTCTGTGCTGTTCGTGTCCATATCCTTCATCGTGCTGATGGTGATATCCCTCGCCTGGCTGGTCTTCTACTACATACAACGCTTCAGATACATACACGCCAAAGACAGGCTCTCTGTAAGTACATCCAAATATTTACAAGAGCTTGAAAGAATTGCCTCATATATAAACTTTGGGACGGTTGAGGGCCTGGATTTGATTTGTTGAGGGTGGTGTGATTAATTTCTCAGGTAAAAAAGTATGCACAATAAGTTATTAAGGGCTAACCGAGCTTCTGGCGCTAATGAAAGGGATGGGAGGAATAAAGACTGGGCGGTTCGCACGCTAATTTAGATATTACCTTCGTATACAAATACACATTTTGAAAATGTAATATGTATTGGTTATAGAAAACATGTTGTTTTGTTATTATTAAAAAACAACATACTGATTACAACTAAAAACTGATTCCGTGAAGTATTTACCGGCGTAAATACTTCACGGAATCAGTTTTTAGTTTCTAAGGGTGGGTTTTAAGGGTTTGCGAAGGAGGAGGCGGAACGCGTGAGGGAGAGGCAAATTTCGCGCCCTCACGCCCCTAACCGCCGCGGGAGGAGACGCCCGGGGCGGGAATCGCGAGCCGATTTCCGGCCACCGTAGGCGCGGGTTTGCGGACGGTGAGCCGTCCGATTAGGACCAGGCCCGGGTCGACCGCGCGTTGTGTTCCACGTGCGCCTCAAAGAGACGTCAGCAGAATTGACGGGGTCCGCTAGGGCCAATGTCTGCTGGAGGTTCGAAGAAAACCGATAGGGAAATCGTGGCCCCCGGCAACAGGGCAACCGAAGGAACACGGGTGGGTTTTAGTCAGTAAAAGTCTGACACTCCCTCCCGCTCCACCCAGAGCGGGAGAAGTTATTTGATAATTTCCCACAAAAAAAAGGGTTTATTTTGTTAATTAAGAAATTACTTTGGATTTTTTCCATCAAGGAAACTACAATACTTAACCGTGTTTCTAAAGTGTACGATTTATAGAGTGAATCCTTAAATACGTACATATTAATTGCATAACTAAAGGTTAATTAATAACTATGCAGTAAGGGATCAAACGAACACAATTAGTTTGCATTTTTTATGTATCGTTTTTCCTCAGTGCACTTTTAAGCCCCTAAACCGTCAGCATGTAACTGGATGCAGTGTCAAACCCTTGAAGAAAATATAGCGTGATGATTGTGTATTGTTTTTTATTAAAGTATTGGTAGATCAACTAAAACCAATATGATGAAATGCTTTTAGCAATGAAACTAATAGGAAGGAAAGATAATCAACTTGGCTTTCTAATTTACCATTGACCTGTCACTTTGTTGGCACCAACACTTCAAAACTGACGTCATTTTATTTCCTTACCATTGAAAATAATAAACTGAAGGTACTTTAGCAATACCTGAAGTCCTATATATCCATCATTGTTCCGTTGCGAAAAAGAGATGGTGCTATCTGTGTATAGCTCCATCTCTCTTACACCGGAACTGTCATGGTTTGATGGTTCTAAAACGAGAGTATCAGAGACCTCGAGTACCTCGATATTTATCGTGAGGTAAAATCAAACAATAACAAAGTATGAACAGTCAAATTAATCATCTATATCCTGTTCGACTTTCATACAAGTCTGGTGACGCTAACGGTCGAGGAAGACTATAAAAGGATCATGTTCTTGCACCTGTGCCTTACAAGATATACTGACGTACGATATTGTTTTTATTTGAATTTGGATTATGACGAAGTTTGAATTGTGTATTGTTTTAATAATTATCGTCACGAACGATATGAAATATTATAATTATGAATCATCGGGGAGTCCTTTGAGATTTCGTTTTTGACACATGTTAGTTTCAAACTAATGAATATGTGTTTTGCAAATTTGATCCTTATTACTCCTAGAAATTGTCCAACTGAGGTGTTAGGAACGCATTTTCTCGACGACCGGACTGTACCAAGTTAGTAAGTAGTTAGTTTATTAAATAAGTTAGTTAGTTTTAGAATATGGGCCTCATAATATCCCCGGTGTCTGAAAGACAACACAAAAATTTGATAGACATCAACTGTCAAACAATTGATAGTGTTGTTATTTGTCACAGCCAATTATCATGAAATGAAATGAAATTTTATTTATTTGCCAGAATATAGGTACATACATAATAAGATGGTAAAATAATTTTTAGTCTCACTATATTCGACTCGTGCAAGTCGTGCAAATATTTCTAGTACATGCATAGTAATATCATGAAATTACATTAATGTCATTAGCCATACATATCATAATCATAATAAAATGTATAGTATTTCCTTGTTAATATTAATTAGGCACATTAAAATTATAAAATTTATTGATTAGATTTATAAATATCGTAAAAAAAAATCTGTTTATAATTTAAATAATCATCTATTGAATAAAAACATGTATCACAAAGCCAATTGTTTAAAGTTCTATTGAATTCTAAGTTATTCATGTTTCTTATTTTTTCCGGTAGTTTATTATAAATTTTCACCGCCCGCGCCATAGTGTAACAGTTTCTGTTACATAACTTTAATCTGCTTCGAGTTACTATCAAAGGTTTTTGTACTATTTTCCTTTTAAATTGGGCCTTATCATCCTGTTCAAAAAGTGATAGGTGGTTTCTAACGAATTTACACATTTCAAAAACGTATAGGGATGGAAGTGTATCATGTCACAGTCTGTCAGGAAATTGTGCTGATTAGCCAGACTTATGGTCGACAATAATTTTTATTTTGTTTTATTTTGTATTGTTATTGTAATGTCAATATTAATTAGTTATTTTTTTTTCAGAAACGTCTATGTTGTGCAGCCAAGAAAGCGTTATCAAAAATACCTGTTAAGAGTTTAAAGACTGAAGATAGGGTAAGTGACGAGTAATTGAACAACAAACATGTATAATTTACCGACCATTATTAATAATGGAGGCATTCTTAACGTAAATGGTTAAATAATACTTAAAAATACACTTAAGTACATTTTTTATTTGTTCTAAAAATGAGTAAAATATGCCTTTTTATCTGAAGTAGCGACATTTTATGACTTTTTCATGTTCATTTTACGACGTTTAACACTGTATATTTCGTAATAAGTAGTAACATTTTGTAATAGTATTGTTTTATTGTTCACAGGAAGTCCAAGGCGATGGCGAGTGCTGCGCCATCTGTATAGAACCTTACAAAGTGTCTGAAACGCTTAGATCTCTTCCTTGTAGGTTAGTATTCAACTTTTCTCCTCGTCCTATCGTTCTATAATAAACAGTCATTGCTACAAATAGCTGTTATGAATCACCGAACTTGGAAAAAGTGTTGGTGATGAAAGTGAATTGATTTTAGTTTTGAGCCAACAAAAGGACAATGACCAAATCACTATGGGAAGTGTCGCATTTGGTTTTATACTGCGGCCATCGTTGTCACCTTAGTCGGTATTAGAAAAACCTATCAAGAAAATGAATTTAAAAAACAAAAAAACAATCTGCCTAGCCTTTTCCCAACTATGTTGGGGTCGGCTTCCAGTCTAACCGGATGCAGCTGCAGTATTTTACATGAAGCGACTGCCTATCTGACCTCCACAACACAGTTACTGGGTTGATATATATATAATATGATACCCCTTGTAAGACTGGTTGTCAGGCTTTCGGGTTTCTGACGACCCGTAACGACTTTCATAGATCCACGAATAACAGCCGGGACCAACGGCTTAACGTGATTTCCAAGGCACGGAGTGGTCTCCATATGTAAAGATGGATTCACGGACCAACCCCGGCGTAGCGTAAGCGTAGTTTAACCTGATGGATCGATCCGTGCGACTGTTATTACTTAGCCACGAGCTCCGACCATTTTTAAAAGAAGGGATTTAAAAAAAAACATACAATACCGCCCTGTGGTAACTAAAATTATCCAAAGTAGGTACTAGGATCATTAAATAAAAGAGGGACTTACTAATCGGTTTCCCACAACATGAGTACGAGTAGACAAGAAGATACGAGATACTTTCTGTTATAAATGATATATTTTTGTTTCATTACAGACACGACTTCCACAAGAACTGCATAGATCCGTGGTTGCTGGAGCACCGCACGTGTCCCATGTGCAAAATGGACATACTCAAGTACTACGGTTTTGTGGTCAGTTAACAGCATTTAACTTAACGTTCTTTTTTATAGATAAGCAGTGGCCCAAGACCGGCCCCGCCTTACCAGTTGTACTTTACTTTGTGTAAATAATTTCATCACCACTGCTCTCTAAACGGTGAAGGAAAACATCGTGAGGAAACCGGCTTGTCCTAGAACCAAAAATTCGAAGACATGTGACATCTACCAACCCGCACTGGGCCCGCGTGGTGGATTACAGCCCACTCCCTCTCACAGAGAGGGGGCATGTGTCCCAGCAGTGGGCAAATTATAGGCTGATTATGCTTATCCAACGTAATTGTGTACTGGTCCAATTAATTAATGATTAATTATGACTTTCAGTTCACGGGCAGCCAGGAGAGCATACTGCAGCTGGAGGTGGAGGAGGCGCGGTCCCGCGCGCTGTCGCCCGCGCGCAACCGGCACCCGCTGACACTCGTAAATGTTAACATACTTTATTATATCTATATGTGTGCTTGTGATCCAGTATTTGTCTTAACAAACAAAAAAAAACGTAACCAGCACAGTAGGTACAGTATTTCTATTTTCTTTAACGTCCCTCGGGTATCATCGGATTTCCGAATACAAACGAATGCTAATTTCCATATCCATCAATTATTAGATTTATCGTGTATAATAATTTGAATTCAGAACTAAGTACTTTATTTTTGTTTTGTGTTGATTTCCGTGTGAACTATATAGAGCTGTAAAACTATTTTCCTATCTATCGTGCCTGCGACTTTAGCGGCTTTTCTCCCATTTTTTTATTAAATTACATTAAGTTTAAAGAGTATTAACAACTCTATATACTTCCAAGTCGATTGAGAGCGTCCGGTCTGCACCAAGTGCAAAGGGCAACTGGACATTAAAAACATAGTTTGTCTGTACTAGTATTCCTGCTAATCCCTACACTTCATTTAGAGCCTCGCTTATACGAGGGGAGTTCTGGAGAGATAGTCGATAGTCCATTCTCGCTTCTGCACGACCACAATAGCAACGGGTTTTGTCGACGGAAGAATAGACAAAATGACAGATAAACAATCATAATCTGTTATTTTGTCTATTCTTCCGTCGACAAAGCTCGTTTCTATGGTTGCCACACTACGCGTGCTGGAGGGTGGAGAAATTCTCTTCGTGCTAATGCACTTTAACTATGCTTGTATAGTAAATAAAACTGGCTTGAAGTGTATCCCTGATTAAAATGATGTGGGTTTTTATTGTCCTGCAATAATTTGGTCCGAATTGTTTACTTTTTGCAAATATGTTGGTATGAAAAGAATATCCTTTAATTCAGTATATTTTTTCGTGTTATTTTTGCTATCGGCATGCTAAAAAGAAGATGTTCAGTACTTATGCCTTATCAAAGGAGCTCAAACAGCTTATTACATACTTATTATTTTTTTACTCTAAGCAATTAATGCGTATCCCATATTAAATAACTAACCTTGACATTTTATATCAATAGTTAACGAGCGACAATTCGTACGAGGAGGCTGGCAGCGAGCGCAGCAGTCGCGCGTCGTCTCCGGACGAGCTGGTGCCGTCGCTGGCGAGGACTTGCGACACGCCCAGACATGTTAGCAGGTAACTTATTTATTACAAGCCGTGTGCCCGATGAGATCTCCCATCGGTAACTTCTCAGGAGGCTTAGGGGATGAGTTCAAAATGATATGATTACTTTGTAAAGTATTATATTATTTTAATTATTGTGAATGTGAGGACTATGTGGATATTATTATTATTTTTATTTCTCAGCTAGTTTTAATGATGGCCTGGCAGTTCGAGTAGTTTATGCGGCCTACCCAAATGTCCTTTCTTTGGTATTGTTCGTCGAGTTGAGCTCCTTAAGTTCTGAGTTGAGTTTCACGATTACTGACAAATGCTTGCACTGACTGAACAGGTCCACTCAAATTGTGTGGTTCTTTCCTCAAAAGACCATTTCAGTCACTAATCTACATGGTCCTCATATGGACTGCCTAGATTATGTCTGGACTTTAAAAGAGACTGCAACCTCTGAGTTTGTTTCGGCCTTTCTTTTCAGAGTAGTCAGATAGGAAACGCCGAACTCATCTAACTTATCTTTAATTTTTTTTATATGACGTAAAAGTGATTCCGATATCCTATTTACAGAATAAACAATTTTATTTCAGTTAGGTACTAAAAAAAACGATGATACAACAAAATTTTACTATTAAACGGAAGTGTAAACTGCCATTTCTGCGTTTTAAAAATTACGAATTTCCGAATGGAATGAATTTTCACAAAAATCCTACCTTACTTTCGGTATTTATGGAACTCTTGTGCAAAATTTCAAGCTTCTACAACCAGCGGTTCAACTTTTAAAATTCAAGAATAGGGTAGTTGCCTAGGTAAAAAAAAGAAATTCTATTTAGTCCGTCTTTCAGAGAATAAAAAAAAAAAATAGACTCGTATTTTTTGCTTGATCATATTAATCAAAAATAACTTAGAAAACACGCATTAAAGTTGGAGAGTGGGGGGCTCGCTACGTCACAACGCAGTATTAAATCTAGCAAGGCGTGACGTCACGTCATGCTACATTTTAACTCAATGTATCGCCGCCGCTGTTATCTTTTGATTACGTCAAAAAAGAATAAAAAAGTGTTCACATTATTTTTTCTTAATAATCTACAAAACGGACAAAAAAAATTGGACACAGGCCTATTTTATTAATAAGATACCTACGAATATTGCCAATTCTTAACAATTACCTAACCGGTTTACAACAACTTCCAGATCGTGCACATCATCACCGTCAGGTTCACCGCGAGCGGAGACGTCTCGACAAGAAGCCGCGTCGAGCTCAACCGTGCAGGAGTGAGCGAAGTGCCAAACAATAGTGATACAGTGACTGACGCTATGTGTTCATTAATAAATACTCAACAAGAGACAGAGGACCTCCAGTGATGTGACGCTCGGTGAACGGTGGACAAGTGATATTTTTGTAATTAAGGACGTATAGCGTAGGATATTTGGACTTTTGGATATTCACCGCAACTCCGCCTAGTCAACGACATAAGTGTTCTTCCTAACGCTTGTGACCTATCAACAGTTTTGTAATTAAAAAATCAATTAAAAAAAACGACCTTTTTTATTTGAAATCAATCAATTGTCGTACTTAATTATTGTTTTTGATTGGTTCGTGATCTCATAAGTTAATCGTGTCCTATGTTTCTGCAGTAACTTTCAACATGTGACTAATTTAAAAATATAGTCGTTGTGGTGGCCCTTCGTTTTGTAATTCTAACTCGTGTATTGGATTAAGGGTATCCGTCCATATGATAATAACTAACACAATAATACAGTTTGTACTGCCTCGTCTGCTGTATTCTGACACTGTCAAGCCATAACATGTATACGCGAAGGTGTTCAAATGCAGCAGATTGTATCCTTTCTACTAAACGTCTATTCTTAGGGCTGCTTTGTAATTGTCATAAGTTTATGATTTAGACGTAAGCGTTTTCTACATTTTGTCAGCCATGTAAATGATATTGTAAGCTATAAATGTTCATTAACTGTTATAACATGAAAGACTATAATCATATTGATGTGTAAAGGGGGCCATATCGCAACCGAATTCGTTTTTAATGTCAACTTAAATTGTACAGTTTGTATGTATGTATTAGCTAACTTCCTTTGGAACATTTTATATATTTGGTGTACCTATTTCCGCATGGTGCAATGTTTGTGAAACTTTAAACATATATCACTAATTTCGTGACTTCGAAAATATATAGTTAATAAAATCTAGTCTGAAGATGTGTCGCTTTTAAATTCAGTTATTTATGATTTAGTAGTTTGATATAATTTAAATATGAAGTTGAAGTAATTTTGAAGCATGAACTGATTGTATGTTCGATTCTGATCATCAAAAAACCCTTAATTATATTAATAGGAATGCTTTATACTATTCTGGATTTTGAATCGAATATACAAACTCGTTGAAAAATGTTTCAAGTGTAAAAACCTTGTATAAATAAGAGATAGAACCGATGAAGCGACAGTTTCTCGTAATCAAAAGTATTGTGTTCACCCAGACTGTGTTTAAAAGCGACTTAATACGTTCAAACTGTCTTTATCTTAACAAAAAGAAAAAAATATGTTACTTTAAGGTATTTTAAGTGAGCATTTAAGTTATTATGTTCGAACATAGACAGAAGTACTTAAATCCATTGGATTTTTATATAAAACAAGGAGACTGGTATGTACTTTTTAATAACAGATAATTTGTGTAAAGATGTTTACATTCCCATTCTTGTTCAAGTCGAGTGTTCTGCGTAACTCCACGTGTGAGCATAATGTGTTGAAATAAAAACCAATACAGTATTGAGATTTGTCTTTTATTGTGAATACCCCTTACAAAAACTTACACCTTTTGCCTTTTGCCATGGTCGGTAAAAACTTCAGAAATCAGAACACTACCAAATAGACGTGTCCATATGAAAAACCCTTAAGGCTGCCTGTCCACTGGAGCGGAGCGGAGAAATGTGCCAATATTAACCAAAAGGAGCAGTTTAGGATGTCCGTGACTACCGCAGGACCACCAACGCCAATCGCTTCCATATTTTGTAAATAATTAGTACCCAATTGGTACTAATTAGTGATCAGACGATAAAATTGGTACCTTAGTAGTTTTCGAGAAACTCGACTTTGAAGGTGGTCCGGCGGTAGTCACGCTCCCTTCAGCAGGACCACCATGAGCACCGAAAAAGGGGACATGCTGCAGCTATTCTAAGTATACAAATAATTAATACCCTTAAATGTGATTCATTGCGTAAAAAAAAACAGAACTGAAACATTTATATTTACCGAGAAATCAACGATGATAACTTTCGCGCACTCGTTTAGCAGGACTACGACTTTGGATGTTGATTCCAAGTTTGAGGAGCTTGTCGCTTTCCTCAAACCTACATAGAGAATTAGTACCCTGCAAGATAAAGTTAGTGCCCAAAATTCAAAATTAGTTCTTCAGTCGTTTACAAGATATACCATGCCATTGGGTGGGGTGGCGGCAGTCACGGTGTTAAATTTTCATTTCAAGATTTCCCTATTAAAAACTCTGTGATTTGTTCCCAAATTTATAAAAAAATTAGTGCTCCTAAAGAAGTTATAGCGACCAAAAATTCAGATTCCTAAGTGTTGTATTTTAAGAGAAATAAGCTTTCATTACTTTGCCATACTAAATCTCAGCGTATAACCCGATCAAATTAAGTTGTCAATGGTATTGAGCTGTTTAGGAGATGTACACTCGTGCACATAGATTTATGGATGTCGGAATAGTAATAACAACAGTTCAATATCTATAATAATAGGGTTCCGTACCAAACTGGTAAAAAGGAACCCTGATTTATGGTGCAACTCAGTCTGTCTGTCCGTCTTTCTGTCACAGTTGGATATCGCAAGAACTACTAATGCTATCAGCTTGAAATTTGGAATAATTTTAGATGACGTTTGTCCAACTATTTTGCACATTTCGCACAACATTTTTTTTAAAGAAATAAAAATATTTTTTTCGAAGTTGGGCTGCTAGGGCATATGGGGTATCATATGAAAACTCGCTATTTGCACATTCTCAAAAATATATTTTTAGGCCACGTTCTTTTCAATTTTAAACCAAATTTAAAAAAAAAATACCGTTACCCCATTATTATATCCCCGTGTTGTTATATCTTTTTCTGTGTTGTTATTATATGCAATAAGTATTTCTTATATATTTCTTTAATTTTTGCATTCTAGTAACTTGTAAACGATCCTGCTGATCGAGCGCACGAAAGTTATCATCGTTGATTTCTCGGTAAATAAAAATGTTTCAGTTCTGTTTTTTTTTACGCAACTAATAAAGAACTAGATACACAATCAGCGTCAAAAAATGTCCTCACCGAATGAGCACCCAATTGAACATTTGGGTGCTCTTTTCATTTAGTAGCATTCGGACGCTCCAACTGTAAACAACTCGTAAAAAAATTGTAAAAATCACACATCCAGGACGCTAAAAAAGGATGGAGTTTCATATTTTCGATAAGTATTAATATTATTATTATATTATAATTGTTATCACTGTACCGTAAATGCTGAAATTTTGCCAAGAAATCATCGTAAAAACGTTTTTTAAATTAATTCTTATTAAACAGCAGGAGTTATAAAGCATCTCAATTGTAAAGACTCTTACTGTCTCTTACTAAACCTATTCATCATACTATCGCATGCTCACTTAAATTGTTCAGGTTATGTGCGTAGACTCTGTTCCATTTGTTGGAGACACTATTACTTTTTTTTTTTTTAAGTGAAAGCTTCTTTAGGCGCGTTGGGCATTTTTGAGATGCGAAAAACAATTGAACTCGCGTCACCGTTACCAACACCTCATTAAAAGTATTTCCTGCACAATAAAATTGTTCAAGTTTTCACTTCTGTCGGCACTCCCAGAGTACCACTGTTTTTTTTTAGTTTAATGAGACTTCTTTGCTGTTTCTATAAATATTATAGTAAGATTTTATACATTTAATATTGACTAAGTACATGTAAAAATTGTTGTTATATATTTGTTCCTATATTTTATTTTATTTTTTCCTCTGTATATAGTTAGTTCTATTTACTTGGACACTAATATTAAGGTATTAATGTTTAAACAATAATAAACTAAGTACATGTAACAAAATTAAAGATGTGTGATAAACTCACATACTCACTCACATTTTTTTAGCTTTCCTCGAGATCCAGTGAGGTGTGGAAAATGAATATCAATTATAGCACGTCAAAGATGTTGTGTGTGAGACGATGTCCCTACCGCCCTGTATACACCATGGAATAGAATAAAATATGCTTTAATTTTTTTTTTTTATACATTAAACTTAACGAAATTAAAAAAAGATTTATAATTACAGTATAAACAAAAAAATATTGAACAGTTCGACTCCACTCATTTCTTGTCCTAGCGGCGAGCCTGGGTCTTTTGGCACTTTGTAATTCTAACTTTAAAACATGCGTGTAAGGTTGAATTTGATTTGATGTATGTTGACCAGTGAGTATCGGTCGTAAAAATTTATTGCTTTTTGTACATAGCTTTGTGAAAACAACTTTTAAGATTTGCGTTTAAGGTTGAATTTACATGCATGAATATTTGTTTCAACTAGAATTACCTAAACACAATTTGATGACAGTTTTAAGAGAACTTTTGCTTGGCATTGTGTATCTAGTTCTTTATTAGTGATCGATGGCAATGAATCACATTTAAGGGTACTAATTATTTGTATACTTAGAATAGCTGCAGCATGCCCCCTTTTTCGGCGCTCATGGTGGTCCTGCTGAAGGGAGCGTGACTACCGCCGGACCACCTTCAAAGTCGAGTTTCTCGAAAACTACTAAGGTACCAATTTTGTCATTCGGGCACTAATTAGTACCAATTGGGTACTAATTATTTACTAATTAAGGAAGCGATTGGCGTTGGTGGTCCTGCGGTAGTCACTTAAATCAGTTTAGGTTATATTGGTTAATATTGGCACATTTCATCTGCTGCCTCGTTTCGCACTAATGGACAGGCAGCCTAAGGTTAGCGCAGCATAGATTAGGGCGGGCCGCGCCGCATCGTAGCGCATTGCGAAAATTCCTTCATCACTTCGTAAATTTTCTATGAACCAATGCACACTACAGACTGGCCACACCACATTTTTTTTGTATGAAAATACGTTGCGCTGTGGCCTGTTGCGGCAGCAATGTGCCCTTGGCTTGGAACTGCTGTCCGTCTGTGTTGTTTCTACGAATATACCTCTATAGTAGAAACCTGTTTTTGGCCGAAACCGAACCTTCGGTCAGACACTAGAATATGTATCGGAGGGGTTTGTGGACAAGTATTTAAAGTCGCATGGATCGATCAAGGTTCAGCTACGCTTGCCCAGGTAGGTCCAAATTTGAATTTCACGGGATACCCTGGCGCGCAACTACCTTAATTTAGAAAAAAATAATACAAACACGTTCATAAAGAAAAAAGATATTTTATTGACATCTAAACTTGATACAGAGAAACGCCAATACATTATTTACAAGAAAGTATAAAACAAGATCTTTAATGACGTAACAAGTCTGTTACAATAAACATACCGTCTTTTTTCCATAATATTAACTTACAAAAACCAGAAAAATCACAATTTTCACAATGAACCGACATCCATTTTATTAAACCGACTTCAAAAGGGACGATGTAATTTTACTCTAAAGAGAATCACAAATCTATTTTATTTTACCACTACATACACCTTTAACAACAACTTATTTGATAAACATTTAAGTTAAACAGTTATTTCATTGCATATTTATGATATTTGATTAAATAACTTTTTCTACGATTACAGTGATAGTATTTTATGAGCTACAGGTACATCGTAGTATACCAGTTTGGTATATTAAGTTATTTTAAAACTAATCTACAGAAATAATGAATTTGAATCTAGAGGAAAAAGTATAATTTACTTACTGGTACCGTCAGCAACAGCTTCAATACGTCACTCATCAGATTTCTTAAATTTAACTATAGTCCATGCGCGACTGCTAGTCACCGCCTGAGGTATGTGAGCGGTGAGACGGGGGAGGTAGACAAAGGCCAATAGCTCACCCGGTGACTAGCAGTCGCACGCGGACAATAAAATATTTAAAAAAAAAAAAAAAACATCCTGTTAAAGAGACTTTTTGCTGACAGTAAATCCTATTTATGATTAATTTTATACCTAGTTGTAGTAGTTATAGCAAGTTGAATAAAAAATAAAACTTGCTAACACAACTAAATCCACAAAACCTTACATAACGCCACGCCTATATTCCCCCGTAAGGGCTAGACAGATGTTTTAAGATCCATTACATATTACAATGATCAAAAACTAACAACAATATACACTCGTTGGAACAAAAATAGCAATAACTCGCCGTTTCGTTAAATAAAAACTTATCAGTCTTATCTATATACAAAGCTTTAAATTACTACATCTTACTTAGTCTTACAATACACGTGATATCGAAAATTCTACTCTATAATTATAGGCCTACCGCTTATCTGAGACGTTTCCTGAGGTATCGCGGTGCGGGAGGGGGTGACAGTTGTCACAAGTTGACGGCAGATACGTCATGAAACATCTTAGTTAAGCGGTTTGGCTATAGGAATTTATTATAACGACAAAAAAAGAATCTATTGGTGGATTTATTTATATAAGAATGTATTTTCTACTTATGTCTTACATTAGTTCGGAAAAACGTAGAATTGCTTGCTCGTTTTTTCCGTGCTTATAATATGTATGGATTATTACAAATAATTATTTGAGCAAATAAAATAAAACAATATGCATTGTTACGGGTAGATACAGGATACTGTAATTCGTCGTATGTTTAAAGAAATTTCCTTTTGGGATGAACACACCACACATCAATATTTTATCATTACTTTCCTTGAGCAGCCTCCAATTAAATGAGTTTTGATTGTTTACTCAACTGGTCGATAACCTAATATGACGCGATAAGAATAAGAAAAAGATTGACTATTTCGTCACATTGTCGCTTTCCAGCCATGAAATTAACTTCAATTGCAAAGCGTTGGAAAACACACCGTTAAACATGAAAAAAACAAAAAAAAAAAGATGTGATTTCTTTGTGTCATCTACCCTAGGTGATAGTCACTTGTAAAATCAGTTCAAAAAACTGTTTTTTTTTGTAAACTCACAGACGTGACGGGTATCGTAATCTAAACACGATAAAACATTTAAAAATATTTTCTCAACTCATACTTCAAGTATTGGCTTGTACTGTATTTCTATTTTCTTAAATGTCCCTCGGCATAATTTGTGTTTCGTCAGTTGTCGGATTTCTATTAGTTGCCCTTTGCACTTGGTGCAGAGCGAACGCTCTCAATCGACTTGGAAGTATTAAGAGTTGTTAATACTATTTTAACATAATGTAATTTATTTAAAAAAAAACAATGGCACTCCGGCAGTGGCGACAGAAGTGAACATTTGAAAAAAATCGTCAACGCGGTAATCAATGCGTTGATGCTTTTACTCCACGCACCGCGGTAATCAAACCGTTGATGTCTTTTTAATGGTCCTTTTGACCATTAAAAAGATATCAACGCTGGTGTCGTCACAGTGTCGCGAAATCAATGGTTTAGTCCCATCTCAAAAATGCCCAACGCGCCTAAAGAAGTTTTCACTTCAAAAATGGGAGGAAAGCCGCTTAAGTCGCAGGCATGACAGATAGGAAAATAGTTTTACAGCTCTATATAGTTCACACGGTAAACAAAACAAAACAACAATAAAGTACTTAGTTCTGAATTCGAATACTATACACGATAAATCTAATAATAGATGGACTTAGAAATTAACATTCGTTTGTATTTGGAAATCCGATGATACCCGAGGGACATTAAGAAATTAGAAATATTGTACGTAAAATACGGTTGTGGGATGCGTCATTTCAGAGTGGACAAGCTATAATTAAACAACTAGGGGTCGTGGACCCCAAAAAAACATTTTTTTCATAAAATAATTTATTTTTTATTTTATCATGTTTAGATATCGATACCATCATGTCTGCAAAGTTTCGCTAGATAATTTAAATTGACCCTGTATTTGCAAAGTTTGAAAAAAACAAAATAATAATCCGATTCTAGTCAATCTCAGTATTATTTACATTGCGTAGCATTACATTTGAATTAAGAATCTCGGATAATTATCAAGTTTTGGGAACGCAAACTTAATGTCCTACATGCCAAAGTTCAATTTCATTGCAACCGAAATTTATTTAGAACCTTTTTATTACTAACGGTCAATGAAAAATTTACTTTATTTACATAGTGCTATCGTAGATAGTTGATCAAGTGGTAAAACATGTAAATTATCTAAGATTGGGTATTCATGAATAGTCCCCTTCCCATCGTAGTATTTCGGCCACCATATTTTTCCTCGTCCCTCATCGTTGCCTACACATGTTGGTCGGTGTCTGGTCGCGCGCCGTTCACCTCGAGCGCGAAAAACGCGTCGAAGTTAAACTCAGATCATTTGTCCCACAGACCAGCTTCCTTCATCTTAGTGTGGAAGTACTTCTCCAGGGTGTTTGCGCATCTGTTCAAAGAGAAAATAGATATATAGAGATAGACTAGCGGTTTTGCCCGCGGAAGTTATGCCACGGGAACATACACCGAGATGATAATAAGTATCCTACGCTCCTACGCACTAACCAGGGTCATGGTGTACCTGCGTGCCAAATTTTAATCGAAATCTGTTCAGCCGTTAAGGCGTGAAAAAGTAACACACAGACAGACATAGTTACTTTCGCATTTAAAATAATTAATATAGTAATAAAAATAGAAGGGAATCAACTGTGTATTTTAGTATTAGTTAAGAGGTACTTTACATAACATAACATAACATCACGCCTTGTTTCCCCGAAGGGTTGGGCAGAGGTGTCCCTGTAGCAGGTACACCCACATTTCGCCAGTTATGTTTTAAGTCCCATGTAATAGGGGCGAGCCTATTGCCATCAACCGGGCACAAATCCAGACTCCGAGCTGCTACTCAGAAATTTCAGATAGAAAAACCCAATAATACTTTGCCCGACCCGGGAATCGAACCCAGGACCTCATGCTCAGCAGTAGGGCTTGCTACCACTAGACCAACGAGGCAGTACTAGGTACTTTACTGGGCCGTAAACATCGAATTAAATTAATAGTACGCCGCGGGGTTCAATGGTCTTTGGCATGCATTCGTGATTGCAAAATTATATTGTCTTCAAATAATCGAATCATTTGAAGTCTAGATTAAAATTCAGACTAGTTCACGCGAAAGTATGGAAGGTTTTCAATTTTAATCTGTTTTTAGTAAGAGTTCAATCTGCCTAACCGTTCCCCAATTATGTTGGGGTCGGCTTCCAGTCTAACCGGATGCAGCTGAATACCAGTATTTTACATGGAGCGACTGCCTATCGGACCGCCACAACCCAGTTACTGGCTAACACGACACCCCTTGATAAGACTTTGGGCTTCTGACAACCCGTAACGAATGTCAAAGATCCACGAATGACAGCCGGGACCAACAGCTTAACGTGCTTTCCGAGGCATGGAGGGGTCTCGATATGTAATGGGTCACCCATCCACGAATCGACCTTTGATTGTGCGGCTGTTATTATTCAGTGATGAGCCCTATTTAATAGCAAGAATATTGCTAATAAATGTTTATAGTTATTATAGATATATAAATTCATGCATTCTTCCTTTGGAGGTAGGCAGAAACTATAGAACGCGACCTGCTACGCTCTTTACATACACAAATTCAAAATCAAATAAAAAAACTGGCACTCCGGGAGTGCCGACAGAAGTGAAAACTTGAACAATTTTACTGTGCAGGAAATACTTTTAATGAGGTGTGTCGGTAACGGTAACAGTGTCGCGAGTTCAATAGTTTTTTCTTCATCTCAAAAAGGCCCAACGCGCCTAAAGAAGTTTTCACTTAAAAAAATCACATTAACCTCATGGGCACTTATGAAACGTCAGAAGCTGGGTGCACGGTTGCAATTGGTCGTTTCCAATGGAGAAGAGCCGGTAAGAACACACTTACCTGTAGTAATCAGTATCCGGCGAGTTGTATAGCCGGCAGTTGGTGAAGATCCTGGTCATATCAGCTATGAACAGTCGCTTTGACACATAGTACCGCGCCTTTAGACGCTCGCCCATTGTACGTAAATCTGAAAATGTAGCGAACAGAGTTATGGCTTCTTTCGTCAATGTGTACTTGATGTTAATGCTAAAAAAGATAGAAAGAAAATAAATTTATTTGACACAGGTACAAACACACGATAAGAACACAAAAAAAAACAGTGGCACTCCGGGAGTGCCGACAGAAGTGAAAATTTGAAAAAAAATCTGCACCGCGGTAATCAACGCGTTGATGTCTTTTTAATGGTCAAAAGCTGGTGTCGTCACAGTGTCGCGAAATCAATTGTTTAGTCCTATCTCAAAAATGTCCAACGCGCCTAAAGTTTTCATTTAAAAAAAACTATTGTTAACTCAAGTCTTACAAATAAATTCGGAAATACGTTACTGAGTTGACTAATCGGGACGCCAGCGCCGCCTAGCGGTGCTCGACAGAGTCTACAACAGAACGCTCGGACCGGCCGGAGCTGAGCAGAGCTCATCGGTGGCGGTCAAGCAGTGAACACGTTTAGAAACTGTCACGCGCTCCGAATAGTCGTGTACATACGCCCACAGTAGTTAAAATATGGCTGATAATAACGAAAGAGACACATACCCTCCTACGTCATTTATCTTAACTTCTCTAAACAATACATCGTCTACTTTTACGATGTTTGTAAATATGTGAGCACCATGTATCTATCACTTAATTAAATTATCTATCGTTGCTTCATTTTAAATTCTTTTTTCCTATTGTGGTATAGTAATTTTATTCTAGGTGCAACGTCTTCACATATAATTATTTAACTAATGAGTACGTACTTATATAAACTATTGTAAAAGATTTTAAAAGAGTAACGGTGGAGTTTCTTGCTTTTCTTCTCATTCTCATCAATTTTACTATCTTGTAAATTTTGACGTTCAAAAGTGCCATACATGGGTCTATTTGAAATAAATGATTTGACTTTGACTCACCCCTTTCCAAACATATCTTCCAGACAGTCTATCTATCGTTTCTTTGTTTCCCTTACTTTTATAACTATCCACAAGACTAGTGTTATAGATGTTAGCATGATACCTGACAGTTTTGATTTGAGATTTATGCTAAAGCATCGTTTCAAAATTAACGCCTTACGGCAAACTTACCCATGGGATATTTGATGTGATCGTAGTAATCCGGCACTTCAGACTTATCCACTGGCTTCAAGAAGGGCCAAGCTGTTGCATGGTTTTTGACCTGCAAATAACAATAAAAATACTTTATTTTCTTATGTAATGGGTGACAAACCATCTTAGATGCATTGCCATCCCCGAGTCAAAGCTGACTAGTCTCGCGAGCACTGCGCGGTCGAGTGAGGCGGAGTGGCAGGGTCGGGCCGGCCCGGGCATCTCGAGAAGTCTTTTTAATAAAATCCCAAATAAGGCCGAAATATGTTCAGTAAGTAAGACGCAGTTTGGTTGGAACATATGTTTGCAAAATATTAATATAAGGTGTTACTAGTAATATCTACGTAAACTGAGAAGATCGGGGGGCTTCATTTAGTTTTGCTGCCCCGGGCCCCTGACAGGCTTAGGTTTAATGCACACACAGCAGTCACGTCAACGTCAAGTCGTCGATCGTAATAAAATCGCGGCGATTTATTTTCGTGCACTTGATTTTCAACGCTCTGCTTAGTGCAGAGAGTTGAAAATCCAACAGTGTGTTTTTTCAACTCACTGGGACGAGAGTGCTTCCCAGCGTGTTGGTTTCTCAACGCTCGGCTTAACACCGAAAGTTGAAAATCCAGTGCGTGATAAAATATTCCGCCGCGATTTTATTACGTCTGTGTGAACGTCGGCTTACGTAGAAGTTGTAGGACGTTGGCTACACACATCAGTCACGTCACTATCGGCGCGTCTGGGTCGACTTCGCGTCACCGGCAGGTCAAATTTTTTATTGCTACGAAAGAAACAAGCGTTGCTATGACTGACTGACTATCTGTTCACACACGTCCCTGAAATTGACGTGACCGATCGGCAATTTGACGTTGACGTGTCTGATGTGTGTGCATGAAGGTTAAGTCGATCACTGTGTTACAGACACATCTTATTTAAAGGGTTAAGGGTACCGGTGCAATCGCACTTTTCCGGTAACAATTTTATAATTATCGTGGTCAGTTTCGGGCAGTTTTCGAAATTCAAGTGTTGCTACTGTGAGTGACGATAAATTGTGAGCTAAGAGTATAATGACCCCATGCAGTATGTTCCGGAGCGTGGCGGGGTCCGGTTCGGGCTCGTGCTCGGTGACGTGCGGGCGGGCCGCGCCGCGCCAGCCTGTCTCGCGCAGGCCCGGGATGCACTCGGTTGGGATGCTGCGGACCTGCAACAGGACAATATTTTGGTAAGAAATTGGTTAGGATGTAATAAAACAGAGATTTTCGTCTAGGCATCCCACCCTGGGTAAAGGGTGGGATGCCCGATTGACTGATGATAAAAAAATGGGTTTTAGAATTAATAGTTTCAGAGATATTTATCTATAGTTGTTGTATTTTAGCAATAGCGTTTATTGGGTCTCGTGGCTAAATGATAACAACCGAACAAATCGAACATAAGCTACGCTTGCCGCGGTCGGTTCGTGGATGGGTGATCATCCATTTCATATCGAGATCACTGCGTGTCTCGGAAAGCACGCTTTGACAGTCTTTACGGGTGGTCAGAAGCCCACAAGTCTGGCAACCAGTTTTCCGGTATCGTAATACCCAGTAACTGGGTTGTGAAGGTCTCATAAGAAGTCGCTCCATGTAAAAATACCGGTAATTAGCTGCATCCAGTTAGATTTGAAGCCGACCCCAACTTGGTAGGGTAAAGGCTAGGCAGATTAATTAAAGGAAAATAATAAAGCTTCCGAAAAACAAATTACCTTCCGAAAATCTGTGGTTGACTGTAATACTAAATTTCCAAAAAAAAAAATACTATACTTCCGAAAAAGATACTAAAGTCTCCGAAATGTCAAAATGTTGTGCTACAAAAGTTAGTGACTTAAACGAATCGCTTCAAAACCGACTCCACGTAGTCTTGTCTGACCTACCCCTAGAGTGTAATTTAAACCCGCGTAGGCGCGGAGGGGCGAGACGGCCCGCAAGCTGAGGAGCAGGTGGCCAGCTCTGCCGGTCAGCCTCAGCCGCGGCGGCGAGCGTTAAAACCATCTGCGACGATAAGCTCACGTGGGACTTAATTAAATAGCGCTCAATTCCCTTCCCTAATTTCTCTTAGGCACCCGACAAAAGTTTTGTTTTTCATTCGTTAAAAATGTTGAGGATAATGATAGATGTCGATTCAGAACGTTAACAGGCTTTATTTCTGTTTTTGAAACGAAGAATGCTAAAATTTGTCCATAAATGTGGGTGGGTCAATGACCGCGATTGCCACGATAAAACGCAACAACTATAGAATAGTGGTTTCTCATTTGAAATCTTTATCGAAGTTGGGGAGATGGGCTAAGATGTGTTTTGTTCTACTCACCCCTTCCTTGAAACAAGTCATTCCAGGGTGAATTTTTCTGACATCTTTCTGCCGCATATCGATCAGTTTTTTCACAATCTGTAAAATAGATCATAATCACTAATTAGGGAAATAATTCCTATTTTTTTTTTGTATCCTTTTCTAAACAATCTTATGAAAAATCATCAACCGTTAAAAAGTGGAGAGGGTTCGGTTCCCGCACAATACAATTATAAATACATAAAATTGTTTATTTATCCAAATAATACACACAGACACAGTTCAAAACAAAATGGTAGAAATACCATAGCATAAAATGTAGCTTTATATTTACCAAAAAAAAAGAAAAAGTCTATGCATACAAAAAGTAATGAACTCCGTCTCTTAAACTAGGAGACTTGTATCTTAAGAGACAATGATCGGCCAAAATTTGAATTTAAATAACTGAAGTACACAGAGTGAAAGTGTGACGATTTATAGTCCGCGCAATCCACGAAGACGCGCCCCACTCCGCTCCGCGCCGTACTAGAGTTCAGCTTACAGTACAGTAATCGCGGAGTGGGGCGTGTCTTCGTGGATTGCACGGACTATAATAATTATTTAAACTGATAATATGTCTAAGCGTTTATGCAGGTGCGACGTTTGCCTCTGTGGTTGAGGATTCCAAGTGAAGCTCGCTTCCACCTTCGGCCTGATCATCACTTACCAACAGGTGAGATTGAGATCAAGAGATTTCCCGTTGCAGTTAACAAAAAAAAAAAAAACTCCTATACAATACCAATTCCTAGCTACAAAAGCTTTTTTTAACCTACCTCTTTCTGCCGGCGTATGATGCTAGTGAACTGCGTGTAAACGATGCGCGGGTTTAGCTCGCAGTGCATGAGTGTGGCGCCTTCATAGTCCTTTATGTAACCCTGGTACATCGCGCGCGGGAGTTTGATGTCCTTGCTAAAGCCTTGCTTCTTGAAGTAGCCTGGAAATGATACAATAATATTTTTAAATTGAAAAAAAAAGTATCTAAATAAAATAAACTAAAAACCCGACTGAAAAAAATACATAACTGAAAAGAGAAAAAACGGCCTCGAACTCACTTCAAAAGTTCGGGATTGTTTTATCATTTCTCATTCCAAATTACATTTAAACAAATTAATTTTTGGAATCACCTTTTAAACCCCTTTATTTTGATAGGATTGGAAGATTTTTATTTTTTTTTAATATTTTGGCACCAAAAATCCGTCATTTAGATTTTTTAATTTTAATATACCCTCGCACAATAAAGACGACTTCAACGACATCATTCATCGAAATCGGTTCAGCCGTTTTGTAGTTACGAGGGAACATAGAGAGACGGATACATACATACAGGTCAAACACATAACCCTCTTTTTGGCTTCGTTGCGGTCGGGTAATAAGAAAGAGAAGGATAAAAAAATATTTTGTTTTCATAACATCAACACTGTATTCCCAGAGGTGGAATCACAAGTGTATCATTCTGTACATTTTGCCAGTATATGTATAAAACGGTCAATATTCTATTACATGGGATTTAACATAGCTGGTAAAAAGTGCGAGCTTGTTGGCAGTAACTGGGTACAAATCCAAACTCTGGGCTGCAATGAGAAACCCATTTATATTGTTCGACTTGAGTGCGACGTTAACTTCCGTTTTCCAGGGACGGACGGTATCCAGGAGATGAAAATAAAGCCAATACTGACCGATAGCAAACTCATCAGCGAAGGTAAGGAAGTGCAGTATATTGTTCCTGATGTGGTGATCTTTCAGATGGTTCATGAGGTGTGTGCCATAGCCTTTGACTTGCTCGTTCGACGTCACCGCGCAGAACACTATCTCGCTGAAGCCCTGATGGAAAGACAATATTGATAAAAATATTTAGGACAAGTTAATTAAACTTTATAGTTCCATAGTTTTATGGTAAGATAGCCAGTTCTTTGTACCTTTTTGAGATAAATAAATTACTATTATATTTTTTTTACTATTTGACTAATTTAGCAAAATTCAAATGATTCAAGAACCCCCGGATATCTATTTTTTCAACTGCTGGATATTTCTCCTACTGAGCTTAAACATTATGATATTGTGCAGAAACCCAACGTATTACGAGAATACGGAGGATGCTTTTAACGTGCACGTCTTCCTACATTGTTCTCACACGTATAATTTCAACACGAATGATGTAACCAATATTTTGTAACAATATTATGATTTAAAAGAGTGTCCGTGGAGTTTCTTGCCCGTTCTTCTCCATAGGAACCTACCTATTACGCTTTGGAATGGGCCGACCCCTTGACAATTCAAAAGTGCCTGTAAATGGTTTAATTGAAAAAAATGCTTTGAGTTTGAATAGAACCCACAAAAAGTTCAAGCATCTACCATGGTATAAAATATCATAGAGAAAGAATATTATTAAGAAAGGAGAGATATAATTCTTTAGGAATGATTAATTTACTTGCCTGTGCACTAAATGTCCTGAAGCAAATCCCTCCGATAGGCCTTCCCTCCTTGATAAGGGCAAGTGTTTTGTGTTTGCTGTAAATAAAATGAAACAAACATTATTTATGTGTCAAATAATAGGGATGCTGCCTGGGTCAAAAAAAAAAAATCTATTTAGTCCGTCAGTCAGATAATAAAAAAAATATTAGACACGTATTTTTTGCTTTATCATATTAATAAAAAATTACTTACATAAAACGCATTAAAGTTGGGGAGTGGGGGTCGTTACGTCACAAGTAAATATAAAATCTACATACTCGTGACGTCATGGCACATTTTAACTCAATGTATCGCCGTTATCTTTTGATAACTTGAAAAAATACGTGTCCAATATTTTTTAATAACCTAAACCTAAAAATATATTGTCATCATCCCTTTATCCAGCTATAACAAGATAGTGATCTTGTTATAGCTGTATAATTTTTATAGATTATATTTGATCACGACAAAATCAAGAGAATCAGTGTTTAGTAAATATTACTTACGGATCGAAAACTAACTGCGAAATATATTCTTTAGTCATCTCAGGTAGTTGATGAGAGAATACGTTGTGAAGACCTAAAACAAAGCAGTAATAAAAAACAAAAATAAACTGAAACGTGTCCTATAACATTGAGGCTGCACTCGCTGAAAATAAAAAATAAATTAAATTTAATATACAATTATTTATTTTTTCACAAATAAAGTAATGGTTTCTTACCTATAAGCCAGAGCATTGTCTGTTTGTTCACGGGTCCGGTGAGCGAGTTCCCGATCACGTGAAATTCTATGAGCTTGCGTTGTTCTTCTAATTTGGCTGCCTCATCGCGGGGCGCTTGCATTTGAAATAAAGCCTAGAATATATAAAACATTTATTAATAACAAATTATGTTCAAGTACCCACACTAATCTTGCAGGAATCCTGTTAAAAACACACAGTGTAAAATAAAATAAAAACTCCTCGAATGCATAATCTCCTCCTTTCTTAAGAAATTGGTTAAAAATATTGCAATCTTTTACACAAAAACGAAATACGAGACAAAAAAAAATCACTTAGAGCTAAAGAAAATTTGTCAGTTAGGATTTAAGAAGGAAGCATAAAAATCGGCACCACGGTAATCAACGCGTTGATGTCTCACACACTGCGGTAATCAACGCGTATGTCTTTTTAATGGTCAAAAGCTGGTGTAACAGTGTCGCGAAATCAATGGTTTAGTCCCATCTCAAAAATGCCCAACGCGCCTAAAGAAGTTTTCACTTCAAAAAGCCGGTTAAATACTTGAGTAGTATACTCTTGATTCGATACCCGAGTATTATCAATACTTTGGATGCGATAACTAAATTCTATTCGATACTTTTTTCAATTGCCGAGTTGTATTGAAAGTTTGGATTAGATACCCAAGTAGAATCGGTAGGTGTTTATACTTTTGATTCTTGTCAATAGCTTGTGTTTAGTGCAAGTTTAGTGTTAGAAACATTTTGTTAAGCAATTTGTCTGTAAAACATGTCAAGTGATATGAAAGGTCAAACATGTTTCGCGTCAAAAACGCGAGTCGATACATTGACAGAAAACAGAGATTTCAACATGTTTTTATGTGAATGTTTCGCCAATGCAAACGTACTGTAATACTCACATCAGGTCCACACATATAGTTGGGGTCGGTGATGGTGGCGACAATATCCGCGACAGTACGTTCGCTGACGTCATCAGCGGGCTCGTCCGCGATGCGCCTGCGCTTGGCCGCGCCGGCACTCGGTGTATCGCCTGCACGTTTACCGCCTTCTGTTTTTATGGAACCTGGTGACGAAGTTATTAATTAATAGATTGGGCAAATGACTACTAACAGAACTTCGTTAGTTCGGAGTTAGAAGATAGATTTGATTGATTGATATGAGAGTGTTTAATTTTAACATCATACTGCAATTAGGATTTTTGATTAGGAGAGGGGCTTGCGGCTAAGTAATAACAGCCGCACGGGTCAATCGATCAGGTTAAGCTACGCTTGCCGCGGTTGGTCCGTGGATGGGTGACCATCTTTACAAATCAAGACCCCTCCGTGCCTCGGAAAGCACGTTAAACCGTTGGTCCCGGCTGTCATTTGTAGATTTTTGACAGTCGTTATGGGTAGTTAGAAGCCCTAGTCTGACAACCAGTCTTACCAAGGGCTATCGTGTTACCTAGTAACTAGGTTGTGGAGGTCAGATAGGCAGTCGCTCCATTTAAAATACTGGTATTCAGCTGCATCCGGTTAGACTGGAAGCCGACCCCAACATAGTTGGGAAATGGCTAGGCAGATGATGACTGCAATTAGGATTCTGTCTGGTGTCATTATGGTTTATATTCATCATAATATTTTGCTTCAAAAAGTATTTTACCTGAAGAAAGTGTGACCGTAGTGAAGCCATCTTTGCTATCACCCGAAGCTGTTACACGCTCGAACTCGCCTCGCCTACCAGCTGTGAAAGTAAAGTATATTTATGTTTGTATTGTACCAAACAAATCGAGTTATAACATTCCGAGTAGTTTAATTGATTCTGATCTTTAAAGAATCGATTGGCTTAAGAAATTAGTGAAACTGTTGAAATGCTACGACGAATGTTTTTAAATAAGAGTGCAGTTCGCTAAAAAATATAAAATTTTAACCCTTCCATCTATGTACATGTTCTTCCATCTATGTTTCGGGCCCTATCAGAATACCAGCGCTGCGTCATTTATTTATTTTTTCTTAAATGTCGCAGCATATGCTGAGATGGGAGCCTTTTGGCCTCGTACAGGACTTTCTGCTTTTATTTTAATTGTTTTTATTTTTTTATGTTTTTATTTTTATTAATGTTTTAATGAGTGTATTTTAGTTTAATTTGTGGTTTCCTGTGCGAGTCTCAATAAATACTTTTTCTTTCTTTCTTTACATTTTAGAGACTACTAAATTTGTCAAATTGAACCCACACCTATTCTCCCTATTAGCAGATAAAGTAATTCGGAATAGACGTGACAATAGATTCAGAAAGAATAGAGGCATTCCTAGATCCAGGACAGCTCTATTACGTAAAAGTATAATATGTATGGCACCAATCCTTTATAATACGTTGCCAAAATCTTCGGAAAAATTAAGAAGTAGGTTGAAAAGCCTTCTGTTAGAGAAAGCCTATTACAGCACTGACGAATTTCTGAACGATAAATTAATCTAATTCTTGTAATTGTGTTATTTCTAATTACTTTGACATTAAATTGACTAATTTTATTATAATATTAAGAGTTGTTGACATTATTCTGTAGTACATTTTAATTTTTTAATTCTAATTTGGACTGTTAATAATAATGGATAAGTTTATAATTAATTGATTAAATGTAATAACCTACCTACTTATATTTGTACGCCGTTAAGGCAAAACATGACTGTGATATAATTTAATTGTAACATCTTGCATGCCATGTGTGTGTATACTCATGTTTTGGACAAACAAAATATCTTTATCTTTAAACTCTTCAAAAAATAAAATAAAAAAAGAGTTTTTTCGTTTTGCTACATCTCAAATATCCACTCAGATGGTGTAATTTAATTGCCTCTGGCATACCATAAGTTAAAGTAAGAATAAAAGTTGCACCGTCCACAGAGTGTTTAAACGATGGAAGTTATTTGCTGCTTCCTTGCTTCAATTTTATTGTATGCTACAAGCAAGAAACTTGCATCGTGTGAATGGGGCTTTAGTAACCAAAACTCACGGTTCTTATTATCGAATATAGCTTGCAGATGGTTTGGTGGGATCTGTTTGAACTCGGGGTCCCATATTGGTGAGTTGGCGCTGAAGATCTCCTCCTCAAGTAATGCCAGGAAGCGAGGGAAGTGTGTTAAGACTAGCACCTGTGGAAGAAGTATAGGTACTATTAATTAATCTAATCTGAGCATTTAAAGGAAAGAAATTTTTTTTGTTTGTTCTACACAAAAAAAGATGCACATAATATTTCAAAAAGGGGTTATTCATGAAATTTTTGGTTTAGAAATCGCGCATTCAACGAGAAAATAAATACAAGTGATAATATATCTGTCTACACCTCCCCCCTTGTGATATTTCGTGATTTTTCGGAACCCCCGCTCCCTTTCGAGCCTCACGTGATTAATGGACGATCCAAAAGCAGTTGTATTTTGACACCATTAAATTTATATCTGAAAGAGGATGCAGAAGGACTATCTCTATCCATCTCTTTGATCACAATCCGCCTTTTCTTTTGGTGTGAAAGAAAAATACCATAAAGCTGTGGTTGAAACTCCATTTTCAACAGATCAGTTTATGGTTGTTATTGTATCGTCATCGAATCCTGGGGCCTACCACCAGCTCATAAAGCAGTATTATTTTAATATTACTTCAGTGGGTGAAAGAGATGAAGCTCTACAGGACGTATAGCTCCATTTCATTCACCCACTGAAGTAATATTAAAATAATACTGCTTTATGAGCTGGTGGTAGGTCCCCTGAACGTAGCGGAATTTACTCGACATTTCGAGATAGAGATGCTCGTTTGATCCGGGCCTAGGACCATTCTACCTTATCAAAAGTTTGAACTTTTTCGATTGTGAAATTAAGAACGAGGAAAGACAACTTGCTTCTAATTGCTGTATATAGATATGAAGCTAATAAAATGATGATTGAATCATTAGTTAAGTGGTAATTGAGTAGCATACAATGACAAATTAATATCTGAGCCTTTTCATGGTGTATGTGAGATTTCAAGTGTAGCTTTTAGGTCTTTCAACAGTGTTGGAAGGTTTGTTTTATTGACTTACCCTCTTTTCAGGCGGCATACGGTCCCTTTCAGAATGGCACTTATCCATCAGTTGCCGACAGACTGACTTGAATACAGCCCGTAGCAATGTGCGACCGAATACCAGCGAGGTATCGTAGTGAGGCAGCGAGTCGCAGAAAGCGGGGACGTGGCAGAATACTAGCCATCTGGAAGATTAATTATACTTTAGATTTTTAACCGACTTCTTAAAAAAGGAAGAGGTTCACAATTCGCCCGTATATATATTTTATGTGCGGTGTGCTGCATCAATTGGGTATCTTAGTTGTATTGTATACCCAATTTTGTTTACCCTTATTGTATACCCAATTGATGCAGCCCACTGTACATATGTTTATCGATATTTTCGTCAAAAGTGGACCGATTTTGAAAATTATTTTTTCATTTGGTAGAGAAAACTTGCGCGGTGGTCTCGTATAAATTTTATTAACTTTGCTTGTTAAATTAATTGCCTTTTTTTAGCCTCGCTTCTGCTGAGCATGAAGTCCTGTGTCGAGCAAAGTGACATTGGGTATTTTCCACCAGGAATTTCCCAGTAGCAGCCCGGAGTCTTGATTTGTGCCCGGTTGATGGAAATAGGCTCGCCCCCTATTATATGGGACTTAAACATAACTGGCGAAATGTGGGTGTATTATGTACACCTTTGCTTAACCCTTTCGGGGATTACAGGAATGTTGTTACGTATGTGTTCTGATTGTGGTGTTCTTCTCTTGTATCGGCATGAATTATAAGAATTGGCCATGCTATGGGTAACATTTAAGCCAGTCAGCGAGGTAGAAGTGGGGCTGACTGTGTGCCAGACGGAAATTTAAATATGGCAATACGTGAATGCTCTTTTAATGTAGTGGTGTACCATCGTGGTCACGCAAATCTAACCACTTTGAAAACAAAATCCCGTGCACACGACCCTTTTTTTCGTACGTAAGCGTTACTATAGCGGCCGAGCGCTGTAAGTAGTCCTTACGGTGTCCAGAAATGCGTGTCCGCGATAGTAATTTTTTGACCAGTATCACATCACCATTCGTCCATTCGAAATGGTCGAGTTTCGGCACATTTGAACAACAAATTTTATTGTAAACAGCACCCAAAAGTCAACCATTCACAAATAAAATTTGCTAATCATAAGAAAACATATTGTAAATAAACATACCTTGTATAATTGATTTGGTATGCAGATATGTCTTCAGGATTCGACACTTGCTGAAATTAAATAATCATTGTTTACATTTCAACATTGCGATACTAAAAAATTGCAAGTAGTTTTGTAGCTTGAAATTTCCAATTAACTTCAGTTGGATAATTATTTATGCACTATTTATGGTGTTGGAATTTGGTCGCATTTTTGACCGACTTTATGTTGCTGATAAACTTTTCAAAATGCATGAAGTAATTCTGAAGTAAAGCATAAATTTAATTTGGGTAGTATTTAAACGCAAATCAAAAAATATCCTTTTTCTATGCAATAAGATTCCGAATTCCCATCAAAATTACTGATTGCACAGCAAAATATTCAACTCAAAATATCACTAAACACACTACAATTTATTTTCGCAGCGTACAGCGATTTTTCCTAAAGAAAAAGCTTTTTCATCAATGCACAGCTAATAATCTTAATGCACATTATACATATTAACTCTTTTTCTTTTAAATATAGCTTCTATTTTTATATTATGTACAGCAGTTTTCTAGTAAGACTGTTTGTTCCCAACCTTTGTTCCCACTAGTACTACCGAACTGAACCACCGGTGATACTAGCGATAGTAACTGCGATGTCCAACTGGTTGTACTACGGAGAAGTAAATTTACCCATGGTTCAACTGGTTGTTCTATGGGGAAATATCTTGGTGAACTGCACTCGAAAACACGGTGTTCGCACTGGCACTCGCCGGCCGCTGCCGCGGCACCGCTCGCTTCGCTCGCTCGGCTCGTGCGGTATATTATGTGGTCACAGTTCTAACCTAACCTAACCTACCATTCAGCCATAGAACAACCAGTTTTGTTTTTTTTATATTTTATATTATTAATTTGCTGTGCAGTCAGTATTTATGCTATGTATGTAGTATTTTTGTACAAAAATAAATTTAACTGTATTGCATTATGAGGAAAAAGTAATGTTATATTGATGTATAATTTCGAATTATCTGCAGTTTGAGTTTTGTTAAACATTTAGTTTATTTGTAGTGAAGTAAGTTATTTGATGTAAAAAAGAATATAAATGATGAGTATGTATTGATAGGCGATTATTTATTTCATATGCAATTTATAATATCCCATTATATTATAAGACAAAGTTAAAATTTTATATAAAAGGCGTTTATCATCACCGTCATCATCCACAGCCTGACTGCACCTACTCCTGAGCATAGGCTTCTCTATTCTTATGCGAATCCCCACACTCCTGTGCCAACCTCATCCAGATGTTACCTAATTAAAATATTAAGCAAAGAAATATTTTCATTGAAGTTATAACTTACCAATTTTCTCACACTTGGCGTCTCAAAGTTCCAATGGTTGAAACAATGTAAGAACATCTTGGCCAGATCATACATGGTCTGCCATTCCCTCTGTGGAAGGCTGTTGAACTTGAAGAGCACAAAGTTTGTGATGGCCTTGGCTATTGAAGGCCTCTCGAAAGGCGGCTGGCCGAGTGGACCTTCGATCCGCGGGTGGGAGCGGGTTAGGATACATTTACGGAGAATCTGTGGAGGTTGAAGATTATTATGAAAGGCTCTGATGTCCCACTGCAGCACGCATAGGATGACAACCATAGAAACGCGTTTTCTACAGGTTTATTCGACGGAAGAATAGACAAAATGACAGACTGTAATTATTTATTTGTCATTTTGTTTATTCTTCCGTCGACAAAACCCGTTTCTATTGTGGTCATGTGCGTGCTGGGCAAAGGCCACTACTCTCTTTCCACTTCTCTCTATTTTAAGCTGCTAAGGTTGAAGATTATTGTATTAATTAATTAGTTATGGTTAACAGCACATCGGTAGAAAACTTGACTTACGAAAATCGTCCTTACTACTAAGAAATAAAGGCGTTATATCACAGTCAAAGTGTTACTATGCATTTTTGGTTATCTTTTGACTTAGATGATTGAAGCAATGATTTTGATGTGTAACATCTTTCCTATCGGTTTCCTGCAATCTGTGGGAGTGATTTCGTGAAAAGGGACGGAAGTGTGTAACAGGAAGCCGGGGAAGCGTAAGCTATTTAATTTGATCAATGAGCGCGCGCGGTGTTAGAGTTGGCCGTCAGATGGTACCAACCCATTTTCCGAGAGGTTGGTACTGTCAAGATGACAGATTTTACACATCAAACGACTACTGTATGGCTCGCTCGTTTTTTTATATTTTAATATTTGAAGGTCTGTGAAATGTGTCGAATGGTTGATTGATAGTTATGATGGAGATACTTGATAGGCAATTTATCACACAAAAATAAGTGACAAGTGCTCCAGAGACATGATTGCCAGACTAGTGTGCATTTGTAAATGACACGACTACCAAACCAATCATGTTTGTCCATTTGATTTTATTTTTCTTTATTCTTGCCTCCTGGGCTAAGGTGGGTCCATCCTATTGCCACAAGGATTGACTTGGTCAAAAGCAGTTGTTGTTTATTAAAAGCATTAGAAGGGCAGCAAAAGATTTTTTTTTCTGCACATTTAAGACACATTATAAAATAAACATAAAATAAATCCACTAATTCAAAGTAGCCAAAATCCTAGTCAAAATCAATCTGCCTAGCCTTTTCCCAACTATGTTGGGGTCGGCTTCCAGTCTAACCGGATGCAGCTGCTACCTACCAGTATTTTACATGGAGCGACTGCCAATCTGACGTCCATAATCCAGTAACTGGGTAATACGATACCTCTTGGTAAGACTGGTTGTCAGACTTTCGGGCTTCTGATGACCTGTAACGACTGTCAAAGATCCACGAGTGACAGCCGGGACCAACGGCTTAACGTGCATTCCGAGGCAAGGAGTCTCAGTATGTAAAAATGGTCATCCATCCACGGACCAACCCCGGCAAGCGTAGCTTAACCTGATGGATCGACCCGCGCGGCTGTTATTATTTAGCCATGAGCCAAAATACTAGTATTCAACAAACAAATAATAATAGTACTTACCTTGAATAAATAATAGTAAACCCGCTTAGTGTCATGGTCATCCTCCCTATGCATAGACATGAAGATATTCTCCACATCTACCACAGCTCCAAGTAGCCGGTTTACTTCAGCCACTGGTAGACCTTGCAGTTGAGTCACATGTTTTTCTGAAAATATGGCACTAATTATGGTGGAGTTTGTAAGTATTGTGCACCTGGAGTTCTAGGTCATGGCATGGTAAGACGTGCATTTCTTGAGTCTTCATATTAAAACTTTGCCAAAAACATATTGACAAACAACAGAATTTATTTTGTTGTTGGCAAAATTAGGCTGACAATCAGCAAATATTTGAATATAAAAAATTACATAAGGCAGTCCCCAAACACCTCTTCACAAAGAAGTCACAGATACTCAGGGTATGCCGCTGACACTGATCTTGGTAGTGATGTCATTTAAAAAGGTTAGCTGCATAGCACTTGCAACTGAGTACTGTCCCTTACTTAGGAATGTTCAAATTTATTTATTTGTGTCTCAATGTCTTCTTATCATGTGGTATTCTGGAGTTACTGGTTACTCTCCTGGGATAAAAATACGTATGTACCAACCTAGTACATGATTGCAGTTGCGACATGGATCATTGAAGTTGGCTGGAGGCTGGTTGTCGGCTCGTGGGTTGCCTTTAACTGTCTGCTGAGGCGCAGGAGTCTTCCATCCATTACATGAGCATTCTGGTGTCTGAGGAGAAACTCATTATTTAGCCCTAACAATCTTCGAATTTTTTTGTTTATAATCCAGTACATGATGTTGTGACCATGAGTTTCTAGCTCAACGGTTGAGCTAAACACAATTAATTGTTGTAGTTATTAAGTAGGAGACTGCTTCTTAATAACTACAACAATTCATTTTGTTGTATGGCTGAGTAATATTAAATTCCAGCAAATGTTTTCCTTTTTCAATGTAGAAAGCTAAAGCTTTCAAGGAACAATTTCTTTTATAAAATGTTAATATTATATGATATTTTTGCACATTTTGCAACATAACATTGAGGTTTCTAGGGCACCACACTTATCTGGGTCAAAGATTTGACATTTTGAGACAGTCAAACAGTGTTGAGTAAGGAACTAAATTCATTCATTTCTTCCTATCGCTGCTTGGGATGTAGGACTAGTATCATATGGTCCCCATTTAAAACAACAATTATTATTAGCTCATATATCATCTAACTTACCTGGCACTCCGAGTAAATAGCCAACTTGAGTAGTTTCTTATTATGCGGCCAGTTATACACTTGCTGTTTCCTCTGTTGAATGCGCTGCAGGTTTGATTGCCTAGAGGCCTGACCCTCACTGCCTGCTGGCGTGGCAGCATTGCTTGACGACGCATCATCTGCATTTACACTTGATGTTGCTAAAACAGCCAAAATTGGGATTTAACTTTTGCTGTTGTTGTAATTATGCCTGGGCTATGTAATTATGTTTGGATGTATTACAGCTATAACGTCTATGAGATGAGTTTAACTAAGGATGAGTACGAAATTATGTGTTTATTCTGTTTATAATGTTCTAAAACACTCGACAGAAGTTATTGTACAATTCATGTTGTGGACATCTTTAGTGAATATAAAAAGTAATACAACTAGTATGTTTTTACCGGCAACAATTGTACAGTTACTGAAATTGTTTGTTGTTATTATATAATTGTAAATTGTTTATTTACCTTCGTGCCCGTGTGTTTGTGAAGAATCTGCTTCAGTGCTTGTCATAGCTATGTCCGCAATTTCGTCGTTGATTTGAGAAGACATATTAAATGCTTCGTAGCTTTAGCCCGCTAAGGCATTTACAGTTTTAACTCTATTTACGATAGAAACACGAGCATAAATAGCATTTTTGATAATTTATTTCACGAAAATCCACATAAATTTGACGTTTTTTATCTGTGAAAGTTTACGGGCGCGGCGAAACATTCACAGATAATAAATGCTGTGATATTCTCTGCGTTCTTACCGAGATCATAGAGAGGCAGATTGAGAATAATCGACTAAATCGGTGTGGTGATACTCTTACCATGAAAATGGCAAACATTTTTACCGGGAAAATAGAGCGGGATATTTCAAAAGAAAAGGTTTTGTGTATGGAAAATGTTACTGATTTGGATGATAATGATTTGTTTAATTAATAACGTATTCAATATTAATAAAAAGTACGATGTGTTTTATCAAGTTAACCTAAGTAACTCATTAAAACTGGCATGAACATAGAAACATTCCATTGCTATTTACCAAAAATATAATCTTTGTAACAATATGTATACCTAATTAAAAAACATAATGTTTAATTATTATCTTTTCTGCCCCAATTACTGTATATTGTCTTCCTAAAACTCTACATGTTCATTAAAATCGAATAATGTTCCGTAGTCCTCAGTCCAGGAAGTTTCAGTTTCAGCAGCTGTATCAGTGCGCGCGGGAATTCGGATGAATCGGTCATGTTCTCTGCGGTTTCGAACATTACCAACTTTTCGTAACACTGTTTGGAATATGGTATATTTTCAATTTTGAGCTGATAATAATAAAATATTTAGTGAAAGTAATAGACAATTTCTTTGTTTTATCTCCGAAAGTTTTATTTTTCAAACTTTTTGTGACGAATAATTTAAAAATGGAATCAAAATTATTCCTTCGAGGAAACGAGACTTATGACGATTTTTTTAATCGTTGCAATAATTTATCTCATTTTGACTGTAGTGAGGAAGAAATGCTATGGTGGTTGATGGGATCCAGACGTTTACCTTTGAAAGAAATAGTGCCGATCAGTGTAATATTAGTCGTAATATTTCTGACTGGAGTGGTCGGTAATGCGTGCGTTTGTGTAGTTATTGTGAAGCATCCCGGGTTACATACTGCGACCAACTATTACCTCTTCAGTCTGGCTGTTAGCGATCTATTGCTGCTGATGTTTGGTGAGTACCAACACATATTATTTCTAGATAATAGGTATGTAAATAGATTATGTCAACCAAAATATTTATTAGATCACTTAATTTTTCTAATTACGTATACCTAATAATTGAATAAGTGATTCAGTTACTAATACTTGATCTGTATGCAGCTTAAGTAGCGTCTTTTTGAAATAATCTTGAACTTTTGTTGAATGGAAAAAATGACAATAAAATACAATAAATTGATTCTGGTAATTTCGTATGGATGGGCAAGAAACTCCACAGTTATTTTTTTTAAATGTTTTACATTATTTTGTCTACATTAATTTTAGTTATGTGAAGACGCATATACTAAGGTAGGTGGAAGGGACAAGATTTTATTAGGTCTTTCCAGCTTTGTTAGTTTGGTTTCTTTGTAATGAAACCGTATATTTACGAACAAACCAAACTTGCAACATGCGTTTCAAATAAGTGAAAAATGAGCGTGCCTTACAGTAGTCGCATATGATGTTTAACATCTGACATCTCACCTTGGTAATAAGCAACATTAAAGGGGCGGGGTCTCGTCAAGGTCGTTTCTGACGGCCAACTCTAGCACCGCGCACGGTCATTGGTCAAATCAAATAACGCGCGCTTCCCCGGCTTCCTGTTACACACTTCCGTCGCTTTTCACGAAATCACTTCAACAGATTGCAGGAAAGCGAAAGGAAAGATGTAACACATAAAAAAAATCTTCTTTCGTACATTGGTTTGATTTACTTCATATTTCATTTAATTTCAGGCGAATTTTATTTTCTGCGCGGGTAAAAACTCATCAGCTTATCTGGCATAAATAAACCAGACCTCTTGGCTAATCTAGTCAACGTAAATATTGGTGCAAATTCTCTTGTCACAAATGCCTCTAAACTAGACTAAAAATCACCAAAATTTAGTTTATTCAGTTCGGTGTACAAGAGAATCGGTGCCATTAGCGATTATGTAATCGCTAGCGGGTAAATTATGGATCTCTAAAAAGTGCTTGTATTCATGTTACCTCGAGCACTTCTTAGGCTGCCTGTCCACTGGAGCGAAGACGAGATGAGAGGAGCGGAGCTGTGCCAATAGTAACCAATAGAATCTAAACTCCGCATAAACAATTCAAACTCAAACTCAAAGCATTTATTTCAAATAAACCAATTACAGGTAGATACTTTTGAATTGTCAAGGGGTCGGTCAGTCAGAAAGATGAAGCTAGTTGCCCATTCCAAAGCGTAGTAGGTACCTATGGAGAAGAACGGGCAAGAAACTCCACAGACACTCTTTATTGTTACAAAATATTGGTTTACATCATTTATGTTGAAATTAAACATGTGAGAACAATGTAGAAAGACGTGCACGTTAAAAGCGTCCGTAACAAAAATAAAAACCATTCAAAAATTAAAATAAACCGTGGCAGCTAAGAATGAATAGAATAAATGGAATCTAAACTCCGCTCCAGAGCTTAGATTCCATTGGTTAATATTGGCACAGCTCCGCTCCCCTCCTCTCGTCTCCGCTTCAGTGGACAGACAGCCATAGAGACCCATCATTTTTGACGAGATTGAATATGTAATGAAGTGGAATACGTGCCAACAGGGGGTTTCATGGGACATTTCACATGGTAATTTTTCATCCTGTCGCTGGATGGAAAAAGAAAAAAAATAATTCTTATCCTTATTTTCCTTATTAAAAGGAGGTATGTCAGAATCGTAGTAGGGAACAGTCACGCTAAAGCGATTCGGGTATAGTGCTCGAGTCTTAAGTGAGGTTCTTTAATATGGGCACAACAGTCAAACACATCTTTCATTAAAACCTGAATTTCCCCTTGAGTTTATCATTGTGAACTTTAGAATAAGATTAAATCTTGTTAGCTTTAGGTTATTTTCGTCACACGGCACTCAGAACATTTAGTTTTATTCCATACCTGCTAAGTCGTCTATTCTTAGCAGTGGTCCAAGGCTCCTCAGACGATGTAGTTAATGAATGTCTCCATCGTGTTATCCTCAGAGTCCAGCAAATGGATCTGTGTCTGACGTACAAACACTCCGTAGTTGTGTCTGACGTACAAACACTCCGTAGTTGTCTTCGCACAGAAAATTTTATGAAATAGATATTTCAACTCACCGTTAATTTGTTTTTGCGCGAATACATGCGTCGTTCTGTACTCTGCCTACCCCCATGGGAAGAAGGCGTGAGTTTATACAATGTAAGTAAGAATGTCTTATCCTCTTTACTACCTGTAGTAAAATACCTGTATTTTTACCCGACTACGGCGAAGAAAAAATGAGGGTTATGATTTTGATCGGTATGTATGTAGGTAAGTATATTATTATTTTCATCTGTTACCTTATAACTTCTAAACTACTGATCATAATTTGACAAATGAGGTATCGTTGGAAGCGTCTTGATTGTCCGCTGGTTCAATATGCCTCTAGAGGACATAAAGTCATGAACTAAATAACTTTTTTTTAAATTATGCCATGTTGGGTATCAAATGAAAGGACTTAACGAGTTCATTACAAATATTATAACCCCATAATAATTTAAATAAAAATAAAAGTTATAAAAACTGAAATCCAACTACGACAAAAGTCAACTAAAAAGGTATAAATAAACAAGACATTACAGACAGACAAATTAAAAATCCGGAGTCACACGTAATCTGTTTTTAGTTAACTTTGTTGTAGTTGGGTTTTAGTTTTTATAACTTTAATTTTTTTGCTATAAAATACTCACTGATGGCAGAAAGCTGCTTTTGCAGAATCGAATTATTCTGTTCAATGTGCAGAGAGAGTCAACAGTAGATTCGATTTAGAACCTGTTTTATAAAACGATGTTTTCAAAATTACAATGTTTGTAACACCGTAAAAATTATCTAAAAATGAATAAAGAGAAAACCGTTTTTGAATTTTGCGTAAGTGAAAGGTGACTGTATCCATAGGTAGGTACAGGCAAACTATGTTCTAATGTCCCTCGGCAAACCTTGTGTTTCGTCAGTCATCGGATTTCTATCAGTTGCCCTTTGCACTTGGTGCAGACGCTCTCAATCGACTTGGAAGTATATAGAGTTGTTAATACTCTTTTAAATTAATGTAATTTATTTAAAAAATGAATATACACGAAATTATACACGATAAATCTAATAATTGATGGACATGGCAATTAGTAGTCATTTGTATTCGGAAATCCGATGATACCCGAGGGATATTAAGAAAATAGAAATACTGTACCTACTTAGTTTTCTCTTCGTTTTGTAGTCACTTTAAATTCAAGTTTTGAGGCCTAATTCTAAGCTAAGTCCTCTAGAGATGTGATCCGTCTAGCTTTGGTTTTCTGAGTACCTTTTTACGCATCTACGTCTAGTTTAGTACCTAAAACTTCCTTTTTCGCCAAGTCTCCCTTGACCTATGTATGCTAATATCTTTTTTAGCTAAGTAATTAATGTGTACCGTCTGGTGTCGTTAAGAAATGTTTGAGGAAAGGTTTAATTTGTCTTTATTTGTGACGTTAACATTTATAGTAGTAATAACAAAAGATATTTTGTCAATCATTACGTTACGTTATTATGGCTGCATGTTTTACATAGAAGTGCGTAGAGCACGATCGGACTTGACGTCCTTCTAGATGACCAATGTGTCGAGGACTTAATATACTGATTCGGCTACTAGTGCCACTTTTTCCTCTAGTGATCATTAATGGAACTATTCATTTCTGCCATATTTTAAATAAAACTGCAATATACTCTTTGGTTTACTGTCATGGGGTCAGTATAAACGGAGCCACCAGTACGCTTTTATTTAAAATAGTTTTTCGGGTTAAACCCAATATCAAAAAAATATGCTATGACCTTTTATCTTAATTTGACCGAGATCTTTCTTTTGAAAGTATTTGTACGAATGTACGCGATGTCTAAATGCGATACCCAAATTGCATGGAATCCTGCCATTCTACTTTTTATAGTACAAGACTTACATCATTCATTTTACCTATTTATTTTAAAAAAAACGTGTGGCACTCGGGGACTGCCGCGGTAAAGCTATTGCATAGCATTTGTGACCTCCATACTTTCTATTTGTCAACGCTACACTTGGGATGATGACGGATGATGACATAAAACAAAAATTGCGTTCCCATGACAACATCACGTTGTCATGGGAACGTAGTTTTTGTTTTATGTCATCATCCGTCATTACATGGTAGGCGGAGTGGGGGGTGTTAGGTTTTATTTTCGTTACGGAATTTCTTGATTCGGTCGCCGCGCTCAAAGCCCGCGGTAAAAGCTATGCAATAGCTTAAAAAATTATCCGTTTTTGTCCTGCTGAGTCATGGTCCTGGGTTCGACACTGAAGCTCGAGCAGTGTTTTTTTTTAGCTTTTGCACTTCAATAACTCAGTAGGAGCTTGAAGCGCGGATTTGTGCCCGGTTGATGGCAATAGGCTCGCCCCTAGTTGGTGTACCTATAATACGCCTCTACCTTTTTCTCGATGCTTACAGGTGTGTTGTATTATGGTATATTTTTCTCCTTGATTCTTCATCGGTTGAAGGACACTGAACGAGACAATAAAAGTTTTATTGTTTTACGTCTGTCCTCTCGGGGGCGTTTATTGTCCCGTAAAGTACTAAGTAACAGACGATACATAATTTTTGACATTGTAAACTAGTCTATTCAGTAAAAATCACACCATGAAATTGGTGAAGTGAGCTCTCATTCCACCTGATGACACTATCGACAGCTCACTTCAAGTTTATGGAGATATTTTATCAAATAGATCGGCAGATAATGGTTTCATCTTCTCGAATAGATCTTCAAATATCTACGATGAAGATATACGCAGAGCATGCTTCAATTTCGTGAATCAGTGAATCGCGATTTTGTGTAGATAAATCTGTATTTCATTTTGCGAAGCTGCTCTTCGACTTGAAGAAAAATCGTGTACGCTCTTTTGCATTTCTATTTTGATCTAAACTTCACATTTACCTATCACAGATTTTGTCAAACCTATACAATATTTGATATTTTACTGGTGGGTATTTAAGCAAAATGTAGCCTCAAAGTGTGAAATTGCAGTGGCAGCGGGGCGGGCAGCGGAATCCGCTGGCGGGTACCGTAAACACATAATTTTTGACTAAGTTGCACCAAGTGCGGGCGGGGCGGGTGAGCGGGAATCGTAGCGGGACAAGCGGGTGTCGCGAGCGGGGCGGGTGCACGCAAGTCAGTTTGCGTTTCCCGTTCGATTTGTTAATTACCTAATATGTTATCAAAAGTTGTTATTGTCATTCAAGTGTTATCATATTTATCTTCATGATTTCGCGGGCTTTCGTATAAAGTATAAAATTCTCCATGTCTATACCGATTACTATTGATATCGTGGCGATTGCTTTTAGAAAAATAAGGTCCCACTTTATATAAACACTAGCTTCTAAATAATCTGACATTATTATTTCCAATATCGCACGAGGTAGATACGTCCGGACCGCTCAATCGCCCCGCTGCTACTGTGTTCATCCATGGAAATGTGCGTTTTCCGCTTGACCTGCCACCCGCTTCCGCTGCCCGCCCCGCGCCACTGTAATCGCACACTAAGAGTGGTTAGGCTAGAAAATGTAAGTACCTACTATCAGCCCTTTCTGAACCGTCATCCACATTGCTGACTGACTATTATATCACGATATTATTTAGTTTAAAATATAAAATCAAAATGTATTAATACTTATATACAATGATAATATACTTATATACAATCAATATTATTATCAAGATTGTCAAGATTGCCAATGGAACAACTGGTGTTACAGAGTTGTTACACAGAATCGAGCTGCGAGTGCCGTCTGTGTTCTTGCGTAGACCTCATTTATTGCACACCCCAGTGGAAGCCACTACGTACAGACGGAACTCGTACATGATGAGAGCCAGTTGCATGTACAACGCAACCTGCCAGGAAGCTGATATCGACATTTTCAATACTAGTATTGCTAAATTGAAGAAAATTTTATCTAATGGCTTCTTCGAGCGTAAATAGTCTTTTTTCTGTTTTTGTTGTGTATAGATAGATAGTCTTGTTGTCAATTTTTTTTTTGTGTTCATATTATTTAAGTTTAAACTACATGTGGAAACTTGTAATTGGCCATATTTTGTTTAAACTATTACTTATTATGTCTGTTTAGCTGTAAGTTTTCTAAAAAAATAAAATAAATAAATAAATATATAACTAAAATACTTATATTTTATTTTTATAAATATTGAAATCTATAAAGCTTTGTAAATTTATTTTCTTAAATATGCATGAATTAAAGGCTTTTTTTATTTAATTTAATATTTAGTTCGAATTGTAGAAATTCGTATTTGTAAAATAAGCGAGCTACACCTACACTTCGTGTTAGGTGCTACTCCACAACTAAACTGCTAAAGTAGGTAATGCCAGAGCTGTTCAGTACTCAAGAGGAAGTCTTCAATTTACATTTAGTTACCAACACAAAGTCATTTTAGCCTTAGTCGCACATATCCGATAGGTACCCGAAAAGATACGTGACACGAAAACTAGTCAGATTAGTAGATAGTACCTGGTCGACCGAGCTCTGCTCGGGTGAAAATACAGAATAGTACCTACATACTAATTCCATGCTGCCATGATAGTAGGTACTTACTATTTCCATGCTGCCATGATAGTAGGTACTTACTAAGTCCATGTTACCATGATAGTAGGTACTTACTAATTCCATGCTGCCATGTCATTATTCTAAGGTAGCCATCTTGTTCATCAACTTTGGGCGACCAAGTTTAAGTAAGTGTAGTAATGTATCTAAGTAATCTATGGACCGAGCTCTACTCGGGTGAAAATAAGGAGAAAATGAATTTTCCCACATATGAGACTTAGCTAGATCGATTTTTCGCCCCCGTAAACCCCTATATTGCAACTTTCATCGAAATCGTTAGAGCCGTTTTCGAGAACGTGATTATACCTAAATATTGCTACTTTAATAGTATAGGATTGTTATAAAATTATTCTCTCATCGTTTTTCCTTCTTTCACTTTAAAGTTTCAAGGGTTCAAGTTTTATTTCTTCAAATCCTGAAATAACCACTTACACGCCTTGAATATTTAATCAGAATTAACAATTGTCAATTAAACTATTTGACTGACCACTAATCACAAATGAACAAAATAGTGAAAGTAGGTACTACGGTAACACTCTATCAGTCATGTGACCATATGATGGCGCCTGTGACAGCTTACAAAATATAATTATTGACGTCTAAAATCCGCCATTTTGATTAAATTAAAAAAAAACCGAGCCTATAACCATCGCGCGACCTAGACGATGTATTTAAAATCCATCCAGCCGTTAGGGTGCTTTGGGGTATAAAGAATCCAACATACAAAGATACAAAAATACATAGAGACGTATGAAAAACATAACCCCGTCTTTGCTGACGCGCAGTCGGATAAAAATACAGTTTATCGATTCGATAAATAAAATTATATGTAGATCCAGCGGTACGACTTCATTGCGGCTCGTACACACGGCTACACATCAACCCATACCCTTCCAGTTTAAGGCTTGCGCAGACCAGCGCGACACACGACGCAACACAAGCCTTTATGCTGATCTCGCATAGGATTTCAGTCCAATGCGAGGTCACCTTATACTGGAAATGTATAGCTTGATGTGTAGCCGCGTGTACAGCTAGTATGGCATCTGTTTCCTCACATTTAACAGCATGAAAAGCATGCAAACGTCACTAGCCATCATACAGTGCCGCAGACCGCCGCCATTGTACCTAAGTAGGTAATATGTTGATGTCTGTCGATACGCAGAGAACACACGAGTGACCGCGATCGATGGCTATATTTGTTTTGCTTATTATTGTTCCTGCCTGTCACACGAGTTCATGAATTTAATTGGGTTTCTATAGTGCCTTATATAATGACCTATGTGGTGCTTTGTGGTGCTATTTGCCTACAGTCATGTATTTTATTCTGGTGAATTGATCATGACGACTATAAAATGATTTGATAATAATGCCTGTTCGGTCATGGTAAACAGTACGGTGATATACAGTCGAACCTGTACCCTAATTGCGTAACTTATTTTCGCAAACGATTATGACAATTTTTTTTCATTTTGACAGTTCGACAACATTCATTGCGTTATTTACGTTGTTGAGCAGATTTTTTTTCCAACTTATGAAGCAATGGATTAGCAATCTGTTTCAAATCGAAACAAATTGTGATTGATCGTGTATTACGCAATTAGGGTACCGGATAAGCGAGAGTTAAGGGACCGCGGACTCTTTTTCGCTTATAGAGGTTTCTGACTAACTCGGGTTTCTAGCTTATAGAAGTACAGGAGTGACCTTTCACACTTATAGATGTTCAGGCTGGTTATGAAAGGTTAAGAGGAACAAAATAAATGTTAGTTCCACGAAATTTAAGAATGAGTCATAAATAGCAGATGTTAAATTAGGCTCGACTGTCGCTAAAAGATTTACAGGCATGTAGCAGTCTCAGTTATTTTTTCTACGAGTGAAAATTGACTCTCTCTTACAGAGGTTTATTTTTCTCACTTATAAGGGTTTTAGAGCGTTAACATGACGGGACCTGGCAATTACTCTCATTTATAGAGTTTTAACGCTTACCCAGTTCTCACTTACTCAGGTTTGACTGTACTTAGTTTCTTTTCGTTTTATTGACATTTCATTAGTCAACTTGACTGTCTAGTTGGTCTTATTGGTCGCAAGCGCTACTACTGAGCACGAGATCCAGGGTTCAATTCCGAGGTCGGGCATAGTGTTATTGGGTTTTTCCATCAGGAATTTCTCAGTAGCAGAGTTTAGTCTAGATCTGGGGGCCTACCACCAGCTCATAATGCAGTATTATTTTAATATTACTTTAGTGTGGGAAAGAGATGAAGCTTTACAGGACGTATAGCATCATCTTTTTCTCCCACTGAAGTAATATTAAAATAATACTGCTTTTGAGCTGGTGGTAGGCACGTAACCAAATAATTTGGGCACGGCATCATTTCAGGAATTTAGGTACTTGAGTCGTCTAGTTTGCAACAGCAGAAGTCAGACTAATTTGTTCTTTAATTCAAATAAATATTAACATTACTGTGTAATAATAAAGGTACTATTGTGAATTGTGAAAGTAATTACATAATATTTTTCCAGGAATCAAGATGTTTTGTTGGTTTGCCGACCCTGGTCTAGATGGTTGTGCCCGGTTGATGGTAATAGGCTTGCCTCCTATTACATAGGATTTCAAAATAACAGGGTGTAGGTACTATAAAGTACGAATAAGTAACTTCAGCCTAAAGCTTCGGCCAAACTTGAGCGACTACAACGCGGGACGCGGGAGCGTTAACAACGCGAAACTAACACGGGAATTATCGTGCACACCTGCGCGACTACAGCGCGAACAGCGAACTTCATTTTGTTTAGTGAATAGTCACAGCCGTACGTCTATAGTCTAGTGTAGCACCTAACTTATTGTGTTATGTCAGTCTTATATTTAACATCAGAGTCTGACTCTGGCCGGTTCATCAGAGTCTTGCCGATTGAGTTCCATATTTTATCCTTTTATACTTAAACTCAAACTCAAAGCATTTATTTCAATTAAACCATTAACAGGCACTTTTGAATTGTCAAAGAATCGGTCAGTCAGAAATAGGTATGAAGCTAGTTGCCCATTCCAAAGCGTAGTAGGTACCTATGGAGAAGAACGGGCAAGAAACTCCACGGACACTCTTTTGAATAAAAAATTGTTACAAAATAATGGTTACATCATTCATGTTGAAATTATACATGTGAGAACAATGTAGAAAGACGTGCACGTTAGAAGCGTCCGTAATAAAAAGATAAAACAAAGAACAATTCAAAAAATTAAAATAAAATTAAAATTAAAAAAAAATTTAAAAAAACTTATATTTTTATATCCAGGGTTTTTCAGATCGTATAGGAGAGTATATCGCACCCCTAGATGAAGACTCCGGTAACTCAAAAAACCTCATTTTTCAGAAATGACGAAAAACTGTTTTTAGTATTTTTGATATCTTTCTTATGAAAGATATCAAAAATCTATTGAGACATTCATAGAGGGAACGTTGAATTAGCTTGTTTGTATTTTGTCTGTTAAAACCCTGTAAAATATCGAGATTTTTTAGTTACTCAGCTGTAATCAAATTAAGTAAAGCTGCGTTTTATTAATTAAGTAAAGCTATCTTTTAACAGCAGTTGAAGGTATTGTCACGCGAGTTATATCTATGTGTAGGTATTCAAGTCAGGAATTCGAAACCGCCACTAACTTGAAATGCGTACTTTTTGAGTTACCGGAGTCTTCATCTAGGGGTGCGATATATATTCTCTTACTTTTTCGATAAACATCTCTATAATAATATCGTCTGTCATCGTGGAGTTTAAATAATGAGACGTCCGTAATAATGTAACGATCTGTACACACGTCTGACCACAAGACGCGTGCTTCCCGCTCACTCCCGCTTTGCCGACGCGGTCTTCCCGTGTTACGGTCGCGTAGGTGTGCAAGGCGCCATATAAATAACACGAGCAGCGTTTGCCGCGCGGTAGACGATCCCGCTTCGATTCTCGCCTCCCGCGTTGTGGTCGCTCAGGTTTGGCCGAAGCTTAATGCTTAGGGGAAAACAGGAGTGACGTTATAATTTGATAATACCGTCCCGTCTAGATTCTAGGAATATTCGAGCTGTCCTCTAATCTAAAAACAGTTTAGTATTCATAATTCAGGATCGGTCCTATTTAGATTAAATGAACTTGATTTTAAACTAGGATAAAAGGGAATCTGAAATGAACATAGGTATATAGTTGAATAAACTTTAAAACTATCAAAATTATTTATGGTTCAATTAAGGGCTTCCAATTTGTATTCTGATTACATAGGTAATTTACGTATAAACTAGGTTCAATTTTGAAAGTCCTTTTTATGAAAAAAATTAAAGACAAAATTGCAATAATTGAACTTATTTAATATACCTTAATTGCGTAATACAACACAATCACAATCTGTTTCGATTTGAAACAGATTGCTAATCCATTGCTTCATAAGTTAGAAAAAAAATCTGCTCATCAACGTAAATAACGCAATGAATGTCGTTGAACTGTTAAAATGAAACAAATTAGGCAAAATTGTTAACGAAAATGAGTTACGCAATTAGGGTACTGGTTAGCACGGTTTTTACGACTTGACAAAACATCGAAATTTCTTTATATTATATTAGTTTAATATTTATGTAGGTATTATGTGCATAAACCTTCCGGAATAAATTCTCTAAATGATGGTGAAATGAAAACCACATCAATATCCGTTGCGTAGTTTAGAAGAACAACGCGGTCACATAACACAGACACGAAAAGTGACTTTTTAATTTATAGTAATAAGTCGTTTATAGTGTAATTTAATTTATATAGATGTAAGCTTAAAAGCAGTCTTCTACTGGTTCAGTTTTTCTTCTTTAGGAAATAGGTAATTAATTATGGTAGGTAGGTAAGGCAACATAATAAAAAACAAAGGTATACAGGGTCAAATTAAAATATCTAGCGAAACTCTGCAGACGTGATGAGTATCTAAACATGATAAAACAAAAAAGAAATAAATATGAATCATTCCACTTTGCCCCACCAAGCCCACTCTGGTGGGGCAAAATGAAATGCATTTTTTTAAATATGATGATTTTTTTGAGGTGTCATCGACCGCCTTTAGTGCAGTTATTTTTTTTTGTGTAAACTTCTCAGACGGGTATCGATATCTAATCACGATAAAACAAAATAAAACAGATTTTCTCAACTCATCCTTCAAGTAACAACAGTACCAGAGGTCGTTAAAAAGCCAAAAAAAAAAATTACATCTTTAAAGAAAACAATTATATCGTGTTTAGATACCGATACTCCTCACGTTTGCAGAGTTTCGCTAGATAATTTAATTTGACCCTAAATAGTATATTATTAGCTATCTGAATAGTATATTATTAGCTATCTGAATAATATATTATTAGTTAACTGAATAGTATATTATTAGCTACCTATCTGAATAGTATATTATTAGCTATCTGAATAGTATATTATTAGTTATCTGAATAGTATATTATTAGCTATCTCAATAATATATTATTAGTTAACTGACTAGTATATTATTAGCTATCTGAATAATATATTATTAGCTAGCTGAATAGTATATTATTAGCTTGCTGTATTATAACCTACCTACTTAAGTAAAAATAAAGGATCATGTTTAGTTGTCGGGACATGAAGTTTTTTCATAATAGTTTGGCGTAAAGAACAAACTTTGAAGCAACTTTATCCTTTCGGTTTTCATAATATTTTGTCCCACAATTTCCTGAAAGGCTAGTAGTGTTTCTTTTCGCTATAAGCTCTTAATATTTCGTGGGTGAATCTGAAATAAAAGACCCTTTTAAGTTTTTTTAATTTGTATTTAAGGCGAACCCTTCCATCATCGTTTGAGTCTGTTATTTTCCTTTGTACTTAACATTTCTGACTTCCTACTGACTTTCTAAGAATTAAAATTACTCTAGGTATTTTAGACATCTCTTTATAAAAAAAACTAGATGCTTCGCACGGGTGCAATCTACTTTCCGCGCAACTTTCTTAATTTTTTCTTTCATAAGAACCTTTTTCTGACAAAAACAAACACAAAAAAAAAAAGAATTTGCGAAATTGGTTCAGCCGTTCACGCGTGATGCTGTGACCAAGGGAAATAGGCATTCATTTTTATATAATAGATATAAAAACGATGTTAAAATGTTTAGAATGTCTAGTAGAATTTTGATTTCGTGATTTTCGTTCATAATGGATCGAGATTTCAGGCTGCGAGGCTAAGTTATTTCAGGCTTGTTTTTGGTAAATCGAGTTTTATCTCTATTATTAATAGAATTCCTACCGAATTTAATTAAACCCTTTGATCCGATTACGTTTACGTTTCCAATGATTTTATATAAAATCTAGGCGAGATTAAATTAATATATTTAATAATCTTTGAACTAAATTTATGGGTCTGTGTGTGGGTTTATGGGTGGGTTTGTGGGGGTGCCACTATGCCGTTTCAAATGACATTGTTGCCACGTACGCGGGTGAGTAAAACCGTTTAATATAATTGCACGCTATATTGAAAACTCTTTAGTACGATATCCGACTTTTCGAATACTATATTATTGATCTACTGGATCAAGTAATTGTTGCGAACAAAGGCGATGGAGCGAAAAACGTAGAGTTTTTCCATTACATCTCGGAATTTATTTAGGATCGAAATAACATGGCCGCTTTGTTTGACTTAAAATAATTTTCACACACCATTTAACATCATTATGAATAAAAAATAGACTAATTGTCTGTTATATTTGTTTAACATTATAGTTAAATCCTAAATTGTTTATCGTTCTTATGTAAATTGCTTAAAATTATGTTGTGGCAATTAGTAGATCATATCTAATGAAACCATTTTAATTAGTATAAAGATATCTAATCTACTAGATGACTAGGTGGCATTGGAAATTAGTGGCAGTAGACTTATCCCCTATTATAATGATTTATAGTATTATTAGTTAGAATAAATAGGTGTTTTTTACTATTGAACAACCAGACTCAAATTATTTTGTGGGACCTATGGGACTTCCATATAAAATTACTAAATTGTTCCCGTTCTTCCCAGTAACAAAATCAGTGGACGAACGGGGATAAATTTAATATTATTTATTAAATTCCCATCCATCCCACCAGTGGGACGACGGCAGTAGAACGAACGGGAATACTTACATGAAACCCATGAAACAAAACTGGCAAAAAGTGGATACAAGTGATAATTTTTATTTTTATTTTGTCTTTGTATTTTCAAGTCTGGCAAGCGTAAGTGAGACACGGTAATAAGCAGCTCGACATGGCTTTAGTTTTAAGTATTACGGGCATGTTGCTTTTAAAAATTTCTTTTAAGCTCCAGTACTTGTATATTGAAGTATATTGAATTCGCCTTTCAATTTCTGAATAGTTACTATCCTTGTCGAAGCTGATTTGTTTCCCTAGATAAACATATTTGTTCGTATATTTCAATTTTTCGCTGTCAACAAATATATTCTTTTCTGTGCTGTTTGTCATAACCGAACAGGCGGCGCTTTACTATATATAAATTATTTCATCACCACTGTTCTCAAAACGGTGAAAGAAAACATCGTGAGGAAACTGCCATGTCCTAGAATCAAAAATTCGTATGGTCTAAGATTGGCAAAAGTCGAGTTAGTAGTAAAGGTTCTCCTTGAAAAACTCTTTCAATTGGTGTATACTCGTATCTTGTAATGCTTAAAAAAAAAGTAATTTTTTAATTTTTATTTAATCACAGTCTGGCCAGAATTTTTTTAGCCAACCTACTCGTGATACATTTTCTAAAATACAAAATTTCATTTAAAATACTTTTCATTCATTAAAAAGATGGGTGCAGGTCGTTCCTCTGTGGAACCTAAGCTAGTAGACATGGTGACATCTACTATCCCGCAATGGGTCCGCGTGGTGGATTACGCCCACTCCCTCTCACAGAGAGTAGGCCTGTGTCCTAGCAGTGGGAAAATTATAGGCTGATTATGATAGTAGATAATATATCCAGTCTAATCCTTTGGGTAATAGAGACATTTATTTATTTCGTAAAAGGTCCTTTCGCGGCTTGAATCGAAGTTTTATTTTTGTTCAATGTAATTTATTTTCCATTTAAGTTTTTAATCTGTTATCTCTCCATCATTTATCGTCGTGTTGGCTCGAGGTGTTTTGAACGAAACATGGTTACTTTGATAGAAACTAGATAAAGTTGTTTCTGGCTTTAATTTTGTTATCTAACTAACTTGTTGAGCTTTTATTTGTGACGGTCTTTTTTGCGACGACCGAGGGTTGAATTTAGAGAAGTAAAAGTTAAAAACTAGAAGGAACAGGAAGGAGAAACTTCTTATTTTGGGGTATTCCTCGAAGCACACCAACTTTGAAACATAGAGAAGAGCATGAAGGACTATAATAAAGTAAAGAAGTCTTTACCCCCATGGGATAGTCCCAAATGGGACTATTGTTTTCCTCACTAGTGAATAGGTTACTTCTACACAAGCGTGGCTCGGCGCCAAACACATTGTTAAGCCCAATGGAGACTTGAAGAGCAATGTCCCGTACAATTTTTCATTGCAGGGGTTTCCAAAGCACTGTTTGTCAATGGATACATGATCTCTTTTCTTAGCTTCTGTGCCCTTCCTTCTTTTTAGAGTTTTTAGGGTTCCGTACCTCAAAAGGAAAAAAACGGAACCCTTATAGGATCACTTTGTTGTCCGTCTGTCTGTCAAGACCCTTTTTCTCAAGAACGCGTAAAGGTATCAAGCTAGAATTCACATCAAATACTTAAGTCTATTGTCCCTTGAAGCTGTGAAAAAATCAAACTTTTAAGCCAACGCAATCAAAAGATACAGCCGTTTATGCTGAAAATTTTCGACACTCGCGAGGGAATCAAAACCTACAGGATACTCCCCGTGAACTCAGAATCTTGAAATTTAGTACGAAGCAACGTCTTATAGCACAGATAAAGGAAAAATTGCGAAAAGCATACATTTTTAGTTACATCATGTAATAAAAATATTTTTAATAATTTTAAACTTACTACCCCTTTCCTTATGAACGCAGTTTGTACGGAACCCTCGGTGCGCGAGTCCGACTCTCACTTGGCTGGTTTTTTAATACTTTGCTGGACACTAAACCCCCCCAGATGTACTTAGTAACAATAAACCTTCTATATTGTCCTTCAACCGATTATGTGTGAAGCCAACTTTTATTTGAATTTTATTTGAACGGAAATGTAGCTGGCTGACTGTGGTAAAGCCCCGAAGCATTATCAACATACCACCCACACCAATTCATGTAGCTACGTTATATTCGCATCGCGAAATATCGCGTGCTACAAAGAGATTCCCCGTCCTAGTTTCGTATTTATTGTGTTTTAGGAGCCGTTCCCATTTGGTACACAAATGGTGTACTAAACCGTACGAACAAAACTGTTTGCAATAGCCATAACGTTACACATGACCTACATATTGTATTATAGCTTGTTATGGTATGCTGTTACAACATCTGCCGATAAATGCACCGTCTGACCATGTAGGTAATAAACCTCGTTACTGAAGTACACTGAAGTATGGTCCTTGAAGTTTTCTTATTGAAGGTTAGAACCTTGAAATGTTTTCTTTGAAACGGGAAATATAAACTGCTTGTTATGATTAGGTAAAGGAGTAATTGGGTTGTTTGTTGGTTTGTTCTAGTGTTCGACAGATACCATGTCGCCCATGGGCACATTGCCCGCCCGCATTTTTCTGAGTATTTTTGATTTTTTTTCGAAAAATAACTTTAAAAGGGGGTCTATCTTGACTATTTTTTTTTCTAAATCCCCTAACCCTACGATTTTATGAACTTAAATTTGTGTTAAAAAAAACAAAGCTTAAAAAAAAATGTTTTCATCTGCTTTTTAATGCATAGTCGACAAATTTAAAAAATGTTAGTTAATCCGCTAAAATAACTCATAAGCTTTTAGAAATAATAAACAGAATCCAAATCGAGCCAATAACATCGGAGATATGGCAAACGCTAATTAAAACATAAAAAATTTAATAACATGAAAAATATTAAAGATAGATATCATGAAAAATGATCGAAAAATAACTTTAAAAGGGGGGGTCCCCTTTTAAAGTTATTTTTCGATCATTTTTCATGAATATTCAGAAAAATGCCCGTATTTTTTTGAATATTCATGAAAAATGGGCACATGCTGATGGACGACATTGAATAGTTCATGGGCAACACGAGGTCTGCTTCTACGGCTTTCGAGGTTTTTACAGTTTCTGTGACATACGACAAAGTAAAATTTTCCAGTGTCTGTTTCCTGTTAAATAAAACGACCTTTTTCTTGTTTCAGGTCTTCCAAACGATCTGTCGGTGTATTGGCACCAATATCCATACAGTTTGGGTATCGTCTTCTGCAAACTGAGGGCCCTGATCTCTGAAGCGTAAGTACCTTATCACTCTTACCTTGGTCACAGTATACTACTGTGTAGTGACAGTTTGACCACGGGATGTAGGAAATTGCATCAGTGTGGTGATGTGAATTGTGAAGTTATGCCTCGAGGGAGGTGCAAGCCGCAAATACTTGAAGCACTGTATTTAGCTCTTACTACTTAGTTATACTCTGATCTACTACTTATAAGCAGTTACGAACTTTAAATAAGTTCATTCTGGTAGCGTGTTATAAAATAGAGTTAAGGGTTAATTAATACCTTACCTGAACCGAATAAGTTTACTGAATGTAAAGGTATGATTTTGAACCCCGCTGCACGCGGCCGTGCTGCCGTGGCGTTGCACAGTAACTAAAAATGGACAAAAATCTCGCACGGACACAAATTTAACTGTAACCCATTAATTTTTGTTTTGAACTACTCAGGATAACCTACTTCAACAGTGGAACTGCAACTAGAACGAGTAATAAAAAAAAAATCGTGGCACTATGTTAACAGCAACAACCACCTAAGCTTTTTCACAAAATAGAAAATAATACATAATATATACATAAGACAAATTAATTAATAAAAAAATTAAAACCTATTTTAATTAAATGCAATTACGTGATTATCATGTCAAGAAAAGCCACTAATAAAGAGTTGAGCTAACTTCAAGTTCATAAACTTCTCTCCAAGTAATCCCTGAAATGAGATGAGATTTCTACGTAAATGTAACTGAGCTTAGGTAATTACGAGTATACTTAATAACACCTAGTAGCTAGACTAAACACGTAAAAACCACAAATATTGGGAAAACTTCTACATAATCTGAAGTCAAGTACAAACTGTACATTTAGCTGCTGAATTTTCTAAAATATGGTTCGTTCATGCATATTATAATATTGAGATGGCAAACGCTCCCCTATAAAGATGTCAATTAGCTTTGATAAATGATGATGCATTACCAGGCAGTTATAAAAAACGTCGCATACAGAAAAGGAAGTTTCAAAAAAGCCTTACACCATTTTAGGTCGTTGTAGCTAAATAATTAGGTTTATGCTACAAGTAAAAAGTTCTGGAGTGGCGACAGCGTACCGGAAGACTTAGCGTTGGAAGGCGTCTCACACAAGGTGATCATGACCTTGTGAAAGCCGCAGGAATCCGCTGGATGCGGAAAGCACAGAACCAGTCGAAGTGGCGGTGCTTGGGGGAGTCCTATGTCCAGCAGTGGACGTCTTTCGGCTGAAATGATGATGATAATAATGTTACAAGTAGGTTCATGCCAACTAGTGTAATGTACAGGAACCTAATACGACCTGTCGCTCGAAAATCCGGACCATTATGACAAGGTTCGTTGAAATCGATTAACTTTAATTGAATGTATTTCATAAATGAAGGGATGACACATTAAATGTTTCACTGTTATGTTTACCGACACGATTTAATTTGGTTGCTTCAGAAGGCAAAGTGAACCGTGACAAGTTTTGAAAGCACTTTGTGTCTCTAATGATAATAAATTCTTTTCCAAATTTCTCACTAATTTTAACGACCGAAAAATCAGCCATCACCTAAAAATAAAATGTACATTACCGGCACGTTTTTAATTAAATGAAGCGAAGTCAAATTGACACAGGGGATACGTAAATATGTGATATTATCAAACAGTATGGAAATTTCGCCTGTCATGAATACCAAATAAGTATTGGCATATGAAATTGGGAAAATCAGAAATGATTTTGATTGATTTGGGGACGGAATGTTTAGTGATACATCATTTGGGAGTTTTCATCTGTTTCTTATGCCCGTTTTCTCCGACATCTCCTAAGTTTAAGAGATCCCCTAAGCATGGTTATCAACATCATTTCAGCGGAAAGACGTCCACTGCTGGACATAGGCCTCCCCCAAGCACCTCCACTTCGACCGATTCTGTGCTTCCGCATCCAGCGGATTCCTGCGGCCTTCACAAGGTCATCGGTACATCTTGTGGGAGGCCTTCCAACGCTACGTCTTCCGGTACGCGGTCGCCACTCCAGAACCTTTCGGCCCATCGGCCATCCGTTCTGCGAGCAATGTGCCTTGCCCATTGCCACTTAAGTTTGGCAATTCTTCGGGCTATGTCGGTTACCTTGGTTCTCCTGCGGATTTCTTCATTTCTGATTCGATCACGTAGGGTAACTCCAAGCACAGCCCTCTCTATTGCCTTTTAGGTGACTTTTAGCCTTCTGATAAGGCCCATTGTGAGCGACCACGTTTCAGTACCATAGGTCATCACTGGCAACACGCACTGTTCAAAGACTTTCGTCTTGAGACACTGTAGTATGTGGGACGAAAAGATATTGCGTAGCTTCCCGAACGCTGCCCAGCCGACTTAAACATAGCTGGCGAAATATATTTGGGCGCCATAGTAAGTCAACTTACCTAATTCACAATTCAATCTCTGGTTGCAATGGGCTTTTTCCAGACGTAATTTCGTCGACTGAACGCGGGCTGCATATAATTGGCGTAGGATACAAGCTCCATGTAATCTGTTAAGCAGTTCATGCACTGCAACCGGGCACGGAATCGCATGTAGGTAGATGAAATGTTTATCGCTAATGTTGGGCTATTTTCTAAATAGACCATTTCAATTCAGCGCTAATACTTACCTTCAATTTTGAGTTTTTTGTCATCCTTTAGAAAATAATATCTAGAAACTTAACAAGATCTTTAAGACTGTGTTCTGTGCTAAAAAGCTAACTGAATTTATTTTTCATCAGCACTCGTTGCTGGCGTCGAATTGAATAACCTTGTGCGAATGCAACATGTCAATTGATCGTTTTCTTGCTGTTGGGTAACGGTCGGTAACTATGTTTATTGCACAGAAGTTTTCAAGTTCAGTGTAGGAATTTATCCTTTTGAATTGCCAGTTAATTCTTTTTGCAAAAAAGTAGGGAATTTGAAGCAAATGAACACACAAATGGTGTGAGAATTATCAGATTGTAGTCAAAATGAAGGCTTAGAGGTTAAGTAGAATTTTCTTTCTTTTGAGTTCGGAAATAAAATAAACCACCAAAACTAATCCCTTGATCGTGAAAAATCGTAAGACCGATATAATAAATGCACACAATTTATATTGGTATCGTTCCAAGCCGTCTTCACACCTTACCCATGTCTCAACTTCAAACGAGAACGCTTCAGAATCCTATATTTCTCTTGGGAACAAAAACGAAACCGGTTTTGTTACAACCTCAAATTTTTTTTTGAGAAGTTTAAGATTCTTTGAAAAAGTTCGAAAATAAATTATCAAGTTTTTTTTTAAATAAAAAAATATTCATTTTACAAAAATTTCGTTTCTTACATTTGGTATATATTTCTATTGTTTTTATGTTCCCTGTACCGCTATTGTGTAAGTTCTGCCATTTGCTTCCGTTTGCGGTATCGTAAGGAAAAGTGAATTTTTGAAACTATTATTATGTCCGGTATACTTTATTTTGGTTTTTGTCTACAGGTAAGTTAATTAGCAAGCTGCTGCCTGAGGTTTCATTCACACCCTAGAGCAGTGGTCGGCAAATTCATTAGTCAATAGAGCCAAATATCAATAATATAACGACTAAGATTTCATATGAGAGCCAATCCTTTCTGTGTGTCCAAACTGTCTCAATACACTTTCCTTAATCCTTAAAACTCCCATCCTCTTCCACTCCACAACGATTATTTCTTCACGTAGGTATAGTTGACTTCTTTCCGTAAACAAGGAACCCTCTGTCTGTCTGTCTGCCCGCGGTCTAGCTCCGAGACCCTTAGTATTAGAAAGCTGTAATTTGGCATAGGTATACATATTAATTACGCCGACAAAGTGGTAAAACAAAATAATGAAAAACATTTTTTTTTAGGGTACCTCTCCTACACGTAAAGATGTGTTTTTTTTTTTTTTAACCCATTGTGTGGGGTTTTATTGGAAAGGTCCTTCAAAAACATTGGAAGTTTGTCAAAACTATTTTTGGATTCAAGGATCCGTTTGCGAAATGTTAAGCTTTAAAGTGCTAATTTTTGTTAGAGTCAAGTGTCCCCCCCCTCTGCCAGCTAAATGGTTGGTTTTGGATGTGTGAAAAAAATCACAACAGTAGATTATATAACGAAATTAAAAAAAAAAAAACTATCACAGCTAAGTAGGCTCTACAAGTTAACGAGTAATCATCGACCAACTTAACTTTGCAGTTGCAAAAACATGTTTTCCCATACATTCCGTATGGGAAAAGTTAAGTTTGTTTTTGGGATAAATTCATCCCAACTACGGACCCCTTCATTGTGCGTGGTCCAACATGCACTTGTTTTGTTTTTGTTTGGTAAATTATCTCGCTCTGGGCGGAGCGGGAGGGCGTGTCCGTCTTTTACTGACTAAAACCCATCCGTGTTCCTTCAGTTGCCTGTATTGCCAGGAGCCACGGTAATCCTTTCGGACTTTCCCGCGACCTCGGCAGGCATCGGCCCTAGTGGACCCCGTCAGTCTGCTGACATCTCTTCGAGGCGCGCGTGTAACACAACGCGCTGTCGACCCGCTGGTCTTTATCGGACGGCGAGCTAAGGTTGCATACTTGCACGGCGTTGCACGTCATAAAACGTCATAGACTATTTTTTACTTTAAAGTGTTAATTGAATAGCGTAAACAAAGCTAAAGGAGTATATAAATATTTCAGACAGAAATTAAGGCATACGTACAAAAATGGTCAAGTTAAAGCTGTGGTCGCATGCCTGTATACTATATGGGTGCCAGGAACACCTGCAAAATTATTATGGCATGCGACGATTATCTCAATTTAATTTTGTTTTGAGGTCAGAAATTTACGTGTCAAAGTCAAATAATTTATTTAAATTAGGCACAGAAAGGCACCTTTGAACGTCAAAAATTACAAAAAATAGAATTGATTCTAGTCGCTCCTTCCAAAAGGTAGTTTTCGTATGGAGAAGAATGGGCAAGAAACTCCACCGTTACTCTTTTAAAATGTTTTACAATATTTTGTATACATTAATTATATAATTATATGTGAAGGCCATGCATCTGGAATAAGATTACTATACCACAATAGGTAAAAATAACTAAAAATGAAGCAATGACAGAAAAAAAAAATATGTAATGGATACATGGTGTTCATATATTTACAAGCATTGTAAAAGTAGGTACCTATACGATATTCCAAAAAAAAAATATAAGTAATACTAATATAGTCAGTGTGTGAGTTGAATAATGTTATAATAATTAATTACATATTTAATTAAGCCACCAGATTGATTTTGTCTAGACTCTAAATTGTCCTATGGAGCTAGACCAGCATGCTTCCAAGCATTCTTATCTAGGATAAAGTTCGAACCATAATTACAAATCTATTGATACCTCATTCGTCAAAATCAGTTCAGTAGTTTAGGCGCTACGGTGGAACACACGTAAATACAAACATACATACATAGACTGCTAAAATCATAACCCTTCCTTTTGGCTTTGCCGTAGTCGGGTAATAATTTAAGACAAAGTGAAGTTTTAATTTACTGGAAGTTTTTATCAAAAGGGGTAAAATGAGGTCGACTATTCCTAGATATATAAGCCTACAACGTATTATCCCGAAACGTAATTTATCTTCGCGCCTTTAATCCAAATTCGTTCAGCCGTTCATGCGTAATTGGTAACATGAACAAACTTTCACGTTATTAAAGCAATGATAAATAAAAGTCAAGAGCATTCGACGAAGGCTTTATCACTAACTATCTATGTCACAAGGTTGTAATTTTCTACCATTATTATTGACCTTTAATAACATTGTCTGGGAATCTACTTCTTTCGTAATAGTAAACCGAGTCGCAAATTAGCCATCAAGAAACAACTGTAATTACAAGTTACTTTGGAAATTTATAGCAATTTCCCCAAAAAAATACCTTGTCCTTGTGTTTCACTACGTATTATGCGTGCGCTGCTTCTGATCAGACCATGCCCCAATAGCTAGAGTGTCCTAAGTACCCGTTCACCTGCACCTCGGATGACCTAAAGAATGCCACTGATGCCGCAATCAACGTGGCCACATACTGGGCTCATAAAATATTTAAAAAAACAAACACACGAAAAGAAGAAGAAGAATACGTATTATAAATAAAGTCCCCCGCCTCGTCTGTCTGTCTGAACGCGATAAACTCAAAAAACCGGCTAAGTGCGAGTCGGACTCGCGCACGAAGGGTTCCGTATCTCTATAAAAACAGCAAAAAAAATCACGTTTGTTGTATGGGAGCACCCCTTAAATATTTATTTTATTAGTTATTATTAAAGTAAAAATACAACTGAGTATTTTGTGAATATTTCAAGTGCCTACCTGTTGCCATTATTGATATCGAGCAATAAAGGGCAAAAAATCGCGTTTGTTGTATGGGAGCCCCCCTTAAATATTTATTTTATTTTGTTTTTAGTATTTGTTGTTATAGCGGCAACAAAAATACATAATTTGTGAAAATTTCAACTGTCTAGCTATCGCGGTTCTTGAGATACAGCCTGGTGACAGACAGACGGACGGACAGACAGCGAAGTCTTAAAACTAAAACTAGAGAAAGCTAGAGAGATTCAGAATTTTTTTTCAGAATTCTCTCAAACGTTTTACGATAAGGTCACTAGATGATGCTAAAGGGCATCACTAGATCGCGCTGTCGTTGTCGCTCGCCAAATGGTTAGGTCTCATAAAACATTTTATGTGACTATTTTGTTATGTGTAAAGTTCAAATGTAAAGTTTAATGTTTAACAGATAGTAGTTGGTTAGTTGTGGGTATTAGTCTTCTTCTTTTCGTGTGGTTAGTGACTAAACTGGTTCTATGTTCTATGTTATAGGGTTTGGTTTCCGCACTTAGTCCGTAAGGTGGACCATTGTGCGTGGGCCATGGCGGCCGTTTGGTGGTTATTCCAACCAGCCCACCTCCCTCCAGAAGCTAATTAAGTCTCCTGGCCTGTTCAGAACATCTGTGTAGGATCTGGGTGACCCGAGGGTTTCTGTTCTAATCTGGGTGACGCCTGTGCATTCAAAGAGCACGTGCGCTACTGTTTCCTCAGCCTCCATGCACGCCCTGCACAGAGGACTGTCCGTTATGCCTATTGTGTGGAAGTGTTTGTTTAGCGAGCAGTGCCCCGTGATGGTCCCCGTCACCATGCGCAGGCCGCTCCTGTTCAGGCGTAATAAACGCCTGGTTAGCCTGCCATCAAAGGATGGCATAGCTTCCTTGGACTGCCTGCATCCCGGTGTCGAGGTCCACCAGTTTTCTGCTTGTGTGTGGGTGAATTCCTGTAGCCACCTGCGTATTTGGTTGAAGGGGATTGGAACGATAGGCTCGGGTCCACAGACTGCCGTGCTAGATCCTCTTCTAGCAAGTTCGTCAGCTGCGTCGTTACCTAGCGATCCGCTGTGTCCTTTTATCCATTGCAGCGTCACCGTGTTGCGGCTAGATACCGTTACTTGTTCTAGTGCATTGTGACATTCTAGTGTTAACTTTGAAGTAATATATTTTTTCCGTAAGGATTGGAGAACTGAGGCGCTATCGGAGAGTATGCGAATGTGGGTGTCCGTAACTCTCCTGGCTTCTATAGCATGGGCCGCTTGTATGATGCCCACACACTCCGCCTGATAGACGGTGTTGAACATTCCCAGCGGGCGGGATATATTTATGTTGAGGTCGTATGAGAAGACTCCAACTCCGGTACCGGAGTCGGTCTTCGATCCGTCTGTGTATACTCTCAGCTCTTTCGGGCCTGAATAGTCACACTGTTCTTCTGTAAGTGTTATGTTGTAGTGCCGTTGAAAGTGGTGTGATTTCGGGGCTTTGTCGCAGGGTGATGCCATCATTGGTCGTCGTTTGATCGCATCTTCCTTTATACGTATGTGCTTAACTCTGGAGTCTTTGCTTAGGGTTCCTGATAGATGGAGCCTAAAGGCGGCCAGGGCCGCCTCCTCCCGCACGATGAGGTGCAGGGGCGGTAGTCCAAGCATTGCCTGTAGGGCGGCAGTGGGTGTAGTTCTCATACTGCTAGTGATTGCAACACACGCAAGCCGCTGCAGTTTTTCGAGATCTCTTTGGGCTGTTCTCAGGTCTGTCCTGGGCCACCAGACTAGTGAGCCGTATGTGATAATTGGTCGGATGACTGTGGTGTATAGCCAGTGGGTGACCTTGGGGCTAATGCCCCAATTCCTGCCAAGCAGTCGCTTGCACTGCCACAGGGATATGCTGGCTTTCGTGGTGATGTAGTTCGTGTGTTTTGCCCAGTTCAGCTGCTTGTCCAAAAAGATGCCCAGGTATTTGGTTTCAGTTGAGAGGCTTAGAGTTGTTCCAAAGAATCGTGGTAGTTGTAGTGTGGTCAATTTCCTCTTTTTTGTAAAGAGGATCAGTTCGGTTTTTGCAGGGTTCACTGAGAGTTGGTGCTTGTTGCACCATTCCTCTACTATTTTCAGGGCTTGACGCATGAGATTGCATAGAGAGTTTTCGTGGGTCCCGTTTATTATTATGGTTATGTCATCGGCGTAGCCTACGGTGAAATAACCTTTGTCATTGAGTGTTTTGATGAGGCTGTCTGCTACCAGGTTCCATAGAAGCGGTGAGAGGACGCCCCCCTGCGGGCAGCCCTTCGCAACGATGGCCCTTGTAGTGTCATTTACTGTGACTTGTACAGCTCTCAATTTGAGCATGTTGGTGATCCAGCCACTCAGGGTCGAGTCTATGCTGTGTCGGTCGAGGGCCATTTTTATGCTGTTAAACATGGTTTTGTCAAAGGCGCCCTCAATGTCAATGAAGGCAGCCAGTGCTGAGCATTTGTGGTCCACTGCGCATTCAATTTTAGAAACAACGCTGTGTAGCGCTGATTCTGTTGATTTGCCTGTGGAGTACGCATGCTGTTGTTTGTGAAGTGGTTCAGCCCGGAGAGGTCCGTCTCGGATGTGCCTGTCACAGAGTCTCTCGAGGGTTTTCAGTAGGAAGGATGTGAGGCTTATAGGCCTTGGCTTGTGTATAATCGGTCTTGCCAGGTTTGGGTATGAAAATTACTTTCACCTCGCGCCATGCGAGAGGTATGTGTCTAAGTGCTATGCAGGCTCGATAGATCTCCACCAGCCATGGTGTCAGATGATCTACCCCCATTGCAGCAGGGCTGGGAAGATGCCATCCAGCCCTGCCGACTTGTATGGCTGAAAGGTGTTGATAGCCCACTTTATGCGGTCTTCTGTTACTATATTGCGGGCTCTTGACCAGTCTTGATCCGTTGGGGTCCATTCTGGTTCAGCCTCCCACGACCTGTCCTCCAGGACCTTACAGTCTGGGAAGTGAGTCTCAAGAAGGACCTTGCTGGTTTCATAGTCAGTTAGTGTGTATGAGTTATCGGGTTTTTTCAGCGCGCCGAGAGTTCGGTCCTGATCAGTTGATAGGATCTTACGTACTCGTGCCGCTTCGTTGTTAGTTTCAATTGATTCACAGAATTTCCGCCATGCTTTTCTCCTGGCAGTTCTGATTTGCTTCTTGTATGTGTATTGGGTCTCTTTGTATACCTCCCAGTCCTCTGGGAGTCTGGTGTTTTTGGCTCTGTTGAATTGTTTACGTAGTGTGTCTCTGAGTTTACTAAGTTCAGCGTTCCACCAGGGGTTTCTCTCACTTTTGGTTCGTGGCGCTCTTAGTTTGCAGCATGCATGGTATGCCTCGGTTAGGTATTGTGATAGTTTTGTTACGGTGTATTCTAATTGTGCCTTGTCTCGTATGGTTACCCGTGATAGATGCCTCGCCAAAAGGGAGGCTAGCAGGCGTTTGTACCCGGGGACATCGGTGCGCCGCGGGTTTCGCCTCGGTGCGGGTTTCCTCGTGTTGGTAGTTAGTGTAAAACGGATTCTTCTGTGGTCTGAGCAAGAAGGCTCATCCGATACGTGCCAGTTTGTGATTAGGTTTGTCGCGTTTTCTGTCGCAAGTGTTAAATCTATGATCGTTTGTCCTCGGACTGTGACCCAAGTGGGTTCCGAGCCGCGGTTAATAATATTGAGGTTAGTAGAGAATAAATAGGTGGATAGTACCTCTCCTCTGGAGTTCGGTGCGTCGCTGCCCCAGAGCGGGTGGTGGTCGTTCGAGTCGGTGCAGATGATCAGGTCCAGACTGGCACGCTCACAGTGTTGCACCAGGTCGGCCATCTCTTTAGGCGGGCAGTCTGCGCCCTCGCCTGGCATGTATACCGAGGCTAGTACAACATCTGGAACGCTACCCTGGGTCTGGAGCCTGACAGCTGTCAGGTCTCTGGAACAGAATTGGGTGAGTGGCGTGATTGGAATTTCGTTGGGTATGTAGACACAGGTTCTTGGTTTGTCTGACGTGTGAGTGTTGACAATTATCTTACCTCCGATGTTACCAAGGCCACATATTCTGTTGTTCCTGATCCACGGCTCTTGGATCAGTGCGATAGTTCGTGGTTTTACCTCCAGCGCCCTGCGCAAGCTAGCCGTGGCAGTCTGGCTATGCTGGAGGTTAGTCTGGATGATGTAGAGGGGCGATGACGGCGGTGGAGAGGGGTTAGTCGGAGATGGATCCATCGGAAAGCCTCTCCACTACCTCCTCTCTATACTCTGATTTGTCGTCGTGTCGTTCGCCCGGCGGCGGTGACGAGGCAAGTAAACGCTCGCTCCAGCCGGGTGACTCGGGTGGTATGGAGTCAACGTCGTCAGCCATTGCCGCTCGGGCCATGACCTCCTCAAGTCGGTCGATGTCTGGGTCGTCCGTCTGTGTCAGCGTCGGTTGTGCGGTCTTTGTGTCGCTGTCGGTCTGGACGTCAGAGGGTTCGGTCGTGGGCCAGAAGCGTACGTATATCGACCCAAGTAGGTATGATATACGTCGCTCCCGGGCCCGGACCTTTACGGCTTCCTCCGGTGGCAACCCCAGGGTCAAATACGTCCCATAGTTGTCGCCACCGACGGTAGTCGCCCTATATAGTGACCACCTAGCGATGTCATACCAGGTATTCTGACGGATCAGAACACCATGGAGTCTGGCAACGTCACCTCTGTAACGAGGGACAAATAGCGAGACTCGGACACGGGTGGGCACGTCAGTCTGTCTCAGTACCGTAAGTGTCTGGTCAGTATTTGGGAGTCTGATTTTGGGCACGTTCTGGGTCAACCAGGTCAGGGCATAGTCGTCCTCGCACCACATCTGCACGGTACCTTCCGCTACCCTTGGGTATCCGCGGAAGGCAGGGAGTGGCGCTGTCGGGTCAGTGTCCATAACTAGGTTCTCTAGGTCCGTCTTAATGTGCTCGGCCTCTTCCTTTGTCAGGTCTCTGGAGGGGGGGGGAAGGCAGATTGCTACGGCCAACCGCGCAGGGATGTCCTTCGTGGCTCGCGCGTAGGTCCTCTGCTCCCCTTGAGCGGAGTGGATCCTCACCCGCTTGGCATCCCCCTGAAGCATGCTCGGCGAAGCCGTGTCATCAGGGCGTCCCCTCTTCGCCGGCCCTGTACCGCTTGGTCCAGGCTGCGGCTTGGAGGTGACAGGCTGGTTCCTCTTTGCCGGTGCCGCCAGGTGTGAGGTACCACCCCGCTTGCCCCTACTGTGCTTAGGTCGAGGTCGGTCGTGGGGTACGTCTGTGTCTTGGGGTCGGCTGTCGGTCCCGGCGGACTCTGTCACGTGCGGGGGCTTTTCGCGCTGGGTTGCCCCTTCGCAAGCTTGCCCTCGCACGCGCGGTTCCGCGTCCGGCCGCTTTGCGCGCTGAGTTTCCCCTTCGCGCTCTTGCGGTCGGTCGCGTGCGTCCAGCCCCTTTTCGCGCTGGGTTTCCCCTTCACGGACTTGGGGCTGGTCGCGCACCTTCCCTTCGGCGTCCGATCGCGCTTCGCGCTGGCTAGTGCCTTCGCGGATATTGCGCTTTCGTTCGCCAATTCTATTCTTCCGGGCCTGGATTTTTTCGCGCTTTGTCAGCGGGCGTACTTCATCACAGGTAACCGGAAGAGTGCCAGAGTTGCCAGGTCCGTCATCTTTCCCCGTCTCTGTCTGTTTGTGCTGGTCGTGGTCATTGTCCGGGTTAGTCTTGCTGTTCCGCACGATACTCTGTTGCCAGAGACTCGTGGGAGGCATAACCCGTGTCGTGGGTGCTGGCGCGTTGGACGCAGCCGGGGTCGTGTTTGGAGGCGCGTTAGTCGCGGCCGAGGTCGTGTTCGTGGGCGCGGTAATCGCAGCCTGTGTAGTGGGCGCTAAGTCAGCAGCCGGCCGCGCTGAAAAGCGCGGCATTAGGTTTCCCATATTGCAGTTTGATGCCCCCCCCATAATACGTTAGGGGGTTAACCGCCGGAGCGGTGTGGGATTCCCCGGCTTGGCCGGGACCCACCTGGGTAGATTTTTTCTCACTCTGCATGTTCATGGTGTGGGGGGTGGGCTTTTTTGGAATCGAGGTTACCCTTCCTCTGGGACCGACGGGATAAAGGGATAGGGGGGAAGGTATTTGGTGGATAGAGGGTGTGGTTTCTTGGGGGCCACCCTAGGCCTGGGAGTTGGCCTAGGGATTTAGGATCGACGGGAAAATGTATGGATGGGGAGGGTTGGCTTGATCTGGTGATGGGTAACATAGGAAGGGGTAAATGGGTTACCCTAAGCCTGGGATTTGGCTTTCGGGAACTTCTCTTGTCCGGGATCTCTTTAGGAAGATGCTCCGAGTGCGGGATCGCCCACCGACAGTCAATGTAACCATCGGTGGTCGGTCCCGCAGCCAGAGTTGGGCTATCCGCAACCTGCCCACCCGCTCGGTTGCAAGAGAAGAAGTGCCTGGCAGTCTGGATCGCCCCACCACGGATGTACGTATACATTCGCGTTGGAGCGATCCAGCCTCCCCCGAGACTAAACTGGTGTCAGAGTTTTAAAGCCGCCCATGGGCCTCTGACTTGGGTTAACATTCCGTCGTGCAATATCTCTCAGACATGCCGGTTTCCTCACGATGTTTTCCTTCACCGTTTTTGAAGCAAGTGATAATTATACAATACGCACGTGAATCCGAAAAAGTCAGAGGTGTTTGCCTTGGGTTCGAACTCGAGACCTATGACTTGGCAGTCCGACGGTCACACCACAAGGCTATCACTGCTATTGGGTATTCGTTATTTCTGTTTAATTATTATCTTGCCACCATAAAATATGCTTTTTAGCTACAGCTGCAGTACGGTTTTATTTTAAGTTGGATAGATATATTAATTATAGGATTTTAAACTGACATGGTTATTTTCACAACTAAAGTTATTTAAAACAAAATATTTACCATGCTTTTACAAACAAAAAAATCAAAAAACGTGGTAAATATCCGTATTATATAACTTTAGTGGTATAATTAATAGTTGCAAAAAAGTTTGTGCTCGCGAGGTCTACTGTTCGCAGAACTACAAGTAATTATCGTGTCCATCATCATGATCTGCCTAGCCTTTTCCCATCTATGTTGGGGGTGGCTTGCTATCCTCACCCAAATTACAGTAAAAACGCGAGTAACAATCTGTTACATAACTTCCTTTTTCTTCCTTCCTTTGTTTTTGTTTTATGTGAGAAATAAACAAAAACATGATTGATATGTTTTGGAAGAAAGTTTTTTAGTTAATTCAATAGTCAAACAAAACTTTCTGTAAAACAATTCATTATTAATATTCTAGTTTGCTAGTTAAAACAGCAAAATATTTGACATCTATTTGCGACGTTGCCAACTTTCAGAATAAACGCTCTTAACTCGAGTCTAAGTTGGCCTAGTTTTGAATCTAGATTAAAAAGTTAGATATTCTACTAATATCAACTCAAATAGAAAAGTACCAAGTACCTTAAGTACGTAAATCTTTGATAAACAATAATAATATTCGTACTTTATTTTCGAAATGATCTTCAACATTTTGTTTATTCTCACCCAGACAGCAAATACACTGGACATTATTTGCCGCAAATAACAAAAACATATTTGTAAAAAGGATTGTCGTAATACAAATATACATGAAATCGAGCACTTTATTGTTACACAATATTATTTAGGACCCTAGGACCTCATAAATCGTACGGTATTTTTTTGAAAACCTTATAAAAAGCTCGTCAGTCATACGTTTCATATTTCATGAGAAGGGTATTTACAGACAATGTTGCCAGTTTCATGTGTTGAATATTTGTGTTGCTTACATAACGGGGGGTTGAAAAATGTCATTACATCACATCACGCTACACCACACCACACTACACCACACTATACACCACATCACATGTACTAACTAGGAATAAGCTTCATAAATTTAAATTGCAACTTTGCTTATAGATTTTTATTTTCTTAAGATTGATAAATTTAAGCTAAATACAGAAAAATGTACTTACATTTTATACGAGTAGTTACCCTTATATGTCTTACAATGATGTGAAAGAGCGGAGCCTTCTAATTACAGGCATTGTTTGCCTAAAACACTTTAAAATGTAATGTAATTTTCTATTTGGCACAGTAAACTATTTTTGTATTTAGTTATACGTATCATATTTCATGAGAAGGGTATTTACAGACAATGTTGCCAGTTTCATTTGTTCAATATTTCTGTTGCTTACATAACGTTGTAAAATGTTATTTTCTCACTGACTACAAAAAAAAAAATTGTTGGGGATTAACAAAGCAGGGACTCTATATCTTCCTCTACTTTTTAAATCATAAGAGAAGACGAAGTAGATATTGTATGATCGGCTTCCTGTAGGTGAGAACATCTAGTTAGGTTCGTATGCGATGGTCAGCATTCCTCAACCCATACATCCCCATAGCTTGTCTTCTTCAATTACATAAACATAACATCACGCCTTGTTTCCCCGAAGGGTTGGGCAGAGGTGTCCCTGAAGCAGGTACACCCACATTTCGCCAGTTATGTTTTAAGTCCCATGTAATAGGGGGCGAGCCTATTGCCATCAACCGGGCACAAATCCAGACTCCAAGCTGCTACTGAGAAATTTCAGATAGAAAAACCCAATAACACTTTGCCCGACCCGGGAATCGAACCCAGGACCTCATGCTCAGCAGTAGCGCTTGCTACCACTAGACCAACGAGGCAGGCCAAGGTCGAGGTGTTCTTCAATTCCCTTATTAAATAAAGCCTACACAAGTAAAATACTTTTTTCAGCAGCATTTAAATGTCCTCCACCACTAAACGGTTTCATGGCCACTAAATAAAAATAATAGTTGAAAAGAAAAGGTACGTCAGTTGTGTCAAATCGTTTTATCCCAGTACCCTTGTTACACGTACAAACTAAACGTAGGTAAGTAGGGTTCTTCTGAATAATCATTTATCACTGAATGTCCACCCAAAGCAATTATTTGTGTCCGTCCTAATGTGACCCGCAAGTGATTTGGCAGTCTGGCAAGTGATGCTAAGTGACACACGCGAGAAAACATAAAAACGATTGGTCACATTTTAGGCTCATTTATATCAAGTTTCTCGCCTCAAATAGGCTAACTCCTATTTATTTATCGATAACTCGGATAAAAGGGGATAAAAAAGTTATACATAAGTTACTGTTCGTTTGCACTGGCGAAACATTCAAACAAAACATGTTGAAATCTCTAGTTCCTGTCAAAAATTGTATGGTACATTGACAGAAAGTAAAGATTTCAACATATTTTATCGCGAATATTTCGCCAGTGCAAACGCACAGTTATATATATTATACAACGTGTTTTTTTTTTGTATCCCATAACTCTAGGGTATGATTGAGGCCATATCAAAGAATCAACTGGCATATGAGTTATGTTCCAATCCTTCGTTATTTTTTTTTTTCATTTTTCATACAAAATAATTCGGCAAAGTCACGATTATTAATGTAAAACACCCTTACGTGAAATATGACAACGTCGCATTTTCTTAGCTTTAAATATGAATGATTGGTTTGAATAAAAATGAATTACTTGTATTTATCAATGAAACTTAGATACCTAGACACATCGAGGGTTTATTTGTACGGTAAGGTAAGTAACCTCGCAAAAGTAAAGATTCGTCATACTGGTGACAATTTTTGACCTAATTTAATTATGATTGATGATATCTCCGAAACGATGCATTTTTGGACCACCTATTCTAGGAGTTTTAGTATTATTTTTACCTACAGTATATAACCCTAGAGTTATGGGATATCAAAAAAAACAGGTTGTATATAGTGCGTATGATAAACTCATGTTCAAAACCAAGAATTACCTAGCCTTTGAGAATTGGAAGCATCCGCCAAAGGAAGTTTTGGGTTTTGCCGAGTATATACAGTGTAAACACAATGAGTGCGATACTCGCAGCCACTTTACGATACATTTTTTCGCGTCTCTTGATGGGCGAGAAACTCTCTTCATGTTTCTTTTATATTATTTTCAATTGTTTCGTGTACTTTTGATCATAGACAATCAGACTATAATGGAGAACCATTTTAGTCTGATTGTCTATGATCAAAGTTTCTGATACTAATAGCACTCGTATGTTTTATTTGAAATGTAATATCTCTAGTGATTTTACAAGTGATCCTATATTTTATTTTGTTCTGGAAATATTCAGACGTCTGGGATTTTCATGCTTTGACTTTTATTCTTTAAATCTTTTTTGTTTTAACCACTTGAATACCTACTTTTGATCATTGAGACAATCTTCTTCTTTTCGTGTGGTTAGTGACTAACCTGGTGTCAGAGTTTTAAAGCCGCCCATGGGCCTCTAACTTGGCTTCATATGCCGTCAAGAAATATCTCTCAGGCATGCCGGTTTCCTCACGATGTTTTCCTTCACCGTTTTTGAAGCAAGTGATAATTATACAATACGCACGTGAATCCGAAAAGTTAAAGGTGCGTGCCTTGGGTTCGAACTCGAGACCTATGACTTGGCAGTCTGATGGTCATACCACTAGGCTATCACTGCTCGAGACATCGAGACAATTGAAATCAAGTGTTTTTAATCATAAAAACTACAGTAATTCTCACATAGCTTCCAGTATTTAAAACCTCTATTTTTTATTTTTTTGTAATATATTCAATATCAATAGAGTCCCAGCTGCCTAATATCAATGTAGTTTAAAAAGGAGACTATTCTGTATTCTGTTTTTATTTTAAAAGGAGGTAAACTCAATCTTGTAAAAAGGTCTAGAATACATTAACAATTTATGTTTCATTTGTTACAGGGCTACCTACGTCTCAGTGTTGACGATATCAGCGTTCTCTTTAGAGAGATACCTGGCTATATGTCACCCACTCCATCTGTACACTATGGCAGGACTAACCAGAGCCTCAAGGATTATTCTAATACTGTGGATCATATCCATAGTGTGTGCTTCGCCTTTTGCCGTGTACAGTGAAATCAGCTACAGGGATTATCCGCCAAGTAAGTTTATTAAGAAAGCATAAACTATATTTTAATAATATTATTGGGCTTTTCAATTGTGGTGACAGGGGAATGGTGAGTAAATCTACGGTTTCCTAGAATAGCAGTGGCCGCCACTGACGGCCGCAATATTGGCTGCCATGAAAATTATGGCAGTGCCAAAGATTTAAATCGTTAAATTTGCCCTAACCTGTCGAAAGATAGTCGCATTTCTGAATTGTTTTGACACCTTCGACACACAATGACGCAGTGACACAATGACACTTGACTGTCATGGAAACGCTGTTTAATAATGTCCGAGCTCACTCTTCTCAGTATGGACTCTTTTTATTGTGACTTCTATCTAGAGATTGGGCAGCGGGGTTTGACTTAATGTCAAATACTGCTGAAAACATAGATGTATTATTTAATGAAAATTACAGATTTTCATGGCGGCCGTTCTATTATGACGGAACCGCTTTCCTAGGAAACCAAAGCTTAAGGGCATTGCCATAGTTTGGCAGATTGTTTTGTTTAGAAAAAATATTTATTAACATAAAAATATACATAGCTGTAGTACTTAAAAAGAAAATAAAGTAACAGTTACACTAATATTAATAACAACACCTTTACAGGCTAGGAGCACCTTTATCTTCTTCTTCTATATATATAAAATTCTCGTGTCACAGTGTTAGTTGCCATACTCCTCCGAAACGGCTTGATCGATTTTTATGAAATTTTATATGTATATTTGGTAGGTCTGAGAATCGGTCGTAATCTATTTTTCATACCCCTAAATGATAAGGATTGTCCACCCCAAACATTTATATGGCAAAACAACGTTTGCCGGGTCAGCTAGTAAGTATTTAATAATAATGGTTGCAAACTTATTACAACATGAGGCATTAATTAATTAAACCTTGAACATAAAGATAGAAGTTTACTCGTTTATAGTTTGGCAGATGGATTTAGATAAATAGATCTAATTTGATTTAAAAAGTGTCCATGGAGTTTCTTGCCCGTTCTTCTCCATAGGAAATAGGCTTCATCTTTCTGATTGACCGACTCTTCGATAATTTAGAAGTGCCTGCAAATGGTTTCATTGAAATAGGGGTTATCAGTTTGTCTAAAAACACATCTAAACTTGTCGCGGAGTTATACCGCGATGTTTTGATTTGATTTTTAATATGTGTTCCTTGCTTATGGTACTGTGCCAAATAAACGTTTCTGCTTTCTTTCGTTTACTTTATTCCCTTTTTTAATGAGTTCGCTTTCAAATTATAATGCAATCGCTTGAGTGAGATTCGTAGAGAACTTTTCTTCGGTGGCAGAAATAGTTTCATCGATTTTAGTACTTGATTGAAGACACGCAAAGGGTGGGTAAGACCTTGATGTTTTTTTGTGAATAAGTGCTGATTTCAGCTAGTCCTTATCCAACTAGGGCCCAGGGTAAACCGATTTCTTTATTTACATAATGTTTCTGGTCGGTGTTCGATTTAATTAAAGTCTCTTACGTCCTACGTGTTGGACGGTTTGGACCCATGTCTCGATGTAAGCCTAAAATGCCAGCTTTCATTAACAACCCGGATTTTTGTGGGTAAGCCGGATGTAAAGGGTTTTTCATATACATTTTTCCCTAAGCCGCAATTTTTTGTGCTGTTCTTTTGTTTTTTTAACATCGTCCTTAAATATTTAAGTGGCTCTGTTGTACCAACATTTCGCGTAATCCTTGTGTAATTCCATGCTTTTATTCACTTAGCTGAATTTATTATTTAGTTTTATCTAAAGGTTACAAAGGTTAAATAAATTATTAAGATATCCTTCGGTCAAAGATTACAGGCTTTTATACTGCATTATAATATTAAGAGAGTCGTGTTAAGGTTACCTGGTCTGACCTGACCTGAACTTATGGGCTTAACAATAATGGCTGTCACGGTTCGATTTCTTTGTCAAGTATTATTCGACTACATTAGATGGTACTAGTTTACATGTGACTGCCAAAAGCTATCGCTATCTTATATATGCTGACAGCTTATCTAGACCATACTTTATCTACGACAACAACCAACCAGAGCCATCATATTCATATATCGGGATGTCAGACCTTCAGTGGAGCGTATTACTTTGAAAGTATTTCGTCCAAAAGTCACGGGAAAGGTCACACCTGGCCAAGTTTATCTTCATTCAGAAACACAAACTAGAAAATAATGACTGTAATTTAGAGAGAGAATATAATAATAATGAGTGTGTGGATGTAATATCTTTAAAGGTAACACGATGCATTCTAGCCTTGAGCGAATTTTACGAGACGTGCTTTAGGTACCGAATACATTTTCAAAGTTATTTCAACGCTCGTTAGTACCGTGTAATTTAAATATATTCCTCGCTTAATATTCCACTGTCATAGTTACAATTAAACTAGTCAGTATTGAGAATGTTTTAAATATAAGCTCGTTTTTTAAAACTGATAACTAAATGAATGGATTACATATTTTTCGGCAGACACTGATTTTTAAGTAAAAACTTCTTAAGGTGCGTTGGGCATTTTTGAGATGGGACTAAACCATTGATTTCGCGACACTGTAACGCAATTTACCGACACCGTGGAGTAAAAGACATCAACGCGTTGATTACCGCGGTGCCGATTATTTTTCAAGTTTTCATTTCTGTCAGCATTCCCGGAGTGCCACTGTTTTTTCAGGCAGAGTCTACGTTAAATATTCAATGTAAATTGTTGAGAATATTGTGTGAGAAATTGTGCCTATATACAGTAATTGTACGAGTCTCTGTTCGCCCCATTTCACAGATTTTAGGCATTTATGTATTTAGGAACGATTCAGCCTTACCACACGAAATTAGACTCAGAATACTGAATGGATATATTTTATTCAAAAAGCTGCTTTTATTTTATCTAAAGAAAATACAGTAAACCCTCATCCTTGAATATCCCTTTCAAGTCTATCAAAATAAGAGAAGGTATTTTAATACATGGGAATCATTACTTATTCAATCCAAGCAGTTGCATTTTTCTTCCTAATACAGCTGTTGTCTATAATAAACTTCCTCCCACAAGGAGGAAGCTTGTGTCCCAGCAGTGGGAACATTAGGCTGATTATGCTGTAATAAAATTAATGAGATCTTTGTAAAAGAGGTATTTCCTTTTTGTTTTTGTCAATCTCTCTTCAATTTAAATCAGAATTGAATTGAAATCAGTCCTCTCTTAGTTTAATGCATGTGAATAGTTAATTCATCGGTAACCAGCTGTTGAAGGCGGCGATTTTTAAGGAACTTCTTCATTTATCCGGATAAAAAGTCTTCTACGTGTTAATCTAGGATATATAGTCTCTCTGTGTACCGATTTTTATCGAAATTATGCGTGATGAACCAACATCTATACAGGGTGGCAAGGACATCGACGCGAAAACTTTTACCATGGATTCAGTACATGATTTTGAACCCCCTGGGTTCAAAAATCTGCTGTTTCATAGAAAAGTGCAATACCTACGCGGTCAAAATGTATTGAACAGCAGATTTTTTTAAATAACCTACGAAAAATTTAAATGCAGGGAGGTTCAGAATTATGTACTGAATCCATGGTAACAGTTTTCTCGTCGATATCCCGGCCACCCTGTATAAACTTTCACATTTATATAATTTCACAAGTACGGATTTAAAAAGCAAAATATCTGCAGATAAATAAGAACCAACTCAGAATTATTTATACATAGCTTGAGAAAGATAAGAAAAGGGTAGACTTTCTATTATTCGTTTTTTACGATAACGTAGATGTTCTACCACGGCGTTTGTTCTTATTTAGCAAGATATTTTAGTCGGCACTTTATTGTTCTCTTCAAACCTAATTTAGAGACTTTTGTGTTTGGTAATTTCATTTTTCTTATCTGTATTTTCCTTTTGTTTAAATATGCAAGCTCTCTAGCTATTGTGCATTTTACTATGAAGAATGTAGACGTTTTATACCTACTTAATTTATTTTGGAAAGAAGATGATTAAAGTTTTAAAAAGCAGCTGTTTTAGACAGATATAAATTTTCGAACAGGTGAACTTTGTAAAAATAATCATTTCTTGAAGCTCTTAATCAACTTCAGTCCAAGTTTCATTTTGAATATACAATCTTTTTAACCAGTCTTCGAAGGGATATTGTGTAACTTAGTTAATGAGTTGTGGAGTTCTGAAAGGCCAGTCGCTATACTAATATACATAACTAATAATAATATTATAAAGAGGAAAGATTTGTATTTTTGTATGTAACGAATAAACTACTGGACCGATTTGAAAAATTCTTTCAGCAATGGATAGCTACATTATCAACGAGTAACATTAGCTATATTTTATCCCCTTACTCCCACGGAAACGGCAACTACGCGGGTGAAACTGCGTGACGTCCGCTAGTTTAAAATATTGGTATTCAGCTGCGACTGGTACTGACTCCAACATAGTCGAGAAAAAGCTAGACAAATGATAAATAAAACATCTTTTACAGTATGACATTATTTATGAATTCAATTACAATGACACTACGTATTCCATTACAAAGATACCACTATTACCACGTAAAAAAGCCTTTTTACCGAGTAAAGCGCAATTTTCGCCACATATTTTATGACAACGTAAAAACCAGCCAAGTGTCATACGGGCTAAAGGGCTAGACGAGGTGGTGGTTATTATTTATAATCATATGACGTCACAGGAGACGTTATCTAAGGTGCTCATAATATGATAAGCGTTAGTGTTGACTAGTGTTTATGGGTACAATGAGGAAGAGAAAATGTTTGGTCGAATTTTACAGTAAAAAAATAATATTTGATTACAAGTTATCAATCGGATTTCAACTATGAAAAATTCTAAAAGTGAGACTTGATTGCGGTCGATCGAATGGCATCAAAATCAAAATAAAAAAGTAATTTATGAAAATCAGTACTGTTTGAACGTCAAAATTACTGACAGTCCCCCAAAACGCCCATCCTTCACCACTTCCTAGTGCTTTAGCTGGGAAGAAGTGGCGCAACAAACTGTGGAGTTTGTTGCGCCAGCTGTGCTGCTGTGGAGCAGCACAGCTGTCTGTTTGAATAGAAGAACTTGATTCTATACAAAGTATTTATGCAAAGTATGCAAAGTAATTAACATTGCAAAAAAAAGCCATATTGCAATACAACTCGTTAATAAAACATTGTAATGAGTAGATAATGTCAATAAGAAAAAAAAATATACTGCCTAATAAATAAATTGTATGACATGAACATCAACCACTCAAAAAGATCCAACATATTGTGGCCGAAATAAGTTCTCTTAAAAATACCTGCAAGGTAGCTAAAGCCTTGTACATTAGCAACAAGATCAAATCAGCCGATAATAAAATAAAGACTGTTTGGAAAATTATCAATGATGAGACTAACAGGAATAAAAGACAAAATAATAATTTCACACTAGAAACTTCACATGGTCTCATAAGCGATAACAAAGAATTTGTAAATTTCTTTAATAGTATCCCACTTAAAACTACTGAAACCTTAAATTCCTCGCCCTCGCGTTCTATTGATTTATTAAGAGCTAACGTTTCATCCTGCCCGATTGAATTTAAATTCAAACATATAAACCCCATATCAGTAATAAAAGCTTTCAAGCAAATTAAGATCAAATTAACCGAAGATCTATGGGGAATGTCTATCAAAGTTTGTACCTCAATTATTGAGACTATAGCGCCGTACTTAGCCTTAATATTTAATTTGTGTGTGGATCAAGGAGTCTTCCCTGATCTAATGAAATATAGTAAGGTAATACCACTTTTTAAATCCGGGGACAGTAAAGACACCAATAACTATAGACCCGTATCCGTGTTGCCAGTTTTCAGCAAGGTGTTTGAAAAAGTAATGCTTAATCAAATGCTCAATCATTTTAACACCAATAAAATCTTACATGATCAACAGTATGGTTTCACTAGGGGACGTTGTACGACTGACGCCGGTGTCACCTTATTAAAGCACATATTTACGGCGTGGGAAGAGGCCCAAGACACCATAGGAATTTTTTGTGACCTCTCCAAGGCATTTGATTGCGTCGTCCATGAAATCTTAATCTCGAAACTTGAGCATTACGGACTTGGAAAACTTGCGCTCAGTTTAATAAAATCCTATTTAAATGATAGACAGCAGCAAGTTCAAATAAATGGTGTCAATTCACTCGGTTTAAAAGTAAAAATAGGTGTACCACAAGGATCAATATTAGGTCCTTTCCTCTTTTTAGTATATATTAACGATCTACCCCATTTGTTAAAAACCCAACCACAAATGGTGTTATTTGCTGACGATACTTCCTTAATTTTTAAAATTAATAGACGTGCATCAAATCTTGACGACGTAAATAACACCCTACTGCAGGTCCAAAATTGGTTCACTGCTTATAATTTAGTATTAAATGGTAAAAAAACTAAATGCATAAGATTTTCTTTACCAAATGTCAAAAGTAGTAATTGTGAGATAGTATTGAATCAAGAGAAACTAGAATTTGTCGATAAAACGGTTTTCCTGGGGATCACGCTCGACTCAAGGCTTCAATGGGGTCCTCATTTAACATCCCTTTCAGGACGTCTAAGTTCAGCAGCATATACTGTGAGAAAAATCCGTCAATTTACTGATGTAGATACCGCGAGGCTAGTCTATTTCAGTTACTTTCATAGTATTATGTCGTACGGTATTTTACTATGAGGTCGGGCTGCAGACATCGAGTCTATTTTTATTCTGCAAAAAAGAGCCATCAGAGCCATATATGGCCTCCGCAGGCGCGACTCTCTAAAGGAACTGTTTAAAGATATTAACATCATGACGGTACCTTGTCAATATATCTATGAAAACATTATGTACGTAAGGAAAAATCTACATCTTTTTAGTAAAAGAGGTGCAAGACACAATTATATCACTAGAAATAGGGATCAATTAGTTCAACCGGGTTTCAGACTGGCTAAAGTGGACTCATCTTTCATGGGGTACTGTTTAAAATGTTACAATAAAATACCTCCTCACATACTTCAGCAGAATGAAACGAAATTTAAATCTTATATAAAACGCACACTATGCAGCCAAGCATATTATAAGTTGGGGGATTACATCGCTGATATAAGTGCTTGGCCGAACGCCGCTCCACAAGGGCGCATAAACTAATTGATTAGCATTTGAAAATACTTTTGGAACTGCTGAAGATTTTAAAAACTATTTGCATTGTATAGATTCAATCCCTTAGCATTGTATAATTGCATAACACGTGTGAGTACTATGTACCTACTATAAAGCTATCATTTACTAGGTACGTCTTTCATTGACTTGAATGTGCCCTGGCGGCTGAGAGTATGTCATGCTCACTCTAATGTCTCGCTGACGGTGGCGTGTGTGTTGGATCATTTAGCTCCCTTCAAAATGGTTGAGCTGAATGGTGCTAATCCATGCGTCATGTTCGTGAACGGGCGCTGTCAGTAGGGACTGGTCATCTCTTAGCTGCCATGGCTTATTTTAATTTTATTTTTGAATTGTATTATTTGTTTTATTTTCTATTACGGATTCTTTTAACGTTCTGCATCGTTCTCACATGTATAACTTCAACATGAATGATGTAACCAATATTTTGTAACCATATTCTGATTAAAAGAGTGTCCGTGGAGTTTCTTGCCCGTTCTTCTCCATAGGTACCTACTACGCTTTGGAATGGGCAACTAGCTTCATCTTTCTGACTGACCGACCCCTTGACAATTCAAAAGTGCCTGTAATTGGTTTATTTGAAATAAATGCTTTGAGTTTGAGTTCTTCAATTGACCTTTAAAGAAATGCTGGTAGTCTTCTGGTGATTATTATTGAGCAGCGATAAGTGTAGGTGTAAAGGGAATCTTCCTATCCGAAGAATAATAATTAACGAACACAGCCTGTGAGCCAGATATATTACAACATGAATCTAACAACAAATCCCTATGCATTTCTAACAAAGGAGTGGTGGGTTAAATTTAATACCACGCGAGCCCGTCTGGCAGGCCTCCAGCAATCCATCAACGTAGATTTATTACATATTTAGCTATTACGATTATGTAGGATTTCTATTTGCAACAACAGATGGAAAGACGCTATGAGTAATGTGTACAGAATATGTTTGTTGATAGGCTAAGTTCAGATATAACCAAAGGAACAGAACATCTTGTGGCAGCAAGTCCCCCTATTTTTTATCACACGTACCTATGTAAATATTTTACACGAGCAAAGTTTCTCGTGCGTCGAGATCAAACTGTCCTCGTATGGCCGGCCACATACATAGACATATATTATTCCGAAAAGGAATAACCATTCGGAATTCAAATCAATACAAGGCTGGCCGCATATCATGGAATTCCGTTTCGGAATTTCGAATCGAAGAAAATTTCGAGCGGAGAACTACTGCATGTACATGTGTGATAGATCCTTGATTTTTCTTATGGATTTGCTGCTTCCTGAATTCCGAATCGTTATTCCGAAACCGGCCTTAATGAGGCTTCAGTAAATAAATACTATCCACCTACATTTTTCTTTATCTATGTTAAGGTTTACAGGCAAGGGTTTAAAGTATTCTAAGAAAATATTTATTTACTGTCTAGTAAATATAATGTTGATAGTTGATAGGTCCAAGTTATTTCAGTAGGGATTTGTTCAGTACACAATTGTACTGAAAGATGAAATCCCTATTGGTTTGACTTCAATATTTGTCTATCGTTTGTTTGACGTCAATAAATAAGATAAGCAATAGAGAATAATTTTATTAATAGGCCCTTAGATGGGCACCCAACAATATTAATTAAACAAAAACAACAACGATTTTGAAGCAAATTTATTTTATTTTATCTATAATTTAAATTTATTAATTTAATAATCTATTTTTGTTTATCTAATAATTGTTACAATGTATGTTTAAATTATTATGAATGAATTAACTAGTTTTTAATTAGAAACAAATTAATATTTTAAGATATTATAGGTACATAATGAATGGCTAGGTAGATTGATTGATACATAATGAATTTTTAAATGTAGTTTTTGGGAAGTATTATGCTTAAATAATTAATAAAACACACTAAATAAACGCTATAGTCGAAATATCAGGTTTTACATTTTTTAAGTTTTATTGTTTGTACATTTTAATATTTATGAAAAACATTTACCTACTTTAGTATTTTAAAGATGTTTTTCTAATGTACCTAAGTATATTAATTTAGTTATCAATTCAATGTGACTTATGTAGGTACCTTCTTGCAATAACCTCTTTTTAAATCTAAACCAGCGTGTTTTACATTATTTACTTTCCCATTTATCCTCTACTGGAAAAGTATAAGTGAACTAGTTGTAAAGCAAATTGACGTTATGTAGGTACCTCACTTAATCTTCTGTGTTAAGACGCAGATATATGCCAATGGCCTTGAGTGGTTAGCTTGCGTGTTTTGTACTGAGCTCACGCAACGCGTCGTACGTCCAGCCAGTAATAGTAGGACTCACCCATCAAGTAGCGCTGTCCCTAATTAGACGCATTAATTTAAAATGGTGAAGGTTTCAGAAAAATACACTTGATAGTTTTTGCGTGATTCTCAGTTTTTTATCCGCGTTAAACATAGCTTTACAAATTAATTACACTGTTTAATATAAACATAATCAAAAATGTTCAACGATTAAGTTATTAAGAAAATGCTCTGATTTAACATATTTTTTTCCCAAATCATTAACACTACTCGTTTAGACTTCTTATCTTCAGTTTAAAATCATTAAAAGTCGGTTATCGTCGCTTTTATAACTTTGAATTAAAACAAGGTTACATATCAAGCTATACATTTCCAGTATAAGTTGATCTCACATTATTGTGGGATTTCCGTACAATGCGAGGTTAGCTTATGCTGGAAATGTATGGGTTGATGTGTAGCCGTGTGTACCAAATAAATAACGGCAATAAATCGTACTTTACTAGCTCACAGTATTTAACCCTCACTTTCTACTGCCTAAAACCCTCAAAGTCAATGGGTTAACAGTCTAACAAAAGTGTTTCACCTAAATTGATGTAAGTATTTGTATTGTGACATTTGTGACAGAGTAATATGGGTCCAGTAAGTCTTTGAGTAGGTAGCATAATCAGCTTGTTCCCACTGCTGGGACACAGGCCTCCTCTCTTCGAGAGGGAGTGGGCTGTAAAAGTTTGAAGGAGCCCTTGTTACCTAATTTAATAAAATTAAACATTTAGAGGATTAATTTATTAGAGATTTTCTATTGGAATTTAATTTAATTTGATTTTCGATAGCTAAGTAAAATTTTTGCTTTTACTGGATGATTTTTTTACAGGTGGAGAACTTTAAATTGAAATAAAACAGAAAATGCTTTTAATATCCATGAAGTTGGTTTTATTTGACAGATCATTTTATGGCATTAATTATTTTTATTATTTATTCTTCACAAACAAAGTTTATAAAAATACCCTGCAAAATCGAATAATAATGTTAATATTTGAATATGATTTCGGGCCACCGCGGCTGACGCAAAGCCCTAATTTACTGAAACCTTTTTTTTTTATTGGCTTAATTTACTGAAAGAAACATTTGTCGAACGACAAATTTCACGAAATCTCTCCACCTCGTTCGTGTGATTTGATGCCATTAAATTATTTTCTCTGGGAATATGTATAGTCGCATATCTTCGCCGAAAAACCAGAAACAATTGAGCATTTGGAAGCCAACATTCGCCGCATTATTGGCGAAATACAGCCTGATTTACTGCGAAGAGTGTTGGTAAAAATTTGTTCTCCAGATTACGTCAAGTACGCGCCAGCTGAGGCGGCCACAAACCCGAAATAATATTCAATGCCATAAAATTATCTGCCAAATAAAGCAAATTTCATGGATATTAAAACCATTTTCCTGTGTTTTATTTCAATTTAAAGTTCTCAGCCTCTAAAAAAACATTCTTTACAAAGCTTTGGATATAAAAAAAAATATAAGAAAATTATTCAAGTACTAGCTTCTGCCCGCGACTTCGTTCGCGTGGAAGTCGTAAGACATCACAATATACTACAATAACAGCCACATTTTTATAAAACTTCCCTGAATACTACGTTTGTAGTTTTATTCTCAGCAGCCAAATTATACAGAGAGTCAGGAATGGTGACTCGGGAGCAAGCGACGTGCGTCTGTGTGAGAAGCAGCTTGTCCAGAGGTCGACACCCACAGCCTTCAGCTTTCGGTGTCGGTCCTTGTGACTTGTTCAAGTATAAAATAAAAGTATGATATTCATTTATTACAATCGAGGAAAATTTAATTCTAACTGTAATGTAGACCTGTCTGATCTAGGTTTATGAAAACCTGTGTTTCAGGCCATCAATATAGGATATAAATGTACTTAGGTAATAGGTAATTCGAGCAGGTGTCCGCAACTCCACGCCAATGCGCGTATTTTGCGTATACCATAACAGTACTTAATGTTATCAATAAAAGTTTTATCTAAAATGCAAATGGATACGTTTGACGTACTGTCTTATCAACACATATTATCATAAACGCACTTTAAAAATCAAAAGCCACCTACTTGATGGTACGTGGTGACTGCCGCCTATTGACATTTGCGATATCGGAGGGATCACCGATGCGTTGTCATCCCGGGGATACAGCTGAAATGCGTCATCATCATCATTGGACATAGGTCTCCCCCAAGCACCGCCACTTCGACCGATTCTGTGCTTTCCGCATCCAGCGGATTCCTGCGGCCTTCAAAAGGTCATCGGTCCATCTTATATATATATATATTTATTTATTTCAGACATAATTCTAGTCCATAGTTATCACACTTACATTTAAATTATAAACTCTCAGATAAAAACCCAAAATACCTTTAAATATTCATTATAACAAAATGACATAAATAAAATTGTCATAAAATATATGAACATTCCAGAATGGAAAAATGAAATAAAATGTTAAATATAAAATTGTCTAGGAGTAAAAATTTATAAAAATCTCAAAATACTTTTAAAACTAAAAACAAAAATTATAAGAAAACATATTTTGCATTTTTACCTGCCCCAAGCCCGATATACGGGTGCATGTAAGGCCTGCCAGTGCTGCATAAAAGGCCCGTCCAACCTGTTGGCAACAACGGTAAGAAGACTGTTGCCGCTGCCCCGCACTCTACTCGCTATCGAGGTCGCCCTCTTGCGCATGCTGGCATAAAAACAGTCAATGCGGACGCTCGCGAACATTCCCGATGTGCTGCTGAAGCGAGGCAACCGCAGCAGCGCCCTCAGCGCGTTATTATATTGAAGCGCTGTAGGATTTCTGCAAATATGACACCCACAGACTACTCGTATAAAAAGATGTGCAGTAGGCTCGAAACAAGGTGATCTTCACATCCTTCCTTCCAACGCTACGTCTTCCGGTACGTGGTTGCCATTCCAGAACCTTTCTACCCCATCGGCCTTCCGTTCTGCGAGCAATGTGCTCTACCCATTGCCACTTAAGTTGAAATGCGTCAAGTGCCGTGTAATAACACCAGCAACCATACACTTAAAAAAAGCAGCGGCGTAATTGCGTAACACACTTACATTAGTTATGCCTTTAATTTTGACAGTTCAACAACATTAATTGCGTTATTTACGTTGTGGAGCAGACGAATTTTTCAAACCTGTAAAGCAATGGATAAGGAATTTCTTTTAAAATTCTTCGGATTCTATTTGAAAGTGTGTTTCGCAATTAGAGCTTGTCCAGATGAAGCATTTTAAGTAAGTATTGATTTGAACACGTTTTGTTTACGCGCGAGTAGCAAAACGCGCTACGACATATCGACTGAAAATATGAACCACTAGTACCTCACAATCGCGCGATTGTCTACGCGTGACTCGATTTGCGCGTAAATCGCGTCATCTGGACAAGGTTTTAGGGTTGGTCTTAGGGGTTGCGGAAAAGTCCAAAACCGTGGCCCCTGGCAACATGGCAACTGAAGGAACACGGGTGGGTGAAGAAAGAAAAGAAATGAAGAAAAAAACAGGCTGCAGAACACAGCAACGTTGCATGGCATATTTTACACATAAAACAAGTGATTATCTATTTCTACCTGATCTTATGCATTACCTGTAATAGCCTGGTGGTGTGACCGTCGAACTGCCAAGTCATAGGTTTCGAGTTCGAACCTATGGCACGAATGAACCTCTGACTTTTCGGATTCATGTGCGTATTGTATAATTATCACTTGTTTCAAAAACGGTGAAGGAAAATGGCATGCCTGAGAGATATTTCTCGACGGCATGTGGCATGTGAAGCCAAGTTAGAGGCCCATGGGCGGCATAAAAACTTTGACACCAGGTTAGTCACTAACCACACAAAAAAGAAAGAAGAACAGGTACTACCTAGCAGTTGCTATTTTCGTCTCAAAAATAGTGTTAGGAGCAAAAGAAATACCGCAGCTTTAGTTTCTAACCACACGTTCTCGCTTCACAACAAAGTTGCGGCAGACCTTCTCGCTGAATACAGAATAAACTCGTAAACTAGAGTACTTCTATCGATTGTGATCGAATTAATGTTTCTATAGTTGAAATGTTTCGATGCATACAGTAGGTAAAGTAAACTGATGATCGATGAATGCACTGGATACGCGATATCCGTTCAATATGCAGCAACGATGAGAGATATCGCAATGAAATTCTATTGTAAACAATGTATCCTGAAAATTCTGATGAATACCGATATCTATATAAATGTAAACATATTTGTGAGTGACTGCATTTACTATTGTAGAATTTATGTGTTCACAAGAGAGGACAGAGGTAGAAGTTAGAGGCGTACTTAACTCATTAATAAATAACAGGTATTTCCTGGAACAAATAAAGTATCTAGTATTTTTTTCTATTTAAAAAAAAGTAAATAGAAATAATGACTAAGATCTTTTTATTCATTTTATTTAAGTACCTAGTAATACAGTCTTTGGATCACTTTTTACTTGAATAATCTATCATTATTAGTTTCCAAAATAAATAAAGTTAATGTTGGTGAACCTGATTCATCGCTCCCGAGTGTACTTTTATAATTACTAGTAATTCTGTTTCAAGACATTAATTACTAAATTTTATAAAGTGGCGTAATATAACAGTTCATTGTTTAGAATGAATGGAGAATGATATTAACGATAGCAGCCATCGGTATTATTAAAATCTACAATTAATAGTGTTTATTATATAAAAATATAAATGGAGTGAAAAGTTTTGACAGTAATAAATTGTATCTTACCTGCTATCAGATTGAATTTAAAATTAATTTTTCAGAGCAGTTTGTGATAGGTATTCAATCTTTTTGACAATCCAAAAGCAAGTTGTTGTAATTTTTTAATTTTTTTTTATTGCCAAATTTTTTACTAAAATTTACCGTTTGAACTATACATTACGAATTATCGGTCAATATATAAACACAAAATTACTTAGTTCATGTTATACAAAATTTGACAAAATGCGAAAAATAAATTGTTTAATGAAAATAAAACTGTTTTTTTTTATACAGCTTCAAATTGTTGCTGTTTGCTGTTTTTCGGTTTGTAGGGAATGGGGTTTCTAAAAATAAACAGCAAGGTACAAGGGCAAAACTAAAATGTCTTATGTGTCTGTACAAAACAATTATATATTTTTGTTTTACCCTTGTTATGGCCACGCACATGTGATAGCCATTGTACTGTCTGGTCTGCTGACTGCTTGTTTGTTGAATTTATGTGCTTATAGTAGCAGGTCATTTAGAAGTATAGTAGTTTTAGAAGTGCCTAAGTTTATTTCCAGTTTGCAGGTGAATCAGGATATCAGCGACTAATAAAATTACCAGGGTATCATGCAACGGTGGTGGTACCAATCAGTACAATATCTCACCTTCCAAATACATACCTGAGAACGAATACAAATTGAGCTCAATTTTATGTCCTTTGAAATGATACATACACCGTTTCAGTACTAATATTTCTGTATTTATAATCTTGCACACATACAAACTTGGACACTTTTAGCATTATTTAACAAACTATTTAATTGGGTACTTAATATAATTATTTATATTACGTTATAGACTTTAGACTTTTTGAAGACACCTTCTGGTTTCGAGGCTCAAAACGAAGTGAACTAGAAATTAAGCGACGCTCCAAACATCATGTTTCCAATTCTATTTCGTTAAAAAACCAGTACTTTTACGGAACTGTCAAATGAGATACTTTTAAACTTCATAATTACACTGATTCAAAATCATTTGAGGCAAATCACATACTTTTAATTTTATATTTAGTATTTAAAATCAGTAAATCTTATTAATACTTGGAAATCATGACACTTGTATGAGGACATTTCGTTGGGGCGTAATAATAACCAACTGCCTACCAATGCACTCTATCCTGTTTAGTTAGTTACATACAAATTCTAGTTATCTCCATTGATATAACAAAGTAAACGTTCTCGTTCTGTTTGTTTTGGACATGCGGAAGTTTAATGTGTGGGTATTAGTCAACATTGTGGTCAGTTCAATTTCTAGTTGCGGTTGTGGTGTGTAGGTATAATGTATCCTATTTTACTTCTACCCTATAAAAACATGAAAATCACTGATTAAAAAATAACAACGATCCAAAAAAAACACTGCAAAGTGAAATTTTACTTTAATTTCGGAAATCGGTGTCTTTGGTTTTGATTTTCGTTTTTTGCTACCGACTTCTTAAATTTAAGTTATTTTTCTCTTATTGGTATTTTTTGGAAGTCTATTGTTTTTTTTTTTGTAAAACAAAAATAGGAAAAATGTTTTTCATTTTTCTGTTGTGGTATCTACCCCACACAAATTCGAATACCATTACCTGCTGCAAAAGTGACAGGAAGTTATTGTAAATATCATCCACATAGACGTATTTTACCCACTTAGGGTAAAATACGTATTATTAGAGCTAGCTCAAAAACGACTATTATATGGGACCACCGCGCAAGCTTCCTCTATTGGTAGAGGAAGCTTGCCGCTTGTGGACCGATTTTGAAAATTCTTGTTCATTTGGATGAACAAGAATTTTCAAAATCGGTCCACAATAGGGATGATGCCTGGGTAAAAAAAAGTAATTCTATTTAGTTCGTCAGTTAGATTATAAAAAAATATTAGACACTTATTTTTTGCATTATCATATTAATAAAAAATGACTTAGATAAAACGCATTAAAGTTGGGGGGAGTTGGGATCGCTACGTCACAAGTAAGTATAAAATCTAAATACTCGTGACGTCATGGCACATTTTAACTCAACGTAATCAACGTAATAATCTTATGATTACGTAAAAAAATAAAAAATACGTGTCCAATATTTTTTAATAATGTACCTGACGGACAAAAAAAAATTTAAGTCATTAATTTTTAAAATTATACAATTTAAACAAACAAAAGAAGTAATGGCGGAACACTTATCATGCGAGACGATATCCCAATAAAAGAAGTGTGTCAAGGAAACTTAATGCGATAAAGGCTTGAGTAGCTTGTGGGTTCTTTCTCCTTCATTTGTTTTGAAGATACGTTGTGAGAATGGATGAAACCTCAGTGAATCGTTTTTAAGTTGTATGTTTGTAGGAAAGATACAACATAAAAACAATTCGTAGGAAATTAAGAATTTTCTTTCCTAACAGCTTGTTTATCTTAGTCCTGATTTTATTCGTAAACGACAGCCGATATTCGGACGAACGGATTTAGGAATTTTGTTTAATTTTTATTAACGTTGACACAAGAGACGTGAGCTTTTTCAAAAAACATAATAAAGAAAGTAATTTACAAAAAAAGCGCCGAATTCTTCTAGTTATCGTTCACCTTGTAGTGTTCTGAAGCTTATGAAATAAATAATGAAAATGCCAGGTGCCCACTTGATAAAAATGTGTAAGATCCTTAGTAATGATGATGTAGTTTCACCGTAATTGAATCTGAGCCTATCTTCTTACTTTTTCAGACTTTATTCCAATTACAAAGATTGTTTTAATGCTGGGGCCGCATCTGCGTCTATCGTGACGAAGCTTCGCACAGTGATATGATACACGCAGATGTGACTAACCACTATCGATTATCGTCGCGATAGTTCAGGCTGCGTAGCACTTATCGCCCGGGGGGCTGTACAATACTGTACAAAATAAGCGTGGCGCGTGGTCGGACTAGCATTGGTCATGTCGACTGTTGTTTCCGGACTGCGTACACGCTCTGTCGAAATAATGAAGCCATCTTGGATTATTGCACGACAATTCGTTAAAATTATGAAGCCGCTAATGTGACCACCACATTGGCGCGATAACTTTTTAGCGAGCAAAACATACACCTATAGGCTACACTTTCACTCACAATAGTCACACACATACTTACTCACCCACACATAAGCACATTTGTGAAAAGTTAATTTATGTAGTTTTAGCATAAAAATTATACGTTTTGCTTTTATATAACACGTTTTGCTATGGAAGAGTGGACTCTCCTAACACAGGCACTATCTGCTTAAAAGGAGGATCCAATAAAAAAATTGTTTATAACTGTACTCGTGTATTTTATTTATTTATTTTATATAGAGTTTCGGCGGCACGCATTGCTTTGTCAAGACTGACGCAGGTGCGGCCCCAGCATAAAATAAAAAAATCTAATTACACTTTGCACCACCTGATCCTATATTTGAATTAATAATTGGAGATGAGTCTGAAGAATCTGTTCGCACTACTTGAATAAATTATAAGACAAGTCTTTATTTACAGATTATTGAAGTGAAATCTTCTTTTGGCACGTTGAGCCATTTTTGGTAGGGGTAAAACTTATGGGTTCGCGTCACCGACATGCCCGTACAGAAATGCTATAGAAGGAGTAAGTGAAGTTAAATTGACCACATGAAAAGTTTAATTTGTCGATATTGTGCACTGTTTAAATTGTGTTTTTTATTTATGTTGGCACCCCCCATGACTGCTAATCCTATACTATTAAATGAGCAATATTTACGTCACGAAACACGACGTGTTTCGTCACGTTCTCGAAAACGGCTGTAATGATTTCGATGAAAGTTGCAATATATAGGTTTTATATATATAGGTTTTAGGGGGCGAAAAATCGATCTTGCTGGGTCTCATATCTGAGAAAAATTCGTTTTCGCCGTATTTTCACCCGAGCAGAGCTCGGTCGCCTAAAGGCTAGGCTACCTTAGAATTATGACATGGCAACATGGAATTAGTAAGTACCTACTATCATGGTACGTAGCATGGAATTAGTATGTACTTCCCTATAATATTAAATGAGTATTCTCTATTTTCACCAGAGCAGAGCTCGGTCGCCCAGGCACTTTTTTGTTATACCATATCAGCTATGTTATTTGAGATAACAAGAGTATTCTTTACGAGTATTTATTTGTACTTTATTGTACACGAGAAAAATACATTACAAAAAATAAATGAATAAACATTTCAAACACACAATGAGCGACCTTATTGCTTTCTGCAATTTCTTATAGTTTTTAGGAGAGTACTTATTTTGTCGTATCGGCAAAACTAAAATTTAAACTTAAGCTGTGGAAAAAATAATAAAAGGCAGTCAGAAAGGTCGTAGCGGGCCTGACTACACAGGTTAAGTGCGTCTAAGTAGGTATCGCGCACTCAACGAGCACTCAACAGGAGCACATTATGAGCTTTACCCAAAACTAGCGACTCGTCCATGTTTCGCACGGTTTTTACCACTGGAGAAAATATCGAGATTTCTCTATTTTATGTGTACATAAAATAGAGAAATCTCGATATTGCGATTTAATACTTACTCGTGTACGAGTAAGTATTAAAATCGCATCATAATTCATTTTGTAGTTTAGAAGATCTAAGTGGTCACTATGATGTAGATAGGTTTAGGCTGTAGACTTGTGGACCATTTTCTATTTTGCTAAGTACCTGCTACTTGTTGATAGGCTTACACTGTCCTCTCATACCTATTAACACTGTAATTTGAAAACATTGTAACGAGTTTCTTGCCGGCTCTTCTCGTGCCCTTGTGGGTTTGTGTGTTCTTTTTTTTAAATTTTATCGATGCGTCTACTTAGTGAGTATTATATGAAGGCTCAAACAAAGTTATAACCCCAAAACGATGTTAATGTTCTAATTCTCATCGTAATTAACGACAGACCAAATTGATGGTTCGGGGAATTTATCAAGGACTTCTAAAATAACGGTTGTTCCATCCCATTAAAGGCATTGGACCCGCGTTTAGCTAAATTTATAAACCCAATTTGATAATAATTTACTGTACTACGCACATGTGGGGTAAAATTGCATAGCACACATAAAATGACAATTGATTACAATGTCTTTTATTTTGACAGTTCAGCTCATTGCGTTATTTACGTTGTTGAGCAGACGAATTTTTCAAACCTATAAAGCAATGGATTAGGAATTTCCTTATGATTTGATTATAATAAAAAGTGTGTTTGGTTTACCTGTATACCGTATTAACCACAACAACAACACCACACACACATACATCGACAGACTGCGGAGAACGCCACATAGCGTCCGCAATTTGTCACTGAAACGTTAACGTTAGAGGGACCACCGACTTAAGTCGGTGGGACAGTCAGTAGTGGTCCGATGATGCAAGCAACGCGAAATATAATTGAGTCAGGTACGGCGGCCACGACTGTAGACGGCCTGGAGACAACGACATCCAATATTCCTTGCAAATTTTTTGCCAGACTTTCCCCTATCGTGTGATATTCAGTATTCCTGTAAGTTAAAAGGAACCTGCACAATGCCATATCTGGATCTAATGGTTGCTTAAGTGCTTTTTTAATTACCCGCTTACATATTTTGACCGCACTCTCTGCTGCGCCATTAGAGGCAGGATGGTAAGGCCCGGAGAACGTTTGTTCAATACCATTTTTTACTAAAAAATGTTTGAACTCAGTGCTAGTAAACGGTGGACCATTATCGCTCACTACTTGTCTCGGTAGACCAAACCTAGCCCAAATATCCCTGAGAACCGTTATAATTGCTTGTGCCGTAGTGCGTTTCATTTGAATAACCTCAATCCACTTTGAACAAGCAGCAACAATGATTAAATAAGTTAGTTCTGCCACTGGTCCTAAAACGTCGATGTGTAGGCGTGACCAAAGGCGATTTGGCCACGGCCATGGCTGTGGCACATGTTGGTGTGGCGCATCTGCCACCTTGCACGCCCTACAGACCGCCTCTACACCTTCATCAACCCCTGGCCACCAAACATAACTTCTCGCTAACGCTTTTGTCTTAACAATTCCCATGTGTGGCTCATGTAGTTCCTTTAGAACTCTATACCTACAAGCTAAAGGTATCACAACCCGGTGACCCCACAAAACGCATCCTAGTTCCGTATAAAGTTCATTTTTGCGATTAACATAAGGTTTAAGATCCCTAATCTCTACTTCCTGCGGTCAACCGTCATTAATATACCTCATAACTCTACTTAATAAAAAATCAGAAGAAGTTTCCTTCTTTAGAACATTATAGTCTAAAAGGAGTGCTTCAGTGGCAAAATGTAAATATGTTTGTTCTGGTAAATCATCATCTGCGTGCATCGGCCACATTTTGGTCTGTTTTTACGTACTCTATGTCAAAGTCATATGCTGATAACTTGATCGCCCATCTTTGTAATCTACTAGCTGCTGTACTTGGAATACCAGTGTTAGGTCCAAAAATGCTCACTTATGGTTTATGATCAGTGCGAAGAGTAAATTTTCTCCCGTATAAACATCAATCCGCAAAAATTATGGCCAGAGCCTCTTTATGAATTTGGCTGTAATGCTTTTCAGCAGAGGTGAGAGCCCACGACGCATATGCTACTACTCGTTCATCTCCTCCGTGTTGAGTGCGCTGCGCGAGCACGGCGCCCAGGCCGTGTGCGCTAGCATCACATGTCAACGTTGTCTCTAATGACATATCATAATGCGCCAGCTCATCCGTGCTGCATAACAACTTTTTAACTTGGTTAAACGCTAAGCTATGTTTTCTAATCCACTTGAAATATTAGCCTTTTTTAAGCAATTCGTAAAGTACACTTAAATATGTGCTCAAATTTTTAATAAATATTCCGTAAAAATTTACCATGCCTAAGAAAGACTTTATCAGAAACATTATTTGGATGCGGCATAGAAAGAATAGGTTTAATTTTATCCGCATTTACTTTCACTCCGTCTTTGCTTACAAGGTAACCTAAGTATCTTACTTCCTGCGTCAAAAATTCACATTTATCCCGCCTAATTTTTAACCCGTTCGACTTCAAAATGTCGAACACTTTGTCTATTGTTTGTAAATGGGTTTTTAAATGTTTATTTTTGATTAAAATGTCGTCGTAAAATATGACTACATTTGGCACATTTTTAAAAAGATTTATCATGAATCTTTGAAAAATACCGGGATTTGAAGCCAACCCAAACACTAGACGTTTATATTTAAATAATCCACGATGAGTATTAATTATTGTAAAGTTTCTAGACTCTTCACAAAGTTCTAATTGATTATAAGCCTGAGATAAGTCTTATTTTGTAAACCAAACATTTCCACAAATGTCACTAAACAAGTCGTCAATCTTTGGAACCGGGTACCTGTCGATCAACAAAGCGCGATTAAGTGTTACCTTAAAATCGGCACATATTCTTATGCTACCATCCGCCTTACGGGCTATCACTAGAGGAGTGGCCCAGTCAGAGTGGTCAACAGGCTCGATGACATCCGCGCGCAGCATAGCGTCCAGCTCTGCATCAACTTTGCCACGCAACGCATACGGTAATGGACGAGCACGACAGAATACGGGCTGCGCATCCGGACGTACACTCAGTTAACTGAGCCACCGGTGTACCGACCCAACGTGCCATCAAAAAGAGATTTATGCCTGGAAATAATAGTTTCTATCATTTTTGTTACATTTTTAGGACAATCATGCCGACAAAGTGGTAAAATAAAATTATGAAAAATATTTTTTTTTAGGGTACAGTAGGCGCTCAAAAGTGCATAAGCACGCTAAGAGTCGTATTGCTGTGAACACGCGGTGTAGTCCGTACATTTGTATGTGTAAACAGTCAGACGTCTGTGGTGTGAGTGCCGTACACACACCACAGAGAACGCAGTTTTGCACTACACACTGTCGTATCGTCACGGTTCACGGCGCCGCACTTATATTTCCATCACTTTTGTTAGCACGCATCATACGCGTGACCTTGGCCAGTGTATGGCATTGCTAAAATTCGAAAGTAAATTATATGTGCAGATAGCAGAAGGCGTTAAGCGTTGGTCTTAGATTCAAGATGGCTAACGTCCTAATCTCGTAAATCACAGCGCTGTTTTTGCAAATATTATTATTTTTGTTTACAATAATAATATTTTTAAATATTCCTGCCAATTTATTAATGTTGTTATTGCAATAAAGGGTTTAGAATAAAAAATGCGTGATATGTGATAATAAAAAATAAATAATATTTATTCGTCATATTTATTTCACTTAAGTATAGTTAACAAACTGCTACAATTATTTATCATTACTTCACCTGAATAATATGTGAAATAGATGTCTAGAAACTTAGAAGCAATTTGTATTATTTTGACATAGGTATTTAAATTTTGAAATGTTTTAAATTTTAAATGGATTTTTTTCACCATAAATATAAAGCTTTGATCATGGTCGAAGTAATTAAGCAATAAATAAGAATATTAGACTACTCAAAATGTAAAAAAATCTACTGACAAAATTTTTGATTTTAAGGTTAAACATAGGCAGTTATTTCAGCATTAATTATTTTAAATTTTATTTGGCTTTAGTAAATATTGGTTGGTATTGAGGTTATAGCTTAAGTATTCATTTTCTTTACGAAAAAAAGATTGAAACTAAACCTCAAATTTTAATCCTAAAATAATATTAAACAATTTCGGCCTATCTGCAAGAAATACGAGTACGACAAACACCCTATTGAAACGTGCTTAAAAAATTCGTTACCATAAATTCATGCAATAACGAATCTGTTGTTTATTAAGTTGGTACGGTCAATATTTTAAGGTCAAAAACGGTTTTCTAGCTGGTCTTCAGTGATGCAAGCCTTCAGAGTGCACGGCGAACGGTTCATAATGACGTGTTTTTAATAATTCAGCAAAATATCTCGTTGGTATGAAACCATTTGTTTCATATTCATTCACCATTTGACGTCGCTGCTACTCGATAATAAGCCCCTTCCTCATATCTCTTAACCCTCACAGTATTTCTCTAGAACAAAGAAAAACATTGTTTTTATTACACATAATACCTAATTATTTATTATTCACTAATCGAATTAAACCTTATAATGAATTTAAAACTTTAAAGGCATCTTCTCAACAATACCTCTGTTCTATCAACAATACCCTTGATTAAGATTTATGTTTAGTAAATTATGAAATATATAAATGATAACACTCACACTTAGTCCGGTTTCATTAGATATTCACTTCACTTTTGAGCAGCGCAATAATATTCTCTGATCTGATCTGATCTCTTCAATATATTTTATGCCTGCTTTTTGAAAATAATAACCACAACACTGCGCTAAATACTCGTCACCAATATTATCCACGAACCAACAATGTTCTATTAATTGAATACTCGTAACGAACTGCATCTACCCCACAGAAATCGAAATAATTTACTTAGTTTTCGTGGTCTACCTGCTAAACTTTAATATTTATGTGAACAAGACGGATGAAACAAAAAACGAATGATTATCGAACTAGTCATTGGTTGCAGACAAAGTGTGTGTGTGTGTGTACTGTACAACTTATAGAAGAAGGTCGTAAGTCAAACCGAAGTGTCAGTCTATTGCTTTGTGAGATTGCCAATGGACTTTTGGTCGGTACTGTACCTCCCCTACACGTACAGTGGGGACGTTTTTTTTTTTTCTGTCCCTTTTTGCGGGAAAATCGTTGAAAAGTTCTTTCAAAAACATTGTGTTAAAACCATTTTTGAATTCAGAGATCCATTTGCGGCCGCCGCATTACGGCCGCTACGTAGCGGCCGCCACATAGCGACCGCCATATAACGGCCGCAACATAACAGCCGCCACATAGCGGCCGCCACATAACGGCCGCCATATTACGGCCACCATACAACGGCCGCCATATTATGGCCACCATACAACGGCCACCATACAAAAGCCGCCACATAATGGCCGCCACATAACGGCCGCCACAAAACGGCCGCCACAAAACGGCCGCCACAAAACGGCCGCCACAAAACGGCCGCCACATAACGGCCGCCACATAACGGCCGCCACATAAGCTCTAAACGCTCTCTAGGGACCACCGACCTTAACGTTTCAGTGACAAATTGCGGACGCTAACGCATAACGGCCGCTACATGACGGCCGCAATATGACGGCCGCTACATGACGGCCGCTACATGACGGCCGCTAAATGACGACCGCTACATGACGGCCGCTATATGACGGCCGCTACATGACGGCCGCTACATGACGGCCGCTACATGACGGCCGCTAAATGACGACCGCTACATGACGGCCGCTACATGACGGCCGCTATATGACGGCCGCTACATGACGGCCGCTAAATGACGGCCGCTACATGACGGCCGCTATATGACGGCCGCTACATGACGACCGCTACATGACGGCCGCTACATGACGGCCGCTACATAACGGGCGCTACATGACGGCCTCTATGTGGCGGCCGTTATGTGGCGGCCGCTATGTGGCGGCCGCTATGTGGCGGCCGTTATGTGGCGTCAATGGTTTTAACACAATGTTTTTGAAAGACCTTTTCAACGATACCCCCCACACCAAAGGACATAAAAAAAAACATCCCCACTTTACACCCACTGTGGGTGTAAAGTGGGGATGTTTTATTTGTGACCACCAACCTTAACGTTTCAGTGACAAATTGCGGACGCTAACGCATAACGGCCGCTACTTGACGGCCGCTATGTGGCGGCCGTTATGTGGCGTCATGTAGCGGCCGTCATGTAGCGGCCGTCAAGTAGCGGCCGTTATGCGTTATGTGGCGGCTGTTGTGTGGTGGCCGTAATGTGGCGGCTGTTGTGTGGTGGCCGTAATATGGCGGCCGTTGTATGGTGGCTGTAATATGGCGTCCGTTATGTGACGACCGCTATGTGGCGGCCGCTATGTGGCGGCTGTTTTGTTGCGGTCGTTATATGGCGGCCGTTATGTGGCGGCCGTTTTGTGGCGGCCGTTATGTGGCGGCCATTATGTGGCGGCTTTTGTATGGTGGCCGTAATATGGCGGTTGTTATGTTGCGGCCGTTATATGGCGGCCGCTATGTGGCGGCCGTTATGTGGCGGCCGCTATGTAGCGGCCGTAATGCGGCGGCCGCAAAAGGATCTCTGAATTCAAAAATGGTTTTAACACAATGTTTTTGAAAGACCTTTTCAACGATACCCCCCACACCAAAGGACAAAAAAAAACATCCCCACTTTACGTGTAGGGGAGGTATCCCCTACACGTAAAGTTTAAAAAAAAAAAAAAAAAAATTTCATAATTTTATTTTACCACTTTGTCGGCATGATTAACCCATGCCAAATTACAACTTACAGACAGACAGACAGACGGACACGGCGAAACTTTATAGTTCCTACGAAACCCTAAAAAGAGCTGTTAAAGAGCTGTCTTGTACTGTATTAAGTAATTGTTCACGTCAAAGACAAAAGTTTGTAATCAATCAATTCACCAAAGTTAGTATAAAATCTCGCTAGACTTCGGATTTAAAGCTTCGAGGCGGATTATTTTAATTGCTCCAATCTTTAGGTTCAACGACATTTCTACTGAGCTCTTAATTACCAGAGGTTTATGGCGGTAATTAACGGGTCTTATTGAATGCTCAATTTTCATTTTAAGGGCTTGATGTACTTGTTAATAAAGATGCACATGCAAACAGAATAGAAGAACACGTACAAGAGTTTGTCAGTTAATTTTAATTAATACAACTTGGTTATTCTAAAATCATACCTCCGACTGTTTACAGCAACTCTCACAGGACTCAGGAGACTAATTTAAATACATATTGGATGATACACTTTAAATTTTTCAACGATTTGTTATTCTAGACTACAACCCTGGGTACAGTCAGCGTTGTGTGCAATTACATTTAAATTAGTCCCTAGCGATAGTTTCTATGGCGTAGTGTTTTAATCGTTTCATACATTGACGGTCTGACGTTGAGACCGGTACAAACTGTGGCACGTTGGTTCTTCAAAGCACACTAAGCTAACTTCACTAAGCTAGAAGCTTAGTGAAGTTAGCTTAATGTGCAGAGGTATCTATAACATATCTCTATTTCGCCAGTTATTTTTAAGTCCCTTGTAACAAATCGCCAATTGCCAACCTGCGGGCTGCAGCTAACAGTTATGCGGTAAATATCCTATACTTTGAAATGAGCAATATTTGTAGGTATATAATTATGTATTTATTTGTACTTACGGTTTCTAAAACGGCTCTAAGGATTTGATAAAAGTTGCATTAATAGGGGTTTACGGGGGCGAAAAATCGATCTAGCTAGGTCTCATATCTGGGATAATTCGTTTTCTCCGTATTTTCATCCGAACAAAGCTCGGTTGCCCAAAGTTTAGAACAAGATGGCTACCTTAGAATAATGACATGGCAGCATGGAATTAGTAAGTGTACTATCATGGCAGCATGGACTTAGTATGAACTATCCTATACTATTAAATGAGCATTCTCGAGCAGAGTTCGGTTGCCCAGGTACTACTTGTAGGTAATAAGAGTAATTTGTTCAAGTTTCTAAAGTCCTATCAAAGGGTCCCAATGGTTTTTACTTTTAAAACAATCCTCAAGGCCTTTGCACGTACCGTACCTCAAGTAGATAAAAAAATGATTAAAAAAATCTTAAAAAAAAACATTTCTTAATTTCTTTAATGTCTTGCCGAAACCTTTTTAAATGATCTTAAGCAAAAAAGGTTATAACGTTGAAAAGATCTTAATTCTTGAAACTTAATGATGTTCATTGTCCTTGGAAGGTACATTTTTCAGTTCTGTTAAAAAAAGTAAATGTTTATAATTTTATTTGCTTTTTCCTCGTCGCAACACGTCCAATGAAAATTTAAATTCGTAAATGTGTCCATCCGACAACGGTTTGAATTTGAATGACAGTATCATTTATAGAGTTAACAACAGCTGACAGAAAGTCATCCAGAATAAAAACCTTTTTATAAAAGCGAGTACCGAAATTCTCCGAAACACAACATTATTTATGAGTTACGCAAAAAATGGTGTACGAAATGTTTCCTAAAAATGTCACGATTTACAAAATGAACGAGACAAAGGACATGTCTGGTGGGGCAATGGACGTTTGCCTAGGTAGTCAAAACCAATGTTCAGTACTGATTGTTATATTATTATAATTGTCGTATTTTATAGTTTATCAATTAATACGTTTCAGGATTCAAAAACTTGCGAAAACTGGTCAAAATCAGGTTTATACGTTAGGGATTTTTCTTTATTATAACGCCATCTGTGAGTGAGCACATGTACTAATTGGTGTATTTAATATTTTGTTGATCTGAAATCAGATTCTGCAGTTGTTTTTGGATATTTTTAGTTGTGTAAGAAAAGTGTAAAGCACCTATTAAACAAGTGCTTTACTATTGTTTTATTAAATCCCAAATTCTTATGTATATTGAATACATAAATACACATAAAATGATATTTTTATCTTCTTCAATTCCGTATTTTGGTGTCTATCCTCAATACCCATAATATTATTTATATTTACCTACTTGTTGGTATTGAATTGGGATTAAAATAAATAAAACTATGTATTTATTGCCAAATAAATTCTTTTATTGTAGGTATACAGAGACACTTAAATAAAAAAATAGATGATGCGACAGAATGTCGCACTCATTACCCCAGAGCGTTGGGCTTATTTCTACATTGATACATATTTTTTTACAGCAGAGTTCTAACTACAGTTTGCATAAGTAGGTACGATAATCTTATCAAACCTTTCGTGATTTGTTCCTGCGATGGACATAAATAATTGATGTTTTAGGGCCATATGATGCTACACAAAGCGATGCTGACACAATAAAAAGTTTATTCGAAATTGGAGATAGTCCGTTTCGTAACTGGAGATAGTCCGTTTCGTAACTTAGGCCAAACGATATTTGTAAACTAGATAGAGGATCCCGGGATGCGATTCCATTTCTAGAAGGTTTCAATGACAAAGTATTTAAACCAGAGTCCTTTATGAGGCAACAGCAATTAACTTACTCACAGGTCAATCAAAGTCAAAAGGTTACGTTATGCAGATGGATAGTTGAAATAATAAATGGTCGCTTCAAAAGAGATTTTAAAATATTTCGCCTAAGATATTTTAATGTTGCTTCTCGTAATTTCATGCTTGATTTAAGAATAGCAGGAGCCATTCCACCCACTTGTTCAGGATAGTCCAAATGTTCAGCAAATAATAGAGCGTGTTGTTTGTAAAGAAAGTGGTGGCGACGGTGTTGATGATCTATGTTCCACGGATGGAACAACATCCTGTTGCAAGTCCTTTGATGCGTCATGAATCAGGCGTCGATTCGCTCGAACCCAACAGGCATGAATAATTGTTGCCATATCCTGAAAATATTATTAAAATACATTTTATTAAAAATGACATGACATAACTGGCAAAATGTGGGATGAGTTGACCTCGCCCAAATCCTTCGGAAATCGCTGGCGTGATGTTATATGTTTATGTTGAGTTTTACATGACAAACACTCCTTTAATCTTTCATGATCGTCGTTTCTATCGTTCGTTGTTCCAGATTTGAGAGATCTGTCCCATTCATTTAGCCATTTTCTTCCAAAGACTTTACCTACATATAATAAAAACGTAGTTGGGGAAAAAAAATATTCACCTGATAATTATTATCATTGGAAATAAGGGGTACTAAGGGGCCGTCCACTGCAACAGTATAAAAACGTCGGTGTCTTGGATTTCCGAGTCCGACTGACACACCATATCCACGGCAGACCATTGTATGGTCTAGTAATCTCCCACTCTCAGCAGCTTCGGTATTTAATCAATTAAAACAATCGTAACAAGCGTATCCATCTACCTAATAGGAGCTGGAACAATAGCAAATATCATTGTATTTATGCGACTGCCGTAGTATAGAGGCGTACCTGATTTGCTAACTATCGAGCGAGTCTCACTTGCAAGGGTAACGCCAGCCTCGACACGATATATCTGCGAATCCACTGCACAGCGATGCCACAATTAATGCACCTCATCATAATATCCAAATCAAGTAGCAAAACATAATCCTTTATGAGCAGCAATAGTAATCGTGTCTAGATGATATCAGTCCGTGTAGAATAGCAATAGTCGTTATAAGAAAATATCAATATCAGAAAATAATCGCACAGTAAGACGCAACTTGGAACTGCAAAGCGAGCAGAAACTGGTCAATTCAAAATAATATGTCAATGTCATGTCAAAGAAAAAATAAATACTTACTTTCATTTTAAGAAGTGGGTAATTTAAAAAGAAAACACTTTTGATGTGTACACAAAAATATGTTAGTTATATTGTCGTATTTTATACGCAATTACATTACAATAATTACATAAATACCTTAGATCTAAAATAAGCGGCTTATAGTTATTGTTCACACACTTTAAAGGTAATTACGGGATAAAATGGAACGTCAAAAACATTTTTAGTACTTCCCGTTAAAAATGGCGAGGCGGAAGTTATATTTGAGTACTGTTTTTTTGAGAATTATGTTGCGCAACCTCTACTAAATTTATAAATCCATAATAATTTAAATCTAAATTTTTAAATCTTACTGTAAAACCTTAGATCATGAACATTATCGTTTCAGACCACGACCAGAGGGCAGAAACTGGACATGTCATTTCGCGGCATTTAAGCAGTATATCAATCTGCCTAGCCTTTCCCAACTATGTTGTGGTCGGCTTCCAGTCTAACCAGATACAGCTGAATACCAGTATTTTACATGGAGTGACTGTCTATCTGACCTCCACAACCCAGTAATTGGGTAATACGTTACCCCTTGATTACACTTGTTGTCAGACTTTCTGGCTTCTGACGACCCGTAACGACTGTCAAAGATCCACGAATGACAGCCGGGACCAACGGCTTAACGTACTTTCCAAGGGACGACAACCCCGGCAAACGTAGCTGTTGTCATTTAGAAAGCAGTATGAAACCAAATAAAATTCCCTGTTTATTGTAAAAGATTCAGTATATTTTTAGCACGATTTCTAAGACAGATTAAATCCTTGTGAAGCGGTGCGTTAAACTAGAGTTTAATACCGAGACGAGGGAACGATGATTGTTTTACAGGATGTTTGCTTGTAAGGTCAATAATAATAAAATGGTTGTTATTATATTGCTTTGGGCTCTATGGAAGTTATGTTTATGTTAGTGATACATTTATTAAACAAGCAGGCCAACGGATATTGAAAGCCGAATATTAAGATAGTTTTGAGGCCTATTGAGAGTTAATTAGTTCCGTGTTTCCGTATCGAGATTGTTCAACTGTGAATGTTTACGGACGGATTAGATAGTTTGGAAACAATCAATAATAGTAGCGAACATACATATGTTAACACATGCTTTTGCCTTTGGGGGTTGGCAGAAACTATAGAACAACACGTGCTACGATTCCACACATTCTCCTCTTACTTCTGATTTTACATTCTTACATCTGATCTTATACCCAGATCTTATTACCAACTAGCTTTTGCCCGCGGCTTCACCCACTTGAAGGTCGGATACTATCTTACGGGTACGTACTACTTACCGGGATGAAAAATACTTATCCTATATCCTAACTCTGATCGTAGCCAAATATTTCTTCGAAATCCGGTCGACCGTTACGGCGTGAAAGGGCAACACAGACAGAGTTACTTTCTCAATTATAATATTATGTATATTTGTATTAGTATAGATAAGGTCAGTGTATGTCCTTCTAGGGCGATCCCCCGAATAGTATCAAATGCGGGTAAATTTAAATGAAATCATTAAATATATCAGAACTATTTACTACCTCAGAGACCTTGTTTCGCAAGGATTAAATTTGTTATGCGATTAAGTTGTTCTAGGTATGAATTTAATATAATATGTTATCGTCTTAAATAAACACTTTATCGGCCCTGGGTTCTAGTCTCTAGTCAGGCCCGGACTTCCGAAGCCATTTTCGCACCCTACGTTTTTATTTAGCTGAAGTACAACTACGATCTGCCTTTTACTTACTGAACGTATCCCCCAAGACCGGAGGCACGGGGCGGACCGCACCTGCCGCCCCTTAATCCACCAGTGTAACGGTGCAATGAGATTTTTGCAGAATTAAAGACATAGATTGGATTTCTCTATTAAATTTGTAATTATTTACTGGTTTTTATATCAATAGCAAATAGTAAATGAAATAAAGAAGCTACTTTTGACTCAACCCAACTGCACTATTCAATTCAAGTGAAATATAATTAAATTAACTTTTTCTCTCAGTGTATAATATTATTTCCGCCTGCCGTCAGGCAAGCAAGCTGGTCGGGGTAGGTGGGTGGGTGGGGCCCTTAGGCTGGCTGGGCTCCTAGGCCAGTGCCTTGTGTGCCTAGGCGTAAATCCGGGGCTGTCTCTAGTTGAAGCCTGCGAAAACCCGATTAGACTAATGCCCGTTTCCCTCCCTAAAACGGGCGTAAGCTATTTACGAGTTCTCTATACAAACTGGTTGAAACTTGGACAACGCTAACCTCCAGCGTTCAGCTGTGGTGCTCTGCAGAACACCCATAGTTTTATGAATATTTAACATTACCTATAAAAAGTTCAACACACATTTATGTTCCGTTTATTCATTTCAATTCTTATTCGATTACATTTTTAAATATTTCTTAAAATAAAACGGATAAAAAAACATTTAAAAATATAAAAAAATAGAGTTCCGCCGGTGTCGGGAGCAGGGTCCAAGCTACCGGTGGTTAGGGCTGCAGAGACAGGAACCTCCTCACAATGCGAGCCGTATCGAGGAGTACTGCCTTCTGAATCAGGCGCTTGATCCAACCGTCTAACGAGAGCCTCTAGAGATGTTGGTCGAGGCTTTCAGCCATCAGGCCATTAGCCGTTACGACAATCGGCACAATGATAGCCGAGCTCACATTCCACATGTCAACAACCTCGTGTGCTAAGTCGAGATGTTTTATTTGTTTCTCTTTCTCAGCTTTCACGAGGTTCTCGTCATGTGGAATGGTAACATCGACTATCATTGCGCTGCGCGCTAATCGATCTATCACTACTATATCAGGCTTATTTGCTACAATAGTCCTGTCAGTAATGATAGAACGATCCCAGTACAACGTGACATGGTCATTTTCGAGAACTGGGTCGGGCACATACTTGTAATACGGTACCTCAGAGTCCACAAGTTTATATTTCAAAGCAAGTTGCTGCAACACACATTTTATTATTATGGAGATCCATAAAAAGTAAATTATATTTATCTTTACTATTTATTCAAATGAAATGCGCAAGTCAATTTCACTACTTCACGACATACATACTCGTAGGTACTTAAAACGATAACATAATCATGCAAAACAACGCAAGCTCGCGGAACAATTTTGTATCGACAGCGTCGCCACCGCCCCGATCCGTCCCGATCTTCGCCGCTGGTTTCGTGCCCGCAACCTTAGAAGTAGAATCCTACAAATAAAGCAAGTAATACACAACACAGTGTGTCGTAACTGCTGTAGTTAACTGCAGTCTGTAAGGGTTTATTTGCAAGGGGATGTGCAATATTTGACCTACAATTGCCAACGGAACGGAGGGACGTTAATTACAATCCATGTTGATTTTGAAGGGTTCCGTAGGTACATCAAAAGGAAAAACGGATCCCTTAAGTCTCACTTCGTTGTCCGTCTGTCTGTCAAGACCCTTTTTATCAGGAATGCGTCCAAGTATCTAGTTGAAATTGATATTGATGAATCATTCCACTTTGTCCCACCAGGCCGCCCCACTGGTTGGCAAAGTGGACTAGTTTTGTGTGTACAAGTCAATGTAAAAGTAGGATTTACGTAATAAATAAAGGTAGCTAAAGAAATAAAGTTGTCTTTTGTACAAAAGGTGAAACGGAGCCTTGAGCAACGGTCAACTTTTAAAACGTGCGTAGCCTAACAAAGAGCCCACAGTAGGTACCTACTTTATTTTTAGTTTATAGCCTGAAAAGTAATAAAGGCAAAACGACGTCGTTGTCCTGAAGTAAACATCAATGTATTTAAACAAGGGTAAATATTACGTAATATGCTGACACAGCTGTTTATAATGTTCCTGCTGGTATGATGTATGACATGACAGGAATGGATTACCACGGTGTTGGCAGTGATTCTGCAGTTTGTGTCTGTTTGATGTTATTATAAAGTTCAAAATAACATTATATAAATAAAATAGGGATCCTATATACTGTGTAGGTTTTGTCAGGATGGTTTTACTAACCCCTGCGTGCCACGGAAAGGACGTTAAACCGTTGATCCTGGCTGTCATTTGTAGATCTTTGATAGTCGTTATGGGTAGTCAAAAAAATAATAGATTCTAGGAATAATAATCCAAAGTATAATTTAAAATACGCCTTTTATTGACCTGTACCCTAATTGCGTAATACACGATCAATCACAATTTGTTGAGATTTGAAACAGATTGGCTAATCCATTGCTTCTAAGTTGGAAAAAAAATCTGCTCAACAACGTAAATAACGCAATGAATGTTCTCGAACTGTCAAAATGGAACAAATTTTCATAATCGTTTACGAAAATAAGTTACTCAATTAGGGTACCGATACTGCAATCAATCAAACTAACCTCTGTGTCATCGCACTGTCGTCGTCGTCATAATTACAGCAACTACATAGCATGCGTTTTTGTCTGTCAGGACGCATTGATGCATGCCTCAAACGCAAGTTGAAAATGTCACAATTACGGTCCCGGTAAAGCATGCGTCAATTACTTATAAAATATAAGTTATGACAGCTACTCCACCAGCTAACAAGTCTACACGTGCTGCGTTCTTTGTCTTTCTTTTAATTTTCATTACACAAGGCTACATGCTCGTAATTCTCAAGCTTACATACAAGAAGATTAATATGTGTCTCAGATGCGACAAGGATGTGTTTGTTAAGAGCGTCACGTAAGGAAATATGATTCACAATTTCACAGGAACATACCACGTTATTATGTTAAATATTTTAACTGCCTAAACGTGATACCGGTAGAGTTTGTGCTGTTAAAACATTTTCTCAAAAAAAGATACGCCTTGTCCTATATTGAAGGCTACCCCAACTTACAAAAACCGACCAAGTGCGTGTCAGACTACGCACAATTAAAGGTTCTGTAGTTGGGATGAATTTATCCCAAAATACAAACTTGCCATTGTAGTTGAAATACATGTTCTCCCATACATTCCAACTGCAAATATAAGTTTGTACGCACAAAATTGATAGATTAACCATGTTATTTTAAGACCATAGACTTTTTATAGGTTTTCTTTGAGGAAAGAAGTATTCTCAGTATTTAAAAAAAAAATTAGGCTCAGTAGTTTCGGAGATAAGGGGGATGGTCAATTATCATCTATTGTCTTAAATATCTTTAAATGGGTTTATTTTAATATTATGAAAAAAAAAAATTTGAAATCCTCGCACGAACAAGCCCTTTAATTTGATATGTCACACGATACAGTTTATTCTTTTTTAATTTTCTTGTTTGCTCCCCAAAAGTGACCCCCATATTCAAAATACATTTATTTCAATTACACGTTCGTGTTTGGGTCACATGTGGGTACCAAATTTCAACTTAGATTCGGAGCAAATTGGCTGTGACAGATGGACAGATAGACAGACAGACACACGAGTGATCCTATAAGGTTATCGTTTTTTTCTTTTGAGGTACGGAACCCTAAAAACGAATATAAATACCTAGAAAAAGTATAACTGAGTACTTGTTTCAAGCTCGATAGTACTGATTCAACAACCTAACATGAAGTAAACGACGGAGCTCATTCCAATGAAGGGAACCCATTCGAACGGCTTGTTGTTTTTCTTTTAGTTTTACCAACGACTTAACTTAGAGGAAAAATAATAACTGTAGAGAACTAGGCTTCTTCTGTCCAATTATCCCGAACTAGACCTTGCAAGTGTGGCCCAGCAGTGGTGGCCCAGTGGTAACGGCCGCGACTTACGAGTTGTACGTCGTAGGTTCGAACCCAGACAGGCGCTTTACTTTGTGTAAATTATTTCATCACCACTGCTCTCAAAACGGTGAAGGAAAACATCGTGAGGAAACCGGCATGTCCTAGAACCGAAAATTCGAAGACATCTACCAACCCGAACTGGGCCTGCGTGGTGGATTACGGCCCTATCCCTCTCACAGAGAGGAGGCCTGTGTCCCAGCAGTGGGAACATTATAGGCTGATGATGAAGACCTTGCAATGGTAGATATTTCAGTTTTTCATGTGAGTCGGAAATAGTTTGACAGACTCCTTCTGGAGAGTAAAAAAGGCAGCGAAATTAATTCACAAGTTACGCGGGTACAGAAGCACCGTTGAGCAAAAGAAAACGTGCAAATGGCAAATAAATGCCAGGTCTCGACTACGTCAAATCACTGTATAACGAACTACATGAAGACATAGTGAACCCTGCCCACTTCTAAACACATATTACACTATACACACTAAATCGAAATCGAGCGCGAACATGGTGTTTTGGAACATTTTGGATGTTCCAAAACACCATATTCGCGTTTATATTGGCAGGTAGTAGGTACTAATATTCCATATTTTACTGAGGGGTTTGTGACTAAGTAATAACAGCCGCACGGGTCGGTCGATCAGGTTAAGCTACGCTTGCCGCGGTTTTGTCTGTTCGCGCTCGATTTCGATTTAGCTGCCATAGTAGTAAATAATACCCCAAAAGCTTTCACATGACATAAGTTTCGTCACTGTTGAGAGTTTGGTTCAGATACCATACTCCTTTCACACACTCTTAACAAATTAATACCTACTAGCTAGGTTACACAAAATTAACATGAACTGAACTTAATCTGTACCAAATTTTAATTAAGTTATCCTTACATAAAAGCGAAATATTCGCTCAGAGTCTCGAGGTAAACATTCGGTATTTAGTAATTCGTCAAAGCATGATTTCAAAGTTCCGTACATCGCGCTGTTGAACATTCTCAATTAAGTAATTCGTTATAGCAAAATTTCGAAGTTCCGTACATCGCGATTATAAACATTCTTAATTAAGCAATTAGTCATACTTAGCGTACATTCTAACTCATAGAATCTTTAAACTTTTAAACTTTATGAATACAGTATATCGGTATTTTAAACATCGAAGTTCAGTAGTACAATCAATATAATGCTGTGTAAACTACGTTCAAGAGCTGTCACTGTCAATATTCAACAAATATGATGTCACTGAAGAGCTATCTTGGCCGCGGTTTAGAACTGCTGATCACGTTCAGTTTCATTCGTGAAATTCAACCTGAGTTACACACCTACTCCCAATTTGCGTGGGATATCGTTCCAAGCTATTACCGAGTTATCCCTTTCTTTTCTCACATGTGTAACTACATCAATAACTTTTGAAGCTTGAATGGCTTTTAGAGTTTAGACACAACTGTTTTGAACTGATGATTTCTGAAAACTAATGGACATCTCCTCGTCAATGCATTGATATAATATTCGTTTTTTTTTGTTGTATTCCGATCGCTCATTGCTCGATACTGTATACATATTTAATCAAATTCTGTCATGTAATTTTGTTTTTCACGAATAAAATAATGTACTGTCTACAAAAACATAACTTAGCATGCAGACGAGACGCAAAATAAATTATCGTTACAAAAATTGACTTCACAGTACGCGCACAGTTGACTAAACCTCAACTTACTGAACAGCGATGTGAACATTTTGTACACGCAACGCAAATCAAGCTAGGCTTTCTGTACATCGAGATGTCATATTTTACTGGAAATGTATAGCTTGATGTGTCGTTGTACGATCTACCGAAATCGGTTCTTTTTTAATGAAAAACGTCTCTATTATTTTCAGATTCCGGTAACATATCGTTGGATTCCGCCTTCTGCGCGCTGATGGCACCGTCTCCACTTCTAGAACTCAGCAGCATATTCTTCTTCTTCGTGCCTGCTATTCTTATTCTCTGCTTATACGCGAGGATGGGGTATCATATAAGGTACACATTGTTAGTATTACTTTTTATTAATATTTTTTAATATAGCATAAGTTATACAGGCCCTGGCTTAACCCCCCCTAGATCCGGGGCTGTGTTATTGATCCCAAACTTAATAAACCAATACTTAATACACCCCTTTCAAAATACTTGAAAATGATATGCATACAAAGCCCCTAGCTAGACTATCCTTATCATTTTCATGTCAGTCATGTGTCCAGGCAATAGTTTGTAAGATGTTCAAGGGATTTGGAGTACACTTCAAGCTTTACATTTCCAGTATAAGCTGACCTTGCATTGTACAGAAATCATATACAATGCGAGATCAGTATAAACTGGAAAAGTATAGCTTGATGTGTAGCCGTGTGTACATGATGTAGTTATTTGAATCACGGTTAAAGCGTAAGGGTAGCTTGCGATATTTAAATTTTGCGATATTTAAATTTTCCTACAGTTTTTGCAATTTGTAGGTCTGTATCAGGTTGTATGTTGATCTGAATATGGTTCGCGACCGTAACACGTTTGTATTTACAGAATTATATGTATTAAATTTATCAATTCAACTCTCTAATTTGATATTATCGTGTTGAATGACTATTTCATGACATTTAAAGCCAATTCTAACTTTACTGTACATACATATTTGTAACGGTCAGACACTGACTTGCAAATTACAAAAAACGTAAGAAAATTTGCATTTCTTGGGCTACCCTGGCGTATCCTTCTTAAGATTCTGAATTAATTTCTTACTTAACCACCATTATAATCCATTTAGGGACGTCTTTCTATGCAGCTTTGTGATAAAGTCTTATTGGATAAGTAACATTTGTCCATAGATTTTGCCAAATTGTTTACTTATCTTTGCCAAAAAGTTAGAAAGAAAAACATCACGACGGTCATTAATTGTTATCTAAACAATTTTTCGGTCCGTCTGGGTTTGGATAGTAGCTTCTTTAACTTTTTGCAAAAGACGTGAACGTTCACCGAATGACCTTGCTCATTACGCAGAACGATATTTAATCATACCGAAAAAACAATTAAGGAACATACATATTGAAACACTATTTAATCACACACACTTATATTCAGGGAACAAGCATCAGTTTTCCATTACGTGGCTTAAAAGGCGCTTGTCGTGTTTGCGCCTCAGTGAACATTCGTTGGAAAATGAGTTCCCCTACTATTGTACAGTAAGCGCTCAAAAGTGCATGAGCACGCTAAGAGTCGTATTGCTGTGAACACGCGGTATAGCTCGTACATTTGTATGTGTAAGCAACACGATACACACACCACAGATAACGCAGTTTTGCACTACACGAAACAACAATATATTTCCGTCGCTTTAAACATGCTAGCACACACGCACTATGCGCGTGAACTTGACCAGTTAATGGCATTGCTAAAATTCGATAGTAACTTAACAAGTGCAGATAACAGAAAGCGTTAAGCGTTGGTATGGAATTCAAACTGCCTCAGGTTCTAATCTCGTAAAACACAGTGCGGTTTTTTGCAAATATTATTATTTTTGTTTTCGATAATAATATTTTTTAAATATTGCTGCTTTTTTATGTTGTTATTGCAATAAAGGTTTAAGAATAAAAAATGCGTGATATATGATAACAAAATTAAAAAAAATATGTTTATTCGTTATATTTATTTTACATAAGTTAAAAAACTGCTACAATTATTTATCATTACTTCAGCTGAATAAGATGTGAAATAGATGTCAAGAAACTTAGAAGCAGTATGTATTATTTTGACATATTTAAATTATGAAATATTTTAAATTTTTAATGGATTTTTTCACCATAAATATTAAGCTTTGATCATGGTCGAAGTAATTAAGTAATAAATAAGAATATTAGACTACTTAAATTGTAAAAAACTACTTACAGAATAGGTAATTTTAAGGTTAAATATGGGCAGTTTGTTTATATTTTATTTGTATTAATTATTTTACATTTTATTTGACTTTAGTAAATATTGGTTGGTATTGAGGTTAAAGCTTAAGTATTCATTTTCTTTACGAAAAGAAGATTGAAACTAAACCTCAAATTTTAATCCTAAAATAATACTATTACTAAAATAATATTAAACAATTTCGGTATATCTGCAAGAAATACGACAAACACCCTATTGTGTGCTTAAAAAATTCATTCCCATAAATTCATGCAATTTTAACGAATCTGTTGTTTATTAAGTTGGTACGGTCAATATTTTAAGGTCAAAAACGGTTTTCTAGCTGGTCTTCAGTGATGCAAGCCTTCAGAGTGCACGGCGAACGGTTCATAATGACGTGTTTTTAATAATTCAGCAAAATATCTCGTTGGTATGAAACCATTTGTTTCATTCACCATTTGACGTCGCTGCTACTCGATAATAAGCCCCTTCCTCATATCTCTTAACCCTCACAGTATTTCTCTAGAACAAAGAAAAACATTGTTTTTATTACACATAATACCTTATTATTTATTATTCACTAATCGAATTAAACCTCACAATGAATTTAAAACTTTAAAGGCATCTTCTGTCTCAACAATACCTCTGTTCTATCAACAATACCCTTGATTAAGATTTATGTTTAGTAAAATATGAAATATATAAATGATAACATTCACACTTAGTCCGGTTTCATTAGATATTCACTTCACTTTTACGCAGCGCAATAATATTCTCTGATCTGATCTGATCTCTTCAATATATTTTATGCCTGCTTTTTGATAATAATAACCACAACACTGCGCTAAATACTCGTCACCAATATTATCCACGAACCAACAAAGTTCTATTAATTAAATACTCGTAACAAACTGCATCTACCCCACAGAAATCGAAATAATTTACTTAGTTTTTTGTGGTCTACCTGCTAAACTTTAATATTTATGTGAACAAGACGAATGAAACTAAAAACGAATGATGATTATTGAACTAGTCATTGGTTGCAGACAAAGTGAGTGTGTGTGTGTAATGTGCGTGTCTACAGTATTGTAACAACTTATAGAAGAAGGTCGTAAGTCAAACCGAAGCGTCAGTCTATTGCTTTGTGAGATTGCTCATGGACTTTTGGTCGGTACTGTACATGTAATTTGTCAGTGTCGGACATTCTAACAAGATTTCTGAATTGTCTGTTCACTTCTGCTTAAGTTACATTGATATTTTTTTTGGGCCAATTCCGGAACAGTAGAGGAACCAAATGTTTTACGTCATAAATAGAGATGATTGTTGATCATGTTTAAACTCGAGTATGTTATTCGAGATTCGATGAATATTAGATGTAATTGGACTACTATAAAGGTGAGGACGTGTGGGATTCTATTCCTTTTATAGTGACGCACGTGTAACATACATTAGTTCAATAAAGGGTCCTGTTTTGGATTTATAGCTTCTTCTGGTAAACAATAGTATAGCGCAGGCTATAGATAGTGCAATCCAAAAAGACGCGCCCCATCCGCGATTACTGTACTGTAAGCTGAACTCTAGTACGGCGCGGAGCGGAGTGGGGCACGTCTCGTGGATTGCACTATCTATACCTGATGCAGTAAGTAAAAACACTAGAAGTAGAATCTGCATCTGTTTTGATGGCTTATTGATGACCAATCCGAGCGAATCGAACATTTTAATTAAAATTAGGTTTTCTTGAGGCGATTTGCACGAATTAGATTTATTTGTGGACGAATCGACAACTCCAGCTAAACGTAGTAGTAAAGTACACTGGCTCACAGAAGTGATTGATTAGGGTAAAATATTTTGAAATTAAATGAAACACGTCAATTAATCATATCTATATTTATAAATATCGATATAAATATAGCTACCTATAGCATTTCCAGATTTGTTTCAGAATAAATATAAAAACTTAAATACACGTGGGTGTACCTGCTACAGGGACACCTCTGCCCAACCCTTCGGGGAAACAAGGCGTGATGTTATGTTATGATATGTTAAATACACTTGTACTTAAAAAATACCTTTGTAAGCACTTTAGGAATGTTGATTTAATATCACATTACAATAACGACTTCTGGTTTGGAAAGTTTGAAATTACATCTGTGACTACACAAACACATATGCGGAAAATTATATTGTCATGAACATTTCTTTCTTTTTGTTTTAAATGTAAGTAAATAATTATTATTCTTTGAATGTAGACACAATTGAAAGTTTTTGCGCACGTACAGTCACGAGCACAAATAAACCTACACCTTACGTTTACGACAACTTACGAGCATAGTAGGTATTTTCGAAACCATACTATTAAGTATGGTCTTTTCGCAAAACAGAAATCGAAATTTCAAGAGAAAATCGCTTATGAATTTTGCGAAAAAGCTTTGTTGAAAATTGCCCATTTTCCTGCTGTATGGGTACTTTTTAGGGTTTCGTAACCAGAGGGTAAAACGGGACCCTATTACTAAGACTCCGCTGTCCTTCCGTCTGTTTGTGTGTCCGTCTGTCACCAGGAACCCACTCATGAACCGTGATAGTTAGACAGTTGAAATTTTCACAGATGATGGTATTTCTGTCGCCGCTATAACAACAAATACTAAAAAATAGAATAAAATTAATATTTAAAGGGGCTCTCATACAACAGACATGATTTTTTCCGTTTTTATAGATAATGGTACGGAACCCTTCGTCACACTTGGCCGGTTTTTTCTATATCTATGAATGAAGATCAAAATGTCTCAAAAAGCCTTAAAGCCCCGCCTCAAAAACGACCCCGTATTTCATGTTGTGTATTTAAATTTATGCTCGAGAGTTAAGGCTGGTGAAGAATTTACGTCGAAATTTTACATTTGCTGAACTTGAAGCCTGAATTTATAGGCAGCAATGAAACAAGCTGTAATTCTTGAAGATAGTGTTCTTGACGATATTTAGTATCCAAGAAAACGCAGACGGTACTTATAAAATCAAAAAAAAGACTATGTAACGTCCCCAGTTACATTTCATGTCTTAAAAAGCAAATGGAATTTACGGGTAGCAGTGAATCGGGCGGTAACTCTCGAAAGACAGTACTTGCTAAAAAACATAAAGTTGTTTTTGAATCCTGCAGTTAGACTAGACATGGAAACTAAAAACAGGTTGGCAATAAATGCACATTTCTAAGAATATAGAATCTTAACATCTTTAGATTTTTCCTATTTAAAAGCACAGAAACAACTTCGCGAAGCAAATTCAATTTGCCGTTACCTATTAACTATTAATAATTCCACGTGCAACATTTTCAGATTCTTTAAGGTCAACTTGGCCGGTTTAAAGAAGCATAACTTCGTTGAGTTACTCCATTAAGGAATTTCCGTTTATTTTGTAAGGCGTGAATGCTGAGGTTTTTGTTGGTGAGATTGACACCGCACTGCGCTTAATGTCGAAATTGGTGTTATAAGGACAGCTTTTTGCCGAAATGTCATGCCTCGGTACGTGATAAGTCAGTATGGTATGAATGAATGAATGAATGAATGATATTTATTTGCAAGAATATAGGTACATATGTTCTTAAGTACTATGGGTTTCACTATATTCGGCATTTCAGCCGTGCAAATATTTAGATTTACATCTTGGTTATACTTATAGCGTGCAGTAGGTACACATTTAACAATTAGCAATAAAATAAAATAAAAATACTAATAATAATTTCATAATTTTATAATTTAAATTTAGTTTACAATGCAATTAATAAAATTTGTACGATTCTATTAATTTAAAATAATAATTTATATTGAAAATAACGATCAATAATAATGATGTCATGTCAATAAAAAATAGTAAGAATAATGAAAATGTTTCAGTATTATGTAAGTAATGTCAATGTGTATATGTCATAATAATTATAATAAATAAGTTTTACATTTTACACTCAAAATATTCATTGATGGAATAAAAACATCGCTCACACAACCAGTTATACAGTTTTCTATTAAATTCTAAATTTGTAGTACTTCTAAATTCTTCGGCTAAGTGGTTATATATTTTCACCGGTATAACAATTTTTGTTGCATATTTTTAGTCTATTACGCGGGTAGATTCTGTATCTATGTAGAATAACAGGTGGAACTTTTACAGCCTTGTAGGATTGTTACCTTATTGTTCATCAGGCTATTCAGGCACGTAGATGGATTTTTTACCCGACTGCAGCAAAGCCAAAAAAAGGAGGGTAAGCGTGGTTTGTATGGTATGTATGTGTGTGTATGAACGTGTCCGTCTCTATGTTCCCTCGTAACTACAAAACGGCTGAACCCATTTCGATGAATAATATGTCGTTAGATTTGTCTTTATTGCGCGAGTGTCACAGAATATATTAAAATATTAAAAAAAAGTCAAAGTGATGGATTTTTGGCGCAAAATGTATGATTAAAAAATAAAAAAATCTTCCAATCCTATCAAAATAAAGGAAATCCCTTTATTTTGATAGGATTGGAAGATTTTTAAAGGTGATTCCAAAAAATGTACAAGTTATTTGTTTAAATGTAATTTGGAATGAGAAATAATAAAACAATCCCGAACTTCTGAAGTGAGTTCGAGGCCGTGTTTTTCTCTTTTCAGTTATGTATTTTTGCAGTCGGGTTTTTAGTTTTTTAAATTTATTACCTTCTTACACTTTGCTAAGCTAGTCAGCCATTTGGTAGCAGATAGACGGCCCATTTTCTATAACTATATACGTTAACGATTGTTTTTAGCATATCAATAATAGACTGGCTCTATTTGAAGCCCTGTTTGCTTAAATATTATAAACATTACAGTTTTTTCCTAGCCAATTTCTGAATGACCTTTCAATTGATTAAATTCGCAGTTTGCGGCAACTCTCAACACTTGTATTGTGGGTGTATAGGTACTAAATATTAGCTTTTATTAAATGAGCGTAGGTTGTACTTAGTACTACGATACATCTAGTTAATCGGAGTGTCAAGTTAAATCAAGTGGTTAACAAAATCCTCTTGAGAGTTTCTGTAAGTAATATCATATTTGTGGAGAGGTAATGTAGGTATTGTTGATTTTGTGTCGGGGGATTTCAAGAGATTTTCAAATTAATTAAGCCTGTACCCTAATTGCGTAATGCACGATCAATCACAATTTGTTTCGATTTGAAACAGATTGCCAATCCATCACATAATCAAATCATAAGTTGGAAAAAAAATCTGCTCAACAACGTAAATAACGCAATGAATGTTGTTGAACTGTCAAAATGAAAGCTGTTACTATTGTAACTGTGTTACGCAATGACCCTTGGCTTGGTCCATGCTAGAGCTGGTTTCATGATGCTAGGGAATCTTGAGACCGGGCGTGTAAGCATGTTATCGAGGCTGTCCAGGGAAAGGAGCACTGAGTTTGTTTTACAAATACAAAAAGATAGTAGTTGGTACCCAATACGCGTGCCACTCAAAGTTTGTTTGCATTTGCTCTTCATAAATGGTTTGTCCCGAGCGTTCATACGAGAAAATTAACGCTAAGTGGGTTGTTAATTAGTTGGGACAAAGCAGGAAATTATAGCGTGGAAACTATATCCAGCGGTGGAAATAATGTTGGCTGAGAGTAGATGGGAATTTGAAGTTGAAAGTTCGGATGGGTTCGTGTCTCGGTATTTTATTGGTGACAACATTATTAACAACAACATGCAACATCAGTATTAATATTATTAGTGTGTTTTTTATTTTATTAATAGTAAATATGTATATATGTACTTATTTAATTGATTCAGGCGTGACCTTGCGGAAATCCATTATAAAATCAGCGTCAATCTGCGGAAATCTGCCGTGTTCGAGTTCGCGACAAGTCAATCGTAACCCTTTTTTTTTTTTTTTTTGGGAAATTATCAAATAACTTCGCTCTGGTTGGGAGCGGGAGGGCGTGTCAGACTCTTACTGACTAAAACCCACCCGTGTTCCTTCGGTTGCCCTGTTGCCGGGGGCCACGATGAGGCCCTTATTCGCAGCCCCGGCAGGCATTGGCCCTAGCGGACTCCGTCAATTCTGCTGACATCTCTTTGAGGCGCACGTGGAACACAACGCACCGTCGACCCGGGCCTGGTCCTTATAGGACGGCGAGCTACCCATTGCTCACCGTCCGCAAGCCCGCGCCTACGGTGGCCGGAAATCGGCTCGTGATTCCCGCCCGGGGCGTCTCCTCCTGCGGCGGTTAGGGGCGTGAGGGCGTGAAATTTTTTGTTTCACCTCCCAACGAGGCATCCTCAGGATGACGATTGACTTCATCCTGAGGATGCCTCGTTGAGAGGTGAAACTCGTGTCGATTTCTTTCAGGGTTTTTTATGGCTCTTTAGAAATAGCTAAGTGGAACGTCTATTGTATTTTATGTATGTATGTTTAAGTCAGGGAAACAATTTTTTAAGTAAATTGACTTCCAAGTTTGTCCGTATTTTCAAATCACAACTGTCATTCTTTGACAGTTTTATGAAATGATAATACAGGGTCGAATTAAATTAGTTAGCAAAACTCGACAGACGTAATGAGTTTCGCTAAATGGGGTATCTACACACAATAAAACATTTTTTTTTAACAGATGTCTTTTAAAGTCGTACCTACTTATAGCTTGATTACTCTGAAATGACGCGCCCCACTACCGCATTTATGCACACGATAATGTGCATTTCTATGAGTAATGCGTGAACAAACTATACTAGAAGCACATTATTCTCATGAGCTTGAAGTATGAGTTGAGAAAATCTGTCAATTTGCTTGTCAATAAGTTTTCCTGACTGGGTATATACTCTCTGAATGAAAAGGATAAACATTCCTTTCTCAAGAGGTGCTTAAACTTTAATTCCTTGACTTTACAATTACGTATAGGTAGGTACAGTCTTACCTTCCAACTCAATCTGCCTAGCTTTTTCCCAACTAAATACCAGTATTTTACATGGAGCGACTGCCTATCGGACCTCTACAACCCAGTAACTAGGTAATACGATACCCCTCAGTCTTACCATCTTACAGTCTTACCTTTCAACTGAAGTTTTTCATCAAAGTTTGCTTTTACCACGATGCTGCAGACCGAATTTGATGCAAATTGATCACAATTTACTTGTTTTTAAATGCAGTCCTTCGTGTTTTCCTTAACGAGAATCGTCTACGAATCGTACTCGTACATCGACCCCTACATTCATTTATTTATTAGGAAAAATATCGGCACATAAAGACTCCCGTAGCCAGGCAAAGCGACGGCGCGACACGACACCACGTTAGAACAATTTCCGTGAAGTTTTTATAGAAATTGTTCCACCAGAGTTACGTCGCGCCGTCGCATCGCGCGGGAGCGTTAAGGGAAAATTTTATTTTCCGATATTTTACTGTAATTCTGGATGATAATAATTGGTATTAACGGCTAGCCACAAATTACAAGTCCTATCTCTTTATCACCCACTAGGCGATTGGACTTAAATGAGTAATTTTTTTGAGTTGAAATATGATCATTTTCTAGAACTAAATATCGCTGAAGGTGAATGTTTTGATGATTCCCTTTTATTAATTTTAAATAAGTTTCGACCAGAATTCAGCCACTTTGACAGTGTTAGCGTAGGCGTCCCAAAGGTCTTCCATAGTGCAGGTGTTATTGCACATAGAGCATGACAAGAGGTGAGACAGTGTGTGGTGTGGATACACAGTCGCACTGTGGCTTATTGGAATTCCCCAGACCTGACTTACTCTTACCTGCAGCGACTCACCTGGCTTCGAAGCCAGGTGTGTCTCTTAGCCGGGGCTGCGAATATGGGCCGAAAAGGAAATCGTGGCCCCCCGGCAACATGGCAACTGAAGGAACACGAGTGGGTTTTAGTCAGTAAGAGTCTGACACGCCCTCCCGCTCCACCCAGAGCGGGAGAAGTTATTCGATAATTTCTCACCCAAAAAAAATAAAAAGGTGGGTCTCTTAACCAACTAAGAAGTCTGTTACGAGACTTCCAGATGGGCCATGGTAGTTGGTGGCCTGCTGGAAGCTTTTCTGCGCGTTCAACATACTCAACTGGAACCCGAAATTTTTAATCGTCCCGTAGAAATACCATTAGGTACCTGGACGTTTGCATTAATTAGTTATAAATTTTCTTTTATTATAATACTTGAGATGGATTGACCATAGTGAAGGACTTAAGGGGGTATGGTCCATAGATGTATTATTGAAAACGTATATACAATTTTTTTTGATTTTTTTTGTATATTGTATAAAAAGTAGATACCTATAAAAGTAAATTTGTATGTCATCAAAATTTAAAAGAATCCATGGTATTGCCATGAAATTAGACTTTTATCTAGTCGCTTCCCAACAAAAAGTTTTAACCGTTATTCGTTCTGAATTTTTCGTTGTAATTTTCTAGGCCATTTCATAGCAATTTCACGTTTCAAAGACAGGTCAAGGCCTCAAAGATAATTCAGAATTGTCTTGTTTCCTGAGGATGATTAAAGGATATTACGAAAGAAAAAATCCTACCCTGCCTAGCCTTTTCCCAATTATGTTGGCGTCGTCGGGAAGGAAGATTAATAACATTATTACTAGTAAATGTACCTATAGCACCCCATTTTATTAATAGGGGGCGAGCCTATCGCTGTTCATCAGGTAAAAATTTCTTAGTGGAAAAACCCAATAAACTGTCGGGTGTTTTTTACTCACATTAATTTCTGTCATAAATCCATGGGTTTCTAGTACGGTCCTACCAGGGTTGCGGGAAAGTCTGAAAGGGATATGGTGGCCCCTGGCAACATGGCAATTGAAGGAACGCGGGTGGGTTTTAGTCAGTAAGAGTCTGACACGCCCTCCTGCTCCGCCCAGAGCGGGAGAAGATATTTGATGATTTCCCACCCAAAAAAGAAAGGGGTTTCTGGTACACTAATAGGTGTCAAACCCTTTTTTTTTCAATTTAAGTATGCATTGTAAAGTGCTAAATGCTCACTGTATCACTATCAAATGTATGGTAATGTAATTTTCTTGTGGACCTGAAACGTAGACCTGGGCGTTCAGTGACATTAATTTGCGAGTACCAAGCTGTTGTTAATCAAAATAACTGTATAATTTGTGATAAACCAGAAGATGTCCAACACCTCCTTATAGATTGTATTCGTAATGACTTTGAAAGGCAACATTTATGTAAAAAATTAAAATTAAGTGCATTCGATTTGGGTAAATTTCAAAGTATTCTGGCTTACCCTGCAAGCAATAAAGCTAAGCTTATTTATAAGTTCATATTTTAATAGTCTTAAGAAAATTTTGTAAGTAACTTACTTAAGGAAATGATGGGGCTGACATGACCTGTTAATGGTACAAGTCCCTAATAAATAAAGAGAAAAAAAAAAAAAATTGTATCTCCCTACAAGATCTATCAGAATACCAGCGCTGCAGTTTTTTATATTGTAGCGTTATGCTGAGATAGAAGCCTTTTTGGCCTCGCACGGGTCGTTATTATTTTTGTTGTTAGTTTAAAATGATTTTTTTATTCCTTATTACTGTTTGTATTTCCTGTGCGTGTCCCAAATAAAATATTTTTCTTTCTTTCTTTCTTTCTTCCAGCTACTATTTACAGGAGTTCACTAATTTGTTTGTAAACAAGTCAATCGTCAGCTAATGAGACACAATTAATTATCTAGTTGTTCTTTTGAAACCAGAAGTTAATAGCCGTGTAAAACCACTTCCATATACAAAAATGCAACATCTACCAGATCAAAATATACCAAGTGGCCGAGTTATAGTTTTAGCTATTTTGTAGTTGGTCTCTTATTGAAAGTTATTCATATTTAAAAGTGTTTTCTCCCGAAGGATTGCCAATGAATTCTCAAAGTCGGCTTATACAACGACCGACTATCTCTGTATAGGGAAGCAAAATTCGATAAGAATATTTACCAAGAAAATGAAAACATCACGTCAATGCAATACGTGTCTTCAGAGCTTAAAGATTAGGTAACTATCGTCTTGTATTCAATACGTACTTACGATGATTGAAAGATACTGAAATATCGCTGATGCAACGTTATTGAAAACTATTCAGCTGTTAGAAATATAACCTACTTTACGTCGTGCTACTTTTTTTTTTCTTAGTATGAACGGCAACAGCGCTTTCCTTTAACATATCAATCATCTTAACGTTACTATTACTAAATATAGAAACTCTCTGGAAAAGGCTTTCCAGTAGGTACTTTTTAGGTCAGTAGTCCTTTCGATCAAGTTGTATAAGCATTTATTTTTGGTGACGACCTAAATGCATAGGTCGAGTATTAAAATAACTAACTTGAATTTAAAAAAAAACAGTGGCTCTCTGGGAGTACCGACAAAAGTGAAAACTTGAAAAAAAAATGGCACCGTGGTAATCCACGCGTTGATGTCTTTTACTCCACGGTGTCGGTAAACTCAGTAACAGTGTCGCGAAATCAATGGTTTAGTCCCATTTCAAAAATGCCCAACGCGCCTAAAGAAGTTTTCACTTCAAAAGTATTTTCGACGCTATAATGTTGTTTATGTGCTTTAGGCGTGTACGCACGAACGAACAAGAACATGGTGGACACGAACGTCGCGCACTTTGTTCGCATGTGCGTACCACTAACGAACATCAAACACTGTGTTCGTCAAAAATGTTTACATTGTACTGATCCAATTTTGAATTCCAATTTCAAATTCGATCCAATTTCGGCTACTAAAGAGAGTGGGGTGGTTGAGCGCGAACACATGTCGAACTGTGTTCGTATGGTGTCCGTGTTCGTTTTGCTGATTTACGTCCACACGTACGAACCAAATGTTCCGTGTTCGATGTTCGTGTTCATCATCTTTTGTTCGTTCGTGCGTACACGCCTATACGACCGAATTCATCGCCTTCGGAACCGGAGAAGCGGTTACCTTATCTGGCCGACATACAGATCCTATTCCATTTTTGTTTTTTCTGATGGATAGAGTGCCTTTCCATACAATTTTTTTTTTTACATAGGACTCGGTTGATAATTATTCTCCGAATGACCAATGTATAAAATTGAACTGAAATAGATAACTTAATAATCTTATTGTTCACAGATCGACTCGTGTGATGGAAAAAACGAAGATCGGCTTGCTTAACGGTCACGTGCATGGCGAGACACGACAGGCGAAATCTAGGAAAGCCATCATAAGAATGCTAGGTAAGTTTTTCCAAGTGAATCTGGAAAATTACTCTAGAATCCAATACTTTGCGACTTTTAAGCTAATTTGAACTTTGAAGTAAAAGTTATTGTTCTATAGAATTAGATTAAAACTAGAAGAACCTCAGGTTCATTATTTTAATTTAATTCGATGAATAAGCTGTTCGCTACCGTCTATTTTGGGGCAAGCCATTATGTTGAAATACTCAACAGTTACTGCAAACAAAAAACTGTACGTTGAACATAGGTTTTAATCTACTGTCATATCGTAAAATTTGAATTATAACATTCAAAACAAGTTAATATTGACATACTTTATAAACACAATACCGAAATTTAAAAATTTGTTACGCGATTACTCCACCAATTATGAATAGATTTTGATGATTCTTTTTTTGTTTGGTAGATCATACTTTAGAGGTGGTCCCATATAAATTTTATTAACTTAGCTTGGGTAGTTTTTGAGTTAGCTTCAATAATACGTATTTTTTCCCACTTAGCATGACTTCCTGTCACTGTTATTTACATAGCAGGTAGTGGTATTCGAATTTGTGTGGGGTAGGTACCACAACTACCTATTTGACAGACAGGGCTGTCATCTACCCCGGTCACCAAGGAGAGTGGAACCGGCGAGAGATGTCGTGCGGTGTCCCACAGGGATCGGTCCTGGGGCCGCATCTGTGGGACATCGGATACGACTGGGTGCTGCGCGCCGACCTCCCTACTGGCGTCAGCGTCGTTTGTTACGCTGACGACACGCTCGTCCTGGCGCAGGGGAGGTCGTACCAGGCGGCGGCCGACTTAGCGACACGCGGGGTTGCGACAATCGTCGACAGAATCCGGCAGCTGGGACTCGAGGTGGCCCTGCACAAGTCCGAGGCCATGGGTTTCTATGGTCCTCGTAGTGCGCCACCGTCGGGTTCCCAAGTATTGGCGGGAGGGGTTCACATCGGCGTCGAGTCGACGATGAAGTATCTGGGACTCGTCCTCGATAGCCGGTGGAACTTCGTTGAGCATTTCCGACGTTTGGCTCCCAGACTGGACCGGGCCGGGGCTGCCTTGAAGCGGCTCCTGCCCAATCTGGGAGGGCCAAACGCCTCCTGCCGGAGGCTCTACGTGGGGATCGTGCGGTCCATGGCCCTTTACGGGGCGCCGGTGTGGGCGCCTTCATTGAGGCGGCAGCCAGGCCGCCGGCTGAACGCGTCCCAAAGGGTCATGGCCATCCGGCTGGCCCGAGGATACCGCACGGTCTCCTGCGAGGCGGCGAGCCTCCTTGCCGGAGTACCGCCATGGGATCTGGAGGCAAAGGTCCTCGCGCACATTTGGGAGTGGCGCGAGGAGGCGAAGCGCCGGGGCTTAACTCCGATGCCGCAAGAAGTCGCGGCACAGCGGACAGAGCTCCGGCGGGATCTCATGGCGGAATGGAGAGTGCGATTGTCGCAACCCAGCGCTGGGCACGCCACAATTGCGGCGATAAGACCCCTCTTTGAGGAGTGGCTAGAGAGGCGCCACGGCGTCCTCACCTTCCGCCTGACGCAGGTACTCACCGGACACGGCAGTTTCGGGAGGTACCTGTTCAGGATAAAGCGGGAGGAAACGCCCGGGTGTCGTCACTGTGTGGATCGCCCGGAGGACACGGCGGAGCATACGGTGGAGGTCTGCCCGGCTTGGGCAGGGCATCGCCGTGTCCTCGTGGATGCGATCGGCGGCGGTGATCTCTCGCGTCCGGCCCTGATTCGGGCCATGCTACGGAGCGAGAGGAAATGGGAGGCCGTCACCTCTTTCTGCGAAGCAGTAATGCTCGCGAAGGAGGAGACGGAGCGCGTGAGGGAGAGGCAAATTTCGCGCCCTCGCGCCCCTAACCGCCGCAGCAGGAGACGCCCTAGGCGTCGGGAATCGCAGGAAGATTTCCGGCCACCGTAGGCGCGGGCTTGCGGACGATGAGCAATGGGTAGCTCGCCGTCCGATAAGGACCAAGCCCGGGTCGACGGCGCGTTGTGTTCCACGCGCGCCTCAAAGAGATGTCAGCAGAATTGACGGGGTCCGCTAGGGCCAATGCCAATGCCGGGGGTTCGAAGAAAACCGATAGGGAAATCGTGGCCCCCGGCAACATGGCATAGGAAGGAACACGGGTGGGTTTTAGTCAGTAAGAGTCTGACACGCCCTCCCGCTCCACCCAGAGCGGGAGAAGTTATTTGATAATTTCCCACCCAAAAAAAAAAAAAAAAAAAGGTACCACAACAAAAAAGTGAAAAATTAAAACTTTTCACAAAAAAAAAACAACCGACTTCAAAAAAAAAACACTACAAAGTGAAAAATAACTTTAATTTCGGAAGTCGGTGACAAAGAACGAAAATTCAAAACCATTGACACCGACTTCCGAAATTAAAGTTATTTTTTACTTTGTAGTGTTTTTTTTTGAAGTCGGTTGTTTTTTTTTTTGTAAAAAGTTTTTTATATTTAGTAGGTTCAATCCCAATGTATGAGAGTAGATAAAGTAGTGTATGAAACTGCACATAACTTGGTATTAAAACACCATTATGCAACAGTTTCATAAACTACTACATATTATACTATCTTCTATTAACCAATAAAAGAGAAAGTGCCATAATTTTAAATGACAATTTATATAATAGATAATAAGTGCTTCTGTGAGGCCTTATCTCGTACGCTCCTATTTTAAACGTAGGTAATATCGTTTTGAGCTGTCTGGCTGGACCTTTACATCGTTGTAAAGTACCATAAACTTGTCTAGACACAGATTTTGTGTCCCCTCTGTAAGCCTAAAGATACGAGTGTAAATAAAATGGAAAAGTATTCAAGATGTTTAGACATATTTATTTGTTCCCTTTTTGTTACATATTTCTTATGGTCCTTCTTATTTGCTAATACTGCTGCTATATATGGCTACAAAAAGTGCGGTGTGGCACGTCATTAGTCTGCGATAGCTTGCAATCTTATGTGAAGTGATGTAGTAGGACTTTTGCAAAACGGTGCGGCCTGCCCATTTGGCCAGGCCAAATAAATAATCAATAATCAAATAAATAATTGAGCAGTAAAATTACTGAACGGGCAGTTACGTGTGGGCAGTTAACAAATCGGAATTAGTCGGTAAGAAATCTAACTTGGCAGTAGCGCGCGTCGGCCACTGCCGCTCGGTACGCTCGCTCAGCTCGCGCGTACCTCGGTCACAGTTTTAACCTAACCTATGAACTGCCGAACTATCTAACTAACCGCCCATTCCAACATTTTTACTGCACATTCATTTATTACATACACTATTTGAGTATTTTTTAATTGACATTGTAAGATGAAATAACCTATCAATTTTATTTTTATTACAGTTCATGTTTTATTGCCACACTAATTTACCGACCCCCAAAAATTTTAATTACTGCCTGTTATTTTTTCAACTGATCATAACAACCTCCCTAATGTTTAAATATCAGTCGTAAAAATTATTACCTTTAATAAAGCAGCTGACGTAGCTGAGGCATTTAATGAGTTTTATGCCAACGTACCTATAACTACGACTCGCTCCTTAAATTCGCCCCGTCTAAAGATGAAAACCTTTTGCATAGTAGTGTGGCTAAATGTAGTCGGTTATTTATAACATGTTACATCTCGTGATGCAGTTAAGAAGAGGCTCCCTAAATTGTATGTTAATTTGCATTAATATTCTGAAACAGGCACGCAAACAATCAAAATTGAACTATAGTACCTATATGATTTATTGGATTTTTTTCTTTCCATTTACAAGACAGTTATGTAATTGTAATATTTTCGCTAGATTCATTTTTTATTCGAACATCATGTGTGTTTATGTCTAAAATAAGTCTTCACAGTAAGAAAATATAGTTTACTATCCAGCTACAACATATTTTTTCTCTAGATCAATTATTACTTTAGTTATAAACGAAATAAGAATTGAGACTTTACGCCATTTAGTTTTGTGCTAGAACATGATCAAAGAGCGCACGCGATATTCAACTTTATTATTGATGTGTTATGCACCCTGTCACTCCACTATGTGCTAAACGCTAGTTTAGCACATAGTGGAGTGGCAGCTTGCGTGAAAATTGTCTTTAGAGTGCCTGGTTTTAAAGTTTTTAATACACTTAAGTCTCAAAACACCGGTGATTGTTGGGGCATCTCCATTAAACTTTAAAGTAATATAATAGATAACGTAAATCTAGCTGTTACTTTTAATAAATGTGTTGATTTAGGAATTTTCCCGACCCACTGAAGAGTATAAGTAAAGCCATATTTAAATCAGGTAATAAAAATAATGGCTTAAATAAAGACTTTCGTAATATTACTTTTATGAATCCATTTTTAGAAGTATTACTTAGCTGTCAAATACCACAATCAAATATATTCGTCATCATGATAAAATATTTTTTTCGTTTTTGGGTGATTTTACAAAAAGCGAAATAACTTTTGTTATTTGCAAAATGAATCAACCAAGTACCTAATTAATACATATTTGTAAACGATAATAATCAATTGGAACATATTAACAAAGCTGGATCCAATAAATATTCCATTTATTGTAAAACCTTTCAAATAAAAAAAATCGAAAGCTTTTAGTTTATTTGCTTTAAGGTTTATTCGGGTATCGGCCTCTTTATTGGCGACTATAAATTATTTCCTACGTTCGTTTTAAAAACGGGACATAAAAATGCTGTAATGGCCCACAGCCCAGAGGTTACCCGCTACTTGAGCACAAGGTTTAAACTTGGCAAGTACCTATCTAAGTATATGATTTTTCCAATTATGGTAAACAATAGTAAACATAAAATAACACGCCTGTGTTCCCCGAAGGGTTAAGCAGAGGTGTACCTATAGTACACCCACATTTCGCCAGTTATGTTTAAGTCCCGTCACCCGTGTACGAGTTATGTTTAAGTCCCGTGTAATAGACGGAAGGGATCCTCCCTTCCGTCTATTACACGTCTATTGCCTGTCTAGGGGGTAAGTAATAGATGATATAACAACAAAATCTCTAATATTAACAACATATAACAACGGAACCTATAATTTTATTTAATATAGCGATTAGTTAATATAATAAACGATTGATATAATTTTAAAATAACATTTTTTTAAAAGCATAACATACATTAAATATAACATCATTTGACATAACATACATTAAATATAAAATCGTTTGACATACCACTCAAAAGATATAAAACTTATTTGGTCTAATATGATGAAAACGCCTACTTAAAAACACAAAGCAAAATTGCATAACTAGTAACTAATTACCACCTGTGCTAAGATAGGTCGACGGAGCCCCGCATCGCGGGGCTCCTATTTCTGGGTGGTTTAAAAAAAATACCCACGAAGGTTAAGGCGGGAGCTCCGCTTCGCTTCGCTCCCGCCTTAGCCTTCTAACCTAACCTATCCGAGTCAGGGTACTCTGAGTCGGGGTGTTAACCATAATGACGTTTTTTATATATATTAAACGTTAGACATAATGATTTTCGATTAAATAAACAATATACATATTAAACGTTAGACCAAATGGTTTTCGATTACATAAACGTTATATCAAACAACGTTATACTAATTAAGTTTTAGAATAAATAAATATTATATGTAAAGAAATTATATCAACAGTTGGTATATCTCACATTGATTATATCTTATGAACGATAATAAAATGAAATTAGACCAAATGAGTTTATACGTTATGAGACGCACCCCTGTCTAGGATATACAAAATGCCTGATTTTTCAGAAAAATGCCAGTCCATTGTTAAAGACATAAAATAAATAATACGCCACAGAAGTTATTTTAAAGACTAACATTTATTTAAAATGAAAAGTATGAAACAATTTACGACCACTAAACTAATTTAGAATAACGAACTTACTACAATGAGTGACATTTTTTGGAATAAAAAAAAAAATGGAACAATACGGTGCAACTTATAAAATAAATGATCTATCGCGATGAAACAAACTCCATAACGATTGGAAGTAATTAGGCGAGCTCATAAAATGAAAATTGTGGAAAAATAACTACCCTCAATTGAAAATAAACATGTTTTTTTTTAGGAAAACTCTGGTGTTTTTTTCATTTTTTTATCTATAATCGTAAAATTTCTCAATAAGACGCAAAACAGAACAAAAAAAAAACGAAAATTTATATTTAGATTTTTTTAAATATTTTTTCCGTCGATAATATTAAGCATAGATTACCTGATTTCGATATGTGCACATTAAAGACTCACACTGTATACCTATGACATACATGTAGATATAAATATATCTTTCGGATAGACCAGGTACATCTTCGACTACCCTACTCGTAACTAAATCGTTCTGTAAGTTTCAACAAGAGGATCAAGTTCTGGTCGGCATTTGCAATATACTGCAAAGTTTCAGCTGTTGGAAACTTCAGGCGATTTGAACCGTGTCGACCGTATTACTTAGCATTGAAGTTTGAAATGTACAGCAGTAGGCACCTACTGAGTGAATGAACGTGTAATGGCATTCTTAATCGATGGCTTACCTAAGTAATAAATACCTATTTTATAGGTAACAATTATGGGAACTTTAAGAATGTTTTCAGTATCGAAAAAGCGGTCTTGAACTTGATTAAAATAACGTTATTGTCGTAAAACGTAATTGTTACATTAACATTTTCGATATAGGTATAGAATTTTTATTTTCTTATCGGCAATCCTCGTGTTTTATCAATCGTCGGATTTCTATCAGTTGCCCTTTGCACTTGGTGCCAACCGGACGCTCTCAATCGACTTGGAAGTATGTAGAGTTGTTAGTAATCTTTTAACTTAATATAATTTATTTTAAAAATGGGGGAAAGCTGCTAAAGTCACAGGCACGACAGATAGGAAAATAGTTTTACAGTTCTATATAGTTCACACGGAAATCAAAACAAAACAACAATAAAGTATTTAGTTCTGAATTCAAATTATTATACACGATAAATCTAATAATTGATGGACATGGAAATTAGCATTCGTTTGTATTCGGAAATGCGATGATTCCCGAAGGACATTAAGAAAATAGAATACATGTACATACGTAAGTATTTTTATGGACTAGTAGGTGCTCAAGTCTAATAGCTACATATTTTGATCAAACAGATATAGGCTTCTTTATGTTATAATTACTTTCAGCTCAATAACAAACAGACCAACACATTCAAAATTGTTGTTTATTCGCGTTCACAAACATACCTATAGTGCTATTTAAACACACTGAAACAATTTGTCGATTGTTGGCTCGAGCTTTCGACAATTGCCAATTTATAGTGTTGTGTTTTCCTATTTGAATTGCAAACAGCTGATATTTGTATAGGTCGGAATATTCTATTCAGAAATTGTCAATGTTGTTTTTGTATGACTCAAACTCAATCAGCTGTGTTAATTTTTGAGTTTTGAATGATACTACACTGCAAATGTCATCCTGTAAAAGTGTTTTGTTTGTTCATATACATAAAAAAAAAATAAGTAAAAATATTTTGAATAAGGAACGTCCTTTATTAAAATTATAAGTACTTTTGGCAGTAAATGGATAGTAAGTACCCATCATAAAGAAATTGGGACAGAGTTTGTATGAAATTATGTGCCAATTAATTTGACGGAGAATCACCTTCCAGCTAAAAGAAGATATTATAATTTACCTATGAAGTCAAGCCTGCGTCTCAGGGATGTTGAAATACCGTTAAATATTTTAATTTTGGCTCCGCGTTCGATTAATATAATAATCAGGTAAAAATTAAATAGCTGCTTTAAAAATCCCTGTAGCCTAGTATCGGGAACAGTTTAGTCAGGGAGAAGAACCTGTAATAAATTATTATCATTTACATACAATTCAGTCTAAATATAACTCGATTTTATTTATTTATTTGAACTAACTCGTAAATTAACGCCACCAACGAACAGTGTTCTTGGCGTAAGCTAAAGGGGCATTGTTTATACATGCAAATTGCTGCCGCCCACAACGGTCAAGGTTGTCGAGAAAAGTGTCAGCTTTCTCGTAGTAACTCTAAGATTAATTTATTGATGTGAATAAGTACTCATACAAACAAAATTGACTGTGCTAAAGTACGCAACTCTTTACTAATAACAGATATTTAGTAGGTGTCTACTTTGATAAAAATATGCTATGCTGTCGCCTGTCAGCGGATAAATTAGAAATCAGGAAATGCAACTCAATGGTCAGTTTTTAATCCGCAGGCGAATGAATGGTGTTTGGTTCGATTCATTTCCGTTGCATTATTAACTTTAGAACCTTAGAACTGACTCTTAGCCTAGCACATACCATATTTAACCCAGAAAGAAAGTTTTATTAGTAGGAGAGGACAGTTAACAAAAATGCTGAAAATAATTCTATTAGCCGAATTGATCAAAATATCGAATAGAGAGCAAAATTCTAAACAATTTATCGAAAACCAATCATCTTGTAACAATCTCCTCGATTGGTTATTGAATTATCAAAATTAGAACAAGCGAACCGGATTAATACAACAAGCTTTATTAATCTCGGTAATCCAATCAAGAAATTTAGAATTAATTACACAATTTAAAGTAATAAACTGATAAATATTTAACTCCCGAAGGAAAACCGTTGAAATAACGATAAAAGGATTCGCATATTAAGCCTGAATAATCTAGCAAACTACTTAGGGCTACAAACGGATCAAAGATGGCTGAAGTTTTGGTTCTGATACGAATTTTAAGTTGCTTCGCCGCAGTAGGAGACGCCCTGGGCATCGGAAATCGCGAGCTAATTTCCGGCCACCGAAGGCGCGGGCTTGCGGACGGTAAGCAATGGGTAGCTCGCCGCCCGATAAAGACCAGGCCCGGGTCGACGGCGCGTTGTGTTTCACGCGTGCCTCAAAGATGTCAGCAGAACTGACGGGGTCCGCTAGGGCCGATGCCTGCCGGGGTTGCGATGAAGTCCGAAAGGGAAATCGTGGCCCTCGGCAACATGGCAACTGAAGGAACACGGGTGGGTTTTAGTCAGTAAGATTCTGACATGAAGAGCGGGAGAAGTTATTTGATAATTTGGTTCCATCTCAAAATACCAGATTCTCAATATACCAGATTACTTACAGTCGAAAACAAAGGAGATTGTTTTGCATCCATACATCGTTCGCCCCAGAGATTTGTTCTTATGGAACAAATTTAACTTATAGAGATGTATTAATGATTCTAATGATTATAATTAACTATAAAATCCACGAGTGCGAAGCCACGGGCAAAAGCTAGTTGTGAAATAAAATACTGGCTGGTTTTTCTATAATACCTATTTTGTTTTATTGACATTTATCTGTGATTTACATTGTCATGACATTGAAAAGTCTTCTTAATTCTTAACGTTTCTGTATTTGATTCATTTCTCACCCAAAAAATAAAAAAAAATAAAAATAGGGGTACCCACCCCCCTAGGGCTTTGTTGTTTCTGAATTCACAAATCTATCAAGCACGTAATTAGAAGGGACAGCGAATAGCTTTCGTAATGACGTAAACGGACACGACTAAACAGCTCGCTCATAAGCTGTTTAGTCGTGTCCTAAGCAGACTACTTGGTAGGTACATGTACCAAGATACAAATAATACTATTTTTAATCCAGATCAGTGAGCCAAATCTAATCCAAAATTTGAGTTACAAACATCCAAACTTTCAGCCTTTCCTTCACTACAGGATAAATCAAGCAAATTTTTAAAGAAGGGTTAAAGATAAATTACACGTAGAAACAACCGGGAAAACAACAGAATATCTAATTAAACTTTCTTTGACTTGAAATTCAACTCACAGAGAGCGTTCTTCCGCGACTTTAATGTTTGTAACCGAAACCTTATTAAGGCGACGATAACCGACTTTTAATTTATTTCTTTAAACTTTTCACACTCAAAAAGGTACAAAGGCGGACTTAATGCCTTAGGCATTCTCTACCAGTCAACCAAGGGTGGTGAAGAGATTGGATGGCAGGTGCTCTATTTGAGAGGAACAAAGAAAAAATTATTAAAGTATGTCATTAGAAATAAAATAAAATGATAATGATTTTATACTGAAGATTACGTCTAAACGAGTAGTGTTAATGATTTGGAAAAAATATGTGTTAAATTAGAGCATTTAAAAAAAAAAATGGTTGTGGCACTCCGGGAGTGCCGACAGAAGTGAAAACTTGAACAAGATCGCCTTGGTAGGAGAAAAATACTTCTATAGAACAGTGGTCCGTAACCTTATCTAAATAAAGAGCACAATCGCCTTTACAAAAAAAAAAAAAAACTTCCGAAACGTTTAAAGTAAAAATACTTGCATAAAACATTGATCCGTAACGTAATATAAATACTCGTAAAGAGCATAATCGTGTTTACAAAACCTTTAAAGTAAAATACTTGCATAGAACATTGATCCGTAACGTAATATAAATAAAGAGCACAATCGCGTTTACAAAAATTAGGTGTCGTCATGGTGTCGCGAAATCAATGGTTTAGTCCCATATCAAAAATGCCCAACGCACCTAAAGAAGTTTTCACTTCAACAAGAGGAATTTGTCGAGTTCAAAGATTTATTTATGTACGTCATCGTAGTCTTGTAAACACAAAATGTTTTCAGAAGATGTTATGAGAATGTGTTATTGCGAGTGTGCGCGGTATTTTATACTGGAGGATTTTCACAGATTGAGAGAAGAGAGTCCTGTCACGGATCTAAGTACAGTCTTACTGTCTTATATTTATTTTACCTACTAGAGATAAATATTATAAATCTGCATAAAAGGTGCGCTGTATTTGTTTTTCCCTAATTTTATTTCATGGACATATTGTATTTGATTTAGGTATTTTATGTCCTAAAACTCTTGCTCTTGTTTTTTTTGGGTAATTTACTTAAAGAAAAAGTATTGGATTGCGTGATAAAACTTTTCTATTACTACCTCGTTTGAAGTTTTTGTTTTAAGTTTCACTTTACTTGATGCAAAACATTAAATCATATGTACCTATAGGTACCTAGCAGAACTTTGTCTTATTTTAAACGTAACCTACCATTTATGACTTTTAATGAAAATGATAGTGGAACCTATAATACAATAATAATTATGTACGTACTTACGTTTTGTTCTGCCTGTGTAAATCCAATTCAAAGCTTTGGTGCCTTTGGCTTTGAAACCTGTCAAACGCATAATCCGATCTGAAGTAAATGGATTATCCAAATAAATAAAAGAAGGTGCTAATATTGATTATTATCGATCAACCTTTATAAAAGCTTGTACCCTTGAGTACTTTTAATGGATCAAATGGATAAGCATCAAAGCCTGATTTACACGACGCAATTCAATTGCCTATGTTTTGCCGATTTACCACTGTTTAGAAATATTATGTAAACAAGCATGTTGCAAGTCATATGTTGCTTTATAATTTTATTGTATGCTTTAGTTTCACTACTAACTTAAGCTGGAAATGTTATTTGTGCTGTAATTATAACGGCACTCATATCTGTCAAACGACACAGTAACGCTGCTTGGAGACAGAAATAGGTGTCGTGGTAGTACTGCCCCGGCCGGGAGTCCATGGAGTTTCTTGCCCGTTCTTCTCTCCACAGAGATCTTAGTTTTTAACCGACTTCCAAAAGGAGGAGGTTCTCAATTCGACTTTTTTTTTTCTTAGCCATTATTGTCCCAATGCTGGGCAAAGGCCTCCCTACCCTCTTTCCACCTCTCTCTGTCCAGAGCTTCCAAGGACCAATCTTTCTCAATTCAACTGTATGTTTTTTTTTTGTATGTTTATTACGCGATTACTCCGCCAATTATGAATTGATTTTGATGATACTTTTTTTGTTTAGTAAGTAGATCATACTTCAGAGGTGGTCCCATATAAATTTTATTAACTCTGCTTGGGTAGTTTTTGAGTTTGCTTCAATAATACGTATTTTTCCCACTTAGTATGTGGATGATATGATAACTTCCTGTCACTGTTATTTACATAGCAGGTAGTGGTATTCGAATTTGTGTGGGGTAGGTACCACAACTAAAAAGTGAAAAATAAAAACATTTTACAAAAAAAAAACAACCGACTTCAAAAAAAAACACTACAAAGTAAAAAAATTACTTTAATTTCGGAAGTCGGTGACAAAGAACGAAAATTCAAAACCAAAGACACCGACTTCCGAAATTAAAGTTATTTTTTACTTTATAGTGTTTTTTTTTGAAGTCGGTTGTTTTTTTTTTTGTAAAAAGTTTTTGGAACGGGTAACTAACTTTAACTTTCAAACTAACTGGCCGACTCATTGACAGTTCAAAAGTGTCTGTAAATGGTTTAATTGAAATATATGCGTTGTCTTTGACTTCGAAATCACTAGGAGCTCTACCACTGTAATTGAAACGTTTACCTACTACGTTTGATAATTTAGCCATCACAATAGACACACCAATTCACTTTCCAATTTTGTAAAAAATCAGTTTGTCTACGAATTTACGAAGCCACTGTGGGGCCTAAAATGGTGTACGAATACAGCCTATTTCAACGCGCTAAGCAAATTGGTGGCCCAAAACGAATTAGCCGACCTCATGCAAACGAAATGGCCAAGATGTTACATCGACGGGGCTAATGCTTTAGTACCTAATCGTTGCCATAATTTAGATAAATTGATCCATAACTTGGTTGTCACGTACAACTTGTAAGTAAAGAAATAAATTGGGCGTTAGATGAAATATGAGCCACGCCTGACTTAGGTAATGTTAAGTTGTTTAACTTGCATCTATAATTTAGACTTGTGAAAATATTTTTCTGATTTGGGAATAAAATATAACTTGATTGATATTTAAGTTGTTAAAATTCATATTTTTAAGGATTAGGAAATGATATATATTTGAATTGAATGAAAGAAACTAAAACTGTGATACTTACTTAGTTTTGGCTGAAATATTCTTTTCCGGGCTATTGGCGGTACAGGCAGTAACTAAAATTAATGTTCCCAGGGGAAATATGCTTGAAGCTTTAAGTATTTACATAAACGGCATCTCATTCAGAAAAAGACGCTTTTTTCGAAGTTGCTCGTAGCAACTGGATTACAATGAGCGACTAAAATAGCGTGCAATTGGAGAGGTCCAGCAGTGGATTGCCTGATGATGATGTTGAGAACGCGATCATTTCAGCCGAAAGACGTCCACTGCTGGACATAGCCTCCCCACTAGCACCGCCACTTCGACCGGTTCCGTGTTTCTCGCATCCAGCGGATTCCTACGGTCTTCACCAGGTCATTTAGGCGATTAACACACGGCACCGCGTACCGCCGCGGTAGGCGGTGAAGCGGATCTCATGTCGCATTGACCTCTAATAAATCCGTTGATGCCTAACACACTAACACACGTACACCGCCCGACCGCGCGGTCGAGGGTGCTCTCACTTCTCACTTCGGCGGCGGTGCGCGGTGCCGTGCGTTAATCGCCTTAATGTTCTGCTCAATTGACTTCAAATTGTGGATTGTTAATAACTATGCCTTTCTTTGTTAACTGTTGCTTACATTTTGTTTAGAGATTTTTCAATACAGTTCGTATTCTTTATTCCAAATAAAAACTGAAACTGTAAACAAATATGTGTCACGCAAGTCAGAAATATTTCTTTTTTTTAAACGAGCACTTGAATAGACAAACATAGAAGCGAGAATATATTCTGTAGATATACGTAAATTATGTCTATTGACAATGGAAACCGCGCGTTGTTTGTTGTGCCGCCACAAACCAGATAAGAGGGAGATTAATCAACTGAAAAGCTCTTACTTTCTTGATTTGAGGTTATTCCGTAAACAGTGTCGGTAGCCTTTGAGAACTTTGATTTATTTTGTTTTTACATCATTTGTAGTTACTTAATATTTTAAGACGTGCGTCAGCTAGCCGAAACTTGATAATGGTGTTTAATCACGAGGTAAATGGCGGGGTAATTGTTTCTGTATTAAATGTTTTGTCACAAATTGTTTCTGTGTTAATGTTTTAGTAACGTATTTTGTAAGTTACTAACACTATGAGTCTTGTTGCTTGATTTATTGAATAAAAATCAATTAAGTAATTAATTAAAAATGAAAATTTCGTAAAGAAACTTTTACCCCTTTTTTATTTTTTTTTCTTCTTGTTTTTGCAGTGCAATAATTACTGTGGTAAACATGCAAATATGCTTATCTATTAGAAGAATGCTGCATAGATGCAGGTGTAGAGCATACGCAACGTTTACATCCACTGCAAATGCTGATTTTAAAATAAAGAAAAAACTATTCACGAAGGTTAAAAAGGAAAAAAAAAATTAATTGTATTATTACACAATAGTAATAATACAATTCAAATTAAAAAAAATTGGAATGTTTTTCATGATGCTGGTCTTTAAAGATAGTATTGAAAATATGTTGTCCATAACACCGTTTTTAGACTTCGAATATTTTCCACGTCTAAATACTTGTATGAGCTTCTGGTAATATATAAAACCTTTGCATAAAAGATTTCATCATTGGCTCGCAACATTTTCCAAACAAATATTAAAATACATTAACCAAACACATTCGCGATCTTTTCTCTTTTGCTGTTAATAAAATACAGGCATCATTATATCACTTTTATAGCGCTACAGAAAATTGAATTGTGTTCAAAAATTCACACGTATTCGGTTCTATCGGCTGTGTGGTACGTGAATGTTGCAATGGTAGTAAATTATGTTTAAAATGTGAAACATTTTTCTCTCTTTTGTTATTGTTATATTACAAAGATCAACTTTTATAAAGGTTCACTTGATAAATGGCCCTTTTTACCTTTCGTGACTAGGATGTAGGGGGTTTTTATAAAAAAATCGGTGTAAAATCTACCTAGACACCAACTTATGTAGTGTAAATAAAGTCACCATGAAAAAGACTATAACAAACTGTATAAAACATGATGTGCTGCGAACGTGTAAGAAAAAATCCGCTATGAAAACATTCTCCATATTTTAAGCTGGGTGTTACAAGCTCGCTCATAACACTAATGCCTGCTCTCAAATGCTCACTAACATAATACGTTCTCACTGAGTTCACATCACGCTAACAGAATAATAGGTATTTCAACATGCCAAGACGTCCTGAATAATGTACAGTCAACACCAGAGAGAGTATTGCAGGCATACTTAATATTAAAACAACTAGAAAGACAACTTTATAATAAATAAAAGAGAATGATGATGAACTAGGTCTAACTACGACCTACAACAACTTTTTAAACCATGTCATCGAGATACAGTATGAGCCTAGGGCTATTTCCGAAATAGTTCTAGTTTTACGACTGCTTCGTTGATCTAGTGGTCGGAAGCGATACTGCTGAGCATGAGGTCTTGGGTTCGATTACCGGGTCAGGCAAAGCTTTATTGGGTTTTTCATCTGGAATCTCAGTAGCAGCCTGGAGCCTGGATTTGTGTCCCTGGTTGCTGGCTATACTACCTACTATAGGTACGCCTCTGCCTAACCCTTCGGGGAATACAGGCGTGATATTATATATTTTTCGAGTGCTAAAAGCAGAGTTATGTTTGTAATAGTTTCCTTGAATTTGTCTTATGTCTTAAAAGTTAAAATAAGTACTTAACTACACAACTTAAATTATAAACTCAAACTCAGCATTTATTTCAATTAAACCATTTACAGGCACTTTTGAATTGTCAAGGAATCTGTCAGTCAGAAATAGGTATGAAGCTTGTTGCCCATTCCAAAGCGAGAAGAACGGGCAAGAAACTCCACGGACACTCTTTTAAGTAAAAAATTGTCACAAAATATTGGTTACATCATTCATGTTGAAATTATACATGTGGGAACAATGTAGAAAGACGTGCACGTTAGAAGCGTCCGTAATAAAAAGATAAAACAAAGAACAATTCAAAAAATTTAAATAAAATAAAAAGTAAATATTGTTGACGCTGTGAGCTGTTTATTGTTTTCCTGCATACCAAACTGTTTTGTTGACTGTCCAAGTGACTTGCAGTATAAGTTTGTATTATTCTGGGTTTCGGGTATCCCCTTTTTACTCCTTCTTTACCTAATATGAATAACTAGCTTCTGCCCGCGACTTTGTCTCGGAGAAATTTCTTGTTCCTCCGACCCACCGCGTCATCACATCATCCGCCCGTGCTTTAACTTCATTTTCGTTCAGCGTTGTTTCTAACTTTTTTTCCTTTTACTTGGCTCCTAAGAGTCATAGCGCAATGTTAAATAGCCTATATCCTTCCTCAAGAATTAGGCTATCAAATGCAAAAAAAAAATTTTTAACCCGACTGGTAGTTCCAGAGATTAGAGCGTTCAAACAAAAAAAAAAACTCTTCAGCTTTATTATAATATACTAGCTTTTGCCCGCGGCTTCGCCCGCGTGGATGTCGGAAAATATCCCATGGGAACGTACTACCGAGATTTTATACCTAATAACAGAGGAAAAGGTCATTGACTCTTACCGCTGCGCCCGCGTTGCTACGCGTAATTTTGAAACTGTGATATCTTTTAAACTATTCATTTAAATGATATGATATAAGGCATATTTTAATCTAAATTAAATGCCCAATTTAAATAACATATTTTATTGGATAAGGATTAATACTATACCGGTCAAAAAAACTTCGGAAATAACAATTAAATTTTTATCAAATTCTAAAAGATAATAATGGTTATTGTGGGTTATCCTTAGAAGATAGACATATGCCATCGCGGATCTTTTTGTTGAATATTTAAGATAAATAATACCGTAGAACATAAACTTGATGTACCTTTTTCGGTTAACGCAGCGCACGCCAGTAAAGCTCCCAGTCGGCATGATTTTTTCCGACTTCTTCAACAATAATCGTCAAATTTCAGTCAATTTACACAAAACCTTAATGAATTATACACTAAAACCTTTCGCATGAATCACTCCGTCTATTAGTGAAAACCGTTTGAAACTCTGTTCGGTAGTTTTTGAGTTTATCGCGTTCAGACAGACAGACAGACGCGGAGGGGAGTTCGTTTTATAACATATTATGTTTAAGGATAAGGACATAGAATATAGAAATTATCTCTAAAGGACATGTATATAGGTAGAGGATCTTCCCTATTTTCAGAATGCTGTCATTTTCTTATCAACAAATTGTTTATCTTACAAATATGTCCCCATAACTGGGTCAAGGGATCAGCTGCCAATAACAAAAAAATTCCTTTACAGATTCTATAATTAAATTTTTCTTTCGATTTCCCCTCTTTGCACTGAGATATTATGTGTCATTTAAGTGTTCTTTTGCCCATTAAGGTCACGCAGATTATCATTATCGAATATCAGTTCAATCAGTTTGTTTGTCCGAGAAAGTTAAGCATTAGGGAATGCTTCCGCTGCCGGCGCTGGCTCCGGAATTGGCTGCCGGCGTAGGTTGCTGAATTGGCTGCCGGCGCTGAATTTGGAAAAAATAATCAAAAAACGGGGTTGGTAATTTGGCTTATTGGAGTAGATAGGCGGGATAGGCATACTTAAAAAAAAAACATGTAGCATAAATCATTATTTCTTTCCAGTAAAACTTTAGTTAGGGTAAGATAGATAGAATATTCTTTACCCATAAAAATTAGAAAAAAAATATTAGTTAGTTGGAGTTCTGAATACTGGAAGGGGGATTCCATAAACGCCGCGCCGCAGGTGTCCATATGGGAGCCGGCGGAGCCAGCCACAAGTGCCGGCAGCCGATGTTTTTAATCTCGGTTGCCGGCAGTACCTAATGTCATGCCGGTTCCCAATGTCGTTATTTTTGGGAGCCGGCGCCGGCAGCGGAGGCACTCCCTATGCATTATATACAAAGGAATAACGAGGGTAGATATCTAACGATACGCTTCAACGATTTTTGTATCATTAAAAGGAAATTACAGATTCCAAAATCACAGCTTTGGAAGGAAATTGCACAGATTAGCTCAGATTGGTATAATGTCTATGATTGCTTTTAGAAAACGAGTAAAAATCCCTCACGCCAAATAGAATAACATTATTTCAAATTACAAATGATCAAACGCAAATCGTTTACTCAATATAGAAAGCATTCCACCGAATGCTTATTGGACAAATCCACAGTATAAATAAGTAAACGTATTATATCTTCATAGAAAACAGCCGAAACGACGCGCTTCGAAATTTCAGTGTATGGCAGTGACGCACGGACGTGGAAGGTTTATCTACCGAGCGGCCGTAGGTAATTATTTTAAAGTCACTGCCGAGATATAATACTGTTATTGTATTATACTGTGACAAAGCTACGTTCATCATAGTATCGATTAGATTACCATTCGATATAATGAACATTCTACTCTTTGATGTTTCGATATTTTTAAACGTTCCTTTTTTTATTTAAATGTAAATACATTACATGTATTCAAATGTAGTTTGTTTTATTATCATGCTCAAACGAATTGCGCAGAAAATTTAATACATATATTATTTTCTGTATCAATACTAAGTAACCACGAACCTGGGAATCATTGTTTTATTATTAATTTTACAAAATGTAGCAATAAACTCCACCTTTTTACTATTATGGCTGAAATACACAATACATGCAATTCAAAATCATGCTTTTTTGCTAGTGTGTAAAATATTCATACTGTTTTCGTAAACACATGCAAATTGTGCGCTACGAGGTAGCATCTGCTTGAAATTAGCATGCTTTTGTGCTACTACATAGCATGTGTATTCCAGGTTTTGTGGTCCCAATTACTCGTTTACTTTGCAAATTATCGTTCACTTATACTCCACTCAGATCAGTAATCCGCAGCTATGGCTCTTTGTTCCGGCTTTGGTAGCGGCAAGGAAAAACGATAAAAAGGCTTCTCTTTGAGCTTCACTTAGTTTCTGTCTGCCGTATCAGTGATAAAGCGTTTAATGGAAATAGGAAGCTTTGAAAATGTTGATAAGCTTTTCAGCAAAGCAAATTTTATTTTTGAGAAAAATGCCAGTTCGCTTCTTACTAAAATGTGGGATAAAGTTATATGAAATATTAGCAATAATTTAAAGATATGCTTCCAAGAAAAGCAACATTTGAAGTTTTACTAAACTTTTCTTCGATAGAACCCACGTTTTGGCAAACGAATGATCTGGCCCATGCTTTTTACTCAGTAATAAAATTATTATCTCCACATTGATACAATTTATCTTAAAAGTACGATAAAGGCGTAATATTTATAAATTATCCGAGGCCAAACTTGTAAAAACCCTAATCCAAGCTTTGTTTTAGTTAAATATTTAAAATAAATCTTTCGACTGGTTTCAAACTCTCATAAATTGGCTATATTCAAACAAATCGAGTCTTATCTGTTTGTAATTCAAACAAATAAAAGTCACCAGTTAAAATCCCTAGGATTAAGTAGCTTAGCACTTATGAGTTGGTTACTTTCGCAGAATATAAAGTCTAACAATATAAAATTGAACCTATTTATTTGAGAACGGGATTTACAATACATTTGTACTGATTCAAATAAAATTAATCTGCAGTCGAAATAATGGAATTAGAATTCCCAGAACGGCCTTAGTTTAATTAAAGTCTGTGAAAACAAATATTGATTAAAAATGTTCTATGATCAATTTGTTGTCAAATATTATATTACTAGAATTTTATCATTTTAGGCGCGAGAACATGATGAGTAGCTAAGATTATTTTCATCTTTTCCTAATAATAAGCACAATTTTATTACCAGACCGTCTTGTAATAATTCTGTTCGGTTGTGCCTTTAAAAGTCATTTGCAAGGTCAGAGGTGCAATTCCCTTATTTTTTATTAAAAGTGTGTCCAAACATTCAGCACCAATCGTGCGCGGCTTTAAATGCTAGGTAGATTGATATTGGCAACTGAAGCGCGCGGCGTGTCTCCGCGCCAACATTCGTCGGTTTAGTCCTAACTAGAGCGCGGCAGAAATGTGTCCTGCAATCGCCGCGTGTTGCTACCGCGCTCTTGCCGCTCAATGTTTGGACACACCTTTAGAACGTTCGAATTCTAATGTCAGTCCATCTGACAAAAAACCTTTAATTTAGCAACAATTTTTGACACGTTTTAGACATTGATTGTTGCTGTGATGAGATTATGACTTGAATTTGAACATTTTTCAAGGGCGAGAATTTGGCCTTCTGCTACATAGTATTCATAATATTTATGATATCATTTAAATGTCATGTTCTAAGAGTTCGTACAATTATTGGTTCAAAAGCAAAGATATAGGTCAGTCATAGGTAGATCATAAAATTACTAGTTAATTTCGTGACTAGTTACAAAAAAAAGTAAATTAACTACCTATGTACTTACTGTATAGACTAGATTTTCAATTTATTTCGAAACAATTTCCTCAAAGCACGCCTTACTTCATCTGTAGTTTAAAATATCTATCTCTCATTGTGAGCTTCCTTTCCAGAGGATTTTGTTACAAGTTTTCGGCTTGGTTTAATTGATCTCATTAATTTTAGGCAGTGTTTAAGCGTTGCGTGTAATGAATGTTTAATAGCCGGAAAACAGGGAAAATTTAGTTTTCCGGGGGTCAGTAACCTCATAATGTTCTAGTTGTTTTAAGACTTTGTGAAATGCGCAAAACCCGCGAGGTTGTTAACCTAAGATCTTTATCTGCTACAACATTGATTTCATTGAGAAATTTCTCAATAACTGTTCTTGTTTACAGCATGCTCAATAGATATTAATTATTAAGGCATTTATTTGAAAGACATATTTTTGTTTTGTTTGCATACAATAGTACATATAAATACGTTTCGAAAAATATCAACCATAACAAAACGTATTTTTTAAATTGCTACGCTGCTACGGCGTAGCAACGTAGCGATTTTTATTTTGGCGTAGCGGTGATGTTACAACTACGCCTCTTAAAACGTTTACTATTCAACAGGTTTATTGTACCTAACAACTTAGTTTTACTAAGTAGCCATTTCTAAGTGAAAACATCTTCACTTAGCCTATAATTCTAGCCTGGCTAAGCCTTTTAGCTATATCATTGTCCTAGCTTTGGGGACTGTAACTAACCCCCGCAGTATTTACCACTAAGTTTATTAGTAGCTTAATATTGGTGACTGGAATGTTTTTTTTATTTAGATTTAGCCATATATTACCTAGTAAAAAATAGGCAAATATAACATTGTTACGGTAATCCGGTCCACTAGTTTATAGCCTAATCTGAATCTGAAGTAAGCATTAGTTTCAAACATTACGAATTCATCCTACGTAGCGGAGGTACGTTTCTTAGGGCTTAGGTTCAGCAGTGTTAACCCTATTTCTCGATTATTAAATTAAAAATACATCTTGAGAAACTCTTGTATAAAATTGTCGAAACTTAATCTCATAATTTTGTCAACAGCCGCAGTAGTAATAGCGTTCTTCGTCTGCTGGGTCCCCTTCCACGTGCAGCGCCTGTTCTTCATCTACGGGTACGATCTGCCGCAGTTTCACGTCATCAATGAGCATCTCTTCAACGTCGCCGGAGCGCTGTACTACGTGTCCGCGACTGTAAACCCGATACTGTACAATGTTATGAGTGGCAGGTGAGAGACAATTTCAATTTTATCCTTTTTTTTAGGCGACTTCATGGCGTCAAAGACAGGGTTATATTTTCACCCGTATGTGTCTTTGTGTGTGGGGATACTTTATATCCTCGAATAATCTAAACAGCTGAATGGATTTTAATGGTCTTATAGGTCTTGGTAAGGTCATAGGCTAGGTTAGGTTTTGTTTGTATAAAATCAAAATGGCGGATTTTAGACACCAACATTTTTTTTTTCAATATTTTAATGTCTTGAAAAAGAAATGGACGTAAGGAGACGATTTGGTAACAAATCTGAGATTGAACTAAATTAACTGCCACACATACATGAGACTGTTTGAAAACTGAGCTTGTTTTAAAGTTTTTAGATGCAGTCGGGTTTAAAAAAAAAAATCACAACGTAACATAACATCACGCCTGTATTGCCGAGAGGTGTACCACATTCCGCCAGTTATGTTTAAGTCCCATGTAATAGGGGGCGAGCCTATTGCCCTCAACCGGGCACAAATCAAGACTCCGGGCTGCCACTGAGAAATTACAGATGGAAAAAAACCCAATAACACTTTGCCCGACCCGAGAATTATTTACCCGGGTCTTATTTTTTCTTTCCTTAATTTACCGGTACCTACTCTGCCATCATTTGGGACTAGGCAGTGCTTGTTGGTTTCAGAAATAGACATTGCGGTAGTACTTTGCGTACTCGTGCCCTTTTACAAATGCTATATGTAAGGATAAAATCAATTGTTCCAAAAAAAAAAGACTCGTAATGTTGTACTTTTATAGTATCAGCATTCATTTTTTTTTCTGGTTATATGAGAAGCGGAAAAATAAACTAGCAATACACCAGCTTTGCTTAGGCTTACCTTTCTAAAGTACCTACCACAATAATTAATTTGGCATCCACATCATGTTACAATAGATTTTTGTCACCTTCCCTAATAACAAATCGAAGTCAAGATTAGATCACTAGAACCTTCCAGGTTTAATCAAACATTGAGGATAAATAACCCTCCTCACCTCACAGAAACGGACCATTAACACAAGTGACTCCCATTAATTTGGCACCCACATATTGATGGTGTATTAACTCTATCGGGGCCATTGTCAAGGCTCGACCTTTTGCTAAAAGGAAAATTATGTTAGTAGCCACAAAAGCCAAAGAATAAAGACTAGCGACTATTTTATTGTACTCTTAACAATGAATTTAACCCTCGAGGAAGATTTCCACTACAATGTTCAACCGGACAGTTGCAGTTACGAACTTTTAAATTAACTTAATTGTATATAAATATCATTTATCTATGTTCTCAGAGAAAGTAAAACCTTGACATTTATTGCTGTTTCCAACGTCTGCAAATGTCAATTATTTCCAAGTTACAGCGAGAAATATCGACGACGAATGTAAAAAAGAAATACAATTTATACAAGAATAACTCAGTAGTACCTGTCAGAACGATATTCAATAAAATAATTTACCTTTCAGCTGGAAAACACGCTTATTTCATGATGATTTACGAGACATATACATACTTACATACAACATTTGTTTACCTTTTATAAGTTTTTGAATTGACATTAACATTGAATAAACTGCTATCCGTGAATTCAGGGTTTGTAACAGTGAACATTATCAAAGCTCAAAACAACTATTAACCTCTCGAATGCCGTAATTACAGACACAATTAAAAAACCATTGTGTCTCGTGTATATCTACGTTAACGGGCATACCAAGGGTTTTTTTTTTTTTTTTTAATCTTATTTATTTAAGGGATTTTTGTACACATATGTGACGATGTCAATCCCATCGTTCTTTTACACATAACGACTAACTAAATTAACTTATAACACAAAAATTAACTTAATCTAATTACTTATCTAAAAAAGTGTATAACATTTTTGCTGCTTCAGACGTAGGTTTAGCTAGAATACCATGAAACATTCCAACATCCATTACCGACAATTTCATCGCGTTGAAAAGTGCGTTTCTTTTGCTTGTATATCGGACACATTCCACCAACACATGCTGTGCATCCTCTGTTTTACCACACACCTCACAGTTAGGAGAGTCCGATTTTCTCATGAGATAAGCAAAGTTGTTTAGTGGAATATGTCCTGACCTCAAACGATGCGCAGCAACAATTTGACGGCGACTCAGTTTCGACCCAGAGAACCAGGGTATATGAGGAGGCTCACTCTGTATACTTTTATACCAAATTCCTTTAGATTTTGATCTTTCGTCAAAATGTTCCTTCCAAGATAAATTATTAATATTTCTAAATTTACGTAATATTTCGGAATAACTTGGTAGTACACCCGGTGTTTGTATCCCTAAAAGAACTGCTTCTTTGGCTAACCTGTCAGCCTCCTCATTGCCCGAAAGTCCAACATGGGACGGCACCCACTGGATAACAAATGTTTTGCCACTCTGATTAAAATGCCTAATTTGTTTTAAAATTGTATATGCTATAGCTAAACCCTTTGAACCATTATGAACACATTTAGAAATATGCTGTAAACCGCTCTTACTGTCGGTGCATATCACCACTTTATCCGCATTTAGCTCTAATACATATTTCAATGCCTCAGAAATTGCAAATAGTTCAGCCGTCATAATGGAAATATAACCATTCATTTTATAAGTTCTGTGAAATTTATTTGCTAAATCACAATATGCTGCGCCCACTCCATCTGATGTTTTGGACCCATCTGTGTATATGACATGCCAGCCAGCGTATCTTTCCCGTAGTTCATTGAGGGTATTATATTTTAGAGAACAAATGTTATAATGCGACTTTGGATCAGTGACGCTAGCTAAATTACATCTAATAATATCCTTAATATCTATTTTAGACATCCATGTCTCCAAAGTAAACATTAACACCGGATACGAAGACGAAACCTCTCCAGCTCCGACCATACTGTGTGAAGCAACTAGCAGAGGTTTCCTCTTCCCATTCCAGTACCTATTCTCAATCATACTACTCAGGTCTGAAACCAAACTTGTAGAAACATCATTAGTCCTGGATTGCAGCTTTAAACAAAATTTTATAGCAAGAAATTGTCTTCTTATTTGCAGAGGAGGTATACTCAATTCACTCTCCATAACGTGTATCGGAGTCGTTTTAATAAAACCGCCAATTATTCTTAAAGCTAAATTTTGTAACTTGTCCAATTTATAAGTGTGACTAATTGCAGAGTTATCATACAAAAAACATCCGTAATCAATTCTACTCCTAATAACGGCCATATAAAGTCTACGCATATATGTAGGATGAATACCCCATGACGATCCTACCAGAACTTTGAGTAACTGAATTTTTTTTTGTGAACTGTCACACACTTCGTTAATATGCTTCCCCCATCTTAAGCATTTGTCCAGCCACATTCCTAGGTATTTAATGTAGTCGACAGTTTCTAAAGCATTGTTGTTTATTTTAATATCAACTGAAAGTCTTTTACGGCCTCTGGTAAATATACATAATTTTGATTTATTCGTTGATAATTCCAACCCCAACATGTCCATAACGGAGACAAAAAAATCTAGAGCTCCCTGCATATAATCTATACTATCTTGCAATTTATTGTAATTACAATATAGCACGAAATCATCAGCATATTGACTGATACTAACATCATTAATATTTTGACAAATATTGGCCGTAATTATATTAAAGAGAAGGGGGGATAAAGGATCGCCCTGTGCAATTCCCTTACCAGTCCATCTTACATACTGTCTGTTGCTTTCGTCAGCTGTTATAGTGAGATGTCTTTCCCTTAAAAATTCCCAAATATACGAACAAACATATTTCCCAACCTTCAGATCATTTAGAATATAAATAACTCGGTCAATTAGAACGTTATTATATGCTCCTTCTACATCCAAAAAAACCCCCAAAGTTGGAGTATTCTTAGTGAAACCTATTTGTATTGTGGTAACTAGGCGTGCCAGACTATCATGACATGAGTGATCTTTTCTAAAACCAGTTGTGCTAGGAGATAATTTTTTATTGTTTTCTATAAACCATTCCAGTCGCTTCTGGATCATGGAGTGAAACATTTTACACAGACAAGAAATCAATGCGATTGGACGAAGTTTGCTATCGGAACCGCTGCTAGTTTTAGGAATCGGTACTATGTAAATATCTCGCCATTGACAAGGAACCGTTGATGTTTTAAAAATTAAATTATATAATTTTAGTAAATATTTTTTAGCAATAGTAGGCAAATTAAAGATCATTGAATAGGTAATATTGTCGGTACCAGGTGATGTATCCCTAGTTTTATAGCAGGATTCCAGCTCCTGTCTAGAAAATTCACAATTTAAAGGTGATTCATTATCATCAAAAACAGGAGTTGGAGTCATCACAAAATCTGGAGCCAATGAACTCAGTAGCTCTTCTTTTCTTCCGTCCGATGAGCAAGATCTCGCCTGCCTAAAACCCTTCATCCAACGCATTTTCCTCCACATGGTTGATGAAGTTATAGTCTCATCAATACTGTCACAAAAATTATACCAAGACTTAGACTTTGCTTGCCTCGTAATCCTTTGACTTTCTGAAATTTTAATATAAAGTAAATCTAGATTTTGAGGGATTGGGTTTTTCCTGAAATTTGTTAACGCCAAGCGTCGCTCGGCTACCAATTTAGAGAGTTGTTGGTTCCAATATTTTTTTGGTATAAAATTGCTCATTGGGTTATGAATACATAGTTTTATGAATGGAATTGAAATATCTGCAGCTTTAATAATTTGCGTAGTAAGAAAGTCATACATACATTGAGCGTCTTCGGATGGCGGCGGACCCTCTAAAAGATTTCTGGTAATAATTTGCCGGTAACTAGTCCAATTAGCTTTTTTAAAATTCCGTTTTAAGGTAATATTAACTGAGTCTTGATATTTAAAAAATATTTTTATAATTAAATGGTCACTACCCAGGCTTTCACTAGTAACACTCCAACAACCATTAATAGCTATGTCTGTGGTACAAAAAGAAACGTCAGGGGAGGTTTTTTGTAAAAAACCATTCACGAGCTTCATTCTCGTAGGGTCACCATTATTTAATGATATATAATTGTTTTCAATTGCAGCATCAAACAATTGTTTACCCCTAGAATCATTTTTATTGGACCAGCAGGAGTGATGACCATTAAAATCGCCCGCAATTACAGTATTTTTCGGAAATTTTGAAAAAATATGCTCCCAGTCCAATTGAGACGTTCTCACAGAGGAGGGGCAGTACACCGACATTATATTACAGATTAATTTACAATTAAGAATTTTAATATGTATTATTTCTATACCTGAATTAGTCACACTTACCGGAACAACAAAGGTTTTTAGAGATTTGTGTGAAACAATCGCTACTCCTCCGTACGAGTCATATCTATCCTTTCTATAAACATTATACCCACTTATATTTATGTAGCTATCTGCATCCAACCACGTTTCGCTTATAATAGCTACATGAATATTTTCACGATTCAGTAATAGTTCTAAATCAATTAATTTTGGCTTCAGACTTTGAGCGTTCCATTGATATATGTTGATATTAGTAGTAATGTTTTCACTATCCATCAATAAATAACTTACACAATTTACTAACAACATCCCAATCCTTAAAATATGAAGCAACAAACACCATCATTTCTTCAAGTACTAATCTTATACTCTTCTTCACCTTTTGTTCTAATGAACAATCTGCCAACCATATTTCTTTGACCTTGTTGTAAAACTTTCTCAATTTAGATAGGTTTTCGCTTTTATTGGAACTTACTTCAATTATTTCTTTATGATTTTTCTCCTTCTGACCTTCCTGTTCATTTTTTTTTGTATAGCACTTTGTTTGCTCTTTCTCCTTTTTCTTCTCATTTTGTTTTTCCTTTTTCTTCTTATTTTGTTTGGATGTTCTGCTATTTTCGTTAACTTCCTCTTCGCTTTCACTGAATTCTTCAAGCGAAACATTTGAATCCATGCAGGTATTTACCAGATTAATTAATGGTTCTAGCGGTGTGAGCGAATCTTTATAACTTCTATATTGTGAAGAAGAGGTAGAGATAGAAGGAGGTGGTATTTTGCTAACTTCAGCATTGACGGGAGTTACTTCATTACTTTTTTTATATTGTTTCAAATATAAGTCCAGTGCTATCTTATAAGAACAACTATTTTTACTCATTATGTCCCTAATCGTTCTCTCTTTGAGATACACTGGACAGCTTTTATTTAATGCCATGTGCGGGCCTTTGCAGTTAATACACGAGAACTCTTCAGTTCCGCAATTGTCATGTTCTTTTCCACATTTAGGGCATTTGATTTTTTGTGTAGGACAAAAACGTTTCATGTGGCCATATTTCCAACATCCTGAACATTGGGTGACAGGGAACAGATATGTTTCAACTTTAAAACGACACCCATATCCAAATATATGTGAAGGTAATGTTGCTCCCTTAAAGGCGATGCGAACTGCTTCACTATCAATCCACTGCCCGTCGTCAGTTAATCTTTTAAGTCTTTTAACCGCACAAATATCTGCTTCACTTACAAATAATTCCACGAGTTCGTTCTCCGCTATCTCAAGGTCAATATTTCTGACGATTCCATAGATAATACTTAATTTGTCTGTTCTTTGACATCTAAATTCTAATTCTTTAAACTTTTGGCAATCAAGTATTTTATTTGTATCTTCAATATTTTTAAGTGTAATAAATATTTTATATGGACTTTTATATTTTATTTTCAGGATATCGTTTATCTTTTGAGATTTAAATAATTTGGCCATACCAATCATTTTTGGAAGTATTGTCTTAGATGTAAGACATACCTCAAAATATTCTGTTTGCTGTGTATTACTTTCACAACTACCCACATTATCCTTACTATTGTTATTTTGTGAATTACTGCGTAATATTCTTTTCGCCTTTCTATTCACGGTGGTAAACCCATCATCCTCTTCGATAATTTCATCGCTATCTTCTCGCAACCTTTTCTCAGCATTTCTCTGTTTTTCATTGTCTATATTCATCGTACTTCTTTCAATCGTTGTTTCTTCCGTGATATTCTTCTCCATCATCCCTTCATTTATAACACCTTCATCTGATATACTAGACACCACACTCGAAGATCTTTCACAACTAGCCATTATCTGGATTATTGGGTAACATGAGGGTGAATGTAGAAATAAATGACACGAAAAAATTAATAAGACGTCCGCACGTCTCAGTAGTCAACGCGGCACGTACCAAGGGTTAAACATCGTTTCATGTCACCATAAATCTAAGGTACCTACCAGTAGTTTGCGGTAACAAACTTATTAAATGCTTTAATATGTTCTGAAAACAGACTCTAAAATATAACGCGTATCATAGTTCTAGTAAATTGTGTCTATTAAAATAACAACATTATTTTGTTCCACGAGTTGGTTCCCGTTCATTAACTAGAACATAGTCGGAACTTCTGTCGCAATTTATAATAGTTAGCAGCAGAATAATATGGTATGGATACTGTTTAAAATAGGTTGAAAAGTTAACATGGTTTCCGGGAAATGTTAATCTACTCTTTGTTCCATGTGAAGTCCTAATACAAAGGTAACAGTAGTTGTTCCCAGAAAACGTTATAAGCTTTTTGATAGATAAAACTTTTTACAAAAAAAAAAACAACCGACTTAAAAAAAAACTTTAATTTCGGAAGTCGGTGTCTTTGGTTTTGAATTTTCGTTCTTTGTCACCGACTTCCGAAATTTAAGTTATTTTTCACTTTGTAGTGTTTTTTTTTGAAGTCGGTTGTTTTTTTTTGTAAAATGTTTTTATTTTTCACTTTTTAGTGTTGTGGTACTTACCCCACACAAATTCGAATACCACTACCTGCTATGTAAATAACAGTGACAGGAAGTTATCATATCATCCACATACTAAGTGGGAAAAAATACGTATTATTGAAGCTTACTCAAAAACTACCCAAGCAAAGTTAATAAAATCTATATGGGACCACCTCTGAAGTATGATCTACCAAACAATAAAATAATCATCAAAATCAATTCATAATTGGCGGAGTAATCGCGTAACAAACATACAAAAAAAAACACAGTCGAATTGAGAACCTCCTCCTTTTGGAAGTCGGTTAAAAATGAAGTGTAGGTATATTGAATACTTGGTATATTATCGTTTATTAACTGCCCCGTTGGTCTCGTGGTCGCAAGCGCGACTCCTGAGCGTGGGTTCCTGGGTTCGATTCCCAGGTCAGTCAAAGTGTTATTGGGTTTTTCCATTAGGAATTTCTTAGCCCGAAGTTTGGAAGTTGCGGTGTGACACCCTCGTGCCTCAGAAAGAACATTAAGCCGTTAGTCCTGCACCTGATCTCTCTCCGGTCGTGTCGGATTGTCGTCCCATCGGACTATGAGAGTGACGGACGAGAGAGTGCACCTGCATTGCTCCGCTGAGGTTGGTCGCCATGGCCGAAATTCAGTCTGGAGGACTATTTTTATGAAAAAAAATACATAAAATACACACATAAAAAGTAGCCAAATACATCTGTTACGTTTGCGAAACACGAAATGAAGAATATTTATGTTCGGATTTAGTAATGTTACTGACTTTGTAGTCTGGGATTTATTGGTTAGTTAAAGTTACCAAATATCAGTTATAGCGAACTGATATTCGCTAATGTAGGTATTATTAATTCTACATTGCTCAGTGTATGGCGGTAATCTGTTGAAGATTTATGTAAAAACTTTTCTATTCATCTAAGTAACTTGAGTTGTTTAAGGATTATGCGATTCCTAACTTAAACTTCTACTTGGACATTGTTAGTTTAGGAACTAGTCTCTTAAAATCGGCACATACACAATGTAAATACTTCATAATACCTACATAATATTGATCATCATATGTCTAGCCTTTCCCTAACTATGTTGGCTTCAAGTCCAGCCGGATGCAGCTGAATACCAGTATTTTACATGGAGCGACTGTCCTCCTCTCCACTCCACAACTCAGTTACTGGGTAACACGATGCCTCTTGATTAGGCTGGTTGTCAGGCTTAACCTACATGTATTGATTTATGGTAGTATTATATTATCCATGGGATGTAGGGAATATTTGACAAGACTTCCTACAGCCGACTAAAGGCAAAAGTTAGCAGTGAAGCTGCTTTTTAAGCCATTATGTATATGTGAGTAGTCGTGTCTTTGATATTGGTGATCTGGGTGTGTCTAGTTTTATATCATGTTTAAGCCTGCATACCGTGACATGCATGCAGTGACTGTAATAAAAAAAATAAATAAAATAAAACGCCGAAATAAAACAGTTGCCTTAGAACATTCTCAAATTGTAAAGACAACGACTACGCCTTAATATTTATATTTAACCTCCCATGGAATCTAAAAGGTCATTCGAAATTACTGCCCTATATCACTGATAAAAAACAAATTCTAAACGACAGACGTGGTCTGTAATTATATAACATCACACCTGTGTTTCCCGGAGGGGAAAGCAGAGGTGTGTGTACACCCACATATTTTTATCTGTAATTAAACACACAAATAAAATTTGAGCATAGATTGAGCTCATTTTCGTACATAGCTTGGTATTACCGTGTTATCATATTTCAGGCAATGTAATTGATGAAATTATAATTAACCGTTTATTTACATCATCAGATCATAACACAAGCTTATTTATCTATCGCGATTTATTGCAATTGACGTCTTCTCAGTTCTTCAGTTACATGTACATCAGTCTTGTCCAGGTAGGGCTGCTTCATCGCCGAAGCCGAATAACTTGGTGCAATTCTATTTTATTTCGCTCTTTGATGTTGTTAAACTTTTAAAAGGGTGTACCTTTGCGCACATAACTGTTATTATGTTCGCAGATAAATTCCCTTTTCCGATATTTTGGAAACTTTATGAACTCGTGGCCTATTTGTATATCAAAATCGGAAAGTAATGGAAGTTGTTACGAGTTACTTCCCTTTAAATTTTTTACCTCGGATAAACTTTCCATAGCTAAGTACTGATTCAACCAATAATATAATCTACATATTTAAGCAAACTCTAGGATTTCTCAGAAACGCTATGTGTCAAGATATCAAACCAATAAATAGCAGTATCGAATGGATAAAGCCCTAATACTTCAGAACTGGGCATTACTTAGATCCTAGATAGTTTAACTAGTCAGCAACAAAAACCAGTACAGACGATATTTAATCTAAGTCCGAAGGAAGCTAGCCTAGCCTATCTCTAAACGAAAAACCAGCGGCAATCAATCAAGCCAGCTTATCAAAATCTTTAGATTAATGTATTTTCCAGGTTGCGCGATCGGCTTGCCAACTACCACTATATTAGTTGTCGACCAACTTCATTAGGTAGTATGTGACTAGAATTGAGTCTGTGGGCTAAAATCACTTGTGAAAGGTAGTTAGGTACACACACCCTGCGATAAGTAGTGCTTCGTAACCATTCAAAACAGCCGTAGTTCTTCTACATGTGGGCCGTTTACAATGTAAAATGATAGTTCCAATAAAATAGTGTTTAAAAGAAATTCGGTTCAATGTATCGATTAAATTATAAATGGGTACTGAGCTTTTGGCTACACTTTATAACTTTTTAGTTTCAGTGCTTTTCATTATTTGTGCTGATGATATAATATTTTGCACTACGAAAAAAAAAAATTAAGTATGAGTGGGGGTGTGTGTGTGAGTGTGGGGTGTGAGTGTATATGAGTTTGAGTGTTTGTGTGTATGTATGTAAGTGTAATGTGTGAATGTGTGTTTTTTAATTGTTGCTGAATTGATATCAAGAACTTCACTGTTTAGCACACGCATAGCATTTGTTGGAAAGTAGTTGCCGGCACTTAGATGACTTTAGAAGTTTAAATCCTTATTTAAACCGTCCATCCATCTTGCTTGACCTTTTACAACTATTAGTGGTCTCACGTTAACTTTTCACAAAACTACCTTATTTGCTACTAAAAGACTTGAGCACCAAACTTGAAAACATATTTTGACTCTTCGAATCCCTAAAGCTATCTAAGTTTTCCAAATTCAACATGACCTTTTAAATTACATCAAGACCATTAAAATTTAGAACAACGCCTTTATACGCCATTTTGTGTCGAGACAAGTTGAGTCAACATAGCGTATAAAATGAGCGGAGTGGAAAGAAAATGCTGCGGTTACCAAGGTTACAACAATGAGTGATGCGGTTCCTTTTGACACTCCTAATGAAACGTAGTGCCTAGATGCTTTGAGCTGCGAGCGAATACTTATTACTTAGTATCTCCACAGTATACTCGCGCCCGATATACCTATCTATATAGTTGGATTCGTAATGAGTAAGAAAACGTATAACCATCGTACAACACAATTTGTTTCCTTGTCTTTACTTAATTTGGGTTTATTCCCTGAGTACCCCGATCCCCGAGGCCGGAGTACCCTGAATACGATAAATGTGATTAAATTTCTTTTTTTCTATTATTTTCAACTTGTACGGTCGTCATAAAAAGTGCTTGAAAAAATCTGCTGTTTCATAGAAAAGTGCAATACCTACTCGGTCATAATGTATGGAACAGCTGATTTTTTACAACAACCGATGAAAAATTTCAACGCCGGAGCGTTCAGATTCATGTACTGAATCCATAGTAACAGTATTCCCGTTCCTGCCACCCTTTTTATTTTTAAAGTTGATTTTTGCATGTAGTTAGTAATCAATTTGAAAAATCATTTTTGATTTCTTTAAATATTGTAAAAAAGAAAATGAAAGTGAAACTGATTTTGAATGTTAAAATATTATTTTAGAGTTAACTATTTACTTTTAGAGTTAATTATTTACATTATAAAAAAAACCTGAAATTGAGACTGTTTTTGCGTATTTTTTAAATGATGTAATGTTCCATGTAGAGTAATTGTAATATTTACCTTAACCAAGCAAGACTTTATCATCTTTTCCTGATCCTTAAAGTTAAGTATTATAATTTTAGTAAGTTATAAAATTTTATTTATCATATCTGCTGACGGTACTTTTCAGCTAAACTGACTTTTAATTGAGTTTATCACTATGAAAATAAAACGAAAAAAAATGGTACGTATGTTTAGAAGTAGCCATTTGGAGCAATAGTTAATACGGCACAAAAGTTGTATGATTACTAAGTCAAATTATATAAGTTCGATGATTTGTCATTTTCATGCATTTATTGATTTCTGAAAGTAGTGAAAAAATATAAAATAATGATTGATATTGCTAAAACTAATGATCCGAAGTCATTGTGAGGCAAAACAAGTTAGTAGCCCATCATTTTTATATCTGTTTGTATAAAAACTGAGATTATGTTATTTTCGGTTAAGTTATAATACAGTGATTAGTACTTTATAAATATTTCACGGACTTTTGGTGACCGCTCACCGCCCGGGGAGGTATAATATAATTAATAATAAAATAATATATTTAAATATAACATAATAATTATAATTGTTATTTATGTCGTAGAGATATTGTTAGATCGTGATATAATAACAAACCGTAGGTTAGGTTATTAGTAATAATTTTCACAATTTCACAAGGATTGTAATATTACAGATTTGATTATATTCCTGCGACATATTTAAAAATAACAGACATGTCATGACAAACATAACATGTCCCAAACAATCAGAGCAGTAACACAGTCATAGGTAAAATCAGTTGTTAATTATACAGAATACACAATTTTTTTTATTAAATTGAAAATGATGGTTTTCTAACTTGTCCAATAGAACAGATAATTACCCTACAGCATGTGCCCTATAATGACAATGCTTAAAATCTTTAGTTCTAGCAATATTTATCATTATTTTATGTTTCTCTGCAATCAATAAATGTATGAAAATGACAAATCATCGAACTTGTATAACTTGGCTGAGAGCAATCATCCAACTTTTGTGCCATATTAACTATTGCTCCAAATGACTAGTACTAACCGCATGTACCATTTTTTTTTGTTGGCTTTCAGAAAAGGCTCAAAAATGTATGGAGCCTGAATGATCTCCTTTGTCGTAGAAATACGTGGAGGCACTGTCAATATTTTTTATTAACACTCATTGTAACAAGCTAGGATTGAAGTTTTTCCATAGGGGACCACGATAGGGTATTGTTATTTACTTGTATGGTCACACTCGATCCTTTCACTCCTAAGAGTAGGTGGGTAGACATTTGGATTCTTTATAAAAGAATTTACGATAAAAGAGAGAAATTGGCTTTGATTCATTCACTGGTAATATCGAATACCAAAATGTCGAAAACTAAAGTTATTACTTTTAATATTATTTTTTCTTTTAACGTTCAAAAGATTGCTTATTGTTTCGTTGAAATGATTAAATGCTATATTAAATAGAACAGAAATAGGAATGGTAATAATAGTATATTTTATTAATAACTTAATCGATAATCTAGTCGAAAACATTAATCACGCAACAAATACTGCGTGCGTGCCTAAGGACAAAAGTCGACTGTAAAAACATAGCATAAATAAACATAACATAACATCACGCCTTGTTTCCCCGAAGGGTTGGGCAGAGGTGTCCCTGTAGCAGGTACACCCACATTTCGCCAGTTATGTTTAAGTCCCATGTAATAATAGGTGGTGAGCCTATTGCCATCAACCGGGCACAAATTCAGACTCCGGGCTGCTACTCAGAAATTTCAGATAGAAAAACCCAATATCACTGCTCGTCCCGGGAATCGAACCCAGGCTCTCATGCTCAGCAGTAGCGCTTGCGACCACTAGACCAACGAAGCAGTCATAAATAAATAAATTTGTACCTTATCAACGTTTGTAATATATTTTTGCTTTTTTCGGCCTGTTGCGCCTATAAACCTACTATCAGTAAAAAAAAAAAAAACTAATAAAGAAACGAAATTCTCTGGAAGACGTCAGCTTAAGGCAGGATCCGCTTTTTATTAAAGGTCACTGAGTAATTGAGTATATTCAAATTGAATTCTGTGAAAAACATATAACAGAATAAATCTAGTTATGATTGGGGTAAATAGGAACGAATTCCGTAAAAGGAAGATCACAGCGGTGATTATAAAATGGAAATAGTAAATAAATCTCCTTGTGAGGGAGGGAGCTTGTTTTAGAAAGTACTGTCACCATACATACCTAAATATTGTTGTCACCGAGCATCGTTGCTGTGTGCCAATTAGGATGATGACTATATACATTTTTTTTGTCCGTCAGGAAGATTACTTATATAAAAATATTGGACACGTATTTTTTCTTTTTTTTCGTAATCAAAAGATTACGGCGATACATTGAGTCAAAATGTGCCATGACGTCACTTGTATGTAGATTTTATACTTACTTGTGACATAGCGACCTCCACTCCCTAACTTTAATGCGTTTTAGCTAAGATTTTTTTTTATTAATATGATAAAGCAAAAAATACGTGTCTAATATTGTTTTTATTATCTGACTGACGGATTAAATATATATTTTTTTTACCCAGGCATCTTCCCTATTTAAAGTTTGTCGGTGATTAAAGGCACACGAGATATTTCAGCTTTGTCACTGGGGTGGCAACACATGTCACCAAATGTCCTGAGGCGACAGTGACCACTTATCACCAGGTGGAACGTCACCTTATTTCCCATCTAATAAAAAAAGGACTGTGTGTGTTACTACACAGGTGGTACACCTGTGTTTAATCCTTCGGGGTTTATAATGTAAAAAAAAACACAGTGGTTCTTCGGGAGTGCCGACAGAAGTGAAAACTTAAACAAGATCGCCTTGGTGGAAGAGAAATACTTGAATAGAACATTGATCCGTAACCTTAGCTAAATAAAGAGCACAATCGCGTTTAAAAAAGAAAATACTTACATAGAACATTGATCAGTAACGTAATATAAATAAAGATCACAATCGCTTTTACAAAAATGTGGTGTCGGTAACGGTGTCGCGAGTTCAATTGTTTTTTCCAATCTCAAAAATGCCCAACGTGCCTAAAAAAGTTTTCATTTTAAAAAAAAACTGGCTGGTCCATCGGACGTAGGTTTTAATTAGCACTCCACAGCGAATTGTCAATAAAAACGAAGAAGAGAGAGAAATAGATCTCATTTAAAAGTATTTTACAACCAAGCAATTTATCCTGTCTACGGCAAACCAAGTATATTAAACAAGGCATAAATTTCTAGACTCAAATTATTTATACTTTGATGTTCGACGGAAATTATAGCGGCTCTTCTAGTTTTATCGGATTTGCCCCAGATTCACAAAGTAGATTAGAGTGACTTAAATCCGATTTTCGAAGTCACTCGAATCTCCCATCGTAGATTTGTAATTAGTGTTAAATAAATTATAAATCTTTTTTGGGCAGTCACACTATCAATCTCAGTGAGGAATTTTCTTCCTTAACATTATATCTGCAATTTGCGTCGATAAAAAACAAAGCGATTTTTTGTGATTAGGTTTAGTTTTGTGTCCTGGACTGTCATTAAAATACGACTCCTTGAAGGATTAATTTCAGTTGGCAATGACTGAACAATAACCTGAAAAGAGGAAATATTGTAGTTTGTTTGAATAAACGCTTTTACGGTTTTTAAATATTTGCGAATGGAGAGTGTTAAATTACTACATCGTCAGAGTAAAAAGTTTTAAGCGAAGAAAATGTATCTATTTTACAAAGATATCTGTTTCTCCTAAACACAGGTTATTTTGTAACCTATCTAGGAGCACAGTATCCACTAACTAGATTATGAAACTTTATGCTTGTGCTTTATATATTACCTAGCCATGTAATCTAGCCCTAGTTATACAATAAATTTTTGTAGTTATATATTTATTACTTTTATACAGTAATCATATACATAAATTAAAAAAAACAAAAATCTGAAACATAAATTTTACAACATCATGTCATCAGCTTCTTATCTTTAATACATAAATCTGACAATGGAATATTGGGGGCCATAGGTTAATTATTTCTTCGTATATGATAATTAATAGTCCAGCTAAAATAATACTTATCCTGCTTTGTTGTAATATTGATTTTTTTGTAATAATTTACAATTAATTAATTAAATTTGTAATCTGTTGTGAATTTGATATGGGTGTATTCTTGAATTAAATTATTTGAATTGAATTATCTCGATAGCGAACTAGCAGATGATGGCTGAGCAGATGATGATGATGAGAATTTTTCTAAAATTGCTAGATTGCTAACCAAAAGCAGATGTGAGTCGAAACGCCGGGAAAGGACGCTCTAGGAGGACATACACTGACCTTTTTGGTGATGTTCTTCAGAAAGGTCAGGTGCGTAGTACTCGCAACCGGCGTGCGTGTATGATCGGATGTGTGAACGTAAAAAAGGCAAAAGGAGTATGTAAGGATCGTAGCAGGTGGCGTTCTGTAGTTTCTGGCTACCCCCATGGGAAGAAGGCGTAAGTTTATGTTTGTATGTATGCTAACCAATAATTAATTCATGTCTAGTATCCAAATCCTTTTACTTACCTGAAACAAAAGTATATTCATCACAACACAACGTTATCTAAGTTAATATACAAACATCAAAACTTTCACGTTTACGTAAAAATAATTCAAACGAATGATATCATATGGTAGTAAGATGACAAACTATTAATAACTGTCTCAGTGAGCCTATGAACGTTCCGGAGTTTCACGATTACTTATAAAAGATTATAAAACAATTAATTTACAGGAATATTCTAACATTTAGCAAATTTTCGTCTTGAGGTTACAAGAGGAAAATCAATTGTTTATAGGATTACGAGATGCTTCGTAATGTAACTTATAGTTTTATCCACACCCATGCTATAAAACCTCTATAAAAGTTTCTGAAACAGTTAGCTTATTGGCAACATTATAACAGCCAGTGTCATAGTAACCATTACATCATCCAAACGAGTGTTATAATGTTGTACTAAATTTAATTATGCAACTCGTTTCAACGTTCAAGCACAGCAGCACTCGCTGCACGCATGTGTGTGTGTGATGTGCTGCTGCAGGCGACGTACATACGTGCAGTTGTACTGAATTTCGTGGGAATTTCTTTATTCTTGATCTTGAATTACAAGCACTCAATGGTTTCAGAAACTTTTATAGAGGATTCATGTCATGGGTGTAGATAAAGTCTTGTATGCAACTGTTATAATTAGGTATTATACAACAGTTGCATAAATACCTATTAGGCCATATTAAAGGCCAGCAGATACTAAGTTCAGTCAGTGCGACGACCTGAGTCAACACTATCTTTAAGATATACTGAAAAAAAGAGCGCCTAAAAAACTTCGCAAAAAAAAACAATAGACAAAAATGTTTTAACTTTGAAGTCTATTTGAAACTATGTTTCCAATAATAGCAACACGATGAGCCATTAAAATATTTATTAACTTTTCGTCCAGTTTCCGACGCTTTCATCGTTGATAGACATTGTTAATTCTTTTTTTTCGGTAATTAATTCCTTGGATTGCTTTTTCGCGTTGTTTCCGAACCCAACGAAGTCTTTTATTTTTACGGTCTATACAAAGGGTATTTATTATTTGAGCTTTTCACTGAAAGCCTAATATTCGTTTTTCTTTGCATACTTGTATTGTATATGTTAATAGGAACATGTTAGATGGTGTGGTTTGTGTAAAAGAGTTTATGGTGACTTTCCATGAGTGTTGTACATTCAGCTTCCAGATGATATATCTATACCATTGACAAAAATTGATCATTTATTTGATTGCAAGTCTTCGAAGTCAACATTGAACAAGAAATCATCTAATTGGAGCCACATTAATTCCAAATGCCGTTTAACGAGCACAAATGTGCATCAACTCAGAAGGTGGTCATTTGACCGATATCATTTTTTTGACTTAATGTCATCAATTTTACACCTTTATAAATAATCTTTCCGTGAAAACAGGGCCCAATTTTTTTAATATTCAACAAAAGTAATGTCGTAATGTGAATTGGCTGCCCAATTCACATTACTTTTGCCCCACCTTGTACATACATATTTTTAAGCCTATCTATCTATTTTAAACCATTTCATACATTGTATAAGTACCACACGTTACAAAGTTTAACGAGATGTAAGCTCGTTTCCATTTAAGTTAGTAGCGCGAAGCTTTAATATTCATTTAACTAGAAAACTGGTATTGTGTAGCTTAAAGTACTTTTCGCTTGTTATAACAACAAACCTTCATATTATGTATCTCTATGGAATGTAACTTAGATTGTTTGAGATACAAACTTGTTATTATAACCTTGTGTAACAGTTGTCAATTTTCTAAAGGTTAATGAACTGCCTACATACATAATTCCTTACAGTTGAACAATTGGTTCCCAACGATTTTGTATGCGTGGGTGGTACCCAATTTAATGAAGGCGTCTGTACATTTCACTGTTCAGTTTAAGGTATGCATTGTGTAGGTATTTCTATGACTGCATAATTTCCACATGCTTTCCTTGAGAGCGTTTAAACAGAAAGTGGGCAACATCGCAAATAGCTGTCAAAAATTTCACCGTTTTGATTAATTTGGCAATATTACTGTATGGAAATAAGAAATATGGCTAACTAGTGAATTAAAATATTGATTATGAAATGCAATAATTAAGATCTAAACACAGAATATTAAGTTTTAGATGTAATAAAACTATTTGGAAACTTTCCAAATACCTTTTTTACACCTAAAACGGTTACAACATCAAATTCATTGTTATAATTGCAATTAATTATTAATATTCTAGTTCACTAGTTAGCCATATTTCTTGTTTCCATACAGTAATATTGCCAAATTAATCAAAACAGGTAAATAAATTGACAGCTATTTGCGACGTTGCCAACTTTTTGGATGTACGCTCCTAAATGTCAATAAAGTGTTCTGAAACCCTTTACAGTAACATCGAATACAACAATTTTGTACTGTAATTTTGTACAATATAACCTATAAGCTTTCTCGTCTCGGCAATTTCTACTTCTTTCCCATAGCTCTTTTATAGTCCTATTGAGTACTCCTTTCCTTTATAGAACTCAAACCACGTTCGTGGTTAGTTAACATTTCTCAGAATGTTCAGGAAAACGACGCATTTCGTTCGTTACATTGTCAAGGAGACATTTTAAGAACCACACTTTATTTTGATTGCTTTTGATAATGGACAAATAACTAAATTGCCTTACGCAGCTTTTATTGCGCAGCTGAGAATTGTAATGAAAATTATGCGACGAATAGAAATATAATTTAAAAGCATGACAATAAAATTTAAATTCCAACGGCAACGGTGCCGCGGTATCCTTAATAATGCCGCGACGTCCTTAGGCATCATCATTGAAATTTCAATTTGACTGTCATACATATAAGTTTTATTTCTATTCGTTGCATAAAAATCCCTTGCCATGTCGTGCCGCCACTGGGCGCCGCCCTTACATATATAATTATCATCATCATCATCATCAGCCTATAAATGTTCCCACTGCTGGGACACAGGCCTCCTCTCTGTGAGAGGGAGTGGGCCGTAATCCACCACGCGGGCCCAGTGCGGGTTGGTAGATGTCACATGTCTTCGAATTTTCGGTTCTAGGACATGCCGGTTTCCTCACGATGTTTTCCTTCACTGTTTTGAGAGCAGTGGTGATGAAATAATTTACACAGAGTAAATCGTACCTTTCATATATAATGTTATTTGCAAAATTATTTATATATTTTTTTTATCATTCATTTGAATACATAAATGGAGATGATCATTATCAAAGACCGTATAGTAGATATGAATAATAGAATAAATATTTTATGGCATTTGCTCAATTTTGTGTACAGGGTCGATTCAAACAAACTGAATATTTATTACGTTTGTTAGATTTTTATGACCAGACGGCCCATTACTAGGACAGGTAGACTACCCGCAATCCTCATCAATATAACGAGGTTTTACGACTGGTATTTATTATTTCTCGTCGTAAAACGATCCTATTTCAACACAATCTGTGACAAAGTGTTACTGTTACTCAATAACTGTCTGTAACTGTTACTCAAACAAAAAACCATTATAGTTACTGTCTGTGACTATTACGAAACAAAAAGACATTATTGTAACCGTTTTATTGATTACTAACATTAAAAATCTTATTGCTTTTGTTATGTTCGTGGCTAAGTAATAACAGCCGCACGTATCAATCCATCAGGTTATCAGGTTAAGCTACGCTTGCCGGGGTTGGTCCGTGGATGGGTGACCATCTTTACATACCGAGACTCCTCCGTGCCTCGGATAGCACGTTAAGCCGTTGGTCACGGCTGTCATTCGTGCGTCTTTGACAATCGTTATGGGTCGTCAGAAGCCTGAAAGTCTGACAACCAATCTTACCAAGGGGTATCGTATTACCCAGGTACTGGGTTGTGGAGGTCAGATAGGCAGTCGCTCCATGTAAAATACTGGTATTCAGCTGTATCCGGTTAGACTGGAAGCCGACCCCAACATAGTTGGGAAAAGGCTAGGCAGATTGATTGCTTTTGTCATAGTATAAAGAGAGGTAGTAAGCTATCTTCATAGAAACGCACCGCGCGCGGCTTGTATGTGTGGGGCCATAGTATCTATGCGTCGCCGCACGCACACTTAACAAAATCTCGGCTGGTTTCTCACGAGAAACGGGTCGAGATTTAGTTAAGTGTGCGTGCGGCGACGCATAGATACAAGCCGCGCACACATACAAGCCGCGCGCGGTGCGTTTCTATGAAGATAGCTTACTACCTCTCTTTATACTATGCTTTTGTTATGTTCCTAGAGATCTTTTACTATTTTCACAATTCCGATCGAAATAAAGCCTCGTATACACGAGGTTGGTTTTCCGACCGCCGAGACGCGAGAATCATTGTGATTTATCGTAAAGACGATTTGAATTGCACAATGACGGTATGAAATGATTAAGCGTTTGCAAGCGTAGACTGACAATAGGATCGAATCAGTACTCGAATATTTCATACTCAGTTATCGGATTGAAAACCAGTTAGATAATGAACCGATTAAGAACAATTGTCAAAAAAATTCTCCCTCATTTTCGGTGATAAATCATCGGTAAGGAGTTTCAAGAATTATATACAGTGTAAGACATTATTTCAATTATAACGATGTTGGGGGTGACAACCGGATGACTTATCGCGATCTCGAACATAGACTGACTCAGTCTGCGTTCAGAGCTCGGTGTGCCAACACGTCCAATCGGCATCCTAAGGATGCCTCGTTGAGAGGCGAAACACGTGATGATTTCTTTCAGGGTTTTTTATGGCTCTTTAGAAATAGCTAAGCGGAACAGGTTACTAAGTATATCCACGTCTATTGTATTTTATAATGGATTTCTGCAAGGTCATGCTTGAATGAATTAACAAAAATATAATCATTAAATACTTTAGCTACTTATCACGTAGCATATTTATGTAATGTAGCTAGTACATTATTATTTAAAACAAACAAAGTATGCGCTTCAGAAATCATCGCCTATCTTCGGAAATAAGAACCTCTTGATGATGAGATCTAATACAGAGCTGTTACAACCATGGAAGTATTTGCCTATTTTGTGTTACCGTGATTACCAAATTATTGATTAACAACTCACACTATTTAAATTGTGAACGCTAGTATGTGATTAATAAAATATTTTCGAAGTCACGATGATCGCGATGCAATCAACGATCACAGAAATTTTAATAATATATGTGAATGTTTTCTAAGTTCCAGTCGCCTCTAATCAAGATTTTCTAAAGCTAAAAATATTTACAACATATATTTCGTAGAAACTGAAAATATCACAAGAACTTGTTTGTTTGTTTTAAAGTTTTTCAGTTTGTTTAACGAGACTTGTTTTTTTTTAAACAGTTCATTAGCTTATCAGATATACAAACAGTGCTTCATTTTCTTAAAATTTTATCTTTGCGTAGCTTCGTCCGCTTCGCTACGCGTAGCCCGCTACGATATTCGTAGCGGGCTACGCGACATCTACAGTGGGTTTCGTAATGGTCGACAAATTACAGTTCAACCTCATAACTTAATTCATAGACCTTGTATCGCCTGCTCTTACTAAAGAGCGATGCATGGAAGGTGTACTTGTTAATTACTGTTACGCAAACTAACATTGATTATGAAGTATTGAATTTATCTCAAAACTCTCTCCAGCAGAATAAGATTCATCTATAAGCAGATTTGTTTTGCACTTTTGTATGTTTGCGTATTAGATGTGTCTCTTTTTTGTGGACTGGGATTCCTTTAGCTTCACCAATAAGTCGCTTTCTTATATTGAATTATGGCCAATCGTTATACTAAACGGTGCAATGTCACTCATATGGTAAACCCATTTATACTGAACTCTACTGGGTCAAAGTAATCTAGATAACTAGACGAATGTTGTATCATCGATTCAAAAAGAAGAAGTAGAACCCATTTATGGACAATCACTTTACTACGGAGCGTTTCCCTGCGGGAATGAATCAGGAATTATCTTATACATACTAAACTTTACCCGGTCCGACTTCGAACGGATAGCACTAAGTAGGTACTTATCTACGGCGCACCTTCCTACCTACCTACCTACCTACCTAACTAATCAATTAATTATAAAAAAATAAAAGTTGCACTCCGGGAGTGCCGACAGAAGTGAAAACTTGAACAAGATCACCTTGGTGGAAGAAAAATACTTGTATAGAACATTGGTCCGTATTCTGATCTAAATAAAGAGCAAAATCGCGATTACAAAAAATAAAAAATACTTCCAAACCTTTAAAGTAAAAATACTTGCATAGAACATTGATCCGTAACGTAATATAAATAAAAAGCATAATCGCGTTTACAAAAATGAGGTGTCGGTAACGGTGTCGCGAGTTCAATTGTTTTTTCCTATCTCAAAAATGCCCAACGCGCCTAAAAAATTTTTCGCTTAAAAAAATAATCGAGAATTTTTCCGATCTTTTTATGAATCAATCGATCATAAAAATCGGTCCAGCCGTTCTTGAGTTATAAATGGTGTAACTAACCCGACTTTGATTTATAGTTATATAGATTCACAGGAGTACCAAGGTTACTGACATAGACCGCAGGATTGCTAGACTAAGGAGTAGTGGGTAAGAAACATATTCTTATTTGTTAAGGTGTCGTTTGTCCATTTTTCACCTGATTGTAAGCGATTATGCGGTCGTTAATGTGCATGCTCAACTAGAAGTGACCTAAGCACTATTTACACCAGAAAAAAATATTTTTATGAAAGAACAGATGATGATGATTTGTGCCCGGTTGATGGCAATAGGCTCGTCCCCTATTACATGGGACTTAAACATAACTGGCGAAATGTGGGTGTACCTGCTACAGGGACACCTCTGCGTGACGTTATGTGTGAACAGAACCATTCCCAATTTTCCATTATAATTCCATTGAACTTTATCGTGGAAAAATTGTCACGTGTTCAATTTTCTTGTTCATTAAAATAAGCAGGTATGAATTTGCAAGATTCAAGGCTGTCTGTATAAAGGTTTACTGGGTCGTACGAGGTATCGAATATAGGCTTTTGTTATTATTTCTTTAGTATGAGAAACAATATTGAAGTACGTAGGTATACATTACATTGACGACAGGTGTAAAGCCTATTTCGAGGGTAAATATTTATATTTGTTTTGAGAAAATGGTAATACGTAACACTTTTCTTATTAATGTATTGTTTCAAATTAGTTTTTCATTTACTTTGCAACTTCACCCATAAATAAAATGAATTGAGGCTCACCTCAATTCATTACTCATACTACAATACTTTATTATGATTTTAAGTTTTTTTCAGTTTCATCTCAGAGCTAGACAAGAAACTAGGGCGTCACGTTGTTATTAAAACAAAATAAAAGTGAAACTTGTATTTAAATATCTTAAAAAAAAACAATTACAGTCATACAAATCATTCTTAATAACGTAACAGTTTGTAAACTTCCATTGTTGAGCAAGGATATCCGCAGACCTTATGACCCTATGATAACGTTCAAAGGAGAATTTGCCATATACATAACACTCGGTAGTCAGATAATTAATCATAGCTGGTATGTAAAGAAAAGAAAGAAAATACGTTTATTTGCGGTAAACATGACGCAAAGAAAGATAAAAAAACACGTAATTAACAAATTGGGGAAAATCCACATCCACGCAAAACGGCTATCGCTCAGTATAATGCTGCGTCCCCATGCGAGACAGAGCCCCAGCGCTGATTTTCACCGACAGCCGGCGCTGACGTGATGACGACAACTGGTGCAGCAATAGTGAAATAAAAAATAAAATAAATACAATACTTAGTCCTAAATGTTTATTTAAATATAATATTTAAAATGGCAACATTTCGTTCCTTCGGCGACTCACGCGCCACAGACTTATTGCAATCTGTGCGCGCAGCTATCATAAAACTATTTGCTAATTTAATGGTTATTATTATCGAATAGAAGGACCTTTTCATTAACTTACTCGACTTTCACTAGGACGGTTAAAAGCAAAACCAGTACCTACCTATCCACTTTGAATTATCTTTTTTACGCGTAGATATTAAAAAGATACTGTACAAAAAATTTCATAACTAACACAATATAAATATTAACACAAAACTCGATTTAAAAAATGTTTACCTACTCTGGTTGGGCCTAATAATTTTCAAGAGAATAATTTCGTTCTGTTTTGACCTCAAGCAAGTTGGGATTAATGGTAGTTGTTTTGTTAACAAAACAAAATGGTTTACCATCAACAAGTCAAGATTAACGTAATAATAAAACAATATTGTTTAGGTACTTGAAGTTTAATATTAAAAGGGCAATCTCAAAGGACATTATAGAATGAAAATTTTATATATAGACGTTATAGTAATTAGGATAGAAATCTATATCTATATATTTTACATATACACCGTGGCGTTTTATTTGTCTTACAAAAGCAGCCCACTTCATGTATCCAATGACTACTAAATATTTTTTTTACAACATTATAGTTGTCTTACAAAGGGCCACTCAATGTACCCGACATAAAATACCTCTAGGAGTAATTAAAAAACAGATACAATTTAAAAAAAAATGGTGGTACTCCGGAGCTGACAGAAGTGAAAATTTGAACAAGATCGCCTTGGTGGAAGAAAAATACTGGTATAGAACATTTGTCCGTAACGTAATCTCAATAAAGAGCACAATCGCGTTTACAAAAAATAATACTTCCGAAACCTTTAAAGTAAAAATACTTGCATAGAACATTGATCCGTAACGTAATATAAAAAATCACATCCTAAATGATCCAACACTTACTACCATAAATGGACATGCCCCACTGCTGCGTTGCTTTATTGTGGCACCGGGTTCGCACTCCTTATCTGTTATGAATACTTGCGACCACAGTAATTATTTATTTTGCGGGTGGACCAAAAAGTTTTAAGTTTTGTGACTTGTGTAATGTTATTTGCGTACAAAATGAATATTATTGCGTTAATAAAATGTTAAAAAGGAAAAAAAAACAATAGCTGCTTAATTTGTGTGTTAAAGTTCCTATATTACTATATTTTAAGTTTGAAAATGTTCTCAAGTAAGTGAAATCTTTGTAATTTCTTATTGAGAAATAAATTTATTTAACCATAATATAAATAAAGAGCATAATCGCGTTTACAAAACCTTAAATAAAAATACGTGCATAGAACATTAATCCGTAATATATTATAAATAAAGAGCACAATCGCGTTTACAAAAATGAGGTGTCGTCATGGTGTCGCGAAATCAATGGTTTAGTTCCATCTGAAAAATACCCAACGCGTCTAAAGAAGTTTTCACTTCAAAAAAAATAATGTTTAGTAGTCCTTGGATACTAGAAGGGGACTGCTTTTGTGACACGATTTTTTAATCGTGTCACATTGTGTGGCATTTTTGCCACGGTGTATAATATTATGAAGAGGTAAAATTTGTTTGTTTGTATGTAGGAGGCATTCTTTCTGATTTTTTTCTTTTTGCTCGACTCCTAAGGGTCGTAGCGAGATGTTAAACAGCCTATAACCTTCCTCAAAAATTGGATTTTCAGACGCAAACAGAATTTTTCAAATCCGACTGGTAGTTCCAGAGATTAGCTCGTTCAAACAAACAAACAAGCAAACAAACAAATTCTTCAGCTTTATTATATTCTAACTATCCTAACTTAATCTTACTAATATTACAAATGTGAAAGTTTGTGTCATCATCATCTACCTAGCCTTTTCCAGCGTCATCTGCCTAGCCAGCGGCTTCTATGTTGGGGTGAAAGTTTGTATGTTTGTTTATTTGTTTGTTACGCTTTCACGCTAAAACGGCTGAGCTGATTTGTATGAAATTTCGTATATGGGTAGACCATGACCAGGAAAAGGATATAGCTTTTATCCTGATATCCCCACTGGATCGAGACATGCGGGCGAAACCGCGGGGCGCAGCTTGTTAGTACGTATAATATAAAGATGATTTTCTAAGTACATTCAATTAATTATTTTGGTATCGTAAGCTATATTGCCTGCCGAGGTTGCGGAAAAGTCCGAAAGGGATACCGTGGCCCCTGGCAAGCAACATGGCAACTGAAGGAACACGGTTTTAGTCAGTAAGAGTCTGACACGCTCTCCCGCTCCACCTAAAGCGGGAGAAGTTATTTGATAATTTCCCACCAGTAAAAAAAAAGTATATATTAACTGTTTTGAACGGAATCCCAAAATTTTATATTTTGCCGTTGGAGAAAAGTGTATTATCGACATCTATAAATCAATCGACCTTGGCCTATCGCAGTTAATCATGTTCGTGAAATTATTTTTCATTGAAAATGGTTGAAACGTAATAAAAATGTTATTGTGCTCATAATGCTTTGGTTGTAGGTTATTTATAAAAGTCGTTTTGCTTGGCCCGAGACATGAGCAGCAGAAAACCCATTCAATCAGATTTGGATTTACATACAAAGACGAATAATTAATTATTATCGTTTAACATGTGAGGCATCTTCAGACGACAATAGAAATCTGTTTATTCTGTGAACTACGATCTAACTACGTCTAAGTATACAAAGTGCTTGAAATAATGCAAAAAATAAAATAAAATACGACTTTTGGGAGGAACATAACAATCCAATTTATTGGATTTTGGCAAAATATTGTTGGAATTTTTTCAGAACAATTTTTTCTGAAATTCCTAGAAACTCTGTTAATGGTTTGTTTTTTTTCTGAGCCATGACGTCCCACTGCTGGGCAAAGGCCTCCCTACTCTCTTCCCACCTCTCTCTGTCCAGAGCTTCCAAGGACCAATTTTTTTTAAAGGACTCCAGCTCATCCCGCCATGTTAATGGATTTACAATCTATTAATTTCGGTTTGGGCAACTACGAAGGCGACCCCTATTAATAATCTCAGTCTGAAGTACCTACATAAAGGTTTTTGTTAAATGATAGGTATCTCAATACTATAATAGAAATCTGTCTAGCCCATCAGTTAGGATCTAACCTTAACCTTTAGAAAGCTTACCACACACATTTGCATAGTCTGTCTCAGTGTTAATAAGTGTTTAGGTTAAATTCTCACTCAATCACTCACTAAAGGGTATTAGTAACTCATTCATCTTTATTAAGAAGGTTTCAACTTTATATTTCACTACTTATTGTTCCAACATACTTATTGTTCTTTAGTGTACATATGCCTACAAACTCGTATGACAACCTACCTGAGTTAACCGCGTGTTTTGGTGTGATTCGATCGGTAATTGAAGTGGAGGAGAACAATGGAGTTGAGGCTTTTTATATATTAGGTGACTTTAATGCCCATCCGAATGAGTTGTTTTATAATGAAATGTTGGACTTTTGTATGGATCTTGATTGGCTTTGCATAGATGTAAAAATGTGTCCTAAAACTACCTATACATTTTATAGTGATGCTCACGGCTGTACTAGATGGTTGGATCACTGCATCGTCACAGAGTCAGCACGGGATTCAGTCGTTAGTGTGACTGTGCGCTACGACGTGTATTGGTCGGACCACTATCCACTCGTAGTGGAATGTAATTTAAATAAGCTTAAGCCTAAAGTAAATGATTTGGTAGCGGTAAAACCTATGAACCGTGTCGTATGGGGTGAAAGACAGGTACAGCAGGTTAATCAATACCACAACATTTGTCATTCTGAACTACGGTTGATAGATTTTCCGCAGGAGTTGAGTGAATGTTGTGATGGTTTTTGTACTAACAAGGAACATCACTCAGCTCTTGATAAATTGTATGTGCAAATTACTGATACGTTATCACGAGCAGCCATTCAAACGTTTAGAAAAAAGTGTCGCAGGAAGGGAGGCTATGTCATTGGGTGGAATAAGCACGTTGCGGGCCTTCATCGGGAGGCGCGGCTTAGGTTTCAATAGTGGGATTTAGCTGGGCGACCAGTTAATGGTCAAATCTTTAAGGAGATGTCGGAGGCGAGGAAACATTTTAAAGCTAAATTGAAATGGTGTCAGGATAGTCAGGAGCAATTTAAAATGGACATCCTTGCATCCGACCACTCCTCTAAGGATTTTAAACGTTTCTGGAAGCACACTAGCAAAATGAACGTTAGACCTTGCTTCCCGATGAGTGTTGGTGGTTCGGCTGACCACAGTGACATTGCCGAGGCGTTTAGAGAGCACTTCACTGTGCGGTCACCCTTAGGTCCCTCGTCTGGTGAGGTAAGCGGTGGTGAGCCCGTGGTGACGGGGCAGAATTTAAAGATACCTGCAAAGAGTGTAGCTCAAATTATTAAAAAAATGCAGCGTAAAAAATCACCTGGTCACGATGGGCTCAGTATCGAGCATTATAAATTTGCGGGGGTTCATTTGCCGCGAGTACTGTCTATGCTTTTCAGTCTGTGCATAGGTCACTCGTATTTGCCGGAGCCGCTAATGCGGACTATAGTTGTTCCGATAGTTAAGAATAAGACGGGTGATACGTCTGACATTGGTAACTACCGGCCCATCTCACTCGCTACCACACTAGCCAAGATACTTGACAGTCTGCTGAATAGCCGCCTCACAGCACAAGTTAAGTTGCACGATGCCCAGTTCGGGTTCAAAGCAGGAGTCTCAACAGAGAGCGCTATTCTGAGTCTGAAGCGAACTGTCATGTACTACACAGCGAGGAGGACGCCGGTACTTGCGTGTTTCCTCGACTTGTCAAAAGCATTTGATCTGGTTGCATATGACGTACTGTGGGACAAGTTGAGGGACGCGGGTGTGCCGGCGGAGTATACGTCCCTTCTCAAATATTGGTACTCTAACCAAAAGAACCGGGTGTGGTGGGTGGGTACTCTGTCGGACGAGTACAGGCTGGAATGCGGAGTTAGACAGGGGGGGTTGAGCTCGCCTCTGCTGTTTAACCTTTATATCAACCGGCTCATCGAGCGACTGAGCAGTACACATGTCGGCTGCCACATTGACGGAACGTGTGTCAACAATATAAGCTATGCAGACGATATGGTGCTTCTCAGTCCCTCGATGGGTGGGTTGAAGAAGTTGTTATCGACCTGCGAGGCTTATGCGGAGGAGCATGGCTTAGTTTACAACTCGAAGAAGAGTGAACTTCTTGTATTTAAAGCACCTAAGCAACAGCCGCGCAGTGTTCCGCCTATAAGTCTCAACGGCGTAGCACTGAAAATTGTTAACAGTTTTAGGTACTGTGAGCACCGCGCTTGGCTGCGGTGCTTTAGGGATCGTTTAGTGTATATAATTAAAAGACTTTTGAATAGTTGAGACTATATTTTAAATCAATGTTACATGGACACACGCGGGCGGAAGACTCTAACAGACTCTCCTATATTTTTCTTCAAACAAAACCTTCACGAATCCTATTTTAAATATATTTGACAGATTATTCGGACGGAGAAAGATTTCATGCCAGCCTGTGACATATGAGGTTCCCTCTCATATTAAAGCCTCTACACCAGCTACGCCCCTAGATAAATGTATCCAGCAGATACCTTTATTCAGAGCATCCGAATAATCTTCAACCCTTCCTACCTATACCTAAACGAAACATTACCTAACGATGGAAATTAAAATACATAGAGAGGTCTTTCTCTTACAAGAGAAGGCTTAAGTCAGGACGAACGAATCACAAAGTCTTGATATCAGACTAGATCTCAGCTAAGTTAACTGACAATATGTGCTAACATGCACTCACAAGGTTAACGTCGTCATGCTTAAACCTTACTGCACCAAAACCATCGAAAAAGGCGCAGCAAGCCTCGGAGAAACAAACAAACTGATGTGACAGTTCACATCTACCCAGAGGGGGTTTAAAAAAAAATAAAGAACTCTACATCCTAAGCCTTAACTCCATCGGACATAATTAAGCCAGAGGGAACAAAGGTTCAAGAAGCAAGTGTTCAAAATTAATAATTCGCGACCATACTCCAGAGGGAAAATCACAAAACCTCCTCACAAGACAATCTTTATCAAATGTCAGTTAATTCTGACTAAACTGTGAGACCTCAGCCTTAAGTCGAACCAATTGTGTCAACTAGACACACCTAGCAAGGATTATATCCATAAGCTAGGTTGGTCAACCTAGACAGAGTACCTCCCCTCTCCAAATGGGATCACAGTTTCTCAAAAAATAATTACCCCTTAACTCGCATTAATAAATTCTGGAGTACGTTCATGCTAATTTAGACGAGACGACACATAATATTGAAGACGCAGACAATGGCTCGTTCCCTCAGACTTCTCAGCGATGTGAGGAGTTGACACCTCACTCGCTCCCAGCAGCGTCCGATGTTTGCTCCTCATAATATGAAACGAGAAAAATTATAACACATCAGAATAATAATATATGTTCCTCACTAAAATAATGTGTTAAAATCAAATGATGTTTATATCTAAATGACATTGCCAAAATGACAGTAAAATAAATGACATAAAAATAATAATTAAATTCTACACTATGACAAAGGTTTTATTCTCTTGATATGGGCAAACTCTAAACTTTTTATTATTTAACTTTAAAAATTCGTACTCTAAAATGTAAAACTTCTTTATAAAATGTTTATATGCTTTCGACCTTCTTTTAAATTTATTGATTTTCTGTATAAAGCTTTTAATTTTATAAACTTTCGACCTTCTTTTAAATTGGTTGTTTTTCGGTACGAAGTTTTTGATTATTCTCACATACGACCGCTTACTTTTATTTGGTGCTCTTCTTGAATTTTTCTTAGCACGATGTTGTTGAAATGTGGCTCTAAATTTTTTTATATATTTATGTTCCTTATGGGTAACATGAATTTGAATGTTATCGTTTGTGGTTTCACCTGTTTGGAGACTTTCCACATGTTCGATCAGATTAACAACCACTCCATTATCTGTGACTGAATCTAATTCCACGTCATCCTTACTATTAAAATAAACTTGATCAACGACGAGGTTATTTATAAGAATTTCCTCATTGTGACCAATAATTCCCTCTGAGAAGGACACATTCTGACCTTCTGAAACATAAATACATGGTTTAATACATAATGGACTGGACTGACCCGATTCAATAATTTCTTCCACGTGTTCACTCTCGAACACTTGGGTGGACTCCTCTTCATCATCATCATCGTCATCTCTTCTTCTGTCTTGGCAGCTTTCTATCTTTTCTGGTGGGTCATCCTGTCTTCCACTAGAAAATAAACTGGTGTGATTATCAACATTCACAACATTTTCTTGTATGTCTTCCTCAGACATTGCTTGTGCAATCTCCTCTTCTTGCACCCTATATATTTCCTTGTGACATTTGCACGGGAACTCCGCCCTCAGCTTGTCACACAACGACTCAAAAGATATACCATCGTGGTATATAATAATATAATTATGAAAGTACATCGCTGGACCTTCAAGAAATGCGCGTACTATGAGCGCTAAATCATTATTTCGCCATTCATTGCTCGTGGCTATCAGCTTGAATGCTGTTATAAAATTCTCAAGGCATACGCCGTTTATGCCGGAGAAAGCCTGCATTTGCAGAGACATCTCGCTCTTTACATGTTAACAATAATAATAAAAAAACCACTCAGCTTTGTTTTCCGGCGTGAATCTCCTGTTTCTTCTCAGTTCGGCGCCTCCACCAATTGTGAGCACCGCGCTTGGCTGCGGTGCTTTAGGGATCGTTTAGTGTATATAATTAAAAGACTTTTGAATAGTTGAGACTATATTTTAAATCAATGTTACATGGACACACGCGGGCGGAAGACTCTAACAGACTCTCCTATATTTTTCTTCAAACAAAACCTTCACGAATCCTATTTTAAATATATTTGACAGATTATTCGGACGGAGAAAGATTTCATGCCAGCCTGTGACATATGAGGTTCCCTCTCATATTAAAGCCTCTACAGTACCTTGGCCACATTGTCACGAGCGACCTAAGAGATGACGTAGATATAGAGAGGGAGCGCAGGGCGTTGTCTGTTCGCCGTGTTCGTCCTCGGGGACTTCAACGCCAAAAATCTGGCTTAGGGTTCCCGCTTTACGGACACACGGGGCAGGATGGTGGAGGACTGGGCTCTGGAGACAGGCCTGGTCGTCCTAAACCGGGGTTCTGTCCCCACGTGTGTGCGGATGCGGGGTGAATCAGTGGTGGACATCTCGTTCGCCAGCCCCGCTCTGTCGCCGCGTGTTATCGACTGGCGCGTCATGGAGGGGGTGGAGACCTATTCCGATCACCGGTACATCCGGTTTGACGTCTCCACCCAGACCTCGAGCGCGCCGGTCCGACAGGCCCCGAGTGGTCCGCGGTGGGCGCTGAAGCGGCTGGACCGGGAGCTCCTCCTGGAAGCCTCGATCGTGCAGGCCTGGGTGTCATCACCGGACAGTCCTGCCGACATTAACGATGAGGCGGAGTGGTTCCGGGAGGCCATGTCCAATATATGTGACGTGGCAATGCCCCGAGTCCACCCTGGACGTGCTTCGCGCCAGGTGTACTGGTGGTCGCAAGAGCTGGAAGCTCTACGCAGGGCGTGCGTTGCTGCGCGACGCCGGTACGCCAGGCACCGCAGGCTCCGTATCCGTCCTCCGGATACGGAAGCCATTCAGGCGGAGCTGTACGAGGGGTACAGAGCGGCGAAGACCACCCTCCAAGCGGAGATCCTGCGGGCCAGGGCACTGGCCCGCGAGGAGATGCTGGAGACTCTGAACAGAGACCCGTGGGGACGCCCATATAAGATGGTGCGGGAAAAACTCCGCCCATGGGCTCCCCCGCTGACGCAGAGTCTCCGGCCCCAGCTTATGGAGGACGTGGTGAGCACTCTGTTCCCTTCAAGAGGGGAACATACGCCCCCGCCCATGGCTCCGCCCATTGCGGTGCCCGATGCGGACCACACCGCCGACGACGACGACGACGATGCTCCGGAGGTGACCGAGGTAGAGGTGAGAGTGGCGGTACGCAGGATGAGTGCGAGGAATACCGCCCCAGGACCCGACGGCATACCCGGAAGGGCCTGGGTCCTGGCCATGGGGACTCTCGGGCCTCGACTGAGAGGGCTCCTAAGCGCATGCATGGAGAGGGGCCAGTTCCCACTTTGCTGGAAGACTGGGAAACTGGTCCTCATCAGGAAGCCGGGGCGCCCAGCGGACTCTCCGTCCGCCTATCGGCCCATTGTGCTGCTCGACGAGGTGGGCAAGCTCTTTGAAAGAGTCATTGCAGACCGCCTCGTTGGGCAGCTGGTGCGAGTGGGGCCGGATCTGGCGGACAGCCAGTTCGGTTTCCGCAGGGGGCGCTCTACGGTGGACGACATCATGCGCGTGCGGGCCCTCACGACGGGGGATGCTGTGGCCCGGGGTGGGGTCGTCTTGGCGGTGTCTCTAGACATCGCCAATGCCTTTAACACCCTGCCCTGGAGTTGCATCAGGGAGGCACTTCGGTATCACCGGATGCCGACCTACCTCTGTCGTGTGGTCGAGGCCTATTTGACAGACAGGGCTGTCATCTACCCCGGTCACCAAGGAGAGTGGAACCGGCGAGAGATGTCGTGCGGTGTCCCACAGGGATCGGTCCTGGGGCCGCATCTGTGGGACATCGGATACGACTGGGTGCTGCGCGCCGACCTCCCTACTGGCGTCAGCGTCGTTTGTTACGCTGACGACACGCTGGTCCTGGCGCAGGGGAGGTCGTACCAGGCGGCGGCCGACTTAGCGACACGCGGGGTTGCGATAATCGTCGACAGAATCCGGCAGCTGGGACTCGAGGTGGCCCTGCACAAGTCCGAGGCCATGGGTTTCTATGGTCCTCGTAGTGCGCCACCGTCGGGTTCCCAAGTATTGGCGGGAGGGGTTCACATCGGCGTCGAGTCGACGATGAAGTATCTGGGACTCGTCTTCGATAGCCGGTGGAACTTCGTGGAGCATTTCCGACGTTTGGCTCCCAGACTGGACCGGGCCGGGGCTGCCTTGAAGCGGCTCCTGCCCAATCTGGGAGGTCCAAACGCCTCCTGCCGGAGGCTCTACGTGGGGATCGTGCGGTCCATGGCCCTTTACGGGGCGCCGGTGTGGGCGTCTTCATTGAGGCGGCAGCCAGGCCGCCGGCTGAACGCGTCCCAAAGGCCATCCGGCTGGCCCGAGGATACCGCACGGTCTCCTGCGAGGCGGCGAGCCTCCTTGCCGGAGTACCGCCATGGGATCTGGAGGCAAAGGTCCTCGCGCACATTTATTTATTTATTTATTTATTAATAAAGGTACACCAACAGCTTCTGTATATAATATATCATAAATACTATAAGCTAACAATAGCCTCGGACTTATACAGTCGCCAATTACAGGATAACCAGCAATCACAGAAATAGGTCACATAACACTTAATAAAACAAAGGCTCAAGAATTAAGAATTACGAAATTATAGCAAAATACTTCTTCAACTTTAGAAAAAAATAACATAAAATAACACATTTGGGAGTGGCGCGAGGAGGCGAAGCGCCGGGGCTTAACTCCGATGCCGCAAGAAGTCGCGGCACAGCGGACAGAGCTCCGGCGGGATCTCATGGCGGAATGGAGAGTGCGATTGTCGCAACCCAGCGCTGGGCACGCCACAATTGCGGCGATAAGACCCCTCTTTGAGGAGTGGCTAGAGAGGCGCCACGGCGTCCTCACCTTCCGCCTGACGCAGGTACTCACCGGACACGGCAGTTTCGGGAGGTACCTGTTCAGGATAAAGCGGGAGGAAACGCCCGGGTGTCGTCACTGTGTGGATCGCCCGGAGGACACGGTGGAGCACACGGTGGAGGTCTGCCCGGCTTGGGCAGGGCATCGCCGTGTCCTCGTGGATGCGATCGGCGGCGGTGATCTCTCGCGTCCGGCCCTGATTCGGGCCATGCTACGGAGCGAGAGGAAATGGGAGGCCGTCACCTCTTTCTGCGAAGCAGTAATGCTCGCGAAGGAGGAGACGGAGCGCGTGAGGGAGAGGCAAATTTCGCGCCCTCGCGCCCCTAACCGCCGCAGCAGGAGACGCCCTGGGCGTCGGGAATCGCAGGAAGATTTCCGGCCACCGTAGGCGCGGGCTTGCGGACGGTGAGTAATGGGTAGCTCGCCGTCCGATAAGGACCAAGCCCGGGTCGACGGCGCGTTGTGTTCCACGCGCGCCTCAAAGAGATGTCAGCAGAATTGACGGGGTCCGCTAGGGCCAATGCCTGCCGGGGGTTCGAAGAAAACCGATGGGGAAATCGTGGCCCCCGGCAACATGGCATAGGAAGGAACACGGGTGGGTTTTAGTCAGTAAGAGTCTGACACGCCCTCCCGCTCCACCCAGAGCGGGAGAAGTTATTTGATAATTTCCCACCCAAAAAAAAAAAAAAAAAAAAAGGGCGTTGTCTGTGAGGAGCAATATGCTTGCGCGCAGGTTTGCTCGTTGTACTACAGACGTCAAAGTAACCCTTTTTAAGGCGTTCTGTCAGTCCTTTTACACGAGTGGCCTGTGGGTGTCATACACGCGCCGAGCATACAACGTCCTGCGTGTTCAATTTAATAATGCTTTTAGGATGCTGTTGGGGCTGCCATGGCGTTGTAGCGCTTCAGGAATGTTCGCGGAGGCTCGCACAGATGGCTTCCATGCCATCATGCGAAAGAAAGCGGCCTCATTACTACAGCGCCTGCATGGTAGTGACAACAGCATTCTAAAAATGATCGCTGCCAGACCGGACTGTCCCTTTCAGGGACACTGGGTGGGGACAGTCATAGGTCTGCATAAATAAATAATCTTGTAAATAATCTTGTAATAAAATAATAATACTAACCTATTTATTTAAGCAACATTGTTACTAACACCAATATACTAACAAAATTATGGACCTTAGTCTGAAATAAAGTTTTATTTAATTTAATTTAATTTTAATTGTTCAATTAAAATATAAAAACAAAAAAAATTGAAGATAACATTAATCTCAATTGTCAAATGAAAAACATATTTACGGTGATAACATTAGAATTTTGGGATTAAGAGCGTTTATTCTGAAATTGGGCAACGTCGCAAATAGCTGTCAAATATTTCGCTGGTTTGTATAATTTGGCAATATTACTGTATGGAAATAGGAAATATGGTTAAGAACTAGTGAACTAAAATATTGATTATGAAATTCAATAATTAATATTGTAACATCAATACAATATTAATTTTAGATGTAAAAAAAGTAATTGGACACTTTCCAAATGCCTTTTTTGCACCTAAAACCGTTACAACATCAAATAATTGCAATTCATTATTAATATTCTAATTCACTAGTTGGCGATGTTTCATATTTCCATACAGTAATATTGTCAAATTAATCAAAACAGGTAAATATTTGACAGCTATTTGCGACGTTGCCAACTTTTAGAATGAACGCTCTTATGCATTCATATAATCACATCAATGCACTCAATTTGTAAGTGGCACCATAAATTGGCATGCACAGGTACGTTTTATGATACATTTGTTTACGTTTTCATGAGATACTTTTGGAAAAGACCATACACATAAAAACCACAGATCTTTGTTCCATATCGATCAGAGATTTGAGGTGTAATTACAAAAACGTAATCGTCTTAACTCGTACAGAGTCTATCGAGTAGGCATCACATGCAGGCAACGCTAATGTAGTTAGTTTTTGAGGCTTAGGCAGCTGGATCGGTTTGTTCTAGTGTTAGTTACTGGATTAGTCTGTATGATATTTCATTTGTCGATGCTTTGTGGTATAAAATTTTTAGCAAATTGTCTATCAACGCTACGCATAAAACTCTACCAAGTAATTTCTACAGGGCATATGCCACATACTGAAAAAGATCGAGTATTGATCATCATACTTAGGTACTCCACAGTAAGTTAGAGCGTTTAGTGGGCCTAGCCGGAAAGTGCGGAGTAAACGTAATTTTATTTCGAACGACGAATATACAGGGTGGCAGGGAACATTGACGCGAAAACTTTTACCATGGATTCAGTACAAGATTCGTTGAAATTTTTTGTCGTTTATTTAAAAAAAAAAACACCTGTTTCATAGAAAAGTACAATACCTACGCGGTCAAAATGTGACAGCATTTGTTTTTTAATAACCGACGAAAAATTTCAACGCAACGGTTCAGAATCATGTACTGAATCCATGGTAACAGTTTTCGCGTCGATGTCCCTGCCACCTTGTATTCGTTAGGCATATAACATTATCTTAGTTATATCTTTGGGTGATATTAATTGATTAATTGTGCTTGACGCATTTAAACCAAAATTCGATTTTTAATTGAATTTTGAATCGTTGATCAAAATCGTTCGAATTTACATTACGTTTATGCTAGGGCTTCAAGGTTTCCATACAATGGTTTTATTTGCTGTCAGTGAGCCATGTTCAAGATGAAACATTCAATGATAATAGAATTCTACCCACTTTGAATGCGCCACAGATCACCTCGTAGTATATTATTATACCCGCCCGAAAATCCACATATTATCAGGGTGTGGGAGTGGCTATTCATACGCCATTTCATTGTATAAATCGACCTTAGTGGAAACTGAAATGTCAATTGTATACTACAGTTTCAATTCCAACCCTTTGTTCATATGAATAATCTTCACATCTATATCTCTACATACAATAAAATGGTAACGAAGAATATTTGTCCGTTTGTCTAGATGTGTTCCAGATTAGCGCAAAATCGTCTAAACGGATTTTGGCACATAAATAGTTTTTAACCTAGATTGGATTCTTTTAATCCCGGCAGTACGTTCCCGTACGATATTTTCTGTCAACCACGCAGGTGAAGCCGCGGGCAAAAGCTAGCGTTTCTAATATTACAATGAACCGTGCGGGGCTAAGGCCGATATTCTAAGTCCGTTCGAAGGAACTTCGTCAACTCATACTCGACTCAGGTCGTCATGACAACGTCCGCAGAAACACCCTCTGAATTGGATTGAATTTTTGGAAAAAAAAAAACAAAAATTCCTCGGAGCAGTTTTTTTGTGACGTGCTCAGCGTTTATTCCTGGGCACAAGTTCGAAGGTTCTTTAAATTATTACCTCAGAAATGAGTCGAGAATTTTTGTGACGTGTTCAGCGTTCCGTTAAGCGGGCGCGCTGCTTGAAATTATATAAGAAAACGTGCCATCCTTATCAAACCCGGAATAAGCATGTTGCGTGCTCCTTTACTTTCGAGGTACCTTGAGTTTGGCAGATGATTTCTCACCTTCATTATGGTAAACTGTCGAGTCGAGGACGTTTATGTCAATTAATAACATGTTTTAACTGTTAATGTCACTGATGAAGACGTGGAGTCGACGTGGAGTGGAGTGTAGGAAATGACTTTGAATATGGGGTAAGACTATGAATATGAAAATATTCCCCTTGTGATATGTTCTGAGTTAACTCTGCCATTTACTAACGGTTTTGGACTGAGTTCAATGGTTGCTTTGTATAGATAAATAAGCCATTCTATGACCTAACTAGATAAATCAATACTAGATAATTATCATCAATAACAAGACAATAATGTTTGTATATGGTCTTGTAATACCCGGATCCCGGGTATTTTTACTTGTGAAGATTTGTGTCAAAGTCAAATAATTTATTTCAATTAGGCTCAAAAAGGCACTTTTGAACGTCAAAATTTACAAAAAAAATAATTGATTCTAGTCGCCCTTTCCAAAAGGTAGTTTTCGTATGACGAAGAATGGGCAAGAAACTCCACCGTTACTCTTTTAAAATATTTTGTATACATTAATTGTATAATTATATGTGAAGACGATGCACCTGAAATAAGATTACTATACCACAATAGGTAAAAATAATTAAATATGAAGCAATGACAGAAAAAATAATTGTGCAATGGATACATGGTGTTCACACATTTACAAGCGTTGTAAAAGTAGGTAGGCACAATATTCCTAAAAAAATTACAAGTAATACTAATATCTGTAAACAAGTGTAAACAACTTTACTACACATACAGTAGATTAAAGATGAGCCCTCACTATACATACTAATTTGAGATAACATTAGTATAAGAAAGAAAAAACAATTTAATATCTTTTCATAACATTACGTTCCAGACATATTTTTCTTCTAGTGTCGAATCGGTTTTTGTGAAATAGCAAAAGTATTTCCATGGTATGGCATCATATTTTTATAAACGTAGTCTATTTGCAAGACTACCTACCTACAAATAATACAAAAGATAATAATATGTTGAAGCCTAAATCACATGTCAAATATTTCAATATTGAAATAAAATAAATACATTTATTCACAGAAAAGCTATTACGAAGTTACATTTGAAATGAATAAAAATCTTCGGCATGGTAACATCTATTTGCTTTAAGGATTCAGTATTTTCGTTGTGACGATATTTTAGACTTCGTAATTGATATTTTATGCTTCTCTGTATCTATATATTCTCATTGATCTCGCTTTTACTAAAATTATCTTACGACCAACTGATGAAATTTTCTCTTGAAATTAAAGCCTTCTTTGTGATTTGACTTAAATGTAAATCAAATTGATATTAAAGCCGACAATTATACCGCTGCAGGGCAAATACCTCTTTTGATACAAAGACTAACGTGCCTTCAATCTACGACATAGCAAAACATCTGCGTTGTATCCTCACAGCCGGTACTCAAGCTAATTCACTTCGATAATAACACAAAAATCTATTGTCTCTCGTTAGTGACAGTTAAGTACCTACAGTACTTGGTCTTGACCGAGCTCTGCTCGGGTGAAAATATAAATGAACATATCATCCAGGTATACTAACATTGTATCACATTCCCGAGGCTGTGAAAATAGAGAAAACGAATTTTCACAGATATGAGATCTAGCTAGATCGATTTTTCGCATTAAAATTCCGGAATAAATTCTCTAAACGACGGTGAAAACCGCATCAAGATACGTTGCATAGTTTAGAAGAACGACAGGGTCACAAAGACAGTCTATTTATTATATGTAGATATTTTATAGATAAAGAAGGAACAAACAACTGATAAAAATGCTAACTTAACTACCTACGTGATGTTTTATAAATTCATGTTTTTTAACGAAAGTGTAAAGTTTTCCTTAACCATCAGCCAGTAGTCTAAGATGGGATATTTAGAATGTACTTTTACAAAATTGATTATTAATTAGGTGTAAACATTCAAAGTGTTGTTTCTGAATTAATAAAATCCTTTTACACAAAATTAACGGAGGTGACTTCACCGGACCAGGACAAGGTTAGTTAATTGAATTAATGGAAACGGGGCTTTAAATGAAAACGGAGAAAATCAGGGGCATGTCGGTACATTTTAAACGTTTATATAAAATGACGCGATTTACCGAAGCTAGAAAAATCTAGATTAACGTGAACGTGGTTTCATTTGGGAAAATACCAAGAGCGGAGTTAGGTTTTGACAGACTGTTTAACATAAAGCGTTCATTTGAAACTGTTACATGAGCTTTCACTTGAATTCTACGGGAACTAGGTACTTTATGTACCTACCTACTTACCCAGTTACGTAGCTCTATGTCTTTCTTCAAGGCATTAAATATCGCTGAAATCTGCCCAGTAGTTTTAGCAAAAAGTTCAAACAGATAAAATTGTTTCGTTATGATTTTTCCTCTTATTTATAAACGTTGCTTAAAGTTAAGAGACGGGCAAACGTCAATAAATATATGGTTAAAAGCGTTTATACAGAAAGTGGGCAGTGGAAATATGGTGATATTACTGTAAGTATGGAAATAAGAAATATGGCGAACTAGTGAACTAAAATATTGATTATGAAATGAAATAATGAATATCGTAACACCGAGGTTTAGATGTAAAAAAGGGTGTTATACGTAATTGCATTTAATTATTAATATTCCAGTTCACTAGATAGCCATTTTTTTTTCTCATACAGTAATAATGCCAAATTTAATGAAAATGCAAATATTTGACAGCTATTTGCGACGTTGTCCACTCTTTGGATGAACGCTCTTAAGCAGAGAAGACTCTCTTTAGATGAACGCTCTTAAGCAGAGAAGAATCATTATTTAACTTTAAACTAAACGACGTTTATAAATAAAGACGTTTAGGTGCAGATATACAAATGTACCTATAGATTTATTGATATGTAAGATTTGTTTGACCAAACACGTTTTCTTTGACCTTTTCTCTGAGCAAGACCAATCTCATGACTGATTTTTGAATGTCATCGAAATATAAACAGTGTAGTGTGTAGTGTTTTTTTGGTGTGCATAATAAAGAATATTCTATCTATCTATCTATCTATAAAACGATTTCTCAAAACCATGTAACCGTGACAAGGAGTTTGGTTATAAATAAAAGGGTCAGTAACAGGATCAAAATGTTACTTGGAAAAAATAAAAGCTCCCTTAAACACTATTTGAGTCGCTTCAATTGTGAAGGTTTGGAAACCCCTTTGAATTCTCTGGAATCCTCAGATTCCTGAGAGAGGAACATGACACTGTAAACATTAAAAAATAACATCACGTCTGTGGGGCACATCAACGTGATGGCCTGGGCCAGGGATGGGGAAACTTTTTCCTTTGCGTGCTAATATTTAATATATGACGGGTCAAGTTGTTGCATTCTTGGCTATATTATTCACTGAAAATAAAAATATTGATGTGTATTTTCTGAAACACTAATTTACTGTGCAATATTATAAAATAACAATTGAAATAAGAAATAAATTTAAAATTGCAATTAAAAAATTTTACATAAGTTAGCTGCGAAGTAGAAGGTTCAGGAGCGCCGCTGGTCTTTGTCGGATAAGTGACATGTGGAACGGTTTTTGTTTAAAAACTAATCTTCAGTTGATTTTTGTTTGATGGTCGCGGGCCGGACTTCAACGCTCCGCGGGCGGGCCCGATAAGATAGCCCGCGGGCCGTAGTTTCCCCATCCCTGGCAGAACTAGAACTAGAACTCACATTCCGACAGTTATGTTTTCGACCCATGTAATATCCTGAGTAAGCATATTGCTATGGGCATAAATCCAGACTATTCCAATGGACAAAAAAAAAAACAATAAAACCAACTTGATGAAGTATACCAATCAATCACAATCTGTTTCGATTTGAAACAGATTGCTAATCCATTGCTTCATAAGTTGGAAAAAAAAATCTGCTCAGCAACGTAAATAACGCAATGAATGTTGTTGAACTGTCAAAATGAAACAAATTAGGCATAATCGTTTACGAAAATAAGTTACGCAATTAGGGTATAGGACTTCGCGGATAGCATAGGTATAATATGTTTTAAAATGACCTCCACGAGTGGTGATAGGTAGGTACTTAAATAGTCTGCTACCGGGTGCTAGCTTGCTTTTATATTCTGTAATTCGTTCCGAGCAGAGAAAACAGTTTTTTTTTAACATAATTATAATCTCCTTCATTTCCTCATTTCTTTATAAAGTAGATAGTAAAACTAAACGTAAGAGGAATGTACTGAGATATTACTTGTGGAAAGAAAATCTTAACAAAAAAATTCGCTATTTTAAAAAAGATTCTATTATAGTCCCGAGCAACTTTGACCTGTTGAAAATGTTAGGGCAAAATTAAAAGTATATAACTAGTTATAGGATCTTTTTTCTTTGCCCTAACTTTTAGCAACTTTCTTGAGACGGCTCCCGTAACATCTAATTTGATTGGTCTATTTTTGATGCACATACTTTATTCTCTTTTACTGTATTCTTTGAGGGCACATGTTGACGTACTATTGTTAAGAATATTAGCATTGTAAAGATGTTTTAAATCGATAATGTTTTTTTATCGGGCAATATTAGGTAATTGTTAGTAGTAATTAGTAGTAGAGTAGGAACTCTAAGGGCCTACACAGCAATTACCTTGCCTTTGTGAAAACATCCTCAATATTTGAAGACGTAGATACCTACCTACGTCTTCAAATATTGAGTTTGTTTTCGTAAAACACATTGTGATGCAATGTTTTTATTTCAATGTGTTTTGTACTACTTACTACACATTGTACATTATACGTGTTATATAATAACTAGAGATGGGCCGAATGTGGTTTGAACCGAATCCGAACTTCGGCCGAACATTCGGTTAAATAGAAAAGTTCGGCCGAAGTTCGGCCGAGCTTCGGTTCAATTTCGCGCGCTTTCTTGAGAGCGACACGTCGTAACTTGTTTACGCATTTACTTAAATTATTGCTAGATGTACCCCGCCCGCAAACCGCGCTTCCACCGCGTGGTCTAATAAGAAGAAAAGATTTTTAAGACTAATGTAATAAGACGAACTGATTTAATTTAAGTTTTACATTTACAATGTTCCTAACTAAAATAAACGACCACGAGTGAGTAAAAGACATAATTTTATTTTACAGTAGGTAATGCTATTCTAATTCTATTAAATTTAAGTCAAAATAATGCAAATAGGTATTATTTTTCTTGTGCCGAATGTTCGGCATCTGAACCGAATTTCGGCCGAATGCCGAAGTTCGGTTCAAGCTGCCGAAATTCGGTTGAACCGAATGTGAACCGAATTTCGGCCCATCCCTGATAATAACTTATACATAACCGAATATAATTTACCATGCCCATGATAACTGGTTTATTCAATACACAATAGGATACTAGGCAAATATTGATACAAATCAACAGTCATTCAATCAATACACAGTACAGTTTGTACAGGCAATGTTTGTATGAAAATCCATATCTGTCGTGTTTATCGTCCAAATAAATTACTATGAAAACTCAAATCCGTAGTGTTATTTAAAAATGGAACTAAGTTTTTACTTCGACACATGGTAACCAAGGAGGTAACTTATCAAAGATTTTATTTAAATGTTGATTTGGCCTGCAAAAAGCTGTCTAAAGTAAAGAAGGAACAAATGAACATATTGGCGCGTGAAAAATTATCGTTGTTCGTCATATTAATTTATAATTAATTTAGTCAGTTTGAATTTTTGCGCATTATTTGAGAAAAGTACTATAAATCCTTGGCCGCAACCAGGTATTGATGGACTCAAGTATGTATGCCTCGGCTACGCCTCGGCCCACATTTTCACGATCGTCTATCAGTAATGTACTAATTAGCGACAGTAATGTACTAATTTCCAAACTCAAACTCAAAGCATTTTTTTTTAAATTAAACCAGCACTTTTGTATTGTCAAGGAGTCTGTCAGTCATTAAGGAAAAGTTAACCCATTCCAAAGCGTAATAGGTTCGTATGGAGAAGAACGGGCAAGAAACTCCATGGGTACTCTTTAAATCAAAATATTGGTACGAAATGTTGGTAACATCATTATTTATGTTGAAATTATTCATGTTTTTAAATGTTGGAATAAATGTAAAAACAAAAAAAATTAACAAAGCTACTAATTTTATAAATGAAAAACTCAGTTAAATTTACGACAACCATTTTAATTAGTTATAGCCAACAAAAATAATAAGGTGTTCCATAAAAATAATGGGCTCATAAATTATAAGGAAGGAAGTTGATATTGTAATGTAAATGGACGAAGCCAAATTAGTTTCTTAGAATGACAAAAACAACGAACCTCACGTTTAATTTTGAAATAAAAATTATGAAATCTGTAGCAGACAGTTTTTCTCTTAATATAAGAATTAAAAATATACAAACGAAAAGGTTTTTTGAAAAATCTTTTATAACTATGTACCTACTTGTCATAAACAGAAATTGCTTCAATTTTTCACAGCAGAACATAAAAATATGATACAGCACTATACAGCGTGTATCAGAAATGTGGTCAATATTTGAGGGCGTGGTAAATGATAATGATAAATGACTTTATTTCTGTAAGTAGGTTTGTACAAACACTTATACACGTCAATCATAATTATTTTAAAACTAGATGAGGTCGGCGTTTCCTATCTGACTACTCTGAGAAGAAAGGCCGAAACAAACTCAGAGGTACAGAGTACACCATCAAACTGATCAACTTTCTCCATGAGACCAAAGTTCATAATCGCGAAAAAATTATCAGCTGTCTCATACAAAACTTCAGCACCTACTCAACCCAAATGTATGGGACTGCTAATTATTTTTAATCAAAATATGACCACGCATTTCAGATATACGTTCACACGCTGTTAAACATTTATTAATCCTTATTCTTATCGTGTCTACCTTCAAATTTTCTTAAAATATTTTAATACCTACATCTATTTTTGGTACAGTCCAAAATTAGATTTTACGAGGCTTTATTACAGGAGTGGACCTGTAACGGAATTGAATATCAATACTATGATGAATATGACTTAGCTTTTGTATGCGACTTTGCCCACGTTGAGGTCGTAAATTATTGCCACGGGAACGTACCATCGCGAAAACCTATAACTAACCACCACCGTAAGGACTATTCTTGCTTGAACACTCGGCCGCGATAGAACCGGGGCGGTCACAGATGTAATCATCGTGTGCACGGGATTTTGTTGTCAAAGTGGTTAGTTATGTACTACCGAGATAAAAATTATTAATATAAATCATATGTCCTAACCCAAGTCATAGTCTCCGTGTGCCAAATTTCATCCAAACCTGTTCAGCCGCTAAGGCATGAAAAGGTAACAGACATAAAGAGAGTTACCTTCGCATTTACCTTTGGATGGCCAGATTACCTATCCAGATTATTTTCTATCTAACTCCAATTTATTTGGGATTCCTGTTAGCCAAACAATTTACAAAAACATCGTATTTTAATTGACTAAAAATATCTATTTGTTTCAGATACCGCATCGCGTTCCAAGAGACGCTCCTCTGCAGAAAGGTTCGTGGTCGCCGAGATTCCCGCATCATCAATTTAGATCACACAATCTGCAGGGAGGTGACTACTCTACCGAGCGTCAACACGAACAGCATCAAGCGAGACTCGAGAATATCATTCATTAGTAAAGTCGATTTCGTGAAGGATCCAACACCGTATTGCGTTAGTGACGTCGAAGATAGGGATAGCGAGGAACCGGTTTTCAAAAGTTTTTCGAAAACGTGAACATATTGTTAACTAAGCGCACATTTAAGCCGCGGCTGGGCGCAGTGAAATTGCACCAAAACACATTAGGAGTCGCGTCGGGCCGCGCTGCAACGCAATAACCGTGTCAGTCAGCATTAAATCCAGTACAATGAATAGCCTCGCGCACATTCGGGCGGGCTGGGCCGCATCATCATCAGCCTATAAATGTTCCCACTGCTGGGACACAGGCCTCCTCTCCTTGAGAGGGCCGCATTGCATTGCAAAAACCTGCCACGACCGTGGGGCCCGCCTGAATGTTCGTAAGTAATGCAGGAGGATTTAGGCAAATCGTTGCGTTGCATCGCGGCCCGCTATAAGTGATCTGCGCTAGCCTTTGGGGGTGTGGGGTGATAGTGTCAACGTTAACAAGATATAAAAAATGTACGAATCAAAAATAACTTTATCTTTGTAAATAACTCTTTTTCTATTTTCAGTAGGTTAACTTAAGGTACGGTAAGATAAATACATAAATATTTCTAAGAAATATTATATATATTATTAAAAACCTATTTTAAAAACGATGAAATACTCTTCTTTTTGAGCACCTGTCCCACCGCCGGCGATTAACGAGAAGCGAGAAGTGAGTAGAGTACCTAAGCAGCTAAAGGCAAGTTTGCGAGCAACGGGCAATGAGTGCGCGAGGAAAGATTACTCGCTGTTGTGCGTATGTACCAAGCGTGAGTCCATTAGCGAGTGTTCTGCCCACCAAGCGAGAGTCGCTGAGCGAGTAGGTACTCTCTTTGATAGGTCTTGTCGCTGCGACAAACGAGGACTCGCCGGCAGCCCCGGATCTAGGGGGGGGCAAGCCTGGGCCCGTCCCCTGGGCGCCAACTTCAGGGGGCGACAAATTCAAGCGTAGCAGACAAGTGCACCACCCAGCACACAGCAACTTTGCAATAAATGAGACGCGCAGCACATTAATTATAACCTTTCAATTTTTTTTCTTTTTTACAACAGTTTTGGCGCCCCTGTTGAATTGGCGCATTATCGATCGATACAATTTGATTAATATGTTACTGCCAAAATATTAATTTTGAAAAAAAAAAATTGCGGGGCTAACTTAGCGCATCCCCATAAAAGATTGGCGGGGGGCGGCAGACGGCAGTTTTTGCCCCGCCTCAAAAATATCTAGATCCGGGGCTGCTCGCCGGCGTGGCATTGTGAACAGTCAGCGATAAACTATTAATTTAAGTATTTCTTTTACTTACACGGGATTGACAATCTTTTGTACGTTTGTTGAGCGAGAAAATCGTTGATATCTATACTCCATAGGTAAACAAAAAAACCACGTGACGAGCCAGCTGCCAAGTAACCGACTAAACGTAATACCTGTCACTTCAGCTGTCATGCTACGTCATAGTGTACTCTTCAATTTAGCAACGTTATAATTCGTTGACGTTTAGAGTTTGGGCTCTTTACAATTGTCAGATTACAAAATATTATATTAATATTATAAATTTAACTAATTTTTTTTATTGTGCTCAAGCAGTTACATCTACAAAGAATAGTTTAAGAATAAATGATAAAGTTACGTTTATATAAAAGAGGAAACTATTGTAAAACTGCAATAAATTTAATTTGGTTTTATCGTATTTTTAAACAAGAAAGTGTCATCTTTAAAAACCCGATTTGTTTACCTTTTTTAACAATCTATGGAGTATAGTCGCTTTCTCGTTGGCGGTGGGATAGATGCCTTTAACTAATTAAGATTATCAACGAAGTTGCACGTTGAATTTTAATTAAGTAAATATTTCTTCTAACTTCTGTTATTTATAAACTTTCCAGGAAGATACTTTTTTTGTTCATCTTGTTAATTATAACTTTTAGTAGGTACTTAGTACTTCATTTAAATTTAATTAAGAAGAACTTTAGAGAATTTTGTTCGTGGAAATTTTATTACTGCTTAAAATGTTTTATAGCTCTATTTGCGTGCCTGAAAAAGTAAATGTACAATGGGCAGAAAATAAAAGTCAGCAGGCAAAAATAAAACTGAATTTGTGTGTATTATAGGAGAGTTTTACCAATCAAACTGACGCGTTTAAGAGCTGTCATAGTGTCAATATTCCTAAACAATGATATTGTTTTTATTATTTTGCACGTTTTCTCTTCAACATATCTGACATTGGCAGAATTGTGGATATCGGCACCTTTGTTATAGAGAAAAATAGAATAGACTGACAGCTATTTAGATGTGCTAATCGCGTTCAGTTGTTTTGCTCGGTTGTTCATGAAAACAAAATAAATGACAGAAATATTTGAATAACGGTTGTCATGTGATACATGTACCTTCTTTGTCACTAAACCCTGTTGCTGTTTATACCAAAATATTGTACTATCGATTTTTTCCAATGTACTTACAATAGTTGTAAATGTTCCAACAAGTAAATTAAATATTTCACAAAATATGTAATTTGAAATTAACATTTTGTCTAGACTAAATTTAGGAAAAAAGCTAGCCTAGAAAACGAATTAATTCTGACGACAGTAATGAATGGCTAGACAAATAAACTTTAGTTTAGTTCATTAATTGTTAAACTAGGATTTTAAGGAATTAGGAAGTGGAATTTAGGGGATTTGAGTGTAAGATCTAGTTTTAAGACTAATTCAGCTTAAACTCTTCTTAAGACTGTATTTTTTTAATAAAGTAACAACTGGCTTATAAGCCTTATCATTTTCGAATGTAATATTTATTTGGCGAGTTGAAAAAATATGTATTTTATTTTTCCTGTAAAGTTAAACGTTTCGGGCTACCTCATTAATCGGTAGGGGCGTCGATTTGACCATTAGTAAACTTCTGTTCAGTGTATAGAGTTTAAAGTTTGTTAGTAGGTATAATAAGTGTAACTATTAAATTTCAAACGACTTAGTCCGAATAATATTCACAGGGAAAGTTAAAGATAAAGATCACTTGAATTAATAGTAAAATAAGTCACTTGTGTTTCTCTAATACCTATGTTTATTACATTTCTGTTATACTTTAAGAGTCGATATAAGCTACCTAAAATACTTATTTTGATATAAATGTAAATTGTCTGTAAAATATACTGTATAATGCCTTTGCTGTTTAATTTCTTAACCTTTGAACTAGGCTTGACAAATAAGACATGTTCCAGAACTTATGTCAGGTTCAAAAAACTTTAAAACCTAGGAAAATGGAATTAGAACTAGACGTTTCTTACAAATATTAACACATGTGTAGTTTACTTGTGAATGGCAGAGAATTTAAATTTATATGTCAGGTTAATAATTTTCATCAAGGAATTCAAAGTGGATTATCTGGAAAAGAAGTTTGAGATGAAAGACGGGAAGAGATCTTATTCTTCTTCATGTCGCTGGCACGACAGTTGTTCTTTTGTAGGCCCAAAACTACGCCACTTCCATGGCATTATCGGTGGCAACTGGGGCAGGATAGGAGGTAAAGCATAGTTTGTGACACAGCTCCTCATCCACACAAAGTTTGAGATGAATAGAAATCAAATGTTTATTTCAAGAAGTGGCTTAACATGATCATCTGCCTAGTCTTTTCCAAACCATATTGGGGTCAGCTACCAATCTAACTGGATAGGTACAGCTGAATTACCAGTATTTACATGGAGCAATTGCCTGTATGACTTCCACTACACAGTTACTGGATAATGCAATATACCTTGGTAAGACTGGTTTTCAGATTTTCAGACTTTTATCTGTAACGAAAAACTTCACAAACTACGCATTACGCTTACTTCTTTATGAAAATTTATCTCAACATCTATTACCATTTTCATAGTAGCGTACTAGTGTATTCTTTACAACAATATTTATGTCATAACATTTAATATGAACCACTACGAACCACCACAACGCTGTATTACATAATAAATATAGAAAACGTAACAAAATATTCAGCAAATTGTGTTTCTACCATAAATAATTCGAATATATTAGTTTGAAACCTTCGTCTTTGATCCAAAAACGAAGTCATTTCCGGCAAACAATTTCGATGGTATGTCGAGAAATATAATTAAATTCTTTTAGGATATAATGTACCATTTCCTTGTTTTTATCTCGTTGATAGTACTTGAACCTTTGACTTTGTCTCATTATTGTTAAGCACGGTTTCCATGAAACAAGAGAAATGTCGACAAGAGAAAAGTTTTTAATTACTTAGAGACTGCCTAGTTAATAAATTGTCATGAGATAATCTGTTTTCATATTGAATGCATTGTAATAAATATGATGTCCCACAGGGTAGCATCTTTGGGCTTATGCTGTTTTTAATAAAATGTTACTTTTGTAATCTGGTAGCAAGATTGCTATGAAATTGACAAGTTGTGTTCCGTACTTATGTGGTATTTTAGAAACATGTTAGTTTACATTTTTGAGTAAACAAAAGCGTGATTTTACGCATGAAAGTCGTTATTCCGCAAAACTCTGAGATCTTTCTGTGGGAGTGTCGGTACCTAACAAATAAACAAAAATAGACACATATCTATTTGATCAATTTGCTACTGAAACGTTATTTAAACGATATTGGCAAGCACACATACAATGTTTGCTGTTTCTTCTTTTATTGAACGTGACTTACATTTAGTGAGAAAAAGCCAAAATAAACGGATAAGTGTATTTAGGCGATAACTTTCCTGTTCCCAATTGAATTTGGCTTGATTGCTAGTGGCTGGGCAAAGGGTACTAGCGACCTCACCTTTACCTGTCGATTTGCCTTTACCTGGAGGTCGGAAATTATCACACGGGAATGTACTACCGTACGTAGTACGTTCCCGTGTACGTTTCAGTTTGTTTATCCAGGTTATAAATTGTAAGCCTTTATCTCAACCGTTTTTACACCAAACATCTAAACATACAAACTTTCACATTTTTAATATTAGTAGGATTTTACGTGCATTTCAAAACAATTCTGATTTCTTAAGGTCAATACTTTAACGCGTCATTCATTATTAATCATCATCATCAGCCTTAGCAGTTGACAGCTGAACATTCTTCTCTTAGAATATTTTATTTGGAAGATCATTCTTCGCTGGACGGCTTCTCATACTGGTCTAACTGTTATGCCGGGGCCACACCAACGGGAAACGCCGTTAATTATCGCGATGATAGACTTATTCCGACGGGTTAAGGTCCATCATCGTGATAATTAACGGCGTTTCCCGTTGGTGTGGCCCGAGCATTACCAGTGACTCGGCGAAGATCGTTTATCATTTTAATAAAAGTGTTGTTAGAATTTCAGGTGAAACTTATCTGTGATACTTACTGAAGGATTTTTTGATTATTTTCTTTATCTTTTGTAACATTATTCCTTTTGAAACTCAAATAAAAAAGAAAAACGCCGCGGAAGCCGAAACGTCAAGATTATTTTCCGATGTTGTGTTAAGAAGTGTTCAAATACTTTTGTTATTACCCTGACTAGAATTATAAGCTACTACCTTCTTAGGCCAGGTTTCAACTACACGGGACCGGCAGATTTACGGCAAAACTACCGGAAGAGTTAGTGGCTAAAGAATTTAAATGAAAGAAAGAAAAGTATTTATTGAGACTCGCACAGGAAATCACAAATAAAACCTAAATAAAAATAAACAATAAAAAACAAAGCAAAATTAAAATAAAAGCAGTCCTATACGAGACCAAAAGGCTTCTATTTCAGCATATGCTGCGACATTTAAAATATAAATGTCGCAGCGCTGGTATTAAAAAGCAATGGTATTATTGAAAATTCTACGTATGCAAAGTACTTTCGTGTTATAATTTACTCTTATTTTAAGTCTTCATTACATACTTGATTGCTGGAATAAAGTCTGATTTGTCCAACCTGAGTTTTATGATGGTCACCCTACAATAACAAGCAATGTGTGTTATAACAATTAAACGAGTTGCCAATTTGCCTTCGGCATTTTGCGTTTGTAAACAGACGGCGGCGTTTGTGTAGTGACGAATCATACAATCTGCCTGCGTCATATGGACAGTAAACCTTGATCGTGCACTGTAAAACCTAGGTAAACTTAAGGAACGGAAATAAAACTTGCAATAAGGTATTGTATGTTTTAAAGTAAGTACTACTAAAGCTTAAACTACAGCTTTAAAACAAAATGACTTTCGTTTTCATCTTGAAGAACTTAGTAACCACTTTTACTATTTCCTTCTAAGATATTAGTTTTAAGGGTTCCGTACCTCAGAAGGTAAAAAACGGAACCCTTATAAGGTCACTCTTGTTCGTCTGTCTTTCCGTGTGTCACCAACGATTTTCTCAGGAACGGGTAGACCTAGCAAGTTGAAATTTATACCAAATACTAAAGTTTATAGTCCCTATTAGGTGAATAAAAATCAAGGTTTTAAGTCAACACAATAAAAAGATATGGGCAAATTTAGATTTTCGAGAAAACTTGTAAGACCAAAATTTACCAAAATTGTCAATTCTAGGTCAATAGGAAGTACCCTATAGGTTTTGGGTCGAAAACAAGCAAAGCAAGGTCTTACAGCACAAATAAAAGAAAAATTCTGAAAAATACAAGAAGTTGTAAATTAAGGTACTTCGATCTAAATTTGCCCATATCTTTTTACCATTATAAATGATACCATTTTTATTATGGTGGTATAATGGGTAGGTACGGAACCCTCGGTGCGCGAGTCCGACTCGCTCTTGACCGGTTTTTTTTGCTGTCTTTACCTACCTGGAAAAATAGTTAACTTCTACAAGTTCTTTTATACACTACATACATACCTTCTTAAATGAATCGTAACGATAGTACAGACAATATTACAATGTCTATTGAATCTCCTGTACAGCATCAACGTAATAAATCGGACACTAAGACAAAAATAACATTTTGATCATACATAATTTATCTTATTATTAAAGTTAAATCAAAAGTAATCTTATGAAAAATAATATCTCCTTCCTTAGAAATCTCACTTGGCTGACGCCATTTTTGTGAAGAAATTACATTATTCAATTCCGTTTCTTTTATTAAATCTTTATGGCATTGAATCGAAAAGGTAGCTCTTAGGTCTAACGGTGATAAAATACGTAGAAAGGTTGATCTCCTTTTCCTTAAAAGTTAACGCCTTATCATTATTACCTGCGTTCACCCATTCACAATCGTTTTACGTTGAAAGCAACATTTAATTCCAATTGAATTGCTGCTCGGAACGCCTTAACAAAGTTTTCATTCTCAGATTGAAACGTTGGAAAACAATTTAAGAAACACGACTATTTACGTTAGGATTCAAAACGTTTTTTTATTTTTATTCGTTCAGTAAACTTTTTATACCGAGATTCTGTTGTTTATCCAGTAGATGTTTAAGTATTTTTCCATTGACATTGGGTATATTTAATAATATCGTAGATTGTTCTGTAATGTGGGTTTGTTTTACAGGAACTCAATACTGGGAACATCTGAAATCAATTAAAAGTATTTGTCCAAGTGCCAATATTCCAAACTAGCTTCCGCCAGCGGCTTCCCCCGCGTAACATCTTTATAAGTTATACCTAGTCTATGTTACTCAGTGATAATACAGCATTCAACTGGTGAAAGAATTTTTAAAATCAGTCCAGTAGTTTTGAGTTTATTCATTACATACATACATAAACTCTAATCTTTTTTCTTAATAATTTTAGTTTAGATCAAGCCGTCAATTCAAAAGAAGTTGACGGCTCGTAGTTTGTAAATTGGAAAGTACTGAAAACAACATTTTTCAGTATCAGCATCAGCCTACAGCAATCCACTGCGGAACACAGGCGTCCCCAATTGCACGCCATTCGGCTCGATTCTCAATAACTCTCATTCAGTCGCTACCAGCCACCCTGCAAATATCGTCACTCCACCAAGCCTGAGGGCGTCCTACCTTACGTTTGCTGATTCGCGGTTTCCACTCAAGAGCACGTCTACCCTGTGGCGGCATCTACATCGTCAGATGAAAACTACGCATCAAAGACATGACGTCACACAAATCCTGCATCGCGCAATAATTAGAGTTTACCGCGCGATCAACATATGAATATACAAGATTCCAACTTTAACCGTTGGGCAGTTGCCCTTCAGACACGACACCTGTCTGGTCGGAGGATCCTCCCTTTTCTAATGAGGAAGACTGAACTTTACACCCTGTTCCTCATACCTCTAAAACCCCAACGGTCATCGGTTCTATTTGTACGGTTAATATAGCCGGCCCATTGCCACTTCAGCTTGTTTCAATTTCCAGTATAATTTTTTTATATTATTATGTTTAAATATAATTTTATCAAGTCAGCATGATTTGCTTTTACATGTTATTGTTCAAATGTTTGTAATTTACCAATATTTTACCTTGAATTATTCATACTATCAAAATTCAAGTATTTTTCATCCTTAATAATGTAAGTCTTAATATTATGTAGTGCTTTTAATTATAAAGTGATCATGTACGTTATAATATTACTTCTCAAGGAAGAGGAGGACTGTCCTATTGGAATGCAGTGATTCTAGTACGGAGAACAGTGCGGTTGAATCCCAGACAATCTGTTCCTGTAGTGAAATTATTGTTGCATCATCTTATTACATTCTACAAGTAATGTGTTTTTCATGAAATAGTGTTTAGCTTATTATCCATGTCATCCAATTTATAAAATTTTGCGGAGGTCGATTGTCAAAACTAATCGGACAAAACGTCTACAGTACTTAGGTATTACTAAGTAACCAACTTTGGAATATAACGGGAAGTCCAATCAATACTTTTTCATGATGAGCATTCACTTTAAACTTTTATTACTCTGGAATCATCCACTTTTCAAACAAAATATCCCGTTATCCGCCAAAAGATACAATATGTTATTTTCAATGACCCTTTATCATTCATCATGAAGGCTACAGATATTTATTTACGATCACTTACAGAACATATTGTTTACCTCAGCCTCGATCTACTTACATTCGTAACTAGCTAAATACTGGCAGATATCAATCACGTAAGTAGGCCAACAATTACCAAAGACCACAAGGTAAACATCATAAGAAATGCTACATCATTATCAATCAATCTTGTTGGTTTTGTTTCATCTTAAACTTCCGACAGATTGTTGAATGTTAGCGACGCTAAGGCAAGCTTGGAAACATACATTTAATACTTCTTCTGATTGCTTAAAGGCTTGTGCAGACCAGCGCAACACGAGACGCGACACAAAGGCACCACTCGTCGCGCGACGAGCGGTGCCTTTGTGTCGCGTCGCATGTAACGTTGGTCTGCACAAGCCTTTAAGCAAATACACTCATGGACAAATTTAGAGGAACGCTAAAAAAAGTGTGTATAACAATGAACCGGTTATATCTGGCCACAGTTTTCCGTTAACGTCCCTGTCTTGCGAGTCTCGTATACTGTCCGGTTTGCCGATACCTCTTGACAACTCGGTGTACCACAGATTTTGATACTAGTAATGTTTGGGCGACATGTTTGTAGGCGTTCCCAGTTTCAATTAAAGTAACAGCCTTCGCAACTTGAGTGGTGTTTAGATCTGGCATTCTCAGTTTATTTGCAGTAACAATTCACTCTTAACACGATAAACAGGGTAGTCAAATCAAAAATTTAAACAAAACCTAAATTAAAACTCAAACTTAAAAGTAGGCAAATTTTTTCGCAGTATGAAAGAACGCAATATTATGCAATAATTACATAAAACAAATGAAATTCGAAAAAAAAAACATTCCAAAACTTTGTTTTTTTTAATAGCATTTACTAATTAATGTTTGTGGCCAGTACACACGTTAATTACAACAGGAGAAATTAAACTCTTTTTTTGCGTTCCTCTAAATTTGTCCATGAGTGTATTTGGGTACCAATAAAAATGAGTAAATCTACAGAAAAAAGTTTTGCATTAATGTGTAAGTATGTGTGTTTCAAATCAAATCTTACGAATCGGATTAATTACGAAAAAAAGGTACTAATGAATCCAGGACCTGCCAACTTAATATTTAATCATATTTCAATATTATAGGACAATACAATGTTATGCGAATTCCAAACTGTAACTATAAAAACTTCGACACTTCGGCTGCCCCATTTGAAGACCTAGTAAGGGTCACTTTTAACAAAAATTGTTTTATTGCATAATCTTGCTAATCTAATAAGTCCCCACCAAATACAAAAACTCACTTATAAGCAGATATACTTAAACATTGAACCCTAGTAAGTGCTCCATTCACTGCCCCGTGACCACTTTAAAACCTAGTAAGTTACTTTAACGATTTCAAAACCTGAACTTTTCAAAAGCTGACCCTATTAACGTTTTTGCGCTCTCCTGTAAAATTTCGTTTTAAGTTCTTACTAGGTTTTGAAATGGGGCAGCCGACTTGTTAAATGTGTGTCTACGTATGTCAATCTTACATCTCCATATAAAAAGGTGTTTAGCCTAAACAAATGATAAACACAGTTTTGTGATAGTAAGGTATCTGTTTAGCACACGACAGCACAAGGTATCGATTGAGGATAGTGGTATCGCTTTGCGAAACCAACTTAATACGATTTGCTACCCCTTCGAATCAATTCTACATGCTCAAGTCAAATACATTCTTTACTAGCTTCTGCCTGCGACTTCGTCCGCGTGGAATAGTTACTTTGGGCGTATTTATTTGGATAAGGATTAATATCATGTTTATAAAAACACTTTCGCAAATAATGCATTATTTTAGAACAAATTTGGTTAAGATAAAAAAGGTTATGGTGAGCCAACCTTAAAAGATAGACATATGCTGTCGCGGACTTTTTTTTTTCGAAATTTTAAAGGGAACAATTCTGTCATACTTGATATTTGCGAAAATTTAACCGTTTACGCAGCGCACGCAGCGGAAGCTCTAAAAAGGAAAAAAAAACCCCGATTTTGAAACATTATTTATTGGGGCTCCGCTCCTAGTGGTCTTAGCGTGATGATATAGCTTAAAGCCTTCCTCGTATTGAAATCGAAACAGTTGTTCCTGAGATTAGCGCGTTCAAGCAAACAAAAGAACAAACAAACTCTTCAGCTTTAAATAAAGTAGGTATAGAGTATAGATTGTATTCCATTGAACACTTGTTTATCGAGATACTTAGGTAATCTCATCATACTGGTAATCATAAAGACTTCAAATAAGATTATCTGTTTGACGTCAACACTATATTTTTGTTTTGTTATTAGCAGCTAAGGAATTTATTATAATCTGTATCAGATCTACGGATTAGGTATTGACAAAACCCATGCATATAAATCCGCACATTTGTAAAATACTGAATATTTACTTCGTAAGAACGCGGTGACACATGAATTGTCCATACAAACGTAATACCTAAATCATTTGCAATTTGGGCATATTTTCACCATATTATGTTGTTATTCGGATTTAGACAGTGTATATCTAGGCTCCTACATCTTTTTTTTTCCAAAAAACTTTTCTAAAATGAAGTTTAAACGAATTTAATTTCGCACATTTTTACAGCGTAAATGACATGTCTTCATATTGTTATTTCTGCAGCAGCATAGCTTATATTATCAAATTATCGAAAAAAAAATGGAAAAACATTAAGTTTTCATGCATCGTTTTTGGAACACATCCAAATTTATCATAATTTTTCGAAAGCTAGTAGTGCTATCGCGTCAAGCAATAATTGACAATGTGTGCGTGGTAGTATTGCTCACTGTAGGTGTATATCGCTCCGACAGGCACTCACACTAGCACAACGTGCTTGGAATTGAATTTTGCAAACATATCGATTTGTAGTTGCGAGCCGTGTTCGCAGGCCTCTTAAGTCGTTACGCCTCACCGGATTGCCAAAACGATAGCTATGGTCATCTTAATCACTTTATTGACGTCAGAATGGTACTCTATTATTCTTAGCAGATGAGAGCCTAGTTATATCTCTTTGAAGTGTCACACGCCGTCTATCTATTATGTACTGACTTCAAATACTTCATTAACTACACTTCAAAGGTTTTCTTCAAAATTATCAACAATACCTTCGTGCTTCAATGATATTGAATAGAAACACATCAACAGAGAGAAAAGTAATAAAAATATGGTTTCCCAGTATCTACACTTTACACTTCTATACTTATTAGTACTTTTTTAGTTTTTAACTTTTCTCGGGACCATAGATCCCGGTCCTTTGGAAGGCGTACGAGGGGCCGAAGCCAACTCGTAGAGGCCCGTTAGACGCTTTTAAAGAAATGAGGCACCAACCGACGATTATTCCTGTATGCACTATGCAAGTGCACCAAAGGACAACCCCCGGTTGGTGTAGGACTATTGCAGTACATGGAAACAAACATTGGACTATGGGTTTGGGTAGCTAAAGTGGACTGGTTACCTGGAACTATGGTAGGACTGTAGCCCCTGCCTGATCAATGTTTTATATTTACACGGATAAAATGGCAGGGGGTGACTTGCACACTCAATAATGGGCCCCCAGAAACGGTCGCTAGCACATAGTGACGTAGCAACAAGGGGGCAACATGTCCGGAGGTGCTTGAGGAGTGGAGAGGTATTCCATGGCTTTCAGAACAATCTCAGAGCCCGGAAGATGGTCAAGATCCCTACGAGAACTTACTGGAATACTTCCTTCCTCCGAGCACGTTTGCTCTTGCGAAGGAACAAGACTTCTCCCGGGAGATAGGGTCCGTGGGATCGCTACTGCCCAACAGCTCGCCACATGCTGCCCTGCGGGTTTTTGTATCTCTCTTGGTCTGGCTCCTCATCCCAGACCTGTTCCGGCAAAGTAAACTCACACACAGACCTAAAGTTCGGAGCGCGCAAGCCCCACCACGACGTCAACGTAGGGATACGGCGGTGGGGCTATACTTATTATAATGGCTATGCTTTTTAACTTGTGGATACTGTTTAAATACTCTTTATTTCGACTTTTTGTACATGTACCTGGCTACTATGTAATGTGCAAAAATATTTTTTTTAGAATTAATAATATTGTTTATAAAAAAATATTTTTTACCGGACCTCTTGTCCACGCTTAGCCTTTGTAAGTTTGTATGTAGGAGGTAATCTCTGGAACGGTCGGATATGACAAATTCATTTTGCATTTGATAGCTCAATTCCTGGGGAAAGTTATGGCGGACAAAGTCGCAGGCAGAAGCTAGTTTTAAATATAAGTAATATCATTTTTGGGAAACTGATTTGCGAATTCTCGAAAGAGCGAAGTTGTACAATTTATATGTCGCCAGCCGGACTGGTTGGAACTTCACATAAGTTAGTATGAGTTCATATTATTATTGAGACTGCCCACAATATTTACGAGTATTATATAATGTAATAGTTGTGTACCATGCTAACGTCACATTTTATAATAATAAAGTAGTGAGTTATAAATATACTTAAAGATTCATGAAGGATATGGAAACCAATAATAATTAATACTTTCAAAGCATAAAGAAAAATAATGCGTGTAGTTCTCGTATCATCATTTCAGCCGAAAGATGTCCACAGTTGGACATAGGCATGTGCGTCCCCCAAGCGTCACCCCATCAACCGGTCTTGTACTTCTCGTACAGATGATTTCAGCGGCCTTCACAAGGTCCACCTTGTGGAAGACTTTCCAATGCTGCCAAGGGCATGTCATTTGGTTTAAATAGGTCCTTATTTTTATTATTTTATGTTACCTATCTGTAGATTATTTTCTTTTAGATTTTGTAAATGTGAGAACGTTATAGGCTGTAGACTTGTGGACCATTTTCTATTTTGCTAAGTACCTGGTACTTGTTGATAGGCTTACACTGTCCCTTTATACTTTGTAAAAACCATTTATTTTTAAAAGAGTAACCGTGTAGTTTCTATCCGGCTCTTCTCCATAGGAAACTACCACAGATATAGATATACCTAAATAACGCAAGTATCACGATCTGTATGAAAACCAAGCGTGCCATTTTTGACTACCTACTATGACGTCACAAGCACTAAGAAACATTTCTTTTATTTTTTCTCCTCGCATTTGCACAGTTTTTACAATTTATAACAGCGTAATTAACCATTTTAAATTTTTTAACTGACTTCCGACAAGCGTGGCACCGATGCAGACTGAGCGCGAAAGTGGCAGCTTACGATTATTGTACGTAAGCTGGGCACGAAAATGGCACGCGAAGTAGTTGCTCTTGCGTTATCTAGGTATATCTATATCTGTGGAAACTACCAATTGGAACCGTGCACCTAGCTTCTGACGTTGCATAAGTGCCCTTGTAGGTTTATGTGAAATATAATATTTTGAATTTGAATTTGAACTTGTAGCTTACAACACCAAAGACTTTTCGGCTACGTTATTTTCAAATTTATAGACAAAGTGATAGTGGCCAATTTAAACAAACATAAATGTCCTTTTAGTTTTCCAGTACGCAAATAATTTAGCCTTCATCCACTTAAAACATTTATTAAGATTGGAACCTTACAAATGATGTCATCTTTATATTTCGGGAAGAGTTATAATAAATTGAAGAATTAATCATTATTAATTACAATCTGGGGTAACTCTGTAATATCAATAAAAGGGGTCGGAAATAATTAATCAAGCTTGGGTTAGTAATTTTATTATCTTGGTTTTAGTTAATGATTGAATACAAAGCAATAGGAATTTGTTGGGATTGCACTAACACATAGCGAGTAGTAGTTTAACTGCTTAACTCCAAAAGAAAAGGTGGGAGTTTATGTTATTCTATGTCTTCTTCTTCTCGTGTGGTTAGTGATTAACCTAGTGTCAGAGTCTTAAAGCCGCCCATGGGCCTCTGACTTAGCTTCACATGCCGTCGAGAAATATCTCTCAGGCATGCCGGTTTCCTCACGATGTTTTCCTTCAACGTTTTTGAAGCAAGTGATAATTATACAATACGCACATGAATCCGAAAAGTCAGAGGTACCATCGAAGAAACACATAACTATACACCGTAAGGACTATTTCTGCTTGCAGCGCTCGGCCGATATAGTAACGCTTACTTACGAAAAAAAAAGGTCATGTGCACGGGATTTTGTTTTAAAACTGCTTAGGTATGCGTTTCTTCGATGGTACGTGCCTTGGGTTCGAACTCGAGACCTATGACTTGGCAGTCCGACGGTCACACCATTAGGCTATTTTATAAATGTTCTATATAAGTTGTAACTGGTCAATCAAAAGGTAAATAGCTCTCATACCTCTGTACTCTTGATTAATTACTTTTATAGATGAGATCGTGTCAAATCGTTCTTAAATGATTTCCTCAAGATATTTGTTTCTTGGTGGCGGTTTTCATGATAACTAATTTATACTTTTATAGTTGCCGGTTTTGAGTATACCTACTCTTAACACGCATTTATGTGTATTGTTTAAGATCAGGCACCCTAAAGTCAATTTCCACGCAAGCTCCGCCCCCATGCGCCCGGCTACTCCGATATGTGCTAAAAGCTAACACATCGGTAATAAAGTTGAAAATCGCGTGCGCTCTTTGATCGCGAAATGGGGTCGCGTTTATGACTAAAGTAATAATTGATCTAGAGAAAAAATATCTTGTGGTTGGATAAAAACTATATTTTCTTATTGTAAATACTTCTTATAGACTTATAAGTCGAGAAATCTTCATGTTATTTAAATCCTTATCCTTACATATTATAAAACAAAGTCCCCCGCCGCGTCTGTCTGTCTGTCTGAACGCGATAAACTCAAAAACTACTGAACGGATTTTCAAAAGGTTTTCACCAATGGACGGAATGATAGGAAGGTTTTAGTGTATAATTCATTAAGGTTTTGTGTAAATTGGCTGAAATTTGATCATTATTGTTGAAGAAGTCGGAAAATATCATGCCGACTGGGAGCTTTACTGGCGTGCGCTGCGTTAACAGAAAAAGATACATCAAATTAAATTCTACGGTATTGATCATCTTAAAAAGTTCAACAAAAAGTCCGCGATGGCATATGTCTATCTTCTAAGGATGACCCACAATAACCATTTTTATCTTTCAGAATTTGATAAAAATTTAATTGTCATTTCCGAAGCTTTTTTGACCGGTGTAGTATTAATCCTTATCCAAAAAAATATGTTATTTAAATTGAGCATTTAATTTAAATTAAAATATGCCTTACATCATATCATTTAAATTAATAGTTTAAAAGATATCACAGTTTCAAAATTACGCGGAGCAACGCGGGCGCAGCGGTAGGAGTCAATGCCGTTTTCTTCTGTTATTAGGTATGAAATCTCGGTAGTACGTTCCCGTGGGATATTTTCCCACATCCACGTGGGCGAAGCCGCAGGCAAAAGCTAGTAATCTTTAAAAAAAGACATTATTTTCGCATAAAAAAATGAATCGTGCGAAAATGTTACAATTACGTAACTGTCTTGTACATGGAAAGAAAAAGATCCAATAAATCATATACTAAAGTTCCATTTTGATTGTATGTGTGACTGTTTCAGAATATTAATGCAAATGAACATGCAATGGAGTAGATGGAGCTTCCTCCTAATCTGATGGCGCAGGCAGAGTTATTAGTAAACCCATATTTCGTCAGTCATGTAAAGTCTCATGTAATAGGGGGCGAGCTGCTGCTACTGAAAAACTCTTGATGAAAAAACCGTCAGTTCTAGTTTAACTTTACTCGTTAAAAATGTTTCAGCATTCAACATTCTGTAGCCGAAACACTACGTAAAAATGTTTAGAGGTCAGTGTCATCCCTAGAACTACGCCTACAGTTGCGTCCACCAGGGTTTAATAAACGTAATACTAACATCAGTAACTTTGCTCATATTGTGTAGTTTACTCTTGTTAGTGTTGCCACCTCAAATAAATACGCGCACATAGTAGCCTGTGGAGCAAATTGACTTTAGGTTGAGGACATCGTGACGTCAGCAGTTTCGTGTCTGTTTGACTGACCGACAGACAGGGCTTAGCCTTTCAAATCAAATCGAATAATTTATTTAACAGATCATACAGTCCAATTTGTTAGTAATACCACTGACGATAGAAACTTGGGAATATTTTTTCAATACAGGGAATAGATAGAGGCTTTCTGGGACCCCTGGGGGTCTTGGGGGTTGAAGAGTCTATACTCGATCGAAGTCACAGGCAAAAGTTACTAAATTGCCTTCAATATTGATGTTGATGTAAGGTACATGTACCAATTGATTTGGTCGTTTCAACTACGAATTATCGGCCAAACTTACCACACACACTCACACACGTGTACACTTTTTGACTTTGAACATGATATAGTTAATTGATTCAGGCGTGACCTTGCGGAAATTCATTACAAAATACAATAGACGTAGATATATTTAGTAAACTTTTCCGCTTAGCTATTTGTAAAGAGCTATAAAAAGCGAGTCAGTCTGCGCTCAGCGCTTGGTGTGGCAACACACCGTGTTCGGGTTCGCGACAAGTCAATCGTCATCCTGAGGATGCCTCGATGAGAGGTGAAACACGTGTCGATTTCTTTCAGGAGTTTTTATGGCTCTTTAGAAATAGCTAAGCGGAACAGGTTACTAAATATATCTATTGTATTGTTTAATAGTCTATTGTATTTTTTTAACATGAGTATTTTATTTTTATTTTGGTGGTATGTGCCTATCTTAAGCTTTCTTAAACGAATGACCTAGCCAAATGACAGCACGATAATTAAAACAAACGCACGTCTATCGACCTTTTTCAACCAGTCAAACACTGAAATTAATTAAATCAGGATTACAGCTTATTATTAAATCACTTTGATTATGTTTTGGATTAAAAAAACATGAGAGAAATCTGTTCTCGTTACTTTTTGATACTTAATCGTTTTTTATGAAACGCTTAGAGGCTTTCAGGGGAAAACAAGACCTTCGGGGAAAAATATAATAATCACATGCCCAGATAATTTGATGTTGTCTTGTAAAAATAAATTCAAGCTTAAGTTTTTTTTGTACGCTTAATTTCTCCCTTAGATAAACAGTACCTGGTCGACCGAGCTCTGCTCGGGTGAAAATAGTTAAACATATCGTCCAGGTATACCAACGTTGTATCACATTCCCGAGGCTGTGAAAATAGAGAAAACGAATTTTCCCAGATATGAAACCTAGCTAGATCGATTTTTCGCCCCCGTTGCAATAATAGGGTTTCCTTTTATTGTAACTTTCATCGAAATTGTTAGAGCCGATTTCGAGAATATGATTACAAATATATACATACATATTTTGCACATTTTAGGATATTAAGGTTAAAATTGCCCTAAAATCTTAAAAGTCTCTTTTCGTCTGTTCGTCAGACCGTGTTGTATTTCTGATATACACAATGGATTATTATGCGGTTTTCGCCATCATATAAAATCATAAAGATAAAAAAACAGTGGCACTCCGGGAGTACTGACAGAAGTGAAAACTTGAACAAGATCGCCTTGGTGGAAGAAAAATACTTGTATAGAACATTGGTCCGTAACCTTATCTAAATAAAGTGCACAATTACGTTTACAAAAAAAAAAAGAAACTTCCAAAACCTATAAAGTAAAAATATTTACATAGAACATTGATCTGTAACATAATATAATTAAAGAGCACAATCGCGTTTACAAAAATGAGGTACCGGTGTCGCGAGTTCAATTGTTTTTTCCCATCTCAAAAATGCCCAACGCGCATAATAGTAGTTTATGAAACTGTTTTTAATACCTAGTTATGTGCAGTTTCATACACTACTTTATCTACTCTCAAACATTGGGATTGAAACAAATACTAAATAAAAAATCAAAGTTAACCCCTCGCGTGTTTTATGATCAAAAAACAGCGGGAATTCAAATGTATTTTACATGATGCACACGTGTGCATCATAAACACGCGAGAGGAGATCAAGAATAAATTTAAAAATCCCACGAAATTCAGTAAGTACTACAAAACAAATGAATGTCGCCTGCACCAGCACATCACCGCACATGCGCTACAGCGGGTGCTGCTATCCCCGCCAAAAGTTGATGGAAACTCTTTGGTGATATTAACTTCTTGGATTAGCGCTGTATCGTAATAGAAAAAAAAAATTGTTTTATAGTCTTTTTTGTTAGAGAAAAAGTTTTATAATATGATTCTATTTTTAAATTTCGGTATTCTGTTTATAAAGTATGTTATTTTGAAGTTCATAATTCGAATATTATGCTATGAGAGTAGATAAATAAGTTTTCACTTAATAAAAAAGTGTATAATACATAAATATTAAACTCGCATATACAATAAAGAAATCGCAATGTTTTGACGAGTCGTAAAAACCTTGTTTAGCTAGAACTAAAACAAAGTAACAGTCTCTTTTACCTAATTCTGTGCTAGGCCACGATGAGGCCAGAAATATTCATAGCGTTTTAATAAATGTCAAGTTTTATAAATAATAGCGTTAGAAAGTAATTAAATAGTCACATTAAGATGTAGATCAAGTAAATACACCACCTTTTATTTAATTAGGGCGTTTAAAAACATCATAATATTGTTCTGGAGACGTTGAAAAGCATTTCATTTCATAAATTGGCTAAGGACTCGTGACTAAATGATAACAACTGCACGGGTCGATCGAAGGTTAAGCTACACTTGCCGCGGTCGGATCGTGGATGGGTGAACAGCCGTGTTACATTTCAAGAACCCTCCGTGCCTCAGAAAGCACGTTAAGCCATTGGTCCCGGATTTCATTCGTAGATCTTCGACACTGCGTCGTTATGGGTAGTTAGAACCCCAAAATTATGGCAACCAGTCTTACCAAGGGGTGTCATGCTACCCAGTAACTGGGTTGTGGAGGTCAGATAGGCAGTCGCTCCATGTAAAATACTGGTATTCAGCTGCATCCGGTTAGACTGGAAGCCGACCCCAACATAGTTGGGAAAAGGCTAGACAGATTGATATTTTTAGCAATTGACCAATAAATAATACAGGAACTAAACATTAAATGTTAACCATCAGCTTGTAAACTAACGTACAATACCTGTATGTAGTATTATCCTATGATATTTAAAATAAATAAATAAAAAACATTAAGCAGTCTTTATTATATTTTATGTATACCTACTATTTTACTAGTGTGTAGGCTCCAAAATTTTTGTGTTAGTAGAGGTTGTTGCCCTCTGGTGAACTACAATAGACTGGATGGGTATTCGTATACCTACCGCGAATACAAAACGACGAACAATGTTTCAAGAACGTCTCAACATGTGGAGGAATTTTAGTGCTACAAGATGGCTACGAGCTACACCGTAGCACTTTGTAGCCCCCCGCTACGTCGCACAGTGGGAAAAAAATACCTTTTTTGTTCAAACCTCTGTCTACACCACAATTTTTGACATATCGCTGCCATTTTGTTTTATATACTCCTAAGATATCACACTTTGTGTGTCACTGCCACTTTTCCAAAAATCGAAATTACTTTTTTTTAAATTTTCTCTTAAAATTCGGGAAATGAATCAAATTTTTTGGGCCGCCTTTTTGTATCCGCCATTTTGAATTTTTATAAACAGACAGTAAATTCATGACGAGGGCCTGAAAAACCCCTGGAATCTGATTTTTGTTAAAATTTTTTTTTTAGAAATTGCTTTTTGCTTCATTTCCCGATTTTTTGAGGTTATAGTATTGAATTTTAAGGAAAAGTGGCAGTGACACACCAAAGTGTGATATGTCAAAAATTGTGGAGTATATAAAAAAAATGGCAGCGATACGTCAAAAATTGTGGTGTAGACAGATATTTGAACAAAAAAAGTAATTTTTTTCCCACAGCGTCGTGTCTCAACAACTAAACAAAACTAAACAACCTAAACTGTTGGTTTTTTTTTACCTGTCTATTTTTTACTTAAATCAATCAATCTGCCTAGCCTTTTCCCAACATGTTGAGGTCAGTTTCCAGTCTAACCGGATGCAGCTGAATACCAGTATTTTACATGGAGCGACTACCTATCTGACCTCCACAACCCAGTAACTGGATAATAAGATACCCCTTGGTAAGACTGGTTGTCAGACTTTCGGGCTTCTGACGACCCGTAACGACTGTCAAAGATCCACGAATGACAGCCGGGACCAACGGCTTAACGTGCTTTCCGAGGCACGGAGGAGTCTCGGTACGTAGAAATGGTCACCCATCCACAGACCAACCCCGGCAAGCGTAGCTTAACCTGATGGATCGACCCGTGCAGCTGTTAGTAATTAGCCACGAGCCATTTTTTTACTTTAATAAACAATAAAAATATCCCGATTCGAGTTTTTAAATCTTTCACACACTTTAATTTAGGTCCGATCAAAATGTACGAATTAATCATTTAAACCAACATTTTCTCAAAATCAAAATCTCAGTACCTACTTAAGCCATATTACTAACCAAGAAATATGTTTCGTCCATTTTTCTTTTTGAACGAAGCAATCTCATTGCCCTGTTATCTTTGAATGATTAAAACTCGGTTCCTATAAACAAAAACGAATCGTTTTACTTACCGACGATGGTAGGATTGTTTATTGCCAAACCAGTTTGGCAAGAAAAAATGCACAAGAAAAAAAAACCGGGTCATAATACGAAAATGTTTAAATGCCCGGGCATTTAAAAAGATTCGTAATTTTACTTGTGATAGCTAATTCCATTTAGGAGGGTCTACTATGCAAAGCTAAACAAGAGTCTTAAATTAACCAATAACGGTCCGTAATTTATAGGAATCGGCCATAAAACGGTCTATTTACGATATCATTTATTGAAACGCAGTTTACAGCTCTATTTTGTTCTGAAAGCTGCGTGACAGCGATTTTATTTTATTTTATTTTCAAGCACTAAATAAACTTCTTTATGGGCTGTGACAATTAGTACGTATTATTCTAGAAATTTTAAAGTTGTTTTCAAAACAATACTTGCTGTAAAATAATAAAAACAGTCATAAATTATCTATATCTATATAACAAAGTCGCTTTTCGTGTCGTTTTTGTGTGACCGCTTAGTTTAAATTTATTCAGTTTATTCCTGAAGGTTTATGTGTTCTAAGTAAACAATAATATTTAACTTAGAATAGCTCAGAAATCGCTACATTTAGATAATATCGAACATTGCACCTGTGCACAGCAGGGCCCTTCTGACGCGCGGTGCAAACTGACGTAAATGGGCTACGGCATTTCGGAATTTTAAAACTTTGAATTAAGAAAATTCTCCCTACTGTGTACATGCGTTGTGTTACATATAAATTCCTTAAGGTACATCACGTCTCGAGCGTTCGCGTTTTACGAACGCGACGGAGTCCAAAAGAAGGGTAACGTTTTTCCTTTATATCGACTACGGTTTAGTGATTGATTCTTTTAGCTAAGGTTTCAATCAAAGTCTTCTATTTAATTGAAATAATATTAGACTAAAATACGTGTACAAAGGATTTTGGAAAGGACAAGTCAATAGCAGAACTCCTTTGATTAACGAAATATTGGTACCTATTGTATTAATTTAGAGCGGATTACTATAATTAAAGTGAACAGGTACCTGACTCCATTATTCAATATTGGATCCTGAAATTGAATGGATCAAACCCTTCCTGTCTGATGGTACATTTAGGATGGAATTAATTATGGAAGATGTTATCAGTTCGTGAGGCTTCTAATTAAAATGGTGACAGTTTTACTTTTGATCTTGATAAGTAACTAATCTTATTTTACCTTGTGGGACACGGGAGAGGTAAAATGATAAACTGGATATTTACTAATCTTATTTTATCACCGGTTAATACTAATGATCGCCTGGGAGTCTGGCGATTTTATAAATAAATCGAAATTTTGTTTACAAACTTTTGCTGTTTAAGAAAATTTTAACGCATTCTACCTTTCAAAAACTCAAAACTTTTCTTTTCAGAAAAAATTCATTACTCCATCAATTAAGCTTAAATACCCTTCCTTCCTCCTCACCTTCTGACACAGCCTTACGGAAAATTAAAAAATAAGAGGAAGTCTGAGACTGCTGACTTTTATAGAAGCCATAATGTACGACGTGACGATATAGTTTGCGTGATGGAGAGAGAAATATGACCTCGTAAATTGTCAATATAAAAAGAGCATATTTTATTTTAAAAAACAATAGCGAGTAGGTAGGTCTATGGTCAGTAAATTAGTTTATCACCCTTGGGAGTAGCACAGTAGGTACTCTCCTGGCTCAGCTTGGTGTGACGAGGACCACAGAGGGTGTGCCACGCTGCAGACGCCAGGAAAAGTGACGGTCGGCGGATAGTCTCGCCAGACTCGTAGACAGCTCGACGTGGTCACGCGGGTAAAATAAATACCCGGCACGGTTCTCGATGATAGCCGGATTTGCCGGAAGCTAGTAGCCCGGAATCCTACGTTCGATGCCACCGATAATTGACGATTGAAATCTGGAGACGGTAAGCCGGAACTTTGGATAATAGACGGAACTTTGGACGCCAGTATGGTGTTACGAAAACACAGAATTAAAAAAAAACTGGCGAATACAAGTTAATAAAAACTGCTGCCTGCTTTAGGGTAATAAAATGGTGGAGACTACGGTCACATGTGATGCAGGATCAAGTGAAAGTGCGTCTCCGATTGAAGCAGAATTTTGCATGTGCTAGTTACTATGAGCGAATGGCGCACGGCGGTGTCGCGCGTTGTTAGTGGGTCCAAATTTATACGTTCGGACATGCTGACTGCGCGCGTCACTAGCACAGACAGCTAGAAAATATGGGTTGTTTAGTAACTAAGGACGTACCAAATATTATTACGTCTGTGGTTTGACTTGACATTTTATTGTTATCATTTTGAAGAAAGTAGAGTCCGCGCCACCCCAAGTCCGGCGGAAAATTGTGGAACTAAATTTAAAAAAAATGTAATTTGATGCAATGACAACACATTACACACTGGCGCCGCGTCAAAAGGACTTCAGTGGTGGCGTGGTATAGGTATAAAACAAGTGTAAAATCTTGAATTAATTCTTTAAATAAAACTATCGGTCCCAATTATCTATAACCTCAATTGTTAAGGGTAAGATGTGAAACGAGGGATCAGGGTTAAAGGTTTAAAGGGAAGTTTATAGTTCTGTATTGTGAACTATTTAGGTACTTAACGTTCAAGATTGCTTAGGTTCAACTACACTTTACATAACGTATGTAAATGACGGTAGATGTGACGAGGGTCGCCTCTTAGTGAAAATTGTAATTTGAAAATACTCTTATAGCCAAATCTACTCAAATAGAACATAATATGCAAATAGGTAAAAAATCGCGGTGAAATTTTCTAAAGTGGTTAAAATATTTGGAAATAGTACAAGTAGGTCATTATCTGCCTAGTCTTTCCCAACTGCGTCAGTCCAACCAGACGCAGTTGAACACCAGTATTTTTCATGGAGCAGCAGCCTACCTAACCTTTTTTTTTTTTGTTCCGTGTTCGAAAATCTTCATGGATGTCCTCCGCCCTGGGGCGGGCGAAGGGGTCTGTCAGACTCCTACTGACTAAAAATCACCCCGGTGTTCCCTTCCCACACTTGAACCGGGGATCATGAGATCTAGTGCGCCTTCCATGATCCCCGATTGTTGCCGGCCCACTTTTGCGGACCACTTCGTGCCCGCGGGGGAAGTGAGGTGTGAGACTCCCCCCGCGACGTCAAATAGGGGCGCGCGTGGAACACTACGCGCCGCCACCTCGGGTCCTGCTAGATGGGGGGCGGCGGACGTCCCCGAGTCCGCTGTCCCTCCGGATCTGTTTATGGGGGCTGGAAGAGGGCGTTGTCCGCCCTCCGCCGACGCCTAGTCCGTCTACTACGGATCAGGAGAGTGGTCTCAATCGCCCTCTCTATTTCCGCAGCCTCCTTCTGCGAAACTTCGGTTTCACAGAAGGAGATCACCGCATCCTACGACTCGGCACTCCCGACCATCGAACGAGCGACGACGGCCGGCAGCGCCAGGTCAGCTCCGACTTCAGATACGAGGGACTTACCTAGAGAGCCTACCTGACCTACCACAACCCAGTTACTGGGTAACACGATATCCTTGGTAAGACTGGGTTGTCAGACTCCGGTTTCCGATCCGTATCGACCGTCTAAGATCAAGGAATACCAGTACCAACTGTTTAACTTACACGGAGGGGTTTCTGTATATAATGGGTGGTCACCCATCCGTGGACCGACCTCGGCAAGCGTTGCTTAACCTTGAAGATTGACCCGTGCGGCTGTTATTATTTAGCCACGATCCCTTAAAAATAATACAAGTACCTTCTAGTAATTCTGCCTAGACATCTCTAAATATAACACTCAAGTAAACAAACATGACAAATATTGATGTATTATTATTTGAACATATTGACTGAATCCCATATCTTAAGAGATTGAATGACAAATACGACGAAAAAACCCGATCTCAAATATCTCTAAAAATATCTCTCGGCAGGAAATTGAGACCACGCTCCCCAGATTCCGATCATTTTTTTTTTGGAAAAAATCTTAGCTTCTCAAATAACGTAGATTATTCTTAGATGACGTATTTTAGAAAAATATCCTGATTTACATTCTCGAATAACTCGGTAAAATATTTTATGTTTTATAAGCTGTCGACTAAACACGAATAAATTTTGTAAGCAAGCATCAGCATTGTTTTCATATTTTGTAAGCATCCATGTCAAGCACTTGTTATGTCTTAAATTATTCAAAGCGTCTGAAGAGCGGTTGCGTCGAAAATTTGAAATATTTGAGTTCCTTATTCTAAATAGACATTCCATGAAACACTTCTGCTGAAACTAGATCACTATGGGATTAGGAATACAGCTCTTGATTTACTAAGATCATACTTGAAAGATAGAAAGGTTAAAGTTCAGGTAAACGGCGTAAACTCATTAGGGTCTGAAATGGCAACGGGCGTTCCTCAAGGTTCGATATTGGGTCCATTCCTCTTTTTAGTTTACATTAATGATTTACCCCAATTACTTCAAAATCAACCGAAGATGGTGCTATTTGCAGCTGACACATCATAAATCTTTAAAATAAACCGACGGTCACAAATTCTTGACGACGTGAATAGCTCTATTCTGCAAGTCCAAGATTGGTTTACGGTAAATAATCTGGTACTTAATAAAAAAAAAAAACCAAATGCATTAGATTTAAATTACCTAATGTTAAAAGTAGCGAATGTGACATCATATTGAATGGATAAAAACTGGAATTTATTAATCAGACGGTTTTCCTAGGAATCACGCTAGACGAGAAATTACAATGGGGACCTCTTGCCGCGGTTATGCTCGGCCGTTAGAAAGATAAGACAGTTAACAGATGTAGAAACCGCGCGTTTGGTCTATTTTAGCTACTTCCACAGCATTATGTCGTATGGCATTTTACTGTGGGGTCAGGCTGCTGACATTGAATCCATCTTTATTTTGCAAAAGAGAGCTGTCAGTGCCACTTAAACATCAGTGAACTTTTTTAAAGGATTAATATTATGACGGTACCTTGCCAATTCATTTATGAAAATATTATGTAGAAAAGAATGGGCAAATTCTCCAGGTGGTACGAGAACTAAAACAACGGTAGCTTGACAATAGTGGACTGTATAATATAAAGATTTAAGAAGGGAAACAAACGGTTTACAATTTGGAATGTATTGGCGAGAATTACCAAACGAATATGTTGTACGGTGGTCGAAGACGCAGTGGCGTGCCGGCCGGTGCGCGCGCGCTCCTCGAGCGCCCCCTCCGCGACCGCAGCTCCCGCCCGCGGTCGCCCGGTGCGGCGTGATATTCTCGACATGCTCCCGGCGTTGAAGACTTGTCTTCAATGATTATACTGGAAGAGGACAGATGGTGTTGTAAGCGCGTCGGACTATTCCCTTTTTCGTCCTTACGTCTGCGACTCTGCTTATTCCATCCCTCCCAGGTATGAGACGTACGATACGACCGAGTGGCCACATCAGTGGTGGTAATTGTTGCTCTTTGAGTACCACCATGGTTCCTTCTTCAAACACCCCTTTGGAGTCCGTCCACTTGGTTCTCTGTTGGAGGTAAAAGATATACTCGTTAGAGAATCTATTCCAGAACTGTTGCTTCAGGTGCTCGATACGCTGGAAACGTTTCAGGCTGGAGATGTTCTGGTTGATGACTTGCGGATGCGGTAGGGATGTGAGAGATCTCCCAATAAGGAAATGTGCAGGAGTTAATGGGTATAGGTCTGATGGATCAGTGGAAAGAGGAGTGAGAGGACGAGAGTTTAGTATTGCCTCAACCTGAATCAGACACGTAGACATCTCTTCGTAAGTGAGATGTGCGTAGCCTAATATACGCCTCAGATGGTGTTTTATGGATTTCACGGCGGACTCCCATAAGCCACCGAAGTGTGGGGTGTATGCCGGAATAAAATTAAAATTGATACCTGTATCTGCCATTTCTGAAGAAAAGTCTTGTTTTAGTATGCCAGCTAATTCGTTACAGGTGCCAATAAAAGTTGTACCATTGTCGGAGTTGATGGTCTTTGGTTTACCACGACGAGCAATAAATCTGTTCAGTGCTGCAATGAAGGCATGTTTTGTTAGATCTGAGACAAGCTCCAGATGAACCGCCCTTGTGGCTAGACAAACAAAAACACATATGTATGACTTGACTAATCTACATCCTCTACCTTTGCGGTCGGCTAGGAGGATGGGTCCGGCGTAGTCTGTGCCAGTCTCTAGGAAAGGAAACTCTAACTGAACTCGTTCCTTAGGCAAATTACCCATGATGGGTTGAACTGTACCAGCGTTGAATCGCTGACACTTTACGCACTTATGAACAGTTGATTTGGCAAGGTTTCTACCGCCCAATGGCCAATACTCGTGTCTAACTGTGGCTAAGAGTAGCTGTGGACCGGCATGGAAAAGGCGTAAGTGATATGTGTTAAAAATAAGTTTTGCAAAGTTATGTTTGCTACTGATAATGATAGGGTGCCTGACATTATAATCGTAGCAAGAATTATCTAATCTGCCTCCGACTCGTATAATACCAGACTCGATAAAGGGTGATAATTTCTTAAGGTGATTTTTATTTGGTAATGGTTTGCCTGATGAAAGTAACTCGTAATCTTCAGGAAACATTTCCCTCTGAACTGTTTTAATTATGAAATCAGCGCTGTAGGACAACTCTGAATTAGTAAGAGTAAGACTATGATTATGTACCTTTTTAGAACGATTAATGAACCTAAATACGTATGCTAATAGACGTTGTAGATGTAAATAATTAGATGAATTATTAATTAAAGTTTGGAACGAATTATTGTGTATATTAGAATTAGTGATAGGTAATGATTGATTATTAATGTTAATAGAATGAGATTTTAATAGTTCAGGTAGTATTGTGTTCACATCTGTGTTCGGCATTGAAGGCCAAAGAGTTGGGTCTGTAAGTAAGAATGAAGGCCCTGACCACCACATGGAAGATTGACCTATGAGGTCAGCGCTCAGACCACGGGAGACAAGATCTGCAGGGTTGTCCTTGGACGGCACATAGCGCCAGGTGTAAGCACCAAAGCCTTCCCGTATCTCCGAAACTCGATTCCTGACAAACGGCTTAAGCGTGCTTGGTGTAGCAGACAGCCAACCTAAAACAATCATTGAATCACACCAAAATATGCATTTGTCAGGTTTAAGTGTTAACGATTCTAACACTTTTTCACACAACCTAGTCCCTAATAAGGCACCACAAAGCTCTAGCCTTGGGATTGTGGTTGACTTGATCGGTGCTACCTTACTTTTGGACGTGAGCAGATATGTATGAACCGTGCCGCTACTAGCTACAGAACGAATGTATAAGCAAGCTCCGTAAGCTTTTTCTGAGGCATCTGTAAAAATATGTACTTCCACGGATAATGGGCTATCAGATACCACCCAGCGTGGTATGCTGAGAAGATTAAGCTGTGGTAAAGTCTGTGTGAACTTCAGCCATAACTTTTTAATGTCTACATTAACCTCGTCATCCCATGCACACTTGTCTATCCATAATCTCTGCAATATTATCTTGACCTCAATGATACACGGAGAGACAAGACCCAGAGGATCGAATACTTGCGCTACTGTGGAAAGTATGTGTCGTTTTGTGATTGTAGTATCTGTATGTTTAGGTATATGAATGGAGAATGTAAGACAGTCAGTATGACAATGCCAATTAAGACCGAGGGTTTTACTTGGTTCATCAATACTTAAGCTAACTGTGTTAGGTGTGTCCGTATTTGCTGTTGTGGCTGTGGTATGAGTGGATGAATCATGTGTGTCTGTAGTGACTGCCCGAAGTATTTGTGCATTGTTAGACTGCCACTTCCGAAGATTGAGTTGTGCACTCTTAAGTATGCTGCTGACATCTCTACACAGCGCTATAGTGCTCTCTATAGAGTCACTTCCTGACAGATAATCGTCGACGTAAAAATCGTGCTGTATAGACTGTTGTGTTCGTGTGTGCGTTGCCTCCTTTGCCAATTGAGACAAACATCGTGTACTAATGAACGGAGCGGATGCTGTTCCGTAAGTAACGGTGTTTAATGTATAAGTCTTTAGAGGTAATGATGGATCAGAACGCCACAATATCTGTTGTAGTGACCGCTGCGATTCGTCGACTACGATTTGTCGAAAGAACTTTTCGATATCTGACGATATGACGTATTTATGCTGACGAAACCTCAACAATATGGATATCAAGTCATCCTGAACTACGGGTCCTATGCCTTGAATGTCGTTGAACGACTTACCGGAAGTTGTGACGGCTGATGCGTCAAAGACAACTCGAAGCTTGGTCGTTGTACTGGACTCTCTGAACACGCCATGATGTGGAAGAAAATATGCATGAGATGAAGAAGGCTGAGATACTTCGCTCATATGACCTAATGCTTCATACTCTTGTAAGAACTCTACATAGCGATGCTTAAGTATGGAGTGTCTATCAAGTCTGCGCTCTAATGACAGAAAGCGACGTTTAGCCATCTCGAAGGAGTTACCCAATGCTTCAGGGGATTCCTTTAAGGGGATGGTGACTATAAAACGACCATCAGCATCACGCTTAGTCGTATTTACGTAGTTCTGTTCACATGCTCGCTCTTCGGATGTGAAATTGAACTTAGGTGAGATAGAGTCAAGTTCCCAGAATCTTGAGAGATCCATGGGTGCTTGTACGTGTGTGGTGTGCTTGCTATGCGCAAACATACACACTAATGAGTTGGTTATGTTAAGTTGAGGAATGGCGCCTGATATGAGCCATCCTAGCCTAGTCTCGAAGAGCGTCGGCATATGTCTACCCAACTGTATACGGTTGCGACCAATCACACACCAAAAGATGTCGGCTCCAACAAGTATGTCGATGGAGGAAGGGACATTGAATGATGGATCAGCCAGACTTATACCTGCTGGTAGCTGCAAGTCAGTTAAGTCTATGTATGTATGAGGTATATGAGTGGTTATATTGGGCAGGACAAAACAATCAATGTCAATGTTATAAGACCCATCGCATGATTGTAAATGTAAAGCACAAGATTGCGTTATGGTAGACACTTGACTGTTTATGCCTGCAACATGTGAGCTTACACTACGAATAGGTAAATGTAGCTTACCACAAAGGTCCTTTGTAACAAAATTTGCCGTGCTTCCATTGTCAAGTAAGACTCTGGCGCTGTGCGGCGTCCCGGAATGGTCCATGACTCTTACCAACGCTGTGGAAAGCAATACATGACGAGATGATAAATCATGATTAGTGCCTGCTAAAGTTATTTGCTCCTTACTAGGGCTAGGATCATCATCATGAGAATGCAACATTGTATTATGCCTTTTTTTGCAATACTTGCAGTGACCAAGTGGACAAGTAGCCTCCAAATGACCTGGGCGTAAACAATTCAAACAAAGTTTAAATTCTTTCACTTTTGATAAGCGTGCAGAGGTTGTAAGCGCCTTAAATTGATCACAGCTGAAGATGTAGTGACTTTGTTTGCACAAGGGACATGAAATATTAAATTTACCCTTACTTGTTAAGACAGCGAAGCTTTTTGGCTTACTGTGCGATGACTCTGGCTTCGATTTTAAACTCTTAGCCTCCTCAAGTGTTTCTAAAAGATTGCAGCGGTTAGAAATAAATTTAGTAAACACGTCTAAGGGTGGATACTCAGTCAGAGTGTTCCTATGTTCTTCCCACTGTCTGCTAGTAACCGGGTCCAACTTTGATGCCATTAAATGTATGACCATTTCACCCCAATGCTGTACGAAAAGCCCTAACGTTGCCAGTGATCGTAGGTTCTTGCTGGTTACATCAACTATCTGGCGTAAACCCTGACTACTCTCCGTTTGAAGTGGTTCCACATTAAATAAGGCTTGAATGTGGTTATTTATTAATAATTGCTTGTTATCGTACCTCTCACACAACAATTGCCATGCATTGTCGTAGTTGTCCCCTCTGAAATCTAAACTTTTGATAACTAGTGCTGTGCTGCCATTAAGTGACGAACGTAGGTAGTGAAATTTATTGATGTTATCTATACTTTTTTCCTCATGAATTAACGAAATATAAATATCTTTAAACTCCAACCAATCCTTATAACCGCCGCCAAAGTGAGGTAAATTTATTTTAGGAAGTCTAACATTATTATGTCTAGTAACCACTGAAAGCTGCTCATTGGAGCCTACCTTAGACGTCAGTTGAGCGCGATGCTGTGACAGAAGCGCGCGAGCAGATGCTAGCTGCCTGTAGTAGTTGCTCTCGAATTGCTCACGTTCAGAATATTGCTCGTCGGGCTTGGCAGACAGGTACTCCAATTGACTCTGAAACTGATCAAATGTGGCATATAAGGTAACTATTTTCTCAAGTCTTATCTCTAACTCGACAAGTTGTTCCTCACTAAGCTGTTCGCAAGACTTAGTGGTAGATATAAAAGTCGTGAATTGAGTAAGCTGCGATTTTACTGAGGCACGCTTTTTTATAAGCTCTTTGACCTTCATCTCTTCAGCCATGGCTAGATATGAAGGTAGCTGCTGGCGCTAAAGGAGATGCAAGCAAGTAGGCAAGAAAAAAAAAAAAGAAAGAAAAAGACTGATTAAAGAATGAATGCTAAAAGCACTGAAATATTCTCTTATAATGCGCCTGTATAATAGCAAAGAAAAAACAGCTGATCGTTAAAGCGTTGCTATTCAAAACCGGTAGGCTGTTAGAAAAAAAAATGTTTGAATTCAAAATGTTAAGGTCAAACTGTGAAAAGGAAAAAAAAAACACTATATTATAAAATGTTATACGTAGGTAGTTTAATAAGCACCTATTACTAAAATATTAATGGGCGTTATTCTACTTTAATGGGACAAAATCTACTTGAATGGGTTGAAAGTTGAAACTAACACAAATGTTAAGTACAATACGAACTAAAAGCGTATGATTGATTCTACTGGATAAATAAGCTACTAACTACTGACACTTATTGTTGTTATGCGACAGTAATCACTGAGATGAATAAGTAATATCTACTAATGTATGATTCACTGGTCTAATGCACTATCTAATACTCTAGTGGAATGAAAGTTAGTATATGAATTATGTACAAATGTTAGTAAGATTATGGAAAGATCTCACGAAATCCGTTGACTGCGATCCCAAACTGAACTTCTGCTTTCTTCAAATGTATGGCGATGTTCTTGGGCACTGCTTGAGCTGCTACGCTGCGATGACCCAGCTATGATGACCACTGAAGAACTGCTTGCTCCAACAAATACACCTCTTCACAAAGGTGCCGAAGATGATGACCGAAGACTGGAACCAAACTTGTACGAAAGACAAAGGAGTCGTCTTGATCTTGAAGTCCAGTTTTTCAACGACCGTATTCAAAATTTAAATTTTGAAAAACCGCTTGTCATTCCCAATTGCTGATCAGTTACACGTCGAAGGACCATAGAAAAGAATGGGCAAATTCTCCAGGTGGTACAAGAACTAAAACAACGGTAACTTGACAATAGTGGACTGTATAATATAAAGATTTAAGAAGGGAAACAAACGGTTTACAATTTGGAATGTATTGGCGAGAATTACTAAACGAATATGTTGTACGGTGGTCGAAGACGCAGTGGCACAGACTAAGTAGTACTCGCAGTGGCGTGCCGGCCGGTGCGCGCGCGCTCCTCGAGCGCCCCCTCCGCGACCGCAGCTCCCGCCCGCGGTCGCCCGGTGCGGCGTGATATTCTCGACATATGTATGTAAGGAAAAATCCACATCTCTTTATTATAATAAGTGATAGACATAATTTCAATACTAGAAATAAAGATAAACTAGATCAACCATTTTTCAGATTATCTAAAGTACAAACATCTTAAGATAATTAATTGATTCAGGCGTGACCTTGCGGAAATCCATTATAAAATACAATAGACGTGGATATATTTAGTAACTTATTCAACACAAATTTGAGGATTATATCCACGGAGTACTCTTTCAGTACTCCGTGATTATATCCAAGATAAGAGTGCTTGGAAACATGCTGGTCCTGCTCCATAGGACAATTTAGAATCAAGACAAAATCAAACTGGTTGCTAATTTAATTGTAAAATTTATTATTTTGTGTTTTATGACATTGATTTTACATTCTGTGATTACTTCCTCACACACTGACTTATTCATTACAAAATTTTAGGAAAATCGTCTACTTTTACAATGTTTGTAAATATGTAAGCATGTGCATATGTATCTATCACATACTAAATTATCTGTCGTTGTTTCATTTTTAATTCTTTTTACCTATTGTGGTATAGTAATTTTATTCTAGGTGCATCGTCTTCACATATAATTATTTAACTAATGTACGTACAGTAAGCGCTCAAAAGTGCATGAGCACGCTAAGAGTCGTATTGCTGTGAACACGCGGTATAGCTCGTACATTTGTATGTGTAAGCAACACGATACACACACCACTGATAACGTAGTTACACGAAACTACAATATATTTCCGTCGCTTTAAACATGCTAGCACACACGCACTATGCGCGTGAACTTGACCAGTTAATGGCATTGCTAAAATTCGATAGTAACTTAACAAGCGCAGATAGCAGAAAGCGTTAAGCGTTGGTATGGAATTCAATCTGCCTCAGGTTCTAATCTCGTGAAACACAGTGCGGTTTTTTGCAAATATTATTATTTTTGTTTTCGATAATAATATTTTTTAAATATTGTTGCTTTTTTATGTTGTTATTGCAATAATGGTTTTAGTTTTAAAATTGCGTGATATATGATAACAAAATTAAAAAATATATGTTTATTCGTTATATTTATTTTACATAAGTTAATAAACTGCTACAATTATTTATCATTACTTCAGCTGAATAAGATGTGAAATAGATGTCAAGAAACTTAGAAGCAGTTTGTATTATTTAGACATATTTAAATTATGAAATATTTTAAATTTTTAATGGATTTCGAAGTAATTAAGTAATAAATAAGAATATTAGACTACTTAAAATGTAAAAAACTACTTACAGAATAGGTAATTTTAAGGTTAAATATGGGCAGTTTGTTTATATTTTATTTGTATTAATTATTTTACATTTTATTTGACTTTAGTAAATATTGGTTGTTATTGAGGTTAAAGCTTAAGTATTCATTTTCTTTACGAAAAGAAGATTGAAACTAAACCTCAAATTTTTATCCTAAAATAATACTATTACTAAAATAATATTAAACAATTTCGGTATATCTGCAAGAAATACGACAAACACCCTATTGAAACGTGCTTAAAAAATTCGTTACCATAAATTCATGCAATAACGAATCTGTTGTTTATTAAGTTGGTACGGTCAATATTTTAAGGTCAAAAACGGTTTTCTAGCTGGTCTTCAGTGATGCAAGCCTTCAGAGTGCACGGCGAACGGTTCATAATGACGTGTTTTTAATAATTCAGCAAAATGTCTCGTTGGTATGAAACCATTTGTTTCATTCACCATTTGACGTCGCTGCTACTCGATAATAATCCCCTTCCTCATATCTCTTAACCCTCACAGTATTTCTCTAGAACAAAGAAAAACATTGTTTTTATTACACATAATACCTTATTATTTATTATTCACTAATCGAATTAAACCTCACAATGAATTTAAAACTTTAAAGGCATCTTCTGTCTCAACAATACCTCTGTTCTATCAACAATATACCCTTGATTAAGATTTATGTTTAGTAAAATATGAAATATATTAATGATAACACTCACACTTAGTCCGGTTTCATTAGATATTCACTTCACTTTTACGCAGCGCAATAATATTCTCTGATCTGATCTGATCTCTTCAATATATTTTATGCCTGCTTTTTGATAATAATAACCACAACACTGCGCTAAATACTCGTCACCAATATTATCCACGAACCAAAAAAGTTCTATTAATTGAATACTCGTAACAAACTGCATCTACCCCACAGAAATCGAAATAATTTACTTAGTTTTTTGTGGTCTACCTGCTAAACTTTAATATTTATGTGAACAAGACGAATGAAACTAAAAACGAATGATGATTATTGAACTAGTCATTGGTTGCAGACAAAGTGAGTGTGTGTGTGTAATATGCGTGTCTACAGTATTGTAACAACTTATAGAAGAAGGTCGTAAGTCAAACCGAAGCGTCAGTCTATTGCTTTGTGAGATTGCTCATGGACTTTTGGTCGGCACTGTACATATACAAACAATTGTAAAACATTTTAAAAGAGTAACGGTGGAGTTTCTTGCCCATTCTTCTCCATACGAAAACTACATTTTGGAAGGGGCGACTAGAATCAATTCTATTATTTTGTAAATTTTGCCGTTCAAAAGTGCCATACATGGGCCTATTTGAAATAAATGATTTGACTTTGACTTTGACTTTAAAATATTTACCATTCAAGGTACAAACTCACGCAATTGCTTCCTAAGTTAGGTTTGGCAGATTTTATATCATAGTTCCATTGCTTATGGGCTTCTGGCGTAAAAAAAAGTGAGGGAGATGAAATCGTAGCCAGAGTGCTAGAAGCAAGTGCGAGCTACCTTTTTTAATTTTATCCTATTCTATTAAACGAGCAATATTTGTATATATATATTTGTACTCACGTTCACGAAAACGGCTCTAACGATTTCGATGACAGTTGTAATATAAGGGTTTACGGGGGCAAAAATCGATCTAGCTAGGTCTCATATCTGAGAAAATTCGTTTTCACCCGAGCGGAGCTCGGTTACCCAAAGTTTAGAACAAGAACAATGACGTAGAATTGGCACCATGGAATTAGTAAGTACCTACTATCATGGCAGCATGGAATTAGTATGTACCATCCTACACTATTAAATAAGTATTCTCTATTTTCACCAGAGCAGAGCTCGGTCGCCCAGGTACTTAAAAATAATGGTTTGCCATTTTTAGGATATCTACGATGGTTAGGCGGGTTCTACGGAAAATGGGTACAAAATTTACTTTCTTTCACAGTTGTTGGTTTTTGCAATCTTCCTGTAGCTAAGCCACCACAGTTATCTTTACTAACACCTACCATGAGCGTTGGAGCGCAGTATCCTTGGAGTTCAACTTTTCGACCGGATACGGAACACGATACTACGCTCTAAGACACAAATCGCTGACGTCACCCAAAAAACAGCCAGCTCACGTGGGACTAGGCCGGACGTTTGCCGCATGTCGGATGCATTGTGGGCTAAGACCACTACAACATGGGTTCCTGAAAACGTCCAACGGCATCGTGGAAGACCCAGGCGTAGTTGGCGGGACGAACTTGACGCTCATAGGAGTGATTGGGCCATATTGGCTCAGGATTTAGTTGAGTGAAAAAAGGAAAGGGATGCTTTTTCCCTGCAGTGGACAATACAGGCTAATTATTATTAGCGAAAGACTTAATCATTGCGACCACATAATAATAATAAAAAAAAAACAGTGGCACTCCGGGAGTGCCGACAGAAGTGAAACTTGAAAAAAAATGGACACCGCGGTATCAACGCGTTGATTTCTTTTACTCCACGGTGTCGGTAAATTGCGATACAGTGTCGCGAAATCAATGCTTTAGTCCCATCATCTCAAAAATGCCCAACGCGCCTAAAGAAGTTTTCACTTCAAAAATATGTACAAATGAATGTATCTATGTACCTATTTTCGGAACACGTTCCCAAGATTATTCTCTTATAAATAAACTTAATGAACCGACATGATTTCTGTACGGATTCACGAAAACATATTTTGTTCTGGAATCACGTAGCTTTGATAATGGAATCTAATTTAGGTCTTGAACACAGGGCGTAGCAGACACAAACAATAATAAATATACTGAAATACTAGATAGCTTGATTAATGTTTAGAAGTTTAGACTGTCTCAAAAGTAATGTAAAGCAGTAAATTAAGTTCAGGGTTAAGCGACGTTTTTGAAAAAAAAAGCAAAATATTTTATTTCACATAAAACACTGGGCACTTATGAAACGTCAGAAGCTAGGTGCACGATTCCAATTGATCGTTTGATTGAGAAGAGCTGGCAAGAAATTCCACGGATACTTTTTAAAAATGAATGGCTTTTATAATGTTTTCTAATTACAGTGTTAATAGGTATGGGAGGACAGTGTAGGCCTTTCACCAAGTACCAGGTATTTAACAAAAAAAAAAAATGGACAAAAAATCTACAGTCCAGTAAGCCTACAACGTTTTCACATTCACAAAACAGAAAATAATCTATTTAAAGGATAAATAAAATAATAAAAATAAAAACCTTTTAAACCAAATGACATGATAGCCATTACAAGTGTAACAAATCTGAATAATTATCATGTCCAATAAGTACAAGTATGTAAACAATCGTTTCAATTTGTCCAAGACTAAAATAAAATCTCACCATGACCACTTAGGTGAAGTGAGCTGTCAATCCCTAGATACCCTAGCGCAGCGCTGGCCCTGGGATAGAGTGAGTGGAGCAGTCGCTCTAGGCGCCAGAAGGTAAGTGGCGCCAAAAAGCCAAATGCGAAAATCTAATTTCAGCGCAAAATTAAATTTTGATGGCGCCTTTTGAGAGGCGCGGGAGCATTTTATGACTGATTGAAATTAGCACCAAATACTATAAATTTAATTATATAGCAGTTAAAGCTTTCTTAATGTTAAAGAAACAGGAGTTTCATTAATTTAATTTCAATAAGTATTGATATTTGCAATAAAAGTTGATTTGGGAATTATTATTATTTAATATAAAACTGAAGTAAAATTTACGTGAAGTGAAAACGCTGAAAGACAATCTCGCTCTATCTTGATCAAGTGCTAGGGCCGGCGCTCTAGCGTTAGAGCGTCTAGAGATTTTTATAGAAAAGACTCGTATTTGTTTAAAACTTCTTATTTAAGAATGTTTAGTTTAGACTTTAACTAAAATGCTGCCTAGTTTGTTTATTTAAAGTACCAAGACAAGTTAAATTATTTTGTGTAATGATAAACTTCTTTCTATATAGTTACAAAAACATGTTTTGAAACAACACGATCAAGTTTTCAAATTCATTTTTGGTTACGTTCCAAGATTGGCGGAAATAGTAGATAGCTCTTTTTTTTGTTACATCTTCTATAATTTACCCATGAGTAAAAAAAACTTATATTTCTACGCGACGATTTCTACGTACCATGTTTTTGTGAATCATAACAAAATTTTAGGAGGAGTTCAAGAGTTCTGTTATACTCGTAAAAACAAGATTAAGTTACAAAATTTTCTTTTCGGAGAAAGGAATAAGTGACGTCCAAAACTAAATAGAAAAATTGAGTCCCTTTTTATTAAATGTTCCAAATTTTTTTTCCTTATTATTTTATGTAATCCTGAGACCAGATTATTTTACGAATTTCTATTTTGCGGGCGTTGAAGTTAGACTTGTAAAGAAAATTTACGATCACACTAAACAGCCAAATAAAGTACAATTATTTTACGTTAGAGACTTTCCTGATCATATTCTAAGAATTTCTGAGATAAGTGCTTTAAGGCCTTGGATTTAGATTTACTAGTTCTGACAGCTGGATATTTCCTGCTAATAATAACATTCTGTGGTTTGTGGACGTGATCAGTTTTCAACAGTGTGCTTAAGGCTCCGTGCCGCCGCACCGCACGAAATCACTGATTTTGATCAATTTTGTTCATTCGTTGTGAGAAAGGGGACCAGAATTTAAACAAAATTATTTGTGATTTGAAAAGTCCAATTCTTTGTCTTGTACATAAAGAAAGGGATTTTTCAAATTAATTAAGAATTCGTGGAAAATCACTAAAATTCGCAACAAGTTTTCCAAAAAATGACGCGAGACTGACGTTTGATCGTTTTGTTAGAAGAAACTGCTTTTGATGTTGAAAATTAAAAAATACCATCAACATCATTACATGGTTTACTTGTACATAGGGGAACCACTTTTTTAACTTTCATACAAAATATAGTAGAAAAAAAAATGTTGAAATAACGTAACTTTCTCAAAACTTTAAAACAAATAAATATTTTTTTCTAATACTTAGCAACACTATTAAGAAATTTAAAAAATTACAAATTAATCTTAAGTTAACCGTTTAATAGAATCTAAATTTTATTTTATAAATAAACAATTACTTCATTTCGTAAATAAATGGCAAAGTGAACGATCGCGGAAAACCTATTCCGTCAGTAACGAACGGGCCTTCCCAGCGTGAGAACGTATCACTTTGCGTCGCAGCACGCACACACGCACGCACGTGTCCGATGTTAAAATATTCCAGAAATTTTACGTCGACTACCACATTTTGATCCGCATTTTATTTTAAAGTACTTTGCTTGTTTTTGAAGAACATTAAAATTTTGCATGCCTTTTTTTTTTTTTTTTTTTTTTTGGGTGGGAAATTATCAAATAACTTCTCCCGCTCAGGGTGGAGCGGGAGGGCGTGTCAGACTCTTACTGACTAAAACCCACCCGTGTTCCTTCCTATGCCATGTTGCCGGGGGCCACGATTTCCCTATCGGTTTTCTTCGAACCCCCGGCATTGGCATTGGCCCTAGCGGACCCCGTCAATTCTGCTGACATCTCTTTGAGGCGCGCGTGGAACACAACGCGCCGTCGACCCGGGCTTGGTCCTTATCGGACGGCGAGCTACCCATTGCTCACCGTCCGCAAGCCCGCGCCTACGGTGGCCGGAAATCTTCCTGCGATTCCCGACGCCCAGGGCGTCTCCTGCTGCGGCGGTTAGGGGCGCGAGGGCGCGAAATTTGCCTCTCCCTCACGCGCTCCGTCTCCTCCTTCGCGAGCATTACTGCTTCGCAGAAAGAGGTGACGGCCTCCCATTTCCTCTCGCTCCGTAGCATGGCCCGAATCAGGGCCGGACGCGAGAGATCACCGCCGCCGATCGCATCCACGAGGACACGGCGATGCCCTGCCCAAGCCGGGCAGACCTCCACCGTATGCTCCACCGTGTCCTCCGGGCGATCCACACAGTGACGACACCCGGGCGTTTCCTCCCGCTTTATCCTGAACAGGTACCTCCCGAAACAGCCGTGTCCGGTGAGTACCTGCGTCAGGCGGAAGGTGAGGACGCCGTGGCGCCTCTCTAGCCACTCCTCAAAGAGGGGTCTTATCGCCGCAATTGTGGCGTGCCCAAAATTTTGCATGCCTGGCAATAAATAAAATACCGGTGTACGTGTGTTCGTAATTCTTCTTATCCTGAACGGCTTGACTGATTTAGATGTTTTTTTTTACGCGTGCACTGGCAGTCCACGCTGCCAGTCCACGCTGCACCAACCTCTATAGGATCAAAACTGTTTAAGCGATCACTACGCTCGATGTTTAGGCGTGTGTGCGTAAACGGTAAACATAGCATCGCAAGAATTTACCTAAACTCTGTCGAGTGAATTCACGGTAGTTATTATTGTTAAGGCTCCGGCCTTAACAATAATAACTACCCACAGCAGCGAGTCTTGGGCTGATTTAGGAACCTACCAACTTATTAATTTTATCAGAATCAGTTTGGATGCTTTCCCTTGAATGAACACACCTAGTTTCATAACATCAATATCCATACATAAAAGGATGATCACAAATTTTTTTTTAATGTCAGTCAGTTTGGTTATTACAAAATATTGGACACGTATTTTAATTTTTTTTTACGTAATCAAAAGATTACGGCGATACATTGAGTTAAAATGTGTCTGACGTCACGAGTATGTAGCTTTTATACTTACTTGTGACGTAGCCACTCTCCAACTTTAATGCGTTTTATTTATGTCATTTTTTATTAATATGATAAAGCAAAAATACGTGTCTTATATTTTTTTATTATCTGACTGACGGACTAAATACCTATATATATTTTTTACCGAGGCATTTTCCCTATTATTATAAAATAAAATCGCCTTTCGTCTATATCGGTATTGGTGCGGTTTTTACTATTATTTACAGATTTTTTCCGAAGGGTCTTTTTGTATTTCTGTTTTGACATGTCACCATCGCACCTGCGCGGTCACTAGTTTATTATTATCTTACTGATATTATAAACGCGAAAGTTTGTGAGGATGGATGGATGTTTGTTACTCTTTCACGCAAAAACAGCTGAACGATTTTGGATAAAATTTGGCACACAGATAGCTTATAACCTGGATTAACACATATGATACTTTTTATCCCGATATTCCCACGGGATCGAGACTTACGGTTGAAACCGCGGGGAGCAGCTCGTGTTATTTAAATGCTGTAAAAATAATTATTCCGTGCGGGAATGGCACTGCAGCGTGAATCAAGCCTACAATATTTCTAAAATATTCACTTACTAAAACAAACAATAATAAATAGTAGCAACAAAAAGGTATACAACAAAACAATTTATTAACGCCTGCATTCCGGGCTGCTACTGAGAAATTTCTGATGTAAAAACCGAACCCAGGCCCTCATGCTGAGTTGTATCTCTTGCGACCCGAGGCACTCAATATTTTATTACTGTAACAAAATTATCTTAAGGCTACCGCAAACAGGCGCGACGCGACTCTAATAACGCCTGTGTCCAATATATTAATTTTGTTCGTCTTATAGATTATTCAAAAATATTGAACACTTATTTTTTCTTTTTTGACGTAATCAAAAGATTACGGCGATACATTGAGTTGTGGCATGACGTCACGCCTTGCTAGATTTAATACTGCGTTGTGACGTAGCGACCCCCACTCCCTAACTTTAATGCGTGTTTTCAAAGTTATTTTTGATTAATATGATAAAACAAAAAAAAACATGTCTAATATTTTTTATTGTGTGAAAGACGGACTAAATAGAATTTCTTTTTTTTTACCTAGGTAACTACCCTATTACCGGTGTCGCGTCGCGCGACAAGTCGCGCCAGTCTGCACGAGCCTTAAAACTGTCCAATTTTGAAGCAACATCTAAATCACTGTCGAAACCCATTAAGTAGACAAGGAAGAAGTGATTAAGAACTTTTGCCAATAATTTACGATCCAGTCAGTCATACCCTTAAGGCGCAACTAGCCGATAATTTTTCCATACAAATTTCGGGGAGGTTTTACTCCACTGTTACACATTGTACATCCAAAGTAAAACATGAAATCATTTTGTCTTATTATTAATTTTGTCTGTACAGAAGCAGAATAGTAAAAAAAAGCAATTAATTCGTTTTTCCTGCTAATTTTAACGCAACTTTGGGAGTAAATAAGTAATAAAAGAAGTATAAAATCTCCAAAACAAAGCTCAATTGTCGAAGATTATAATAAACTTTATTTGTAATTGATTTACGCAGTAGTTTTTTCATAAAACTCCACCATCCAAAGGACTTTTCGTAATTTTTTACGCGCTCGTTTTACTAAAATCGTTCTGAACGGTGTTTGTGTGCGTGAGAACTAGAGTTTGTGCATGTAGGCCAGCGTCTAACTGCTCATCACTGATACTATCTCTGTCGGACACGATGCCAGGTGAGATAGCGTGCTTTTTGACCAAGCCCACCAATGAGTTCGAGCCCGCGACTAGTTCAACCTTAATAACTGTGCTCACTTTTCATGGTTTATTTTGAAAGGATCTCTAAAATGAAAGGGTTCTGTTTTGAGTCTTCCAAGTTATTAGGAAGTACCTATTATAAAAGTCTATTAATAGCTGAATGGTTTTGTAAACGTCACGTGATTGGTGCTTTTTTCCTATTCCACGATGATTAGAGAATTAACGGAACAGAATGATTTAGCTTATTGGTTATTTACTAACAATTATGGTTTACTGCGTCGTTAGTATTTCATTAGTCAATAGAGCCAATTAATACTATAACGACTAAGATTTCTTATGAGAGCCAATTCTTTCTGTGTGTCCAAACTGTCTCAATACACTTTTCTTAATCCTTAAAACTCCCATCATTTTTCACTCCACAACGCTTCCTAAAATTAACTTGCTAAGAAGTAGGATGCCTTCATCATCATCATCATAACGGCTGATAATAACATGATGAAAGCATCTTACTTATTAACAATAACTATCAAAGGTACCGAAAATTATTAACTTTCGATGTCCTGTTAATTTATGGTGAAAATACTTGGGTAATAAATCTTTAAAATACACCGTGAAATTTGAATCACAGTTTTGCTAGAACAAACGTTATTCAGACCATGGTCTACTACCATTCTACAGCATACAATATTAAAAAAACATAGGTAAATTCGTTTTTGAAAAAACACAAAAAGACAAAGTTTAAAATGTCAAGATTATCTACTGCTTACTAAATTTCGTTTATGGAGGTACATTTCCCTGTAAACAATGCTGTGTCCCATGCATGGTGTCTGTGTTGTAGGGAGTAACGATATTCTTGACATTTTAAAGTTTGTTTTTTTTGTGTTTTTTCAAAACCAATTATGTTTTTTTTTTTATTGGATGCTGTAGTATGGTAGTAGACCATGGTCTGAACAACGTTTGTTCTAGCAAAACTGTGATTCAAATTTCACGGTGTATAGTTTGAATTTTGAATAAAACTTGATATCTTTTTTAATTACTGAAACCCCGACCACCGCGCGTATCTAGACTCGCATTCATCGACATTTGTACAGAACCGCACTCTATAGGCCAAAGAGCCGCATGCAGCTCGCGAGCCGCGGTTTGCCGACAACTGGTCTAGTGGTCGCAAGCGCTACTGCTGAGCATGAGGTCCCGAGTTCGATTCCCTGGTCAGGAAAAGTGTTATTGGGTTTTTCCATCTGGAATTTCGTAGTAGCAACCCTGGAGTCTGAATTTGTGCCTCGTTGATGGCAATAGGCTCGCCCCCTTTTACGTGTGACTTGAACATAACTGGCGAAATGTGAGTGTACTATAATAAGTGCACCTTTGCCTAACTCTTTGGGGAAACAAAGCGTGATATTATGTTAAATGGTAATTATAGTTTATTGGTTCATATATTATAGGTAAGTACTTACATAATTGTGATTACAAACAATACGATACTTGGTGTAGTGTAGGTCGGTAGTGGTTATTTCTAATTAATATTCAATACTCAATTATTTATTGCATTCCATACGTATTACATAAATGGTATAACATAGCAAAAGATCAATATGAATTAGTTGAAAGGCCATGGAAGGTTGGTAGACCTTTGGTGTGGGATGTAACGTGCGTCGACACCTTCCTAGCAGGGCGGGCTGTGCTGGGGTTGCTGCTGCAAGTGCGGAAAACCTCAAACGGCGCAAATACTCAAATAATTGAGACATATGTTTGAGCCGTTTGGGGTTTAAACATTAGAAAGAAAGAAAAGAAAGAAAATTCGTTTATTTACGGTAAACATGACGCAAAGAAAGATTTAAATTTAAAAAAAAAAACGTAAGTAACAAATTGGGGGAAAATATGCGTCACATCCACGCAAAACGGCCATCGCTCAGCATAAAGCTGCGACCCCATTAGGGTCATGGGGTCCGAGTGTCCACTTAGTTTTTCAAGATATCGCCAAACGGTTAGTCGACTCTTCACGTGACCAGAGGGCTGGCCTATTCTTTGGCCAAAGAATCAGCATTGCCATACAACGTGGCAATGCTGCCAGCCTTTTGGGCACTTTTCATGTTGACAGCGATGCGGACGAATTTTATGATGACTATTTCCCCGCCCCCTTTTTATATACTTGTACATATTATTGTTATTATTAAAATTATGTATATAATGAGAAGTGAATAAAAAAAGCAACTACGTTACCTTATAACTTACGTATTACGTAAGTAGTTCTATGCAAAATGTAAAAGGTGTCCTACTGACCCTACACCTAAACTTATCTTTAGATGACACTAAAAACAACAAAAATTAGCCAGCATCATTTATTTAACTATACCTACTTACATATTAAAAATAACTTTAATTTCGGAAGTCGGTGTCTTTGGTTTTGAATTTTCGTTTTTTGTCACCGACTTCCGAAATTAAAGTTATTTTTCACTTTGTAGTGTTTTTTGGCAGTCGGTTGTTTTTTTTGTAAATTTTTTTTATTTTTCACTTTTTTGTTGTGGTACCTACCCCACACAAATTCGAAAACCACTACCTGCTATGTAAATAACAGTGACAGGAACTTATCATATCATCCACATACTAAGTGGGAAAAAGTACGTATTATTGAAGCTAACTCAAAAACTGTCAAAGTAAAGTTAATAAAATTTATATGGGACCACTTCGAGAGCATACCCTTTCAAACAAAAAAAGAATTTAAAAAAATCGGTCCACAATTGACGGAGAAATCGGTGGACATACATAAAAAAAAAAACAAACATACGCGACGAACATATAACCTTCTCCTTTTTGGAAGTCGGTTAAAAATTAAAGTCGCTTTTCGTATCTATAATTGTGTGACGATAATTGTATTATTAAAACTAGCGTTGTGTGACCGCGTTGTTTTTCTAAACTATTCAACGAATTTTGATGCAATTTCCACCATCATTTAGGCCTTTAGGGCGTTCGCCCACGGCGAATTTTTGCAGTGATTAATAGCGCGTTTTGCTAACGCGCGTCTGCATCGCTACTGTTGGCCGTTTGCCGCATTTGCAACGCGCGATAAAAGCGATTCAGTAGCGATACAATCGCATAGTATCGATTCAGCATCGCTTCTGGATCGATAGCAAGGCGCTACTGTATTAATTCAGCATTGCTACGACCGCGCGAGTGTTTCTGGCGACATCGGGTACCACAGCTGTAAAGACACAGACAGGCAGACGTAGCGTCTACATGCATTCACAAGTAGTCACTGCAGCATACGATTGTGTTGATACTGCATAGCGTCTGTATGAACTCTGCATCGTGATTGTATCGATGGTGAATCACGTCTATATCGCGATAGTAGCGATTCAGAATCGCAGTTACGTGGACGAAGGTATACGACCAGCGACAGCATCGCGAATGTATCGTGGTCTTTTGCAATGGTATCGCTACTGAATCGCTGAGAAAGTCGCCCGACTATTCGACTTTCGACAGCTCTTAGAGGATTCATCCGGAAGGTTTAGTGTATAATACATTAATAACAAACTTACATGAAGTAAAGAAGTTTCGATGTTGTGTCATAAGTCGAAAAATATTTTACGTGATTTTTCGTAGACGTCTAGGAAAATTCTCGTGAGTAATAATTACGGTACCTTAACCGAAATTATATTCCATATTCTTTGAACTTTGTAATAAACTAAGTTAAAGATAAACCGAAAAAACGACAAGAAAGTCTTTTTAATGGTACTTAAGAGCTTTATAAAACTAATTACGCCTGAAGTTACATTAAAATCTTAAATAACCCTCTTTTTAGGGTTCCATACCGCAAAAGGTAAAAAAGGGAACCCTTATAAGACTTGTCCGTCTGTCCGTGTGTCCGTGTGTCAACACCGATTTTTTCAGGAACGGGTGGACCTAGCAGGTTGAAATTTATACCAGATACTGAGGTTTATAATCCCTATTAGGTGTATAAAAATCAAGGTCCTGAGTCAACACGATTAAAAGATATGGGCAAATTTCGATTTTCGGGAAAACTTGTAAATACCAAAATTTACCTTAATTTTCAACTTTTTATTTTTCGGAATTTTCCCTTTATTTGTGCTGTAAGACCTTGTTTTTAACCAAAATTTACAATTCTAGGTCAACCGGAAGTACCCTATAGGTTTTGGGTCGAAAACCTATATGGTAGTTCCCGTTGACCTAAAATCACGAAATTTGGCAACAAGCAAGGTCAGCACAAATAAAGGGAACATTCCGAAAAATAAAAAATTAAAATTAATATTGGTACTTACAAGTTTTCGCGAAAATCTAAATTTGCCCATATCTTTTTACCAATAAAAATTGTATTATGGCGGTATAATGGGTGGGTACGGAACCCTCGGTGCGCGAGTCCGACTCACTCTTGACTGGTTTTTTGGGGTTTGCTGCAGTCAGGTAAATAATTTAATGTAACAGATGTTTATAATCTGAAGGTAAAATCTTCATAGCTTTAAACTTTAGAGCTGTAGTTAGGTAGGTTTGAGTTTTAACTAGAAAATTATACTTAAAAACTTAACACATTCATACAAATTGACTTATAGCAGTGATAGCCAAGTGGTGTGACCGTCGGACTTCCAAGTCATAGGTCTCGAGTTCGAACCCAAGGCACGCACTTCTGACTTTTCGGATTCATGTGCGTATTGTATGATTATCAATTGCTTCAAAAATGGTGAAGGAAAAACATCGTGAGGAAAACCATGCCTGTGAGATATTTCTCAACGGCATGTGAAGCCAAGTCAGAAGCCCATGGGCGGCTTTAAAACTCTGACACCAGGTTAGTCACGAACCACACGAAAAGCAGAAGATATAAATTGACCTGAAAGGAATTATAATACTCTAAGCGACGTTTGAAAGTTAAGGGTGTTATACATGTTGTTCAGGACGGCACATTCGATTTGCCTGTATTTGTTGAACAACAAAGCCGACCTGGTTCGATTTCGATTTTTTCGAACAAGTGAGTAGCATGAGATAGCCCCGAAATAGACCATCCCTTCGAAATATAGTTATTTTTCTTTTAAGGCAGAGCCCGTGGCACAGTGCACGGAGAGGCTACGCACGTGTGGTTAGTTTCACTTTGCAAGAAAATGTATGTAATATGTTCTATGTTATGGGGTTTGGTTTCCACACTTAGTCCGTCAGGTGTCCATTGTGTGTGGTCACCACTGTGCGTGGGCCATGGCGGCCGTTTGGTGGTTATTCCAACCAGCCCACCTCCCTCCAGAAGTTAATCAAAACTCCTGGTTTGTTCAGAACATCTGTAAAAGATCTGGGTGACCCGAGGGTTTCTGTTCTAATCTGGGTGACGCCTGTGCATTCGAAGAGCACGTGCGCGACGGTTTCCTCAGCCTCCATGCATGCCCTGCATGTATGTGATAACGTCTACTGCAACCCACGAACACGCTACGCATGAATACAAGACTAATGACGTCATTGCTACACACGTGACTTGCTCGAATAAGGCACCCACGCTGTCTTTGTATGAATAGGTCTGCCCATATTGTCCTTTGGCGCCCCCTAGACTTTGTTCCTTATCTTGGGATCCATTCTACAAATTTTTTGGTTCATCTATCACTAACCATCCGAAATAATATATGACACGCCCAGTTCTATTTTAGGGCCACTCTCTCAACGATGTCAGACACTTCAGTGTTTTTTTCTAATTTCTTGGTTTTAAATTTTTTCTGATAGTCTTATTCCCAACATGCTTCTTTCCATTTTGCATTGACATATTGCTAGCTACCAATATTTTACTTATGTCATAATACAAGTCTTATTTCCATTGAACTGAATAAAGGTTTGATCACATTTGACGGCCGGCTGCGTGTCACTGAAGGCACAAAGGAATCGTAAATATTCGGCGAATAAGTGCTGCTCCCTAGCTATTATAGGTACCTACTTATCTCCTTTTACTTACTGATAGAATATAATATTTTTTGTAGATTAATTGTCCCTCTGTTCAATCAATCTGCTTGGTCTGTTCCCAACTATGTATGTTGGGGTTGGCTCTAAGTCTAAGCGGATGCAGCTGAATACTAGTATTTTACATGGAGCGACTGCCTAACTGACCTCTAAAACCCAATTACTGTGTAACACGATACCCCTTGGTAAGATTGGTTGTCAGACTTTTGGGCTTCTGACTACCCGTAACGACTATAAAAGATTTATGACTGACAGCCGGGACCAAAGACTTAACGTGCGGTTACGGCACGGAGGGCACTCGATTTGTAATGGGTGGTCACCCATTCTCGAATCGACCGCGGCAATTGACCCGTGCGGCTGTTATCATTTAGCCACGAGCCCCTGATATCCAATTGTCTCTGTGTTATATCAGACTATCAGTGTCGTCGAAGGTAGTGGCCAAATAAGATTTCATTGATTTAAGAGCCAAGTTATTGCACGACCATCTCAACAAATGTTATTTAGGTTAGGTTAGAGATGCAACGAATAGTGATTTGGCCGAATAACGAATATTTGGCGGCGATCTCAGCCGAATTCCAAATATTCGGCGGGAGATCCAGTGCAATTCATGCGAACAGGTTACAACTGGTCTCGGTTTGGTACGGCCGGTAGTGTTATTATATTTAAAATTAATCAAAAGCAGATTATGGATGATGAATAAAACCATTTGTTGATAACAGACGATTGCACTTTTCTTCCTGCACAATACCTGCTTCTGAGAATAGTCTTTCAATGTTTAATTTTGTGATTAAATTTCGTTCTTATTTCCTTTTATTCGGTATTCGGCCGAATAGTAGTTACTATTCCGTCGAATACCGAATACTGAAAAAAATGGCCGAATACCGAATAGTTGCCGAATATTCGTTGCATCTCTAATTTACGTACAGGGAAGTACAGGTCGTACTTTCCTTTTCATGGATCAGTTTGAACTTGGAACATAGAATATCATAAACACTCTTTACTCTTGGGAGTGGGCAGAAACTTCAGCCCTTTTTGCGATGATCCTGTCTAAGTGCTGCTACTTCACGTCCTACTATAAAGTAAGAAATACTAAGGATAGTGAAATTACTAACCCAAGCTTGAGTAATTAATCATTTCCGAACCCTTTGTTACAGTGTGGTCCCCAGATTGTAATCTATAGGTACTAATAATAAAGTTGAAGAGTTTGTTTTTTTTTGTTTGTTTGAACAAGCCGTCTCGTTCAGCCGCATTTTCGCAATCCGCATTTGCCACGCAATAGTATAGAGAAAAACGGCGTCGCTACTAGAGAGAACGTGGTCAACTCCTAAAAGCATTCTGAAGATGTTAGTGGACTTTGACTCGCCGATAATGAATCACTTCATGCAGGTGTTGGTTAGGCAGGAGTAATTCATTACATTCGGTGAATGTATATAAATATTGCTTTTCTGTGAGTTACTACTTAGTTATAATTGTAATACACTAACATAGCTTTTAAGTTTTCTTTTTGTACGAGTATCTAACAAACTAACATTATGGATCATTGTTGTCTAAGTCAATAAATACATTTAATTTAATTTAAATTTAATTAGTATAGGATGTTAGTAAGTACACGAGTATTTGTTAATTGTCAACGTGTATACTGTGAGTTTTTAACCGACTTCCAAAAAGGAGGAGGTTATTGTTCGTAGCGTATTATTGTTTTTTTTTTATGTATGTCCGCCGATTTCTCCGTCAATTATGTTCCGATTTTGGAAATTCTTTTTTTCTTTGAAACGATATGCTTTCAAGGTAGTCCCATATACATTTTATTAACTTTGCTTGGACAGTTTTTGAGTTGGGTTCAATAATACGTATTTTTTTCCCACTTAGTATATGGATGATATGTTATGTTCCTGCCACTGTTGTTTACGTAGCAGGTAGTGGTATTCTAATTTGTGTGGGGTAAGTATAGTCCGTGCAATCCACGACGACGCGCCCCACTCCGCAATTATTGTACTGTAAGCTGAACTCTAGTACGGCGCGGAGCGGAGTGGGGCGAGTCTTCGTGGATTGCACGGACTATACCACAACTAAAAACTGAAAAATAAAAACTTTTCACAAAAAAATTCAACAGACTTGGAAGTCGGTTGATTTTTTTAATAAAAGTTTTTTTACTTAAGCTAAGAACTTTGTCATGTCAAAGTCCAGTGTAAAAAGCCAGTTTGTTACCGTCCCTCTGCATTTTTTTAATCTTAGTTTCAGTATTTTGTCTAGAATATCGTCGACCGTAGGTTCAATTGAGGTAAGGGACAAAATACCCAAAATGAGTTGAGTATACAGTTTTGTTCTGAATTTTTCGCTCTATCTAATGGTGTTACGCGATTACTCCGCCAATTATGAATAGATTTTGATGATTCTTTTTTTGTTTGGTAGATCATACTTCAGAGGTGGTCCCATATAAATTTTATTAACTTTGCTTGGGTAGTTTTTGAGTTAGCTTCAATTATACGTATTTTTTCCCACTTAGTATGTAGATGATATGATAACTTCTTGTCACTATTATTTACATAGCAGGTAGTGGTATTCGAATTTGTGTGGGGTAGGTTAGATACTACAACTAAAAAGTGAAAAATAACTTTAATTTCGGAAGTCGGTGACAAAGAACGAAAATTCAAAAGGAACCAAAGACACCGACTTCCGAAATTAAAGTTATTTTTCACTTTGTAGTGTTTTTCTTTGAAGTCGGTTGTTTTTTTTTTGTAAAAAGTTTTTTCATACAAGCAGGTAATAAAGCAAATCACGATGTTTTATCAAGTCGTAAAAATCGTGTGAAGTACGCGAGTCGCAACCCTACATGAATCTTCATATTTATAGCTCACTACCTACTCTATTATTATAACTTACGTAGAATTCCAAACATCTGGCAAAATGTAAATTGTATAACATCGCTTTTTCGGGAATTTGTGAATCAGTTTCCCAAAAATGTTATAACTTATATTAAAAATACTGGGAAGCCATATTTTATTGCTTTTCGCTCTGTTGATGTGTTTCTATATCCAATATCATTAAAGGACGAAGGTATTACTGACCCTCCCGGGTGTCACCATTGTGTGAATCGCCCGGAGGACACGATGGAGCATACGGTGGAGGTCTGCCCGGCTTAGGCGGAGCATTACTGTGTCCTCGTGGAGGCGATCGGCGGTGGTGATCTCTCGCTTCCGGGCCTGGTCCAGGCCATTGTACGGAGCAAGAGGACGGATGGGAGGCACCTCCTTCTGCGAAGCAGTAATGCTCGCGAAGGAGGAGGCGAAACGCGTGAGGGAGAGGCAAATTTCGCGCCCTTACGCCCCTAACCGCCGCAGGAGACGCCCTGGGTGTCGGGAATCGCAGGCCGATTCCCGGCCACGGTAGGCGTGGGCTTGCGGACGGTGAGCAATGGGTAACTCGCCATCCGATAAGGACCAGGCCCGGGTCGACGGCGCGTTGTGTTCCACGCGCGCCTCAAAGAGATGTCAGCACAACTGAAGGCCGCTAGGGCCGATGCCTGCCGGGGTTGCGGGTTTGTCCGAAAGGGTTACCGTGGCCCCTGGCAACATACAGACAACATACATACAACGGAAGGAACACGGGTGGATTTTAGTCAGTAAAAGTCTGACACACACTCCGGGAGTATAGAATATATATATAGTATAGAATACTTGCATAGAACATTGATCCGTAACGTAATATAAGTAAAGATCACAATCGCGTTTACAAAAATGAGGTGTCGTCATGGTGTCGCGAAATCAATGGTTTAGTCCCATCTCAAAAATTCCCAACGCGCCTAAAGAAGTTTTCACTTAAAAAAGTCGCTTCCATTCCGTTCCGCAGCAATGTAAATTGAGCATAAGGCCGTATTCTCGGCGGCAGCGGGCAGCGGGCAGCGGGGCTACGGCGACAGCGGCGCGATCAAATGCATAGTTTTATATGCAACTGTTCTCACTCCCCGCGCCGCTCGCTGCCTTCGAGAACAGTTCCATATAAAACTATGCATTTGATCGCGCCGCAGTCGCCATCGCCCCGCCGCCCACTGCCGCCGAGAATACGGCCTAAGAATTTCAAGTTTAGGTACATAAGGGTTATTAAGTAAATACGGATAACAATGACGCGTGGGTTTTCCAAATAATCCCTAGATCAGATACCCATCATATTAAATTCCTTAGCAGCTAATAACAACTCAAAAACATTGTGTTGACGTCAAACGGATAATCTTCTTCGAAAACTAAAGATTATCCGTATTATGAGACTGCCAAGTGACCTCGATATATTCGATGGGATATAATGAAGAATATATTTTACTGTTACCACGTAGATTAAGTTTGTTTTGTTTGGGATTTTCCATTAGGCTTGTCTCCTTGTTGCAAAAAAGAAAAAAATATATTTTGATTTTTCTTATTTACAAAATTGTTGAGCAAACGTCATTTAAAAATATTTCAAATGTCAAGTTGATAGCATTAGTCGTTTTTGAGATATCCAGCTGTGACAGACAGACGGACAGACAGACTAAGTCGCACCATAAGGGTTCCTTTTTACCATTTTGGTACGGAACCCTAAAAAGACCTTAAGCTTTTAAGTCATTTTCATTCATAACAAAGAGTTCCATTTTCCAAATTTTCATTTCAACTTGTACCCTAATTGCATAACTTATTTTCGTAAACGATTATGACAATTTTTTTTCATTTTGACAGTTCAACAACATTCATTGCGTCATTTACGTTGTTGAGCAGATTTTTTTTCCAACTTATGGAACAATGGATTAACAATCTGTTTCAAATCGAAACAAATTGTGATTGATCGTGGATTACGTAATTAGGGTACGGAATTTGTGCCAACCACAGTCACACAGTCACAGATGCCAATTACTTTGGAATACATGTATGTAAGCATTCACAAAAGATTTTCGGTCAAACCCTTATAGCACAAATCTGTAGCCAATGCCAACAATCACAGTAGGTTGAAGAAATACAAAAACAAAAAATACAACAAAACCAAAGAACGCTAAGGTAGCTCGCGAAATTAAAATTTTCTTACGTTTTTTGCAATTTGCAGGTCTGTATCAGGTTGTATGTTGATTAAAATATGATTCACGACCGTAACAAATATGGCTATACAGAATTATAATCATAAGAAAGAGCAATACTACTCCATAAGTTACAATAATCCTAAAAAATCATGATTTCATGAAATAGTCATTCAATAGGATTATATGAACTTAAAGAGTAGTATTGATGATTTTTATGATTATGATACTATAAATAAATATTTGATACGGCCGCGAGTCATATTTAGATCAACACATAACATGATGCTGACAAGTAAAATGCAAAAACGTAAGAATTTCGCAGGCTACCCTTTTTTTTTTTGCGTGGGAAATTGTCAAATAACTTCTCCCGCTCTGGGTGGAGCGGGAGGGCGTGTCAGACTCTTACTGACTAAAACCCACCGGTGTTCCTTCGGTTGCCCTGTTGCCGGGGGCCACGATGTCCCTTTCGGCCCATATTCGCAGCCCCAGCAGGCATTGGCCCTAGCGGACCCCGTCAATTATGCTGACATCTCTTTGAGGCGCGCGTGGAACACAACGCGCCGTCGACCCGGCTTGGTCCTTATCGGACGGCGAGCTACCCATCTACCCTGACGCTTTCGCCTTAGATAATATTTATTTGCACCATTTCTCGTATCTAATGAATCCGGTTCGTAAGATTTGATTTGAAACATGTTTGAAACACACACACAAAATGCAAATGTTTTTTGTAGATTTACAAATTATTATCTCGAACATTGATTTCATATTAGGAAGGTAGGTCTTGGGTTTATTAGTACCTTTCTCGTAATTAATCCGATAATTTTCAATTCGCATAACATGTATTGTCCTAATATTGGATTATGATTAAATATTAGGTTGGTAGGTCCTGGGTTCATTAGTATCTTTTTTCATAATGAATCCGATTCGTAATAATTGATTTGAAACACACATACAATATTTTTGTTTTCAATATTTTTTGAGATTTGCTCATTTTTTGTGGTACCCAAATATTTGCTTTAAACAATTAGAAGAAGTAATAAATGCATGATAAAATACAATAGACGTGGATATATTTAGTAACCTGTTCCGCTTAGCTATTTCTAAATAGCCATAAAAAACTCCTGAAAGAAATCGACACGTGTTTCACGTCTCAACGAGGCATCCTCAGGATGACGATGGACTTGTTGCGAACTCGAACACGGCGTGTTGCCACACCGAGCGCTGAGTGCAAACACACACACATACACCCTTGTTTGTACAGACACCCTTACGAGGACCTCGGTAGTTTTAGAACGAACCGAGGACCCTCCAAAAAACTGGTTTAAATACGTCGTTGGCCTTTTTGAATGAGATAGAAAGAGACAGGTGAGTAAATCTATAGTGATGAGCTTATTGGAATAATGCTATCTCAACATTTTTCTGTATGAATTACGGCTATCATACCGAGGACCTGAAATACACAGCTAAATGTGACCAGCGATGCACATACGAGGACTTTGTGTAGGCCAACCGAGGACCCCTTATGTAAGCCTTGCGACGGCCTTCCGAGGACGTATTTTTACACAATATTTCTTATATCGTGTACAAAGTGCGGACGCTGTGTTAGACTTTATATTACTAAACCGAGGACAGTTTTTCGCGTAGAACTTGTACAAAGCGAGGACATGAAAATCTACCTACCTAAACCATTTTACGTGTAAGGTAACTTATTGTAGAACGTTCCGATTTATTTCTTACACACATTTTCTAAAATAAAGTACCAAGCGAGGACGAGTCTTTACGTTTGTCGGCGCTTTCTAAAAGTAACGGCTTAGTTACCATTTTATGCTGATGTTGTACCTAGGGTCGTTTCTTAATGAAGAAACTCTTCAACAGGAGAAAGAAACTATCATCACTTTTAAATTTGGCCAACGCGTTAGGTTTGCGGAGTATAACTGAGATAATAACCAGTTTGTGCCGATGCTGCAGCCAGGGTCATTTCATCATGATGGAACTCCTCAAAAGCTGATAGTATCGTCTTCAAATTTGGCATACGCATTAGATTTATCTAGTAACACTAAAATAATTACCAGTTTTTGCTGATGCTGCAGCCAGGGTCGTTTCCTTATGACGGAACTCCTCGAAAGCTGATAGTATCGTCTTCAAATTTGGCATACGCATTAGGTTTATCTAGTAACACTCAAATATTTACCGGTTTTTGCTGATGCTGCAGCCAGGGTCGTTTCCTTATGACGGAACTCCTCAAAAGCTGATAGTATCGTCTTCAAATTTAGCATACTCATTAGTTTTATCTAGTAACACTCAAATAATTACCAGTTTTTGCTGATACTGCAGCCAGGGTTGTTTCCTCATGATGGAACTCCTCAAAAGCTGATAGTATCGTCTTCAAATTTGGCATACGCATTAGATTTATATAGTAACACACAAATAATTACCAGTTTTTGCTGATACTGCAGCCAGGGTCGTTTCCTTATGATGGAACTCCTCAAAAGCTGATAGTATCGTCTTCAAATTTGGCATACGCATAAGGTTTATCTAGTAACACTCAAATAATTACCAGTTTTTGCTGATGCTGCAGCCAGGGTCGTTTCCTTATGATGGAACTCCTCAAAAGCTGATAGTATCGTCTTCAAATTTGGCATACGCATTAGGTTTATCTAGTAACACTAAAATAATTACCAGTTTTTGCTGATGCTGCAGCCAGGGTCGTTTCCTTATGACGGAACTCCTCGAAAGCTGATAGTATCGTCTTCAAATTTGGCATACGTATTAGGTTTATCTAGTAACACTCAAATATTTACCGGTTTTTGCTGATGCTGCAGCCAGGGTCGTTTCCTTATGACGGAACTCCTCAAAAGCTGATAGTATCGTCTTCAAATTTAGCATACTCATTAGTTTTATCTAGTAACACTCAAATAATCACCAGTTTTTGCTGATACTGCAGCCAGGGTTGTTTCCTCATGATGGAACTCCTCAAAAGCTGATAGTATCGTCTTCAAATTTGGCATACGCATTAGATTTATCTAGTAACACACAAATAATTACCAGTTTTTGCTGATACTGCAGCCAGGGTCGTTTCCTTATGATGGAACTCCTCAAAAGCTGATAGTATCGTCTTCAAATTTGGCATACGCATAAGGTTTATCTAGTAACACTCAAATAATTACCAGTTTTTGCTGATGCTGCAGCCAGGGTCGTTTCCTTATGATGGAACTCCTCAAAAGCTGATAGTATCGTCTTCAAATTTGGCATACGCATTAGGTTTATCTAGTAACACTAAAATAATTACCAGTTTTTGCTGATGCTGCAGCCAGGGTCGTTTCCTTATGACGGAACTCCTCGAAAGCTGATAGTATCGTCTTCAAATTTGGCATACGTATTAGGTTTATCTAGTAACACTCAAATATTTACCGGTTTTTGCTGATGCTGCAGCCAGGGTCGTTTCCTTATGACGGAACTCCTCAAAAGCTGATAGTATCGTCTTCAAATTTAGCATACTCATTAGTTTTATCTAGTAACACTCAAATAATCACCAGTTTTTGCTGATACTGCAGCCAGGGTTGTTTCCTCATGATGGAACTCCTCAAAAGCTGATAGTATCGTCTTCAAATTTGGCATACACATTAGGTTAATCTAGTAACACACAAATAATTACCAGTTTTTGCTGATACTGCAGCCAGGGTCGTTTCCTTATGATGGAACTCCTCAAAATCTGATAGTATCGTCTTCAAATTTGGCATACGCATTAGGTTTATCTAGTAACACTCAAATAATTACCAGTTTTTGCTGATGCTGCAGCCAGGGTCGTTTCCTTATGATGGAACTCCTCAAAAGCTGATAGTATCGTCTTCAAATTTGGCATACGCATTAGGTTTATCTAGTAACACTCAAATAATTACCAGTTTTTGCTGATGCTGCAGCCAGGGTCGTTTCTTCTTGATGAAAGTCCATAAAAGTCGATAGCGTCGTCTTTAAATTTAACATACGCGTTAAGTTTACATAGTTTAACTAAGATAATAACCAGTTTGTACTGATGCTGCAGCCAGGGTCGTTTCCTTATGACGGAACTCCTCAAAAGTTAATAGCATCATCTTGGAATTTAGCAAACGCATTAGGTTGTAAAACTAAAATAATTACCAGTTTGTGCTGATTCTGGAGCCAGTGTCGTTTCTTCATGAGGGAACTTTTCAACAGTTCATAGCATTGTCTTCAAATTTGGCATATGCGTTAGGTTTATCTAGTAACACTAAAATCACTACCAGTTTTTGCTGATGCTGCAGCCAGGGTCGTTTCTTCATGAGGAAACTCCTCAAGTCGATAGCATCGTCTTTCAGTTTGGCACATGCGTTAGGTTTATCTAGTAACACTAAAATAATGACCAGTTTTTGCTGATGCTACAACCAGTGTCGTTTCTTCATGAGGAAACTCCTCAACAGTCGATAGCATCGTCTTTAAATTTGGCATACGCGTTAGGTTTATATAGTTTAACTAAAATAATAACCAGCCAAGGTCGTTCTTTCATGAGGAAACTCCTTTTTTTTGGGTGGGTAATTATCAAATAACTTCTCCCGCTCTGGGCGGAGTGGGAGGGCGTGTCAGACTCTTACTGACTAAAACCCACCCGTGTTTCTTCAGTTGCCATATTGCCAGAGGCCGCGGTATCCCTTTCGGACTTCTCCGCAACCCCGGCAGGCATTGACATCTCTTGGAGGCGTGCGTGGAACACAACGCGCCGTTGTCGACCCGGGCCTGGACCTTATCGGACGGTGAGCTACCCATTGCTCACCGTCTGCAAGCCGCGTGGACTTGCGGACGGTGAGCAATGGTGGCTACGGTGGCTGGAAATCAGCCTGCGATTCCTGACGCCCAGGTCGTCTCCTGCGGCGGTTAGACGCGTGAGGGCATGACATTTGCCTCTCCCTCACGCGCTCCGCCTCCTCCTTCGCGAGCATTACTGCTTTGCAGAAGGAGGTGACGGCTTCCCATGCCCTCTCGCTCCGTACCATGGCCTGGACCAGGGCCAGACGCGAGAGATCACCGCCGCCGCTGATCGCCTCCACGAGGACACGGCGATGCTCCGCCCAAGCCGGGCAGTGCTCCACCGTGTCCTCCGGGCGATCCACACTGGTGACACTCGGACGTTTCCTCCCGCCTTATCCGGAACAGGAACCTCCCGAAACACCCGTGTGCGGTGAGAACTTGCGTCAGGCGGAAGGTGAGGATGGCGTGGCGCCTCTCTAGCCGCTCCTTAAAGAGGGGACTTACTGCCGCAATTGTGGCGTGCCCATGAGGGAACTCCACAATTGTTGATAGTATCGACTTCAAAGGCAAACGCGTTTGGTTTATATAGTAAAACTAAAATAATTATCAGTTTGTCCTGATGCTGCAGCCAAGGTCGTTTCTTCATGAGGGAACTCCTCAACAGTTGATAGTATCGTCATCAAATTTGGCATACGCGTTAGATGTATCTAGTGAAATAAAAATAATTACCTTGTTTGAATCGATTTATAAACTGTTAAGTAAGTTTTCTGCTCATGTTTATCAAAGATGTCGCTGCAACTTGATTATTATTTCAATGAGTATAGCGTTGGTAAAACTTAGTTAAATAATTCGTTTCAATTTAGAATAAACCTACTTCTATTTCAGTAAAGTTTATGTTGTCTTCTTTACTACGTTCACTTTCTTTATTTTTTTATACTCTTTGTTTGCTTCAAATCTTGGTGCCGACATTTCACGTAGGAAGGCATTTCTACTTTAAATTCTTCATGAAGAGCACATGCATTCAGCTCCCATGACAATACAATATTTTATGGTTCAAATCATAATGTTGTGTAATCTAAGTAGGCACATACTGCAGAAGAAGCCTCCTTATTCCTTGTGCACCTAGTCGCTACTAACGATTTGCTTAAGGATTCAGTGTACCTTCAATTTTCTCTTCCATAATTGTATTTAAATGATAGCACATAATTCGTCTTGTACACACGAGGAAAACTGTCTAAGCGAGGACTAGAATACACACTGTTCGGAAAATCTAGCAAACCGAGGTCTTAAATACACATTGTTTGGAAAAGCTACCTTACCGAGGTCTTTTGTGTTAAAGTTAACACAAAAGTCCTCGGATAATACAACCAACGTGAAATGAATGTAAAGAGGCTGTGTATGAGGCGACAGTGGCGCCACCTGGTGGATACACAATGCGTGTGTAAGATTATGAAAAATCTTGATCAAACCGAGGTTCAGACCACTTTTTCTTATTAAGTATACAGAAAGGCTCAAAATCGCTTGCAGAATACGAATCTTTGGTCAAGTCAAACCGAGGACCCTCGAAAAGGTCCTCGCTTTGAAAAGGTCCTCGGTCGTGCCTTGTGTATTCATACGCACGTCCTCGGATGGTACTTAAAACAAACACACACACACACACATGACTTAACGTCACTAACATTCTACAATCTGTCGGAAGTTTAAGATGAAACAAAACCAACAAGATTGATTGATAATGATGTAGCATTGCTTATGATTTTTACCTTGTGGTTTTTGGCAGTTGTTGGCCTACTGACGTGATTGATGTCTGCCCTTATTTAGTTAGTTACTAATGTAAATAGAACAAGGCTGAGGTAAGTAAAAAATATGTTCTGAGATTTTTTGACAATTTTTTTTTTTTAACTCAGATCAAAATTATTGTTTACCTCAGTCACTTTTTTTTTGCACAGTTTCACGACAATCGACGGGATTGTTCTCTTACTTTTCGTGACCAACTAATACGGATGCGGCTTTGCTGTGGTATGGTGGTCGATCGGCATTTTCTTGGTTCATGTAAACAAATTGAAAATTCCGATAAACCCTCGCACGCTCAATGTTTTTTTTTTTCATCAATTTTCAGAAAAAGTAAGTGGCCAGTATCTTTTTGCGGACTTTGCGATAAAAACTATTTTGTCTTTTAACATTATACTATTTTAGCTACTGAATAGCACAAAATAAAAATTAAAATCAAACATTTCGAAAAAAAAAACACTACTGAAGTTGTAATAGGCAATTCCGAGAATTCACTAACATAATTTCTTGTCAAAAATCCCTAGAGCCAACTGAGGAAGTAATATTATTTTTTCGCGAGATTATTTTTGATTTGATTCTTCTAATTTGAATAGGTATGCTAAATTAATTATGGTCCGATTTCTTACGTGGACGCCAAACAGTAGACTCAATAGACATTGGAATATTGTCCGTTCTACCGATATTCACATAAATAGGTATGTACTGTACAGCAGAAGAACATAATTTAGTTTGATAAGTTTACGGTTTTCCAGGTAAATAAAGACAACAATAAAACTTATACCTTAGAGGCAAATAGTAGAAGCGGTTACTCTTCAAGATGAAAACAAAGTCATGACTTTGTTTTTATCTTTTTAAGCTCTAGTAGTACTTTACAATGCTTGCTCAGTGTGGATATGCGAGTGCTTACTCCATGTTTATCGCAAGATTTATTTCCTTTCCTTTAGTTTACCTAGGTTACACAGTATACGATCAAGGTTTACTGTCCATGTCTAAGTTTAGACACCTAGATCAGGGCTGTCCAGACTGTGTTTCAGGGCTGTGATCAGAAAATAGTTTTGGACATAAAATAGTTTGGATAACAGAATTCTTTGTCAAAACATATATATAATTAATATTTGGTATAATTTCTGCGGCCCTTCAGCTTTTGTAGTAAATTTAATTAGTCCGCGAAGGTTTGTAGTTTGGACAGCCCTGACCTAGTTGGTTCAGCAAAAATCTCACTGATTCTTGCGAGTCAATGAGATTTTTGTTGAACTCAAAATGCAATGTTAAAATGCTCATACACTTGAGTATATGAGCATTTGCAAACATTATCGCTGCTTGCGTAGCCTATTTATTCTACCAGAATAATATTACTGCTCAGGATATAACAAAAGTATTTGATTTTTTTTTATCAAAACACCGGAAAATTATTCTTAAATCTTTTCGTTTAATTTTCTTTTTGATTTGTCTTTTATAAGGAATAATGTTAAAAAAATATAGCGGCAAAAAACGCCTGGCTTTGAGGTTTCTAGGAAAAAGTCTTCAGTGAGATTTATAAACATTACAGTTAAGGCTCATTCAAACAGGCGCGACACGCGACGCGACACAAAGACACCGCTCGTCGCGCAACGAGCGGTGCCTTTGTGTCGCGTCGCGTGTCGCGCTGGTCTGCACGAGCCTTTAGTTTCACCTGAAAGTATAAATTAAAATTACCGACGATCTTCGCTGGGTGACTGGTAACAGTTGGATGAGAGTGACAAGTCTATGGTTTGCAGTAAACTGCTGACCAAGCTGGTGATGACTTAAATAATAGTATCGGTAAAAGTCAATAGGACTTTTACTTTATTATCAGTAACTTAAGACATCTGGGGCATGTTTTACAAGCACACGTAAAATGTTTGGACAAGGTGACTTACAAGGTGTTTCAGAAAGCTATTGCCCAGCCACTGTAGCAATCAACCCAAATTCAATTGGGAACGGGAAAGTTATCGCCTAAATACACATATCCATATGATGTTTATTTAGGCTTCCTCCCGTTTGATGTAATTCACGTGTCCTTCAATAACAGAAGAAACCGCAAACATTGTATGTGTGCTTGCCAATGTCATTAAAATAACTTTTCAGTAGCGAATCTATTAAATAGACATGTGTCTTTTTTTAACCGACTTCCAAAAAGGAGGAGGTTATATGTTCGTCGCGTATGTTTGTTTTTTTTTTTTATGTATGTCCACCGATTTCTCCGTCAATTTTGGACCGATTTATAAAATTCTTTTTTTATTTGAAAGAGTATGCTTTCGAGGTGGTCCCAGATAAATTTTATTAAATTTGCTTCGATAGTTTTTGAGTTAGCTTCAATAATACGTACTTTTTCCCACTTAGTATGTGGATGATATGAAAAGTTCCTGACACTGTTATTTACATAGCAGGTAGTGGTTTTCGAATTTGTGTGGGGTAGGTACCACAACAAAAAAGTGAAAAAAAAACTTTTTACAAAAAAATAAACAAAAAAAAATTACCGACTTCCAAAAGACACCAAAAAGAAGTCAAAGTTTTGCAGAATAACCACTCTCATACGTAAAGTGATGTTTTCGTTAACTTACAGTTCTATACTCAAGTGCATTTTTCAAAATTGCCCGTTGATATAAGTTTACTCAAGATATAACAGGACCTATGATGACAGGAGCTCGTGGCTAAGTATTAACAGCCGCGCGGTTCGATCCATTACGTTAAGCTACGCTTGCCGGGGTTGGTCCGTGGATGGGTGACCATCTTTACATACCGAGACTCCTCCGTGCCTCGGAAAGCACGTTAAGCCGTTGGTCCCGGCTGTCATTCGTGGATCGTTGACAGTCGTTACGGGTCGTCAGTAGCCCGAAAGTCTGACAACCAGTCTTACCAAGGGTATCGTATTACCCAGTTACTGGGTTGTGGAGGTCAGATAAGCAGTCGCTCCATGTAAAATACTGGTATTCAGCTGCATCCGGTAAGACTGATAGCCGACCCCAACTGAGTTGGGAAAAGGCTAGACGGATGGATTGAACAGGACCTATGATGTTACCATGTGAGACACCAGAGTCATTTATATGATTGTAATAATATAACAGTGATTTACACATTGCAATATTATGTCGATTAGGTTAGCTGGTCTTTTATTATTTCTAAACTTTTCTCTTGTCGACGATTTTCCTTGTTTTAAGGAAAGTAATAATGAAACAGAGTGAAAGGTTCAAGTACTATCAACGAGACAAAAACAAGGAAATGTTACATAATATCCTCAAATAATTCAACATGTTTATCGATGTAAGAAATGGAAATTGTTCGTCGGAAATGCCTTCGCATTTGCTCGATCAAAGACGAAGATTTCATTTTAATATATTCGATCGAATTATTTGTCGTGGAAACACAATTTGCTGACTATTTTGTCAAGTTTTATTGGTAACTTGATATTAGAACGTTGTTGGCAACTTATCTTTACGTTGTGGTTCATATTCAATGTTATGGCCCCATTATAATGATGAACGTTGTTGTAAAGAATACTCTAGTACGCGGCTATTGAAAATGTTAATGGATCGTGAGATAAATGGCCATAAAGAAGCAAGCTTAGTTTGTGAAATAATATATTTATAAGTGGTTGTTTAGCCACTTTGTCGTTACGGATAGTCTTCTGAAGTCTGACAATTAGTCTTACCAAGAGGCACAGAATAAATAAGAAGCAGAATTATTTCTTGGCAGTGACCTTGAAATAATTACCTACGGCCGCTCGGTAGATAACCTTTCCGCGTGCGTGCGTAACTGCCGCGCACTCGATACTGTTGCGTACTGATATACACTGAGATTTCGACGTTGTTTCGGCCGTTTTCTATGAAAATAGAATACTGTACTTATTTATACTGTGCAAGAGGTATCGCGCTACCCAGTAACTGGGTTGTGGAGGTCAGATAGGCAGTCGCTCCATGTAAAATACCTACCTACTGGTATTCAGCTACATCCTGTTAGACTGGAAACCGACCCCAACATATTTCAGAAAAGACTAAGCAGATGATGATGTTTAGACGAGATAAACATTTGATTACTATTCATCTCAAACATTCCAGATATCCTTTCTTCCAGAATCCCCTCCTCCTCCTCCTTCCCTTTCCTCCTTCCTTTTCGTCTTCTCCTTCATCCTTCTTTCCTTGAATTCCAAATTTTAAGAAAGTTATGTACCATAAATTCTCTACCACTCACGATTAAACTACGCTCGTGTTAATACTCGTAAGAAAAGTTTTGTTCAAATTCCTTTTGACTCTGTTTTAAAGTTTCTTGAACCTGACTTAAGTTCTGGCACATGTCTTAATTGTTTAGCCTAGTTCAATGTTAACTTAATGTTACCTTTATTTAATAGACAATTAAATTTATGTCTTAGGTAAATTATATCGACTCTTAAAGAATGCCAGAAATGTATTAGAGAATCTTAAGCAACTAATTTTACTATTCAATTGATCTATAGAAATTTAATGTTCCTTAACAATATTATTCGAACTTGTCGTTTGAAACCTAATACACCTACAATAACAAACTTTACACACTTCTTCTTTTCGTGTGGTTAGTGACTAATTTTTGTCAGTTTTTTTTTTTAAAGTCGCCCTTGTGTCTCTGACTTGACTTCACTTGCCGTCGAAAAATATCTCTCAGGCATGCTGGTCTCCTCACAATGTTTTCCTTCATCGTTTTTAAAGCAAGTGATAATTATACAATACGCACATGAATCCGAAAAGTCAGAGGTGCGTGCCTTGGGTTCAAACTCGACACACTGAAACTACAGTACATACACAATTTTTGATAGATCAACTTTGATAATTACGGTGGAGGGCTCGCTTTATTATGTTGAAAGAACAGAAGAGGATCACCATTTCAAAAAGTTATTTTAACTGAATAGATAGCTGTTCTTCCCAGCTAAAGCACTAGGAAGTGGTGAAGGGTGGGCGTTTTGGGGGACTGTCTTATGTAATTTTGACGTTCAAAAAGTGCTGATTCTCAGTCGAGTTTGAATAAATGACTTATGATTTTGAATTTGATGCCTTAAGCTGACACCGAAGAACTGCTTATTAAAAGTTTTTCACCTGAACTTGATTACACTCGAATAGTACAAAATATTTTTTGACTGATTTTGACGTGACGTCTTATAAATTGGTTTGCCGGGTGACACTTCAAGAAACTGCGTTACGCTCCGCTCACGTTATGCGCTCACAATGAGAGCGAGTGAGAGGCACGCGTGCATGGTTAGCCCGCCTAAGAGCGAGAGAGACAGACATAAAAAGTGAAAGGCACGCGTCCCTTCCACTCGAGCACAGTTAGCCCGCCTAAGAGCGAGAGAGACAGAGCGAGAGAGAGAGAGTGAGAGAGGCATACACACCGGTTCATGTGTATAAATAAATGTTTTAAATTGTTACTATTATTTCATCCTTCTTCCTACTATACGAATGAATATTCACATTAAAATTATTTTACCACTCAAAGTCGTTGTCACGTAAAACTTTCGCCCGTATACCGACTTTACAGGCAACCAATTTTTTTTTTTTTAGAAGTACTAACGGTCATACTGACACCCCAACCGAATAATGGTAACCTGAAATGTCTAACTTTACTGGAAAAATAAAACATATTTTTTAAAGTCGCCAAATAAGATCTTACATTTGAAAATTAATAATAATGCTTTTAAAAGCCAGTTGTTACTTAATAAAAATACAGTCTTAAGAAGAGTTTAAGCTGCATTAGTCTTAAAACTAGATCTTACACCAAAATCTTCTTAATTCAATTTAAATCATATTATAGTTTTATAAGTAATTAACTTACTAAAGCCACTAAAAGTCATCAAAAAATTAATTAGTTTACTAGGCTAGCATTTCTCCTACTTTAAGTGTAGACTAAATTATTGATTCATCACAACCAGCCTATAATGTTCCCACTGCTGGGACACAGACCTCTCTTTGAAAGGGAGTAGACTATAATCTACCACGCGGGCCCAGTGCGGGTTGGTAGATGTCACATGTTTTCGAACTTTTGGTTCTAGGGCATATCGGTTTCCTCACGATGTTTTCCTTGAACGTTTTGAGAGCAGTGGTGATGAAATTATTTACACAAAGTAAAGCGCCTGTTAAGGTACGAACCCACGACCTACTCGTAAGTCGGGGCCGTTACCACTGAGCCATCACTGCTCTTTTATTTATTTATTAAAAATTTTGTAGACTTAAGAGGGCCCTTCCCAGTCCGTCTATCGTCAACGCGAGCATGGTCGAAAAGCTTGTTGTTTCATCCAGCGCAAGTGAGAACTGCTAACAAGCAAGTGAAAACGCGATAACAGTGTACGAAATATAACTGGTTTCAGGAAATATGTGTTTTTGAATACGCCTTACAAGTTTGTAAAATATTTTTTTGTCATTTAGAATCTCCATTACATGTGCGAGGTTTCTATGAAGATGTTTTCTTTACTTTTACAATTTATAAGTACATTATGAACGGTCAAAGTTGAGGTAAAATTTGTGCAAAAAGCAGATTTTTGGAGGCTTATATTGAATTTGTTTCGCCAAATTTTTATTTTTTGCTTTCATAGAAACCTAGATATAGTACACTAGATACCCATTAGTTTAAAAGAATTAAAAAAAGATGTGATATAACGCCATAATCACGTACGAGCGTTTGTATGAAAAGTATGACGGGTTGGCCGCTCTTAACAGGTCAACCCAAGGCGTCTACAAACAAGTTAAATTTTCGTAATATACGCGTACAGTTACAATTTGTGCTTAATATATTATTATTAGATACTAATGCTTAACCACTAACTTATAATGAATACAGCTTAGCCTAGTTTCGTCGATGAGTTAGCCTGTATGACATTGAGTGAGGTGGACATTTGCCGCAGATATAATTTTGCAGTTTGTCAGTGAATAGATCTACATCTTGAGTAAGTATGATCGAGTTGAGGAGCGTAAGAGTACGTCGCGTAGTTGCATTCCTTGTGGCACGGGTGCGGGAGCCAGCCACAGCCAACAGGGGCCGCCGCGCCGCCGACGCAAACCGCGCTCCTCCGCACTCCGCATGGCTTCCATTGGGACGTTTAGGCTTATAGTTATCTCTCAGTGCTGAGGGATTGTCGATTTTGTTGGTAAGTAAATAAATGGTAAAAGCATAATTGCTTGCAAGCTCCTTCTCAGCTCTAAAGTGTCGCTTTTGTGAATGATTGAACATTTAAATACAGGGTCAAATAAAACTAGCTAGTGAAATCTCGCAAACGGGACCGGTATCGATATCTAAACACGAAAAAATATAAACAAAAAGGGTTAGATGATTTTTAGGGGTCAATGACCGCTGGTAATTTTGTTACTTGAAGTGTGAGAAATATACGTGCCATTGTACCAAGTACTTTCTCTTATAACAAGTAAGTATCCACTTAGAGTATTTCTATTTTCTTAATGTCCCTAGGGTATCATCGGATTTCCGAATACAAACGAATGCTAATTTCCATGTCCATAAATGATTAGATGTATCGTGTAAAATAGTTTGAATTTAGAACTAAGTACTTTATTGTTGTTTTGTTTTGATTTCCGTGTGAACTATATAGAGCTGTAAAACTTTTTTCCTATCTGTTGTGGCTGCGACTCTAAAGTCGCAGCCACAACAGATAGGAAAAAAGTTTACTTTCCTCCCATTTTTTAAATAAATTACATAATGTTAAAAGAATATTAACAACTCTATATACTTCCAAGTCGATTGAGAGCGTCCGGTTTGCACCAAGTGTAAAGGGCAACTGATAGAAATCCGACGACCGACGAAACACGAGGTTTGCCGAGGGACATTAAGAACATAGTTTGTCTGTAGGTACTTATCAAATGATTTTTTCAAACAAACTTTTTGTTTGTCCTTATTATAAACTTTTATTTTATTACTATGTAAGAGAAAAACTGTCTGCTACAATATTTTCTCAACATAAAATGTTACCGTATTTTTGTCACTCTAAACATTTTAAAAATTTATCTTTTTTCTAAATTCGCTTAGAAAATTGTCATTAGGACATCAACTTCCTTCCTTATGATTTAAGAGCCCATTATTTTGTACAAAAAATGCTTATTATTTTTGTTGGCTTTAATTAGTTAAAAGGGATGTCGTAATTAAATACCTAACTGAGTTTTTCATTCGTAAAATTAATAACTTTGTTTATTTTATATTTTGTCGTGTACAATTTTTTTTTGTTTGTTTTTTTTTTTGTATGATTTCAACATGAATTGGTACTTTGTGACAATATTTTGATTTAATAAAGTGTCCATGGAGTTTCCTGCCCATTCTTCGCCATAGGAACCTACTACGCTTTGGAATATGAAACGTCATACTGACTGACTCCTTGACAATTCAAAAGTGCAATAAATGAAAACAAAAATTTGTTACGATGTTATGATGATTGATTTGTATGAATATTTGGTCAGTATCGTGTTTCCCTGTTGTAAGTCTGCATGTACTTAAAAATTACTGGTGAAATGTGCGTGTACTACATAGGTACAGTACCGACCAAAAGTCCATTGGCAATCTCACAAAGCAATAGACTGACGCTTCGGTTTGACTTACGACCTTCTTTTATTAGTTGTTACAATACTATAGACACGCACAGTACACACACACACACACACTCACTTTGTCTGCAACCAATGACTAGTTCGATAATCATTCGTTTTTTTGTTTCATTCGTCTTGTTCAAACAAATATTAAAGTTTAGCAGGTAGACCACATAAAACTAAGTAAATTATTTCGATTTCTGTAGGGTAGACAGATACAGTTCGTTACGAGTATTCAATTAATAGAACTTTGTTGGTTCGTGGATAATATTGGTGACGAGTATTTAGCGTAGTGTTGTGGTTATTATTTTCAAAGAGCAGGCATAAAATATATTGAAGAGATCAGATCAGATCAGAGAATATTATTGCGCTGCGTAAAAGTGAAGTGAATATCTAATGAAACCGGACTAAGTGTGAGTGTTATCATTTATATATTTCATATTTTACTAAACATAAATCTTAATTAAGGGTATTGTTGAGACAGAAGATGCCTTTAAAGTTTTAAATTCATTATGAGGTTTAATTCGATTAGTGAACAATAAATAATTAGGTATTATGTGTAATAAAAACAATGTTTTTCTTTGTTCTAGAGAAATACTGTGAGGGTTAAGAGATATGAGGAAGGGGCTTATTATCGAGTAGCAGCGACGTCAAATGGTGAATGAATATGAAACAAATGGTTTCATACCAACGAGATATTTTGCTGAATTATTAAAAACACGTCATTATGAACCGTTCGCCGTGCACTCTGAAGGCTTGCATCACTGAAGACCAGCTAGAAAACCGTTTTTGACTTTAAAATATTGACCGTGCCAACTTAATAAACAACAGATTCGTTATTGCATGAATTTATGGTAACAAATTTTTTAAGCACGTTTCAATAGGGTGTTTGTCGTATTTCTTGCAGATAGACCGAAATTGTTTAAAATTATTTTAGTAATATTATTATTTTAGGATTAAAATTTGAGGTTTAGTTTTAATCTTCTTTTCGTAAAGAAAATGAATACTTAAGCTATAACCTCAATACCAACCAATATTTACTAAAGCCGAATAAAATTTAAAATAATTAATATGAACAAACTGCCTATACTTAACCTTAAAATCAACAATATCGTCAGTAGATTTTTTTACATTTTAAGTAGTCTAATATTCTGATTTATTGCTTAATTACTTCGACTATGATCAAAGCTTTATATTTATGGTGAAAAAAATCCATTTAAAATTCATAACATTTCAAAATTTAAATATGTCAAAATAATACAAATTGCTTCTAAGTTTCTAGACATCTATTTCACATATTATTCAGGTGAAGTAATGATAAATAATTGTAGCAGTTTGTTAACTATACTTAAGTAAAATAAATATAACGAATAAATATTATTTATTTTTTATTATCACATATCACGCATTTTTTATTCTAAACCCTTTATTTCAATAACAACATTAATAATTAGGCAGGATTATTTAAAAATATTATTATTGCAAACAAAAATAATAATTTTTGCAAAAACAGCGCTGTGATTTACGAGATTATAGATTTGCTGTGATTTGCCATTTTGAATCTAAGACCAATGCTTAACGCCTTCTTCTATCTGCACATATAATTTACTTTCAAATTTTAGCAATGCCATACACTGGCCAAGGTCACGCGTATGATGCGTGCTAACAAAAGTGATGGAAATATAAGGATACGACAGTGTGTAGTGCAAAACTGCGTTCTCTGTGGTGTGTGTACGGCACTCACACCACAGACGTATGACTGTTTACACATACAAATGTACGGACTACACCGCGTGTTCACAGCAATACGACTCTTAGCGTGCTAATGCACTTTTGAGCGCATACTGTACGTACACCTCTGCCTAACCCTCCAGGAAAAACAGGCTTGATATTGTGTTATATATGATCTTAAGCACATGTTGTATCATGCAACGTTTTATTTAGCATTGTGAGTGGAAATAAAAAAAAACGAGCGAGCCTTACAGTGGTCGTATACCTATGATGTGTAACATTTGACATCTTGGCTGACGTATATATTATAAACAATATTCATCATCATCATCATTGCCATCGCCATCGCCATCGTCATCGCCATCGCCATCGTCATCGCCATCGCCATCGCCATCGCGTTGTCGTTTTGTCATGATCATCATCTTCTTCATCATCATCTAATTTGTAAAACTTTTCTCAAATAACAAAAATTCTGCGTCGGGTTGACGACAGAGTTATAAATAAAAAATAAACTGAAAAGTAAAAAGCACTAGTAAGTACGAAAAAGTAGCATTTTCCGCACAGTTTAGCTGCTTGGAACACGCTCTTTTCGGGCATAATATGTTTTCCTAGATTAAACACAATAGGTATTTGAAGAAAGAGGCAGATACAATAAGAGCCCGTTCAAAATACAAGAATGACTAGAGAGATTTTCTTAAGGTTATACGTCAACATGATTGTGTCCACGAAGAACTCAGTAATAGTAGTTTATGAAACTGTTGCATAATGAGGGGTATTAAAACATGTTTGGTATTAAAACATTCGTGTTTTAATACCTAGTTATGTGCAGTTTCATACACTACTTTATCTACTCTCAAACATTGGGATTGAAACAAATACTAAATAAAAAATCAAAGTAGATCACGAATAAATTTTAAAATCCCACGAAATTTAGTAAGTACTACAAAACAAATGAATGTCGCCTGCACCAGCACATCACCGCACATGCGCTACAGCGGGTGCTGCTGTCCCCCGCCAAAAGTTGATGGAAACTCTTTGGTGGTATTAACTTCTTGGATTAGCGCTGTATCGTAATAGAAAAAAAAATGTTTTATAGTCTTATTTTGTTAGAGAAAAAGTTTTATAATATGATTCTATTTTTAAATTTCGGTATTCTGTTTATAAAGTATGTCATTTTGAAGTTCATAATTCGAACATTACGCTATGAGAGTAGATAAAATATAATACAGTATGAAGCATCAAAAATAGACCAATCAAGTTAGATGTTTCAGGAGCCGTCTAAAGAAAATACTTAAAAGTTCGGGCGAAGAAAAAGAGCCTATAACTAGATAACCTTTTAACTTTGCCCTAACATTTTCAACAGGTCAAAGTTGCTCGGGATTTAATAGAATCTACTTGTTGATAAGATTATCCACCTCAACATATACTTACTTTATGTTTTTTTAAACAATGAGATTATTTCTCAAAACATTTTCTTTAAACAATGAATATCTCAGTACGTTCGTGTTACGTTTAGTAATAATTTTTAGAGATGGGCCAAATGTGGTTTGAACCGAATCCGAACTTCGGCCGAACATTCGGTTAAAATGAAAAGTTTGGCCGAACTTCGGCCGAACTTCGGTTCAATTTCGCGCGCTTTCGCGAGAGCGACACGTCGTGACTTGTTTACGCATTTACTTCAATTATTGTTAGATGTACCCCGCCCGCACACCGCGATTCCACCGCGTGGCCTAATAAGAAGAACAGATTTTCAAGACTAATAAGAACTGATTTAATTTAAGGTTTACATTTACAATGTTCCTAACTAAAATAAATAACCATGAGTGAGTAAAAGACATAATTTTATTTTACAGTAATGCTATTCTAATTCTATTAAATTTCAGTCAAAATAGTGCAAGTAGGTATTATTTTTCTTGTGCCGAATGTTCGGTATCTGAACCGAATTTCGGCCGAATGCCGAAGATCGGTTCAAGCTGCCGAAATTCGGTTGAACCGAATGTGAACCGAATTTCGGCCCATCCCTGATAATTTTACTTTATAAAGAAGGAAAGGGAAATGAAGAAGGATACAGAAAATGACATTAGTAGTTTTTTTTTGTATCAGCACTATCTAGAATAGCTAACGCCGTTGAAAAATAAATTTGTAAAGACAGACACATAGATAGCAAGGCGTATAGATGTAAAACAACCGATTTAAAACGTTTTAAATAAAATGTTGCCGTTTTAAACCCCAAATAAATCGTTTTAAACGGTTGAAAACTCGCCTACAAAAATAAAAGTACATGCGTGCCCGGCGCGGCGGCCGCGCGCGGCTGTTTATGTAGGTGCATGTGTGTGTAGGGTAGGCGAGCTGGCAACGTTGCGTCGAGTCACGAGTGACGACGTCAACGAGAGTTCGAGAGTGTGTTTGGTTTTAAACCGAATCAAATTGATTATTTGTATCGTTTAAAAACAATAAAAAAAAATTACCAACACAGTTTTTAGGTACTCCGTTATAATCGACCGTAAGCGACAATGGCGGCGGTGCGTCTTAATGCAATTGATCTCTGGGGTCACACAACACACCGCGCTACTTGAGGGACTCAACAATGAGTTCCCTATTACGAAAGCCGTAAATGACTGGGTGCCCAAACAATTTATCTTCGATAAAAAATACAGGATCCAACTACACGAGGACCGCAGATGCGAGGGTTTGCGCCCCGCAGAGCTGCGAATCTTCACCGACGGATCCAAAACAGGTAGTGGCACAGGTGCTGGAATCTTCTCGGAGGACTTCAACATACACGTAGTCACACCATTGGGTGTCCATAACACAGTGTTCCAGGCCGAATGCATGGGTATATCTCTTGCCGCTTCAGCCATCATGGCCAGGGAGGTTAAGGACCACTCGATACGAATACTCTCAGACAGCATGGCTGTTCTGCAAGCGCTAAACAGTCACACTGTTGATTCTGGGCTGATATACGAGTGCCGCCAGCGCCTCAACCAGGTGGGTGACCTCAATAATATAACCATTCAATGGATCAAGGGACACAGCGGTTCGCGGGGCAATGACGCAGCCGACGAACTTGCCAGAAGGGGGTCGAGCATGGCACCAGTGGGGCCTGAACCCATCACGCCACTCCCCTTCGGGTACCTACGCACTCTGGTAAGGAAACGAACCAGGGAACAACATCACAAACTATGGGTGGACCACGGTGAGTGCAGGCAGGCCAAGGAGGCTCTCCCTACAATCGACGGCCGCCTCACTAAACAGGTTCTCCGATTAACAAAACAGCAGCTGCGCACAGTTACAGCTGCCCTAACTGGCCATGGGTCATTTAATAAACACCTCTTTGTCATAGGAGTCACAGACAGTCCGCTGTGCAGAGCTTGCATGGAGGACGACGAGACAGCAGCCCATGTGCTGTTAAACTGCCCGGCGGTCGCCACATACAGGGCAAAGTACTTCGGTAACCCAGGTACCCTACGTGAGATTGTCAGTGACACCAAGGCGTTGCTGGCCTTCTTTGAGGAGCTGGGGTGGATCGAATAACAGATTTTCCCACCCATACGCAAAATACGCGCTTTGACGTGGAGTTGCGGATATCAGCCCGTATTACCTATTACCTATAATCGACCGTAGCAATTAACATTGTCGGATCTACATTTTCGCGATTTTTTTTTATTGCTTCAAGTCTTTGCGGGTACATTTTTATAATTTATTCTAAGACCTTTAATGCAATAAATAAAAAAAAACAAAAATGTAGATCCGACGATGTTAATTACTACAGTCGTATCACTACTTACATCGGTAAAATCAAGAAATGTACTTAGTTATAATTAAGAAAAACATAGTCATCATTTTAAATGTTCCGTTTTAAACGGATTGGTTTTGAATAGGCCTTACGTCTATAGCAAGGCGGTAGTTCACTAACAGAATTGAGTGCTCCACTACCGCATTTTACGTACACGGTGCTGTGGCTTGTACGTAAAATGCGGTAGGGCGCGTCATTTCAGAGTAGACAAGCTATACCTACAGTGCGTTCATTATAACTTGTCTAGGGTTACCAATCGTCTGGATTTGTCCGGACATGTCCGGCTTTTTAGCCCCCGTCCGGACTATGTCCGGCCTTCTCATTTGTCCGGACTTTTTGATTTGAAGGGGATTTTCTTTAAAAAAAGTAAATGAATACTGAAAAAAACCGGCCAAGTGCGTGTCGGACTACGCACAATGAAGGGTTCCGTAGTTGAGATGAATTTATTTATCCCAAGAACAAACTTAACATTGTAGTTGAAAAACATGTTCTCCCATACATTCCAACTGCAAATCATCGCTCGGCATCCAATACCGCGACTGTGACATTTTTTTTTAAATTGCAGGGTCACTTATTTGAACGTGTAGAATGAAATAAAACAAAAATCAGATTTTCGTAAAAAATTTCACATTCGCGGTATTAATATAATAATAATACCTTTAAACGAGCAATTCTTGTATATACCTATGTATAATTATAATTTGAATCTCGGAAACGGCTCCAAGAATTTTTATTAAATTTAGTATGCAGGGGGTTTCAGGAGCGATAAATCGATCTAGCTAGGTTTCATTTTTAGAAAACGTCGTTCAAAAAAAATTATAATCCAGATATTTTTCTTTATTCAAGTAACAAGGACTCATTGCGTTAGTAAACTTATGAACTATGTTAAAACTTATTTTACGAGGTCACTTAGAAAGTTTTGCGACTAACAGTTTTTGTCAATAGAATACTGGCTGGTTTTGATGTCAATTAAAACGATGACTATTTATTACAAAAAAACATGACATTCCAAATTCGAAATTCCCTCCACATTTTTTTACGAGCAAAATCAAAATAGTCTGTCTTACTGAAAACTGGATTTATAACGAGAACATTTTCGCGCGATGATTTTGTACGATTTCAAATGTCGACTAAAACCAGAAGAATCGTTTGAAAGACTTCAAATGGTGTTCATAGAAAAAAGCCCTTCTAAAAATACTGTTTTTCGCTGGTTCAACGAATTTATGGGTGGTCTAGTAATTTTGGCAGACAAAGAAAGAAGTGGCCGCCCTATGACGGTTGTTGAAAAAGTGCTGGCTGTGAAAAATTTAATTCAAGAGAATAGGCGAATTACATATGAAGAGGTTCAGCATACACCGTGAAATTTGAATCGCAGTTTTGCTAGAACAAACGTTGTTCAGACCATGGTCTATTACCATTCTACAGCATCCAATAAAAAAAAAACATAATTGGTTTTTGAAATAACACAAAAAAAGCAAAGTTTAAAATATCAAGATTATCGTTACTCCCGACAACACAGACACCACGTATACGTTTTTCAAAAACCAATTTATGTTTTTTTTTTATTGGATTCTGTAGAATGGTAGTAGACCATGGTCTGAATAAAGTTTGTTCTAGCAAAACTGTGATTCAAATTTCACGGTGTATACTGCCGATTGGATCGGGAAGTGTGCATGAAATTCTACACAGGCATCTTTGGTTATGGAAGATAGTTTCACGCTGGTACCGTAAAATCTAACGCAGGGTCAGAAGGAGGTTCGGGTAGAATGGTGCCGAGACATGATAGCAAAATTGGTAGCAGGCTCGTCTCGGCGCGTTTAAGATATCATTACGGGTGATGAATCTTAGATTTATCAATATGATCCAGAAATGAAGCATCAGTCGACCGTGTGGCTTTTTCAAAATGAACCAACGCCTACCAAAGTGAAGCGAGCCAGAAATGCAGGCAAAATGTTGATCGCAAGTTTTTTTTTTTTCTACCAGTTTATCTGGTGTCAATACCCTGACGAGATCAAAGAAGCGTCAATGCTGAATGCTATGTTACCAAATGTTTGCCAGAAGTTTTTATTACTGCAAGCAGCAAGCGACCGAACACTGGCCTCCGTGGGCTACTGCTTCACCACGACAACGCGCTGGCTCACTCGGCGCTCAAAACAAGGAACTTTCTGGACAGCACACCGGTCAAATTTATAGGTCATCCTCCTTACAGTCCCGATTTGGCTCCGTGCGACTTTTTCTTGTTCCCCAAAATAAAAAATCAACTCAAAGGAAAACAGTTTTCATCACCTGAAGATGCACTGGGTGCATTTGAGAAGGAGATTGGAGAGGTGTCTGATGCGGACTGGAAAATGTGTTATGAAAATTTGTTTAGACGTATAAAACTGTGTATGCCAATGGAGAGTTCTTTCAAAAGATTTAATAAAAAAAATATAACCTGTAGTATATTTTTTTCTAGTATCACAAAACTTTCTGAGTGCCCCACGTAATCTAGTTTAAATTTATTTCACCCCATGGGAGACGGCACTGCAGTGATTGATGTACATGCAATCCAGACTGCTAACGATATTGTTGGAGCTGGCCCGTACTCTGCGTACCAGGGATGCACACCTCATTCGCATCGTTGCGTAAAAGCAATTAATATGTGCGTCCGCGAATATTCCCGATGCGCTACAAAAACGGGGCAGCACCGACCTATTGGAGTTATACATCAAACCATGTGTTTTGGCATACTGCTCACATTTGGCGACCAATTACTTTCTGAGACCACAGATTGACGCGCTCAGAAGCACCATATCATCTGCATAGCTAATATTATTTACACAAATACCATCTATATAGCAACCCACTCTGGTGCTGCTGAGCTCGCCAATCCTGCCTCACCCCGCATTCCAACCTGTATGGCTTGGAAAAAGTTCCAGCCCATCGTACACTATTGATCTGATTACCATACCACTATTGAAAGATGTTTATAAGCTCCGTTGGCAACCTATTCTTCTCCAACTTTCTCCACAATACGTCATAAGCAACCTGATCAGACCTTGAATAAATCGACCTAGCATAAATCGGCGTCCTACGCTGTGTATAGTAAGTATGTGATAGTATGCTTAAGGCACAACACTGCATTTTCTGTTGACAAACCACGCCGAAACCCGAATTGGTTGTCATGAACATTTACAGTTTTATTTATTTGTGTATTAAGCAGACGGTCAAACACTTTTGATATTTTGATATTATAGTATCTAGAGAGATGGGCCTTTTGGATGCCGAGCGACGAAATGTAAGTTTTTACGCACAATATTGAGAGATTTACCATGTTATTTCAAGACCATAGACTTCTTATAGGTTTTCCTGTAATCTATGAGTAAAGAGCCATACTATGTATTTTTTTCAAAATTTTTGGTCCAGTAGTTTCGGAGATAAGGGGGGGGGAATGGTCATTTTTCATTGAATTTATCAAATATCTTTAAAAGTATTTATTTTAAAATTATATAAAAAATATATTTAGGATCCTCGCAACAAGCCCTTTCATTTGATATGTCACACGGTACTGTTAGCAAAACTTTTTTTTTTAATTTTCTTGTTTGCGCCCCAAAAGTGACACCTATATTCAAAATTAAATTATTTACGTTACACATTCGTGTTTGGGTCACAGAAATACACATGTGTACCAAATTTCAACTTAATCGGTCCATTAGATTCGGAGTAAATTGGCTGTGACAGACGGACAGACAGACAGACAGACAGACAGACAGACAGACAGACAGACAGACAGACAGACACACGAGTGATCCTATAAGGGTTCCGTTTTTTCCTTTTGAGGTACGGAACCCTAAAAAGTTTATTAACCGGACTTTTTTTGCAAATGTCAGGCTTTTTGTCAAAATTTCGAAGTGGTAACCCTAAACTTGTCCCGTGACGCACTGAATTTTGCAGTCATGTGATTGGTAGTACTGTTCTGTCAGTCGCTATTTTGAACTTTGGCAGTATTGAAACTAAGACTGCAAAATCCAGTGCTACCAATCGCGTCACGGACAAGTTATAATGAACGCACCTACGGTACTAGTACAGGTCGACATAAAAGAGTCTGACATGGTGACGTGGAACTAAATATTTTATTTAAGTTATGCAGACCTATGATGATGGCATTACTTTGCCGACAAGTGTGCTAGTAGATTTTGAGTCACCCACAAGCAGCATTTTTAATAAATGGTTTAAATTCTTTTACTTATTTCCCATTTGAAGTCACCTAAGTGCGATAGTGGCGCCCTCATTTTACACAGACTCTTTTATGTCGACCTGTACCTACGGTGCGCCACAGTGCCCCCGCTAGCATTATGCTGAGATAGGAGCCTTTTTGGCCTCGCACAGGTCTTCTTTTTTGTTAACACATTTTTTTTTAATTTTATTAAATATTAGGTATTTCCTGTGCGTGTCCCAAATTTTTTTTTCTTTTTTCTTTTCTTTCTTACTTGTGGAGGCCATTTTAAATCCTGAAAAGAAAAACTGACTATGGTTTTTATTAGGTATTTTGCAATAGGAACAGCTTGGATTTATGTCCGGTTACTGGCTCCGGTAATTAGCTTACCCCCTTTTACTTGGGACGAAAATATAACGAAAAATATTTAAATAATCCTCTTAAAACTTATTGACCTTCCTTTTTAGGGTTTACGGAACCCTAAACAAGGAACCCTCATAGTTTCGTCATGTCCGTCTGTCTATCCGTCCGCGGTCTAGCTCCGAGATTCTTAGTACTAGAAAGCTGTAATTTGGCGTGGGCATGGGCATTAATTACGCCGACAAAGTAGTAAAACAAAATAATGAAAAAAAAATTTTTTTAGAGTCCCTCCCCTACGCGTAAAGTGGTGATATTTTTTTTTTCTATCCCTTGTTTGGGGTATCATTGGAAAGGTCCTTCAAAAAAATTGTGAGTATGTGACTACCATTTTTAGATTCAGGAATCCGTTTGCGTAATATTAAGCTCTAAAGTGCAAATTTTTGTTAGAGTAAAGTGTGTCGGCCCTGCCAGCTAAATGGTTTGTTTAGGATGTGTGAAAAAAATCACAGCAGTAGTTTATAACGAAATTAAAAGGAAAACTGTCACAGGTAAGTAGGCTCTACAAATTAACGAGTAATAATCGACCAACTTATATTTGCAGTTGCAAAAACATGTTTTCCCATACATTCCGTATGGGGGAACATGTTTTTCAACTACAAAGTTAAGTTTGTTTTTGGGATAAATTCATCCCAACTACGGAACCCTTCATTGTGCGTGGTCCGAAACGCGCTTGGCCGGTTTTTAAATTAATGAACATCTGAAAACATTTCTATCTTCTAATAATGTACACTTTTTGAATAACTGACCCTTTTTTTTTTTTCTGGCCTTTTCTCACTAAACACTAAGCTACAAGTACCCCGACCAAACGGCTTAGTTTAGGGTAAATTACTGTGACCAACCTATCCATCCAAATTTCTCGCATTTAGGTGTCCCACCCCGACGAGTAAGCAACTAGCTATCGAATATGTTGACTATTTTCACGCTCAAGAAACGTTCAAAAATTGTAGGCCTTGTATCAGTAAAGATACAAATATTAATACTCGTAGTTGATTGCTGACTGTTCACACGTCACACCAAAGCTGCACCGGCGAGAACTCTGTCAAAAAAAACTCGACACTAGCTTTACTTGCTTTTAGCTAATCGCCAGTGGTAAGACTGGCTTTTAGTATTTTTTAGACCCAAAATAGGAATTATTTGAGGTTCACAAAAAGAGGTGCAATCATTATTAGTGTTAGATAATATTTTTTAGGAAAACAAATTGGACTGCCTCGTTGGTCTAGTGGTAGCAAGCGCTACTGCTGAGCATGAGGTCCTGAGTTCGATTCCCGGGTCGGGCAAAGTGTTATTGGGTTTTTCTATCTGAAATTTCTCAGTAGCAGCTCGAAGTCTGGATTTGTGCCCGGTTGATGGCAATAGGCTCGCCCCCTATTACATGGGACTTAAAACATAACTGGCGAAATGTGGGTGTACCTGCTACAGGGACACCTCTGCCCAACCCTTCGGGGAAACAAGGCGTGATGTGTTATGTGCAAATTGGTAATTATTGTGGTTCGGTTAAATACATGCCAAATATAACTAGCGAAATATGAGTATACAAAAACTTCTGCGCCCTCTTCCGAGGAATACAGACGTTATGTTGTTGTTAAAGCTCAAATATTCAAAGAAAATAAACGTTTTTTGACAGCACAGTTTAAAGACGCTACACATAGCAACGAGTAGGTACCTACAGGTTCCTAACGTAATGGAGATGATCCTGTCTCAGGAATCTGAGGACTCCAGAGAATTCAAAGGGATTCCCAAAGCTTTACAATTGAAACGACTGAAATACTTGTGTCTTTTGTAGTTTTATCTCGTTCAAATATAAATTTTTGATCCTTTATTATCCCTTAAATAGATTTTTTATTTACACACACGTAATTAAATAATTTTAAAAAATTAACAGACTTAAAATAATAATAATGATATGAACAAATATTATGTACCTACATGTAAAAAAGGGGGGGGAAATAGTCTTAGGGCGTCAAAAAATTCATCCGTATCGCTGTCAACAGTAAAAGTGCCCAAAAGGCTGGCAGGCTGATTCTTTGCCCAAAGAATAGGCCAGCCCTCTGGTCACGTGACGACTCGACCAACCGCTTGGCGATGTCTTGAAAAATTAAGTGGGCACTCGGACCCCAAGGCCCTAGTGTTTCAACCCCAAACATATAAGACCCAATAAGATTGTAGTATTTGCGACGTCTTCATTCTTTTTTCATGATTCATTTCAATTTTACGAATGTATTTGGTTATATGACTTTACAAGTTATTGCGTTTGCGTATAGTATGCGTAAAGATCATTTTCACTTAAAGTATCTAGTAATAAACATTGAAGATTTTGAAAGCGCACTCAGTTCGGATGGTGATCGGTTTTACGAATTTTGCCGATGCTACATCTAAGTTGTGTCGTACTGAACAGTGAGTTCATTAGTGTTGAAGTACCTGCCTAACGTTTCGGAAAATCTGGTGTGATGTGAAATGTGCAATAATGTGTAGCGTCTGCTCATTTTAAAAGTATTTGGGACATAAAAAGATAAGTTTTCACCAAATTTCGTAGAAAAAAATAAATTTTTGAAAAAGATAAAAATAAAAAACCAAAAACTTGGTTATTTGAATTTTTCACATAAATTTTGAGGTTATGTGAAAAAATTGTAAATTCAAAAGTTGTAAATCTTTTTATTACCTACAACTTTGCCGTAAAACTTTTTTCCATAGGACTTGTAGTTTTGCCGGAAATCGACATAAACCGTTTTTACCCTTAAAAACGCACACCCATCCACTTCCCGACCTCAGATCGCCCGTAAATTATTTTTCCTTTCATTTTTATTATATTCTCTTCCTTTTCCAATGGGTTTCATCCTTCTGTTATTTTTTTGGTTTCAAAAATTATCTACCCTGGTCTATAAGTAGTCTGTCTATGTAAAATACGGTATTCAGATGCATCTGGTTAGACTGGAATCCAACCCCAACGTAGTTGGGAAAAGTCTAGGCAGATTGATTGACTAAGTAGTCTGTCATAACAAAAACTCGCTTTTCATCATAATCAGCTTATAATGTTCCCACTGCTGGGACACAGGCCTCCTCTCTGTGAGAGGGAGTGGGCTGTAATCTACCACGCAGGCCCAGTGCGGATTGGTAGATGTCACATGTCTTCGAATTTTTATTTCTAGACATGCCGGTTTCCTCACGATGTTTTTTTTCCTTCACCGTTTTGAGAGCAGTGCTGATGAAATTAAATACACAAAGTAAAGAGCCTGCCTGGAACCCACGACCTATAATATGTAAGTCGGGGGTCTGGGCCACCACTGCTCTCCAAACCCGCTTTTGCTCACTTCTAAATTAAAGTCAATACGTAACCTACCAACGTAAATCTCGATTTTTCTAGCTTCGTTAAATCGCGTCAAGTTTATACAAAATTTAAATAATGAACCGACATGCCCCAGATTTTCCAAATTTTCCCGGTTTTCATTTAAAGCCCCTTTTCCATTCATTCAATTAACTAAGTCTGTCTCGGCCTAGTGATGTCGCCTCAGTAAATTCTATTTAAAGCGAATTTATCAATTCAGACACAACGTTTTGAATGTTTTGGGTACCTAATTAATTATGTATTTATTTTGTAAGTATCTTATAAATGTCCCATCTTAGACCACTGACTGATAGTAAAAGAAAAGTTTGGCTTTACAATTAGACAAAACATGAAGATTTAATTTGTTATGTCCTAAGTTAAATATTGGGGAGTGCCTCCGCTGCCAGCGCCGGCTCCCGAATTTGCTGCCAGCGCCGGTTGCTAAATTGGCTGCCGGCGCTGAGTTTGGAAAACAAAAGCGGAAAACGGGGTTGGCAATTTGGCATATTGGAGTAGATAGGCGGTGTAGGCATAATTAGAAAAACGTAATAAAGCATAATTTTTTTCCAGTATTATATTTCCATAATCAATGATTTCCATATTCCAGTAATCAAGTACTTAGTACCCGGAACCAAACTAGTTAGATTAGGTTAAATATTATAACTCGCAAAAAAGGTTAGGTTAGGTTAAGTTAGAACGGTGACCCCCTACCTGCCAAAAACGACTAGAATATATACAAAAATACTTTAGTTTGATTATTTTTATTTATTTATTTATTCAGTAGTATGCTTACATCTTTATACATAATAAGTTGGTGCAGACATAAACTCATTAGAGTTAGGATTAGTTAGTTGGAGTTCTGAATACTGGAAGGGTTTCCATAAACACCGCGCCGCTGGTGTCCATTATGGGAGCTGGCGGTGCCGGCAGCGGAAGCACTCCCTAAACATTAATTTATTATACACCTAAACCTTTCGGAATAAATTCTCTAATCATTCTCTCGCCCTTATCATAATTTATTTGGCTCTAAATGATGTTGAAAACCGAATGTATGAAACCAAAATATCCGCGAAATTTCGCGTTGTTGCATAACTTTTTAATTAGTCGAGATTTTTTATTCATATTCTTTATGGCACCTCTTTAGGTCATGAGCTGTCCAAACATCAAAAAGTATTTGGCCTAGGTCTTAAGTAGGGGTGAAAATTGATTCGCTGTTACAATGTATAGTAGATATAGAAAAAGAACAACGTGGTCGTAGATCTAGTCATGAACCTAGTTTCTGACGTTCCTTATGTACCATGTAGGTTTATGTGAAATAAAATATTTTGATTTTGATTTTAACACAGAGTAGTGAGAGGTCACCACTTAATTCTTCTAAACTACACAATTTTAGAAAACGAAGTGGTGGTTTTTACTATAATTTAGGAAATACAATAGACGTTGTCATATTTAGTAACCTGTTCCGCTTAACTATTCCCAAAGAGCCATAAAAAACCCTGTAATAAATCGACACGTGTTTCACCTCTCAACGAGGCATCCTCAGGATGACGATTGACTAGTCACGAACCCGAACACGTCGTATTGCCACACCGAGCGCTGATCACAGAGTATACACTCACTACTACAACTAACAACGATTATTTATTTTATAATGCATTTCCGCAACGTCACGCCTGAATCGATTAACTACCATAATTTTTTTAGAGAATTTATTCCAAAAGGTTTATACGAGTATAACACACCAATATTTAAGTTAGGTATAGCGCAGAATCTCAATGTTTTAACATGTATGTAGCAGCGATAGCCTAGTGGTGTGACCGTCGGACTGCCAAATCATAGGTCTCGAGTTCGAATCCAAGGCACGCACTTTTCGGATTCATGTGCGTATTATATAATTATCACTTGCTTCAAAAACGGTGAAGGAAAACATAGTGAGGAAACCGGCATGCCTGAGAGATATTTCTCGACGGCTTGTGAAGCCAAGTCAGAGGCCCATGGGCGGCATAGAAAGTCTGACACCAGGTTAGTCACTAACCACACAAAAAATAAAGAACATGTAGTGGATTGTACCAGTGCGAAACATGGGCGGGTCACTAGTCTCTGTATAAAAGGAGGTCCCTGTAATAGGCTTTTATTTTTCCATCTGGTTTACATTCAAATCACAGAAGAAAAGACTTTATTTTCAAGAGAAAAATATGTTTTGAGTTGGTCATAAGACAATTTTAGCAAAATCGAGATTATACAGGGTGTATCAGAAAGGTGTGGTCAAATTGATGGGTGTGGTGCAGTTCATCAAACTGAACAACGTTGTGAGTGTTGAGTAGGTATTGAATAAATGGGACAGTTGATAATTATTTCGCGATTACGATGTTGGTCCCATCGAGACAGTTGTTCAGTTTGATGGTCTGCACCAGGGATGTTACGGAAGTTGTGTTACCGAAGCCGGAATCGGAGGTTTTATATTTGATTGATCAGAATCGGGACCGGAATCGGAACCGGAACCGCACGTGGAAATAGAAGCAAGATGTGTTATGGGAAGTTTTAATGAAACAATTGAAATATAATTCAGTCTCTTTAATCAGTCAAATATTAGCGTTATCCACATACAAAACAATAAACTGAAAATTCGAGCGCGAGCGTGTATAAAATAAACTAAAATTACACTGGCGACGAGTTAAAACTTGTTTGTACGCGCTCTAGTCACGTGCATCGCTGCATTTCGAACTTCGGTATAACTCCGATTCAAAATAATCGGAACCGAAGTCGGAATCGGAGGTGTAAAATTAATCGGAAGTTCCGACCTTTCGGAACCGGAACCGAAGCTCCGTAACATCCCTGGTCTGCACCACACCCTTTTTGACCACACCTTAAATAGAGAAGCATAAAATATTTATGTTGAAGTCTAAAATATCGTCGCAAAGCAAATACTGTGTCCTAAAAGCCAATCTAAGATGTTACTACGACGAATATTTTTATTCATTTCAAACGTAACTTCATAAAAGCTTTTCTTTGAATATGTCCTTTTTTGTAGGTATAATACGAAATATTTGAATAAGCGACATCTTTCAGGCTTCGACATAAAAGTACTATCGTTTGTATAATTGTAGGTAGTCTCTTGTGAATAGCCTACTTAAGTATGTTGCGTAAGTTTTTCTTTCTCATAAAAATACGATGTCATACCATGAAAATACTTTGCTATAACCAAAACCAATTCAACGCAGAAGAAAAATGTATCTGGAATGTAATATTAATTTGTTTTTTAAGGTTCCGTAACTCAAGAAAAAAAAATTGAACCCTTATAGGATGACTTCGTTGTCCGTCCGTCTGTCTGTCAGTCTGTCAAGACCATAGATATATGAAAGAAGTTTGTTGTTTGTTTTTTTAGATTTCTATGGTCAAGTCAAGAGCCTTTTTTCTCAGGAACGTGTGGAGGTATCAAGTTGAAATTAATATCAAATACGTATTGTAGGTCCCTTTGAGCACTAAAAATGTCATGCACTAAAGGCTCGTGTAGACTGGCGAGTTTATTTTTAATTTTTGGGGGAGAAATTATCAAATAACTTCTCCCGCTCTGGGCGGAGCGGGAGGGCGTGTCAGACTCTTACTGACTAAAACCCACCCGTGTTCCTTCAGTTGCCATGTTGCTGGTGGCCACGATATCCCTTTCGGACTTCCTCGCAACCCCGGCAGGCATCGGCCCTAACGGACCCCGTCAGTTCTGCTGACATCTCTTTGAGGCGCGTGTGGAATACAACGCGCCGTCGACCCGGGCCTGGTCCTTGGCGAGCTACCCATTGCTCACCGTCTGCAATCCCGCGCATACGGTGGCCGGAAATCGGCCTGCGATTTCCGACGCCCAGGGCGTCTTCTGCGGTGGTTAGGGGCGTGAGGGCGCGAAATTTGCCTCTCCCTCACGCGTTCCGTCTCCTCCTTTGCGAGCATTACTGCTTCGCAGAAGGAGATAACGGTCTCCCATGCCCTTTCGATCCGTACCATGGCCTGAAGCAGGGCCGGACGCGAGAGATCACCGCCGCTGATCGCCTCCACGAGTACACGGCGATGCTCCGCCCAAGCCGGGTAGACCTCCAGCGTAGCTCCACCATGTCCTCCGGGCGATCCACACAATGGTGACACCCGGGCGTTTCCTAGCCTTAGCCTGAACAGGAATCTCCCGAAGCAACCGTGTCCGGTGAGGCCCTGCGTCAGGCGGAAGGTGAGGACGCCGTGGCGCCGCTCTAGACTGGCGCGACTTGCCGTGAAGTTTTCTTAGAAATTGATTTATTAGAGTCGCGTCGCGCTTGTTTGCGAAAGCCTTAAGTCAACGCAATAAAGAAATACGGCCATATAGGTGACATATTTTAATGTAGTGTGAACAACCTCACTCATTCCGACCTCACCACCGAGGTCCTTTGCGATCGCGACAGCGTCCCCGAGTAAATGATACTCACCCCGACCCTTGCTCGATAACGAGGTGCCAGCAGTTGTTGCAGCTGAGCACGTAGCTTTAAATTCCCCGACTAATAATCATGATCAAAACTTTGATCCAGCCCGTCCCATCCTTGATGTACTGCCTCTGGTTGATGCCCTAAGCCGAGGTTCGTACCCCACAGGGGGTGCCCTTAGTGAGCATTCACCTAGTTTTAATTAGCATAGTTGAATAACCCCTGGCTGGAGGTTTTAAGTGTAGTAGCTTAAGGCACCCACAGGAAAGCCCGGTTAAGTAGTCATGATCTCAGAGGTCAACTACGAGATGACCTATCTAAAAAAAAAGTGAGGTTGTTTACAAAAACAAATGTTGACAAGTAAAAATACCCGAAAAAACTACGTAAGTGTCATGATCATAAAAACATTGTTGTCTTGTTATTGATGATAATATTTGGTATCTATTATCTAGTATTATATATAGTTACTTAGGTAGGTAATAAAATGACTTATTTATCTTTAAAGTAGTAACAGTTGGACTCCGTCCAAAGTATATGAAACCGTTAGTAAATTACAGCGTTGATACAATACTTATCACAAGGGAAATATCGTCATATTCAGTCTGTACCGACTAACTAGCACGAATACGCGACGAAAAAGTTTTGAACTTTCCTAAGTAAGTACAGCACTTTGGTTTAAATTTTTACGATAAGCATTAGGATCATCCATAGATATACCTAAATAAAGTTTTAAAACTAAGTAAATATGATCTGAGATCCGACTATTTTCAATTTTAAAATCGATCGAATTGACGTTACGTTTACTACGTCTATTCGTGGTAGGCCTACTGGACTTGACTTATTCATGTTATAACCATTATTCATATGAACAAAGGGTTGGAATTGGAATTGTAATATACTATCAACATTTCAGAGTTTCCACAAAGATAGGTTCAAACAATTAAACGGTGTATGAATAGCCACTCCCACACCCTGATAATGTGTAGATTGTCGGGACGGGCGAGTTGATCTGTGGCGTATTTAGATTATGTAGAATTCTACTATCATTCAATATTTCATCTTGGACATGACTCATTCACGGCGAAGGAAAACATCGTGAGGAAACCTGGAGTTTTATTGGTCTGAGACCCGCGCAACGCGCGACATAAACGTAACGTAAATTCGACCAATTTTTTTTAAAGAAAATACCGCTATCACAAAGCATTTTGGTATTTTTTTTTGCCACAAGCACTATTAGTATCACCCAAAGATATAAATAAAGTATTCTAAAAATAAATAAATAAAAATCGCGCTCGTTTACGTTTCGTGTTCTCCTCGCGTTCGTAATAAGATCACTAAACGTTCTGAACGCTGACAGATGTGGCCTATAGGCATGTAGAAATTACTTAGTACAGTATTTATATTTTCTTAATGTCCCTTGGCAAACTTCGTGTTTCGTCAGTCGTCGGATTTCTATCAGTTGCCCTTTGCACTTGGTGGAGACCGGACGCTCTCAATCGACTTGAAGGTATATAGAGTTGTTAATACTCTTTAACTTAATGTAATTTATAAAAAAAATCTGAGGAAAGCTGCTAAAGTTGCAGTCACGACAGACAGGAAAATAGTTTTACAGCTCTATATAGTTCACACGGAAATCAAAACAACAATAAAGTACTTAATTCTGAATTCAAATACACGATAAATCGAATAATTGATGGACATGGAAATTAGCATTCGTTTGTATTCTGAAATTCGATGATTCCCGAGGGAAAATAGAAACTGTACAGGTTTATGCCAAGCATGCATACCGCGATAAGCTGAGTTAATTGATTACATTATCGCTTGCAACAATTTACTGGACACTTTATAGGCATCGACAAATGAACTATCACACAGAATAATCCATTTAAATCTTTCTTTCATTGTGCTAATTACTGGATCGAAAACAATCAGATGAATCTGCCGAAAAGGTGTGGTGTAACTCCAACAGTATCCTAAGCATGATTTCAAGTCGCCTAGACTGTGTTTTCGTGGGTCGCTGTTGTGCCATCTCACATGGGCTGTCACAGCAGTGATCCACTACTATTTGTGTCAGTTTTTTGTAATATAGTTGTAAATGTTATTAATCATTTGTGAGTCATACGATACTTGAGTAAAGATAATTCTATTCTATTCTAAGCCTTCATTAGCATTGCCTGTCTGTGATGCCTACTCGATTAGACTCGGTACGAGTTAAGTCGATTACGTTTCTGTAATTAATCACTCGTCAAATCTCTAATCGATATGGAACAAAGATCTGAGGTTTATAGGTACGGTATGTAAATGTTTGAAGTAAGTACAGTAAGCTTTCTGAAGGTTCGCTCGTAATTGATAGGCTAGATAGATTTCTAGTATAGTATTAAGATACTATAAAGGTCTTTGTAGGGATTATAGCAAATGTCAGACAGTTCGCTTTTTGTCTTTCATTCAAAAATAAATCAAAAGTGGAAACTGAATTCATTAGTTGACCGAACCAATCCAACGATATTGGATTTCGGCACAAGGCATCTTTCACTCGCCTAAAGAATGATCGCAGATATACGTTCATTATTCCTATAATGTAATTTTGTCGGTTTCGTGCATATACGTGGAATGAAGCAAAAATAATATTTATTCGAGTGAACCATTCACTCCAGTGACATCAACTTCATCATCATCTTCCTGCCCTTGTCCCATGGTACGTGGGGTTGGCGCACACGTTTTCTTCTTCCACTCTCTCCTGTCAACCGTCACACTATCACTCACTCCCTTCTCTTTCATATCATTCCTCACACAATCCATCCATCTTTTCTTTGGCCTTCCTCTCCTACTCTATCTATCAACATTTATATTCAACACTCTTTTATTCACATACATTTCTTCTCTCCTCATCACATGCCCATACCAGGCCAGGATGACATCAACTTAACAGACTGATAACAGGCGCTGCGTTGGTATTTGTCCTAACCGAAATTAATTAACAGATTTTCAAGTAATTTCAGACAGAAAAAAAGCGAGGTTCTGACAAATTTCCAGACATATTTTCGCTAAAATTCAATCTGTACAAGTAATTTTGTTATGTAAAGTTCCTTTAAATTGTTGAAAATATTTTTGCATTAAGTGATCCCTTATGAAGCACTCACTTTGTATACCTAGGTGATAGATCGTAGTTCACAGAATAGACAGATTTCTATTGTCGTCTTGAGATGCCTCACATGTTAAACGATAATATTCGTCTTTATAATGTACATTCAAATCTAATTGAATAGGTTTCTTGCTATTCATGTCCCGGGCCAAGTAAAGCGATTTTTTATAAATAACCTACAAAAAAAACATTATGGGCATAATATCATTAGGTTTCAACCATTGTCAATATAATGAAAAACTATTTCATGGACATGATTAAGTGCAATAGGCCAGGTTGATTAATTAATAGACGTCTATAATAGACTATTCTCCTACAGAAAAACAAAAGATTTTGAACTATCATATTTAACACAGCCTTTTTTTGTGTGTAAATTATCAAATAACTTCTTCCGCTCTGGGCGAAGCGGAAAGACTCTTACCGACTAAAACCCACCCGTGTTCCTTCAGTTGCCTGTATGTTGCCAGGGGCCACGGTATCCCTTTTGGACTTTCCCGTGATCTCATTGAGGCGCGCGTGGAACACAACGCGACCGTCAACCCGGGCCTGGTCCTTCTCGGACGGCAAGCTACCCGTTGCTAACCGTCCGCAAGCCCGCGCCTAGAGTGGCCGGGAATCAGCCTAGGATTCCCGACGCCCAGGGCATCTCTTGCGGTGGCTAAGTTCGTGAGAGCGCGAAATTTGCTTCTCCCTCACGCGTTCCGCCTCCTCCTTCTCGAGCATTACTGCTTCGCAGAAGGAGGTGACGGCTTCCTGTGCCCACTCGCTCCGTACCTGGCCTGAACCAGGGCCAGACGCGAGAGATCACCGCCGCCGATCGCCTCCACGAGTACACGGGTTCCCTATCAGTTTTTTCGCACCCTCGGCAGGCATTGGCCCTAGCAGACCCCGTCAATTTTACTGACATCTCTTTGAGGCGCGCGTGGAACACAACGCGCCGTCGACCCGGGCCTGGTCCTTATCGGACGGCAAGCTACCCATTGCTCACCGTCCGCAAGCCCGCGCCTACGGTGGCCGGAAATCGGCTCTCGATTCCCGACGCCCAGGGCGTCTCCTCCTGCGGCGGTTAGGTGCGTGAGGGTCCAAAATTTGCCTCTCCCTCACGCGGTTCACCTCCTCCTTCCCGAGCATTACCGTTTCGCAGAAGGAGGTGACGGCCTGCCATTTCCTTTCGCTCCGTACCATGGCCTGAACCAGGGCCAGACGCGAGAGAACACCGTCGCCGATCGCCTCCACGAAGACACGGCGATGCTCCGCCCAAGCCGGGCAGACCTCCACCGTATGCTCCACCGTGTCCTCCGGGCGATCCACACAATGGTGACACTCGGGCGTTTCCTCCCGCTTTATCCTGAACAGGAACCTCCCGAAGCAGCCATGTCCGGTGACTACCTGCGTCAGGCGGAAGGTGAGGACGCCGTGGCGCCTCTCAAGCCACTCCTCAAAGAGGGGTCTTATCGCCGCAATTGTGGCGTGCCCAGCTCTGGGTTGCAACAATCGCACTCTCCATGACGCCATGAGATCCCGCCGGAGCTTTTTCTGTTGTGTTGGACTCGACTTATTACTTGTTAACAAAAAAAAGAAGAACATTTTATTTTTGAAAATGGAACTAAATGCGGCTATCTCTTCGGTAGAATGCAAGCATTGCGTTGCGGCTACAGAAGAAATAAAAAAGGCATTGACGCGAAATCTTTAAAAAAAATCTCTAATTTAATGCTTAAAACAATTTTATTTAATTTTTCGATTTCTGATATTCGACATATTAATTAATCGAGTCGATCAAAATTGAAAAAAAAAAATCGTTTGGCATAATCGTTTTCGCACATCATTACAATAACAAAAAAAATGGTCGGCGATTTTTAACACAAATTGAGTAGTGGTAATGAATATTACGTGTTATTGGACCTGTGTTCGTATATTACGTTAAGATCTGGGCATTTTCTAGTTGTGTATAATATTTTTAATAATATTTGTCACATTTTAAATCGTATCTACATGTGTATGTGTGATATTTGTGAAAAGTTAAAATGTAAACTCGCACGATTGGCGCGAAACTTCGACTTTGGATATCAAACACTTAATTACCACTACTTATTTAACTTGAACAATGGATAAACTCGTCAAATAATTAAATGATGTAGTATTCACTGCCCCTGTGGTGGAGTTTGGATGTTCGAAATCCCCAATTTTTATGTTTTTAGCCTCGACCTCGACTGTCATCAAAATGGCGATAATCGCATTTACAGATTTGAATTTTATAAAGGTAAATTTATTATTTTGTATTTGAAACTTAACAAATAAAATATAATATACACAAACAATTGGCCTCTGGCTTCAGGCGCTACCGTCACCTAACATAGGCACTATGCTGGGTGACACCACTTTCCGGCTCGCTACAAGTCTGCGTCTGGGTGCTCCTTGCGGGGCTCCACATCGCTGTCAGTGCGGTGAAGCTGTCGACCGCCTCGCACACCATGCCCTTTCCTGCAGCAAGAGCGCTGGTCGGTTGGCACGGCACGCAAGCATTAATGACATCCTCCGTCGGGCTCTTGTCATCGCCGGGGTGCCAGCTGTTTTAGAACCCAATGGCTTGGCACGTGACGATGGAAAGAGGCCAGACGGAATGACCATAATGCCTTGGAAGTTGGGTAGGCCTTTGGTGTGGGATGCAACCTGTGTCGACACCCTTGCGCCATCCCATCTTCCTAGCACTGCGGGCTGTGCCGGGGCGGCTGCTACAGGTGCAGAAAACCTCAAACGGCGCAAATATAGCAACCTTACTGGTAGCTATATTTTTGAGCCGTTTGGGGTTGAAACACTAGGGCCATGGGGTCCGAGTGCTCACCGAGTATTCCGGGACATCGCCAAGCGGTTGGTCGACTCTTTACGTGACCAGAGGGCTGGCCAATTCTTAGGCCAAAGAATCAGCATCGCCATCCAACGTGGCAATGCTGCCAGCCTTTTGGGCACTTTTCCCGCTGACAGCGATGCGGACGAATTTTTTGACGCCCAATGAGCTCTTGTCTTTTATTTTTAACTTTTTCCTTTACATACTTGTACATAATATATATAGTAGTTAGTTGTAAATATGTTTAAGGTAAATTAATATTGTATTGGATTATTTTATTTTCTCGCAATCGTAGTGAAAAGTAGAGTGTAACACACGGCGCTAAAACCCATTATAACTCGGTTTCTATTTACTCCCTCGCTAAAGCTCGGGAGTAAAACTACCTCGTTACAATGGGTTATTTTAGCCCCTCGTATAACAATCTACTATTTTTTCTATTACGATACAGGACTATTCCAAGAAGTTAAAATTACCGAGGAGTTTCCATCAACTTTTGCATTGGAACGTAGTTAAAATTACCGAGGAGTTTCCATCAACTTTTGCATTGGAACGTTTAAACGGGGGACAGCAGCACCCGCTGTAGCGCATTTGTGCGGTGATGTGCTGGAGCAGACGACATTCATTTGTTTTGTTGTACTGAATTTCGTGGGATTTTTCAAATTTATTCTTGATCTTTAACTTTGATCTTTTATTTTGTATTAGGTTCAATCCCAATGTATAAGAGTAGATAAAGTAGTGTATGAAACTGCACTTAACTAGGTATTAAAACATTTGTGTGATACTATTAAAAACCTCGCCTACGGCTCGGTTTTTAAACACACACTCATGTTTTAATACCCCTCATTATGCAACAGTTTCATAAACTACTATTTTGAATTAATTTTATACTTTTTTCTGTGCCCTACTGGGTTCGTTATTGTACCTTAGCTTTAAGCCATTGTAACACCTTTATACCTACATTATGGAATACAAATAAAGATATGAATATTGACCATATTATCCCTTACAAGTTGTCAAACGACACTTTACCAAATAAAAATATGTTTCCCCGTCCACTGCTCCTTAGGTTTAGCAATCCTGCTGGCTATGTCAGTAATCTTGGTATGCCTGTGAATATCAGATAATGTACTCCTGTTTCATTCACGCAGGGAAACCGTCCGTGGCAAAGTGGTTGTGAACAAATGAGTTAACGAGCCGTGTAAATGTATGACACTGCACTATTTAGTAAAGCGATTGGCCTTAATTCAATATGAGGAAGCAACTCTACGTACTACAAGAAGAAGGAACGACGGGAGGAACAAGGTCACACGAGACGCTTAAATTGCTACTTGTAACACTTGTGTATGTGGACCGACTCAAACTTTTTTGAACAGCAACCAGTACCCTAATATATATTTTTTTTTTTTTTGTTGTATTTTTAAAGCTTCCTCTCTCCTACTATATCTTTGTCTTTTGCTGTGCCCGACAGGGTCCATAATGATCTCATTTTTAATTTACCACCTAAGTACACATTGTGGAATGCAAATAAAGTTTGAGTATTGAGTATTGAGTATTAATTGCATAACTTATTTTCGCAAACAATTTTGAAAAATTTGTTTCATTTTGACAGTTCAACAACATTCATTGCATTATTTACGTTGTTGAGCAGATTTTTTTTCCAACTTATGAAGCAATGGATTAGCAATCTGTTTCAAATCGAAACAAATTGTGATTGATCGTGTATTACGCAATTAGGGTACTGTTTATACAGACACACGCGTAAAATATGTTTCTGAGTCTTGATCAATCTATTCATCTATCAAGAGTTCTGTGACATAGCAGTTTAGCATTTTCAGTTAACCAATGAGTTCATTGATTAGTGTTCCTTCTGTGCGTTGCTCTTAGTAAGGGCAGGCGACTCAACTGCTCTGTTAATTAAGTTATGAGGTTGGTCTGTAACTCAACGACCTACCAATAGTGCTCAGCAGGGCTAACATGACAAGCGCGAGAACGCTCTTTTTCTCGTTTTATCGCAATTTGTCTATGATTCTGACGTCATTATAATCCCTAACATGACCGTAAACGACGAGTAAACTTGAAAAAGGCACTTTGACACTTCTTTATCGCGCGACGAGAGACCGTTGTAGCAAATGATTAAAAACAAATTATTTTATGATAGCAACATCGGCTTGAAGTTCTGTTTCATACATTCAATTTTATGCATGGAATTATATACTTTATTGAATAAACGTCTCTCTCTCTCTTAATTATTCTCTCTTTTAATTATTTATGATTAGTTTTTTGTGTAACCGACTTTTTGATTCAAATTAAATGATTTCTTTGGCATGCTGAAATTAAAATACAAAATGACGGAAATTAAAATTAGTGGCACCTATACTCATTAGATAATCACCACAAACGACTATGAATCTGCCATCTTATTTTCAAGTTTTTTTATGTATCATAATTTTATCTTTTTTTCTACTCTTCTCGTCGTCAAAATCGAAGACGACTAAATACGATAAAATGACTGATTATATCGTGTTGAACTGTCAAAAATCGAGATAAATAACGTGTCATGTTAGGGTTTGTCGACAAAACATCAAGTTTGACAGAACGAGTCGAGTATTTTGTGGCGTAGCTGTCAGAAAACGATAAACTACAGAAATAGACAAAAATTTGTCGCGTGTGAGTGGATAATTGTCGCATGTGTCATGTTAGGCCTGCTGGGCAAAGATGCTGCGCCGCCACCGCGCCGCGCCTCTGAGCTGTGTGTATGCAACGTTGCCAGCCCGCTGCCGCACCGCCGCCGCGCCAACACCTTCTATTTGACTTCTTACTTTGATTTTGTCACTTTCTGTACAAATAACATGCAAGCACAAACATCTTCTTTCAGTTAAACTCTAAGTCTCAGTAATTTTTGTTGCTAGCAATGTATTACTAAAAATATAGAGTGATATGGCAAAATCAAGCGGAGTTGGCGACGGTGCGGCGGCGGCGCTTCAGCGTTCAGTCTACATGGGTATAAGCGGTGGCGGCGCGGCTGCGATGCCGTCTACACGAGCCCTTACGAAACCCATTTTAGATGTCGCGTAGCCCGCTACGAGTATGTGCTACGAATATCGTAGCTGCTTAGCGTAAAAAATGTAGCCTACGAAGCTACGCAAAAGTGACTTGTTATCAAAATGTAGCTACGTTAGTATATCAGATTAGCTAATGATTTGTTTTATAATAAAATCAAGTCTCGTCAAACATAATGAAACCCTTCAAAAACTAACAAACAAGTTCAACTTCGTTACATATTTTCTGTTTCTACGAAATATGTTAGAAATATTTTTAGCATTAGAAAATATATCTTGATTAGAGGCGACTGGAACTTTGAAAACATTGATAAATTAAAGTTTATGTGCTCGTTGATTGCATCGCGATTGTATCTGACGGATATAAAGTTAGTTAGGTTAAAGTGACTTTGAAAATAATCTCTTGATCACATGCTAGCGTTTTACAATTTAAATAGTGTACATATGTGTGCTTGTTTTAACCTTTCGTATATTTTCGGTTTTTTAATTGTTTCTGTAATTACGACATTCAAGAGGATAATACTTAAAATGATTTATTCACCTTTAGGTAGGTAGATAAGGTAGTCGCTCACAGTGAGCCTTATTAGAAGGCCCATTGTGAGCTAAAAGAAAATAAATAAAAGAAAGAAAAGAAAAGTAAAAGCTAAAAGTCACCCAAAGGGCAATAGAGAGGGCTATACTTGAAGTCGTCCTACGTGGTCGAATCAGAAACGATGAGATTCGCAGGAGAACCAAGGTAACCGACATAGCCCGAAGAATTGCCAAAATTAAGTGGCTCTGGACAAGGCACATTGCTCGTAGAACCGATGGGGCCGAAAGATTCTGAAGTGGCGACCGCGTACCGGAAGAGGTGGCGTTGGAAGGCCTCGAGCTGGACCGATGACCTTGTAAAGGCCACAGGAATCCGCTGGATGCGGGTAGCACACAACCGGTCGAAGTGGCGGTGTTTGGGGGAGGCCTATGTCCAGCAGTGGACGTCTTTCGGCTAAAATGATGATGATGATGCAGGTAAAAAGTGATGGTAATATATGATATAGTATAGCTTTAAAATTCGGCGCTCCCCGGCTGTCAGCTCCACTGAGATGAGCTTTTACATTATTGATTGTGTCGATACGAGAGAAGCATAAGAACAAATGCAGACTACAGTGCGTTCATTATAAGTTGTCCCGTAACGCAATTGGCAGCACTGATCTGTCAGCCGCCATTTTGAACTCTATTTGTATTGAAACTAAGCTTGTTAAGCAATGGTGCCAACATGATGTCAAGGGACGAGATAGTAAACGGCCTGTTAGGTTTAATTAACTTACAAGGCAAAACATAATCTAGAAAATACATCAAAGTCTGCATCTTCATCTATAAACCAAATGGTTTATATGATTATAGACGAAAATCATTCGAGAGAGAGGTTTGATAGTATATTGGATTCTCGCGCTCTCAACTAACGTAATTCAATTTACTATCAGCAGTTTCAAACTAAGTTTGTTGCCGGCCGTTTTCTGTATAATTAAGTTTTACGAACAGGAAGAAGTTCAAAGGGAAAGTAATGAAGTCCTACATGTGGAGTGTATGTTGTGGGCCCAACTTTAATTCCTATTTTGCTGTACATTTTTTTACACCGGAGAAAATTCCTGAAACTGATGTACCTACAACAAATTCACTTATGTAAGTTAACGGGCGAATACCCGAACGCAACTAATTTTTAAGTCACCGTACTATTGATGTCACTTCAGGATGTACTGAAGTAGAGAAAACTAAAATGTGTTTTCAGATATTATGAGCTCAACTGTCATTAATGAGACACAATAGAATTTTAATTGTTAAGAGAGTTCGTGACAGTCAAGGGGTTAAATAATAATAATGGTGACAGCCAATGGCCTAATAGCCAAGAGCCTCGACCAACACCTGAGGAGGCTCTCGTTGGGCAGCTAGATCAAGAGCTTGATTCCGAAAGCGGTACTTCTGAACACGGCTCGCATTGTCATCAGGTTCCTCTCTCTGGAGCCCTGATCGCCGGTAGCTTGGACCCTGTTCCCGATACAGGTGGGCTACTATTTTATATTTTTAAATGTTTCTATATTTTTTATATTCTAATATTTAAAAATGTAATTTATAAGTATTTTAATTAAATAAAGGAGATAATAATGGTGACAGGCAATGGCCTAATAGCCAAGAGCCTCGACCAACACCTGAGGAGGCTCTCGTTAGGCAGCTAGATCAAGGACTTGATTCAGAAAGCGGTACTTTTGGACACGGCTCGCATTGTTAGGAGGTTCCTCTCTCTGGAGCCCTGACCGCCGGTAGCTTGGACCCTGTTCCCGATACCGGTGGGGTACTATTTTATTTTTATTTTTAAATGTTTTATAAGAATATTTAAAATGTAAATAATATGTTTAAAAATGAAATAAAGGAATAATAATAAAATGTATTCAAAAATAAAAATTGGTAAACAAAGTATGATTACTAACGCCTGTACTAGGACAAACCTGTGTCACAGGCGGCATTCGTTCTTATAATTACTATAAGGACTACTGATTTCTTAAACAATATTTAACATGAGTTATATATTTTTTAACTTTGCGAAATATGAGTATTATACGATGACAATAATAACTCGTAATCGGTTCGATATTCAACTGTTTTGAATCAGATATCTGAGTATGATCTATTTTTGTGCCGATTCGAGATAAGATTTGGTAGCTCCCTACTAAAATACAATCCAAGTCTCAATTCTATTGTCAAGGTTAGCTCACAAATCCTTCACCATTTAGCACAGTCACTGCGCGATTCAAGAGGGGCTTGTGGCGAAGTAACAACAAGGTGCACGGGTCGATCGATCAGGTTAAGCTACGCTTGCCGCGGTTGGTCTGTGGATGGGTGACCATCTTTACATACCAAGACCTCTCCGTGCCTCGGAAAGCACGTTAAGCCGTTGGTCCCGGCTGTCATTTGTAGATCTTTGACAGTCGTTACGGGTAGTTAGAAGCCCAAAAAGTCTGACAACCTGTCTTACCAAGGGGTATCGTGTTACCTAGTAACTAGGTTGTGGAGGTCAGATAGGCAGTCGCTCCATGTAAAATACTGGTATTCAGCTGCATCCGGTTAGACTGGAAGCCGACCCCAACATAGTTGGGTAAAGGCTACGCAGATGACTGCGCGATTCAAGAGCGATTTTCTCCTAGACTTTCAATTGAAATTGTGAAACTGCTTTGATTACCTATATTATTTATGTCTAGTGTCGCACTGCAAAATAACTAAAACAAAAAGGCCATCTTTTATTCCGGTGTGCGTGACAGCTACGTCTTGGCCGACGCTCACACGGACGTAATAAAATCGCGGCGGGATTTTATCGCGCACTGAATTTTCAACTCTCGGTGTTGAGCCGAGCGTTAAGAATTCAAAAGAGTGCATCCCAGCGCGTCGAAAAAAACACTGTTGGATTTATAACTCTCGGTGCTAAGCAGAGCGTTGAAAATACAATGTATGAAAAAATCCCGCGATTTTATTACGTCCGTGCCAACGTCGGCTTACACTCGCGCCATATCATTGTGCTGGTCATTGTGCTTTTCTAGTGTACGTGTATGTGTGCGGCTAACAGTTAGACGCTATTTCTTTCCACGAGTTCACAGCTTTGACTGTCTAGATCTAGACATGTTTATATCTTTGTGAAACTCATAGAACACCTTAAGTTCTCCATTTAAACACAGAGAACGATAAGTCAACTGTCATTCTCGTTTACAAGTCTCGCATGAACATTCTGGCCTCTCGGCGGTCGGGAAACTCACTTCATGTAAACGAGGCTTTAGTTCGATCGAAATAGGAATAATGACAAAAAATATTTAAAAAAAAAACATTTAACATAAAATTAAATTTAACTAGGTATACTGCAACACACAATCGAACAAAACCAATAGAATAAAAATAATGTCAATGCAATTAAAATAAGTATACATTAAAAAGTTCACAGAATTCAAATTAAAATGAAATGTCAAATTAAATTTTTGTCATGTTGATTATTAAAAAATATTGGACAGGTATTTTTTACGTAATCAAAAGATTACGGCGGTACATTGAGTTAAAATGTGCCTTGACGTCACGAGTATGTAGATTTTATACTTACTTGTGGCGTAGCGACCCCCACTCCCCAAATTTATGCGTTTTATCCAAGTCGTTTTTTAGTATTATGATAAAACAAAAAATACGTGTCTAATATTTTTTTATTATCTGACTCACGGACAAAATCGTATTTTTTTTTCATATTGTGAAACCAGTAAAAGATCTCTAGGAACATAACAAAAGCAATAAGCTTTTTCTTGTGTGGGTAATCAATATAACGGTAATAATTAGTGTCTTTTAGTTGAGTAACAGTTACAGACAGTTATTTGTATAATTTGTCACAGATTGTGTTGAAATAGGATTGTTTTACGACGAGAAATAATAAATGACAGTTGAAGAAACTCGTTCTATTGAATGAGTATCGCGGGTAGCCATCTGTTCTAACAGTGGGCCGTCTTGTTATAAAATCTGGCAAACGTAATAAATATTCAGTTGTAATAAATATTCATGTTTGAATAATCAGTTAACATACCGTATTGTTAATAGTTTACGACTGTGTGAGTTTAAATAGTACCTACCTAAAGAAAAAGTGCTTTTAACATCTATGATTAAACATCTACATTTTTTGTATTCAAATGAATGAATAAAATAAATATAAATTTATCTTTTTACGAATAACATTATGTAAAAGAGGCATCGTGTTAAAATTTTCATTACAATTCTCAGCTGCGGAATAAAAGCTGCGTAAGGCAATTTAATTATCTTTCATTATAAAAAGCAATCAAAATAAAGTGTGGTTCTTAAAATGTCTCCTTGATAATGTAACGAACGAAATGCGTCGTTTTCCTGAACATTCCGAGAAATTTTAACTAACCACGAATGTGGTTTGGGTCCTAACAAGGGAAAGGAGTACTTATTAGGATTATAAATCAGCTATGGGAAAGATTAAGTAGAGATTACTGAGACGGGAAGGATTATGGGTCACGCACAATATACTTGTATTCGATCTACTGTTTTAACCGCGTCTGTAGTCTAGTGCAGCGATTCCTAAAGTGGGTTGCGCGGAACCTAGGGGTTCCATAGTTCCGTATAAAAGTCACCGGGGTTCTGCGAAATTATTCAAATAAAAATATTAAATAATACTACAGTTACAAATATTATTTTAATGCGAGGCTGACCGTCCCTTTTTTTTGGTGGGAAATTATCAAATAACTTCTCCAGCTCTGGGTGGAGCGGGAAGGCGTGTCAGACTCTTACTGACTAAAACCCACCCGTGTTTCTTCGGTTGCCCTGTTGCCGCGGGCCACGATGTCCCTTTCGGCCCATATTCGCAGCCCCGGCAGGCATTGGCCCTAGCGGACCCCGTCAATTCTGCTGACATCTCTTTGAGGCGCGCGTGGCACACAACGCGCCGTGGACCTGGGCCTGGTCCTTATCGGACGGCGAGCTACCCACTGCTCACCGTTCGCAAGCCCACGCCTACGGTGGCCGGAAATCGGCTCGCAATTCCCGCCCCAGGCGTCTTCTCATGCGGCGGTTAGGAGCGTGAGGGCGCGAAATTTGCCTCTCCCTCACGCGTTCCGCGTCCTCCTTCGTGAGCATTACCGCTTCGCAGAAGGAGGTGACGGCCTGCCATTTCCTCTCGCTCCGTACCATGGCATGAACCAGGGCCGGACGCGAGAGATCACCGCCGCCGATCGCCTCCACGAGGACACGGCGATGCTCCGCCCAAGCTGGACAAACCTCCACCGTACGCTCCACCGTGTCCTCCGGGCGATCCACACAATGGTGAAACCCGGGCGTTTCCTCCCGCCTTATCCTGAACAGGAACCTCCCGAAACAGCCGTGTCTGGTGAGGACCTGCGTAAGGCGGAAGGTGAGGGCGCCGTGGCGCCTCTCAAGCCACTCCTCAAAGAGGGGTTTTATCGCCGCAATTGTGGCGTGCCCAAGGCTGACATATTTATAAAGCACTAGCTGCGCCCCGCGGTTTCACCCGCAGAAGTCTCAATTCCGTGGGAATATCGAGATAAAAAGTATCCTATGTGTTAATCCAGGTTACAAACTATCTGTGTACCATATTTCATCCAAATCCGTTCAGCCGTTTGAGCGTGAAGAAGAGACAAAGATACACACACTCACAAACTTTCGCCTTTATAATATTAGTCTGATATATATATATAACGAGGTTAGATGGGGCGCCTCGCTATCAGTATGGTCACACATGGCCGTAGATTAAAAATAATACTCCGAGAACTTGTAGGAACTGTGTATTTATTGTTTCACACACACAGATTACGAAAATGTTCAACGATTAAGCCGATCAGAACAGATTAGGCTTGGAAACGCGGTAAATTCGATACAGCACGTGGTGACAATAGAAAACACGACCGTTAGCCTTTTCGTCACGCCATAGAATTGTCATTTTCCGCAAATTATCAAATGTCTGTGACTAACAGATGTCTACCGTCAGTTATGTGTCGGCTGTCAATTAAAAGTCACCACTTCCGTATCGACCTTACCCAAGTGTCACACTTGACGTTTCCATTTGATTAATTTAGATTGGCGTAGCTTCTTAGTTTCTTAATCAAGGTAAAAGATGGAGCCAGGGTGATGCCATCGCTGCGACATATATATATATATCGATACCGGAAATTTCAATTGTCGTAAGGGACATTGTATTCCCTGTCCTTTACGACATTTGAAATTTCCAGTGTCGATATATAGAAGGATTCATTGATCTTCAAAGTTCATCCACATTAAAACAGACATTTGAATCTATATCCTTGAATGAGTTTTGGGTTGGTGTTAGGAGTGAATACCCTGAAGTAGTCAAAAAGACTATCTTAACTGTGCTGCCATTTGTCACAACGTATCGTTGTGAAACAAATTTTTCAGCTTACACGTTGAGATTGGGTGCTACCCCAGATATGCGCAAAGTGCAATTATAGATAAAACTGTGAAATAATTTCATTCTTCACATTAAAAGTTATAGTAAAGAAGGAAAGTTTTTCACTTTTAAAATATTTCTAATAAAAGTTTTTGTTCTTATTTAAATTAAATCTTTGATTTGTTATCATTTTATATGGAGTTCCATAAAACAAAAGGTATTTGGTGAGTGTTCCGTTATCTTAAAAGTTTAGGAACCCCTGGTCTAGTGGTTAGACCACCTGTCTGAGACCCAGAGGTTTTGAGTTCAATTCCCAGTGGGGGCAAAATAAAGAAAGAAACGCATTTTTCTTTCGTTCTTTAAAAATTTTGAAGTGAAAACTTCTTTAGGCGCGTTGAGCATTTTTGAGAAGGGAAAAAACAATTGAATTCGCGACACTGTTACCGACATCTCATTTTTAGGGTTCCGTACCTCAAAAGGAAAAAACGGAACCCTTATAGGATCACTCGTGTGTCTGTCTGTCTGTCTGTCTGTCTGTCTGTCTGTCTGTCTGTCTGTCCGTCTGTCACAGCCAATTTACTCCGAATCTAATGGACCGATTAAGTTGAAATTTGGTACACATGTGTATTTCTGTGACCCAAACACGAATGTGTAACGTAAATAATTTAATTTTGAATATAGGTGTCACTTTTGGGGCGCAAACAAGAAAATTAAAAAAAAAAGTTTTGCTAACAGTACCGTGTGACATATCAAATGAAAGGGCTTGTTGCGAGGATCCTAAATATATTTTTTATATAATTTTAAAATAAATACTTTTAAAGATATTTGATAAATTCAATGAAAAATGACCATTCCCCCCCCCTTATCTCCGAAACTACTGGACCAAAAATTTTGAAAAAAATACATAGTATGGCTCTTTACTCATAGATTACAGGAAAACCTATAAGAAGTCTATGGTCTTGAAATAACATGGTAAATCTCTCAATATTGTGCGTAAAAACTTACATTTCGTCGCTCGGCATCCAAAAGGCCCATCTCTCTAGATACTATAATATCAAAATATCAAAAGTGTTTGACCGTCTGCTTAATACACAAATAAATAAAACTGTAAATGTTCATGACAACCAATTCGGGTTTCGGCGTGGTTTGTCAACAGAAAATGCAGTGTTGTGCCTTAAGCATACTATCACATACTTACTATACACAGCGTAGGACGCCGATTTATGCTAGGTCGATTTATTCAAGGTCTGATCAGGTTGCTTATGACGTATTGTGGAGAAAGTTGGAGAAGAATAGGTTGCCAACGGAGCTTATAAACATCTTTCAATAGTGGTATGGTAATCAGATCAATAGTGTACGATGGGCTGGAACTTTTTCCAAGCCATACAGGTTGGAATGCGGGGTGAGGCAGGATTGGCGAGCTCAGCAGCACCAGAGTGGGTTGCTATATAGATGGTATTTGTGTAAATAATATTAGCTATGCAGATGATATGGTGCTTCTGAGCGCGTCAATCTGTGGTCTCAGAAAGTAATTGGTCGCCAAATGTGAGCAGTATGCCAAAACACATGGTTTGATGTATAACTCCAATAGGTCGGTGCTGCCCCGTTTTTGTAGCGCATCGGGAATATTCGCGGACGCACATATTAATTGCTTTTACGCAACGATGCGAATGAGGTGTGCATCCCTGGTACGCAGAGTACGGGCCAGCTCCAACAATATCGTTAGCAGTCTGGATTGCATGTACATCAATCACTGCAGTGCCGTCTCCCATGGGGTGAAATAAATTTAAACTAGATTACGTGGGGCACTCAGAAAGTTTTGTGATACTAGAAAAAAATATACTACAGGTTATATTTTTTTTATTAAATCTTTTGAAAGAACTCTCCATTGGCATACACAGTTTTATACGTCTAAACAAATTTTCATAACACATTTTCCAGTCCGCATCAGACACCTCTCCAATCTCCTTCTCAAATGCACCCAGTGCATCTTCAGGTGATGAAAACTGTTTTCCTTTGAGTTGATTTTTTATTTTGGGGAACAAGAAAAAGTCGCACGGAGCCAAATCGGGACTGTAAGGAGGATGACCTATAAATTTGACCGGTGTGCTGTCCAGAAAGTTCCTTGTTTTGAGCGCCGAGTGAGCCAGCGCGTTGTCGTGGTGAAGCAGTAGCCCACGGAGGCCAGTGTTCGGTCGCTTGCTGCTTGCAGTAATAAAAACTTCTGGCAAACATTTGGTAACATAGCATTCAGCATTGACGCTTCTTTGATCTCGTCAGGGTATTGACACCAGATAAACTGGTAGAAAAAAAAAAAACTTGCGATCAACATTTTGCCTGCATTTCTGGCTCGCTTCACTTTGGTAGGCGTTGGTTCATTTTGAAAAAGCCACACGGTCGACTGATGCTTCATTTCTGGATCATATTGATAAATCTAAGATTCATCACCCGTAATGATATCTTAAACGCGCCGAGACGAGCCTGCTACCAATTTTGCTATCATGTCTCGGCACCATTCTACCCGAACCTCCTTCTGACCCTGCGTTAGATTTTACGGTACCAGCGTGAAACTATCTTCCATAACCAAAGATGCCTGTGTAGAATTTCATGCACACTTCCCGATCCAATCGGCAGTATACACCGTGAAATTTGAATCACAGTTTTGCTAGAACAAACTTTATTCAGACCATGGTCTACTACCATTCTACAGAATCCAATAAAAAAAAAACATAAATTGGTTTTTGAAAAACGTATACGTGGTGTCTGTGTTGTCGGGAGTAACGATAATCTTGATATTTTAAACTTTGCTTTTTTTGTGTTATTTCAAAAACCAATTATGTTTTTTTTTTATTGGATGCTGTAGAATGGTAATAGACCATGGTCTGAACAACGTTTGTTCTAGCAAAACTGCGATTCAAATTTCACGGTGTATGCTGAACCTCTTCATATGTAATTCGCCTATTCTCTTGAATTAAATTTTTCACAGCCAGCACTTTTTCAACAACCGTCATAGGGCGGCCACTTCTTTCTTTGTCTGCCAAAATTACTAGACCACCCATAAATTCGTTGAACCAGCGAAAAACAGTATTTTTAGAAGGGCTTTTTTCTATGAACACCATTTGAAGTCTTTCAAACGATTCTTCTGGTTTTAGTCGACATTTGAAATCGTACAAAATCATCGCGCGAAAATGTTCTCGTTATAAATCCAGTTTTCAGTAAGACAGACTATTTTGATTTTGCTCGTAAAAAAATGTGGAGGGAATTTCGAATTTGGAATGTCATGTTTTTTTGTAATAAATAGTCATCGTTTTAATTGACATCAAAACCAGCCAGTATTCTATTGACAAAAACTGTTAGTCGCAAAACTTTCTAAGTGACCTCGTAAAATAAGTTTTAACATAGTTCATAAGTTTACTAACGCAATGAGTCCTTGTTACTTGAATAAAGAAAAATATCTGGATTATAATTTTTTTTGAACGACGTTTTCTAAAAATGAAACCTAGCTAGATCGATTTATCGCTCCTGAAACCCCCTGCATACTAAATTTAATAAAAATTCTTGGAGCCGTTTCCGAGATTCAAATTATAATTATACATAGGTATATACAAGAATTGCTCGTTTAAAGGTATTATTATTATATTAATACCGCGAATGTGAAATTTTTTACGAAAATCTGATTTTTGTTTTATTTCATTCTACACGTTCAAATAAGTGACCCTGCAATTTAAAAAAAAATGTCACAGTCGCGGTATTGGATGCCGAGCGATGATTTGCAGTTGGAATGTATGGGAGAACATGTTTTTCAACTACAATGTTAAGTTTGTTCTTGGGATAAATAAATTCATCTCAACTACGGAACCCTTCATTGTGCGTAGTCCGACACGCACTTGGCCGGTTTTTGTAAACACGATTGTGCTCTTTATTTATATTACGTTATGGAGAAATGTTCTATGCATGTATTTTTACTTTAAAGGTTTTGGAAGTGTAGCGGTTACACCGCCACATACGAACTACGCATCATAGACATGACGTCACACAAATCCTGCATCGCGCAATTAGAGTTTACCGAGCGATCGACATATATACAAGATTTCAACTTCAAACCGATGGACAGTTGCCCGCCAGACACAACACCCGTCTGGTCGGAGGATCCTCCCTTTTCTATGGTGGATGAGTGAACTTTACACCCTGTTCCTTATGCCACTAAAGAAGTATTTTTTTTAATTGTTCAAGTTTTCACTTCTGTCGGCCCGGGTCGTCTCCCGGAGTGCCAGTTTTTTTGCTTGGTTTGGTTGGTGGTAGGGCTTGTTCTTAGTCCGCCTGGCTAGCTAGGTACCACCAACTTATTAAGTCTATCGCCATAACAACAATGTTAACAGCATTGTTGTGTTTCGGCAGTTAGAGGTAAAATAGCCAGTTCCTCTGTGGTTGAGGATTTCGGGTAAAGCTCGCTTCCACCTTCGGCCTGATTGTCACTTACCATCAGGTAAGATGCAGGCCAAGACCTTGCCGGTCGTGGATAAAAAAAAATTGTTTCACGGCACTTAATTGACATTTCTGGAAGGCATGTAGAAATGCGGTCATAGGAATAAAATACATACCCTATATTGAACTGTAGAATTTACAGACGCCTTCATTAAATTTGGCACCACCCAATCAATCTTCCTAGCCTTTTCCCAAATAGGTTGGGGTCGGCTTCCAGTCTAACCGGATGCAGCTGAATACCAGTATTTTACATGGAACGACTGCCTATCTGACTTCCACAACCCAGTAACTGGGTAATACGATACCCCTTGGTAAGACTGTTTATCAGAGTTTCGGGCTTCTGACGACCCGTAACGACTGTCAAAGATACACGAATGACAGCCGGGACCAACGGCTTAACGTGCTTTCCGAGGCACGGAGGAGTCTCGGTATGTCTATACATACCGAGACTCCTCCGTGACCATCTATCTATATAGATGGTCACGTATCCACGGACTAACCCCGGCAAGCGTAGCTTAACCTGATCGATCGGCCGATGAAATTCGGCATCACACATTCAAAATTGCAAATACCTCAGCAAAGGGGTAACCAATCCCACAACTGTCAGTAAGTACCTAGGTCGTTCATTAACCTTTACGAAATTGTCAACTGGGAAACTAAACTACGAAGTTAAACTTGTTATTATAACTTTATAGTTATAAAACAAGTTTGTGCCGTCAAGTTTTAATAGGGTTATTCCACTAATCCCCACTAACAATCCCCATCAATAGGGATTTAAAAACTTTTTGTCCATAAATCCCCATTGACGTCTAGGGGGATAACGAGTGAAAAGTACTATAAGCTACACGATATCAGCCTTCTAGTTAAATGAATATTAATAATAATGAAAGTACCATTTATTTCAGGCGACACAAGCCCATAGAAAAATATCTTAAACTAAACATATATATTTTAATATAAACAAAACCAAAACTTGTGTTAATAAATAAGGCTTAGACTATGTTAGTAACACTTCACTACGCACTAGATTGTCTTTGTGCTGTCCTGTGGAACTTGTCCGCGGAAGCGACGGAACACCACGTCCTGCAGCCAAAAGTCTTCTTCCATGACGAGGGGCAGATAACAGTTCGGTACGCGCACGACGAACGCCTTGAAATTGACGTTCCGATGCGATTCTAGTAACTGCACCCTCGGCGTGTACCTCGTCTTTTGGCGCACGTACTCCACGATGTCTTCTGCTTTACTGGTTAGTGCAGGCGGGAGATGTACACTGGTGTGTTCGGCTTTGCGGCACGCAGGCTCATTTCATATTAAAGCTTCGCGCTGCTAACTTAAATGGAAAGGAGATTACATATATATCTCGTTTAACTTTGTAACCTGTGGCATTAATATAATGTATGAATGAAATGGTTTAAAATAGATTGACTCACAAGCTTACATATTATAAGTACGGTCAGGGAAATTAATTGTTTCAAAAATGTACGTAGCATGTTACGTCAATTTGCCGTTTTACAACCATTTCATACAGCTTTCAAGGAAAGACAGTAATGATTTGAATATACGGATAATTTAAATTGTTTCTCTATTTTGTTTTGTTGAGGAGTTCCTATGGCTACCTTCTGGTTCCATCATTAGGTCCTGAACACCACCTAGTGTAATAGCACTTGTAAATATTTATCGAATGAGTCCAAGCACGATGGTGCTATCTTGTTTGATTGAGGAGTTTCTATGGTCACCATCCGACTCCATCATCAGCCCAGTTTCATAGTATCATATTTTTGCATTGTCATCAAAGTTAAAGTCAAAATCAATGTCAAATAATGTATTTCAATTAGGCACATAAAATACAATTTGATCGTAAAATCAAAATTTACAAAAAATAAAATTGATTCTAGTCGCCCCTTCCAAAAGGTAGTTTTCGTATGGAGAAGAATGGGCAAGAAACTCTACTCTTTTAAAATGTTTTACAATATTTTGTCTAACTACATTAAATATATAATTATAAGTGAAGAAATGCACCTGGAATAAGATTACTATACCGTTATAGGTAAAAAAAAACAAAAATGAAGCAATGACAGAATTATATATGCATGTCAAGTTTCAACTCAATCAAATGCCAGGAAGTCCTTGAAAAAACGATGACAATGCGTGTAACTGGAAACATACGAACGAAGCAAACTAATACGAGTATAAATCATATAAAAAGCAATCAAGGGAAACAATTATCAACGATAAAAGCGTCGGCAACTGGAGGAAAATTTAGTAAATATATTAATAACTCATCTTATTGCTATGATTGGAAAAATTGCTTGGAGCTTCAAATAGTGCGGACATCAGAGGTAAAACATTTTGTCTGATGTAGGCATAAGAGTTTTAGAGATGGGCTGAGTGATGATTTTTTTGTATCAATGACTGCATGACAATGACAAAAAAAAATATCGATGTCGGGAACAATGACAAAATCATCAATGATTTTTATTTGAATATAAGATCACGTCACTTCAATTATGAGTGCTGAAATGATCGCGGAACGGCTTTGTGAAATTATCATTAGATGTTTACTAAGCATGGGTCGTACTTCTCCACCTTGACGGGGTTATCCTCTAAATTAGCCTGCGAAATTATTTTTTTCTTTGTTACCTATTGATTAATAATCATGGAAATCATCAATATGTTTCTATTTGCGATATTAGCTGCAAGATATGACACGACTATTTAGTATTTCATGGCAATCTGGCGTTCTTGCAAGTAAATACTCGTACTTGGTGTAAAAACTTGGTCGCGTAAATACGCATCAATATAAATACTTAATATTCCAATTTACGTTCATGCTTTTTGTATAGATAAGTGTGGTCGTCCTCGTCTAATCAAAACAATGATTTACAAAATACAAAATGCTAGGTAAATAGCACTTGCTGCACTTAAACAACGCAAGTGATAGCATTGTTGCCGTTACGTGCGCCGGCATTTTATCGAAACTCTCTATGAATTCTGTGAATTCTGATATCGCTGATCACGCAGCCTTAACGTAGCATCCGAATCGAAGCACCGAAGTTCGCGTTCATTCATGTAATAATTGTTTTTTTTTCTTTCTTTTTTGTGATTTTGTCGTCGCCGTTGCATAATGAAATTAAATAAAATATTGATGATTTTTACATGTGACATGATATCGGACCCAACTCTAAAGAGTATGTCTTGTCAAAATATAATTTTTTTTAACCGACTTCCCAAAAAGGAGAAGGTTACGTGTTCGTCGCGTATGTTTTTTTTTTAAATGTATTTCCACCGATTTCTCCGTCAATTGTGGACCGATTTTGAAAATTCTTTTTTTGTTTGAAAGGGTGTGCTCTCGAGGTGGTTTCATATAAATTTTATTAACTTTGCCTTGACAGTTTTTGAGTTAGCTTCAATAATACGTACTTTTACCCACTTAGTAAGTGGATGATATGATAAGTTCCTGTCAATGTTATTTACATAGCAGGTAGTGGTTTTCGAATTTGTGTGGGGTAGGTACCACAGCTAAAAAGTGAAAAATAAAAACTTTTTACAAAAAAAAAAAACAACCGACTTCCAAAAAACACTACAAAGTGAAAAATAACTTTAATTTCGGAAGTCGGTGACAAAAAACGAAAATTCAAAACCAAAGACACTGACTTCCGAAATTAAAGTTATTTTTCACTTTGTAGTGTTTTTGGGAAGTCGGTTGTTTTTTTTTTGTAAAAAGTTTTTATTCTATATGTCTAAAAGATAGTTGACTTAGGTCGTCACACTGACTGAACTTAGTATTTCTTAAATGTGCTAAAGCTTAGGAAATACGGACCAGTAATATGGCCTAAAATTATAAGTTACATCGCCTTGAAGGCTCTCGTAAGCCAACAAACAATTGGTTTCTCTCTTGAGGATAAAGTTAGAATATTCCTGTAAATTAATTGTTTTGTAATCTCCAATAAGTAATGATGAAACTTTGGAAATGTTGGCTTTATGTTCTATAGGCCTAGTGAGACAGTTATTAATAGTTTATCATCTCACTAAGTACCTGTTCAAGTATTACGTAAGCACTATAAGGGGGCGGGGGGGTCTATGCTTTGCTTATTTTTGATGACATGGGGGGTAGGGGGGTCTAGATGGTGATTACGTCAGCAGTAATTGTTTACTTTTTTACACATAGTGATTATAATATTTGTTTCTTACTCTATGTTGAAGTACTCTATCCTAAGCTTATTTTCTTATTTAATTTTCTAGAATTATAACTGCTGATCATGAATCAATAAAAAAACAGAATACTTACATTAAAAGAAAAATGCATATCCAACGTTTACGTAAACATGGGAGGGGGGGTAAGAGCTTTGCTTACTTTTGCTGACTAGGGGGAGAGGGGGTAAATAATTGTAATAAATCTGCTTACGTAATACTTGAACGGCCCCTAAGTACCTGTTCATTCGTTCGAATAATTTGTATTTAAATGTGAAAGTTTGGATGTTTGAATTATTACCAAGATGACGTTATGATTTAGTAAGTTTTGGTTCAGGAAGATAAAAGAATTAAAGGATTTGCACACTACTATTAGAATTGGTCGTGGGTGAGCCAGACGATGGATTCCCACAAGATGGACCGATGACCTTGTGACGGCCGCAGGATGTGGGAAACACAGAATCGGTCGAAGTGGAGGTGCTTGGGGGAGGCCTATGTCCATCAGTGGACGTCTTTCGGCTGAAATAGTTTAATTAGATCGTTATCCAAATTAAAGTAATATAACTAAGTAAACTATACATTTCTCCGCTTAAAATTTTAAAATCGAAAGTTAAATTGAAAGTTACACTACTGTAACTTTCAATTTAACTTTCGATTTTAAAATTTTTTTTTTTTGTAAAAATCGAAGCAGCGTTTACTCTAACAAACTGCGGTATTTCCCCTTTTTAACCGACTTCCAAAAAGGAGGAGGTTCTATGTTCGTAGCGTTTGCTAGTTTTTTTTTAAATGTATTTTCACCGATTTCTCCGTCAATTGTGGACCGATTTAGAAAATTATTTTTTGTTTGAAAGGGTATTATTCTCTCGAAGTGGTCCTATACAAATTTTATTAACTTTTCTTGGATAGTTTTTGAGTAAGCTTAAATAATACGTATTTTTTCCCACTTAATATATGGATGATATGTATGGATAAGTTTTTGTCATTGTTATTTACATAGCAGGTACCTAGTGGTATTTGAATTTGTGTGGGGTAGGGAACACAACTAAAAAGTAAATAATAAAAACTTTTTACAAAAAAATAACAGCCAACTTCCAAAAAAAAAGTAATTTATCACTTTGTAGTGTTTTTTTGGAAGTCGGTTGTTATTTTTTTTGTAAAAAGATTTTTTTTTTTTGTAAAAAGTTTTTTTAACCTTTATTGTTGAGCCACTGTCGACTGAAATTATTCCTAGGATTCTAGGACTCCTATAAATGTCAGTGGAGAACTCGAAACCTAAATCATACATATTCTCTTTGTATTTTTTCTTTGACGCAATACTAAAGTTTTCAATCCCAAATGTGAAGGTTCAAGAAAATGCTTACAAAGATTGATAGTTCCCTGCTCGAACAGAATTAGAATTTTTTTTCACACTATCGAAAAATCTGGGTTACCTAATGAAAGTTTTCAGAGAATCTTGTTTATGTCACTAAAGCCTTACTTACCTACTGCGAGAATCTGGGGCGAATCAGATAAAACTAGAAGAGCCGCTATAATTTCCGTCGAACATCAAAGTATAAATCTGAGTCTAGAAATCTATACCTGTTTAATACTGGGTTTGACGTAGACAGGATTAATAAAATTGCTTTGTTGTAAAACCCTTTGATTTGAGATATATTCTCTCTCTTCTTCGTCTTTATTGGCAATTCGCTGTGAAGTGCTACTTTAGAACCTACCTCCAATGGACGCCAGTTTCTTTTTGAGAAATGAGGAAATCTTTGTGTCGGGGTTTATAAAAAAGTTGTTTACATTCCAACTTGTTATTGGATGGGAAATAAAATGGCGTCTTCCCTGTTGATAAGTATTCACCGTTGCTTCAGGATATTTTTGTTGACATCTGCCATCGCAGTGACAAAACTGAAATATCTCGTGTGCCTTAAACCACGGTACTTATGCCTTTCAAAGTGGAACATAGCAACGATGCTTGGTAACAATAATTAGGTATGCATGGTGACAGTACTTTCTAGAACAAGCTCCTTTACAAAAAGCTATACAATGTCGCCCATCGGCATGTGCCCGCCCGAATTTTTCTGAATATTCATAAAAAATTGTCAAAAAATAACTTTAAATGGGGAGTCTATCTTTAATATTTTTCATGTTATTAGCTCGATTTGGATTCTGTTTATTATTTCTCAAAGCTTATGAGTTATTTTATCGGATTAACTAACATTTTTATTAAAATTTGTAAAAATGTTAGTTAAAAAAAGGGAGGAAAAAAATTAAAAAAACGTGTTTTTTTAAAAACCACAGGTGTAATTTCATAAAATCAAAGGGGATTTTGAAAAAAAAAAAGTTATTATTCAATAATTTTTCATATACATTCAGAAAAATACGGCCGCACGTTTTGATTTTATTATAACTGTCATGATCTTACTTCTACGAATTTATTTCCTATTTACGTCAATCATGTCCAGATATTGTAGATATTTTTAGTAGAATTCAATTTGAATTTACTCAATTACTCAGTGACCTTTAATAAAAAGCGGATCCTGCCTAATGCTGACGACATCTAGAGAATTTCATTCTATTTCTGTTCTACATAGTATATAATTTCATCAGCGAAACAATAAGCCATCTTATGAACGTTATAAGAAAAAAAAGTAATAACTCACTCAGTTTTTGACATTTAGTAGACGACCAGTAAAATTAATCAGATACAATTTTTTCTTTTGTTTGTAACGACTAGATATAAAAGTGTTTTATAAAGAATCCAAAATGTATTCTTTTACGAGTGAAAGGATCGAGTGTGACCATACCAGTAAATAAAAACCACTATCGACATCATAATACAGAAGAAAGTCCACCCTAGCCTGTTACAATTAGGGTTTATAAAAATATTGACATTGCCACCACGTGTTTCTACAGCTAGAATCAGGCAAACCTCACTGCTAAAGCAGTAAGGCACTATGTTTGTTATTTTTACGTAAGGATAAGGAAATAAAGCCCAGTTTATATGGGCAATACTGGGCATTTTCTTAAATCCCTAGTACACGTTGCAAATTACACGCAAATCACGCAAAAAGGCCCAGTACACGTTGGGCGAGCCCGTCTCTCGGCCAACGTGTACTGGGACCAACGTTACCCACTACGAATCCAACTATGTAGGTCTCACGGGGGCACTAAGTAATTTATTCACTCGTAGCTAAAAGCACCTAGGAACTAAGTTTAATTAGGAGTGTCAAAAGGCACCGCATCACTCATTGTTGTAACCTTGGTAACCACAGCACTTTCCACTCAGCTCATTTTATACGCCATTTTGAGTCGAGACAAGCGCTGTTCTACATTTTAATGGACTTAATGTAGTTAATTTAATGTTGAATTTGGTAAAAGTTTGATAGCTTAAGGATTCGAAGAATCAATAGTATATTTTCAAGTTTGAAGCTCAAATGTTTTAGTAGCAACTAATGTGGATTTGTGGTAGGTGAACGTGAGACCATTAATAGTTGTAAAAGGCCAAGCAAGTCTGCTGACCGGCTTAAATAAGGATTTAAACTTTTTAAGTGATTCAAGAGATTGTAGAAGGGATAGCCTGTGGGTTCGGTATACGCAACGTGCCTACAACGCCCTGCGTATTCAGTATAATAATGCTTTCAGAATGCTTTGAGGTTGCCGCGGCATTTTAGTGCTTCGCAAATGTTCGCAAATGCGCGCGTTGACGGTTTCCACGCTATAGTGCGTAAGAAAGTGGCGTCATTATTCCACAGACTGCGCGGTAGCTCCAACACCATTTTGCAAATGATTGCGTCCCGACACGACTGTCCCATACAGGCACACTGGGTGGGAATAGCTACAGGGAAATTGTAAAACTATATTAGATTATGGACCTACTAACATAGATCTTAAGAAAATTGTTACTAACACATTATATGGATTCTGTCCGAAATAAATGAATAATAATAATAAGTGCTGTACTTTTTAACCCATATTGTGCGAATGATAAACAGTTAAGTCCTTATGTCAATGGAACAACAATAAAGATTGCAAGTTTTGTGCAAACATTTTTTTTCTTTACCACACTCTAGTGCTGCGTGTATGTCTTCAACCATAACAGATATTAGTCTCAAAATTGGTTAATTTTAAAATTAATTTGTCTATTCCTCCAGCATACGTTTAAGGCTTGTGCAGACCAGCGCGACACGCGACGCGACACAAAGGCACCGCTAGTCGCGCGACGAGCGGTGCCTTTGTGTCGCGTCGCGTGTCGCGCTGGTCTGAACAAGCCTTTATGGAAATACGGGTACTTTCAATTAGTCATTAAGACCACAGATGGTTCACTCCGCAAAATCATTTAAATAAAAAGCGACTCTTGCCCCGACACAATAAAGTGCAATTCAGGTCGCACTGTGCTAATTACCTACAGTTATAGTCACCTAGAAGTTGCCTCTCTTTCTATCGCGTAACTCTTATATCTTCTGACTACGTTACGCTCACTGAATTGGCCCGACAAGACGAGCCCGCCGCGTACTTGTAGCTTCATACCTAAGATACGGAGTGCGCCTTCTGTACTATTCTGTGTTATGTTTTAAGACTTAGAAACTATTATTTAATCGCAAAGTGTGTACCTAACTACCTTTCCACACGAGATTTTAGCCACGTACAGTATTTCTATTTCCTTAACGTCCCTCGGGTATCATCGGATTTCCGAATTGCTAATTTCCACGTCCATCAATTATTAGATTTATCGTGTTTAATAATTTAAATTCAGAACTACGTACTTTATTGTTGTTTTGTTTTGATTTCCGTGTGAACTATATAGAGCTGTAAAACTATTTTCCTATCTGTCGTGCCTGCGACTTTAGCGGCTTTCCTCCCATCTTTTAAATAAGTTACATTAAGTTAAAAGAGTATTAACAACTCTATATACTTCCAAATCGATTGAGAGCATCCGGTCTGCACCAAGTGCAAAGTTCAACTGACAGAAATCCGACAACCGACGAAACACGAAGTTTGTCGAGGGACATTAAGAAAATAGAAATACAGGACTACGTAATGAAGTTGGTATCACGTAACGAAGACTAATTATAGCAAGCGGCTAGACGATTGCGCAACCTGGGAGAGACGTTAATCTAAAGATTGCGATAAGTTCTTGCAGATCGATTGACACTGGTTTTTGGGTTAGAGATAGGCTAGGCTAGCTTTCTTCGGACTTGGATTTACTTTCGTCTATTTTTTTTTGCTTGTTTTTGTTGCTGACTAATTACACTATCTTGGACATAGGTAATTCCCGGTTTTTGAGGTGTTAGAGCTTAATCTATTCGATAGTGCTATTTATTGGTTTGATGTCTTGACACTTTGCGTTACTGAAACTCAAGGACTTTGCTTATTAATTATTTTGTCAAATCAATAGCTATTCAAAAGTTTATTGAGGACCTCAAAAACCATGCCTTAGTATAACTAAAGACATTGGTGCCGATTCCCTTGTTCACAAACTTGTCACACGTGAACACAAGGAAATTGTCATTGACTCTTACCGCTGCGCCCGCGTTGCTACGCGTAATTTTGAAACTGTGATATCTTTTAAACTATTCATTTAAATTATATGATGTCGAGGCATATATTAATCTAAATTAAATGCCCAATTTAAATAACATATTTTATTGGATAAGGATTAATACTATACCGGTCAAAAAAGCTTCGGAAATAACAATTAAATTTTTATCAAACTCTGAAAGATAAAAATGGTTATTGTGGGTCATCCTTAGAAGATAGACATATGCCATTGCGGACTTTTTGTTGAACTTTTTAAGATAAACAATACCGTACAACATAAATTTGATGTATCTTTTTCGGTTTAGGCAGCGCACGCCAGTAAAGCTCCCAGTCGGCATGATTTTTTCCGACTTCTTCAACAATAATCGTCAAATTTCAGCCAATTTACACAAAACCTTAATTAATTATACACTAAAACCTTCCTCATGAATTACTCCGTCTAATGGTGAAAACCGTTTAAAAATGCGTTTGGTAGTTTTTGAGTTTATCGCGTTCAGACAGACAGACGCGGCGGGGGACTTTGTTTTATAATAAGGATTAAATAACGCAATTGTGAAAAATAAATTAATAATTTTTCTAACATAGTTATAAGTATTATTTACTAACAACAAAATATTGAAACTAATTTTATTCTGAAATAAAATGATTAATAATAATAAACCACACGTCAATTTATTCCAATAGATAATTAACAACGTCCACACGGGCGAAGCCGTTGGTAAAATCTAGTAGGTACCTCCTAAGGAACATATCAATCCAACGATCTATTCAGACATTTCTAGTTGTGGCTGCTTCAACTTCTGACCCTTAAAATTATGCCTAATGGATTGGAATTAGCACTGAGTAACGCAGAATGAATAATACATTAGGTTTTAAGCGAGTTCACTGTAACTGATATTTGGTAACTTTATCTAACCATTAAATCCCAGGCTACAAAGTCAGAAACATAAGTTTTCTTTATTTCTTGTTTGTTTATTTTTCAGAAAGCTTTCAGTCCAATATCAATAAAGGTAAGGAATAAACACTAGCGCTTACAGTTGCCATTTATAGGCTTCCACAAATTAAAAACTATGAACCTGAAATAAAAAGCAAAAATAATAAAGAGAAGCTCGTGGCTAAGTAATAACAGCCGCACGGGTCGATCCATCAGGTTAAGCTACGCTTGCCGGGGTTGGTCCGTGGATGGGTGACCATCTTTACATACTGAGACTCCTCCGTGCCTTAGAAAGCACGTTAAGCCGTTGATCCCGGCTGTCATTCGTGGATCTTTGACAGTCGTTACGGGTCGTCAGAAGCCCGAAAGTCTGACAAACAGTCTTAACAAGGGGTATCGTATTACCCAGTTACTGGGTTGTGGAGGTCAGATAGGCAGTCGTTTCATGTGAAATACTGGTATTCAGCTGCATTCGGTTAGACTGGAAGCCGACCCCAATATAGTTGGGAAAAGGCTAGGAAGATTGATACCTGAAATAAAAAAAACGAAAATAAACATACCAAATTACAGCTAGTACTAAGAGTCTCTGAGCTAAGCCGCGGACAGACAGACAGACCGACATGGCGAAACTAGAAGATTTCCTTGTTGACTGCGGAACCCTTAAAATGGTCGGTTTTTTCTTTGCCTTTGTGACGATAAATATACGATACGACAACTTCCTTTTAGCAAAAGGTTGCTATGGCCTCGATAGAGTAAATACACTATCAATATGTGGGTGTCAAATTAATGGGAGTCACTTGTATCAATGGTCCCTTTCTGTGAGGTGAGGAGGGTTATTTATCCTCAATGTTTGAAGGAAGTGTCCTCAATGGACCTGGAAGGGTCTAGTAATCTAAAACTGATAGGTCAATATTGCTGACACTGAAGGTGGCTAAAATCAATAGTCAATCCTTTTGCAGGAAGGTATTGAAGTATGTACTTCGGAAAATATTCCTGACTAGCTGCGCCCCGCGGTTTCACCCGCGTAAGAGTCGATCCTGTGGGAATATCGAGATAAAAAGTATCCTATATATTAATCCAGGTTATAAACTATCTGTGTGCTAAATTTTATCCAAATTGGTTTGACCGTTTGAGCGTGAAGAAGAGACAAACATACGCACACACACAGTCACAAACTTTCGCCCTTATAATATTAGTGTGATACACTGCAGTAAAGCTTTGTAAAGACTGGCACGACGCGACGACGCGGCGGCGCGGCGCGTCGCTATACCAGTAATTGTTCATTCATTCATTTCAGCCGAAAGACGTCCACTGCTGGACATAAGCCTACCCCAAGCACCGCCACTTCGACCGGTTCTGTGCTTCCCGCATCCAGCGGATTCCTGCGGCCCTCACAAGGTCATCGGTCCATCTTGTGGAAGGCGTTCCAACGCTACGTCTTCCGGTACGCGGTCACCACTCCAGAACCATTCGGCCCCATCGGCTATCTACTCGTATAATTGTTCTACCGTGAAGTTTTGTTAGAGTCGTGTCACGCCAGTCTGCACGAGGCTTTACGTGAAAGCCCCAACAACATTCTGAAGGCATAATTATACTGAAATCTGAGGGCGTTGTAAGCCCTTTGCGTCTATACGCTCCGGTGACGTTGAAGAGGTGCTCATTGATGACGTGAAACTGCGGCAGATCGTACCCGTAGATGAAGAACAGGCGCTGCACGTGGAAGGGGACCCAGCCGACGAAGAACGCTATCACTACTGCGGCTGTTGACAAAATGAGAGAGATTTTATTTCGCCAATTTTATACAAGAAAACATTTGCTTCCCACACCAATTAGGCCTTTGGTGTGGGATGCAACGTGTGTCGACACCCTTGCGCCATCACATCTTCCTAGCACGGCGGGCTGTGCTGGGGCTGCTACTGCAGGTGCGGAAAACCTCAAACGGCGCAAATACTCCAATCTTATTGGGACTTATATGTTTGAGCCGTTTGGGGTTGAAACACTAGGGCCATGGGGTCCGAGTGCCCATCTTGTTTTTCAAGACATCGCCAAGCGGCTGGTTGACTCTTCACGTGACCAGAGGGATGATTTTATTATTTTCAAGTTCAGATTATCCTATAAACTCACAGATAGTATTATTTGCCTATTTGGTGCTAGGAAGTACTAGGTGGCGCATTAGTAATCACCTGATTTTAAGGGTATAACTTTTAAAGTAAATAAAAAAATTGTTCTGGTTATTGTTGTATTGTTTATTCGAACTTACAATTTTGTTCTGTTTAAGTCGAAAAATATAATATCTGTTAAGTGGCCGCTGTCGCCAGAATTGGCGCACATTTGAGCGCGTTATAGTGCATTTTGCATTACTTTTCTCAATTCTTCTGGCGATAGATTCGCCACTTCTTCTACGATGTTATCTTCTTGTAGAATAAAGCGCACCATGATTTTACGATGTCTATTTTACATTTCACAAATGTCAAAGTCGCAAAGACTAAACATTCCATTTTCAAAAATGAGAGCATTTTCTCAATAACTTATGCGCTTCCTGGTATATAGATTGTGTAGCAACCTCAACCTATTTAGTTGTAAAGAAGTTTTATAATTTTTATTTCCGTTTTGTTTTTGCTTTTACTTTTGACTGTCAAGACGAAATATATTTCTACATTTTAATACAACAAATAGATTCCAAACACAAAAAAACTTTATACAAAAATAAAAACAACCGACTTCTAAAAGTTATTTTTCACTTAGTAGTGTTTTTTGGAAGTCGGTTGTTTTTTTTGTAAAAAGTTTTTATTTTTCACTTTTTAGTTGTGGTACCTACCCCACGCAAATTCGAATACCACTACCTGCTATGTAAATAACAGTGACAGGAACTTATCATATCACCCTCATACTAAGTGGGAAAAAAATACGTATTATTGAAGCTAACTCAAAAACTGTTAAAGCAAAGTTAATAAAATTAAATAGACCACCTCGAAAGCATACTCTTTCAAACAAAAAAGTTTTTTCAAAATCGGTCCACAATTGAAGGAGAAATCGACGGACACAATTAAAAAAAAAACATACATACACTACGAACATAATAACCTCCTCCTTTTTGGAAGTCGGTTAAAAATAAAGGGCAAACAAGCTGAAAGATTTTGTTATTTCAGAACTCGCAAATAACATACAAAGTTACTAACATAATATCTACCTTATTACCGTAGAACAAGTTTTGTTTGGCATAATATTTGAGTTAGTTATTGTAACTAACCCAAATATTATGCCAAACAAGGCTATGTATATTAGGTTTAAAAACTAGGAGGCAAATGTTGACTAAGCTAGAATTCTAGCTACAACCGATGTTTTTGCACTTAGAAATGGCTACTGAATAAAACTAAGTTATTAGTACATACAATAAACCTGTTGAATAGTAAACGTTTTAAGAGTCTTAGTTGTAACATCACCGCTACGCCAAAATAAAAATGTAGGCATCACTACGTCGCTACGCCGTAGCAGCGTAGCGATGCCTACATTTTTATTTATTTTATTATGGCTGATATTTTTCCAAACGTGTTTAAATGTACTATTGGATACAAAAAAAAAAAACTATCAAATTAATGATTTAATCATTCTATATCTACTAAGGTTGCTACATAAGAACAGTTATTAAAAAATATCTCAATGAAATCGTATATTCATACGTGAGGTTGTTAATTTTAGGTTATCGACCTCATGGATTTTCTCATTAAACAATGATTAAAAAAACTAGGACATTAAGAGGTTACTGATCCCCGGAAAACATTACTTTTCCCAGTCTTCCGGCTATAAAGGATTCATTACACGCAACGCTTAAACACTGCTTACAATTAATGAGATTAATTAAACCAAACTTTTAACAAAATCCTCTGAAAAAGTAAACAACGAGAGATGGATATTTCAAACTACAATTAATGAAGTAAGGCGTGCTTTAAGGAACGTGTTTCGAAATAAATTGCAAATCTAATCTGTAAGTACATGGGGCACTCACAAAGTTTTGCGATACAAAAAAAAATATACTACAGGTTATAATTTTTTTATTATTACTTTTCAAAGAACTCTCCATTGGCGTCTATACACAGTTTCATACGTCTAAACCAATTTTTATAACACATTTTCTAGTCCGCATCAGACCCCTTTTTAATCCCCTTCTCAAATGCAACCAGTACATCTTCCGGTAATGAAAACTGTTTACCCTTGAGTTATTTTTTATTTTTTTTAACAATAATGATAAATCCATCCGTAATGATATTTTAAACGCGTCGAGACGAGCCTGCTTCAAATTTTGCTATCATGTCTCAGGACCATTCTACCCGAACCTCCTTCTGAGCCTGCGTTAGATTTTGCGGTCCCACCGTGAAACTATCTTCCGTATCCGAAGATGCCCGTGTAGAATTTCATGGACATTTCCCGATCCAATCTGCAGTATATGAACCTTTTCATATTCGCCTATTCTCTTGAATTACATTTTCCATAGCCAGCACGTTTTCTTATGTAACAGCCGTCATTGGGCGCCATTCCTTTCTTCAAAGTTACTCGACCATAAATTCGTTGAACCAGCGAAAAAGTCGCTTTAGAAGGGCTTTTGTCTATTAACACCATTCGAGGTCTTTCAAATGATTCTTCTGGTTTTAGTCAACATTTGAAATCGTACAAAATCATCGCGCGAAAATGTTCTCGTTGTAAATCCACTTTTCAGTGAGACAGATTATTTTGATTTTGCTCGTAACAAACTGTGGAGGGAATTTCGAATTTGGAATGTTGTGTTTTTTTGTAAAAAATAGTCATAGTTTTAATTGACATCAAAACCAGTCAGTGTCACATAGACAAAAACTGTTAGTCGCAAAACTTTTTGAGTGACCTGTGTATAATTACTTTTTAATAGTATGTAGTCCAGTCTTACTATTAAGGGCTTATCAAATTATCCAGTAACTGGGTTGTGGAGGTCAGATAGGCAGTCAGTTCATCACCTATATCTTTGGTTCTGAACCAATAACTCATACTGTATGAACTCATAAAACATGACATTTAAATATGATATTATAGATATTATTAATACTAGCAAAAGGCCAATGCTCGTACTTTCTTAAAAAACGTTCAAAAAATCACAATCTCTGCTACAATCAATGTCAAAAATTTAGGAAAATTAGAGGTTTTTTTGACAGATTGAGATAGGTCTCAATCTGTCAAAAAACCCTATGTCAAAACATTTGATTAGAATGCAAACGTTCGGAATTGGCCCTCTGAGCTTGTCGGTGACTATAAAGGACACAGACAAACAAAGTTATGACAATACGGTCTGGTGTAATTGTGCTTATTAAGAAAATATGAAATATCTAAATACTCAGTAGTATAGTCAATGGTACTAGTTATAATAAGCTCAGTTATTCATCATGTCCCCGCGCAAAAAATTATAAAATTCCGTTAGCATTGACAATAAGTTGTTCATTTAACTTTTTAATCAAAACTGTTTTCACAGACTTTAATTAAACTAAGGCCGTTCTGGGAATTCTAATTCCATTATTTCGTTTTGTTCTAAGAAAAATAATCAAACTGCAAATTACTTTGAATCAGTACAAATGTATTGTAAATCTCGTTCTCAAATAAATAGGTCCAATTTTATATTGTACTAGCTTTTGCCCGCGGCTTCGCCCGCGTGGATGTCGGAAAATATCCCACGGGAACGTACTACTGAGATTTCATACCTAATAACAGAGAAAAACGTCAATGACTCCTACCGCTGCGCCCGCGTTGCTCCGTTACTTAAACTGTTATATCTTTTAAACTATTCGTTTAAATGGATTGATGTTAGGCATATTTTAATTTAAATTAAATGTCCAATTTAAATAACATATTTTTTTGATAAGGATTAATACTATACCGGTCAAAAAAGCTTCGGAAATAACAATAAAATTTTTATCAAATTCTGAAAGGTAAAAATGGTTATTGTGGGTCATCCTTAGAAGATAGACATATGCCATTGCGGATTTTTTTGTTAAACTTTTTAAGATAAACAATACCGTAGAACATAAATTTGATGTATCTTTTCCGGTTAACGCAGCGCACGCCAGTAAAGCTCCCAGTCGGCATGATTTTTTCCGACTTCTTCAACAGTAATCGTCATATTTCAGCCAATTTGCACAAAACCTTTATACACTAAAACCTTCCGCATGAATCACTCCGTCCATTGATGAAAACCGTTTGAAGATCCATTCGGTGGTTTTTGAGTTTATCGCGTTCAGACAGACAGACAGACAGACGCGGCGGGGGACTTTGTTTTATAATATGTGAGGATTTGTTATAAAATTCTGCTAATAAAGCTCCCAGTCGGCATGATTTTTTCCGACTTCTTCAACAGTAATCGTCATATTTCAGCCAATTTGCACAAAACCTTAATTAATTATACACTAAAACCTTCCGCATGAATCACTCCGTCCATTGATGAAAACCGTTTGAAGATCCATTCGGTGGTTTTTGAGTTTATCGCGTTCAGACAGACAGACAGACAGACGCGGCGGGGGACTTTGTTTTATAATATGTGAGGATTTGTTATAAAATTCTGCTAAAGTAGCTAACTCTAAGTGCTTAATCCTAGGGATTTTAGTTAGTGACTTTTATTTGTTGGAATTACAAACAGCTAAGACTCATTTATTTGAAAATATCTTATTTACGAGAGTTGAACAGTATTTATATCTATTACATAGTTTGGATTTGGGTTTGAGTAAGTTTGGTCCCAGGATAATTTATAAATATTGCACTTTAAGCGTACTTTTACGATAGAATAATTGTATTCATTGGAGACAATAATTTTATTACTGAGGTAATGGCCCAGATAATTTGTTTGCCAAACGGTTTCATCAGAGTTTACGAAAACGTCTGATTTTTCTTTTGTTGAAATTCAAATTCAAAATATTTTATTTCACGTATAAACCTACAAGGGCACTTATGAAACGTCAGAAACTAGGTGCACGGTTCCAATTGGTCGCTTCCTATGGAGAAGAGCCGGCAAGAAACTCTACAGTTACTTTTTTAAATAGTTTCTACAATGTTTTCAAATTACAGTGTTAATAGGTATTAGAGGACAGTGTAGGCCTATCAACAAGTACCAGGTACTTAGTAAAATAGAAAATGGTCCACAAGTCTACAGCCTACAACGTTCTCACATTTACAAAATTTAAAAGAAAAGAATCTATATAAGATAAACAAAATAATAAAAATAAGGGCCTATTTAAACATAATGACATGATTGCCACTACAGCTGTAACAAATCTAATTTGATAAAAAAAAAGCTTGTCATAACCTTAATGTTTTACTTTATGATTGAGATAACATTATCCAATATTTTATAGATCAAGTTAGAAGCGAACTACCTTTTTTCTCTGCATTAGAATTTGGTAAGGATCTAAACTTTCAAAGCATCCTATTTCCACTGAACGCTTTATCATAGATTCGGCAGAGATAAAACTCACATGGAAAGCCTTTTTGGCGCTTTTCCTGCGTTCCATCAGTCCCGGAACAAAGATCAAACTGCGGATTACTGAGCTAGTATGAGTGAACGATACTTTGCAGAGTGAATGAGTAATTGTTAGTAATTGGGACCTTAACAGTACAAAGGTAAAGTTTATTTCTACATATTGTACTTTTAATAATAAAACAATGATAAATAATCAGCCAATGGCTTAATTGCCAAAAGCCTCGACCAACACCTAAGGAGGCTCTCGTTGAGCAGCTGGATCAAGGGCTTGATTCAGAAAGCGGTACTCCTGGACACGGCTCGCATTGTCAGGAGGTTCCTCTCTCTGGAGCCCTGACCGCCGGTAGCTTAGACCCTGTTCCCGATACCGGTGGGCTACTATTTTTTAAATTTTTAAATGTTTTATATTCTCTTTATTCTAATATTTAAAAATATAATTTATAAGTATTTAAATGAAATAAAAGAAACAATGATTACCAAAGGTTCATCTCTAGTTATTTTTAAAACAAAAATAATATACGCATTACATTTTCTGCGCAATTCGTTTGAGCATGACAACGAAAGAAACATAATGCATTCAAATGCGCACAATATTTAAATACATTTAAATGTAAAAACAAACGTTATAAAAACAAAAACGTTATGTTCGAGTAGAATGTTTATTACATCGAATGGTAATCGAATCGATACTACAATAAAGTTAGCAATTATCATTCAATCGAATGCTTTCGAACGAACGGAAACGATTTGCGTTTGATGTTTTGTAAAGAGATTTTCCCTTGTTTTCCAAAAGCAATTGTAATATGTATTTAATTATCTGTACTTTACAAAGTAATTTCCTTCCAAAGCTGTGATTTTGGAAGCTGAAGAAGCAAATTACCCTTCTAATGATACAAAAATCGTTGAAGCGTATCGTCAGATATTTACCCTTGTTATTCCTTTGTAGATAACGCTAAACTGTCTCGGACAAACAAACTGATAATACTATTTGATAATGGTAATCTGCGTGACCTTTATGGAGCAAGAAAACACAATTGACCCATAATATCACGATTCAAAGAGGGAAATCGGATGAAAATGTAAATAGAACCTATAAAGGAAAATCTGTGTTATTGGCAGCTGATCCCTTGACTCAATTATGAGATCATCTTTGTAATATAAACTGGGTTGATAAGAAAATGACAGCCAGCTTTTACATCTGATACAAGATTCTGAAAATAGGGAAGATCCTCTGTACATGTCCCTTTGAAAAAATATTATTCAAATTAGGTGATGAAGGAGTGAGAAGGGTAAACCCGACACCATCGTCCTTTCATTTGTAACTTTCACTATACCAAGAACAATGTAAACTTATACTACAAGCCACTTGCACAGTCAACAAAACAGTTTGGTATGCAGGAAAACAATAAACAGCTTTGCACAGCGTCAACAATATTTATCTATAATTAACTTTTAAGAGATAATACACACTCAAGGAAACGATGTCAAAAATTACAGAGATCTCATAAAACTTTCTATTTATCCAATTAGATAGTTCCGCACATTGTCACTGCGTAAAATATCCGATTGGTATAGAGCTATTTTGGAAAGTCCCAAACTAGGCCTAGTCTGTCTCGCCATGGGATCTGGAGACAAAGGTCCTCGCGCACATTTGGGAGTGGCGCGAGGAGGCGAAACGCCGGGGCTTAACTCCGATGCCGCAAGAAGTCGCGGCACAGCGGACAGAGCTCCGGCGGAATCTCATGGCGGCATGGAGAGTGCGATTGTCGCAATCCAGCGGTGGGCACGCCACAATTGCGGCGATAAGACCCCTCTTTGAGGAGTGGCTAGAGAGGTGTTACGGCGTCTTCACCAGACACGGCTTTTTCGGGAGGTTCCTGTTCAGGATAAAGCGGGAGGAAATGCCCGGGTGTCACCATTGTGTGGATCGCCCGGAGGACACGGTGAAGGTCTGCCCGGCTTGGGCAGAGCATCGCCGTGTCCTTGTGGAGGCGATCGGCGGCGTTGATCTCTCGCGTCCGGCACTGGTTCAGGCCATGGTACGGAGCGAGAGGAAATGGGAAGCCGTTACCTCCTTCTGCGAAGCAGTAATGCTCACGAAGGAGGAGGCGGAACGCGTGAGGGAGAAGCAAATTTCGCGCCCTCGCGCTCCTAACCGCCGCAGGAGGAGATGCCCTGGGCGTCGGGAATCACAGGCAGATTTCCGGCCACCGCAGGCGCGGGCTTGCGGACGGTGAGCAATGGGTAGCTCGCCGTCCGATAAGGACCAAGCCCGGGTCGACGGCGCGTTGTGTTCCACGCGCGCCTCAAAGTGATGTCAACAGAATTGACGGGGTCCGCTAGGGCGATGCCTGCTGGGTAGGGTGGTTCACACTAGTATGGCGAAAAAAAAAATTACAGGTAAAAGTTACGCCACCCCGTTGTTTTGTTACGCATACTTAAGGTATTATATTTTTAAAATTTCAGCCCCCTATCTTATGTAAAAAGGGGTGCTCATCGACTATAAAATATTTGAATTTTATAAAAAAGGACAACTAAAAAAAAATTTAACCTCTTCTCAAAAGTAGATTGTTTTTATTCTAAAATAGTATTTAAGAACACACAAAGTATTATTGACAAAGTAAGACATAAAATATTAATAATTTAGTTCGGTTTTTTCAACCTGAAACTAAGTTTGTTAACGATTTTTTAGATGTTTCAGTAGAAACAATTTTTCGGTTATGTTCCACTACTTGAAGTATAAATTGCTTTTCTTCCTCGTTTTTGGTAAGTATCGTATTATAATCTTCAAATAATTTTACACCTCTTTCCGCAGTATCGTTGACCACACGTAAGTTTTTTATGCAACTTTTGCCTTGAAGGTAATCATCATTATCGCCCCAAGTCTCAGGAGGTAATTGCAAGAATGTATCATTGATTTTTAGAACAGATAGCGTTTGCAATGTTCTCTGTGATGCAAAGGTTTCTAAGGTGGCTTCAGTGGATAGTTTGGCAGAACTACCTCGTACTAATCGTGAACCGCCTTCAACATCCATCCTTTGAACAATTGCCATTTTTTCGTTACATGACACCTTATTGGAAAATAAAGCAAAGGCTACCAGCTCATCAGATAAATACCACAAGTGACGCTCTAAGACACCCCTTGCTGCTGCACTAATTTCGGAATCAATCGCTTCATATGATTTTAATCTTTTCCAAAGTTGCAAGTCATTAATCGGTGCATCTGCTGCCAAAGGCGCTTCGATCCAAACCTTGGTGTAAATTAGGGCACCGAAACTAACAAATCGGTTAATTTGTTTTTCTTCCCTTTTGGTTAACTTAAATACGTTTGAATTACCTCTGAAAAGAAAAATCTTCATTGCGTACAACAGTTTTGCCATCCAACGAGCATGATGTATTGGTCCCGGGGAACGCCAATGAATCCTCACAGGTGGCTTGTTCAGAATTATCATCGTGAGCTCTATTAGCTCGTTGTAATCATCCCGGACTTGTTTTTCTGCAGCGAAAGCAGTTGTAAGACTCTCAAGAGCACTTTCAGCAAACTGTTCTGCGCTAAAACTTAAATCAAGGCAATCGTAGTGTTCTCGAGAAAATGTATCCCAAGCAACCCTGAATCTTTTGAACAATGGGATCTCAGGAGAGCTTGATGGACCAAAGCACAGTGTAAATACTTTTGAAAGCATTATTTCAAACATGTGATGACGACAAGCAAGCCATAACAGATCACGGCCTGTCTTTGCTTCTAGGAGAGCACATGCGCCTTTTTTGGCACCGGTGTTAGAGGCAGTAGTGTCAAAACTCATTGCTTGAACTTGATGTGTGACGTTCCACTGTTCCATTGCGTCAAAAACAGCATCAGACATGTTTTCCCCCGTCCCTGCACTAAGTTTGGGTACGCCTAACAATTTTTCGCAACCATTGCCCGAGACAAGAATCGGTAGGCGGTCCACTTTCTTATGTCCTGTTATATCAGGCAATAATTTTCCATCCCAATGTATCACAAGTGGATAAGTGGGCTCGAAGGTTTCTTTAATATTCGCACTGAATTCCATCCTGGCTTTTTTTCTGGCTCTTCGAATTGAGCTTCGCGAAATAGGGAGTGAAGCAGGATTGCAACCAAGTGCGGCAGACAACGGAATAATCAGTCGCACTGCTTCTCGATCGGTTATTTTGTTACGGTCAAGAGCGCTGGTAACATGATGTGTAAAAATACCACTAGTCAATGGCACACTGTCACTGGCACCGCTTTTCGTTTTTGGTAATGTCACAACAAAATCATCTTCTTGCTTATTCTTACTAGTGCTAGCGGCACTAGAAGTACTACTAAAGCTGGAATCAAGTACTAGTTCTTGACTTGACACAACTGAAGTCAAAGCATTATTTTCAGCTGCCTTTTTTCTTAATTCTTCAGCTCTTTGTTTTCGCTTTAGAGAACGTTCTTTGATATTTTCTAGCTTCTTGTCAATTGAAGTCATAATCATCTTCCGCTCACCTCTTTGGTCAATAAGAAAGTCTCTATCTTCCGAAATTGTAATTGAATTTATGGCGTTTGAATGGGAAATATCAAAAAGTTTGTCTAGCTCTGCTGTGAACAAATTCTCTCTCTTTCTCTGTGCTTCTGAAGCTCTAGTTTTATTTTTCTTCAAAAGCAGCCAGTTTTTATGAAGTTTAATAAGTTTTTCAGTGCAATGATTCGGTTGTCTTAACGGGATACCAGACTTGTTCCACACCTCTATTAATTCTTGAATAATTAAATGCGCAGAATCTTTCACATTTTTTGAGACATGTAATATCTGGTGATAACGTAATAAAACTTGTCGAAGTGTTGGAAGTTGGTTTAGCCTTAACAGTGGTTCAAGATCTCGACATCCAAGTAGAAAAATTTCATCTTTCTTACGTGTTGAAGAACTCATTTTAATGCACTGGTACACTAATTCACAGTCTAGTAATTAGGTTTCTTCTACGTCCGTTTATTAAACACTTTATAAGTTCTATTTCAATCTTAATAAGTTTAATTTAGCACTGAAAACTAACCTGTAACCAAGAAATCAAAATAAAGTATTTTTCACAAATATTTAAAAAATAACACTCGCTTGAGCACCCTCTTTCGCTAAAGCTAGTCACCTGAAATTTTACAACGTTATTACTATAGATACGTGTAACAAATTTACGGGGTGGCCAAACTGAAAACAAAAAAAAAAAAAATTGGACCACCCTACTGCTGGGGTTGCGAATAAGGCCGAAAGGGAAATCGTAGCCCCCGGCAATATGGCAACTGAAGGAACACGGTTGGGTTTTAGTCAGTAAGAGTCTGACACGCCCTCCCGCTCCACCCAGAGCGGGAGAAGTTATTTGATAATTCCGCACCCAAAGGAAAAAAGGCCTAGTCTGTCCAGCTGTTTTAATATTAAGTGTGCCTGCAATACTCTCTCTGTTGTTGACTCTACAATGTAGAGTCTACATTATTCAGAACGTGTTGACACGTTGAAATATTATTCTGTTAGCGTGACGTGAACTCAGTGAGTGAGCATTTGAGAGCAAGCATTACCTAGTGTTATGAGCGAGCTTGTAACACCCAGCTTAAAGTAGGTATGGAAAATGTTGTGAAAAGCGCAATGTTTCGTTACACGTTTGCAGCACATTATATTTTATACAGTTTGTTTTAGTTCTTTTTTATCGTGATTTTACACCAAGTTGGTGTCTAGGATCATTGTAGAATATCGATTGTTATACAAAAATATTTTTTTGTCATAAAAGAGCTTATTAATCAAGTGAACCTTTGTAAAAAGTTGGTTCTTGCAATATCACAATGACAAAAAAAAGAAAAAATATTTTACATTTCCAAACATGACTTATTGCAATATTCACGAGAAGCCAATTTATTTAGAGCTTACTCTTTGACAATAACATAACGATACCATTCAGCCGATAGAACCGAATACATAAGTGATATAATGATGTCTATATTTTACTAATAACAAAATAAAAAAGATCCCGAGTGCGATTGGTTAGTGTTAAAATAACAGTTATTTGATTCAGGCGTGACCTTGCGGAATTTGCGCTCAGCGCTCGGTGTGGCAACACGCCATGTTCGGGTTTGCGACAAGTCCATCGTCATCCTGAGGATGCCTCGTTGAGAGGTGAAACACGTGTCGATTTATTTCAGGAGTTTTTTATGACTCCTAAGAAATAGCTAAGCGGAACAGGTCTATAAATATATCCACGTCTATTGCATTTTGTTAAAATAATTTTAATGTTATATTTGAATATTTTTTCCGAAAATGGTGAGAGTCAGTGATGAAATCTTTTATGCCAAGGTTTTATGGTCATAGCATAGCTCTATTATACAGTCTGTTACCAGAAGGAAATTAGATTTAAAATCCTAACTTAAATGACAACTTATTTGCTGTGTCGGAGCGGTGCTGTTTTATTAAGTGATAACCTTTAAACCCTCACATCTAGTCTAATTTCTGACACACCTATAATGTCTTTAAATTTGTGTAAATTAACATGATTTGCATGCCAATGTGACGGTAGAACATGGAGGATTTTCTTAATAAAACATCAATGTAATAATTACCCGTGTTTGCAAAGTAATAAATGATTTGATTTGACCTCGTCTAATTTCTGAGAACCCCCCCACCCCCTCCTCCGCACCTAGTCTAATTCCTTATAAGGGAAGTTCATGTAAGTTTCAACACTTCAGTAGGACCAATGGAAGTAACATACCCAACCTACTGGTAGGACAAAAAAGTACGTATGGGTCCACACGAGAAAACACCCGTATTTAGACGTGGAAGTATTGTTGATCGAAGTGGAAAATATTCAAAAATATTTTATGGGCAACACATTTTAATGTTATCTTTTAAAAACCTTACGCTTCATGTAAGGAATGCATTCAGTGCTTTTATGAAATTAGATTTTATTTTTACACAATCATAAATTATTTTTGTCTGTCGATCGCCTCGCCTCGATCGCACAAAGTTTAGAACAAGATGGCTCCCTTAGAATAATGACAATTAGTCATCACCATCTTCCTGCCCTTGTCCCATGGTACGTGGGGTTGGCGCACCACGTTTTCTTCTTCCATTCTCCCCTGTCAACCGTCACACTATCACTCACTCCCTTCTCTTTCATATCATTCCTCACACAATCCATCCATCTTTTCTTTGGCCTTGTAAGTACCTACTATCATGGCAGCATGGAATTAGTATAAACTTTACTATTAAATGAGCATTCTCTATTTTCACCAGAGCAGAGCTCGGTCGCCCAGGAACTATATTATTTATAATTCTTAAAGCTTAGTAAATATTATGTGTGAAACGAGCAGTTTGAATTTAAGAATCGTTCGAATTTCCGTTATGTACTCCGCGCTTTTGTCCTCGGCCTTGAAGTAAAGGTAAAAACAAATAAATCAAAGTTCTCAAGATTAATACCGACACTGTTTACAAAATACCCACAATTTGAAGAAAGGAAGACCTCTTCAGTAGATTAAACTCCCTCTTGTTTGGTTTGTGGCGGCACAACAAACAACGCGCGGTTTCCATTGACAATAGACATGATTTACGAATATATTCTCGCTTCTATGTTTGTCTGTTCAAGGATTCGTTTATTTGAAACTAGCGACCCGCTCCTGCTGGGCACGGTTTTTACGAATTTACAAAACATCGAGATTTCTTAGATATATGTAACTTGAATTAGTAACGTATACACACAAACCTTCCGGAATAAATTCTCTACACGAAGGTGAAAACCTCATCAAAATGTGTGGCGTAGTTTAGAAGAACAATGCGGACATACAGACAAACGCGAAAAGTGTGGATAAATATGTCTAACTTGCGTGACTCACATTTGTACAGCTTTGGTTTTGTTTGGGATTAAAGAACACGAAATAAATTGGCAAAAACGCGATAAAAATCAATCTGCCAAACTTTTTCCTAATGATGTTGGGGTCGGCCTCCAGTCTAACTGGATGCAATTCAATAACAGTATTTTACATGAAGCGACTGCCAATCTGACCTCCACAACCCAGTTACTGGGTAACACGTTACACCCCTGATTGTCAGACTATTGGGTTTCTGACGACCCATAACGACTGTCAAAGATCTTCGAATGACAGCCGGGACCAACGGTTTAACGTGCTTTCCGAGGCACGGAGGGGCCTCGATATAAGTGGTCACCCATCCACAAACCGACCGCGGCAAGCGTAGCTTAACATTCGATCGACCTGTGCGGCCGTTATCATTCAACCACGTGACCCTCCGAGTAGGTAGGTAAGTAAACATAGAAAGATTGTTCTGTTCTAACAAGCCACAATTTGGACTGACTGTTCGTTTTAACAAGCCACAATTTGGAGTTCATTATCGCGTTCTCGAGGAGCTCGTGGCTAAGTAATAACCACCACACGGGTCGATCCATCAGGTTAAGCTATGCTTGCCGGGTTGGTCCGTGGATGAGTGACCATCTTTACTTACCTAGACTCCTCCGTACCTCGGAAAGCACGTTAAGCTGTTGGTCCCGGCTGTCATTCGTGGATCTTTGACAGTAGTTACGGGTCGTCAGAAGCCCGAAAGTCTGACAACCAGTCTTACCAAGGGGTATAGTTATTACCCAGGTACAGGGTTGTGAAGGTCAGATAGGCAGTCGCTCCATATAAAATACTGGTATTCAGCTACATCTGGTTAGACTCGAAGCCGACCCCAACATAGTTGGGAAAAGGCTAGGCAGGTTGATTTTATCGCGTTCTCATCATCATCCTCAGGCTACAGCAGTCCACTGCTGAACATACGCCTCTACAATCGCACGCTTCTTTTTTATTTTTTTGTGTGGTTGGAGACTAACCTGATGTCAGAGTTTTTATGCCACCCATGAGCCTCTGACTAAGCTTCACATGCCGTCGAGAAATCGCACGCTATTTCACTCGACCCTTGGCTACTCTCATTCAGCTGCTATCAGCCGCCCCGAGAAATCCGTCTTTTTCGTGAATGGAAAATCAATTTTTTAAATAAAGCTTTTCAAAAATTATTTCCCCAGTGACCTTTATTTTAGTAACTACCTGTACCTAACGTTAATAACCCGAAAAAATAAAAAAGAGTAAATAAAAAGTACAAAACCCATTTTTATTTTATTTTTACTGGGAATTACAAACATTACTTATTTACGTAGCAGGTGGAAAATATAAAACTTATGGTATCTATTTTGAGCGTTTTGATGGATTCTCGATAGCAGTAAATAGAACGAGAGGTAGTAAAAAGCAAAATTATATTTTTTTGAAAAAACCCACGACGTTTAAAAAGTCATTGAAAAAGGATAAAATAATTTAGAAACCCCCGACTTAAAAAATAAATGTAACGCGAGTTAATAAACGTAAAAAGATTTAATAAATAGAGTTGATCTCTCGCGGAGTCGGTTATATTATGTAAACAATAGTGCATCAGTTTTCATAGCATTTCCCTACGTACCTACCTATTTGGTTCTCGATGGTTGTAGATGTGGCAATAACATATTCAACTACCTATAAACTTAACCTTCCAGCGGTCGCGCGCGGTCTCTGAGTCCGCAGCGAACTTATTTTAGTAATTTTGCACAAACAATGAACAATAGGAGGTTGCACTTCGGTGATATCTTCGGGGGGTGACATACTGTTCCTCAGTACCCCCAAGACATTGGTCGCAAACGCAGGTGCTTCTTTATTTGTGTTTGCGGTCCCAGATTCCGCGCGCGATCGGTTGTGTACCAAAAAATTCCTTGGAATAAAATTGAAACCGGGGTATGTATTTCCGGTTTTCGTATCTTATTACTTAGAAAATAATTTAATTTTACGTAAAGTCAAAGTCAATGTCAAATCATTTATTTCAAATAGGCCCATGTATGGCACTTTTGAACGTCAAAATTTACAAAATATTAAAATTGATTCTAGTCGCCCCTTCCAAAAGGTAGTTTTCGTATGGAGAAGAATGGGCAAGAAACTCCACCGTTACTCTTTTAAAATGTTTTACAATTGTTTGTATATGCACGTACATTAGTTAAATAATATTACCTATATGTGAATACGATGCACCTAGAATAAAATTACTATACCACAATAGGTAAAAAGAATTAAAAATGAAGCAACGACAGATAATTTAATATGTGATAGATACATGGTGCTCACATATTTACAAACATTGTAAAAATAGACGATTTTCCTAAAATTTTGTAATTATTAAGTCAGTGTGTGAGAAAGTAATCACAGAATGTAAAATCACTGTCATAAAACACAAAATAATCAATTTTACAATTAAATTAGCAACCAGTTTGATTTTGTCTTGATTCTAAATTGTCCTATGGAGCAAGACCAGCATGTTTCCAAGCACTCTTATCTTGGATATAATCCTCTAATTTGTAATATGCTTGTTTATAAATGCTTGTTTGTAAATAATGTCATCTGTATATTTACTTATATGTTGCACTGTTTTTTGTAGACAATGAGTTACGAAAACTTCGAACGGCGAGTATCTCGCATGCTAGAGGACGCGGAAACAGAAGATGAAGACTGTGATGATGTTTCAGACAAAGAGGACAATCCAAATCAATACTCCGCAGCACAGGAAGAGTGTATTGAATTGGACAGTGAATTTAGTGGCAGCGACGATGCCTTTGTCATCATATTTTGACAGACGTATCATGACGGAAACATAAACGAAATATAGAATTCCTTTAATATGGTGCCATTGATGATAAGGTTGATTGATGTCGATGATAATTACATTAAGTCTATCAATGATTAAAACTAGAAAAGAAAATTTCATTTTGTTTTGTTACTATGTTGATTTTTAACGATGTTTTGTGTCATATGAGTAAAATTTTGCGTTTTCACAGACTGTTTAACTATTTAGTACAATTAAAAAATATATGAATAAATAATGTATTTTATTTATTGTTTATACAGATAAAAGACTTATTTTTATTATGTGCTAGACAATATCACGAAATATTCATTCGTCTTTTTAAACTTGCTCGTGTTCCCGCAGTATACAGTATATTTTATCACTGCGGGCCCTATCAGAATACCAGCGCTGCGACATTTTTTTTTTAAATGTCGCAGCATATGCTGAGATAGGAGCCTTTTGGCCTCGTACAGGACTCTCTGCTTTTATTTTTAATTTTACCTTGTTTTTTTTAATGTTTTTTTATTAATGTTTTTAATGAAGGGTTTAGTTTAATTTGTGATTTCCTGTGCGAGTCTCAATAAATACTTTTTCTTTCTTTCTTTCTGTTCGGTGCAAGGGTGCGACCACTGGAAGGTTAATAGAAACCCTAGAATATTCAGGGGCTGCCATTAAATGAACTAGTTATGCAGTTTTATAGTAACGTGAATAATTGGAGATTTTTTTGCGCTACTTACACCCGTAATGGGTACGCCGTGCGCCGACAGTCCCGGACCTTTAGAAGTTGATGATGATACCTGTTTTTATTTACGATGAAATTTAAAATAGTGATGGCATACCGTCTCCGTTCCGTCGTGAGTAAAAATTAAAGACGTCTCCTTCACGTAACTTCCAGACATAAATATTAAGTTAGGTACGAATTTTATTTCCCAATCCGTAAATTATAAAGTTATACAAATCGGTGTACAAGTTTAACAACTTAAACACCAATCAAGTTATATTTAATTCCGAAATCAGAAAAAGATTTACACAAGTCTACATTAAGTTTAACTTAATGTAGACTTGTGTAAATCTTTTTACACAAGTCTACATTAACTTAACATTACCTAAGTCAGGCGTTACTCATTATTCATCTAACGCCCAACTTAGTTCTTCACTTTCAAGTTGTACGTGGGAACCAAGTTAGGTTACTAACTAAATAAAATTATGGCGATAATTACTAAAGCATTAGCGCCCAAGAAGTAACATCTTGCCCAATTCGTTTGAGGTCGGCTAATTCGTTTTGGGCCACCAATTTGCTTGGCGCGCTGAAATAGGCTATATTTGTACACCATTTTAGGCCCGCAGTGGCTTCGTAAATTCGTAGCCAAACTCAATTATTTCAAAATTGGAACGCGAATTGGTGTGGCTGTTGTGACGGCTAATCTATCAAAGTAGTAGGTAAACGTTTCAGAGCTTCGAGAATGAGCTCGAAGTCAAATAAAACGCATTTATTTCAATTAAGCCATTTACAGACACGTTTGAACTGTCAAGGAGTCAGCCAGTTAGTCAGAAAGTTGAAGTTAGTTGCCCGTTCCAAAACGTAGATCTCTATAGAGAAGAACGGGCAAAAGACTCTATGGTCTGTCGTCCGGGGCAGTACTGCCACTATGCCTACTTCTACTGCCAAGCAGCGTTGCTGTGTTCCAGATTGAAAGGTATGAGTGCGCTGTAATTACAGGTACAAGAGATATTTTCAGTTTTAGTTAGCAGTGGAACTAAAGGCGCTTTGCAGATGGAGTAACTATTGCAACAACTGGCAACTAGCTGTTTACATATATCTCAATGGAACTGCGCACACGTAGCAACTCAAGTTGCGTATTCCGGTGATAGACAACAATTTTCAGTTGCTGCAATCGATGAATAAGTTAGTTTCTAATTGCCACAACTAGCAACTGTCAAATTTGTATCGGTTGTGTAAAGTTGCTGGTTTCGTTGTTGATGCCGTCGACGGCGGCGACGTATTATAATGAGAACAAGTGCTGCTTCTTTGATATCCATCATCACACTGTACGTAGCGTAGATTGAGCAACTCAGCTATAAAAGTTGCTCACAGATTGCCATAAAATTGCGGCAACCGTAAACCGGGCTATATGGTTGGAGCAACTGGCAACTTTTAAAGGAAACTTTTTAAAAGTTGATAGTTGCCTCAACTAAAGTTGCTCCATCTGCAAAGCGCCTTAAGCTCCATTTACACGATGTAAGTTTTATGACTGTGGCATACAATAAAAATAAAATTGAAGCAACATATGACTTATAGGTTCAAGACGTAGGACTACGGGTAGCGACTGTGAAATGGAGGTGGGCAGGACACGTGGCTAGACGTGGTGATGCCAGGTGGAACAGAGCCCTAACGGAATGGTTGCTGAGAAACGGTAGAAGGAGCATTGGTAGACAGACCAATGGCCAGGTGGGCGGACGACCTACTAAAGATCGCTGGGAAGACCTGGTTGAGACTCGCACGGACCAGGGAAGCATGGCACGAAAGGGGGAAGACATTCTTAGCAGTGGGTGGAACAAAGCTGCCAATGATAATGAAGATGATGATGACTTACAACATTATGTCAATATCATAGTAAGATGGTTATAGCCGTGATATAATTATATGGAAGCAGTTCATTACTGTCTTATCAGGGATATAACTATGATACGAGCACGATCTAGGAATATAACTGTTAGGGCACTCCGACCTAATAGGTTACGTTACCAACTACGGGCGAACCGAGCGAGCGTAGCGAGCGGTGCCGCGGCAGCTGCCGCTGAGCGCTAACGCGACGTCAAAATTAGTCACAGTAACAAAATTAGGGCACTCCGACAGTATTATGAACCGCTTTCATATAAGGGAACGTACCCATACTACGTGACACATTTTTTTAAATTTTTATCCCGCCTGCAGAGAGAAAGATAAAAAAAAAATCAGGCTCCACTGCAGATTATAACCCGCGCGTGCGAAGTTTCACAATTTTATAGCATATAGATGTGGGGGAGTAAATCCTCTATGTAGGATACTAATTTGCTTTTCACTGCATATTTGATTTTGGAGAAGAGGTCATTTGTTTTTTTTCGGGTTGTCAGTCGAGTTAATGGCGAAGACAGATGTTTTTTTTGCTTAAATTTTTATCTTTATATATTTTAAATAATATACCTAAGTTACTTCTATCGAGAAATGCTTTTATTTGCCCTACCATTCCTACAATTTTTGGGGGCTCGTCCGGGATGGTAGCGGTTAAATACAGCTAAACGGTGGTGTTTTGTCGTACGTAGAGGCGATGAAAATTTTACCATAAAAGGTGTCTTTGAGGTGTAGGTATGTAGCGGTAAAAGAAGTAAGGAGTTTGAGTAATAAAGGTGTGAAGGTGTGGGTGGTGTGATAGAAAAATAAAGATTGGTCCAAATTTCGGAAATATGTACAGATCAACTGAAACGGCGGCGGTTCCAGCTGCTGCGTCGTTGTGGTACGACGGTCTAGTGCCAAAGTTTGACGGGACGGACAAAACGTACACGTCGAGCAAATGGGCCTAAGACGTAGAAAACCATGCGGACATTATGCAGTGGACATCGGCGCAAACACTGATTGTGGCCAGGCGCTCACTTGCTGGTGTCGCAGCAATGTGGCTCATGGGTTATAAACTACAGTGGTTCCGTCTTTTTTTCTTTTATCCCATTTATTTTTTATCTCAATCATCTTTAACGAACTCTCGTCCTTGTTTGAAAACTGCACTGCGTTACAAACTGTCAGTTTTTAATCAGCTGACGTCCCGGCGGCATGAGTACGTCAGTGTTGCCACCTGTGAGTTTAAAAGGCGCTAAACGCTGCGCGCCATATTTGAATAAAGCTCGAAAAACCTCGAGATTTCCCTAGAGGATATTGACTACGTGACAAAAACTTGAACCCCCTCCCCGCCCCTGTGACCAAACGTGGTATTTTGAAAGACCTCACGTAGTATGGGTACGTTCCCTAACTATATTACGTTACTATATCCGTAACTATATCACGGCTATAACCATCTTACGACGACACCTACATACGTCTAAACATTGTTAATACAGTGTGACTTTTATAATTTCATGAACTTATGGTATGCCACAGATAATTAGATCGCGAGTGTAAATCAGGCTTTAATGGTCAGCCATTACAAGCACTCAAGGGTACTTTAAGGGCTTTTTATAAAGGTTGATCAATATTATCACCTTTTATATTTATTTGGAAAATCTGTTTATTTTAGATCGGATTACACATGAATGTGCTGATCCTGTGTTTGACAAATTTTCAAAGCAAAGGTTTTAATAGGATTTACGCAGGTACCAGGTGCATAACAAAACGTGTTATTTAGGGCACTTAGCGTCCATCATATTATTTTATTTAAGGTGTCATTAAAGCCTCTCCCCACAGGTGCGTTTATATTAGCCGATAATAACGTAAGCGTTATTGCGATATTTGTTTTCAGTACATTTTGTATTAGGACGGCCACGAAGTTACACACTGCTGCGATAATAACTTCGCAATAGAAGTAGGACGCTTGCGTTCCTCTGTCCTGCAATATTCCGATAAGTGACGTTCTTAGAACATTTTGTATTAGGACGCATGCGATCTTACACACACTTTTTTTTTTTGGTGGGATATTATCAAATAACTTCTCCCGCTCTGGGCGGAGCGGGAGGGCGTGTCAGACTCTTAATGACTAAAACCCACCCGTGTTCTTTCGGTTGCCCTGTTGCCGGGGGCCACGATTTCCCTATCGGTTTTCTTCGAACCCCCGGTAGGTATTGGCCCTAGCGGACCCCGTCAATTCTGCTGACATCCCTTTGAGGCGCACGTGGAACACATTACACACACACACTCACTTTCTCTGCAACCAATGACTAGTTCAATAATCATCATTCGTTTTTAGTTTCATTCGTCTTGTTCACATAAATAAAAGTTTAGCAGGTAGACCACAAAAAACTAAGTAAATTATTTCGATTTCTGTGGGGTAGATGCAGTTTGTTACGAGTATTTAATTAATAGAACTTTTTTGGTTCGTGGATAATATTGGTGACGAGTATTTAGCGCAGTGTTGTGGTTATTATTATCAAAAAGCAGGCATAAAATATATTGAAGAGATCAGATCAGATCAGAGAATATTATTGCGCTGCGTAAAAGTGAAGTGAATATCTAATGAAACCGGACTAAGTGTGAGTGTTATCATTTATATATTTCATATTTTACTAAACATAAATCTTAATCAAGGGTATTGTTGATAGAACAGAGGTATTGTTGAGACAGAAGATGCCTTTAAAGTTTTAAATTCACTGTGAGGTTTAATTCGATTAGTGAATAATAAATAATAAGGTATTATGTGTAATAAAAACAATGTTTTTCTTTGTTCTAGAGAAATACTGTGAGGGTTAAGAGATATGAGGAAGGGGCTTATTATCGAGTAGCAGCGACGTCAAATGGTGAATGAAACAAATGGTTTCATACCAACGAGATATTTTGCTGAATTATTAAAAACACGTCATTATGAACCGTTCGCCGTGCACTCTGAAGGCTTGCATCACTGAAGACCAGCTAGAAAACCGTTTTTGACCTTAAAATATTGACCGTACCAACTTAATAAACAACAGATTCGTTATTGCATGAATTTATGGTAACGAATTTTTTGAGCACGTTTCAATAGGGTGTTTGTCGTATTTCTTGCAGATATACCGAAATTGTTTAATATTATTTTAGTAATAGTATTATTTTAGGATTAAAATTTGAGGTTTAGTTTTAATCTTCTTTTCGTAAAGAAAATGAATACTGAAGCTTTAACCTCAATAACAACCAATATTTACTAAAGTCAAATAAAATGTAAAATAATTAATACAAATAAAATATAAACAAACTGCCCATATTTAACCTTAAAATTACCTATTCTGTAAGTAGTTTTTTACATTTTAAGTAGTCTAATATTCTTATTTATTACTTAATTACTTCGACCATGATCAAAGCTTAATGTTTATGGTGAAAAAATCCATTAAAAATTTAAAATATTTCATAATTTAAATATGTCAAAATAATACAAACTGCTTCTAGTTTCTTGACATCTATTTCACATCTTATTCAGCTGAAGTAGTAATGATAAATAATTGTAGCAGTGTGTTAACTTATGTAAAATAAATATAACGAATAAACATATTTTTTTAATTTTGTTATCATATATCACGCATTTTTTATTCTAAAACCTTTATTGCAATAACAACATAAAAAAGCAGCAATATTTAAAAAATATAATTATCGAAAACAAAAATAATAATATTTGCAAAAAACCGCACCGTGTTTTACGAGATTAGAACCTGAGGCAGTTTGAATTCCATACCAACGCTTAACGCTTTCTGCTATCTGCACTTGTTAAGTTACTATCGAATTTTAGCAATGCCATTAACTGGTCAAGTTCACGCGCATAGTGCGTGTGTGCTAGCATGTTTAAAGCGACGGAAATATATTGTTGTTTCGTGTAGAACAAAACTGCGTTATCTGTGGTGTGTGTATCGTGTTGCTTACACATACAAATGTACGAGCTATACCGCGTGTTCACAGCAATATGACTCTTAGCGTGCTCATGCACTTTTGAGCGCTTACTGTACTTTTGAATTGTCAAGGGGTCGGTCAGTCAGAAAAATGAAGCTGGTTGCCTATTCTAAAGCGTAGTAGGTACCTATGGAGAAGAACGGGCAAGAAACTCCACGGACACTCTTTTAAATCAAAATATTGTTACAAAATATTGGTTACATCATTCGTGTTGAACTTATACATGTGAGAGCAATGTAGAAAGACGTGCACGTTAAAAGCGTCTGTAATAAAAATATAATAACATTTAAATAAATTAAAATAAACCGTGGCAGCTAAGAGATGACCAGTCCCTACTGATGGCGCCCGTTCACGAAAATGACGCATGGATCAGCATCATTTAGCTCAACCATTTTGAAGGGAACTTAATGATCCAACACACACGCCACCATCAGCGAGACATTTGAGTGAGCATGACATACTCTCAGCCGCCAGGGCACATTCAAGTCAATGAAAGACGTACCCAGTAAATGGTAGCTTTATGGAATGTACAACATGGTCACAGTGCTCACACATGTGATATGCAATTATACAATACAATTAAATTATATATACAATTACTAAATTATACAATACTTTAGTACGTACAAGGCATCATAAATCAGTAGGTAGGTACACAGAAAGGCATACAGGGACCTTATTGGTGATTTTCTTCAGAAAGGTCAGGTCCGTGGTACCTACTTGCAATCGACGTGCGTGTTATGAACGTAAACGAAGCAAAAGAAGTATGTAAGGATCGTAGCAGATGGCGTTCAGTAATTACTACCTACCCCCATAGGAAGAAGGATGTATGTAAAACAGTAAGTCTGTGTGCAAACTAGTTAAGTATCAGGTCCATGGTCACTCACAACAACACAATCTCATAGTCGAAGTTGTCTTAAGACGCAGATATATGCCAGTGACCTTGGGTGGTTAGCTTGCGTTTTCTGTACTGAGCTCCCGTCCAGCCAGTAATAGGACTCGCCCATCAAGGAGCGCTGTCCCAAATTAGACGCATTATTAATTTATTATACACAAAACAAAAGGTATTTTAATAAAACACGTAACATACTAAAATATCAATAGTTAAATTATCTTTAAAATGGTGAAAGTTTCAAAAAAACACTTGATAGATTTTGCGTGATTCTCAGTTTTTTATCCGCGTTAGACATAACTTTACAAATTAATTTCACTAAATAATATAAACATAATCTAAAATATTTCTATATTTTAATTTTTTCCAAATCATTAACACTGCTCGTTTAAACGTCATCTTCAGTATAAAATCATTAAAAGTTGGTTATCTTCGCCTTAAATCTACTGACAAAAATATTATGAGGCTCAAGACAAAACTGTTTTATCTACGACCCTGGTTTTGAATCTTGGTGTGCAGTCTTAATTTGTTAAACGACAACGTACATAAGTTCTAAATCTTTGAACAAAATTCTCCTTTTACTTAGTAAATCTTATGTTCGCGTCTTAGCAATAACATTACTTTTATATCACCGGTATAATCTATCAGACAATAAACAAAGTGAGAAACTGCTTGCTTAATGAGGTTTCGGTAACAAACATTAAAGTCTCGGGAAAACGCGCTCCGTGTGTCGAATTTCAAGTTAAAGAAAGTTTAATTAGATATTCTGCTGTCGTCCTGTTTGTTTATCTTTAACCCTTTTTTAGAGTTCACCGGATTTATCAGACCTAAATTTGGTTTACGGTTGACTTAAATAATCTGTAGTGAAGTTCACAAAGTCAGAAACTTTGGGAAGTTTGTGAGTTTGGTTTGTTAGTCAATTACGCTTTATTAAAACAACTTTATAAGCGATTAGCAGCGCCCCGCGGTTTTACCCGCATAAGTCTCGATTCCGTAAGAATGTCGAGATAAAAAGTATCCTATGTCCTAACCCAAATCATGGTATACGCATGAGCCAAATTTCATTCAAATCTGTTTAGCCGTTTTAGCGTGAAAGCATAACAAACAAACTCACTTTCGTATTTATAATATTAAGTTAGGATTCTGGATGAGATTTTGCTCACTGGTATACTATGATCTGGATTAACAATTGTATTATTTTTTATCCGGGAGCATGTACAGTACCGACCAAAAGTCCTGTCCTGTGGTGTGTGTACGGTACACACACCATAGACGTCTGACTACTTACACATACACATGTACGGATTATACCGCGTGTTCACAGCAATACGACTCTTAGCGTGCCTATGCACTTTTGAACGCTTACTGTACCTACTAAGTAGTCTGCCTAGGACGCGACTGAACAGCTCGCTAAAAATAAACCCTTAGCGTTTAGGTATTCGCTGTCCCGTCTAATTATTTACAGTAGGTATTTCTATTTCTTAATATCCATCGGCAAACTTCGTGTTTCGTAAGTCGTCGGATTTCTATCAGTTGCCCTTTGCACTTGGTGCAGACCGGACGCTCTCAAGAGTTGTTAATACTCTTTTAACTTAATGCAATTTATTTTAAAACAAGGGACCCGCCCATACTTCGCACGGGTGCAATATACTTTCCGCGCAACTTTCTTAATTTTTTTCTTTCATAAAAATCTTCTCCTGACAATAACAAACACAAAAAAAAAAGAATTAACGAAATCGGTCCAGCCGTTCACGCGTGAAGCCGTGACCAAGGGAAATAGGAATTAATTTTATAAATATAGATTGGGAGGGAAGCTACTAAATTCGCAGGCACGACAGATAGGAAAATAGTATTACAACTCTATATAGTTCACATAAAATCAAAACAAAACAACAATAAAGTACTTAGTTCTGAATTCAAATTATTTTACACGATAAATCTAATAATTGATGGACATGGAAATGAGCATTCGTTTGTATTCGGAAATGCGATGATTCCCGAGGGACATTAAGAAAATAGAAATACCGTACGTGCTTGATAGATTAGTGAATTCAGAAACAAAACAAAGTAACAAATTCATATCAGAACCAAAACATCAGCCATCTTTGATCCGTTTGTACCCTAAGTGGTTTGTTAGATTAGTCATGCTTAATATACGAATCCTTTTAACGTTATTTCAACGACCTTTCCTTTGGGATCAAGTTAAATATTTATCAGTTTATTACCTACTTTAAATGGAGGGTAATAAATTAAAAATTGCTTGATTGGGTTATTGAAGTTTGTTGTAACAATCCGGTTCGCTTGTTTAAATTTTGATAATTTAATAACCAATTGAGGAGCTTGTTACATACAAGTGGATTGGTTTTTGATAAATTGTTTAGAATTTTGCTCTCTATTCGATGTTTTGATCAATTCGGATAATATAATTATTTTAGGTATTCTTATTAAATTATTCCTCTCCTAATAAGAAATATTTATTTAATTTCTGAGTTTAAGGCGTACACCTACAAAATTATAATGGTATGCGACCACGGCTTTACCTTGACCATTTTTGTACCTATGTCTTGATTTCTGTCTGAAATATTTTCTTGTTTCATACTTTTTAGAGCGTGATTTATCAGTAGTCGGATTTTAGTTTTTAAAATTACTTTTTATTTAAATTATTTTGGGGTTATAATTTCGTGATAAAGTATTTGCAGATCAGCTTAATTTTTTTTTGATTGGGTTTTATTATATAATAATTTTACAGCCGCGCCGTACGTAGCACAGTCTCAATTTTGCTTGTTTTTAACAATTTAAACATATTTATGTACTTAGACAATATGATATATTTACATAATTGTAATATGCTCGTCAAGCCCTTTCATTTGATAACCAACATGAGACATTTTTTTTTTTTAGTTCATGTCTTTGTGTCCTCTAGAGGGTGCCATATTACATTTAATGTGACGTCACATAACCTATAACCAGCGGACGTTCAATACGCTTCCAATGATACATCATTTGTCAAATTATGATCGGAAGTTTAGAAGTTATGAGGTAACAGATGAACATACATACCGGTCAAAATCATAACCCTCCTTTTTGCTTCATCATAGTCGGGTAAAAAGAGTTGCGTAGTTGAGCACTTTCAATTATGTTTCTACAAGTACCTACTCACGTATTCACGTCAATAAATTAGTCTAGAGTTACTACGAGAAAGCTGACACTTTTCTCGACAACCTTGACCGTTGTGAGCGGCAGAGGATTTGCAATTTGCATGTATAAATAATGCCCCTTTAGCTTACGCCAAGAACACTGTGCGTAGGTGGCTTTAATTTACGAGTTAGTTCAAATAAATTCACACATCAAAAGTGTCTTGGGATCATGTACCTACGTTTTAGAGTATCGCTGCAATTGAGGATTATTATTTCAACTTCTTTGGATCGTTATTGATTCTTTTTAGTGAATTTCACTATTTGAATAAAGAATTTTATCTACTCTCATTGCGTAATATTCGAATTATAAAACTCAAAACGAGTTTATATTGACATACTTTATGAACAAAATACCGAAATTTAAAAATAGAATCATATTAAAACATTTTTTCTCTAACAAAATAATGCTACAAAACAATTTTTTTCTATTACGATACAGGGCTATTCCAAGAAGTTAATGTCACCAACGAGTTTCCATCAACTTTTGCATTGGAACGTTTAAACGAGGGACAGCAGCACCCGCTGTAGCGCATTTGTGCGGTGATGTGCTGGTGCAGACGACATTCATTTGTTTTGTTGTACTGAATTTCGTGGGATTTTTCAAATTTATTCTTGATCTTTAACTTTGATCTTTTATTTAGTATTAGGTTCAATCCCAATGTATGAGAGTAGATAAAGTAGTGTATGAAACTGCACATAACTAGGTATTAAAACATTCGTGTGATACTATTAAAAACCTCGCCTACGGCTCAGTTTTTAAACACACACTCATGTTTTAATACCCCTCATTATGCAACAGTTTCATAAACTACTATTCTTTAAATTTTGATTAAAAATAGACATCAACTCTCAATCAGGATTCCTCTATAAGTGTTGTAATAGCGTTTTTACAAAACCATTACAATTTCTGCATCGGAACTGAAAAAAATTGCATCGATATGGATTGACGACATCATTTGACAAGAGAAGAGATGATGAGAGCCGTCGGAATGTTGCAAGCTGGTTCCAGGCAACGTGCTGTGGCTGTCGCTCTTGGCACTAAGCCGCCTCTGGACACGCTATCGTATCACGGGCAGCGTGGCCGAGTGACATGGAGGACGATCTCGCATCACCACTCGCAGACAGGACCGGTACATCCAAAATACTGCTCGACGGCATCGTACCATGACCGCCATGATGTTGGCTACGAGGCTCCACAGCTCTTCAGGCTTGCTGACAAGCGACCAAACCATCCGAAATTGTTTACATGAAGTGGGTCTGTGTTCCCGAAGGCCGCTGAGAGTTCCTGCAATCGTAGGGTCCGTTTACAATAGGCTCGCGAATACAGAAATTGGGAGGAAGAAAACTGGCGTTGTGTTTGCTTTTCCGATGAATCTCGTTTCGGTATGAGGCCGGATACAAGACGTACTCGAGTTTGGAGGACCTCTGGATGTCAAGAACGTTTGAAATTTTGGCAGGAAGTTCATTCATATGGACGGGGAACAATAATGGCTTGGGCCGATATTTGGATCGGTGGAAGAACTGATCTCATTTGGATCAGGGGCAACCTCAATGCTCAGATTTATGCGGATAGGATTGTTTCAGACTTGATTATCCCTTTGCGAAGCCGGTTAGGTGATTTGTATCGACTAATGCACGACAATGCGCGTCCACGCACGGCTAGAGTCGCAACACGCACTCTTGCCGATGCTCGTATCAACGTTCTGCCGTGGTGCTCAATCGCCAGACCTCAACCCAATTGAGCACGCATGGTATATGCTCCAAAGAAGAGCTCTGCTGATACTGGAGGATCAATGAAGTGCCAACACGCGTCCTTACACTGAAGAAGTATGGGCATTTCAAACTTCAGTGCTGGAATGTAATACTGTCGACACGGCTCAAATAAATCGCCTGAAGTTTCCAACTGCTGAAACTTTGCATGATATTGCAAATACCGACCAAAACTTGATCCTCTTGTTGAAACTCACAGCAATTCTGGGCTCTTGGCCATTACCACAGTTTTTTGTCCTGTTTTTTTTTTCAAACAACTTAGGAAATAATTCTTTCTTTTTCTTCCTGATGTCAGAGTTTTTATGCCACCCATGAGCCTCTGACTTGGCTTCACATGCCGTCGACAAATATCTCTCAGGCATGCCGGTTTCCTCACGATTTTTTCCTTCATCGTTTTTGAAGCAAGTGATAATTATACAATACGCACATGAATTCAAAAAGTCTGAGGTTCGAACTCAAGACCTATGACTTGGCAGTCCGAAGGCCACATAACTAGGCTATCACTGCTAACAGGAAATAATTGAAGGTCACCAAAATAAGTAAACTAAAAGCTTATTATTTTTTAAAGGTTTTACATTTTAAAAAAATATTATTGGATCCATCTTCGTTAATATTTTCCAATTGATCAGTATCAATAACAAATAACAACAAAAAAATAGTTATTTCGCTTACTGTATTATCATCAAAAAATTAAAAATAAAACTATATCATGATCAAAAATATACTGTATTTTTATGTTGTCACCACTATATGGCGTTTGACCTACTTCTAAAAAGAAGATTTATAAAAGTAATATTACGAAAAATACTTCAGAAAGTGGTAGCATAAAATAAGGAAGTCAAAGCAAATCTCAAAGGAAACCAATTTCGAAACTTCCAAATTAAAGTTTGGTCATGATTGCAATAAAGTACGAAAATATTCATGACACCATAAATAAGCCAGAAAATATATATTTTAAATATGGATCTTTATAACCTACTAGCTTTTGTCCACGGTTTTACTCGCGTGGAGGTCGGAAATTGTCCCACGGGAACGTACTACCGGGATAAAAAGTATCCTTAGTCCTAACCCAGGCCATAGTCTATCCGTGTGTCACGTCCAAACCCATTCAGCCGTAAAGGCGTGAAAAGGTAACATACCACGGTTCCCAACTTAGGGGTTTTCCCCCAGATTTAGGGGATAAAAAAGTAAGATGGGATTTTTTTAGGGGTGTCTTATTGTTAGAGGTATTTTTAGGGATTTTTTAACTACTAATATTTATTTATTTTATTGAAAATATAGGCTCTAGTATTACTCAATCTTATTTATTTTTGAAATAGCGGCTTAGCGACATCTAGTACTGTTGCTTGTTACTAAGAATGCAATGTTTAGTTGAAATCAAATGTCACTATAGTGTTTACCATAAATATAATAAACATACATTGAGATGATTGGTGGCCGTGTAGGTATTAAGGTACTTACTCTTTTATCTTTATTTAAAAAAAAATACAAAAAAGTATGCGTTTTATTTTATGAGTTACGAACGATTTGGGCAGTTGTGTACAATTTTATTTTTTAATTTACTTTTGGGGTTTTTCTAGGGGGATTTTAAAAAAAATTGGGGGAAAATTTTGGTTGGGGTTGGCAACACTGACATACAGACAGTTACTTTCACATTTAAAATATTAGTATGGACTTCCAGGTAATTTAGTGCGACGAATAAGGGGACGACGTAGCAAGCCATAGTGAAAGAAGATAGAAAAGCTTGGGATTGAACTGCTCGCTCTGTGATAAAACCACAAAACTAGACATTTTAATTATTATGTAAAATCAACCTATACCAGTTTTATATACACATTGACATTGTTGAAAATTGTATTCAAAATGACATGATAACTTTGTAAAGTATTATATTATTTTAATGATTGTGAATCTGAGGACTATGTGGATATTATTTTTATTTCTCAGCTAGTTTTAGTGATGGTCTGGCAGTTTGAGTAGTTTATGCGGCCTACCCAAATGTCCTTTCTTTGGTATTGTTCGTCGAGTTGAGCTCCACGATTACTGACAAATGCTTGCACTGACTGGACAGGTCCACTCAAATCTGTGTGGTTCTTTCGTCAAAAGACCTTTTTAGTCACTAATCTACATGGTCCTCATATGGCCTGACCAAGATTATGTCTGGACTTTAAAAGAGACTGCGACCTCTGAGTTTGTTTCGGCCTTTCTTCTCAGAGTAGTCGGATAGGAAACACCGAACTCATCTAGCTTATTTTTTTTTTTTTTTTTATATGACGTGTAAACGTGATTCCGATATCCTATTTACAGAATAAACAATTTCATTTTTTTTCAGTGAAATCGCGACGTGCAAACAACAAAAATTAAAGTTTAGTCACGATTGTGACAAAAAAGTACGTAAGTAATATAAATCGACATAATTAACTACCAATTTAAATTCCGGGGACCTTTCCTCCTTGGCAGTTTCATAAACTTCTTTATTTTAAGCAGAAAAGTTAGGTCTAATTGTGTATGGACGATAAAGCCTGATAACAACTTTTTTTTTTTGGCAAAAAATACCGGTGTATATACGCAATGAGCAGTAGTTTCTTTTCTCAAACATGCTTAGAAATTTGAGCATTATTTTCACCACCTTCTTCGAGATAAATCGAAAATCCTGTACTGGTCAAATACATGCAAGCGCCTAGCCGGTAATGTTTGTATGAAAATATGTGTCGTGTTTAGATACCGAATTAATTACTATGAAAACTCATATCTGTCGTGTTATTTAAAAATGGAACGAACTTTTTACTTCAACACAAGCAGATAATTAAAAAGCCAAGAGGTAACTTTTCAAAGATTTTATTTAAATTTCGATTTGGTTTGCAAATAGAGCTGTTTAAAGTAAAGAAGAAACAAATGAACATAATTGACGCTTGAAAAATTATCGTTGTTCGTCATTGATTCTAGAATTTATAGACCTTGACAGTTACCAGGCATTGATGGACTCACATGTGTGTGCCTCGGCTTCGCCTTGGCCATTATTAGACATTTTCGCGGCCGTCCATCAATGCCCTTGTTGCAGGCCGCGACAGTAACAGGGCTTTTGCCCTGCAGTGAAACAATTGCAGGCTAATATTGATAAAACAGTAATTTTCTAAAGCCTACAAGCCTAAAAAGACAGAAAGTATCAGAATACATTCTATACATAATACCCACAAAATAGCTACACACCAGACAGAAGCAAATATGTTACGTAAAAGCACTTTAACATTCCAGAAAGGGAATAAAAAGAAAAAATTATAACGCTTGAATACTTTTTAGGCACACTCGTATATTTAGACCTAACAGAATGTATAAAAATCTGTGTCTAGACAAGATTATGCTACTTTACAACGACATAAAAATCCGGACAGACAGCTCAAAATGACATTACCTACTTACCTGTAAAATAGGAAGGTAAGGCGTCACAGAAGCTCAAATTTTCTTAAAATTATGGCGCCTTCTGTATTATTGCTTAGTAGAAGATAGTAGGTAACCTGTGTAGGTACCGACCTTTTTCAGTAGACAACCTACTGTATCTAAAGGTACCATTCCGTACCCGACCGCAGGCGGCAACTGCAAGCGACGTGTCGCCATGCCGCGGCGACACGTCACGGTGTCATGTCGCTGCAGTCATGATTCTAAACCCGACCGCAGGCGGCAACTGCCCGTATTCAAGTCGGTAGATAGAAGATAAAAAAACGTGTTATCGCTTGAGCGTTGGTGGCAGTACTGGTCTGCGGTCGGACTACACGTGTTGCCTGTCACTCGCCCGTAGCTGCCAATGACGTGTCGCTAGCTACGGAAGGTGTTTCAAGGAAATTCATAGAAACCAGTCGTGTCGCGGCGAGACGTCGCCTGCAGTTGCCTCCTGCGGTTGGGTACGGAATGGTACCTTAACTGTTGTGTATTTCAACACACTTAATGGCTTGCCCCAACATAGACGGTGGCGAACAGTACCCTAATTGCGTAACTTATTTTCGAAAACAATTTTGCCTAATTTGTTTAATTTTGACAGTTCAACAACATTCATTGCGTTATTTACGTTGTTGAAATTTTTTTTCCAACTTACGAAGCAATGGATTAGCCATCTGTTTACAGATCGAAACAGATTGTGATTGTGTTGTTTTACGCAATTAGGGTACAGTTTATTCATTGAAATAAATGAAAATAATGGAAATACCTCAGCTTCTACTTTTAAGGGTCGCCGGTCGGCTATATGGAATCATGTTATAGGTTTTGATAAGTTTACGTCTAAAGAAAACTTAAAGCAGTAGTACCGAAAATATTTTTTTTCTCCGATTTGCTTAAAATTCGAAAGATTTTGGAGGAAGACAGACGGTTTTTCTTACATTTTCTCATATCAAATAAGTAGTCAATATGTTACCATTATTACTTCGTCTATGCTTTTGACGATGAGCCACAAACCGTTTGATTCTCCTAAATATCTTTTGACACCCAGATAGATTAATCAGGGACTAAATATTGATTATTTTACTGTCCAACTTTTCGTAATATCCTTTTATCATCCTCAGGAAACAAGGCAGTTCTAAATGACCTTCGAGGCTTTGACCTAGGTCTTTGAAACGTGAAATAACTATCAAATGGTCTAGAAAATTACCACGAAAAAATCAGTAAGTACGAATATCGGTTTAACCTTTTTGGTTGGAACGTGACTTGAAAAAAGTGTAATATCAGGGCAATTATACCATAGAAACATTACTTTTTATGATAGGTATTCATACTTTTATAGGTGCTTACTGTACAATAAAGTCTTTGTGAATTAAACAAAACAAAGTTATGACCATACCCACTTTTTAAGTGCTTCAGTATGGTCCATGTCACGCATTAATAATTTAAGCCAATTATACGCTGGACAAACGCTAGTGTGGAGGGACTCTTAGAGCCCTTTTGCATGACGCGTGCGTTGCGTTGACGCGGCGTTTCCTCTGCTGTTAATAGAACGCTGCGCTAGCGCGGTGCAGACGTCACACAATTTATTATATACAAAAATACGCTAGCGCAGCGTACTCATGTGCCTCAGCACAGACACCGTGCGTTTGCACGTTTGCGCTGCGCATACGTTCATCGAACGCCTACGCTGGACAAACGCTAGTGTGAAGGGGCTCTAAAGACACCAGCAATGAACACTACGCTAACTTGAAAAACTCAATTTACACTACAGGCGTTTCAAGGAAAAATGTGATAACTTTTTAGGGTTCCGTACCTGAAAAGCAAAAACGGAACCCTTATAGGATCACTCGTGTGTCTGTTTGTCTGTCTGTCAGTCTGTCATAGCCAATTGGCTTCGAATCTAATGGAACGATTAAGTTGAAAATTAATACACATATGTATTTCTGTGACCCAAACACGGACGTGTAACGCAAATAAATGAATTTTGAATATAGGGGTCACTTATCGAGGGCTATAATTTTCTTATTTGAAAATTAAAAAGAAAGTTTTGCAAACTATACCCGTATGACATATCAAATTCAAGGGCTTATTGCGAGAATTTCAAATATATTTTATTTTAATTTCACAATAAATACATTTAAAAGTATTTGAGAAAATAGATGAAAATTTACCAAATTTCCCCCTTATTCCCGAAACTAATGAGCCTAAAGTTTTGAAAAAAATATAGAAAATGGTTTTTTATTCATAGATTATAGGAAAACCAATGGTCTTAAAATAACATGTTAAATCTCTCGAATATTGTGCGTAAAAACTTACATTTGCAGTTGGAATGTATGGGAGAAATGTTTTTCAACTACAATGTTAAGTTTGTATTTGGGATTATAAACTCATCTATAAACCCTTCATTGTGCGTGGTCCGACACGCACTTGGCCGGTTTTTTTATTAATAAATATAATTTATTGAAAATTTCACTGTTGTCAGTTCTCTTGATAATACAAGGAATGTTGTTATTTAATTTGTAAAAAAAAACTTATAGGTTATTCGAATTCACGTCGTTCTATTCCATTTTTCGATAATAGTATTTCAAAATATTATTATTTTGTTGTTTACAAAAATGAGTGACACAAGCTTTGATAACACATCACCAGATATTAGGACATTTCTAACCAATTATTACCAGAAAAGTCGTAAACACCCTAAGTATGGTTTCAGAACCTTTTATAAAGGATTCATATCATGGGTGTAGATAAAGTCTTGTATGCAACTGTTCATAATTGGGTATTAAAACACTTATGTGATACTATTCCACCCACATTCGTGTTTTAATACCCCTTATTATACAACAGTTGCATAAATAACTATAAACCATCATGTAACAAGTACTGGTACGAGTGTACTTACTCTCTGCTAAGTCGTGCCTTTTTAAGCTATTGCATAGCTTTTATCGTGGGCTTTGAGCGCGGCGACCGAATCAAGAAATTCCGTAACTAAAATAAAACCTAACACCCCCCACTCCGCCTGCCATGTAATGACGGATGATGACATAAAACAAAATTACGTGATGTCATGGGAACGTAATTTTGTTTTATGTCATCATCCATCTTCATCCCAAGTGTAGCGTTGACAAATAGGAAGTATGGAGGTTACAAATGCTATGCAATAGCTTTAACGCGGCAGTCCCCGAGTGCCACACGTTTTTTTTTGTTACGTACGTTCACGAACGGACTACACTAAGCTAACTAGAGAAAGCGTAATGTATAATATCGCGCGATTGCAAAAATTACATTCGCTTTACCTTGTGTAAATTATTTCATCACCACATGTTGCTAGGGGCCACGGTATCCCTTTCGAATTTTTCCGCGACCCCGGCAGGGTGCAAGCCTACCTGATGCTTATTCATAACAAAACAACGGCTTTAATGAATTTGAAGGCGCAGGAGGGCCTTCATCAGAACTCATCTCGCAGGGCGTGGATATAAGGCGGTGAATAAAACCGAATACCCTCAAAAATCAACTAATATAATGCTTTCTTCAATAATCACAATATCACTAAAATTAAACTTCTAATAATAAAACAATAGTCTCTAGTCTTTAAATCTTCACAAAACTTATTAAAAATAACTTTGATCGAGGCAATGGAAAGCGATTCGTCGCAGACGTGGTGCGCTGGCGCCGTTCCGTTCAACAGTCCCTTGAAAAGATGGCCGCCCCGCTACCATCGACACGACGCTCCGCTAGAGTGGCTTTGACAGCGATCATAAAGCCACTCTTGACGTTGACATTTCGATTTCAATGTCGACGCGCCGTCACGGCCGGACTGACATACGACCGTCCTCGGGCGTTAATATGCATCTAGAAAAAAAACAATTTTCTAATCACTAGGACATCCGCTCGATCATCCTGCCAATAATATGACTTTTCTGAATGGATTATCGTCATAGACATCAACGCAATATTACTAGAACTAGGACCATCCTCGCAATGACTTGGACCGGACGAGTGCATCCCTTCAACCAACCCACATTGGTCTGGCCCGGACGACACTGTCCCTTCGACCAGTCAACCAACGCAATACATCTGGACCGAGCGAGTGCATCCCTTCAACCAAACCCTTTAGGTACGGCCCGGACGACACACCTCGACCAGGATAGACAACCTTTTTTACTTCTGGCCCGGAACACACACCGAGACCAGGATAGACTACCTTACATCTGGGCTGGACTAGTGAATCCTTCCTCGTTCAGCGAACCCGGATGTCACTATCCACCAGGATCAAACACATACATAAAACGTATTGACATACCTATAACTGCCGGTTATCTTGTTCAGCATAAATTTCTATTTCATTTTGTATGTCCCATGTCTCTGGATCAGAGTGTACACTGAGAGTATCTGACCCGGCTGTGTTTGTCCGGGAGTCAGCGGAAACAGTATCCGAGCATACGGTCAAAGTATCACAGTCGTTTGAAAGTAATGCGTCATCTCGATCATCTAAAGTTACATCTTCTAGCGCCGTCTCGGGCTCATCATAATTCAAAAGGTTAGTCGTGATTTCAAGCAATCCATCATGTCCTTGGGGTACTGAGCGCAAATTCTCGTGGGCATACTTGTACATTCGATGAGAACTACCACCTAAGCTTTTTAATTCATACCGATCATTGTCTAGTACAGTAGTTACGACAAATGGACCCCTAAACTTCCTATCCAATTTGGTTTGACTCCGTTCGCTATTTTTAAGGAACACAAATTCACCTTTTGTAAACGGTTTTATTTTTGCGCGGCCCCGATTAAAACGAACTACCTCAGATTTAGCCGCTTTTTCAATATTAGCTGACGCATTTTCCCGTATAGTATCGAGGTCTAAACGATCTTGTTGACCATTTACTTCCAAGTTTAGCTTAGACATGCCTAACGATTGTGCACGAATCCCTAACATAAGTTCTGTGGGTGAGTATTTTGTAACGGCAGATTTGGTGCTGTTGAGTGCAAGTTGAATGTTTTCTAGTTCATCGCGCCACGTTTTATTGGGATCGTTTTCAACAATAGTTAACAAGCTTTTGAGAGTGCGCATAACCCTCTCAACTTGTCCGTTTGCCCTGCTAGAGCCCGTCGCAATAAAATGAAGTTGTATCTTATGCTCAGCACAAAAGTTCTTGAAATCAGAACTAATATAACAACGACCTTGATCAGCAATAATTCGTTTAGGCGCTCCAAATAGGCATACTGCTTTTTGTAGTGCACGTATCGCACTCTTGGCATCGAGAGAAGAAGTATGTTCAAGCAAAACAAATTTGGTAAAAGCATCGATTATTACGGAGCAGTATTCTTTTCGATCACTCTTCCCGCTAAGCTTACCCGTAAAATCGATGTGTATGGTGTGCCATGGCACAGAGACTTTTGGGATTGGGTGGAGCTGAACGGGTTGAGCTCCCGATGGGCCCTTTGATGCTTTGCAGATTATACACGAGTCGATAAACTTACGCACGCATTTCGACATCTCGGGAAACCAGTATTGCTCATAAAGTTTATCTAATGTTTTATCCTTGCCTAGATGCTGTATCTCATTATGGGTGTGGTTAATTAGCGTCCAAATTAAAGACCGTGGAACTACTGGTAACCAAGAAACGGTTTTGTTTCGGCAGATTTTTCTGTGTAGAATACCTTCCCTAATATCATAGGTGTCAGCTATTGAGTCCGGAAAACCATTATCATTATGTTTCGCGATAAGATCTTGTATCTCGCTATCACGCTTTTGTTCGACGGAAAGCCAATCTTGATGAAGCTCAATATACTGAACCTGCTTTGCCTGTGAACTCTCGGAAGATGTGCTGGCAGCATCGATATTAGGTAGAGGATTTCGCGAGAAGTAGTCCGCGTGTTCCATTCCTCGTCCTTCACGATAAACAATATCAAAATCGTAGGCTTGTAAGAAAGCCCACCATCGATGCACGCGAGGAGTAAGGTCTTTTTTTGACTTTGAAGCCTTTAGGGAATTGCAGTCCGTAAAAACTACAAAACGTCGACCGTAAAGGTAATGCCGGAAGTGTTCTACCGCTCGTACAACTGCTAACGTCTCTAATTCGTACGAGTGATAGCGCGATTCTACTTCCGACGTACGTCGGCTAAAATACTCTACGACATGCGGTAGATTATTCTTTCTCTGTATGAGAATCGCACCATATCCTTCTGAGCTTGCATCGGTATGCAACTCTACTGGTAGTTCCGGGTCAAAGATAGTTAGTACCGGTTCAGATGTTAAAATACGTATTATAGCATTACGTATTTCCTCGTGCCTCTGAGTCCAATTAATGGGACCTTTTAATTTCGTAAGAGGATACAACGGTCCCACGATGCGTGTGAAATCGGGAATGAATTTACGAAAGTAGGAGGCGAGTCCAAGAAATTGCCGGACTTGAGTGGCTGTTTTTGGTTGAGGAGAATCTACCAACGCTTGTATTTTCCGAGAGTTGGGCCTTACTTCACCAGATTGAAGCGAATATCCCAGATACTCTATTTTAAGCTTCATAAACTTAAATTTTTGGAGATTGAATGTAAACCCAGCATCTGCTAAAGCACCCAATACCTTCTTTAAGCGCTGCAGACCTTCAGTTACGTCAACAGAGTAGCACAAAACGTCATCCATATAGATCAATGGCTTATCTGTGAGATGATTTAGAGCCTTAGTGATGCATCTTTGATAAACTGATGGAGCATTTCGCAGCCCGAAAGGCACGGCAAGGTACTCATATTGCCCCTCGGGTGTAACGAATGCCGTTTTCCCCACAGAATCAGGGTGCATTCTAATTTGGTGGAACCCTGATGCCATATCTAAAGTTGAGAAATGATTAGCCCCGGCAAGCTGATCTATTTGCTCTTCAATACGTGGCAGAGGATAGTGCTCGGGCTGTGTATTTGAATTTAATTCCCGGTAATCCACGCACATTCTGTATGAGTTGTCCCTTTTATTGATTAATAGTATTGGGCTGGCAAAGGGGGAGGAGCTTTCCTGTATGACCCCAGCATCTAGCAATTGTTGAACCTTATCTCTGACTATCTGTTTTTCTGCCGGCGCTAGCCTATATGGACACCGTTGTACCGTTTTATGTCGATCTACCAAATTAATTTCACATTCTCCTGTTTGAACTCGGCGGGAAGGAATGCCTTCGGTGAAACAATCGGAATATTTGCTTAATAATGATATTAGCGATTCCCTATCCTGTCCTTGTAAATCCGTGTCAATTTTTGTAAAGTCGAGTCTGTTTGAGTTTGAGTCACAAAACTGAGTTTGTTCCTTGGAATAAAATATAAGATTGTCATTGTCAATTTTGACGCATAGCCCTTGCTCAAAAATGTCTCTCCCGATTATAATAGGATCAGAAATATGACTATCTGGGACAACAAGAAAAAGTAAATTTACTGTAAGTTCGTCAATTGTTACATTGCTTTGAATTTGGGTTGTACATTGTACATCATCACCACCTATGCCACTAAGATAAACGAGACTCTTACGCACAGTACCCAAAAGTTTGTCACAGAAACTTTCTTTTAAAAGAGAACAAGATGACCCGCTATCAAACAAAAAAGGGACTGGCTCACCGGAAGATGTCTTCAAAGTACCCCTGGAAGGGCGGTGTTCGCATTGATGTACTTCCTTGACCGCAGCTCTGCCACCATTCTTCCTGTCCGGACAAACAGTCGCCACGTGCCCAGGTTGGCCACACGTGTAGCAGGTCACAGCAGCTTTCTTCTCCACAGTATGTGATGAACTTGAAGTATCTCGCGACTTCGATCCAATATCGTCACGTCGCTTCCTACACTCGGCTATACGATGACCAGCCACTCCACAGAAGTGGCACCTGCCACTGAATCTCTCCGTCATACGAGCTCGCTTGGCTTCAGGTTCTTGGGCTTCAGCATCCAAACGTCGCTTAAGTGATATTCCGCCAAGGATTCGGAATAATTGAGCTCGACTCGTAACTGTTTGTGCATTTAATTCACGACGTATTATGCTATCCTTCTGGCATAGCACCGATATAACAAATCCAGTTATGACTTCTTCAGGCATCGTAGATTTAGGAATTCGTTCGATGAGGTTCCATAACCGAAGAGCAGATTCAGACGCCGTCTCTTTAACGCCTATTTGGAATCGCAAAACATCGTCGAAATAGTCTTGAACAAGTCTCGGTTTAGCAAACCTTGCGATTAAAATCTCTCTAACTGAACACCATGTAATTTTATTTAAATTTAGCTTAGTAAGGCATGCAGCTGCACGGCCTTTCAGCGCACCCGTCAGAGCCACGAGTAGGTTAATTCCTTCCAGGCGTTTATGTTGCACGATTGCTTCTGTTAGTTCACACCAACCATCGATATCCAAGTCTGAGTCATCCGGGTCAAACTTTAAAAATGGCATTTGATTAGTACTCACTGTTGGTGTCTGTTGCGCTGCTAAAACTCGGGTAAGTAACGCTTCCATGTTACACAAAAGTTGCTCAGCGGTTGTTTTATCCGGCGGCTTTGCTTCGCCTTGCAGTCCGTTCGATCCCACTTCTGATGAAGGCGCAGGAGGGCCTTCATCAGAACTCATCTCGCAGGGCGTGGATATAAGGCGGTGAATAAAACCGAATACCCTCAAAAATCAACTAATATAATGCTTTCTTCAATAATCACAATATCACTAAAATTAAACTTCTAATAATAAAACAATAGTCTCTAGTCTTTAAATCTTCACAAAACTTATTAAAAATAACTTTGATCGAGGCAATGGAAAGCGATTCGTCGCAGACGTGGTGCGCTGGCGCCGTTCCGTTCAACAGTCCCTTGAAAAGATGGCCGCCCCGCTACCATCGACACGACGCTCCGCTAGAGTGGCTTTGACAGCGATCATAAAGCCACTCTTGACGTTGACATTTCGATTTCAATGTCGACGCGCCGTCAAATTCTTTTTATGTTTTCAGGGGTCCCGTAGCCGCAGTGCGTCGGCATCCAGTGCGTCATCTGCTCACAGCGGTTCCGACTAAACTGACAAAACCTCAGACTATGTGTTCACTAGGGTTTGAATATCTTCGTTGCTTCAGTTTGACGTGTAAAGTGTAATTTCAATAAAGCGTTAAGGATAATTCCGTGTCTTTATTTCGGCATAGTTGCACCTCATTACGTGTGGCTGAAAATGGCATGGCCACCATCAGGGATTTTAATTTTTCACAAAAAAATTATCGCTATTTAGTCGGAATTTGTCGCCAAATATCAGAATTTGTCGGTCACTGGTTCAAAAGTCACAATGGTTTATAGGTGGCCGATCTGGGGAGCATCTTCCCAGCTTGGCCCAATTGAATTTCAAAAGCTAGGGCACCTATGAGCCATTTGAAATAAGATTAGACATTTAAATAAATCTTTTTTACAGTGCGTTCAACCGATTTTGACTTCTATTGCGTTGGTGGCATGACAAAGGGCAGCTGCAGTAAAAAGTTGGTATTGTAACCACTTTTTTGCTTTTAATGCCATCCTTATGCCTACGGTATATAAGTCCGAATCGGTTGAACGGACTGTAAAAAAGGTTTTTTTAAATGTCTAATCTTATTACAAATGGAGTATAGCGAAGATCTAAAAATCTAAATTTTGTAACCGAAAATTCGAAGACATGTGACATCTACTAACCCGCACTGGGCCCGCGTGGTAGATTACGGCCCACTCCCTCTCACAGAGAGGAGGCCTGTGTCCCAGCAGTGGGAACATTTATAGGCTGATGATGATGATGATGATGACATTCGCTTAGCGTAATGTAAAATTTAAAATTCGTTATTTTTTGGAATTTCCATATAATTTTTTGGTACTTATTTAAAGTCCATTTTATAAAAAATTGGAGGAGCTCGTGCTAGTGGCCGCACGGGTTGATCCATCAGGTTAAGCTATGCTTGTCGGGGTTGGTCCGTGGATGGGTGTCCCTCTTTACATACCGAGACTCCTGCGTGCCTCGGAAAGCACGTTAAGCCGTTGGTCCCGGCTGTCATTCGTGGATCTTTGACAGTAGTTACGGGTCGTCAGTCTGACAACCAGTTTTACCAAGGAGTATCGTATTACCCAGTTACTGGGTTGTGGAGATCAGATAGGCAGTCGCTCTATGTAAAATACTGGTATTCAGCTGCATCCGGTCAGACTGGAAGCCGACCCCAACATAGTTGGGAAAAAGCTAGGCAGATTGACTATAAATAATTTGGCATTAAAAATGGAAATTGCCGAAAATTCAAATTAGCGTAGTGTAAATTGCTGGTAAATGTAAGCATTTTTAGTAGATACCTACTCGTACTTATTAGGTATATATTTTCTCATAAAAAACATAACATATTCCAGTAGATTAATACCTAATTTGTTACCGAAAATAATAATGTTTGAACACGAACATAACTCATTACAAGTCCAATCTCCTTGTGTCCTCTTGTAATTTGTGCCTAGTCGTTAGATATATCATCCAGAAATACAGGAAAATATCGGAAATTAAGTTTTCCTAATAAATAAATGAATGTAGGGGTCAATGTACGATTCGTAGACGATTAAGAAAAACACGAAGAGTTGCATTTAAAAACAAGTAAAGAGTGATCAATTTGCATACAATTACAGTCTGCAGCATCGTAGTAAAAGAAAACTTTTATGAAAACTTCAGTTGAAGATCAAAAATAAGTAATAAATTCTGAGTGTTATTTGAAAACACCTTTTGAGAAAGGAATCTAATAGATTCCGAGTGATATTTGGAAGTTAGTACTGTACCTACCATTACCTAATTATAAAGTCAAAGAAATCACCTTTTGAGAAAATAATGTATTTTAGATTTGCTTGACCTTTCCTTTTTTTTGTCGTTGAGATCATGACTACTTAACCGGGCTTTCCTGTAGGCTGTAGGTGCCTTAAGCTACTACACTGAAAACCTCCAGCCAGGGGTTATTTAACTATGCTAATTAAAACTAGGTGAACGCTCGCTAAGGGCACCCCCTGTGGGGTACGAACCTCGACTTAGGGCGTCAACCGGAGGGAGGACATCAAGGATGGGACGGGCTGGATCAAAGTTTTGATCATGATTATTAGTCGGGGAATTTAAAGCTACGTGCTCAGCTGCAACAACTGCTGGCACCTCGTTATCGAGCAAGGGGCTTAACCTTTCCATACCGCGAGTATATATAGTCAGGGAAATCAATTGTTAACCAAGACTTTAATTTCCATACAACTGTCAAATAATGACAGTTGTGATTTGGATATACTTACGGACAATTTAAATTGGTAGTCAATTTGCTTAACAATTCATTTTCCCGCTGGTAAGCATTGAAATTTAAAAAAAAAAAACAACTGTTTCATAGTTTAGAGGCATGAGGTACAGGGTGTAAAATTCACTCATACTCTATAGAAAAGGGAGGGTCCTCTGACCAGACGGGTGTCGTGTCTGGCGGACAACTGCCCAACAGTTGAAGTCGGAATCTTGTGTATTCATATGTCGATCGCACGGTAAACTTTAATTGCGCGATGCAGGATTTATGTGACGTCATGTCTTTGATGCGTTGTTCGTATGTGGGGGTGTAACCTATGCGGTCAAAATGTATGGAACAGCAGAAAAATTTCAACACAGGGGGGTTCAGAATCATGTACTGAATCCATGGTAACAGTTTCGCGTCGATATCCCTGCCACCCTGTATAGACACACGAACTCATCCGAACTTTCAACTTAAAATTGTCTAAACTTAAACTTTAAAATGCCTTTGGCATTAATTCCGCTTCTGTACATTTATGTGCTTAAAGTATTAAATAAATTACCATCTACTTACTACTCTCAGCGCACATTATTTCCGCCGCTTGGTATAGTTTACACGCTATCATATTCTGCTTTGACCCAACTAATTTACTAACCCAGTTTCCGTTAATGCTCAGCAAAGCGGAACAAACCATTTATGAAGAGCAAACCTTACTTTAATATGCAAACAAACTCTGAGTGGCACATGTGCTAGGTACCGATTAATATTAGGATTTAACAAAGTTACACCTTGAATAGTCTTTTTGTATTTGTAAAACCAACTCAGTGCTCTTTCCGTGGACAGCCAGCCTCATTAAGACGCAGATATATGCCAGTGACCTTGAGTGTTTAGCTTGCGTGTTCTGTACTGAGCTCACGCAACGCGTCGTACGTCCAGTCAGTAATACGACTCGCCCATCAAGGAGCGCTGTCCCAAATTAGACGCATTATTAATTTATTTATACATAAAACAAAAAGTATTTTAATAAAATACGTATACTAAAAATTCTAGGTTTCAGAAAAATACGCTTGAAAGATTTTGCGTGATTCTCAGTTTTTTATCTGCGTTAGAAATAACTTTATAAATTAATTTCAATATATATACAAACATAGTCTAAAATATTCCTTTATTAAGTTATTAAGAAAATGCTTTAATTTAACATATTTTTTTTTCAAATCACTAACACTGCTCGTTTAGACGTGATTTTCAGTATAAAATCATTAAAAGTCGGTTATCGTCGCCTTAACAAGCTTACACGCCCGGACTCAAGATTCCCTAGCGTCATGTAAACAGCTCTAGCATGGACCAAGCCAGGATAGTAAACCAAGATATTACTGTTTGCTATCCTAGCTTGAAAAACTAGCTCCTACACGGTGCTAGTTTTCCCACACGGGCATTACGTACTAACTTTACTAATTAATCTTTTTAGCAGGATATAATGTATAAAAGCTTTGTTCACATAGCTGGTGCCGACACGTGCATAATCTATGTGCTAAGTACAGCGAACAAACTGATACGAAAATAAAGTCGGGGAAATATATTCTTTATCAAATTGACTACCAACTTAAATTGTCCGTATATTCAAATCCCAACTCATTCTTTGACAGTTGTATGAAATGGATATAACACGGCACATTCAAGTAGTGTCTAGTGAGCCAATTTGAGAAACAATTTTATAACAACTTAATCGATCGAAAATATCGTAGCTTAATTTATTAATCAAAATGCATGCAAACGATAATTCAATTAAATCATTTAACTGCAATGCAAATATATTACAAAATTTCGATTTGTATCAGGCTTCATTAATTGGAAAATCACTTGAAATCCCCTGACACAAGATCAAGAAGACAATGACCTCTCGTGGAGAGGTCATTGTCTTCTTGATCTTGTGTCTCTTGAGACTTTCTGCTACAAATTTCGTCGTTGTGGAACGACGATATTTGTTGCAGAAAGTCTCAAGAGGAACTTGATACCACTTGATTTAACTTGACACTGAGTTACCAGACGTATCATAGTACTAAGTACAACCTCCTTTACTGTTTATACTTATTAACACTCACAAGTTTTCAGAGTTACTGCAAGTAGCGAATTTAATATTTGAAAGGGCATTGGGAAATTGGTTTGGAAAACTCATATTATTACATATTATAAAACAAAATCCCCCGCCGCGTCTGTCTGTCTGAACGCGATAAACTCAAAAACTACCTAACGGATTTTCAAACGGTTTTCACCAATGGACGGAGTGATTCATGCGGAAGGTTTTAGTGTAAATTGGCTGAAATTTGACGATTATTGTTGAAGATGTCGGAAAAAATCATGTCGACTGGGAACTTTATTGGCGTGCGCCGCGGGAATCGTAAAAGTTACATAAAATTCTACAGTATTGTTCATCTTAAAAAGTTTAGCAAAAAAGTCCACAATGGCATATGTCTATATTCTAAGGATGATCCATAATAACCATTTTTATTTTTCAGAATTTGATAAAAAAAATTCGTTGTTATTTCCGAAGCTATTTTGACCGGTATCATTAATCCTTATCCAATACTTAAATTGAGCATTTAATTTAGATTAAAATATGCCTTGACATCATTTCATTGAAATTAATGGTTTTGGTTGACGGCAACGCGGACGCAGCGGTAGGAGTCAATGACTTTTTCCTCGGCTATTAGGTATGTAATCCCGTACCCTAATTGTTCGTAAACAATTATGCCTAATTTGACTCATTTTGACAGTTCAACAACATTCATTGCGTTATTTACGTTGTTGAGCAGATTTGTTTTCCAACTTATGAAGCAATGGATTAGCACTATGTTTCAAATCGAACAGATTGTGATTGTGTTGTATTACGTATTTAGGGTACCGGTATCGGTAGTAGGTACGTTCCCGTGGGATATTTTCTGGCATCCACGCGGGTGAAGCCGCGGGCAAAAGCTAGTTATTTATAATAAATAAACAGCTTCAAATGTAGCAAATATTCTCCAAACTTAAAGTATCTATAGATTTCATTTCGATCGTATATTTAATTTAACCGCTGCACCTGGTCAGATCAAGTAAGTAACCGCCCTCACTAGACTCTCTGTTTCGACCGCCTTGAGAGAAGCGGAGAACCGAACGAAGTGGAAGAACACTTTTTTTTTTTTTTTTGTGGCTTTTGTGGACATGATAATTATTCAGATTGATTACAGTTGTAATAGCAATAATATAATTGCGTTTTATTTAAAATAGGTTTTTTTACTTTTTTTAATTAATTAATTTTTTTGTATAGATTTGTTTTCTACATATTTTGTGAATGTGAGAACGCTGTAGGCTTAGTGGATTGTAGACCTGTTGACCATTTTCTATTTTGTTAAGTACTTGGTACTTATTGAAAGACCTACACTGTCCTCCCATACCTAGAAACACTGTTATTTGAAAGTGATTTACATCAATGTTTGAAAGTATTGTAAAAGCCAATTATTTTTAAAAGAGTAACCGTGGAGTTTCTTGCCGGCTCTTCTCCATAGGAAACGACCAATTGGAACCGTGCACCTAGCTTCTGACGTTTCATAAGTGCCCATGTAGGTTTATGTGAAATAAAATATTTTGATTTTGATTTTGAACATTATACAACATTAAAGCTACGAAGGCCTTTCAGGGACTCGACCTTCAGTAATGAAGTACGCGACCAAGCAGAAGCAGTGCTTATAGAATATTGGCAGTGATCCCGCTACAACCTGGCTGACTAGTTTGTGGCGCCATCTATATCGCCACATGCGAACTACGCATCAAAGACCTGATGTCACACAAATTCTGCATCGCGCAATTAGAGTTTACCGCACGAACGACATATATATGACTATCCGACATCAATCGTTGGGCAGTTGCCCGCCAACACGACACCTGGTCGGAGGATCCTTCCTTTTCTATTGAGGACGAGTGAACTTTACACCCTGTTCCTCATACCTCTAAAAACGCAAAATGTGAGATATTGTTGGCGCTGACAAAGTAAGAAGATAAATATTTGCACATTCAAGTAATATAAAACATGGTTTACAGTGAATATAGGCCTTAAGGTAAGTAAGTTTGTATGTTCGAGTTGCAGCCAATACCTAAGCTAACTTAATATCTTGTAATTATAGGTATCAGCGCCCACCCTCGTTATCATTATAGGAGATGATATTGTGCCTACCTTATGAGATAATTTAAAACAAATGAGAAAAACACCTTGCAGCACCCAAAATAGTGATGAACTGAACAAAAGTGAAGGTATACATTTATTATTTTAATTACAGGAACAAATTTGATATGATCTAGATGAGTTATATTAGGTAAGTTAAGTTTTAAATTATTTTATACTAAGCACAAGAATTAGGAACTGTATTAGGTGCAAGACTAGAATTAAAATTAACAAAGAAACAGATAACGGTGTTGTGCTGGTGAGTGTGTGTGTGGGGGGGAGTGTGAGTGTGTGTGGGGGGGATGTGTGAGTGGGGGTGTGTGTGTGTGAGTCAACGAAAACTTAGGAATGAGCGTTTTTAATATTTTATTTTTATAATATAAATACTTTATGCAAGGATGCTAAAAAGGTTTTCAGTTTCATCATAGCGCACCTTCGGTAGAACAAGGGCACAATTGTCAAAAATTGCAAAAATGAGTTAAGTATACAGAAATGCCTTAAAAATGCTATTTGAACTGGAGGATATACATTTTGGTAGAACAAGGGCACAAATATATCCCTTCCTTAAAATTAAAATTAATTGAAAAAAAACTAAAAGTTCTTAATTCTTGTTAACTATACGCCTAAAAAGGATATTGTATATAGTTTATATCATGCAAAGAAGAAAAACTTTCGAGCAATATTAACAGAGCAAGACCTCACTGAATGCAATAAATATCTTAAAATAGCTCTCCTGTAAAATAGCAAAAACTGCAATTATGCCCTTGTTCTACCGAAGGTGCGATTAGGTTAGTGATAGAAGCCAAGTGATCACATTCAGTTTGCACTCGGTTTTTGTCATGGAGAAAATTTTCAACTGCTTATTTGCAATGTTGAATAGTCTAACTAAAACTCACGTAGGTACGTGAGTTTTAGTTCCTGATGAACAAAAGGGTAACAATTCTACAAAGCTATAAAAGTTCCACCTGTACAGACTTATCACGTCACATGGCACAGAATTTCGTCAAAAAAACCTGTCCTTGCAAGGCCAATTTCAGCATTAGGCGCAGTGCGGTGTCAATCTCACCAACAAAAGCCTCGGGATTCATGCCGTACATAATAAACGGAAATTCCTTAATGGGCTGACTCAACAAAGTTGGGCTTCGTGAAACCAACCCAATTGACCTCGATGAATCTGAAAATGTAGCACGTACGATTATTAATAACTGCAGATTGAATTTTCTTCGCGACTCAGTTACCGATAGAAGATGTTTCCGTGCTTCTAAATAAAATAGAGTCTGCTAAACATGTTCATAGTTATAGCTAGAATATAGTAGTTTTTTTTTTTTTTAGGACCTCTTGGCTGTTTTCTAACAGTCGCACGAGTCGATCAATCAGCTTAAGCTACACTTGCCGGGGTTGGTCCGTGGATGGGTGGCTATTTCTATATACCGAGACTCCTCCTCGAAAAGCACGTAAAGCCGTTGGTCCCGGCTGTCATTCGTGGATCTTTGACAGGCGTTACGGGTCGTCCGAAGCCCGAAAGTCTGACAACCAGTCTTACCAAGAGGTATAGTTTTACCTAGTTACTGGGTTGTGGAGGTCAGATAGGAAGTCGCTCCATGTAAAATACTGGTATTCAGCTGCATCCGGTTAGCCTGGAAGCCGACCCCAACATAATTGGGAAAAGGCTAGGCAGTTTGATTTTATGGTCGAATATTTTAAATTTTCAAATAAGGGAGCATTTATTATCAACCTGTTTTCAAGGGTCAGACTGCCACGTTGATCTAGTGGTCGCAAGTGCTACTGCTGAGCGTGAGGTCCTGGGTTAAATTCTCAGGTCGGGCAAAGTGTTATTGGGGTTTTGTTTAAGTGAGACTGGATTTGTGCCCGGCTGATGGCAATAGGCTCGCCCCCTATTACATGGGACTTAAAATGACGATTTTTTTTTTATTGTGTCTGATATTATCAAATAACTTCTCCCACTCTGGGTGGAGCGGGAGGGCGTGTCAGACTCTTACTGACTAAAACCCACCCGTGTTCCTTCGGTTGCCCCGTTGCCGGGGGCCACGATTTCCCTTTCGGCCCATATTCGCAGCCCCGGCAGGCATTGGCCCTAGCGGACCCGGTCAATTCTGCTGACATCTCTTTGAGCCGCGCGTGGAACACAACGCGCCGTCGATCCGGGCTTGGTCCATAACGGACGGCGAGCTACCCATTGCTCACCGTCCGCAAGCCCGCACCTACGGTGGCTGGAAATCGGCTCGCAATTCCACGATTACAGGCCTGGTGTTATGTTATGCTGTTTTCAAGGGTAGTGTAACTGAGGACTTATTTTGTTTTTTGTTTTTAACTGTTTTATTGCAAGTACCTACGTTATTACAGTCGAGAGTTACAGTCTGATTCACTGCTGCCCGTAAATTACATTTGCTTTTCTGAAGGTCTACAATCATGTAACTGAGGACACTGTATTTTTTGCTTTTAGCACTAAGTCGACGTTTAATGTACCATTTCTTGAACAGCAAGTATCTGCAAGAACACTATCTTCAAGAATTACTGCCCGTTTCATTGCTGCCTATAAATTCAGGCTTAAAGTTCAGCAAATGTAAAATTTCGACGTAAATTCTTCACCAGCGTAGAGTCACGAACACTATACACACCACACTTACGAAATAACGATTTAGAAAAGACCTGTTTCCAAATAAAATAAAATATATAAAATTTCTATCAATACTTTACAAGAAAATCGCTTCTGAATCTTGCGTAAATGTAAGGTAGGTTATAATAGGATTTATGCTCGTGACTGTATGTGCGCAGAAACTTTAATTTGTGTCTATTCAAGGAATACCAATATTTACAGTATTTCCATTTTCCTAATGTCCCTCGGGAATCATCGCATTTCCGAATACAAACGAATGCTAATTTCCATGTCCATCAATTATTAGATTTATCTTGAATAATAATTTGAATTTAGAACTAAGTACTTTATTGTTGTTTTGTTTTGATTTTCGTGTGAACTATATAGAGCTGTAAAACTATTTTCCTATCTGTCGTGCCTGCGACTTTAGCAGCTTTCCTACTATTTTTTAAATAAATTACATTAAGAACTCCATAATACTTACTTCCAAGTCGATTGAGAGCGTCCGGTCTGCACCAAGTGCAAAGGGCAACTGATAGAAATCCGACGACTGACGAGGTATGCTGAGCGATATTAAGAACATATTTCTACTGTACTTACATATATAACAAAGAAATGTTCAAGGCAATATAATTTTCCGCATCCGTGTATTCACAGATGTAGTTTCCCAGACGGTATAAGTAGATAGGTATTTTAGTTTTTATGTTCTGAAAACGTCATATCGTTAAAATAGTTGCTTTTAGCGATAAGTAAATGAGGTTTGATAAATCTGTGTTTTCATGGCCAGTAAAGTTAGTCAAACTTCATAAAAAAGTGAAAAAAAAATAGTACATTATTTATCGAGGGGAGAAAGTGACCGATTACTAATGAATGTAGTTACAGGCCCGAGGCGTAGCCGGGGCCTTAATAAATACGAGTTGGGAATCGCACAATCTTCCGAGTGATACACAGGCACTTCTTTATACTATACCTACGAGAAAAATAAAATACATTTTCCGCTCGGTTTCCTGCAATTTAAATCAAAATCTAAACCTAAAAAATATTGAAGTAATCAAATCTGTGGGAGTGATTTCGTGAAAAGGGACGGAAGTGTGTAACAAGAAGCCGGGGAATCGCGCGCTATTTGATTTGACCAATTAGCGCGTGCGGTGTTAGAGTTGGCCGTCAGAAACGACCTTGACAAGGCCCCGCTCCTTTAATGTTGCTTATTACCAAGGTCAGATGTTACACATCACTACTGTAAGACCGGCACTTATTTTATTTTTTTACTGGCGTTGCTTTCATTCTTCACTATCACTACTACTAGACGGCATTTCGAGTAGATAGTAAATAAACATAGACGAACAAACTACATATGTAAGGACGGCTCACGTCAATCACAAACGTAAAGTACCATATACATACAGATATAGGGTGGCAAGGACATCGACACGAAAACTGTTACCATGGATTCAGTACATGATTCTGAACGCCCCTGAGCTGAAATTATTCGTCGGTTATTTTTATTTTTTTATCAGTTGTTCCATTCATTTTGACTACCTATAGGTTGCACTTTTTTATGAAATAGCAGATTTTTTTTTTAACCGACTGAACGTTTCAACTCCCCAGCGTTGAAATTCAGAATCTTGTACTGAATCCATGATAACAATTTTCGCGGCGATGTCCCTGCCACCCTGTATACACCGATTCAAGTGTACGCATTTCCAATCGATTTATTAAATCTCAATATGTGGAAACTAAGTGATATAAATTACGTATTTACCTATGAAACGTGATACCCTGAGTTTTTTTTATTAGTTGAGATATTTTTGTAGTTTCACCACAATCGACAGCACTATTTTCATAGTCTTCGTGACCAACACGGACGCGGCTTTGCCGCGGTATGGCGGCCGATCGGCATTTTCTTGGTTCATGTAGGTAAACAAATTGAAAATTCAGATAAAACAAAAGAAAACAACCCTCGTGCGCTCGATTTTCACTTGTTATTTCTTGTTATTCTTTTTTTTTTAGTCTATGTCCAGAAAAAGTAAGTGGCCAGTATCATTTTGCGGACTATGTGATAAAAACTTACTCTCATAGCGTAATATTCGAATTATAAAATTCAAAACGAGTTTATATTGACATAGGTACTTTATGAACACAATACCGAAATTTAAAAATAGAATCATATTATAACATTTTTTCTCTAACAAAATAATACTATAAAACAATTTTTTTTTCTATTAGATACAGGGCTATTCCAAGAAGTTAATATCACCAAGGAGTTTCCATCAACTTTTGCATTGGAACGTTTAAACGGGGGACAGCAGCACCCGCTGTAGCGCATTTGTGCGGTGATGTGCTGGTGCAGACGACACTCATTTGTTTTGTTGTACTGAATTTCGTGGGATTTTTCAAATTTATTCTTGATCTTTAACTTGGATTTTTTATTTAGTATTAAATGAAAATGAAAATGAAGTATTAGGTTCAATCCCAATGTATGAGAGTAGATAAAGTAGTGTATGAAACTGCACATGACTAGGTATTAAAACATTCGTGTGATACTATTAAAAACCTCGCCTACGGCTCGGTTTTTAAACACACACTCATGTTTTAATACCCCTCATTATGCAACAGTTTCATAAACGACTATTGTCTTTTGGCATTATAGGTACAGTACCTACCGACCAAAAGTCCATGAGCAATCTCACAAAGCAATAGACTGACGCTTCGGTTTGACTTACGACCTTCTTCTATAAGTTGTTACAATACTGTAGACACGCACATTACACACACACACTCACTTTGTCTGCAACCAATGACTAGTTCAATAATCATCATTCGTTTTTAGTTTCATTCGTCTTGTTCACATAAATATTAAAGTTTAGCAGGTAGACCACAAAAAACCAAGTAAATTATTTCGATTTCTGTGGGGTAGATGCAGTTTGTTACGAGTATTTAGCGCAGTGTTGTGGTTATTATTATCAAAAAGCAGGCATAAAATATATTGAAGAGATCAGATCAGATCAGAGAATGATATTGCGCTGCGTAAAAGTGAAGTGAATATCTAATGAAACCTGACTAAGTGTGAGTGTTATCATTTATATATTTCATATTTTACTAAACATAAATCTTAATCAAGGGTATTGTTGATAGAACAGAGGAATTGTTGAGACAGAAGATGCCTTTAAAGTTTTAAATTCATTGTGAGGTTTAATTCGATTAGTGAATAATAAATAATAAGGTATTATGTGTAATAAAAACAATGTTTTTCTTTGTTCTAGAGAAATACTGTGAGGGTTAAGAGATATGAGGAAGGGGCTTATTATCGAGTAGCAGCGACGTCAAATGGTGAATGAAACAAATGGTTTCAAACCAACGAGATATTTTGCTGAATTATTAAAAACACGTCATTATGAACCGTTCGCCGTGCACTCTGAAGGCTTGCATCACTGAAGACCAGCTAGAAAACCGTTTTTGACCTTAAAATATTGACCGTACCAACTTAATAAACAACAGATTCGTTATTGCATGAATTTATGGTAACGAATTTTTTAAGCACGTTTCAATAGGGTGTTTGTCGTATTTCTTGCAGATATACCGAAATTGTTTAATATTATTTTAGTAATAGTATTATTTTAGGATTAAAATTTGAGGTTTAGTTTCAATCTTCTTTTCGTAAAGAAAATGAATACTTAAGCTTTAACCTCAATAACAACCAATATTTACTAAAGTCAAATAAAATGTAAAATAATTAATACAAATAAAATATAAACAAACTGCCCATATTTAACCTTAAAATTACCTATTCTGTAAGTAGTTTTTTACATTTTAAGTAGTCTAATATTCTTATTTATTACTTAATTACTTCGACCATGATCAAAGCTTAATATTTATGGTGAAAAAAGCCATTAAAAATTTAAAATATTTCATAATTTAAATATGTCAAAATAATACAAACTGCTTCTAAGTTTCTTGACATCTATTTCACATCTTATTCAGCTGAAGTAATGATAAATAATTGTAGCAGTTTTTTAATTTATGTAAAATAAATATAACGAATAAACATATATTTTTTTAATTTTGTTATCATATATCACGCATTTTTTATTCTAAAAACTTTATTACAATAACAACATAAAAAAGCAGCAATATTTAAAAAATATTATTATCGAAAACAAAAATAATAATATTTGCAAAAAACCGCACTCGGTGTTACGATATTAATTATTGCATTTCATAATCAATATTTTAGTTCACTAGTTAGCGATATTTCATATTTCCATACAGTAATATTGCCAAATTAATCAAAGCAGGTAAATATTTGACAGCTATTTGCGACGTTGCCAACTTTTAGAATAAACGCTCTTATCAATGTATTTTCATATACCTTTTCTGCCCGCTCAGCACGTTAACTTTTTCATACACTTTTTTAACCCACTCATTTAATTTTGTACAACAGTAATGACGTACATTCTAGTCCATTAAAAAAAAAGTAATAATGTGCTATCCGAGCAGCTGTAGTTTAAGGGGCCATGCACGAAATCGACTGATTTTTATCAATTTTGTTCATTGGTTGTTGAAAGGAAAAAGAATTCAAACAAAACTATTTGTGATTTGAAAAGTTGAGTTCTTTGTTTTGCATATGGTTGAAAGGGATTTTTCAAATAAATTAAGTATTAATGGAAAATCACTAATATTCGCAACAAGTTTTCCGAAAACTGATGCGACACTAACGTTTGGTCATTTTGTTACAAGAAACTGCTTTTGATTTTGAAAATTAATAAATATCATCAATGAATCTATATGGTCTACTTGCATGTGGTTGAACCACTTTTTTCAACTTCCATACAAAATATAGCAGAAAAATAATGTTGAAAATCCAATTTTTTCAAAAACCCATTCATTAATGTATTTTTTCCAACTATTTAGAAAACCATAACAAGAAATTAAAAAATCTGACATTAGCCTCCTTGAAATAAATTCAAGTTTTGATTTTATGATTATAAAATATAAAAAAAAATCAAAGGCAAAATAGACCATATTTTCGAAAGCTCAAAAGTGATGCAACTGTTAACAGGTGCTGTGACTGACACGAATGGTTTAGCACCACGAAAACTGTACTTTTATAGTCAGACAGACTTAATATTTCAATTATTTCAAGCTTTCTCACAATTACATAAGTAATTGACTAAAGAGGGTTTTTTTTCGTGTACGGAGCCTTAAATAATATTTGTTCGGTAAATCTGTGCGCTACGGATAAAAAATCGTTTTGAAATGCAAATTATAATCAAGTGAGGAGGATTTTATGCATGAATATTAATAAATTCTAACAGACTGTGTTCAGCGCTACACGGCTACGTTATGAGAGCATTTTTTCATGTAAATGAATTGCTATCAAACTATTTTTTGTAAAACCAGACTAAAACAGATTCAAATTCTACTTCTGGTGTTTTTACTTACTGCATCAATTAACCTGTGCTTATACTCTTTTGATTTCAAGAACCTAAAACCCATACCAAACCCTTCATCAAACCTACGACATTACAAAAGGAACTTTCTGGTAGTAACAAACACCCACACGTCTTCACCCACAAACCAATCTAATCACATCTAGTATTAATCGAATACCGAATAACATACACGAGTACAAATCAGCAATCATCTCTATTTATAGCGGAAAATAGATTGGTTCCTCCATTGGTCCGGAGTTTGCCCAAAAAAAAGGTCAATGTAACTTAAGCAGATGTGAACAGACAATTCAGAAATCTTGTTGGAATGTCCGACACTGACAAATTACATGTACAATAGTAGGGGAACTCGTTATCCAACGAATGTTCACTGAGGCGGGAACGCGACAAGCGCCCTTTATGCCACGTAATGGAAAACTTATGCTTTAGTTCTCGGAATAAAAATATGTGTGTGTAATGAAATAGTGTTTTAACCTATGTTCCTTTGTTTCTTTTTTCGGTATTACCAAGGTCATTAGGTGAACGTTCACGTCTATCGCAAAAGTTAGGGACGTGCTATCCGAACCCAGCATGACCAAGAAAGTGTTTAAATAGCTAGTAATAACCGTCGCGTCATGATGTTTTTCGTTTTAACTTTTTGACAAAGATATGAAATCTACAGATGAATGTTATGCTAAGACTTTCTCAGAAAGATTCGTAGGAAACACACGTAAAGGCTTTAATAGTTTAGGAATCAACGCAGAATCTTAAGCAACTTAACCATAATTAAAATCACAACACCAAATCACTTGAACATCTTACAATATATTTGCCCGGACACATAATTGACATTCTTACATATTATAAAACAAAGTCCCCCGTCACGTCTGTCTGTCTGTCTGAACGCGATAAACTCAAAAACCACCGAACGGATTTTCAAACGGTTTTTACCAATGGACGGAGTGATTCATGCGGTAGATTTTAGTGTATACCTCATTAAGGTTTTGTATAAATTGGCTGAAATTTAACGATTATTGTTGAAGAAGTTGGAAAAAATCATGGCGATTGGGAGCTTTACTGGCGTGCGCTGCGTTAACGGAAAAAGATACATCAAATTTATGTTCTACGGTATTATTCATCTTAAAAAGTTCAACAAAAAAGTCTGGGTTGGTATATGTCTATCTTCCAAAGATGACCCACAGTAACCATTATTATCTTTCAGAATTTCATAAAATTCCATTGTTATTTCCGAAGCTATATTGACCGATATCATATTAATCCTTATCCAATAAAATATGTTATTTAAATTGGGCATTTAATTTAGATTAAAATATGCCTTGACATCATATCATTTAAATGAATGGTTTAAAAGATATCACAGATTCAAAATTATGGTTGGAGCGCAGCGGTAGGATAACCTTTTCCTGGACTATTAGGTACGTAATCCCGGTACTGCCCGGTTGTACGTTCCCGTGGGATATTTTCTGACATCCACGTGGGCGAAGCCGCGGGCAAACGCTAGTGTCAATAATAAGGAAAGCCCAGCCTAAGGGCTATATGTGTACTATCCCTATCCCTGTCATTTTCATGTACTTTGAAAGGGGGTTCATTGGTTTTGGGGCCAAGTTATAACTTCTGCTAAGTAAAAACCATCAAACAATCTGTCTAGCCTTTTCCCAACTAAGTTGAGGTCGACTTTCAGTCTAACCGGATGCAGCTGAATACCGTATTTCACATGGAGCGACTGCCTATCTGACTTCCATAACCCAGTTACTAGGATACACGTACCCCTAGGTAAGACTGATTGTCAGACTTATGGGGTTCTGACTACCCGTAACGACTATCAAAGATCTACGAATGACAGTCTGAACTAAAGTACCATTATGCTAAATTAAAATGATTAATAAAAAGTGTTATTGAGTTTTTCTATCTGGAATTTCTCAGTAGCAGCCCGTAGTCTGGATTTGTGCCCGGTTGATGGCAATGGGCTCGCCCCCTATTACATGGGACTTAAACATAACTGGCGAAATGTGGGTGTACCTACTACAAGTACACCTTTGCCCAACCCTTCGGGGAAACAAGGCGTGATGTTATGATATGTTTAATAAAAAGTAATACTAACAATGTGTACCTTATATGATACCCCATCCTCGCGTATAAGCAGAGAATAAGAATAGCAGGCACGAAGAAGAAGAATATGCTGCTGAGTTCTAGAAGTGGAGACGGTGCCATCAGCGCGCAGAAGGCGGAATCCAACGATATGTTACCGGAATCTGCAAAAAAAGAAACGTACATATAGCGTAAACATAATCCATACCGTCCATACTAAATAAACTATAAATTCGAAAGTAACGGATTTCAATTAAATTTGGAAGACATTAAACTTGTTATCCCGAAGATACTTGTCTATCTAGTAGCTAATCAGCCTATAGCGTACCCATTACTGGGACACAGGTCGTAAACCATCACGCGGGCCCAGGATGTGTTAGTGGATGAGACTTGTCAAAAATTTTGGTTTTAGGACATGCCGGTTTTCACTCTTTTGAGAGCAATGGTGATGAAAAAAACTACACAAAATGCCTGCCTGGGTTCGAATTCACACGACCTACAAGTCGTAAAACGAGAGGGGGTGTTATTGTTACCCAACTACGGCGAAGCAAAAAGGAGGGTTATGATTTTGACTTTGACAAACTTCTCATCATAATTTGACAAATGAGGTATCATTGGAAGCATCTTGATGGTCCACTGAATATAGGGTATAAATATTGCGCCCTCTAGAGGACATAAAGTTATAACATTTTTTCATTTTTATCATGCCATGTTGGGTATCAAATGAAAGGCCTTAAAACCCCCTAAAAACCCCAAAATATTTTAAACAGAAATAAAAGTTATAAAAACTAAAACACATCTACGACAAAAAGTCAACTAAAAAGGTATAAATTACACAAATTAAAAATCTTGTAACATCGTGCGACTCCGGATTTTTAATTTGTCTACCTGTGATGTCTTGTTTATGTACCTTTATATGTTAATGTTACTTTTATTTTCATCTATAAAATAAACCGACTTCAATAAAATAAAAATCAGACGAAATTTTTATAGCACTGTAAAGTAATTTATGTTCAGTCAACAGATCGAAATACAAGTAGACAGCAGCTTTTTATTTTTTGTACGTGTGCCGAGTACGCGGTCAATTCTTGCAACGATAATATTTTGTGCCACGTCTGCATACTAAACTATTTTGAAACAGTAAATTAATGTGACCGTAGACAACAAGATACCAAAAAAAAATCAAGACAGCGCTGCGAACAATACAGTGAAGCACCTCACTTTTTTAAGTGCACACTTTACGAAACCGGCCTCACGTCACATTTGACAGCGCTCTGTCTAGGTTTTTTTATTTGGTCTGAGACTTTCATCAAATCTTGTCAGTAAATATTGTTGTCTAAGGTCACATAATCACAGTATGAATAAAACATAAGTAGGTAATGGTTGGCAAAACGTACCTACATAACAATATTACAGTTTATTACTCGTACATACAGTCGGCTTCAGACTAATTAGTGTCTTGGTGTCATAAAATAAATATAAAAACAGTCCCAAATAGAAGAGGTGGTTTTCTTCGGTTCCCAGAAAACATCAGGTCAAAACAGTTCAAGAATTTATATTCGAAGTTGAACGAAGATCTCTCTGTAATGACTTCAAAAGTTTGGCAACTCAAGACAAAGTTGCTTAAATATGCAGTTACATGTGAGAAAAGAAAGGAATAACTCGGTAACAGCTTGGGACTTATTTTGCATACTATAACAGACAGCTGTGTTGCTGGGGAGTTTGTTGCGCCACTTCTTCTTCCCAGCTAAAGCACTAGGAAGTGGTGAAGGGGGGGTTTTGGGGGACTTGACGTTCGTACGTACGTTTTGACGTTCGAAAAGTGCTGATTCTCAGTCTAGTTTTAATAAATGACTTTAAAATTTTGGACAGGGCCCCTGTCCCAAGCTCTTACCGAGTACTTAGGGAGTAGACCCCTACTTCCTAGGCGACATAACATCCGTAGTTACGGTTGAAGTTACGGGCGCTTCGTTCTCCATCTCACTTACGAAACTACGAATTTGAAATGGAGTATATCCCTGTATCCCACGCAAATTGGGAGTTGGTATGTAACTTATACTGCACACATCGCCCTAAGTGTGTTTTAGATGTGGGTAGTCAACTAGTCACTATCTCCTTGTAGTTGGTCGTTCATGCTACAAGTTTCCGGAGTAATAGTAGTGACGTACGGCATATATATTTGTTTTTGGTTTGAATAAAAAGTTATTCAATCAATCCGCCTAGCCTTTTCCCAACTATGTTAGGGTCGGGTTCCTGTCTAACCGGATGCAGCTGAATACCGTATTTTACATGGAGCGACTGCCTATCTGACCTCCACAACCCAGTAACTGGGTAATACGATACCCTTTGGTAAGACTGGTTTATCAGACTTTCGAGCTTCTGACGACCCGTAACGACTGTCAAAAATCCACGAATAACAGCCGGGACTAACGGCTTAGCGTTCTTTCTTTCTGAGGCTCGGAGCCTAGGAATCTCGGTTTAAGATGGTCACCTATCCACAGACCAACCCCGGCAAGCGTTGCTTAACGTGATGGATCGAACCGTGCGGCTGTTATTACTAGACACGAGCTCCTCATTTAATAAAAAAATATAGTAATTAAAAAAATTGATAAATGGTTATTTTAAGCGTGTGTAAATCCACATGAATGTATATCTATCTATCTATCTAATACCTTTAAACGAGCAATTCTTGTATATATGTATATAAATAATATATAATCTCGGAAACAGCTCCAACGATTTTCAAGAAATTTAGTATGCAGGGTGTTTCGGGGGCGACAAATCGATCTAGCTAGGCATCATTTTTAGAAAACTACCAAAAAAAAAAAACCTTGCAAAGCTCGGTCATGCAGATATTGAAAAATAAAAAGAACTTAGAATGGTAAAAAATGTTGTGTCAGGTTCTATTCTTGAGTAGGTAAAGAACTGAGAAAGGTAATATGTTGAGTCAGGTTCTATTCTTGTGTAGGTATTATTTTATCCTTTACGTAGGGTAAGGAAAAAATAACAACTCCGGCTGAATTGGGTTCGATTTAAATGAATGAGCTCCGCAGACTCTTTCATGGCTCTTGAATTAATCCCACGCCCACCGATCAAAAGACAGCACTCTTAAGGACTTTTCTACGTTTACGTTCAGGACAATGTGTTAAATAAAAGCTTAATTTTACTACCCGTAGGTATGTATGTAGATAAAATATTCAAAAAAACAACGAGAAATGTTCCTTTGAGACTGTGAAGTGTGAATCATTATTTATTTCCTTACGTGACGCTCTGAACAACTTCATCTTTGTCCCATCTGAGACACACATTAATCTTCTTGTGTATAAGTCATAAGTCATTTATTCATTTGTTTAACATAGGTGTTCCATAATCTTCTTATTTAAATATAACTAGTCTTCTATCTTCTATCTATCTACATAAACTACTCAAAAGAAAATAGGGCCCACTAATATTTTTGCTGTTGTTTAAAACTATGAATGATGTGTTTTTTTATGGATAGATGTGTTTGGAGTAGGTATTTAAAAATTGTTTAAACCTATCCAGGCAGTGGTAAAATGTGTTTATTTTGATCGATTTACACAAACAAATCACTTTTTAGGGAAATAAACTTAAATTAACTTGAAAAATAATCTTAGTCTGTCGCCCATTTCCTGTAACCATTTGATGAAAAATGTTCTGGTTAGTAGCGAGGGGGGCCTTCTCTGCTCTGTATGCCTCTTTCTGAGCTAATCTGGTACACTTCAATAAGATGGGTAACATTTTGTTACGGAATTCGTTCCCAACCGAGTTTTAGCGCATTAATGAGCTCCTGTTGACTGTTAACATGGCTCTAGTTTTCGTTAAGGCCTCTTTTCAATTGATCCCATAAATGTTCAATGGGGTTGAGATCGGGACTCATATCTGGCCATGGCAAAACCGTGATATCGGCCTCTGAAAGTGCTTTTTGTGTGGCACGGGCCGTATGTTCGCGAGCATTTTCATGCATAAAAAACAAAGTCAGCGACCACTCTTTGTGAAAATGGGATGATATAAGGTTGGATTACCCGCTCATCGTAACTGGCGGCGGTTACAGTACCCTCATCCAGAATTACTAGCTCTGTCTTGCCTACAAAGCTTATTCCTGCCCATACCATAACACTTGGGTCCCCAAAACGGTCTGTTCCGTGGATTCTGTAAAACGTTCACATTTTTTTTTTCACACGTGGACTCTTTTATCATCACTGGAAAACTTGACCTTACATTCATCTCTGAAGGATAGCCCTCCAGTTATCCATTGCCCAGTTCAAATGCTCGCGAGCGTATCTTTATCGCTCTGCACGATTGGCTCTTGTCGGTTTGAGTCGGACAGCTCGCACTCAGGAACGTTCACCATCTTCGTGGAGACGATTACGAATGGTTTGATCACTGACTCTAGTACCAGTTGATTGCCGCAGCCAGATTTGTAAGGCCCGGGCGGTTACAGTACGCTCTCGTCGTACAGTTAACCTGATATACCGGTCTATCTAGGAAGTTGTAGCTCAAATTATTCCTGATTCAAGCCTCTTAGTTACACTCCCGATCTCCTGGAAGTCTTCCCACACGTTTCGAATAGCTTGTCGCGACGCACCGAGAAGTATTGCTACAGATCTCTGAGAGCCTCTCTCCTGAAGCATAGCAACAGCTCTTGCTGCGCTTTCCATGTCCATATGACGACGAAAACCAGGCATAGTAATCATGATTAATACCGAAATAAAAAAAAGCTGTGATGTCAACGCTTAGAATTGGACTGAGAACACAATTCACAGAGTTTTTGCAACTAGTGTTTTTTTCAAGCACTTCACACTTTTTCTGTCTACCCACTTGAATTCAACGCTAGAATTGAAGCTCGAAACATTGTTAAGGATCCATAAACATGTTAAGAATAAAGTTTTGTGGTTTACTTCACAAATGCTCACCTAATTATTGATTCTTAGACAAAATTCTAAATTAACTTAGGGTGGGCCCTATTTTGTTTTGAGTAGTTTATATATAAAATTCTCGTGTCACAGTGTTAGTTGCCATACTCCTTCGAAACGGCTTGATCGATTTTTATGGAATTTTATATGTCTCGGTAGCTATCCTCTTTCCAGACATATCATCTTTCAGACAGTTTATCCATCGTTTCTGTGGTCTTCCTCTACTCTTATAGCCATCCACATTAGATCAGAGAATCGTTCGTAATAAATTTTTCATACCCCTAAGTGATAAGGGTGGTCCACCCCAAACATAAATATGGCAAAACAACGTTTGCCGAGTCAACTAGTAATGGTATATAAAGATAAAAAAGAGTTCGTTACGTAAAGTAATTTAGTAATTATTGAATTAAATAAGCCTGAACAATAAAAACACTATTATAAAAAACCGACCAAGTGCATGTCGGACCACGCACAATGTAGGGTTCCGTAGTTGGGATGAATTTCTCCCAAGAACAAACTTAACTTTGTAGTTGAAAAAAAAAATCTTTCATACGGAATGTATGGGAGAACATGTTTTTACAACCGCAAATCTAAGTTGGTCGATTATTACTCGTTAACTTGTAAAGCCTCCTCAGCTGTGATAGTTTTCCTTTTAAATTCGTTATACTGCCGTGAATTTTTTCACATATCTAAAACCAACCATTTAGCTGGCAGGGGGGGGACACACTTGACTCTAACAAAATTGTGCACTTTAAAGCTTAATATTTCGCAAACGGATCGCTGAATTCAAAAATAGTTGTAACATACTCACAATGTTTTTAAAAGACCTTTTCAAGGATACCCCACACCAAGGGATAGAAAAATAAAAAATAAATCATCCCCACTTTACGTGTAGGGGAGGTACCCTAAAAAAAATATGTTTCATTATTTTATTTTACCACTTTGTCGCAATGATTAATATGTATATCCTTGCCAAATTACATCTTTCTAGTACTAACAGTCTTGGAGCTAGACCGCGGACAGACAGACAGACGGACATGACGAAACTATAAGGGTTCCTTGTTTACTACGGAACCCTAAAAATCACAAATAATACAAATTAATTAATAATAAATAGCAATAGAAATCAATCAATCAGCGCTCTTGCCAATAAAAGGCGAGTTTTCAATGATACTATAATTATTAATCCTAGAATTTTCCCTATCTAGACTTTTACATACAGACGGGGCTGTCAGCCATCAGAGCTGACTGTGTACCCTTTTTCCTATTTTCAATATGGATAATTGTTTATCTCTTCGTAGTGGAGGTCGGTTGCCAAAGCCATCCAGATAAAACTCTACAGTATTGTATAGATAAGATCCCTATTTTTACCCGACTACGGCGAAGCAAAAAGGAGGGTTATGATTGTGATCGGTATGTATGTATTAGTGATGTGCCGGATCACGGATATCCGGCACATCACTAGTATGTATGTGTTTATATATGTTCATCTGTTCATAACTTCTAAAATACCGATCATAATTTGACAAATGAGGTATCATTGGAAGCGTCTTGATCGTCCGCTGGTTATAGGCTATGTGACGTCACTTTAAATGCAATATGGCGCCCTCTAGAGGACATAAAGTCATGAACTAAAAAAACATTTTTTAATTGTGCCATGTTGGGTATCAAATGAAATTTTTGACGAGCAGATTACAAATATGTGTATATATATCATATTGTCTAAGTAAATAAAAATGTTTAAACTATTAGAAACAAGCAAAAGTGAGACTGTACTACGTACGGCGCGGCTGTTAAATTAAAACCTATTTTACAATAAAACCCAACCAAAAAAAGTTAAAGCTGCTCTGCAAATACTTTATCACGAAATTATAACCCCAAAACAATTTAAATAAAAAGTAAATCCAAAAACTAAAACCCGACTACTTTTTAGAGCGTGATTTTTCAGTTGTCGGGTTTTAGTTTTTGAACTTACTTTTTATGTATAATGTGATCTTCAACTTTATAACAACATCAAACATTAGAGCCTCACAAGTTCTCAGGTAAATCTAAAAAGACACAAACTGCAGACTCACTGCCGACACCGTGGTAATCCATTCCTGTCATGTCATATATCATACTAGCAGGAACAGTATTTAACAGCTGCGTCAGCATATTACGTAATATTTACCCCTGTTTTAGTACATTGATGTTTACTTCGGGACGGTGTCGTTTTGCCTTTATACTCTTCAGGGTATAAAGTAAAAGAAAAATAAAGTACTGAAGGCTTTTTGTTAGGCTACGCACGTTTTAAAAAATTGTCGTTGGTCTTGGTTGGTTGGTCGCGTGCGTGCGGAGCGTGCGTAACGTGCGACCCGTGGATCTGTTTCATATTTTTAACAAAAAAACTATTTAACCGACTTCCAAAAAGGAGGAGGTTATATGTTAGTAGCGTTTTATTTTTTTGTCCGCTGATTTCTGATAGTTTTTGTTAGCTTCAATAATAGGTACATATTTTTTCCCACTTAGGATGATATGATAAGTTCCTGTCACTGGTAGCAGGTAGTGGTATTCGAATTAGTGTGGAGTAGGTACCACAACTAAAAAGTGAAAAATAAAAACTTTTTACCAAAAAAAACAACCGACTTCAAAAAAAACACTACAAAGTGAAAAATAACTTTAATTTCGGAAGTCAAAAAAACGAAAATTCAAAACCATAAACACCGACTTCCGAAATTAATTTTTTTTCAGTTTGTAGTGTTTTTTTTGGAAGTCGGTTGTTTTTTTTTACTAACCTTATCGCTGCCTATATTCATTACGTACCTAGATCCTGGTTTTAAATTGATTTTTATACAAAGTATTCCTCACTCAAACTCGTTAAAATAAAATTGGAGTTAGGTACCTATATCCTAGACAGCCTTTTTTTGGTTGGGAAATTATCAAATAACTTCTCCCGCTCTAGGTGGAGCGGGAGGGCGTGTCAGACTCTTACTGACTAAAACCCACCCGTATTCCTTCGGTTGCCCTGTTCCTTACCCGGGCCTGGTCCTTATCGGACGGCGAGCTACCCATTGCTCACCGTCTGCAAGCCCGCGCCTGCGGTGGCCGGAAATCGGCTTGCGATTCCCGCCCAGGGCGTCTCCTCCTGCGGCGGTTAAGGGCGTGAGGGCGCGAAATTTGCCTCTCCCTCACGCGTTCCGCCTCCTCCATCCTAGACAGCCTACTGTCCGTTTACATTAACACTAGAAAACAATTAAATGAACGACTAAATTTTATTGCCCTGTTTGATTTTCAATTTACGGCGCTGAGCCGAGATATGAAAATTCAACAGTGCGCTTTTATTTGAGTCACCTAATGCTAGTGAAAACTGGAATAAATATCTTTTGTGTGGCTACACATCCAAGGAAGCTGATCGGATAAGTGCTGGTAGGGGAATGATATCCAGATATCAAAATACAGAAGCTCAATGATTGACACGAGTAGGACTAACGTTTCAAAATTTCAAAAGTCCTAAAAAAAAGCGAGACATTTGTGAAAAAGTCCGGACATTTTACTTTAAAATTTTGATTAATTTAAGGTTTTTAATTTTCAATTCAATTCAATTCAATATATTTTATTAACATAAACCTACATGGGCACTTATGAAACGTCAGAAGCTGCACGGTTCCAATTGGTCATTGGAAACTCCAAAAGTAATCCCCATAAGTAGACACGAGTGACCGTCCAAAATATGACTGAGTCTATACCCAGCAGCATCAAAAGAATAGGAATGTCGTCAAAACGAATTCAGTGGTAAAACCTAGACCAGAAAAATACAAGAATCAATATGGAGTGATATCAATGTTCCTCCGTACACAATTGTAAGTCATATTATTTGCGCAACCCCGTTGCAAATATACTCTTACAGCGACATACTGTGTTGTGTGTAACTTGCTTTACAGGCGGGCCCTATCAGAATACCAGCGCTGCGTCATTTATTTATTTTTTCTTAAATGTCGCAGCATATGCTGAGATAGGAGCCTTTTAGCCTCGTACAGGACTTTCTGCTTATATTTTAATTGTTTTTTATTTTTTATTAATGTTTTAATGAGTGTGTTTCAGTTTAATTTGTGATTTCCTGTGCGAGTCTCATAAATACTTTTTCTTTCTTTCTTTCTTTATTTATAGGATCCCGTTTCTAGAAAGTAAATATGTAATGCTTACGTTGTTTAACAATGTGGAGAATGTATCTATGATAATGCTTTCCATTCCTATATTTGTCAAGAAGTAAGTAGTGTAATTGAATCCGCACATTCTGTTTAAATGAATAATAAAAATTATCTTGGTTGACTGATAGAGAATGCCTAAGGCATTAAGTCCGCCTTTGTAACTTTTTTGAGTGCGAAAAGTTTAAATAAATAAATCATCATAATTTTTTTAATCTCCATAAGTAATAAAATGTCTGTGGAACTAAACGGCTTTTTGTAATGCAAAATATTCATCTAAATGAGCATTTTGCATATACAAGAGCACAACAGCTGAACGTTGGAGGTTAGCGTTGTCCAAGTTTCAACCAATTTGTATAGTTTAAGTAGCTTATGCCCGGGGGAGAAAACGAGCATTAGTCTAATCGGGTTGGCGCAGGCTTCGCCTTGGGCCTATAACTAAGGCCCAAGGGCGATAAAATGTTTATGTTTAAATTAAGCGTTAACATATTAAATTAAATTCATACTATAACAACTTAATCGCATTAGAAACTTAATTCTTGCGAAAGCAAGGTCTCTAATGTAATAGTTAAACCCTCGTGCAGACTGGCGCGACACCGGTAATTGTACAATCGTGAAGTTTTTAAAAAAATTGTTTAGTTCGAGTCGCGTCGCGCCAGTCTGCACGAAGCTTTATTCTGATATTATGATTTTATTTAAATGTGCCTGAATTTCTACTGTTCGGGAGGGTGAACGCCCTAGAGGAACATATACCGACCATAAAGGTAATAAGATCACGTGTATCTTTAGAGGGACAATTCCCGCATTCCTAAGAACGTTTGCAAACTAATCTATGTCTCAATCTTTTAAAAATACCTCAAATTTTCGCTAATTTACCTACTATTTTGAAAAGTTTTTGACATTGATTGTCGCTGAGATGAGATTGCGACTATATTTTGAATGATTTTAATTACGGGAATTGGACTTCTGCTGTATGAACGTGGAAGAAGCAAAAGGAGAATGAAGGAATCTATAGTTTCTGTCTACCCCAAGGGCAAAGGCATGTGTGTTTATTAATGTTCGCTACCTACTATTATTGTTTCCAACATAACTGACGGCGCATTACTAGCACCGTCTGTTGAGAGATACGTTGGAACCAGATTTGACAGCTGTCAGTCTGGCGGAGCGTCGATGGTCAGCGCGGCCATGTTGAATGTCACTTGTTATCGAACATCAACGGCGAGTGCATCACATATCCGACGAATCGCTTTTGTTCCGAGTAATCGTGTCCCTTTTTGTTTAAAAACTAATTAAAACCGATTGATTAAGATTTCCTAATTACTAGTAAAAAGATTTTAATGAAATTCTGTAAGGAAGATATTTTGTGCGATTAAATAACTTTTGAAAGTGACTCGGGTGATTCTTTGTTGGTTCCTACCCACATTACCGCTTATTGAAGACGTGACCGACTCTGATGATAACGGGCATCTGCCCATATATCTATGATTCGCCCGTAAACATTCACAATTGAACAATTTTGATAAAGAAACACGGAAGTAACACTCAATAGTCCATTCGAAACTATTCTAATATTCGGTTTTCAATATCCGTGGAGTTGTTTGTTTAATAAATTGTTTATTAACATCAACATAACTTGCGTTGCGAAAGCAAAAACAATTTTACTATTATTGACCTTAAAACCAAACTTTCTAAAAATAAATAAAGCCCGTCTTCTGCAAAACAATCATAGTTCCCGTCTTGGCATTAGAGTTTAGTTCAAACGCAGTACTTCACTAAGTAAAGACCGATGACCTTGTGAAGGCCGCAGGAATGTGCTGGATGCGGGAAGCGCAGAATCGGTCGAAGTGGCGCTGCTTGGGAGACGCCTATGTTCAGTAGACGTCTTTTGGCTGAAGTGATGATGATGATGACTTTACAAGGTTAACAATGTTTTGATCTTTGCTGCTGCAAATATACTGAAACTGTTATATTAGAACTGCTCAAAATATAGGTACTGAAAGTGTGACATGACATATACAAGGAACTTTATTGGTTTCATACCATTTAAATGCCGCGAATTTTCTCTCGTTCATTTTGTAAATCGTGAAATTTTTGAGGAAACATTCGCGACAGGACGACTACATAAGTGGGTAGGCAGGTACCTAATTTTTTGCGCAACTAATTGCGTGTTTCAGAGAATTTCGGTACTCGCTTTTATAATGAAAGGTTTTAGGTACTGTGGATGGCTGTCAGCCGTTGTAAACTCTGATACTGTCAATCAAATTGAAATCATTGTAGGATGGACACTTTTACGGATTAAATTTTCATTGGACGTGTTGCGACGAGGAAAAAACAAATAAAATTATAAACATTTACTTTACAGAACTGAAAAATGTACCTACCAAGGACAATGAACATAATTAACTTTCAAGAATTAAGACAGTTTGTTATAACCTTTTTTGCATAAGATAATTTAAAAAGGTTTAGAAGGCAAGACATTAAAGGAATTAAGAAATGTTTTCCATGAAAATTGAATCATAATCTACTTATGGTATGGTGCTTGCAAAGGCCTTGAGGATGATTTAAAAAGACAAAACCATTTGATAGGACTTAGAAACTTGAACAAATTGCTCTTATTACAAGTATATTTAGCGCATAACTGTTAGCTGCAGCCCATAGGTTACATTTGCGCCCAGTTACCTACTGGCAATGGGCGATTTGTTACATGGAAGTTAAAAATATCTGGCGAAATAGAGATAAGTGTTATAGACACCTCTACCTACCTCTTTGAAGAAAACAGGTGTGATGTTATATTATAGAGTAAAAATACAAAAAATTCAAAAGTCATTTATTCAAACTAGGCTGAGAATCAGCACTTTTCGAACATCAAAATGACATAAGACAGTCCCCCAAAAACACACACCCTACATAGTAAATTACCACAAGTGCCACAGTTTGTACCGGTCACAAAACGGCAGACCGTCAATGTATGAAACGATAAAAACACTACGCTATAGAAACTAGGAACTAATTTATATGCGATTGCACATAACGCTGACTGCACCCAGTCGTCGGTTGTAGGTAGTCTAGAATAACAAGACGTTGGAAAATTGAAAGTGTATCGTATAATATGTATTTAAATTAGTCTCCTCAGTCTTGAGATGGTGTGTTAGGAGTTGCTGCTAAGAAATTCCTGATAAAAATACTTTGCAACGATTGTAAAAAAGACCAGCTCAACATAATATAACAGTGGTATCTCAGTGGTAACGGTCGTGACTTACGAGTTGTTGGTCATAGGCTCGAACCCAGACAGGCGCTTTCATCATCATTTCAGCCGAAAGACGTCCACTGCTGGACATAGGCCTCCCCCAAGCACCGCCACTTCAACTGATTCTGTACTTCCCGCGGCGGTTTACTTTGCGTGAATAATTTCATCACCACTGCTCTCGATACGGTGAAGGAAAACATCGTGACGAAACCTGCACTTTAGCACCAAAAATTCTAAGACATGCGAAATCTACCAACCAGGACTGGGCCCGCGTGGTGGATTACGGCCAACTCAGCCACTGCTGGGACACATGCTCTCACTGAGAGGCCTGTGTCCCAGCAGTGGCTGAGTATATAAAAGGTACAGTTTCAGTATAAATAGCAGTTTTATCAATTAAAACATGAAGATCGAATAAACTCTTTTGTATGTTACTTTTATGATAAAGATACATTTGATATCCTATAGTAAGTACGGTACAATTAAATGTACAACCTTTTTAACAAACACATCAAGCCCTTAAGTGCAAACTGATCGTTCAATAAGACCCGTTAATTACTACCGTAAACCTTTGGTAATTAAGAGCTCAGTAGAAACATCGATGAACCTGAAGATTGAGTAATTAAAATAATCCAACTCGAAGCTTTCAACCCGAAATCTGCCGAAATGTAACACTTACTTCGGTGGATTGATTGATTATAAACTTTTGTTTTTGAAGTGAACAATACAATTCCGTACAAAATAAGTACTTATACTTACAGGTTTTAGCATTTTCAATTAAATTATTTACCAAACATCACGCCTGTATTCCCTGAAGGGTAGTGCAGAGGTAAACCTAAAAGGCTAAGCGTATGCTGAGACGCAGGTGACGCAGGTCCACGCAGCGCAGGACAGAGCAGATTTTGTAACGCATGAACATACTGACAGCTGCGTACGCTGCGGCGCAGGCACGCGCGACGCACACATTTGACTGACCTGCTCTGCGTCTCGTTGTAGAGCATTCTTCCATAGGTCCATTAATCTCAAGAAACTGTAAGCATTTACATAGCACTTTACACTTTTTATTTGATTTTTATTTGAATTTTTTATATGCTGTTAATTATATTGTGTGCTTTATGGTCTCTGCTAACTAAATGTAATTTCATTTTCTTTCTTTCTTTCATTTGCTTTCGTTAGATCGATATCATTTTAACCAGGGTAGGAAGTTCCATGGGATCCAGAAACTAAACCAGGCGCTTAGGACAGTAAATTATTGTCAAGTAGGGTTCATAAATTTAGCCAAACACGGGTCCACAATATCTATAATGGGACGGAACGTCCATTATTTAGACGCCCTTGATAAATTCCCGAAACCTGGAACTACCAATTTGCTGTGTCGTTAATTAAAATAAGAATCAACACACACACAGACACGTCAATACGGTTATAACCCCAAAACGATGTGGTTATAACTTTGCTTGAACTTCTTTAACATAATACTTCGTACTATATTTTTTCTTACAAAAGTTGTTTAGAAGCGGTTGAGCACTTGATAAACTGTTTTCCAAGTTTCCTGCAGTGCCGCGTGAGCGAGGCCAAGCTAAGCTCCGCTCCGCTTTTTACAGCCAAATAAACGAATGTACGAATGTATTTTTTTTAATGTGAAACAATTCATCTGTGTCATGTCCTTCAAAGCTAAGCGAGTGTAGCAATAAGCAAGTCAAATGTGTGATGATACTGATGATGCAATGATAAGTAGATCTAGTGCAATGGTCTTCAACAGGTGAACCGCCAAATATTGTTAAATAACTTACCTACTATTCAATTAATAATATTTGTGTATAACCAACACATAGAATCTAATTTGATTAGTTAGTTTAGCTTTATTAAGTAGACACAGCTGCAGTTGCTATGCTGTGCTGTGTGGTGCAAGAGAGAGCGTTTGAGTGCGGGGGTGTGGGTGCAAATATGTATAAAACTGCTTATAATAATCCCCTTGTACTTATATTATTTAAAATAAAAAAAACAACTAGAAAAGATTATGAGTTTTTTTTCCTGGGCCTCGACAAAAAAATTCAGTTGTATTCGGACCGCACTTAAAATTACTTGTCGACCCATGGTCTAGTGCAATTGCACAACTGTTTCGTCTACTTGGCTCTGCTCCTCCATATCGCATAATATGTAAAATATTCTATCGCTCGCATTTTCGCTTCGGTGTGAACAAAATTAACCTCGCTTCGTTGAACATTTTTACACTACAGCTGCACTGTGTAAGTGTGCAAGTATCTACCTATTGGAAAATGAAGCAGAATTTTTTTTCGCTCGCTCTTTGCCAAGTGCAAGAAAATAAGTATTTAGAAGGTGTTAAGTCTTTCAAATATCGTCTTACTTACGGCTTACTTCATATAAATATTTTATAATTGACCGAGCGAGCGAAGCGTCTCTGCTTCAAATCTGGCAAAATTTGCTTTCGTGTGTCAGTTTGTACGTACTCCTCTACAGGTCGTATTTTACAACCGATCTAGATGAAATTTGGTGTACAGGTTTTACGTTTTTTTTTTGTAATTTTTTGACTTTCTACTAAAGCTGCTTTTTTACCAGTGGTAGACGCTTCCCCTGTCCTTACCTCGTCTATTAATAGTGCTACACTCCAAGTCTCATACATGTTTATCTAGTTTTCGTATAATTTGTGATCGACGCAAAAGTAAACAAACACAACAATGGCGGTTTATAAAGACGTATAACTGTGCTGCCATCTGCTATGAGCTTTCAGTTTTTAACCTCATTTCTATGAAATACCTTCTGTTGTACCATGAAGGTTATAATGCACTATGTTCTAGGAGTAGAGTCTTCTTTAGTTGTTACCTAGCAACTGTTATGTTCTGTTCTGTCATCCTTGTGTTTTTCATCAGATGAAGTTATTTTTATATATAGTAAAATGTAAATAACTTTATTAAACCACTGTGTTACAATGATATTCTATTTTCATTGAAAGCAAGCTCAGCCAACACCTTCCGTAGCTAGCGACACGTCGTTGGCAGCTACGGGCGAGTGACAGGCAACACGTGTAGCCCGACCGCAGACCAGTAGTGCCGCCAACGCTCGAGCGATAGTCACGTTTTTCTATCTTCTATCTACCGACTGGAATACGGGCAGTTGCCGCCTGCGATCGGGTTCAGAATAAAATTATGAATACAAGCGACATGACACCGCGACGCGTTGACGCGACATGACACGGACGTCGGGTATGGAATGGTACCTTTACGGAGACGCGGGCGGCGCGTGCAGCGGCCCGCACAAACACAAACATATGGCAATTTACGATGTTGTTTATGAAGACGCGGGACGTGGCGCGGCGCGTGGTGCGGGGCGTGAAAAGTACCGGTGCCCGCCGCTGCGCCCGCGGCGGATCCTCTAGCGTGTAGCGTTGCACATACGGCGACCCACGCGGCGGGCATCGGGAGCGGAGAGTGGGAGCTGATATTCAAGCGATTTCCAAACAAGACTGGCAGAAGGTTCCGCTGCGGGCGCTGCTTCGGGCGCAGTGGCGGGTATTGCCGATGTTCGTATTGGTGCATACGACGCCGCGGACCCCGCCGCGGTTGTCGCTACGTTTTACCATGAACGGAGAATTGCAGGAATAGATATCCGCAACGCTGCGTGCGACGCGGCGTGCGACGCGGCCATGCCATCCGCGGGCTCCGCCTGCATTTCAAGCAAACGCGTGTAAAAACACCCAATGTGTTATGTATTGCCCGTTCAAAAAAGTTTCGAACTACTTTAGAAAGGACCCGTATCTACGTTGACGGATTTAAAGAGTAGGCACTACCTACCTTGATACCTACTGAAAGATTTATTAGGTGTAGAGTTTTCACCTACGGAACAGTGACTAGAACTTGGCGGTCTGGAGAGGTGACATGTTCGAGAACCTAGTTCCCACTTGGGCTGTCACAATCCATAAGGTCTTGACACTTTCCAGGGTGGTAGTCGACATTGGTACAAGAGAACTTGCGGCAGAGTGCTTTTATGTTGCCTTATCTCGCTCACGAAAAATGGCGGATCATATTTTAGCCTACTTTATATTATGTTGTTTTCGAGAAGCCTCACATTTTTGTAATGTTAAGATTTAGTACTTAAAACAAATATTTGCACTTATTGTATGTTTCTTTTTCAAAAATAAACTCTGTTAATCGCGTGGGGTCTGTGTGGTTCCCAGAGTTTATTAACAGTGTAATTATTTTAGCGCGACTAGCTAAAGGTTAATCGTTGCAAAATAGTAGTTTATGAAACTGTTGCATAATGAGGGGTATTAAAATACACTCCCCTAGAAAGTGGTAGTCGACATTGATAGAAGAGAACTTGCGGCAGGGTGCTTTTACGTTGCCTTATCTCGCTCACGAAAAATGGCGGATCATATTTTAGCCAATATTATATTGTATTTTACATTATGTTGTTTTCTAGAAGCCTTATATTTTTGTAATGTTAAGATTTTGTACTTATTTTATGTTTCTTTTTCAAAAATAAACTCTGGGAACCACACGGACCCAACGCGACTAACAGTGTAATTATTTTGGCGCGACTAGCTAAAGGTTAATCGTTGCAAAATAGTAGTTTATGAAACTGCTGCATAATGAGGGGTCAACAAACACTCCATGTTTTAATACCTAGTTATGTGCAGTTTCATAAACTATCTACTCTCATACATTAGGATTGAAGCTACTAAATAAAAGATCAGAGTTCAAGGGCAAGAATAAAAAATTCCCACGAAATTCAGTGCAACAAAACGTATGAATGTCGCCTGCACCAGCACATCAACGCGGGTGCTGCTGTCCCCCGCTTAAACGTTCCATTACAAAAGTTGATAGAAACACCTTGGTGGTGTTAACTTCTTGGATGTGCCCTATACCGTAATAGAAAAAAAATATGTTTTTATCACATCTATTCAAAAAGAGCTAATTCGTTCTTCGTAAACAGGGACTAAAATAGCTTTTTAATCCCTAGGGATTAAAAGTGATTTGAATTTGGAATGTGGATATTGTTAGTAAAAGTTCCAATTACCAAAGAGATCAAACACGAACATTGTATGAACAAGTAAGGGCGAGGCCCCATTAGTGCGTTGCGCTGCGTTGCGTCGCGTCTTCGCAACAGAACAACGCATTGTATGCCACACCAATGCATTGTAACAACGCATTGTATGACGACGCAACGCAGCGCAACGCACTAATGGGGCCTCGCTCTAACAGGCTGGCAAGAGAAAGTGTGAATTTGGTCAAAATGAAAATCCAAGATGGCGGCTTAGAAAATTTTCAAATTTTTTGTCTTTGGTGTCGTTTTCTTAGTTTTCGAGGGTGCTAAAGCCGATAGTGAGGTCAATATGTAAATCCAAGATGGTGGCTCTGAAGATTTTCAAATTTATCATCATGGGTAGGTATCGTTTTCACGGTTTTCAAGGGTGCTAAAGCCGATGGTGAGGTCAAAATGAAAATCCAAGATGGCGGATGCAAAAATTTTAAAATTTTTCGTCATGGGTATCGTTTTCATGATTTTTAAGGGTGCTAAAGCCGATGGTGAGGTCAAAATGAAAATCCATGATGGCGGCGGCAAAAAATTTCAAATTTTTCGTCATGGGTATCGCTTTCATGGTTTTTAGGGGTGCTAAAGCCGATGGTGAGGTCAAAATAAAAATCCAAGATGGCGGATGATCAATAGCAAAGGCACCTTGGTTTGCTAGGAACGACGAAATCCACGACTTTCTACAAATGCCATCAGTAAACTCTGAAATTGAGCGGTACAAAAGACAACATAAGGCACGCCTGACCTTGCATCCAAACCCACTAGTTGCTGAACTGTTAAACCCGACAGCGGTGGTAAAAAGGCTGAAGAGGAACCACCTTCTATAAGTGGGAGGCGCAGCACTGGCTGCTCCACCACAACGCCACTTGTCATGCAACGAATTCGCTTATGGTCTGACGACCGATTGCAAATTGAAACAAAGAAAAGAAAAAAAAAAAAAAAAAAAAAAAAAAAAGATGGCGGATGCAAAAAAATTCAAATTTTTCGTCATGGGTGTCGTTTTCATGGTTTTTAAGGGTGCTAAAGCCGATAGTGAGGTCAAAATGAAAATCCAAGATGGTGGCGGCGAAAAATTTAAAATTTTTTGTCATGGGTATCGTTTTCATGGTTTTTAAGGGTGCTAAAGCCGATGCTGAGGTCAAAATGAAAATCCAAGATGGCAGCTAAGAAAATTTTCAAGTTTTTCGTCATGGGTGTCGTTTTCATAGTTTTCGAGGGTGCTAAAACCGATAGTGAGGTCAAAATGTAAATCCAAGATGGCAGCTGCGAATAATTTAAAAAATTTCATCATGGGTATCGTTTTCATAGTTTTCGAAGGTGCTTAAGTCTATAGTGAGGTCACAATGTAAATCCACGATGGTGGCAGTGATTTTTTTAAAATTTTACTTGCGAAGGCACTTTGTTCCTGACGGGGGTGATAAAAGTAGAGTGTTCACCTCGGGAGCAACACTATTTTAAGCTCGAGTGGCGTACTTTGAATCCCTCGTTGCGCTCTGGATTCAAAGAAACACTCTCGCCTTAAAAATAGTTCTTTGCTCCCTTGGTAAACAATCTACTATTTATTAAGCATTATTTTGTTAGAGAAAAGTGTGATGAAAATATGATTATACTAGCTTCTGCCTGCGACTTCGTCCGCGTGGAACAGTTACTTTGGGCGAACGCTAACTTTAACCCTCGACTTCGTTTACGTAAAAGGTAAAAATATTTTTTTTTTAAAAATACCTAAGTTAAGGAGCTATTTTAGGTACCTACATCACGCTTTTATCAGTATCTAAGAGTGGAACTTTAAAACGTTAGGTAGTAAAAGTACTCTCAAAAAACTCAAAACTAATGTTATTTTAAATATATTTTTAGTTTTGTTTTCTTCCGGCAGAAGTAGATATTGATTTTCACCAGAACCAGATCTCGAAAGGGCAACATACAGTTGCCCGTGCGAAAGACACGCTTGGCGTAAATCTATTCCTACGTGCTTAAATGTTTGTCCCTGGGCCTTATCAATTGTTACCGCAAACGATACCTTCATCGGAAATCGCACGCAGTACTTGATCGTTATTTTACTGCGATGTTATTTTAAAACTGATATTGATTGAAATCGAATGATGTATAGGGCAATTTTGTTTTAAATTAAATACTTGTGATGAATAACGTATTTATTTGGACAAAGATTAATATCATGTTTATAAAAATACCTTCGCAAGTAATGCGTTATTTTAGAACAAATTTTAATTTGGTTAGCATAAAAAATGTTACAGTGAGCCAACCTTAAAAGACAGACATATGCTGTCGCAGACTTTTTTTTAGAACTTTTAAAGGGGAACAATTATGTAATACATGATTTTTGCGAAACTTTAACCGTTTACGCAGCGCGCGCAGCGGAAGCTCTCAAAAGGAAAAAAAAAACCCTTCAAACATTCTTCATTGGTGCTCCGCTCCTATTGGTCTTAGCGTGATGATATTTAGCCTTCCTCGATAAATGGGCTATCTAATACTGAAAGAATTGCTAATCAAATCGGACCTGCAGTTCCTGAGATTAGCGCGTTCAAGCAAACAAGCAAACTCTTCAGCTTTATAATATTAGTATAGATTTTTAAATTTCGGTAAGTATTGTGTTTATAAAGTATATCAATATAAACTCGTTTTGAAGTTTATAATAATTCGAATACTTATTACGCTATGAGAGTAGATAAAAGTTCATTATTAATTAGCGACCGTAACACTACTGTGTTACGGTCGCTATTTTGAATCCCGAACGTAACTAAGAATTCTAGGGCTCCCGAGAGCAGCGAGGGTGCTTTGAGTTAACTCCTGAGCGAAGTGAGGGATTAAAGGAAATCCTGAGGGCAGCGAGAGGTTCAAGCTCGCCAAGATGAAGACACCTTTATCCTCGAGGAGAATACTCTTCCTTTTGCACCTACTGCGAGGTAATAGCTTCCAATTTGAATCTCGAATAAGTAGTTTAGTACCTGGGCAACCGGACTCTGCTCTGGTGAAAATAGAGAATGCTCATTTAATAGTATAGGATAGTACCTACTAATTCCATGCTGCCATGATCATTATTCTACTGTCAATAATGTCATGTCATTATTCATTATCTTGTTCTAAACTTTGGGAGACCGAGCTCTGCTCGGGTGAAAATACGGAGAAAACTAATTTTCCCAGATATGAGACCTAGCTAGATCGATTTTTTGCCCCCGTAAACCCCTATATTGTAACTTTCATCGAGATCGTTACAGCCGATTTCGAGAACGTTAGTACAAATATTGCTTGTTTAATAGTTTAATCTTTAATTAACTGGGGAATACCTAGTTTTGCGCAGTTTCATACACTATTTTATGTAAACTCATGCATTTTCATCAAAAACACAATAAAAATGTAATATCGTAAATATGACACCCAAATTCAACAGTCTAATGGTAGCCACACACAACGATTTGCTTGCGTGCAAATTCCTAGGCTCCTCTAAATTTCACACCTCTGACTTTTCGGATTCATGTGCTATTTGTATACGAATTTTTTTGTTGAGTTTCTAAATTCAACTTTATGCACCAGCGGGTCATAATGAAATTCAGTACAATATTATTGCCCGGCTAGAGCCTGGGTCTTGTGATTTGCTTTAGGTTAGGTTTGCACGATTTATAATTTGACTTATGCGAGTAGGTGGTGTGAAAACAACATTAATTAATTTTAATTCAGTCTAAATTTAATTAAATATGATTCTGAAACAAACACTTAATTAAACAAAATCTTCAAAGTGCTTTGAATATCATTAAAACGTCTTAATAATTTCGTAATATTGTCATTTTGGTACTTATTCAAAGAACTTTTATACTGAGATTACCCCCTTTTGTTAAGGGTTTAATTAGTCTGCTTATAAAAAAGATAACAAGTGAGCTTTACATCAAAGTAACATTGTGCTAGCCTCACTACTCTGTACTAGGTATCTATGCTATTGTTGGCATATGTTGCACTCTACCTACCGCACATAATCCTCTATCAAGTTACGCCTTAACACCCGGGCACAGTATAAATAAGTAACAATATTAAATCATCATAGAAAACGGGCGAAACGACGCGCTTCGAAATCTCAGTGTATATTTCATCAGTACGCAACAGTATCAAGTGCGTGGCAGTTACACATGGACGTGAAAGGTTTATCTACTGAGCTGCCGTTGCTAATTATTTCAAGGTACATAATACTATGACTTTATTATACTGTGAGGGTGGGTTACCGTCTTGTTGCATTGAACAAAACTCAATATTATGCGGTACATGCAATAGAATTACCAACGCATAGTGCAGATTTTTTTTTCATGAATCGGATATGATTTTCATTGGGTTAAGTTGTTTAATATGACGGGTAGAAGAAAGCGCCAAGCTAGCCCGCGAAATTTCCCTGTTGATCTCATCTTTAAGTTGATTATATCACTACATTGGCTCATCACCACACCAAGCCCTCGTGCAGGCACCGCCTCACTTTGAACTAGGGACGCCAACTTTTTTATACCAAATGTAGTATTTTCGAAGCCATTGCCTGTAAAAATATAGAAGATAGCAAAAAAAAATAGTAGATAGCGAATTGTAAGTGTGTTTCTAAAACATTTTATTGTTTATACATACGTACATACATAAACTCACGCCTTCTTCCCATGGGGGTAGGCAGAAACTACAGAACGCCACCTGCTACGATCCTTACATACTCCTTTTGCCTTGTTTACGTTCATACATCTGGTCATACACGCACGCCGGTTGCGAGTACTACGCACCTGGCCTTTCTGAAGAACATCACCAATAAGGTCAGTATATGTCCTCCTAGGGCGTCCCCGCCCAGCCTTTCCCTTCACATCAGCCTCGTAAATACATTTTGTTAGTCGCCTTTCATTCATCCTCTCATCCTTTATTGTTTATTTATATACATATTTTTTGCTCCTACGAACCTTTGTTACAAGCTTTAAAAAAAAAAATTGTCATAACTATTTTTACATTCTAAATTAAGGTTACAAAATACCATTAATTCCGCTTTTATGATATTAATACTGGCCATATTGCGATCATCTTACCATTTTGTATTGAAATAAAAATATAGTAGTTTCGCCTAATATATTTTTTATTTAGAAATATAGTATTTAGGCCTCTAATATAGCAGAATACTATATTATAGTATGGTTGGCAACCCTACTTTCAACTGTTTTCCGCCATTTGTGATGAACTGACTAAGAACGTTTTTTCATGAAATTTGAGGCTTTAAGTGATTGCTTTCTCATAATGCATACATTCGTTAAGGTTTAACTTAATTCAAGCAAATGTATTGACGTGTCACAAGGTTCGATTGGTAAATCAATCCAAGGAGAAATTGATTTGGATATAAATCAGAAACTCAAACCAGCATTTGGACTCTGCATTTTTTATTCCTAAAATGAAACTACCAGTTTTTATGGATGAAAATATATGGCCGGAAGGTGTGTCTTTCCGGCAATTTATTGAATTTAAAAAATCCTTTAATGGATAAGCCTGTTAAGCTAATAAGTTTTAATTGTAAAAGTGTTACGAGTTCAGTTGATTGTATCAGACGATTGTGCGACACTGCGGACGTTATCGCACTGCAGGAGACGTGGCTGTTGCCGCATGATCTGGCCTTTTTGGGAAACATACACAACGACTTTGCATTCACCGGAACCTCAGCAGTGGATACGGCAGCAGGTGTACTTCATGGTCGACCCTATGGAGGTGTAGCACTTCTGTGGCGGAAGAGTCTGTTCTCGATGGTTAGTGTAATAAAGTGCAGCAGTGTTCGTATCGCGGCAATAAAAGTGAGTTTGTGCGACAAAGATATGCTAGTATTTTCGGTATATATGCCTACCAACTCCAGTGACAATCTCGCCGAGTTTACTGACTGCTTAAGTGAGATCGCAGCTATAATCGACAGCAATAGCATAGAAACTGTATTTATGTTAGGTGACTATAATGCTCACACTGGCGAACTATTCCATAGTGAACTACTTAAGGTCTGTGAGGAACAACAATGGTTATGTGCTGATATTGAGTGCTTGCCGAGTGACTCATACACTTTTGTGAGTGACGCGCACGGGTGTAGGCGCTGGCTTGACCACTGTATTACGACACAGGCCGCGCAACGGACACTCGTTAATGTTAAGGTACTGTACGATATTTATTGGTCAGATCATATGCCTATAGAGGTAGAATGTAATCTAAAGTTAATTACACCTAATATAGTATTACCTAAGCCTAACAGTAATAACATTGTTTGGGGGCAACGTGACTCGACTCAGATAAGTATGTTTGAGGAAATGTGTAATGTGGGTTTACGGGAAATAGATTTTCCGCACGCATTTAGTCACTGTGCAGGCATTCATTGTAGGAATGTGAACCATAATATTGTTCTGGATGATTTATACAATAACATAATATGTATTCTCCAACAGTCTGCTGAGTGTAGTGCGGCGGCGAATAAGCCCCGAACGTATAAACCTGTGCCAGGGTGGAATAAACATGTAAAAATAGCTTACGAGGAGGCTCGCTTAGCTTTTCAGGGTTGGCAGTCATGTGGTAAACCAGATACGGGGATTGAATTTAATGGAATGCGTGATACGCGGAGAAATTTCAAAAGTAAATTAAAATGGTGTCGTAATAATGAAAAACAAGTTAAACTAAATTTAATAGCTGAAAATCATAAATCGAAGGACTTTGTAAATTTTTGGAAAAACTCGAATAAACTGAATCCTAGGTCGAGCCTTCCGGTAAGTGTTGGTGGTAAACATGATCCCACACAAATTGCTAATATGTTTGTAGACCAATTTAAAGTGAATCCCTTGGCAAATTCCTCTGTTGGTTATGTGACGCAGGAGGTGACTGGCGCTGATGTGAGCTTGGCGCGGGGATTGAATTTATCTACTAAAGATGTCAAGAAAGTGATAAAAAATATGGTTAGAGGCAAGTCCCCGGGACATGATCACCTTAGTGTCGAGCACCTTAAGTATGCAGGTGTACACTTGCCTAGAGTATTGTCGATGTTTTTTAGACTGTGTGTGAGTCATTCTTATCTGCCCAGTGCACTTATGCGAACTATAGTTGTACCTGTCATAAAAAATAAAACCGGTGATGCTGCGGATCCCAGTAATTACAGACCAATATCCCTGGCAACGGTCATAGCAAAGGTGCTGGATAGTCTGCTGGATACATACATGGCCCCCAGGATTGACTTGCATGATGCACAGTTTGGCTTCAGGCCTGGGCTGTCGACTGAAAGTGCCATTGTGTGTTTAAAGCGGACTGTCCGGTATTATACGGACAGGAAAACACCTGTTAATGCGTGCTTCTTAGATCTGTCCAGGGCTTTTGACCTTGTGCCTTATGACCAGCTGTGGGATAAGCTTAGTAATGAGAATAAAGTAGATTTTGAGGTCACGTCATTGCTAAGATTCTGGTATGAGAACCAAATAAATAATGTTAGGTGGGCAGGGACTATGTCCGAAGAATATAAGTTGAAATGTGGGGTGAGGCAGGGGGGAATCACCTCCCCTCGCCTTTTCAATTTATATATAAACCAACTGATTGTTGAGCTCAGCAATACTGGTGTCGGCTGTCATATTGACGGAGTTGCTATGAACAACATCAGCTATGCAGACGATATGGTCTTGCTGAGCCCTTCAATCAGTGCATTAAGACGTTTGCTGAAGGTCTGTGAGAACTATGCGGTGACTCAGGGGCTTATGTATAATGTCACTAAGAGTGAGTTACTTGTTTTCAATGGCGGTGCCAAAAGTTACTTAAATGTTCCATGTATCTCGTTAGCAGGTACACCCTTGAAGCAAGTCTCAAAATTTAAATATCTGGGCCACTGGGTCACTGAGGACCTGTGTGACGATTTGGATATCGAGAGGGAGCGTAGGGCGCTGTCTGTTCGAAGTAATATGCTGGCCCGTAGGTTTGCAGGGTGTTCTTACGATGTAAAAATGACGCTTTTTCGAGCCTACTGTCAGACTTTTTACACCTGCAGCCTTTGGGTCAAGTATACGCAGAAGGCATACAGCGCCCTGCGTGTGCAGTATAACAATGCCTTCAGGATGCTTGTGGGGCTGCCGCGGTATTGTAGCGCTTCGGGTATGTTTGCCGATGCGAGAGTGGATGATTTTTATGCCATCATTCGAAAACGATGCGCTTCTCTCCGGCACAGAACAGATATCAGCACCCACGGCATGTTGAGAGCATTGAGTGACCGGTGGGACTGCCCGATGCTTGGTCGATGGGTGAGACTGCACGCACAGATCTGCTCTTGATAACTGTACGTGCATTTTATTTTATCTATTTCTGTTATGTTATTATTATTATGCCTATTTGTGATTTTTATGTGTGTATTGTGTTTTTTGTATGAATTATGATTGATTTCTATTATGATATTATTATGTAATTTGTGGTGTATTTCGATTATGTTGTAATTAATGATTTTGTTTTGATGTCAATATTGTAACTACAGATGTAATTCTATGGACTTCAATGTCTGCAAATAAATGATTATTTATTTATTTATTATTATTTAATGTTGTGCATGTGGGAGTGTTGTATATGAGTGTAGTGCGTATATGTGGGGTGTAAGTGTAGTGTTTTAAAATTTTTGTGTGAATGTTTTAGACTCGACTTTACATCTGAGTATTTTTATTCAGAAAACCAGCCCCATCCAACTCCTCAGGGGAATGAGACAGGGGGATGTGATATCCATGAAACTGTTCACCAATGCGTTGGAGGGTCGTTGCTCATCTGGAGGAAGACAGGTAGTTGTGGCGCAGCCTGGGAGAAGCCTATATCCAGCAGTGGACTGCAATAGGCTGAGTTGATTGACCTATATTCTGGAAGAACAATAAGGCTATTAGTCAGATACATCACAAGAACGAATATGTTCTGAAATAACAATACGGTCATTACTTAGATACTTCTCAAAAAAAAATGTATCTCGTAAATATCTTTGCGACAAACACATTGTTCTGCAATTACCGATAAATAATCTTTCTCTCAAGATAAGCCACTGTAATAAAAAAGATGTCTGAAGACGATTCATTCTCACAAAGATGAAAGTGTTATTCAAACGGATAATGGTATGATACGATAACAAGTATCCAATGATAGTTTTATTTTGAAAAATCATACTTCTTTGTTGCGGACTTCTATGTCTATGTGTATACATATTATACAATAAAGTCGCTGTTCGTGTCTGTTTGTGTAACCGCGTTGTTCTTCTAAACTACGCAACAGATTTTAATGCGGTTTTCACCATCATTTCGAGAATTTATTACGGAAGGTTTATGTGTACCTATAATACATTAATATTAAACTCACATATAATAAAGAAATCTCGGAGGGGCTTGTGGCTAAGTACTTAATAACAGTCGTACGGGTCGATCGATCAGGTTAAGCTACGATTTCTGCGGTTGGTCTGTGGATAAGTGACCATCCGTGCCTAGGAAAGCACGTTAAACTGTTGGTCCCGGCTGTCATTTGTCGATCTTTGACAGTCGTTACGGGTCGTCAGAAGCCCGAAAGTCTAACAACTAGTCTTACCAACGGTTATCTTGTTCCCTAGTAACTGCGTTGTGGAGGTCAGATAGGCAGTCGCTCCATGTAAAATACTGATATTCAATTGCATCCGGTTAGACTGGAAGCCGACCCCAACATAGTTGCGAAAAAGCAAGACAGATGATGATGATAATACATAAATCTCGATGTTTTGTTAAGTCGTAAAAACGTACGAATCAGGGGCGGGTCGCTAACGCCCGGGTGTCACCATTGTGTGGAGGCGAGGCGACGGTGGAGGTCTGCCCGGCTTGGGCGGAGCATCGCCGTGTCCTCGTGGAGGCGATCGGCGGCGGTGATCTCTCGCGTCCGGCCGGGGCTGCGAATAAGGGCCGAAAGAGAAATCGTGGCCCCCCGGCAACATGGCAACTGAAGGAACACGGGTGGGTTTTAGTCAGTAAGAGTCTGACACGCCCTCCCGCTTCACCCAGAGCGGGAGAAGTTATTTGATAATTTCCCACACAAAAAAAAAAAGGGGCGGGTCGCTAGTTTTTGATAGAGTACATTATTTCTTCCTATTGAATGTCCGTTGAATACTTAGCCTCCACAAGTGGCGATACCTAATTGAATTTAGACAAAACAAGACAAAATCAAACTGTTTTCTAATTTAATTTTCTAATTTATTATTTTTTGAATACTTGTATGACATTGATTTTACATTCTGTGATTACTTCCTCACACACTGACTTATCAATTGTATTTTTTTTGGAAAATCGTCTCAAAGTCAAAGTCAAAGTCAAATAATTTATTTCAATTAGGCACAAAAAGGCACTTTTGAACGTCAAAAACAAAAAATAGAATTGATTCTAGTCGCCCCTTCCAAAGGGTAGTTTTCGTATGGAGAAGAATGGGCAAGAAACTCCACCGTTACTCTTTTAAAATGTTTTACAATATTTTGTATACATTAATTATATAATTATATGTGAAAACGATGCACCTGGAATAAGATTACTATACCACAATAGCTAAAAATAAAAATGAAGCAATGATAGAAAAAATAATTATGTAATGGATACATGGTGTTCACATATTTACAAGCATTGTAAAACCTAAACGATATTCCTAAAAAAAATTACAAGTGATACTAATTCGTCAGTGTGTGAGTTCAAGTAATCACAGAATGTAAAAAAAAAATGTTGTAATATTTAATTACACAATTAAATTAGCAACCAGTTTGATTTTGTCTAGACTCAAAATTGTCCTATGGAGCTAGACCAGCATGCTTCCAAGCATTCTTATCTAGGATATAATCCTCTAATTTGTAATATGCTTGTTTACAAAGAGTACTTTTAATATGCGTTTTAAATTTTCTTTCAGTTAATTGTAATATATCACAAGGTATTTTGTTGTAAAATTTAACACAGTACCTAAAAGATGTTTGTAACTTTGGATAATCTGAAAAATGGTTGATCTATTTTATCTTTATTTCTAGTATTAAAATTATGTCTATCACTTATTTTCTTAAAAAGATGCAGATTTTTCCTTACATACATAATATTTTCATAGATGAATTGGCAAGGTACCGTCATAATATTAATCTTTTTAAATAGTTCCCTGAGAGATTCGCGACGACATAGATTATAAATGGCTCTGACAGCCCTCTTTTGTAAAATAAAGATGGATTCAATGTCAGCAGCCCGACCCCACAGTAAAATGCCATATGACATAATACTGTGAAAGTAGCTAAAATAGACCAAACGCGCGGTTTCTACATCTGTTAACTGTCTTATCTTTCTAACAGCATTAGCGGCCGACATTCCCCACAGACAAAGGCAAAAAAGCGCACACAATTCGCGCATAACATTAGTATGAGGTCACACCTGCCCTGAAGGAGGGACGAGCCTTTCCGAACCGACAAAATTACATAAATTAACAAACAATTTACCTAATTAAATCAACATAAACTGTAAATTAACAAGAAAGCCACATAAAACACGCACACATAAATTAAGCAAATAATGTCAAGGTCAGCGTAAAAACCCATTGCTTGGCTTGCGGACGGTGAGCAATGGGTAGCTCGCCGTCCGATAAGGACCAAGCCCGGGTCGACGGCGCGTTGTGTTCCACGTGCGCCTCAAAGAGATGTCAGCAGAATTGACGGGGTCCGTTAGGGCCAATGCCTGCCGGGGGTTCGAAGAAAACCGATAGGGAAATCGTGGCTCCCGGCAACAGGGCAACCGAAGGAACACGGGTGGGTTTTAGTCAGTAAGAGTCTGACACGCCCTCCCGCTCCACCCCAGAGCGGGAGAAGTTATATGATAATTTCCCACCCAAAAAAAAAAAAAAAGGTCCCGTCATAATATTAATCTTTTTAAATAGTTCCCTGAGAGATTCGCGACGACAGACGACATAGATTATAAATGGCTCTGACAGCCCTCTTTTGTAAAATAAAGATGGATTCAATGTCAGCAGCCCGACCCCACAGTAAAATGCCATATGACATAATACTGTGAAAGTAGCTAAAATAGACCAAACGCGCGGTTTCTACATCTGTTAACTGTCTTATCTTTCTAACAGCATAAGCAGCCGAGCTTAGCCGCCCCGCAAGAGATGTTATATGAGGTCCCCATTGTAATTTCTCGTCTAGCGTGATTCCCAGGAAAACTGTTTGATGAATAAATTCCAGTTTCTCTCCATTCAATATGATGTCACATTCGCTACTTCTAACATTCGGTAATTTAAATCTAATGCATTTGGTTTTTTTCTCATTAAGTACCAAATTATTTGCCGTAAACCAATCTTGGACCTGAAGAATAGAGTTATTCACGTCGTCAAGATTTTGTGACCGTCGGTCTATTTTAAAGATCAATGATGTGTCATCTGCAAATAACACCATCTTCGGTTGATTTTGAAGTAATTGGGGTAAATCGTTTATGTAAACTAAAAAGAGGAATGGACCCAATATCGAACCTTGAGGAACACCCATTGCCATTTCAGACCCCAACGAGTTTACGCCGTTTACTTGAACTTTAATCTTTCTATCTTTCAGGTATGATCTTAGTAAATCAAGAGCTGTATTCCTAATCCCATAGTGTTCTAGTTTCAGCAGAAGTGTTTCATGGTTTACGCAATCGAACGCCTTCGAGAGGTCGCAAAAGATTCCAATGGCATCTTGTGCTTCTTCCCAGGCATTAAAAATGTTCTTTATTAGGGTGATACCGGCGTCAGTGGTACAACGCCCTTTGGTGAAACCGTACTGTTGTTCATGAAAGACTTTCACAATGTTTGTAAATATTTGAGCACCATGATAAGTTCATCTATCGTTGCATAATAAGTTTATCTATCGTTGCTTCATTTTTAATTCTTTTTACCTATTGTGGTATAGTAATTATATTCTAGGTGCACTTCTTTAGGGTTCCGTAGTAAACAAGCAACCCTTATAGTTTCGCCATGTCCGTCTGCCTGTCTGTCTGTCCACGGTCTAGCTCCGAGACTCTTAGTACTAGAAAGCTGTAATTTGGCATGGGTATACATATTAAAATCACGCCGACAAAGTGGTAAAATAAAATACTAATAAAAAAAAAAAATTAGGGTACCTCCCGTACACGTAAAGTGGGGATGTTATTTTTTTTTTCTATCCCATACTGTGGGGTATCATTGGAAAGGTCCTTCAAAAACATTGTGAGTATGTAAAACCATTTTTGGATTCAGGGATACGTTTGCGAAATATTAAGCTTTAATATGCTAATTTTAGTTAGAGTCAAGTATCCCCCTCCCCTGCTAGCTAAATGGTTGGTTTTGGATGTGTGAAAAAAATCACAGCAGTAGTTTATTTAACAAAATTCAAAGAAAAACTATCACAGCTAAGTAAGCTCTACAATTTAACGAGTAATAATCGACCAAATTACATTTGCGGTTGCAAAAACATGTTCTCACGTGCATTTCGTATAAGAGAATATGTTTTTCTACTACAAAGTTAAGTTTGTTCGTGGGATAAATTCATCCCAACTACGGAACCCTTCATTGTGCGTGGTCCAACACGCACTTGGCCGGTTTTCACATATAATTATATAACGAATGTACCTTTACAAAATATTGTAAAACATTTTAAAAGAGTAACGGTGGAGTTTTATTTGTTCGGGAAAATAAACAGTTATACATTAAAATCTTAAACTAAGTTATAAATATACGAGAGTTACAAATGACCTCCGACATTTTCCACAACATAATTAAAAGCTATATCTAACAGTGCGCTATTCTAAGCTACTAAAACAGAAAAGTAGTTAGTAGTGAACTTAAACAAAGACAGGCATGCAAAGAACAGAGAAGGAGAGAGAATGAGTAAATATTAATCTAACTTTTTGATCCAAAATTGTTTTGTATATAACACTTCTAAATTTTTGAGCAGAGACAGAAAAAAAGTCGATGTCTTCAAAGATATTGTTGTATTGATTGGCAAGGCGACGTAAGGGTGCATGCGAGCCTGCGTTCGTATGACAAGAACTTACTGCAAATAGAGGTCTTGCGCGCACTCCACGGCATGTTTGTATGTTTGTTTGTATGTTTGCTTGTTTGTTTGTTAGTATGTTTGTTTGTATGTTTGCTTGTTTGTTTGTATTATTTTTGTGTATGTTGTTTGTATTTTTGTTTGCTTGTTTGTTTGTATGTTTGTTTGTTTGCATGTTTGTTTGTTTGTATGTTTGTTTGTTTGCATGTTTGTTTGTATGTTTATATTTTTGTGTACGTTTGTTTGTATGTTTGTATTTTTGTTTGCATGTTTGTTTGTATGTTTATGTTTTTGTGTACGTTTGTTTGTATGTTTGTATTTTTGTTTGTATGTTTGTTTGTATGTTTGTATGTTTGTTTGTTAGTATGTTTGTTTGTGTGTTTGTTTGTTTGTATGTTTGTATTTTTGTGTATGATTGTTTGTATGTTTATTTGTATGTTTGTTTGTATGTATGTTTGTTTGTTTGTATTTTTGTGTATGTTTGTTTGTATGTTTACTAGTTTGATTGTTTGTTTGTATGTATGTTTGTTTGCATGTTTGTTTGTATGTTTATGTTTTTGTGTACGTTTGTTTGTATGTTTGTATTTTTGTTTGTATGTTTGTTTGTATGTTTGTTTGTTAGTATGTTTGTTTGTATGTTTATTTGTTTGTATGTTTGTATTTTTGTGTATGATTGTTTGTATGTTTGTTTGTATGTTTGTTTGTATGTTTGTGTATGTTTGTTTGTATGTTTGTTTGTTAGTATGTTTGTATGTATGTTTGTTTGTTTGTTAGTATGTTTGTTTGTATGTTTGTTAGTATGTTTGTTTGTATGTTTGTTTGTTTGTATTTTTGTGTATGTTTGTTTGTATGTTTGTATGTTTGTTTGTATGTTTGTTAGTATGTTTGTTTGTATGTTTGTTTGTTTGTATGTTTGTATTTTTGTGTATGATTGTTTGTATGTTTGTTTGTATGTTTGTTTGTATGTTTGTTTGTATGTTTATTTGTATGTTTGTTTGTATGTTTGCTTGTATGTTTGTTATAATGTGTTTTTGTATGTTTGTTAGTATGTTTGTATTTTTGTTTTGTTTGAACGTTTGCTTGTTTGTTTGTATTTTTGTGTATGTTTGTTTGTATGTTTGTATATTTGTATTTTTGTTTGTTTGTTTGTTTGTTAGTATGTTTGTTTGTATGTTTATGTTTTTTTGTACGTTTGTTTGTATGTTTGTATTTTTGTTTGTATGTTTGTTTGTTTGTTTGTATGTTTGTATGTTTGTTTGTTAGTATGTTTGTTTGTATGTTTGTTTGTTTGTATGTTTGTATTTTTGTGTATGATTGTTTGTATGTTTGTTTGTATGTTTGTTTGTATGTTTGTTTGTATGTTTGTTTGTATGTTTGTTTGTATGTTTGTTTGTATGTTTGTTTGTATGTTTATTTGTATGTTTGCTTGTATGTTTGTTATTATGTTTTTTTGTATGTTTGTTAGTATGTTTGTATTTTTGTTTTGTTTGAACGTTTGCTTGTTTGTTTGTATTTTTGTGTATGTTTGTTTGTGTGTTTGTATATTTGTATTTTTGTTTGTTTGTTTGTTTGTTAGTATGTTTGTTTGTATATTTGTATTTTTGTTTGTTTGCATGTTTGTTTGTATGTTTATATTTTTGTGTACGTTTGTTTGTATGTTTGTATTTTTGTTTGCATGTTTGTTTGTATGTTTATGTTTTTGTGTACGTTTGTTTGTATGTTTGTATTTTTGTTTGTATGTTTGTTTGTATGTTTGTTTGTTAGTATGTTTGTATGTATGTTTGTTTGTTTGTTAGTATGTTTGTTTGTATGTTTGTTAGTATGTTTGTTTGTATGTTTGTTTGTTTGTATTTTTGTGTATGTTTGTTTGTATGTTTGTTTGTATGTTTGTTTGTATGTTTGTTTGTATGTTTGCTTGTTTGTTTGTTTGTTTGTATGTATGTTTGTTTATTTGTTAGTATGTTTGTTTGTATGTTTGTTTGTATGTTTGTATGTTTGTTTGCATGTTTGTTTGTATGTTTGTGTTTTTGTGTACGTTTGTTTGTATGTTTGTATTTTTGTTTGTATGTTTGTTTGTTTGTATGTTTGTATTTTTGTGTATGATTGTTTGTATGTATGTTTGTTTGTTTGTTAGTATGATTGTTTGTATGTTTGTTAGTATGTTTGTTAGTATGATTGTTTGTTTGTTTGTTTGTTTGTTAGTATGTTTGTTTGTATGTTTGTATTTTTGTTTGTATGTTTGTTTGTATGTTTGTATATTTGTTTGTTAGTATGATTGTTTGCTTGTTTGTTTGTTAGTATGTTTGTTTGTTTGTTTGTATGTTTGTTTGTTTGTATTTTTGTGTATGTTTGTTTGTATGTTTTTTTGTTTGTTTGTTAGTATGTTTGTTTGTATTTTTGTGTTTGTTTGTATGTTTATGTTTTTGTGTACGTTTGTTTGTATGTTTGTATTTTTGTTTGTATGTTTGTTTGTATGTTTGCTGGTTTGTTTGTATTTTGTGATTAGATAAACTTATAATCGTGATTTTTGACAGCGTCCCGGCATTCACGAAATAATTGTTTGTTTTTTAAGGTTAGGTGCTCGTGCATGTATATTGGCAGTTAGGTACCCGATACTCCCAGTTGCTCCGCTGTAAGTCCCTTGCCAAGTCGATGAGCGCTCAGGATGTTGTCGCGTAATATTCTCGAAGCAAACTTCACTATAATATTTTTAGGCTTGTTATCATGCTGGTGCGCGTGTGGGACTCGATGAATAGATATTATATCATTTTGTTGTATGTTGCACTTAACAGCAGAGCAAATATTCAGCATTAAAGTAATAAGATTTTCATTTCGCCGTTCTGGTATATTGCATATTTCTATATTACAATTTCGAGCGCCCTGTTCGAGGCCGTCTATCTTAGACATCAAATCTGAGACCAGCTTATACACTATTACAGTGGTCAACCTTTTTGCTAAGATCGGTGTGGTCGTCAGTAACAAACTGGACTGAGTTCTTAAGAGAATCGATTTGACACGTCAGACTTTCATGTTTCTCATCCAGTTCAGATACTCGCTGGCGCAAAAGAAGCTGATCCGAACGAAGGGAATTAATATCATTCTTAATCTCAGTCGTAACTTGAGTAAGAGAAGCCAAGTCACCTTTTATTGAAACAACGTTATCCGATATTTTGGTGATACCAGCCTCCATGTCAAGCCTCCACTCATTCATTGAACTCTTGAACTCCATAATCAGATCCTTTACGGCCTGGGCACACTCGCAATCAGGTTTTTTACGCTTACGTGCTGACGAATTTTGTTCGCCAATCATTACTGTGCCAGGTTCCTTATTTAAGTCGGTATTGGAATGATACTTTTTATTCTCTGAGAAACGCGACATTTAGTAGTGGTTGCGGTAGGTAGAACTATTTAACTTATTCAAATTTTAGTAAATAACTAGCTGACCCAGCAAACTTCGTTCCGCCTAACAGTCAATGAATGTGCGTATTTCTACCCTACCTACCCTACCTACCCTACCTACCCTACCTACCCTACCTACCCTACCTACCCTACCTACCCTACCTACCCTACCTACCCTACCTACCCTACCTACCCTACCTACCCTACCTCTACCCTACCTACCCTACCTACCCTACCTACCCTACCTACCCTACCTACCCTACCTACCCTACCTACCCTACCTACCCTACCTACCCTACCTACCCTACCTACCCTACCTACCCTACCTACCCTACCTACCCTACCTACCCTACCTACCCTACCTACCCTACCTACCCTACCTACCCTACCTATCCTATCTCTCAAGTTGGATCGAACTGCACATGGTGTGCAAATTTTATTATAATCGGTTAAGTGGTTTAGGAGTCCATTGAGGACAAACATTGTGACACGAGATTTATATATATTAAGATAAATTGAAAAAGTTGTGCGTTTAGTGGGATTCGAACCGGCGACATTTCGCGCGGGCCCACTGAGACAAAAAGCTTGACCGATACCACTCGACCACAGCAACTTAAAATTTGAATGCGAAGTTTAGCACCAGTACATAAAGCACAACATTAACAAGCACGCGCAAAGCTCGTGCTGTTGGCTCTTTTTAACCGACTTCCAAAAGGAGGAGGTTCTCAATTCGTCTGTATGTTGTTTTTTTTTTTGTTTTTTTTTTTGTATGTTTGTTACGCGATTACTCCGCCAATTATGAATAGATTTTGATGATTTTTTGTTTGGTAGATCATACTTCAGAGGTGGTCCCATATAAATTGTATTAACTTTGCTTGGGTAGTTTTTGAGTTAGCTTCAATTATACGTATTTTTTCCCACTTAGTATGTAGATGATATGATAACTTCTTGTCACTGTTATTTACATAGCAGGTAGTGGTATTCGAATTTGTGTGGGGTAGGTACCACAACTAAAAAGTGAAAAATAAAAACTTTTTACAAAAAAAAAAACAACCGACTTCAAAAAAAAAACACTACAAAGTGAAAAATAACTTTAATTTCGGAAGTCGGTGACAAAGAACGAAAATTCAAAACCAAAGACACCGACTTCCGAAATTAAAGTTATTTTTCACTTTGTAGTGTTTTTTTTTGAAGTCGGTTGTTTTTTTTTTGTAAAAAGTTTTTGTTCTCAACAGTTCTAAGGTCACTTTGAACACTAATGAATTATCAAAGTTTTTAAACAGTTTTTTGCAAATAACCGAGATTTCACTGAGTTTATTAGGAAGTTATTATGAGAATTCGTTAACACTATAGTCACTGCATGCCACAATTGAATTTTTGTCGAGTTTAACAAGGTATTATATCACTTATTCGATATTATTGTACGAACTGATTGTAATACACGGTACTCAGGCGATAGCACACGACGCAATGAGGATGGAGTTTCTTGCCCATTCTTCTCCACACGAAAACTACCTTTTGGAAGGGGCTACTGAATTTCCAAAAAAATTTAATTGATTTTAATCAATTCAATTTTTTTGTAAATTTTGACGTTCAAAAATGCCTTTTACGGGCCTATTTGTGATAAATGCTCCCGCGTCACCAGTCCTTACTCTTTGCATATTTTGGCTGCTGAGAACAAAACTCGAACGTACGTAGTGTACAGCGAAGTTTCATAAAAACATGGCTGTTATTGTAGCATATTGTGATATCATAAGGCTTCGACGTGAACGAAGTCGCGGGCAGAAGCTAGTTTGAAATAAATGTTTTTACTTTGACTTTGACGCAACCTGTAGGTATATGTATATAGAGTCAGGCCCGCTACAATCTTTCTAACTGCCAATAAATATTTTTTACACGAGCTTAAATAATCTTAATTAATAGCTTTAATTTTAGTTTTTGCCGATAAATCAATAAAATTATACCAGCTTATTATTGTCCCACTGCAGGGCAAATGCCTCTTCTCAAACAGAGAAGGCATGACCATTGATCACACTTGCTCAAGGCGAGTTGGCGATTGCAGACTTATATTAATTACAAGGCCAGGTTTCCTCACGATTTTTTCCTTCACCAATGTCAGTGATATCCAGGATAAACTTAGAAAGTACATCTGTTTTGAAAAAGTCATATTGGAAGTTGCCCAGATTTGGACTCATAACCTTGTGCATGAGAGGCGAGGTCTACACCACTGGGACATCTCGACATTTAGTATGCGTAGGTATCGTTTTGCCGATACAAAAATAGAATCACTCTTGTTTAAAATACAATAGAAGTGAATATATTTAATAGTAACCTGTTTCGCTTAGCTATTTCTAAAGAGTCATAAAATACCCCTGAAATAAATCGACACGTGTTTCACCTCTCAACGATCCTCAGGATGACGATATACTTGTCGCGAACTCGAACACGGCGTGTTGCCACACCAAGCGCCGAGCGTAGCTTGGTCTGTGTATATCCACTTCTATTGTATTTTATAATGGATTTCCGCAAGGTCACGCCTGAATCAATTAATTACTCTTGTTATCACAAGAAACAGCCCTAGACTAAATAAAAAAATCTGTAAACAAAGGCTTATAATTTATTCAAGTAGTGCGAACAGATTCTTCAGACTATCTCCAATTATTAATTCAAATATAGTATCAGGTGGTGCAAAGTGTAGTTAGATTTTTTTAGAGTTCTGTACTTCACTTTGGGCCCAATTATGAAATAACTTCTGCCGCTCCGCCCAGAGCGGGAGAAGTTATTTGATGCGAAGTTTGATAAGAAGTTATTTTGGGTGTGTCAGACTCTTACTGACTAAAACCCACCTGTGTTCCTTCAGTTGCCCTGTTGCCGGGGGCCACGATCTCCCTTTCGGTTTTATTCGCAACCCCGGCAGGCATCGGCCCTAGCGGACCCCGTCAATTCTGCTGACATCTCTTTGAGGCGCGCGTGGGACACAACGCGTCGTCGACCCGGGCCTGGTTCTTATCGGACGGCGAGCTACCCATTGCTCACTGTCCGCAAGCCCGTACAGGATCACTTCGTTGTCCGTCCGTCAGTCTGTCAAGACCCTTTTTCTCAGGTATCAAGTTGCAATTAATATCAAATACGTAAGTCTAAGGTCCCTTGAAGCTCTAAAAATATCAATCTTCTAAGTCAACGCAGTAAAAAACTACGGCCATTTATGCGACATATTTTGATACTCGCAAGTAACTCAGAACCTACAGGGTACTTCTTTTTGACCTAGAATATTGATGTTTGGCTAGAAGCAAGGTCTCACAGCACATGTAAAGGAAAAAGACCGAAAATATTTGTAGGTTATATCTCCCCAATTTTTTTTACAAATTTACTACATTTGCAGGTGGATAATTGACCGTAACTTATATCGATGTATAGGAGAACATATTTTAGAACTACAACGTTTAGTTTGTTTTTGGGATAAATCCATCCCAACTACGGAACCCTTCATTGTGCGTGATCCGACACGCACTTGGCCGGTTTTTCTTTTTGAATAATCTTCGTAATTGGAATGAAGTCTGACAAATGAAGGTAGGTGCAGGTTTAGGTTCAATTACATTGAGACTTCTCATCAACGAAGAATCTTACAGATTTTTACAGATTCAAGTTCGTACCTAAGGTGACAGATAACTAGAAAATTTCGGCGATTTTTTGTAAATTTCTTTCTTAAATATAATATAACATTACGCCAGTAATCCCCGAAGAGTTGGGCAGAGGTGTACCTATTGTACACCCTCATTTCGCCAGTTACGTTTAAGTCCCACGTTATAGAGGGTGAGCCGATTGCCGTCAACGAGCACAAGTCCAGACTCTGGGCTACTACTGAGAAATTACTGATGGAAAAACACAATAACACTTAGCCCGACCTGGGATTTTTGTGGCGACTTTCTTAATATGTTTTTTGAAAGAGTTGACTTTTGCTCTCTTACCAAATTTGATAAAAAATAAACAAAATTCCTAAATCCATTTCCCCGATGGTCGGTTGACGATTACGAATAACATCAGGATCAATATAAACAAGCTGGTAGAAAAGAAAATATTACATACCAATATTTTCTTTCCTTCGACTCGTTAAGGTTAAATTGTATCTTTCCTTCAAAGAAAACTTTTTTCCAAAAAAGACATCCAACTTCCAAAAACGTGTGCAATCGGGGGACCGCCATCAGGAACGAAGTTCTCACGTAAGACTTAAAATAAAAACAATTTTTTTGCAGCCGCCATTTTGTATTTACATTTTGACTTCACTATCGGCTTTAGCACCCTCGAAAACTATGAAAACGAAACCCATGACGAAAAAGTTGAAAACTTTCGAAGCCACCATCATAGATTTACATTTCGACCCCACTATCGGCTTTAACACCCTCGAAAACCATGAAAACGATACCCATGATGAAAAATTTGAAAATTTTCAGAGCCGTCATCTTGGATTTTCATTTTCTCTTTCTCTCTCATGCAGTGTACTCGGGCCAATTTTATCCCACGACACTATAATAACTTTACTTTTTTCTTTTATTTTGTTCTGCTGGCGTTCTCTCTCTCTTTCTTTCTCCATGAATTAGAAGAAGACAGTCGCAAGTATTACACTTTTTAGCGTGATGATTTTTGAAAGTTTACAAGCCGCGTTAACTCTTGAAATGTCGCGATGAACGAACTTCAAGTGAAAATTAACTTAAATTTTGTTTTCTGAATGAACTTCAAGTGAAAATTAACTTAAATTTTGGAAGTCGGTTCTTTGATTTGTATTTTCGTTATTTGCCACCGACTTTCGAAATTTAAATTATTTTCTCGGAAGTCAGTTGTCTTTTTTAGGAAAAAGTTTTTATTTCCCCTTTTTTAGTGGGTTCGTTTGTAATTTATCAAAGTTACAATAGCCTAATGTCAACTGCTCATCACCTTTTACAAAATATTGCTTTTCCCGATGCAGGAACGTTCATCGTTGAAGAGTTCTCCTGGTACTTCACCATCAGCTCCATATGCATTGTGACGAGCATAAATCGCTTGACAACCATATTAAAGTAATCGAATCGCAACCCGTGACATAATTATTATTGGGTAGTTCCGGTGGCCATCTGTGGTCTTTATCATCAGTTCCACTTCACCAAATGGTTCTTTCCGAGTGCAACTGCACGAGTTTCTATAAAAAATACCCAAATCGCTATAAGTGTGCCTATAATATTTATATTTTTTTATTTAAGAGTTCCCTCGATTTCTCTAAGATCTCATCTTCACATCCTGACCTGATGACAACGGGACTACTTCTTCTTTTAAAAAAAAAATTTTGCAAATCCGTCTATAGATAACGGAACTATGCCAATATACAGGGTGTTGTGCATCGTGTGCCAAATTGAAATGGTCGACTGGGGGGTCACCTGCTATCCTTTCAGACCCCTAAGCACTTCTCATGCCCTGTGGATTTTTTTCATCAACTTTTTATTGTTTTATTTAAAAAAATACCCAAATTTTAAATGCGAGTAATAGGGATCTGAAAGGATAGCAGGTGATCCCCCCAGTCGACCATTTCAATTTGGCACACGATGCACCAAACACCCTGTATATATATATTTTTTTAAATTAACTTCCGAATTGATAACCTCCTCCTTTTAGAAGTCAGTTAGTAAAACATAAAAACTATTCACTGCGCTCTCATCCATTCTCATAACGTATCTTCAAAACAAATGAAGGCGTTTTGGATGAATAGTTTCCTTGACACACTTCCTCTAACTTGGGATATCGTCGCTCATGATAAGTCTTCTTCTTCTGCCTAGCCTTTTCCCAACTATGTTGGGGTCAGCTTCCAGTCTAACCGGATGCAGCAGAATACCAGTATTTTACACCCTGTTCCTCATACCACTAAAGGCAACGTCGCAAATAGATGCCAAATATTCATTTTGATTAGTATTTTATTTGTATTTTAGTTCACTAGTTAGCCACATTAATTTCATACAGTAAATATTGCCAAATTAACCAAAACAGGTAAATATATGACAGCTACTCGTATTTCCAGCGTGGCCAACTTTTAGGATAAGCCCTCTTAATACCTGCGGTGAAAAATATACGATATAATAAATAGAAGTGTTTAGGAAACTATGGAGAGGTCGACATGGAACGCCATTAAAATAATCCTATGGGGTTATTGCCATAACCACTACGCTTAGCTGTTACTTTATTATTACGAAAATATACTGTTGCTCGCATCGACCCCTTATTTTTCGCTTTTAAGGTTTGTGTGTTAATTTGCAATAATAATCTGAAAAAATCACGCATACAATCAAAATGGAACTTTAGTACATGATTTATTGGATCTTTTCCATATATAAGACAGTTACTCGTACGTAATGGGAATATTTTCGTTCCGTGTTCGAACACGACCAAAGAGCGCACGCGATATTCAACTTTTTTACTGATGTGTAAGCGTTTAGTACATAGTGGAGTGGTGGGGTGCATGGGGGGCGGAGTTTGCGTGGAAATTGTCTTGTGCCTGGTCTTAAATTCTTTTCCTTAGAGCTCCTCTATACAAATTTCTACTACTGCCTACTTACTATCATCTCATAGTTTAAATCGTCATTGCAGTAGGCTGTGCCTTATCTGGCTGTAGGTCAGTCACATCACAACTGTTTGATAAGAAGCAAATAGAGTAGTGGTGGCCATGGTAACGACCGCGTTCGAACCCAGGCAGACGCTTTAATTTATGTAAATAATTTCATCACCACTGCTCTCAAAACGGTAAAGGAAAACATTGTGAGGAAACCATGACATGTGACATCTATCAACACACACTGGGCCCGCGTGGTGGATTACAGCCCACTCCCTCTCGAAGAAAGGAGCTTATACTATATATATAATATCCACCTCCTAAACATCCTTAGAATGAAATCATCTATCAACCAGTTATCAGTAATGATTATTCACAAGTCAGTCACAGCTTCATCTTCACTGTGACTTTATGACGGTTCTATTACGTCTAATATCCCTGATATTCTGACATATCTCAATTCAACATTACTCCCTTTGAAATTGAAACTACGAGGTCGTTTCTGTTTGTAATAAATTAATATTAGCTAGAACGATTTCTCTTGTGACCTGACATTGTAAAGCAATTTAGTTGTTCGTGTCTGGAAATTTGTTAAGAGGATCAGAAGGCAAGAAAGTGAGGAATTGACAATGAGGTTTGTAGAACAATGACGAAAGCTCCTTGCTTAGAATATTCGTCACGGAAATATCAATAAATTGTATCGTAAGTTAGAGACAATAATTTGGTCTTGTTTTAATCAACGGCGATCCCATTTGGCATCTAGTTACTTAGATTTGAATAAGTTTAAGTACTTTTTCAGTGGTTTAGTAGTTTTAACCGACTTCCAAAATGAGGAGGTTCTCAATTCGAATGTGTGTTTTTTTTTTCTTTTTCGCGTGTCATGCGGTGCCGCGGCAGCGGCCAGCAAGTGCCAAAAACGACTAGAATATATGAAAAAAATACTTTAGTTAGGGTTAGTTAGTTCGAGTTCTGAACGCCGCGCCGCCGGTATCCATTATGGGAGTCGGCAGTGCCGGCCACAGAGTATGTAATGTGCCGGAAGCCGATGTTTTTAATTAATCTCGGCTGCCGGCAGTAATGTCATGCCGGTTCCCAATGGTGTTATTTTTGGGAGCCGCCGCCGACAGCGGAGGTACTAAAATTTGACACTTTCCGGGTTCTTCACACGTAGGTTTAAGGAAATTATGTAAACGGTCAAGGATATCTATCGCTATCTTAGACCCTTTTTATAATGCTTACGTGCTTGAAATTTGGATAGGAGCTTATTTTTTAATGAGATTAAGATACGGGATCAAGGGCAGAGTAACTTTTAGGACAGATTTGAGTCTATGTTGTTTGAGCTATTTTTGCGCTCGGCTATTATAATATTAACGGATCTTATAAGCTTAACGGATTTCGATTAAATTTGGTACACAGGACCACCATGACCTGGATTAGCCTTTTCACCCCGTTAGTACGTTCTTGAGAGATGATTAATTTATGACCTCTATGCGGGCGAAACTGCGGGCAAAATCTAGTATCAAATAAAGCGCGGGACACGTGATATGTGGTTGGCGAGGTTACGTGTAATGAATTTCAATGTGGGAGCTACCTACTTGGCATTATCATCCATCCAGACAGAAAACGCGGATCTATTTTTCCTTCCGAAAAAGTTTTATTGAAGTGTAAACTTCTTTAGGTGCGTTGGGCATTTTTGAGATGGGAAAAAAACAATTGAACTCGTGACACCGTTACCGACACCTCATTTTTGTAAACGGGATTGTGCTCTTTATTTATATTTTGTTACGGATCAATGTTCTATGCAAGTATTTTTACTTTAAAGGTTTTGGAAGAATTTTTTTTTGTAAACGCGATTGTGCTCTTTATTTAGATAAAGTTACGGACCAATGTTCTATACAAGTATTTTTCTTCCACCAAGGCGATCTTGTTCAAGTTTTCACTTTTGTCGGCAGTCCCGGAGTGCCACTGTTTTATTTTATTTATTTATTTAAATCACAATTATAACACTTTTACAGACTCATCCAAGGCGATGTTATGAGTCACAAAGTCTACACAAATAAAAAAATAATAACCTGTAAGCAGAATTACAAAGAATTAAGTATATAATAAGTAATATAACAATTATTAAAACATGACAACTTTTATTCTATCAAACCTTTTTCAATTATTATTATTTGTGCCATTTGAATGAATTTCGGCAGGTTTTGCCCAAATAAATCCTCCGATATTGTAATAACATTAATAATACGTGTGGCTCGTGACATAGGGGTAAACTTGAGTAGGCTAGTCGTTGCCAGAAACTGTCACCAAACGGGAACCTGATGATCATTTTCGTATGTGGTGACGGCGACAATTATGAACAACTAGGTGTTGTCTGCGATTTCTTCTGCGATGTAGGATGAAAAGTATGTCCTTCTCCAGGTCATGGTCTACCCATCTGCCAAGTTTCATCCAAATCTGTTCAGCCGTTTTAGCGTGAAAGCGTAAAAAATAAATAAGCTCACTTTCCCATTTATAATATTAGTTGGATTTCGACCGTTAGCATAGATTGTGTCGGTCAAAACACGCCATGGCTCGCACTGTGGGCCGTAGCGGTCACTCACTACTCGATTTCTGTGAGGCAGCATATACCTTAACAGAACATTAATTATCTTTCCTCCATAAAACATTAGTAGGTATGTTGCGTGTCAACAGAAATAAAGAAAAACCTCCTCAAAGACAATGTCACTTTGACGTAACCTCAATTGCACGGTTGTAATTAATGAGGACGATTCCGAAGTGGCGTTGTTAGTATAACTCGTAAATACGAGTATCATCACTCAACGAATTATGTTAAGAGAGGGTTGAGTACCTAATTACTCTTATTTTCACGTTTTCACTTGTGGTTATTTCAACGAATTTTGATGTGAAAGTACTAAAGATCAAACGATGATATTTGGAATTTTTCGGAGAAGGCGAATATCTGTGCTTTTTCGGAAACTTTGGGCCGCCTCCATCCATGATTTGAATTTGAATGAATGATTTTTATGTTTTTTATAGAAAAAGGAAGGATAGGGTAAAAGTTTAATAGAACACGTAATACTAAAACACCACAACCACAACTAGAAATGTTGACTACCATTACCCATTACCCAATACCACATTAAACTTCCGCGTGTCCAAAACAAACAGAACGAGAACGTTTATTATTGTTACACAGAATTTGAATTTGTATTTGTATGTTGCTAGCCAAACAGGGTGGAGCACATAGGTAGAGGAGTTGGTTATGGTTATTATTACGCCTCAATGAAATGTCTTCGTGCAAAGGACATAAAATGGAGCTTAATTTGCATTTGTTCTCTTGTTTGTATCTGGAAGGTGAGATAGTATACTTGTATTTCTTACCCTCGTTTAATGGTTACTATTGTATTACAGATATCTTGATTCACTGTACACTAGAAGATATTAACTTCTAAAACTGGAATGATCTCTTAAAGTATCAAATCCTTTGTTTTTTCTGCTCGGTTTGGTTGGTGGTAGGGCTTGTTCTAAGTCCGCCTGGCTAGCTACCACCATCTTAACTAAGTCTGTCTTGTCTGTTTTGGGTGGGAATTATCAAATAACTTTTCCCACTCTGGGTGGAGCGGGAGGGCATGTCAGACTCTTACTAACTAAAACCCACCCGTGTTCCTTCAGTTGCCATGTTGCCGGGGGCCACGATTTCCCTTTCGGTATTCTTCGCAACCCCGGCAGGCATTGGCCCTAGCGGACCCCGTAATTCTGCTGACATCTATTTGAGGCGCGCGTGGAACACGCGCCATCGACCCGGGCCAGGGTCCTTATCGGGCGGCGAGCTACCCATTGCTCACCGTCCGCAAGCCCGCGCCTACGATGGCCGGAAATCGGCTCGCGATTCCCGACGCCCAGAGCGTCTCCTCCTGCGGTGGTTAGGGGCGTGAGGACGCGAATTTTGCCTCTCCCTCACGCGTTCCGCCTCCTCCTTCGCGAGTATTACTGCTTCGCAGAAGGAGATGACGGCCTCCATTTCCTCTCGCTCCGTACCATGGCCCGAATAAGGGCCGGACGCGAGAGATCACCGCCACCGATCGCCTCCACGAGGACACGGCGATTAAATTAGAATAATTAGGATTTCGACCGTAGCATAGATTGTTTCGGTAAAAACTGTGGACTGTGGGCCGTGGCGGTCACTCACTACTCGATTTCTGTGAGGCAGCATATACCTTAACGGAACATTAATTATCTATCCTCCATAAAACCTTAGTAGGTATGTTGCGTGTCAACAGAAATAAAGAAAAACCTCCTCAAAGACAATGTCACTTTGACGTAACCTCAATTGCACGGTTGTAATTAATGAGGACGATTCCGAAGTGGCGTTGTTAGTATAACTCGTAAATACGAGTATCATCACTCAACGAATTATGTTATGATAGAGAGGGTTGAGTACCTAATTACTCTTATTTTCACGTTTTCACTTGTGGTTATTTCAACGAATTTTGATGTGAAAGTTCTAAAGATCAAACGATGATATTTGGAATTTTTCGGAGAAGGCGAATATCTTCGCTTTTTCGGAAACTTTGGGCCGCCTCCATCCATGATTTGAATTTGAATGAATGATATTATGTTTTTATAGAAAAAGGAAGGATAGGGTAAAAGTTTAATAGAACACGTACCTATACTAAAACACCACAACCACAACTAGAAATGTTGACTACCATTACCCATTACCTAATACCATATTAAACTTCCGCGTGTCCAAAACAAACAGAACGAGAACGTTTATTATTGTTACACAGAATTTGAATTTGTATTTGTATGTTGCTAGCCAAACAGGGTGGAGCACATAGGTAGAGAAGTTGGTTATGGTTATTATTACGCCTCAATGAAATGTCTTCGTGCAAAGGACATAAAATGGAGCTTAATTTGCATTTGTTCTCTTGTTTGTATCTGGAAGGTGAGATAGTATACTTGTATTTCTTACCCTCGTTTAATGGTTACTATTGTATTACAGATATCTTGATTCACTGTACACTAGAAGATATTAATTTCTAAAACTGGAATGATCTCTTAAAGTAACAAATCCTTTTTTTTTTCTGCTCGGTTTGGTTGGTGGTAGGGCTTGTTCTAAGTCCGCCTGGCTAGCTACCACCATCTTAACTAAGTCTGTCTTGTCTGTTTTGGGTGGGAATTATCAAATAACTTTTCCCACTCTGGGTGGAGCGGGAGGGCGTGTCAGACTCTTACTAACTAAACCCCACCCGTGTTCCTTCAGTTGCCATGTTGCCGGGGGCCACGATTTCCCTTTCGGTATTCTTCGCAACCCCGGCAGGTATCGGCCCTAGCGGACCCCGTAATTCTGCTGACATCTATTTGAGGCGCGCGTGGAACACAACGCGCCATCGACTCGGGCCAGGTCCTTATCGGGCGGCGAGCTACCCATTGCTCATCGTCCGCAAGCCCGCGCCTAAGATGGCCGGAAATCGACTCGTGATTCCCGATGCCCAGGGCGTCTCCTCTTGCGGCGATTAGGGGCATGAGGGCGCGAATTTTGCCTCTCCCTCACGCGTTCCGCCTCCTCCTTCACGAGTATTACTGCTTCGCAGAAGGAGGTGACGGCCTCCCATTTCCTCTCGATCCGTACCATGGCCCGAATCAAGGCCGGACGCGAGGGAGCACCGCCGCCGATCGCCTTCACGAGGACACGGCGATGCTCCGCCCAAGCCGGGCAGACCTCCACCGTATGCTCCACCGTGTCCTCCGGGCGATCCACACAGTGGTGACACCCGGGCGTTTTCTCTCGCCTTATCCTGAACAGGAACCTCCCGAAACAGCTGTGTCCGGTGAGGACCTGTGTCAGTCGGAAGGTGAGGACGCCATGGCGCCTCTCTAGCCAATCCTCAAAGAGGGGTCTTATCGCCGCAATTGTGGCGTGCCCAGCGCTGGGTTGCGACAATCGCACTCTCCATGCCGCCATGAGATCCCACCGGAGCTCTGTCCGCTGTGCCGCGATTTCTTGCGGCAGCGGAGTTAAGCCCCGGCGTTTCGCGCCACTCCCAAATGTGCGCGAGGACTTTTACCTCCAGATCCTATGGCGGTAATCCGGCAAGGAAGCTCGCCGCCTTGCAGGAGATCGTGCGATATTCTCGGGCCAGCCGGATAGCCATGACCCTCTAGGACGCGTTCAACCGGCGGGCTGGCCGCAGCCTCAATGAACCCGCCCACACCGGCGCCCCGTAAAGGGCCAAGGACCGCACGACCCCCGCGTAGAGCCTCAGGAGGCGTTTGGACCCTCTAGATTGGGCAGGAGGCGCTTCAAGGCAGCTCCGGCCCGCTCCAGTCTGGGAGCCAAACGTCGGAAATGCTCCACGGAGTTCCACCGGCTGTCGAGGACGAGTCCAAGATACCTCATCGTCGACTCGACGCCTATGTGAATCCCTCCCGCCATTACCTGGGAACCCGACGGTGGAGCTCGCTTCTACCTACGGCCTGATCATCACTTACCATCAGGTGAGATGCATGCCAAGAGATTCCCCGTTGAGGATTTAAAAAAAAATACGCAGGCGGCCCACCTTACTTTTGGCAAGTGGCTAAAGTGACACTCCATAGCTTGTGAATATTTGCAATACAACGGTTAATACAGTTGCAAGTGTGTTGCCACCCATAAGAGCAAAAATAAAATGTGTCATGTCAAGTGGCTTTCCGGCCATCTATTGGCGATGATATTCATATGGTTCAGACTGTTCAAATCGCTTTCGACTTAGCAGTTGATCAAATGAAATCGAACCGTGTGAACCCGGTATTAAATATGACAATCTCTAAGATTGAGTACCTCCATCATGAACTGTATTGAATATGTCAAAATATTTCACATCGTTTAAATTTTTGATAAACTAAACACTATTAAGTAATTGTAGATTTAATTTAATTAATCTGATGACTGATATCGTTATATCATTCTCAGACTACATTTAATTTTATTAAACATTAAGCTGTTATTTTACGCCACTTTATATCAGGACTTCAATCAGAAATAAGAATACCTTTTCTGTTTTTTCTTTAGGTAGGTACTCTTTTTACGATTGATAAATATCTCTTGAAAAAAAAGGTGTTTTAATTAGGGCACCGATCCTGAGTCTGACTTTACTAAGTGGAGCTATAATTTTTCCAAGTAAAATCATCAGCCTTTTATGAACTTTATTCGACACACAACTAAACAATACCGATATCCTAAAGTTGTATGATTTCGTGAGTATCGAGCTTCTAACTTTCCGTATCAACTGACATGTTCTATGAAAACTGAGAACCAACTATAAGTAACTTTATCGAATTAATAGATACACTTGTGTAAGACATGTTTACTCAATATACCTAGTAGGTACATGATCATCCATTTATGTATTACATACATACAGTCAATAACCGCACATCACACTTTTACTACGAAAACCGCCCTTCCTGATCTTTTCATTATTTGTCATTATATACCTACAATTTTCTATATTTTTTTAATCAAATTAGATTTGTTACAGCTGTGGTGGCAATCATGTCATTTGGTTTAAATAGGTCCTTATTTTTATTATTTTGTTTATCTTTTATATAGATTATTTTCTTTTAGATTTTGTGAATGTGAGAACGTTGTAGGCTGTAGACTATTTTCTATTTTACTTAGTACCTGGGGGCCTACCACAAACTCATAAAGCAGTATTATTTTAATATTACTTCAGTGTGGGAAGAGATGAAGCTCTACAGGACGTATAGCTCCATCTCTTTCTCCCACTGAAGTAATAATACTGCTTTTTAGCTGGTGGTAGGCCCCCTGGTACTTCTTGATAGGCCTACACTGTCCTCCCATACCTATCAACACAGTAATTTGAAAACATTGTAGAAACCACTTATTTTGAAAAGAGTAACCGTGGACTTTCTTGCCGGCTCTTCTCCATAGGAAGCGACCAATCGGAACCGTGCACCTAGCTTCTGACGTGTCATAAGTGCCCTTGTAGGTTTATGTGAAATAAAATAATTTGAATTTGAACCTGCTTTGCCATACAGGCGCTTTCTATGTTAAATTGATACAACTGAGTGCGGTTGACTGTATATTCAATGTGTCTATTAATAGTTTGATAATAATTGTTTCAAAGAACACCTTTTAGTTTAGAAACTGGATTATAATTAAATGTCAATCAATGTTTGATCCCTACCTACTCGTTATATTTCGATGTGGATATTAATAGCTGCTTGTAGATTTTCAGCCAATGAGCACTAACTCATTAATAATATGTCCTGAAACATAATTACTAGAAGTACTTATCTAGCAATTAAATAAAAATCCAGAAACTACTGATTGGGAGAAGATACTGGCCCCTGTAACACAGTTGTTTTTACCTAGCGCAGGAGTCAGGGCTTCACCTTGTTTGAATTTTTTTTTTATGCCAATAATGAATTTTACATAGCATAACATCACGCCTTGTTTCCCCGAACGGTTGGGCAGAGGTGTCCCTGTAGCAGGTACACCCACATTTCGTCAGTTATGTTTAAGTCCCATGAAATAGGGGGCGAGCCTATTGCCATCAACCGGGCACAAATCCAGACTCAGATAGAAAAACCCAATAACACTTTGTCCGACCCGAGAATCGAATTTTGTTTTTATTTATTATATTTTTATTATAAAAGTACACTCGGGAGCGATTCATCTTGTGCACCAACATTAACCTTAATATTTTGGAAACTAATAATGATAGCTTATTCAAATAAAAAGTATTCTTAGGACTATTTAATACTACCCTAACAAAACTTCTTAGTTATTATTAGTTTTAGTATGTAATTATGGAAAATGATTAAATTAATTTATTACAAAATTCTGCATTGTAGTACTAAATATGTACATTCTAAATGCTTAGGTTAGGTAATTATGTTTCAGAAAATACCAGTTGTAGTATTTTGAATGAGCTGTTAGTGCTTCACTAACTAATGTGTACATCAGTTCTCACTTAAGTATGTAAAATCTTCAATAGCAAATGCAGCCAATCAATCACTCACGAATGGTTTATTTGTATAGATATCGGTATGCATCCAGAATTTTCAGGATACATTGTTTACAGTAGAATTTAATTGAGATATCTCTCATCAATTCTTTTTACCTACTGTGTGCATCGAAACATTTCAACTATAGAAACATTAATTCGATCACAATCGATAGAAGTACTCTAGTTTACGAGTTTAGTCTGAATTCAGCGAAGGTCTGCCGCAACTTTGTTGTAAAGTGAGAACGTGTGGAAATGGTTGGAAACTAAAGTTTCGGCATTTCTTTGCTCCTAGTACTTTTGTGAGGTGAAAATAGCAACTGTTAGGTAATACGAAAGATTGGGTAGAAAGTAGATAGTCACTTGTTTTATGCGTTTGTAAAATATGCCATGCAACGTTGCTGTGTTGTGCACCCTAATTGCGTAAATGAAATGAAATGAAATGAAAAATGAAATGAAATACCTATAATTAAATTTTATTTGCAAGAATTGTAGTACATTACAGTTGGTCGGGTTTTTAACAAGTGTGATACGCAATTAGGGTACACAACACAGCAACGTTGTATGCGTTGCACGTAGGGTTGCCAACCGTACTATAATATATAGTATTGTAGGTACTATATTTCGAGTCGGCGTACTATATTCTGTTGAAGAAATATATAGTACGCAAAAATACTATATTTTCAACACTGAAATCTAACAAACAAATCATTCATTTTAAAAAGTGAACGCTACTCTACTACTCTGAAACAACAATATTAAATGAAATCTTTGCAAAAGTAAAAGAATGTAGTGAGTTTACTGACAAAACTACAGGCCAAAAGTGGCATCATATTTGAAAAAATACTGAAAAAAGTTATTATGTTTATCCTGCCACATCGGTATTCACAGAAAGGATATTTTCGGTTATAAATTCAAAATGGCGAGAAGAAAGAAATAGAAGAGTATCTCATTAATAAAAAATGAGCTTTGGATTTACATTAATTTAAACATTTAATGTAATAAAGCATTATGACACTTGAATTTTAGACGTGTCTATTTTTAGGTTTTTCCATAAAATACTATATTTTTATGTAGCTTATTTTGAAAAATACTATATTTCGCCGAAGAAATGTTGGCAACCCTAGTTGCACGCTGCGTTTTTAAAATTCTTAATCCGTTGCTTGATAGGTATGAAACATTCGTCTGCTCAACAAAGTAAATACACACATCGCCATTATAAGTGTCTGGTTTTTAAGTTTATGGTTGCCGGTGTTATTTATTACACGTGCATGATACATTACAGCTGTAGGTATCTCTGAGATATCAACGCATTGGTGATCCCTCCAGTATCGCAGATGTCAATGGGCGGCAGTGATCACGTACCATCAAGTAGGTCACACGCTTTACCTTTGGATTTTTATAGTGCGTATAACATAACATAATATCATGCCTTGTTTCCTCGAAGGGTTGGGCAGAGGTGTCCCTGTAGCAGGTACACCCACATTTCGCCAGTTATGTTTAAGTCCCATGGAGGCGAGCCAATTGTCATCAACCGGGCACAAATTCAGACTCCGAGCTGCTACTGAGAAATTTCAGATAGAAAAACCCAATAACACTTTGCCCAATCCGGGAATCCAACCCAGGACCTCATGCTCAGCAGTAGCGCTTGCGACCACTAGACCAACGAGGCTGTATAAGTGTATTGATAAAGCAGTAACGTAGTAGGCTGTAGACTTGTGGACCAATTTCTATTTTACTAAGTACCTGGTACTTGTTGATAGGCCTACACTGTCCTCTCATACCTATTAACACTGTAATTTGAAAACATTGTAGAAACCATTTATTTTGACAAGAGTAACCGTGGAGTTTCTTGCCGGCTCTTCTCCATAGGAAGCGACCAATTGGAACCGTGTACCTACCTTCTGACGTTTCATAAGTTGTAGGTTTATGTGAAATAAAATATTTTGTATTTTTGAATACGTCAAACATATCCATTTGTATTTGAAACGTAGCAAACAAAACAGAGTAATTTACAAATTTTTAGTTAAACTTTTATTGATAACGTTACTAAAAACGATTTATTTATATCCAAAGCTTTTACTAAGCTCGAACACAATAAAACAAATTCCAATAAATATTCTCTGAATAAATCCACTAAATATTTTATTTAATAACGTAACAAGGGTTTCCAATTAACGTACATTCAATGAAGTATCTAATTACTTTTTTCATCAATATTAAATTAGGTACCTACCGACTCAAAGGCTATGTCGATTTTCTGTTTGCCTGGACCCATATAACTCTCTCACAAAACAAATACTTACATCAATTTAGATGAAACACTTTTATAAGACTAATAACCCATTGACTTTGTGGTAGACCTAGATACTTTGAGGTTTGTAGGCAGCAGAAAGTTAGGGTTTATTTATTTGGTACCATCGGGGTAATGCATATCTAACCAATTTGAAAACAAAATCTCGTGCATATAGGGTTACCATCCGTCCGGATTTGTCCGGATATGTCCGGCTTTTTGACCCCCCTTCCGGACTATGTCCGGCCTTTTAATGTGTATGGACTTTTCCATTTAAGGAGACTGTTTAAAAAAGATAAGTTATTACTAAGACGAAGAAAAAATAAGATTAAAAAGTTAAATAAGTATACAGATTTTTTGCAAATGTCAGGCTTTTTGTCAGGACTTTTCAAATTTCGAAATGGTAACCCTACGTGCACACGACCCTTTTTTTTGTAGGTAAGCGATACTATAGCAGCCGAGCGCTGCAAGCAAGAATAGTCCTTACAGTGTACAGATATGAGTTTCTTCGATAGTCCTGTCAACCTTGCTTCAAAGTTTAACCCAGAAGGTTAAGTGAGATACATAACGTCAATTTGCTTTACGACTAGTTCACTTATTATTTACCAGTAGAGGATAAATGGGAAAAGTAAATAATTTAAAACCAGCTAGAGTTTTGTAATTTTTTAGGCTAGGTTAGTAAAGCTATTTTTTTTAAAGTCACAACTTACCAATATAACAGGCTGTGAAAAAGTGAAAGCTATTATTTTAAAAGAGATATTGCTAGTAGGTACCTGGGCCCGCGTGGTGGATTACGGCCCACTCCCTCTCACAGAGAGGAGGCCTGTGTCCCAGCAGTGGGAACATTTATAGGCCGATGATGATGATGAAGTAGGTACCTACACTACCTACATAAGTCACAAAAATAAAATAACTAACTCAGTGGTTCCTAACCTTTTCAATATTGTTACCCCTGTGACCTATTAGGAAAACTGATTTTACCCCGACCTTAAAATGTTATCAATACAAACAATATAAGCTTATAATTCTTACGTAATTTATATTTAAATTTAAATGAGTTAAGTAAAAATACATAGTTAATAAATAAAAAATCTTTATTTCGGATAAGGGGCATCCATATATGGGTTAATAAACAAAAAGATAACTTATATTAGTAAACTTATTATCTATTTCGAAACAAGGCTGTTGTTCGATATGCATCTTCGAACAACATCACCTAACAATGGAGAATCGTACCTCAACGCTATGGTCTTCAGGATGGAGTTGGAGCTTTCCCGCACTCTGCAGAGCAAAGAGGCAGATTTCCGTCTGACGATGGCGGGGAAGCCATCTACGTGTGCTTGTGCGAACATACCTGAAGCACTGCAGAAACGGGGCAGCCCCATCAGCATCCTGAACTCGTTATTATATTGGACCCGTAGGGCGCTGATAGCCCGCTGAGTATAGTTGGTCCACAGGCTGCACGTGTAGAACACTTGGCAATAAGCTTTAAAAAGCGTTATTTTGACTGCCCTACTACAGCGTGCAAACCGGCGAGCCAACATGTTACATCGGACTGCCAGCGCCCTACGTTCCCTCTCAATATCTACTTGGTCTTTAAGATCGTCGGTGACATAGTGCCCCAAGTACTTGAACTGGTACACTCGCACTATGTCATTCCCATTAAGTTTAATCGGGGGCACATACTCAGGACATTTAGCACCGCCACCCTTAAAGACCAAGAACTCACTTTTCTTGACATTATAAACTAAGCGGATGTTCGCGAGCATAGCGCTCACAACCAAGCAGCTCTCTAAGCGATGTTCTAAGCGAAGTTAATGTGATGATTGGTATTGTTTTGCATTCAAAAGTTTTTTATGTAAGGTTTAGTTTCGCTTAAAGTGCATCTTAAGTCATGTTCCACATTGAAACGGTGCCGGCCTTTGTTTTCAGTGTAACCAAAGTTGAAAAACCACTCTCACATCTATAGGTGGTGGCAAAGGGTAACCATAAGCATTTTTATTAAAGCTCTGTTAGCTATAAACAGTATATTCGTCACCAGCTGTGGTTCCACCAGATTAGGTCTTAGTTATTAAGTTCTTTGTCACCCCCACAGAATAGCTGATTTACCCTCGCGGGGGTAATTACCCCCAGGTTCCGAACCCAGGAACTAACTTGTTATACTAAGGTACATTAAGAGGAGGAGCTCTTGGCTAAGTAATAACAGCCGCACGGGTCGATCCATCAGGTTAAGTTACGCTTGCCGGGGTTGATGGGTGACCATGTTTACATACCGAGACTCCTCCGTGCCTTGGAAAGCACGTTAAGCCGTTGGTTCCGGGTGTCATTCGCGGATATTTGACAGTTGTTACAGGTCGTCAGAAGCCCGAAAGTCTGACAACCAGGCTTACCAAGGGGTACCTTATTACCCAGTTGTGGAGGTCAGATAGGTAGTCGCTCCATGTAAAATACTGGTATTCGGCTGCATCTGGTTAGACTGGAAGCCGACCACAACATACTTGGGAAAAGACTAGGCAGATTGATTGTAAGGTACATTAGAAAAACCTGTATCTACAAGATACTAAAGGAAGTAAATGTTTTTCTTACAACAGAGTTAATAAAACTATGAAATGCATATATCTAATACCTTTAAACGAGCAATTCTTGTCTAAATATATATATAATCTGAATCTCGGAAGCGGCTCCAACGATTTTCATGAAATTTAGCATGCAGGGGTTTTCGGGAGCGATAAATCGATCTAGCTAGGTTTAATTTTTAGAAAAGTTGTTATAAAAAAAAACGAGCTACGCTCGGTCATCCAGATATTTACCTTTATAGTTCGACTACCTATAGATATCTTTTATTTAGTCGCTCCTGATTTTATTAATTGAAATCAAACAAAAACCCGACAGATAAGTATTGAAGTCAAACCAATAGGGATTTAATTTTTCAGGACAATTGTGTACTGAACAAATCCCTACTGAAATAACTTGGACCTAAGTGTCAACGTTATATTTACTAGACAGTAAACAAATATTTTCTTAAAGGATTTCTATAAACTACAGTAAATACTTTCATAGAATATTGACATTGCTATCAAGGAAAGAAACCTTTGCTTGTAAACCTCAAAATAGAGTAAGACTACCTAAGTTGGTAGTATTTATTTACTTAAGCTTCATTTAAACGAGATGAATTTTTCGACCCGCCTGAAGAGGCCAGAATATTAGATGCGTCAGATATATCAAATCCGATATCAGTCACAAATTGTATCGTATCGATAATTCGAACTGTACAAACCGATTTCATAAAACCACGGCAAAAGTAGATTGCGTAAGGAAATTGTTTTTTGTTTGGATAGTTTTGATCGATTCATTTGCAACCGAATAATAAGAGACGATCGAAATTGCCAGCCGGAGGCACCGAAGCCGCTCCTAATGTCGATTTCTAAAAACGGATAGATTTCGATTTTTGGTGCCAAAATAAAAATACAACTTCCAAACCTATCGAGTGGGGTATCAAAATGAAGGGTTTTAAAAGGTGATTACAAAAATATCTACAAATTATACGAGTATGTTTTAAATTTAATTTGGAATGAGAAATTATAAAATACTAAAGCTGAATTTAAAAAAAAAACCCGACTGCAAAAACACATAACTGAAAAGAGAAAAACAAGCATTTTATTCAATAAAATTTTGGTATCGAAAGCGGGACAAACAAAAGTGACACCATATTTTAGGATATTGGTTTGTACTCCTTTTTACGAAAATTACACGAACGGAGGAGTACGAAATTTGTCATAGTTAAAGTTATATGGAGAAGGAGTGCAGAAAACTAATATTTTTAAATAATATGCATTTGAAATAAATTAAATAAATACACACACTACTGACCTTACCTGACCTTAGAATAATGACACAGCAGCATGGAATTAGTGTGCACTATCCCATCCAACTTAAAATTTTAATAAAGAATAATTTAAATAATGAAGTATAGTCGAATTTCGACCACTGGGCGACCAGTGTAATAAATCTATGTTGATGGATTGCTGGAGGCCTGCCAGACGGCTTCGGGTGGTATTAAATTTAGCCGAACACTCTTTGTTAGAAATGCATTGGGATTTGGTAAGATTCATATTGTAATATGTCTGGCTTATAGGCTGTATGCGTAAATTATTACTGAGTATAGGAAGATTCCCTTTGTTACAGTTATCGCCTTTCAGTAATAATCATGATAGAGATTTGCCATTTCTTTGATGGCCAATCGGTGATCGTATTCCGGCTGCCATGCAATACACTTGCCATTCAATTGAACGCAATCAAGTTTCTCTTTAGGAATGTTTATCATAATGCTTAAAATTCTAAATATATACCAGAATGAAATGCTATTAAAAATAGTACAATTATTTATACACCGTGAAATTTGAATCACAGTTTTGCTAGAACAAACGTTTTTCAGACCATGGTCTACTACCATTCTACAGCATCAAATAAAAAAAAAACATAATTGGTTTTTAAAAAAACACAAAAGAAACAAAGTTTAAAATGTCAAGATTATCGTTACTCCCTACAATACAGACACCACGCATGGGACACAGCATTGTCTACAGGGAAATGTACCTCCATAAACGAAATTTAGTAAGCAGTAGATAATCTTGACATTTTAAACTTTGTTTTTTTGTGTTTTTTCCAAACCAATTTATGTTTTTTTTTTTATTCTGTAGTATGGTAGTAGACCATAGTCTGAATAAAGTTTGTTCTAACAAAACTGTGATTCAAATTTCACGGTGTATAATAATGGTACTATTATATACAGGGTGGCAGGGACATCGACGCGAAAACTGTTACCATGGATTCAGTACATGATTCTGAACGTACGTTGAAATATTTCGTTTGTTGTTTTTAAAAAAATCTGCTGTTTCATAAAAAAGTGCAATAATAGGTACCTACGCGGTCAAAATGTATGAAATAGCTGTTAATTTTTTTAAATTACCGACAAAATATTTCAACGCAGGGGGTTCAGAATCATGTAGAATCCATGGTAACAGTTTTTGCGTCGATGTCCCTACCACCCTTTATGTAATAGTACAATAGAACAAATACAACATAATTATTATTTACATTAGGTACTAAGTTAAATAATAGTTAGTTGTTTAATTAAAAAACTAAGCAAAAGGAGTATGTAAGGATCGTAACAGGTGTTGTTCTGTGGTTTCTGCGTATACCCATGTGAAGAAGCCTGAGTTTATGTATGTACATATGTGTATTACATGTAAAAATATTAAAGATTGAGAATTTACTGCATGTTTTTTCATATACCTAATAAAATTACTTTAAAAAAATAAAAGATACCTGTTCAGTGTTCGGAGTCTAATTTCGTGTTGTACGAACTGAATCGTTCCTAAATACATAAATGGCAATTATATCTGTGAAATGGAGCGAACAAAGATTCATAAAATTACTGTATATGTACTTACACTTTCTCGCACAATTTTCTCAACAATTTACATTGAATATTTAACGTAGACTCAGCCTGAAAAATCAATGTCTGCCGCAAAATATGCAAAAACGAATGCCTTCGTTCATTTAGCTTAAAAAACCGGCCAAGAGTATGTCGAACCACGCACAATGAAGGGTTCCGTAGTTGGGATGAATTTATCCAAACACAAAACATAACATTGTAGTTGAAAAACATGTTCTATCATACATCGATATACGTCACAGTTAATTCTACAACTGCAAATGTAAGTTTATAATCGCAAAAAAAAAATTGTGATAAAACTACAAATTAACGATTTTCGTACTTTTAACTGTACTTATGCTGTGATATTTTGCTTCTTGCCAATTTTCATGATTCTAGGTCAACGGGAAGTACCCGGTTTTGATTTATTTGCGAGTATCAAAATATGTCGCATAAATGGCCGTGTTGTTTTATTGCGCTGACTTAGAAGCTTGATTTTTTAGAGCTCCAAGGGACCGTAGACCTACGTATTTGATATTAATTTAAACTTATCACTTCTACCTACGCGTTCCTCAGAAAAGGGTCTTGACAGACTGACGGACCGACAGCAAAGTGATCCTATAAGGGTTCCATTTTTTCCTTTTGAGGTACAGAACCCTAAAAACGAGCCTAATTTTAATGCATTTAAAACATTCTCAAGGATAGTTTAATAATGATTATGGCCCTGGAATATTAAGCGAGGAGTATATTTAAATTACTCGCTGTATCTAAGTACTAACGAGAGTTGAATTAAGTTTAAACGTGTATTACCTACCCAAATCACGTCTCGTAAACTTCGCCCAAGGCTAGAACGCATCGAGTTACTTTTAAAGATATAAGGTAAGTAACATCCACACACTTACACTTATATCCATACACTTCACTTTGTCACAATCGCAACACCAATTTATCTCGTCTGCTCGACGTCCTCCGTATGTCACTGCAGGGATCCAGCAGAATATCAGCGTCAGGTATATTTGCCTGACACATGCTAAGTTGGACTCCCATTTGGTGCAACCTTGAAACGCACACTGCACCTTATACAGGTTGACTGGATCTGGACCCGCCATAGCAAATTCGCATAAAGAGGAGGTCATTTGCTAATTATTAGACCTGACTTTCCCTTGATCGTAAAGATTTTTTTTATGTTTTTTTATTTTTTTAAAGCTTGCCATCTTATTTTTAACCCTAGTTTGAGAGAAATTTCTAGGTATTTTAATCACCAATGTTTGTGACTACTAATAAATAATAAAACAATGCAAAAAAAAATCTCAATAAAGTATAAAAATTGACATATCTCCCAGACTATAAAACTTTAGCTGAGGAAAGTATGATTCAATAATTAGTAAATGACCTCTTCTATATGCGAATTTGCTATGGCGGGTCCAGATCCGGTTAGCCTGTATATTTGATTATTTCGAAGTATGTCATAATGTCACTCCATTGCTATACGTATGTTTTTTCTTTTTTTGTAAATTGGCAACTTGTTTTTATATTTATCCATGTAATTTATTATTATTTAATTGTCTTTATGTGTCTTTTGTGTGCACAAAAAAAATATTTTATCTATCTATCTACTTAATATTTTAACATTCTCCCTCTAAAGCAGGGATGGGGAAACTTTTTCCTTCGGGTGCCAATATTTACTAACGAAATATATGGCGGGCCAAGTTGTTCCATTTTTGGCTATATTATTTACTGAAATAAAAATATTGATACATATTTTCTGAAACACTAATTTATTGTGCAATATTACAAAATTACTATTAAAATAATAAGTGCGCGCGCCCAGTCGATGGCTTCATTTTCGGTTTTCGCTCATACCGCCCGCCGCCCGCGCTCGCGAAACAATACGTGATTGTTTTAAGGCTCTTTCAAATAGGCGCGACACAAAGGCACCGCTCGTCACGTGACGAGAGGTGTGTCGCGTCGCGTGTCGCGCTGGTCTGCACGAGCCTTTATGCGAGCCGCGCACTGCCAATGAGAATGAAATTTCTAACAATACGAAAACTTCACTTGATTTTTGTTTGATGATCGCCGGTCGAATTTCAACGCTTCGCGGGCCGGAGGTGGCCCGCGTGCCGTAGTTTCCCCATCCCTGCTCTAAAGTATATCTGCCTAGCCTTTTCCATGGAGTAGCAGTAGTAATAGGAATACCAGTATTTTACATGGAGTGACTGCCTATCTGACCTCCAAAGCCTAGTTACTAGATAACATGATACCCCTTGGTGAGACTGGTTGTCAGACTTTTGGGCTTCTAACTACCCCGTGACGACTGTCAAAGATCTACAAATGACAGCCGGGACCAATCTGTCGGGGTCAGTCTTCTTCATTTCTTGTGGTTAGTGACTAACCTGGTGTCAGAGTTTTAAAGCCGCCCAAGGGCCTCTGACTTGGCTTCACATGCCGTCGAGAAATTCTCTCAGGCATGCCGGTTTCCTCAAGATGTTTTCCTTTTTGGAAGCAAGTGATAATTATACAATACGCACATGAATCCGAAAAGTCAGAGGTGCGTTCCTTGGGTTTGAACTCGAGACTTATGACTTGGCAGTCTGACGGTTACACCACTAGGCTATCACTGCTCAGGACTAGCCCTGGGAAGCGTAGCTTAACCTGATAGATCGACCCGTGCGGCTGTTATTACTTAGTCACGAGTTCCTCCTTCTCGATTATCCCTTTAAAGTACAGTCATTATTTTCAAAATTCTGAATGAAGATAAACTTGGCCAGGTTTAACCTTTCCCGTGACCTGTGGACGAAATACTTTTAAAGTAATACGATCCACTGAAGGTCTGACATCCCGAATTTCATGGCTCTGATTGGTTGTGGTCGTAGATAAAGTATGGTCTAGCTAGATAAGCTGTCAGCATAATTATATAAGATAGAGATAGCATTTATATAGGTATCAGGTATTTCGCTTAGAGCCATGTCGCATTGTATATTTTCTCTGCAGGTCCCTACTCCCCATGCAACATTTTTTTTTTTTAATCTTTATTTTAAGGGCTTTATCGCTGAGCGATAACGTCGCCCTGTAACATCATCAAAATTACTAACCCCACGCAACCTTAAAACTCGACTCTATAAATAATAGTGTGACTCTTTATAATGTGCACAATATATCGAAATGAGGAAATCTATGCTTAATTTTACGAAAAAAATGTTAAAAAAAATCAAAAAAAAATATTTTTATTTTTTAAAGAATTAAAAAAATTGTAACAAAACGGTGTAACTTTTAAACTAAATGATCTATAGTGATGAAACAAACTCCATAATGATTGGAAGTAATTAGGCGTCCTCATAAACTGTAAACTGTGGAAAAAAACTACCCTCAATTTAAAAAAATATGTTTTTTTTTTATCAAAAATCTATACCTATTTTTTTCCTCAATTTTTACAATAATCGTAAAAAAATTCAATAAGACGCCAAACAGTAACAAAAATGTAATATTTTTTCCTTCGATAAAATTAAGCATTTAAGAACTCACACTGTATAATATCTCCATTCTCTGTAGTACTGTATTGCTTTCAAATATGTATCTAAAAGCTTGTATTCTTTAACCGAAGGATATCTTACTAAATATTCAACCTCTCGAAAAATTCAAATGTATGAATTTGATGCTAAATAATAATTCGGTTATGTGAATAAAATAATAGAATAACACAAGAATTCCTATATTGCGATTTCATAACGCAAAAGGAGGTCCAACGATGTTAAGTAAAAAATAACAGCACAAATAAAGTACATGTGGCTTAGGGAAAATCGCGTAACATCCGGGTTACCCACAAAAATCCGGTTTATTAATGAAAAAAAATCTGGCATTTTAGGCTTACATCGAGACATGGGTTCAACTTTAATTAAATTGGACACCGACCAGAAACATTATGTAAATAAAGAAACGGTATAGTATAACCCCACTATTTCCTTTCTGCTAGTTTGATTTGATTTCTTCATCAGTATATTTAAATATTAAAAAAAAAAACAGCAAAGTGTACAGGGTGGGCCACGAGACGAGGGCTAAAGAAAAATTTTAGAAGCATCTCTCCAAGGGCTTCTCGAAGCCTGCCGGGGGGCTGCGAATAAGGGCCGAAAGGGAAATCGTGGCCCCCGGCAACATGGCAACTGAAGGAACACGGGTAGGTTTTAGTCAGTAAGACACGCCCTCCCGCTCTAGGTGGAGCAGTTATTTGATAATTTCAAAGCCAAAAAAAAAGGTCTTCTCGAAACACCCCCTTGTATTTTCAGTGAATATTTATAGTTTAGGAGCTAGACGGTTTTTTAAATAATTTTTGGACTACCTTGATCAAATTTTTCTCTTTGTGTGTCGCATTTTTTGTTATTTTAAGTATAAATCCTTTAATGATTCGTTCTAGATTTTCAGAGTCTAAACGAAGAAAAAAGGTGGCAATGACCCCGAAGTAGTTTTAAAAACTTCCGCGGACCCTCAGTTTAGCAAAGCAATACAAATAATAATTACTTATCGGAACATTATTTGGAGAAATTGGAGTTCGAATAGCACAATTTTTTCATACTATGGTAGTTATACTAAAGTCTTATATGTAAGTATTTCCACTTGGATTAATCCCTTTTTATGCTCTTCCTAGCATCCCATGGCACACGTATGTTACTTGTGAAGAGAAATCCAACGAGACCAAGAAATAAATTGAAAATGGACGTACACTACGTCCATTTTCATTCAAGACCTTTTCACAAGATTGATTTCGTGTGCTTTTAAGATAAAAATAGAATAAAATACCAGAATAGTCTCTACGTGTCTGGAGACGTGTCAAAGAAAGATACAAATTAAATTGATCCCAGACGGCTAGGGACTTGATTTTTATTGAAATTTAATATTCCAGTGTGAATTTTTTTAGTTTTTTTTTTAATACTAGAAGAAATGTGAGATTGTCTGTAGTTCTTATTGTAAAAAAATACTAGACATCTGTTGTCTCAATGATCAAACGGAAATGTAAGCACTCAAGTGCTTCTAGATACAATAAAATAAAAAAGATTTATAGAACAATAGTCTAAGCATGAAAATTCCAGAATAAAATCAAATTGAGGATTCCTTGTAAAATCACTAGAAACATATTTCAAATTTATTTTCAAATAAAACATTCGAGAGCTATGGATCAGAAACAGAACTTATATTCTGATTGCCTATGATCAAAATACACGAAACAATGAAAATAATATAAAATAAACACGTAATTCTTGAATTTCTTATGATTTAGCTGCCAATAAAAAGGCTCATTTACATGAGGAGAGTTTCTTGTCCGTCAAAAAGGGGAGATTTTCCGTGCGAGACGCGTAGACGAGACGCGCCAGGCGATTATTGCACAAATGTGTTTTGATAAGTCAACATTTTTGGAATGGGCAACTAGCTTCAACTTTCTAACTGACCGACTCTTTGACAATTCAAAAGTGCCTGTAACTGGTTTAATTGAAATAAATGCTTTGAGTTTGAGTTTGTTAAGTCACGCGAAACAAAAACTCACCCACAATAATTACATCTTACGAAACTCGTCAGGCGATTTTCACGAGGAGTTATTTGAAAACTCGAAATTCGAACTTGTGTTTTCGCGGACACGCTTCCTATTTTCAAAGGGTGATTCTGGTTTTTCGCCATGAGTTTATCTCACTATTTATGTGGGTTAACTTTTTTATCCCCTTTCGATAACGTCTATTTGAGTCGAGAAACTTTCCTCGTAAAAATGAACCTAAAATGTGACCAATGTTTTTTTATCTTTTCACAAGCATGCCACTTAGCTGTCACTTGCCAGACTACCAAATCACTTGCGGGTCACATTAGGACGGACACAAATAAATGCTTTAGGTGAATATTCAGTGATAAATTATTATTCAGAAGAACCCTACTGAACTACGTTTAGTTTGTGCGTGTAACAAGGGTATTGGAATAAAACGATTTGAATACAATTGACGTAGGTACCGTTTCTTTTCAACTATTATCTCCATTTAGTGGCCATGAAACCGTTTCGTGGTGGGCATTAATTGCTGCTGAAATGCTGATTGCTTTTACGAGTGAAGGTTTCCTTTGATAAGGGAATTGAGGAAGACGAGCTATGGGGTTGTATGGGTTGGGGAATGCTGACCATCGCATACGTACTAACTAGTTGTTCTTACCTACAGAAAGCCAGTCATACAATATTTACTTCGTCTTCTTTTATGATTGTAAAAATAGAGGAAAATAGAGTCGCTACTTTTCTAATCCCCAACAAAATATTTTAATAATTATTCATTTATTTTCACTTCATGACACAAACATCTTTGTAGACCTTTTTTTTTATGGGTGGGAAATTTTCAAATAACTTCTCCCGCTCTGGGTGGAGCAGGAGGGCGTGTCAGACTCTTACTGACTAAAACCCACCCGTGTTCCTTCAGTTGCCATGTTGCCGGGGGCCACGATTTCCCTTTCGGCCCGTATTCGCAGCCCCGGCAGGCATTGGCCCTAGCGGACCCCGTCAATTCTGCTGACATCTCTTAGAGGCGCGCGTGGAACACAACGCGCCGTCGACCCGGGCTTGGTCCTTATCGGACGGCGAGCTACCCATTGCTCACCGTCCGCAAGCCCGCGCCTACGGTGGCCGGAAATCTGCCTGTGATTCCCGACGCCCAGGGCGTCTCCTCGGCGGCGGTTAGGGGCGCGAGAGCGCGAAATTTGCCTCTCCCTCACGCGTTCCGCCTCCTCCTTCGCGAGCATTACTGCTTCGCAGAAGGAGGTGACGGCCTCCCATTTCCTCTCGCTCCGTACCATGGCCCGAATCAGGGCCGGACGCGAGAGATCACCGCCGCCGATCGTCTCCACGAGGACACGGCGATGCCCCGCCCAAGCCGGGCAGACCTCCACCATCTTTGTAGCCCTGGCTCTTGTACTAAGAGTTCCTGTAACACAAGAGCTAAGATAAAAAAAATCAAAACATCCTCCTGTTTAGCCGATAAAAATATAACATTTTACAACCTCACGTTACGTAATCAACACAAAAATTATTTAATAAATAAAACTGGCAACATTGTCTGTACCCTTCTCATGAAATATGAAACGTATTACGACTGACCAGCATATTATTAAGGTTCCGTACCCAAACGGTGCCAACGGAACCCTATTACTGTGGCTCAGCTGTCCGCCCGTCTGTCACAGGAATGTATCTTCTGAACCGTAATATGTAGACATTTGAAATTTCACAGAGTGTGTAGGTACTACTAGGGCTATAACAACGAATATTCTTATACTATTAATTACTAATATATGTATGTTTATAATCACGTTCTCGAAAACGGCTCTAACGATTTCGATGAAAGTTGCAATATAGTGGTTTACGTGGGCGAAAAATCAATCTAGCTAGGTCTCATATCTGGGAAAATTTGTTTTCTCTATTTTCACAGCCTCGGGAATGTGATACAACATTGGTATACTTGGACGATATGTTTATCTTGAGCAGAGCTCGGTCGATCAGGAACTAAAAATAAAATATAGTTAACAATTAAAGGGGATCCCTCACAAGAAACTTGTTTTTACCAAAGTATTTTATCCTCATCATCATCAGCCTATAAATGTTCCCACTGCTGGGACACAGGCCTCCTCTCTGTGAGAGGGTCTGGGTTCGAACCTACGACCTAAGTCGTGGCCGTTACCACTGGGCCACCACTGCTCTCCAAGTAAGTATTTTATATGTAGTGTTAAATATTGTACGATGGTACCTACGGAACCCTTCGTGTGCGAGTCCGACTCGCACTTGGCCGCTTTTCATAATATTTTCAAGAAAATAGCGTTATAAATTTATGAGGTTTTGAATAATATTGTGTTACAATATAAAGTGCTGGAGTTTATTTGTATTACGATGCTTTATACAAATAATATATGCTTTTGTTATTTTTGGGAAAATAATGTCCAGTGTCCTTTGCTGTCTGGGTGAGATTTAATCAAATGTTGAAGATCATATCGAAAATAAAGTATATTCTTTTGGATTTTTCAAAGATTTAGAACTGTGTTTCTGGGATGATATAAGTTAAGATAGTTAAGATTAGTTAAGAAATCAGCAATAATAATAATAGTAACCCCACCGCCGTATCTCTACGTTGCGTCGTGGTGGGGCTTGCGTGCTCCGAACTCTAGGCCTGAGCCAGTAGAGTTTACTTTGCCAGAACGGGTCTGGAATGAGGAGCCAGACCAAGAGAGTTACAAAAACCCGCAGGGCAGCATGTGGCGAGTTGTTGGGCAGTAGCGACCCCACGGACCCTATCTCTCGGGAGAAGTCTTGTTTCTCACCTCTGGCTTGCTTTTATTGGCCGGTTGGAGTGAACACTGACGAGGAACAGAGCTCCCACCTCATTCTTGCCTTACTTGGTCGGCTTGAGTGGAGATTCGCAAGAGCAAACGTGCTCGGAGGAAGGAAGTATTTCAGTAAGATGCTGGTAGGGATCTTGAGCGTACTTCTGGGATTGTCCTGATAGCCGTGGAATATCTCTCCACTCCTCATAAGCACCTCAGGACATGTTGCCCCCTTGTCGCTACGACACTTTGTGCTAGCGACCGTTTTCGGGGGCCCATTATTGAGTGTGCAAGTCACCCCCTGCCATTTTATCCGTGTGCATATAAAACATAGATCAGGCAGGGGCCATAGTCCTTCCATAGTTCCAGGTGACCAATTCACTTTAGCCACCCAAACCCATAGTCCAATATCTTTGTTTCCATATCTTACAATAGTCCTACACCAACCGGGGGTTGTCCTTGGCTGCACTTGCATAGTGCGAACAGGGATAACCGTCGGTAGGTACCTCATTTAATTAAAAACGTCTAAAGGGCCTCTGCGAGTTGGCTTCGGCCCCTCGTTCCAAAGGTCCGGGACCCTAGGGTCCCGAGAAATGTCAAAGATATAAAAAATAATAATAATAATGGCAGAGCACCTGCCATCTAATCTGTACTCCACCCTTGGTTGACTGGTAGCGAATGTCTAAGGCATTAAGTCCACCTTTGTACATTTTTTTTTTCGAAAAGTTTAAATAAACTTATTACGATCGTCCATCAATGCTCCTGTTGCAGGCCGCGACAGTAATGTATCATTCCTTACAAGACCCTAAGTGCGCATCGATCAATCACAATATGTTTCGATTTGAAACAGATTGCTAATCCATTGCTTTATAAGTTGGAAAAAAAATCTGCTCAACAACGTAAATAATGCAATGAATATTGTTGAACTGTCAAAGTGAAAAAAATTTCATAATCGTTACGAAAATAAGTTACGCAATTAGGGTACTGGTTAGAAAACCGGAAATAAATGAGTGGAACTTATGCTATAGCAATACGGGAAACATAAAAAAACTTTTTTATAAAAAATACAACCGACTTCCAAACTACAAAGTGAAAAATAACTTTAATTTCGGAAGTCGGTGTCTTTGGATCAGTATTTTAGTTTTTTGACACCGACTTCCGAAATTAAAGTTATTTTTCACTTTGTAGTTTGGAAGTCGGTTGTATTTTTTGTAAAAAAGTTTTTTTCTCTTTTGAGTGGGTTGGTTTGTAATGTATCTAAGTTACAATAGCCTTATGTCAACTGCTCATGAAAAATACCCAAATCGCTATAGATGTGCCTATAATATTTGAAGAGTTCCCTCGATTTCTCCAAGATCCCATCATTAGATCGTGACCAAATGACAATGGGACCAACATGAAAGTATACCCTTTCAAACAAAAAAAGATTTTTTCAAATCGGTCCAGCGGTCTTCGGGTAATCGGGGAACATAAATAAAAATAAATATCCCGACGAATTGAGAACCTCCTCCTTTTTTTTGAAGTCGTTTAAATATAAAGATACCAAATATTGTGACATAAACGAAATCTTCAAAAAATACTTTGGAGAATGACACAGCCGGTCTCATTTTGTTCCTAAGAGAAATATAGGATTCTGAAGCGATCTAGCTTGAGGTTGAGACATGGGTTAGGTGTGAAGACGGTTTGGAACCGTGAACCAATATAAATTGTGAGCATTTATTATATCGGTTGAACGATTTCTGTACCCGTAGTGTGGGAATTTTAGGACCCACGATCAAGGGATTAGTTTGGTAGTTTATTTTCTTTTATGTCCGAAGTCGAAAGAAACGAAATCTCGAAATCGTATTTTTAGGTGAATTCTACCAACGACCAACCAACCACAAACCACCACCAACCAACCAACCAACCAACCGACCAACCACCAACTCCGTTCCGTCTTTCTCCATTCGACCAACTTTACCTCTACATTTTGACTACACTCTGATCTTTTTTTTTTTAAATTCCCACTTGTTTACAAAAGCAATTAATTTTAAAACGAGTTTTAACTGGCAATTAAAAATAATAAATACCAGCACTAAAATTGAAAACTTTTGTGCACTAAGCACTTTGACCGCTAACAAATAAGTAGGTGACGACCTCTTGACATTCTGAATTCGCACTACGTATTCAAATCGTCGCCCTCAACGAGTGCGAATGAAAACAGTATAAATGCATGAGAATTTTAACTGAAAAGAGTTAGTTAACACTTTCATCTGATATTTTTGAAACAAACCATACATGGTGAGACGATACGCTTAGGCAGATGTTGCTACAGCATATCATAACAAGCTATAATACAATAATTAGATAGATGTGTAACGGTATTGTCTATTGCAAACAGTTTTGTTCGTATGATTTTAGTACACCATGTGCGTACCGTTAGGAAGCGGCTCCTAAAACGCAATATATACGAAACTAGGGCGGGGACTCTTTGTAACACGCGGTGTTTCGCGATGCGAATATAACGTAGCTACATGAATTGGTGTGGGTGGTATGTTGATAATGACTCGGGGCTTTAGGCTGCCTGTCCAATGGAGTGGAGCGAGGCAACTTAGCGGAGCTGTACCAATAGAATCTAAACTCCGCTTCAGAGTTCGCTCTTATTGGTTAATAGTGACACATTTCTCCGCTCCGCTGCCTCGCTCTGCGCCAGTGATCAGGCAGCCTAACCAATAGAATTGCATAAAATCTCCACTCCGCTTCAGTGGACAGGGATTTTGCGAACAAGTTAAAAATTCCTTATAAATCGAGAAGCAGAACGAGGAAGCGGAGCGGGGAACTGATCTCCCGCCGCCGCCGCCGCCCGCTCAAATTACTTGTTGCGTGAACTCTGCCTAGCTCCGCTCCGCTGCCTCGCTCCGGGTCAATGGACAGGTACCCTTAGTCTTTAACATCCAGTCAGCTATATTCCAGCCCAAATAAAATTCCAATAAAAACTATCGTCTCACTCAAAAAAATCTAAAAAGGAGGAAAGGCACAGAATCTAAGAAAAACTTTTTCCAAAAAAAAACACTACAAAGTGAAAAATAACTTTAATTTCGGAAGTCGGTGTCTTGGGTTTTGTGTTTTTGTTTTTTGCCACCGACTTCCGAAATTAAAGTTATTTTTCACTTTGTAGTGTTTTTTTTTGGAAGTCGGTTGTTTTTTTTTGGAAAAAGTTTTTATTTTTCACTTTTTAGTTGTGGTACCTACCCCACACACATTCAAATACCACTACCTGCTACCAGTGACAGGAACTTATCATAAATATCATCTATACTAAGTCGGAAAAAAATACGTATTTTGTAGCTAATTCAAAAACTACCCAAGCAAAGTTAATAAAATTTATATGGGACCAATTTGGGAGCATACCCTTTCAAACAAAAAAAGAATTTTCAGAATCGGTCCACAAATGACGGAGAAATCGGTGGACATACATAAAAAAAAAAAAAAAAAAAAAACAAACATACGCGTCGAACATATAACCTCCTCCTTTTTGGAAGTCGGTTAAAAAGAGATCGTGCATTATTCATTCATTCATTTCGGTTAGCAATGTAGGCACCGTGCCAAACATGTCTAGAAGTAAACTATTTACTCGTGACTTGAGTAAAACACTAGTCCCGTCCCGTCCCGTCTCGAATAACCTCTTTCCCGGCTGTAAAGATTGCACAAGGCTCCAGGGCTGCAAAATATATGAGGTGATAGAACCCTACTTAGATATTGAAAACATCAAGGGACAGTAAGCTATCGTTTAAAGCATCTTATGTACAGGGCCTCAAGTCTGCTATTACAATAGTGTCAGAATGGTCTATCATTGATTTCATAATTGTTGAGTTTGACAAGTTTGGTAATCTACTAATATAATGGCGTCATTATGACTTTCCAATGGTCAGCCACTGACACTCCATTGAAAGAAATGGCACTTATTGGTAATCTCGTACATAATGACAAATGAATGACTGACTTAGGCGGTATCATTGGTCGTATTGTACGACAATGCCATTACAACACAATTATATTACGAGACCATTGACTGGCCAATGATTGACCATTATGAATTTAGCAGATTACGAACTTTTAGCAAAATGACAATGGGATCGTGTTGGAATGACGAATTTATAAAAATAGCAGACTTGGGCCCCCAGGTTGATAGTAGCGATTTAAACATTCATACTTACGGGTCAAAAAAAATCCATTCACGAAAGAAACCTACGTGCCTCAGAAAGAAATACTGCCGCGTCATTGAATTCGTTATTTTACTACTTCTTTTAAACGTCTACTTTTTTTTTCCAATACTTTCCATTTGCACGACTCATAATGCGAGTGAAATTGCGATCGAAAAATTTGTTTATTTTATTTTATTAGAAAGAAAGAAAAGAAAGAAAGAAAAAAACATTTATTTTGACACAGTTCGTGAAACACAACGTATACATAAAATGAAAAAAAAAAAAAAAATGAAAATAATATTTTAACAATAGTGTGTGCCTCACGGCTGCGCCAAAAAAGGTTCATTTCAGCATTAATGCCAGACAGATGCTGTCTGACGCTGGTTTTCTAATGAACCCTTAAAAGGACAAGTGACGGGGAGTAGGTATAAACAGTTTCAACATACCTAATACATAATTTGTATACTTAAAAAAAAAAAAAACTAAATAAATAAATAAGGACGTAATCAAATATAATACCAAAACAAAACAAAACTTACGAAAACAACAAGAACTGTCCCGGCAAAGGACGGAAAATCTCTGAGCGTGCGCATACCCAATATTTATTTTGTTTGATAGATACAACAGGAATCATGATAGCTCTGTAGGCATTTCATATAAGTGAGACATTATGGGCGACCATATTGAGTTTCTGTTGCGAATCTATGAGGTACTGTCGTAAACGTGTTCGGAACGTGTGGATAGTGCCCAGTACCCGTAATGGTGGTGGGATGTTATTCCACACCTTAGATGCAGCGTAGCGGAAAGTGCCTCTGAAAGCTGCTGTATTATGAGAGTGTGTTGAAAGTTGTTGTGCACATTGCCTGGGCGCGCAATCCCGTCTACTAGCCATCCAACTAAGCTTGTCGTACAAATACTTCGGTTTCTGGGACTTAACGACACCAAAAAGTAGGCACGCTAGGTGTAATATTCGGGAAACTTACAGCTAACTTACACAGTGTTCTTAAATTATATAAAATTGAAGGCCATTTACAAGTTTCCACTGATAAACACGTAACATAAAAAAGAGAAAAAAAAGGTCGGTACAAAATACCTATTAAACATAAATTAGGAAAAATAGCACACGATAAATTACAAACTAAAAATCAGATTTTGCTAACAATTACTTTTCCGTAAAGAAGCTTTTTACCAACAAATGCTTAAGCTGAGAAACACTGGTGTTGAATATATCCAAATCATGTTCATCAGACAGTTTATTAAAACGTCTGCTCGCACGGATTAGAAATGAATTCTGCCTGTACGCGGACTTGGAATGAGGGACATGCAACAAACTAGGTTTGCGAAACATTTTGCATTGTGTAACTAACCCTAAACTACCTTCCTGCCTTCTTTCTGCGACAGTTTTTATTATTGTTACACTCCTACTAGTACAGACGCCAGCACATCAAGCTACTACAATCTGTTAAATTTATTTAATAGATTTTCAACTTTATCGCTGAAACATAAGGTTCAAAGTTGATTGGGAAAATTTGACAGTTTCGGGTAGCTTGATGTGCTGGCGTCTGTACATAGAATCTACTTAATTCATACACCATTCTTTTCAGAAATTGATTTAGGTTATACAGCAGAAACGAAAAAACCTTCAAAATAGTTTTAAATGTTTTCCCGTCAATCAAGTGTGAAACCTGAAAACATTGTAGCTTGCGAAAAAAACGATTAACTGAGTAATTTTTTTTTTTAGATTCGTTTCTCCCTTCAACTGTCATTAACGAGACACAATAGAATTTTAATTGTTATCCGCCTTAATAAGGCGTCGTAACAGATGATGAGCTATAGGAGGAACCCTGTTTAAAATGGCTTTTTTATTCAAAGTAGTTTTTTTAAACGATCAAATGAGCATTATGAGTCGTGCACTTTTGGATTTTCCAAATTGTTATAATAGTGTAGCGGTTACACCGCCACATACGAACTACGCATCATAGACATGACGTCACCCAAATCCTGCATCGCGCAGTTAGAGTTTACCGAGCGATCGACATACATACAAGATTTCAACTTCAAACCGATGGGCAGTTGGCCGCCGACACAACACCCATCTATCGGGGGATCCTCCCTTTTCTATGGTGGATGAGTGAACTTTACACACTGTTCCTCATGCCCCTAAAATAGTTTACCTACCTCATGATCATTGCCTGCCTAACCTTTTTCCAACTATGTTGGGGTCGGCTTACGATTGTAAGCCGACCCCAACATAGTTGGGAAAAGGTTACCGGATAACGGATGCAGCTGAATACCAGTATTTTATAAATAGCAACTACCTATCTGACGTCCGAAACCGGTTGTCAGACTTTTAGGCTTCTGATTCCTCGTACTTAACGACTGCCTTATCTTTTAGCAAAATTAACAATTTTGCTCTATTTATTGTAACGCTTATCGATTACAGCCTGTAACGACAAAATAAGTGGTTGTTTTTAATTTCTTTAAATTCAACCCACGCTCGCAAAAATGAACGTCACAAATAAAAGCTCAACAAGTTAGAAAATAAAATTAAAGCCAGAAACAACTTTATCCAGTTCTTATCAAATTACCCATGGTTCGTTCAAAACAAATCGAGCAAACACGACTATAAACGAAGAAAACAACGGATTAATAAAAACTTAAATGGAAAATAAATTACGTTGAACAAAAATAAAACTTTGATTCTGTCTCTAATACCTGAGAGATATCTCTCGACGGCATGTGAAGCCAAGTCAGAGGCCCATGGGAGGCTTTACAGCTCTGACACCAGTACCCTAATTGCGTAATACACGATCAATCAAAATCTGTTTCGATTTGGAACAGATTGCTAATCCATTGATTCGTAAGTTGGAAAAAAAAATCTGCTGAACAACCTAAATAACGCAATGAATGTTGTTGAACTGTCAAAATTAAACAAATTAGGCAAAATCGTTTACGAAAATAAGTTACGCAATTAGGGTACTGCTATGTATAGGATCTTACTACTTACCTATTTGACGCATATATCCATACTTAAAACCTTGTCATATTATACGATGCAAATGGCGACGTCAAAAATGTAAGGCGTCAATTAACGAGTTTTGTGTGACAAAAGTTCAAAATTGATCATAGTCTTCGTAAGGTGACCGTACATACTAGAATACTACTACTTTAAATATTTCCTTAAATTACAATTCAAACTCAAACATTTAGAGCAGCCCGGATCTAGAATTTTTTTGAGGCGGGGCAAAAACTGCCGTCTGCCGCCCCCCGCCAATCTTTTATGGGGGATGCGCTAAGTTAGCCCCCGCGAAATTAAAATTTACTCAAAATGAAAATTTTGGCAAAAACATATTAATCAAATTGTATCGATCGATAATGCGCCAATTCAACACGGGCGCCAAAACTGTTGTAAAAAAGAACAAATACAAAAAAAAAAACAACCGACTTCCAAAAAACACTACAAAGTGAAAAATAACTTTAATTTCGGAAGTCGGTGACAAAAACGAAAATTCAAAACCAAAGAAAGACACCTACTTCCGAAATTAAAGTTATTTTTCACTTTGTAGTGTTTTTTGGAAGTCGGTTGTTTTTTTTTTTGTAAAAAGTTTTTATTTTTCACTTTTTAGTTGTGGTACCTACCCCACACAAATTCGAAAACCACCACTGCTATGTAAATAACAGTGACAGGAACTTATCATATCATCACATACTAAGTGGGAAAAAGTACGTATTATTGAAGCTAACTCAAAAACTATCGAAGCAAAGTTAATAAAATTTATATGGGACCATTTCAAAAGCATACCCTTTCAAACAAAAAAAGAATTTTTAAAATCGGTCTACAATTGGCGGACAAATCGGTGGACATAGGTACATAAAAAAAAGAAAAAAAAAAAACATACGCGACGAACATATAACCTCCTCCTTTTTGGAAGTCGGTTAAAAATAGTAAATGTGTTGCGCGTCTCATTTATTGTTTGCTGTGTGCTGGGTGGTGCACTTGTCTGTTACGCTTGAATTTGTCGCCCCCTGAAGTTGGCGCCCAGGGCACGGGCCCCGGCTTGCCTCCGGCTTAAATCCGGAGCTGATTTAAAGGCACTTTTGAATTATCAAAGAGTCGGTCAATTATTCAGAAAGTTGAAGCTAGTTGCCCATTCCAAAACGTAGATCTTTATGGAGAAGAACGGGCACGGGGCAAGATACTCCAAGAACACTCTTTTAAATATAGATATAACAAAATCCTGGGTACATTATTCTTGTTGATTCTATGTGAGAACAATGTAAAAAAAATATCAAAAACAATTCAAAATATAAGATTAAAAATAAGTTCATTAATTTCTAAGTTATGAAGCCCAGATTTCAAGTTGTTATTAATTAAAACAGCTCACAAGGTGTTACATAAATAATATTTTAAATCCAATTTAACAAGGGCCTGTAGTACTGTTTCGCAATAATTCAACTTGGGTAGTGATGGACTAAATGAAATTAATAATTCTGAGGTAAACACAATTTTGATTTGAAATAATATCAAATCAAAATTGTGTTTACCTCAGTAAACTTAGTAGTAGTTAAAAGAATGGCACGTACAATTTTATCTAAAAGGTAACCGTATGGCGAGTGGTAAATTCCCCCCGCACCGTCCGAATGGACCCCAAATGGATGGGGTGGAGATATGGGAGATGGGGGCCTAATATTTTTTTTTAACATCTCATTCAAAATTTAAGGTCTATTATGTGCAAGGAATTTGTATGTATCAATGCCATCCAGTTACCACCCCAACATCGTTATAATTGAAGTAATGTATATGTCACCGTAAGATTGTGAGAACCGTTAGTTTATAATTTGTCGGAATTATTTCCGTTAGATTATAAACTGTCGAAAAATTGTAAACTGGGTGAAATGGGTTAGGTTAGGTTAGAACTGTGACCAACAACGCGCGAGCCGAGCGAACGCTACTTCCAAGTTGCTCGCAGCCAGGCAGGCTATTTAATATTAGCGCAAGGTGCGTTACGTCGCAAGCAAGTTTGATACCAGTTCACAATTTGTCGGTTTCCCATGGAAAGATTATAAACTAGCGAAAAATAATGCGTTAAATTGTAAATGGTTCGTTGCAGTTCACAATTTTTCGACAGTTTATAATTTAACGGAAATAATACCGATAGATTATAAACTAACGAAGTTCATAATTATACGGTGACAAATATATTTTTTGAAACTCCTTATCGATGATTTATCACCGAAAATGAGCGTTAATTTTATCAAAACCTTATTAGGGCATTGATACACACAAATTCCTTGCACATAATAGAGCTTAAATTTTGAATACCATGTCAGGCCCCCATCTCCCATATCTCCGCCCCCGTCCATTTGGGGTCCATTCGGACGGTACGGGGGGGTTTAGTATCACTTTAATACCTAGATTACCACTCGCCATCCGGTTGCCACTCCGATAAAATTTTACGTGCCATTGCCTAGAATATAGGTAAATTGTTAATCTACAATAGGACTAACAGAGTAGTATGGAAAAATAGACATGTTGGGCTGACCCTAGGCTGACCCCAAATAAACTGAAATAAGGTCAGGAGAATGATGAGGGGCTTGTGGCTAAGTAATAACAGCCGCACGGGTCGATAGATCAAGTTAAGCTGCACTTGCCTCGGTTGGTCCGTGGATGGATGACCATCTTTACATACCAAGACCCTCTGTGCCTCGGAAAGTACGTTAAGCCGTTGGTCCCGGCTGGCATTTGTAGATCTTTGACAGTCGTTACGGGTAGTTAGAACCCCAAAAGTCTGACAACCAGTCTTACCAAAGGGTTTCGTGTTAGGTAGCTAGTAACTAGGTTGTGGAAGTCAGACAGGCAGTCGCTCCATGTAAAATACTGGTATTCAGCTGCATCCGGTTAGACTGAAAGCCGACCTCAACATAGTTGGGAAAACGCTAGGCAGATGATGATGAAGGTCAGAAGAATGATGATGACGGAAGTCATGTTCGATTATTGTACCTACCTATTGGACTGAAAATGAATACCTACCTACTCCATATCTAGGTATATAAAATGTAGGTAGGTAGGTACTTAGCTAAAGTACTTACCTAAATCAGTTTTCAGTGTCGGTAAAAAAAATAGTTGTCAGTAAAGTCGGTTAACGGACGATAATTTTACGTAATAACGTCGCAAGCCGAACGCTTAGGACGATCGTGCCTCTCTATCGCTTGTTCCGCGCTCTCGCTTGCACGCTCGGCTCAAGCGGAACGTGACACTTTTTCGTGCGTGCAGCTGGCGTTCATCGATTTACGTTATCACGTCAAAAAATTATATTTAAAAAGGATTGTTATAACTATAATTATTTGTACTAACGTAACTGCCGCCCTATAATTATCACTAAAATCATAAAAATATAAACATTATTCGAATAATCTTCAGTTAGTAAACACTTTCCCAACACTAGAGATAATACCGCATTTCATCCAGCTTAACTAGGTACTGAATTAATATTCTTTAAGAACACTTTCTTGTTGACCGACAATCTTGATAAAAGAGCTACAAGGATATTCTGACGTCTGAATGACATTGATAGGGTGTTCTAAACATTTGTGAAATTATCACAGAAATTGTATTGACAAAACAAGATGGCGGCTTTAGTTCCGATTTTGGCCACGCGCCAGAAGAACCTTGTAGCGTTGTACCTATAAATCTGCCATCTTCCATCGCCTTCATCTTTTTAAATCAATGACGTTTGACATTGAAAACGTTTGACCGCTTGTGCCACAGATCGTTAATTTAGCGCTAAACGTGTTTAAAACATCGTTCAGTTTCTGTAGATCGTTTGAAGATGATAGAGACAGAATATCTTTTAAATGGGTAGGTACGGCAAACACATTTAATGATTTGTGATACAAGCGGACCTAAACTGTTGGGGAAATCGGGAAACTAAACTCCGGCCGTCACGCGCCGAAAATGCATTCCTGTACTCTCAGTTGGACACGATTAGGAACAAAAAAACTTTTTACAAAAAAAACAACCGACTTCCAAAAAAAAACACTACAACAACTTTAATTTCGGAAATCTTCCGAAATTAAGGTTATTTTTCACTTTGTAGGTAGTGTTTTTTTTTTGGAAGTCTGTTGTTTTTTTTTTATGTTTCACTTTTTTATTGTAGTACCTACCCCACACAAATTCGAATACCACTAACAACTATGTAATTAATTATCGCACAGTAACAGGAAATTATCATATCATCCACATTCGAAGTGAGAAAAAATATGTAGGTAGGTACTATTATTGAAGCTAACTTAAAAACTATACAAGCAAAGTTAATAAAATTTATATGAGACCATCTCAAGAGCATACCCTAACAAACAAAAAAAATTTTTCAAAATCGGTCCACGAACATGTTATATAACCTCCTCCTTTTTGGAAGTCGGTTAATAAAGTAGTTTGTATAACACATATTCTTTTGTACTCAACTAGCAGGTGTCAGGAATGCATTCTCTCAGCAGCCGGATTTTATTAAAAATATTCATAAAATACCTGCCAAGAACTTTAGCCTTTTAATTTTCGACTTAATAAAAATCTAAATTCACTGACGCACAGCCTAAGCCGCTGTCTAGAAGCTAGAAATTTTACACAAGGGTTCCCTAAACGAACGCGAGGAAGAAGGAAGGATTTTTGAAATGTAAAGAGTTAAATAGTGGATTAAAATGTCTATGGAAGTTTATAATTTTTGCCGATTGGATATATATCTATCTACCATCGGACACACAGCTTGTAGTTAAGATACCTAAATAATGTTTAATGCCTGGTTTTCGAAGCTCCTCAGTTTTGAAATATTAATTCGACAATATACTTACCTACTTTAGTTAAGAATAGGTACTAGAAAACCGGGCAACAGCTGACTAGTTCCTGACTGATTCATGAGCTCCTCACGTAGCTGTCTCTCGACGTAAACTCGCCGTCACGCCGTGAAGACATTATAATCATAAATGCCAGACACGAAAGGTTTTACATAGGTAATTTCACTTTCATCAGCCTTATCCCTGAATACTTGAGCAACAGAGTTGAGACTTATATGCAAAATACGTATTTTATATTTAAATACCTTTTTATTAAAGTATTTTGCATTTTATTTGAAATACTTTTCGAGGTATTTTTTTTTACACGGGTTGGTTGGGACATCGATGCGAAAACTGAAACCATGGATTCAGTACATGATTCTGAACCCCACTGCGTTGAAATGTTTGCTATTTCATAGAAAAATGCAACACCTACGCAATCAAAATGTATGGAACAGCTGATTTTTTTTTTAAATAACCGCCCAAAAATTTCAAGGCAGGGGAGTTTAGAATCATGTACTGAATCCATGGTTTCAGTTTTCGCGTCGATGTCCCTGCCAGCCTGTATTTGTAAAATGCAAAATTCTTTACCGCCAAGTTTCACCAAGTTTCGCCGCTCAAATTTTCATGTAAATGGGTCAGCGATTCGACAAATAGAATATTTAAACGAAGAAGACACAAGTCTGGCCATTCTAAACATATAACCAACAATTAAAAGGGTATTCCTAAAATACAACACCTGTCTACCAAGTTCTGCACCAGTGGAAAGTGTATTTTCATATTATATGGTTGATATAATCATGCGTTATTTAGTTATTTAAAACAAAAAACAGCTGTTCCGTACATTTAGAACGCGTAGGTATTGTACTTTTCTAAGAAACAGCTGTTTTTTTTTTTAAATAACCAACGTAAAATTTCAACGCAGGGGTGTTCAGAGGGGTGCTTGGACAGGAAACCTCCCCGCGTGCCTGGGGGCTGGAGTCCCTTATGGATGCGTCCGGGGGGAAGGCCAGTCTCCGGGACGGTGCACCCTGGGGTACGGACAATGACTCCCCAGTTAGGGGTCTCGTTGTCCGTATGCCAATATCCTGTCGGAGGAACGCTCTAACGGGTACTCGCTAGGGAGCACTCGTTGAGCAGCGTTAGAGGAGGAGCGGGCTCGGCGTGCACTAACCCTGCCGTCGGGCGGGCAGGAGGATGTCTTTTCTCCTGTCACCGTTGGTCTCGTAGCCCCGAAGAGTGTCAAGGTCATGTCTCTGGCATTTGACGGGGGTCGAGGGTCTTGGCTTAATCGCCCGGGCCGCGAGGTAGAAAACCTCTATAAAAAATCACCCCAAACCTCCAAGCGGCGGCGCACCGTGAGGGAGGTTGTTAGCTTGACTAATGGGTAGCTTAATTAGTCACTAGTGCGAACCACACATTTTTGGGAAATATAAAGTTTAATACTCGTGGGAACTAATATGGAAATAAATAAAAACAAAACGACACAAAAGGACGGGAGTGATGCGGGGTCGGAGTCCGACGCTGCATCAGGCGCGGAGGGCTCTAGCCGGAGCTCGGGGCGCGAAGTGGTGGGGGCTGACGGAATAATCCGAAAATTATTCCGGAAGCGCCCCAATTCAGGAGATGGTGAGTGGTCCTCCGCCGACGACAGGCGGAAGATCCACACCAGCCGGCGGGGTAAGGCCCGGGCAAAAACTTAAGGTGTGGGTAGAGGACTCACCACCAAGGAGGGTGGTAAGTCAAGCCAGGCCGGCCCAGACCAACTGGCCCAGCGAGCTGAGAGGCTCGCCACGGCGGGGCGCCACACTGGAGGGACCAGTAGCGAGCAGGTCCTCTCAGAGGCTTCGGGTGGTGAGCCGGACGTTGCTGGCGGCGCTAATCCGGGACAGGAAGCCAGGTTTGCGGAGGTCGTGGCAGCCGCGATCAGGGCTGTGGCCTTGAAGAGGATCCAATCCTCTAAGGACAAGGCCATACCCGTGGCCACGGCCTCTATTTTGGCGGCAGCAAAGGAGCTGCACTTTGGGCCTCCGTCGGACGGGATGTCCGAGATGCGGGCGGAGGTCGCAAAGTTGACTGCCGCCATGGAGCTTCTCCGAAAGGAGAACGAGAAGCTCCGAGCGGACCTGGCTGGGCTGCGAGCAGCCGGCCCCCGGGAGGTACCGCAGGTAGGGGAGCGGCAGAGGCAGGGGCCCGTGCCCGTGCCTGCGGAGGACCGGGTTCTGGCCCTGGTGCGGCAGGAGATGGCCGCCCTGCGGAGCAGGTTCTCCGCCCTAGAGGCTATTGTCCTGCGTCCCGCGCTAGCGGCAAGCCAGCCGGCTTTAGACCAGCGGAAGGCGGCATCGTATGCCGCCGCCGCATCTGCCGCGGCCAAGCCAGGCCTTGGCCTGGCTTGGCCGCGGCAGATGCGGCGATGCGGCGATGCGGCAGATGCGGCCCCTGCCTGCCTTGGCAGGCAGGGGCAAGCCAAGGGCGGAGCAGCTGCGCAGGCGGCCAAGGCCCTGGCCCTGACGGCCCAGGCGGCGGCGAAACGGACGCCTCCGCCTCCTAAATCTTCTCCTCCGGCCGACGGCGGATGGCAAGTAGCCGGGGAGAAGAAGAAGGCCGGTAAGGCGGCAAAGGCGGCCAAAAGGAAGGTGAGGCGGCAACGGCGCAAGGAGCGAAGCGTCGCGGCTAGGCTCCGCGCCCCGAAGACCGCAGCTGTAGTGATAACACTACAGCCGGAGGCGGAGAAGAGGGGCGTGTCCTACCAGCACGTGTTCGCGACGGTGGACAAGGTGATGGACCTGGAGGAGATCGGCGCCAAAAAGGGGATCAAGATCACGGCAACCGGGGCCCGGATGCTGGAGGTCCCTGGTGCGGCCAGTGGCCCGGCCGCTGACGCTCTGGCTGAAAAGCTCAGGGCGTCCCTAAATGCGGACGAGGCCCGAGTCTCCAGGCCCACCAAATGCGCTGACTTGCGTATCCAGGGCCTGGACGACTCCGTGACGGAGGAAAAGGTGGTGGCCGCCGTCGCTAAGGCTGGAGGGTGCTCTGTCGAGCAGATAAAGGCAGGCACCATCCATCCTGACCATACCGGGATGCAAGCCTATTAAGCCATTAGGGTGAGCTGCCCCGTGACGGCGGCCAAAAAGATAGCCGGGGAGGGCCAAAGGCTCTTGGTGGGCTGGGTTTCGGCGCAGGTCAAACTGCTGGAGCCCAGACCTCTGAGGTGCTTCCGTTGCCAGGTGGGCCATCATGTGGGGGTCAAGTGCACCTCGGAGGTAGACCGCAGCAACCTCTGCTTTCGCTGTGGTCAGCCCGGTCACAAGGCCGGCTCGTGTAACGCCACGCCGCACTGTGTCGTATGTGCGGCGGCTGGCAAGCCGGCCGATCACCGGGCTGGGAGCAGGGCCTGCGCTCCACCCGCCGAGGCCAGAGGCAGGGGCAAGCGCTCCGCCACCACCACCGTCACCGCCGCAGCCGCCGCCACTTCCACCGGGGCCGCTGCCGTGTCCACCGTCGTCGTCGCCGCCGCCGTTGCCGCCGCAGCAGGGCCCTCACAGGGGGTTGACATGGAATGCCAGTAACGGCCCCATTACGCCTCTTCCAGGCGAACATCAACCACTGCGCCGCCGCTCAGGATCTGTTGCTCCAGAGTATGGCGCAGTGGTCGATTAACATCGCCGTGGTCGCTGAGCCGTACTTTGTCCCGCCCAGGGATGACTGGGTGGAGGACCTGAGCGGCTCAGTGACCCTTATTTCGTCGGCCGCCGCCGGTACTCCGTCCCTCGAGTCGGTCAAGAGAGGACGGGGTTGCGTTGCAGCACGGTTCGGGGAGATTGTCGTGGTGGGTGTTTACTTCTCCCCGAGCCGAACTCTTGCCGAGTTCCACAACTCCCTTGCGAAGTTAAGAGTAGTCGTCGTCGGGTTTGGTTCCCTCCTCGTGCTCGTACTCGGGGACTTCAATGCCAAGAATCTGGCTTGGGGTTCCCGGTATACGGACACACGGGGTAGGATGGTGGAGGACTGGGCTCTGGAGATAGGCCTGGTCGTCCTAAACCGGGGTTCTGTCCCCACGTGTGCGGATGCGGGGTGAATCGGTGGTGGACATTTCGTTCGCCAGCCCCGCTCTGTCGCCGCGTGTCATTGACTGGCGCGTAATGGAGGGGGTGGAGACCTACTCCGATCACCGGTACATCCGGTTTGACGTCTCCACCCAGACCTCGAGTGCGCCGGTCCGACAGGCCCCGAGTGGTCCGCGGTGGGCGCTGAAGCAGCTGGACCGGGAGCTTCTCCTGGAAGCCTCGATCGTGCAGGCCTGGGTGTCATCACCGGACAGGCCTACCGACATCAACGACGAGGCGGAGTGGTTCCGGGAGGCCATGTCCAATGTGTGTGACATGGCAATGCCCCGGGTCCATCCTAGACGTGCTTCGCGCCGGCTGTACTGGTGGTCGCAAGTGCTAGAGGCTCTGCGCAGGGCGTGTGTTGCAGCGCGACGCCGGTACGCCAGGCATCGCAGGCTCCGTATCCGCCCTCCAGATACGGAAGCCATTCAGGCGGAGCTATACGAGGGGTACAGAGCGGCGAAGACCGCCCTCCAAGCGGAGATCCTGCGGGCCAGGGCGCTGGCCCGCGAGGAGTTGCTGGAGACTCTCAACAGGGACCCGTGGGGGCGCCCATACAAACGCCCACCCGTGTGAGCGCTCTGTTCCCTTCTAGAGGGGATCATACCCCTCCGCCCATGGCTCCGCCTACTGCGGTGCCCGATGCGGACCACACCGACGACGACGATGCTCCAGAGATGACTGAGGTAGAAATGAGAGTGGCGGTACGCAAAATGAGTGCGAAGAATACCGCCCCAGGACCCGATGGCATACCCGGAAAAGCCTGGGTCCTGGCCATGGGGGCTCTCGGGCCTCGACTAAGGGGGCTCCTAAGCGCATGCATGGAGAGGGGCCAGTTCCCACTTTGTTGGAAGACGGGGAAACTGGTCCTCATCAAGAAGCCGGGGCGCCCAGCGGACTCTCCGTCCGCTTATCGGCCCATTGTGCTGCTCGATGAGGTGGGCAAGCTCTTTGAAAGAGTCATTGCAGACCGCCTCGTCGGGCAGCTGGTGCGAGTGGGGCCGGATCTGGCGGAGAGCCAGTTCGGCTTCCGCAGGGGGCGCTCTACGGTGGACGCCATCATGCGCGTGCGGGCCCTCACGACGGGGGATGCTGTGGCCCAGGGTGGGGTCGTCTTGGCGGTGTCTCTAGACATCGCCAATGCCTTCAACACCCTGCCCTGGAGTTGCATCAGGGAGGCACTCCGGTATCACCGGATGCCGACCTACCTCTGGCGTGTGATCGAGGCCTATCTGACGGACAGGGCCGTCATCTACCCCGGTCACCAAGGAGAGTGGAACCGGCAAGAGATGTCGTGCGGTATCCCACAGGGTTCGGTCCTGGGGCCGCATCAGTGGGACATCGGATACGACTGGGTGCTGCGCGCCGACCTCCCTAGCGGCGTCAGCGTCGTTTGTTACGCTGACGACACGCTTGTCCTGGCGCAGGGGAGGTCATACCAGGCGGCGGCCGATTTAGCGACACGTGGGGTTGCGACAATCGTTGACAGGATCCGGCAGCTGGCACTCGAGGTGGCCCTGCACAAGTCTGAGGCCATGGGTTTTCATGGTCCTCGGAATGCGCCACCGTCGGGCTCCCAGGTAATGGCGGGAGGGGTTCACATCGGTGTCGAGTCGACGATGAAGTATCTGGGACTCGTCCTCGACAGCCGGTGGAATTTCGTAGAACACTTCCGACGTTTGGCTCCCAGACTGGAGCGGGCCGGGGCTGCATTGAAGCGGCTCCTGCCCAATCAAGGGGATCCAAACGCCTCCTGCCGGAGGCTCTATGCGGGGATCGTGCGGTCCATGGTCCTCTACGGGGCGCCGGTGTGGGCGCGTTCATTGAGGCTGCGGCCAGCCCGCCGGTTGAACGCGTCCCAGAGGGTCATGGCCATTCGGCTGGCCCGAGGATACCGCACGGTCTCCTGCGAGGCGGCGAGCCTCCTTGCCGGATTACCGCCATGGGATCTGGAGGCAAAGGTCCTCGCGCACATCTGGGAGTGGCGCGAGGAGGCGAAACGCCGGGGCTTAACTCCGATGCCGCAAGAAATCGCGGCACAGCGGACAGAGCTCCGGCGGGATCTCATGGCGTCATGGAGGGTGCGATTGTCGCAACCCCGCGCTGGGCACGCCACAATTGCGGCGATAAGACCCCTCTTTGAGGAGTGGCTTGAGAGACGCCACGGCGTCCTCACCTTCCGCCTGACGCAGGTCCTCACCGGACACGGCTGCTTCGGGAGGTTCCTGTTTAGGATAAGGCGGGAGGAAACACCCGGTTGTCACCATTGTGTGGATCGGCCTGAGGACACGGTGGAGCATACGATGGAGGTCTGTCCGGCTTGGGCGGAGCAACGCCGTGTCCTCGTAGAGGCGATCGGCGGCGGTGATCTCTCGCGTCCGGCCCTGGTTCAGGCCATGGTACGGAGCGAGAGGAAATGGCAGGCCGTCACCTCCTTTTGCGAAGCGGTAATGCTCGCGAAGGAGGACGCGGAACGCGTGAGGGAGAGGCAAATTTCGCGCCCTCACGCCCCTAACCGCCGCAGGAGGAGACGCCCGGGGCGGGAATCGCGAGCCGATTTCCGGCCACCGTAGGCGCGGGCTTGCGGACGGTGAGCAATGGGTAGCTCGCCGTCCGATAAGGACCAAGCCCGGGTCGACGGCGCGTTGTGTTCCACGCGCGCCTCAAAGAGATGTCAGCAGAATTGACGGGTCCGTTAGGGCCAATGCCTGCCGGGGGTTCGAAGAAAACCGATAGGGAAATCGTGGCCCCCGGCAACAGGGCAACCGAAGGAACACGGGTGGGTTTTAGTCAGTAAGAGTCTGACACGCCCTCCCGCTCCACCCAGAGCGGGAGAAGTTATTTGATAATTTCCCACACAAAAAAAAAAAAAAAAAGGTGGCTCAGAATCATGTACAGTACCGACCAAAAGTCCATGAGCAATCTCACAAAGCAATAGACTGACGCTTCGGTTTGACTTACGACCTTCTTCTATAAGTTGTTACAATACTGTAGACACGCACATTACACACACACACTCACTTTGTCTGCAACCAATGACTAGTTCAATAATCATCATTCGTTTTTAGTTTCATTCGTCTTGTTCACATAAATATTAAAGTTTAGCAGGTAGACCACAAAAAACTAAGTAAATTATTTCGATTTCTGTGGGGTAGATGCAGTTTGTTACGAGTATTTAATTAATAGAACTTTGTTGGTTCGTGGATAATATTGGTGACGAGTATTTAGCGCAGTGTTGTGGTTATTATTATCAAAAAGCAGGCATAAAATATATTGAAGAGATCAGATCAGATCAGAGAATATTATTGCGCTGCGTAAAAGTGAAGTGAATATCTAATGAAACCGGACTAAGTGTGAGTGTTATCATTTATATATTTCATATTTTACTAAACATAAATCTTAATCAAGGGTATTGTTGATAGAACAGAGGTATTGTTGAGACAGAAGATGCCTTTAAAGTTTTAAATTCATTGTGAGGTTTAATTCGATTAGTGAATAATAAATAATAAGGTATTATGTGTAATAAAAACAATGTTTTTCTTTGTTCTAGAGAAATACTGTGAGGGTTAAGCGATATGAGGAAGGGGCTTATTATCGAGTAGCAGCGACGTCAAATGGTGAATGAAACAAATGGTTTCATACTAACGAGATATTTTGCTGAATTATTAAAAACACGTCATTATGAACCGTTCGCCGTGCACTCTGAAGGCTTGCATCACTGAAGACCAGCTAGAAAACCGTTTTTGACCTTAAAATATTGACCGTACCAACTTAATAAACAACAGATTCGTTATTGCATGAATTTATGGTAGCGAATTTTTTAAGCACGTTTCAATAGGGTGTTTGTCGTATTTCTTGCAGTTATACCGAAATTGTTTAATATTATTTTAGTAATAGTATTATTTTAGGATTAAAATTTGAGGTTTAGTTTCAATCTTCTTTTCGTAAAGAAAATGAATACTTAAGCTTTAACCTCAATAACAACCAATATTTACTAAAGTCAAATAAAATGTAAAATAATTAATACAAATAAAATATAAACAAACTGCCCATATTTAACCTTAAAATTACCTATTCTGTAAGTAGTTTTTTTACATTTTAAGTAGTCTAATATTCTTATTTATTACTTAATTACTTCGACCATGATCAAAGCTTAATATTTATGGTGAAAAAATCCATTAAAAATTTAAAATATTTCATAATTTAAATATGTCAAAATAATACAAACTGCTTCTAAGTTTCTTGACATCTATTTCACATCTTATTCAGCTGAAGTAATGATAAATAATTGTAGCAGTTTTTTAACTTATGTAAAATAAATATAACGAATAAACATAATTTTTTTAATTTTGTTATCATATATCACGCATTTTTTATTCTAAAACCTTTATTGCAATAACAACATAAAAAAGCAGCAATATTTAAAAAATATTATTATCGAAAACAAAAATAATAATATTTGCAAAAAACCGCACTGTGTTTTACGAGATTAGAACCTGAGGCAGTTTGAATTCCATTATTTCAATTCCAAAAAATTTTTTTTCTTTCTTGAATATAAAATTTTTATTTTCAAGAAAGAAAAAAAATCTTTTGGTAACGGGTCTAAAACGGCCACATTAGCAATTCCTCTAAAAGCAATTCATTTTCTGAATCCCCAGCAATTCCTCTATGGTGACACAAATATTTTAGCTGAATCATATTTAATTCAATTCATATCAGAATCATATTTGGTGTAAATATTGCCGCATGAAAAAATGAAGACCGTAATTTAACCGGATAATTTTTCTTTACAGTTTTTAATAATCAAATGAGATTTTTATTTTTTATTTCTTTGGTTTAAATGTTATTTCATTAAATCACAAAACTGTCAAACAGATGAATTGTGTAATATGAATTGAACGCACGCAGATAATATTATGAATTGTCAGTTTCTGACAGTTTGTGGGATTCATAATAATTATCATAATTATGATTCTGCAAAAGCGGCCGTTTTAGGCCCCCTGTCGGATCGGACAGGTTTTTTTTTTACATATTGCTATACATGGTGGCAGGGACATCCACGCGAAAACTGTTATCATGGATTTAGTAAGTACAGTAAGCGCTCAAAAGTGCATGAGCACGCTAAGAGTCGTATTGCTGTGAACACGCGGTATAGCTCGTACATTTGTATGTGTAAGCAACACGATACACACACCACAGATAACGCAGTTTTGCGCTACACGAAACAACAATATATTTCCGTCGCTTTAAACATGCTAGCACACACGCATTATGCGCGTGAACTTGACCAGTTAATGGCATTGCTAAAATTCGATAGTAACTTAACAAGTGCAGATAGCAGAAAGCGTTAAGCGTTGGTATGGAATTCAAACTGCCTCAGGTTCTAATCTCGTAAAACACAGTGCGGTTTTTTGCAAATATTATTATTTTTGCTTTCGATAATAATATTTTTTAAATATTGCTGCTTTTTTATGTTGTTATTGCAATAAAGGTTTTAGAATAAAAAATGCGTGATATATGATAACAAAATTAAAAAAATTATGTTTATTCGTTATATTTATTTTACATAAGTTAAAAAACTGCTACAATTATTTATCATTACTTCAGCTGAATAAGATGTGAAATAGATGTCAAGAAACTTAGAAGCAGTTTGTATTATTTTGACATATTTAAATTATGAAATATTTTAAATTTTTAATGGATTTTTTCACCATAAATATTAAGCTTTGATCATGGTCGAAGTAATTAAGTAATAAATAAGAATATTAGACTACTTAAAATGTAAAAAAACTACTTACAGAATAGGTAATTTTAAGGTTAAATATGGGCAGTTTGTTTATATTTTATTTGTATTAATTATTTTACATTTTATTTGACTTTAGTAAATATTGGTTGTTATTGAGGTTAAAGCTTAAGTATTCATTTTCTTTACGAAAAGAAGATTGAAACTAAACCTCAAATTTTAATCCTAAAATAATACTATTACTAAAATAATATTAAACAATTTCGGTATAACTGCAAGAAATACGACAAACACCCTATTGAAACGTGCTTAAAAAATTCGCTACCATAAATTCATGCAATAACGAATCTGTTGTTTATTAAGTGCGTACGGTCAATATTTTAAGGTCAAAAACGGTTTTCTAGCTGGTCTTCAGTGATGCAAGCCTTCAGAGTGCACGGCGAACGGTTCATAATGACGTGTTTTTAATAATTCAGCAAAATATCTCGTTGGTATGAAACCATTTGTTTCATTCACCATTTGACGTCGCTGCTACTCGATAATAAGCCCCTTCCTCATATCGCTTAACCCTCACAGTATTTCTCTAGAACAAAGAAAAACATTGTTTTTATTACACATAATACCTTATTATTTATTATTCACTAATCGAATTAAACCTCACAATGAATTTAAAACTTTAAAGGCATCTTCTGTCTCAACAATACCTCTGTTCTATCAACAATACCCTTGATTAAGATTTATGTTTAGTAAAATATGAAATATATAAATGATAACACTCACACTTAGTCCGGTTTCATTAGATATTCACTTCACTTTTACGCAGCGCAATAATATTCTCTGATCTGATCTGATCTCTTCAATATATTTTATGCCTGCTTTTTGATAATAATAACCACAACACTGCGCTAAATACTCGTCACCAATATTATCCACGAACCAACAAAGTTCTATTAATTAAATACTCGTAACAAACTGCATCTACCCCACAGAAATCGAAATAATTTACTTAGTTTTTTGTGGTCTACCTGCTAAACTTTAATATTTATGTGAACAAGACGAATGAAACTAAAAACGAATGATGATTATTGAACTAGTCATTGGTTGCAGACAAAGTGAGTGTGTGTGTGTAATGTGCGTGTCTACAGTAACACAATATAGGGTTTATCAGAACAAATATCATACCCTTGGTTTTACATTATAATAAACAAAGAAAAATAATAAATAAAACAAATCTTAAGTACAACAAAATTTAAACTTGACCTTAACTTAACTGATTACTGGCAAATAGGTAACACACACAATTTAGAGGTAGGTCTCTTAAAGACTGAAGCCTGTGTGCGTATGGTTACGACCCGAGTAATTCCGTCAGGACCCGGATGCGTCTGTTCAACCTTACCCAATAACCACTTGCCTGGAGGCAAACCGTCTTCCTTTACTAACACGACCTCCCCAACTGATGGTTCTGGATTTTTATTGGCCCATTTATGGCGTTGCAGGAATTGGTTTAAATAATCCTGCGACCAACGACGCCAAAAATCCTGCATCATCCTCTGATGAAGCTGCCAGCGTTTTAAGGTACTCACATTGGACCTTTCGTAATTTGAATCTGGTGCTAAAACGGGTGGTTCTCCGATCAAGAAATGCCCTGGCGTTAAAATGACACACTTATCTTGATCTTCGACATACGATAAAGGCCTGGAGTTGAGGCAAGCCTCAATTTGAGCCAGCACTGTTGCCATCTCTTCGTACGTCAGTGTAGAATTCCCAATAACCCTTTTAAGGTGGTACTTGGTCGATTTTATTCCTGCCTCCCATAGGCCACCAAAATTAGGTGCGTGGGGCGGGATAAAGTCGACCAAGTACCACCTTAAAAGGGTTATTGGGAATTCTACACTGACGTTGTTGACTTGTTGCTATTTAAAATTCACGATTTTAGTACCAAAATTATAAGTTATGACTTGCCGCCCGAGTCCCACGGTAATAATCCGGTAAAATTCCACATTGGAAAAAAAAGGTGGCGATTTTTGTTTTCAAATTGTAGGTATACCTACCTCATAAATCAGCAAAAGTTATTGTTTCCAATAATTTAAATGTTTAAAATAATTTATACCTACCTAATCCATAACACATCAGAAATGTAATGTTATTGTTTCCAATACTTAAATCTTTAAAAAAAATTGTTGTGTCCGGTATTGTTTGACTTTGTTTTAGGATATAATTTAGCTTTGTTAACTATTCTTGTAATTTCAACATAGAGATCTCTGTAGGTACTTATTTTAATTACAACACCTTTTTTTTTTAAACTATGACTTTGACGTTGAAATCCTCAAACGACATTTAACTTGTACGAAGTATTTTTATCGTCACCAAACTCCTCATAATTATGCGTTTAAGAATTCGGCCGTATGTTCCTTACTTTCAAAGTACATACTTTTCAAAGTTTTGCGGAAGAGAAAAGCTGGGACGGTCCCATGGTTCCAACATAGTTGAACGTCACATACTGAATATTTACGTTTTGTTCGCTCAAGTTACGAAGGAATTTAATTACATTGCGTATTCAGATTTTCAGCAATTTCAGCAGCGAGCAAAGCGTTTACCTACGTCTTTGTAAGTAGATAAAATAGGTCTTCTTCTTTTCGTGTGGTTAGTAACTAGCCTGGTGTCAAAGTTTTGAAGCCGCCCATGGGCCTCAATTGGCTTCACATGCCGTCGAGAAATATCTCTGAGGCATGCCGGTTTCCTCACGATGTTTTCCTTCACCGTTTTTGAAGCAAATGATAATACAGTACGCACAGGAATTTGAAAAGTCCGGTGCGTGCCTTGGGTTCGAACTTGAGGCCTACTTATGACTTGGCAGTCCGATGGTCACACCACTAAGCTATCACTGCTCGATAAAATAGGTACCTAGGTAGGCTTACAAGATTACTATTTTTGATGAAATCGTTTTTTTTTTAAACAACCTGTATGTAACTTACAGGGTATGGACCCGTGCTTCACTTAGGTTCTCCATCAATAACATAACATCACGCTTGTATTCCCGAATAGTTAGGCAGAAGTGTACCTATAGTACACCCAAATTTCGCGACAGTTATGTTTAAGTGGGGTATGTAATAGGGGGCGAACCTATTACCATCAGGCACAAATCCAGACTCCGGGCTGCTACTGAAATCTCCAGATGGAAAAACCCAATAACACTTTGTACGACCCGAAAATCGAACCTAGGACCTCATGTTCAGCAGTAGCGTTTGTGATTACTAGACCAACGAGGCAGTCTGTAATTCTGTATGTAATTTACTTACATCATTTGTGATTTACCTACAAATTCTTCGATCAACAATATTGTTGATCGAAGTACAAATTGGTAAATACTTCGTCACAGCAAAAAAAACCTATGATTAGTTTGTAGAACATAAGTAGGTGGAATGTATATTTCAGGAGGTAAAATAAAACCATAATCTAAATTAAACATAAATTTATTGAAAAAAAAATACCAAAACACAATTTTATTACACATAAGAATAAAATACAGATACTCCATGGCACGAAAACTTTATAAATATATATTTAATAAAACTAAAAATAATTATAAGGTTTGGTTTCATTAACATATTTTTTAATTGACTTCTATCGGCTAAGGAGAGCTTTTCTATAGAAAATTATAATTAAATATCGTAGGTAGCCTAAAAGTGGTAAGTATAATAAAATAAATTCAAAGGTGTTTTAAACATGGAAACTTTGAATTTTGCGAAAGTGTATAAAATAAATTGTTTTGAATTACATTCACATCTGTACTTACCTAATCCGTTAAATAGTGTCTTAGCCTATCAATTTTTTTAAATCTTTAAACTAATCTAAATCATAAATGTTACATAAAGTACTTAATCTAAGAGTTAAACAAAATGGTTTTCCAAAATCGTGAAGGATATTGTTCTTTGGGATAGATACATGGAACATAACATTAAATTACATATTAATTTACTATGGTAATACCCAAATTAAAAAAAGAAAATACTAAGAATAATTATCATCAATATAGCCTAGTGTCTGACGTCTCAGCTACATATGCCCTAAAAATAACACAAATTTGCTTCGGTAGTAATAGTGGTAAGTATCCCCGACGGGTGAGAGATCGAGATTCGATTTCCCCGCCGGAATCTGAGGGGCTCGTGAAGTAACAGCTATACGGATCAATAGATCTGCGAGGTTATGGAGGATGCTCTAAGATAGCCCGCGAAATTCAACGTTTTGTCGCAATTCGCAGGTCAGTGTCAGGTAGGGTTGCCAACATTTCTTCGGCGAAATATAGTATTTTTCAGAATAAGCTATAAAAAAATATAGTACACTTCAAAAAAATATAGTAGGTTGGTACCTATTTTATGGAAAAACCTAAAAATAGATAAAGATATATTTTTTACTTTTTTGCACTTCTTGCATTTTAAAAAAAGTCTAAAATTCAAGTGTCATATTCATAATGCTTTATTACATTAAATATTTAAATTAAGGTAAATCAAAAGCTCATTTTTTATTAATGAGATACGTTTCTGTTTCTTTCTTCTCTCCATTTCGAATTCATAACCGAAAATATATTTTATGTGAATGCCGAAGTGGTGGGATAAACATAATAACTTATTTTCAGTATTTTTTCAAATATGCTGCCATTTTTGGCCTGTAGTTTTGTCAGTAAACTCACTACATTCTTTTACTTTTGTAAAGATTTCATTTAATATTGTTGTTTCAGAGTAGTAGAGTGGCGTTCACTTTTTTAATTAAATAAATTATTTGTTGGTTAGATTTCAGTGTTGAAAATATAGTATTTTTGCGTACTATACATATATTTCTTCAACAGTATATAGTACGTAGACTCGAAATATAGTAGGTACAATACTATATATTATAGTACGGTTGGCAACCCTAGTGTCAGGTTATAATGTTGATTAAAATAATTATGATCCGCGACCGTAACATGTTTTTATGATCTCTGATAACAAATATGGCCTTACAGAATTAGAATCGGCGTCAAATGTCATGATTTCATGAAGTAGTCATTCGATAGAGTAACATGGACTTAGAGAGTTGTATTGATGATTTTTATGATTATAATTCTATAAATAAATATTTGTTACGGCCGCGAATCATATTTAGATCAAAATACAACCTGATACTGACCTGCAAATTGCAAAAAAACGTAAGAAAATTTGAATTTCGCGGGCTACCTCGACGCTTTCGTCATAACGGCCAGTTTCTCGAACGAAAATTATCGCTAAGTTAATGTGACAAATTGTCAAGAGCGCTTAAACTGCTGCGATTGGCTGCTGATAAATCATTCATCCAATCGCAGATGTTTGCGTGCGCTTGATTTGTCATTTTAATTTATGTAACATTAATTAGCGATAATTTTCGATCGAGAAACTGGTCCTAAGCTGGCTCTTGCCGTAGTCCGCGCATGAGTGGGTGACCATATCGAGAACCATACGTGCCTCGGAAAACACGTAAAGCCGTTGGTCTTGTGCCTAATCCCTCCCCGGTTGTATTGGATTGCCGTCCCATTGGACTATGAGAGTGAAGGAAGAGAATGCACTTGTTTGCGTACACACTTGTGCACTATAATAATATCTCCTCTTCTCCCTACAATGGCTAGTCTCAGGTGAACTCGACCGCCGTGACCGAAATTCGGTCTGAAGATGTTTATTATTAAAAATAAATCTTATTCTAAGAAATATGTGAAAAGAAAATTAAATCTATGAAATCTCTTCAAAGTATTTCTGGACGCTTAGCAACGCCACAATAGAAACGGGTTTTGTCGATCGAAGAATAGACAAAATGACAGATAAACAATCACAATCTGTCATTTTGTCTATTTTTCCGTCGACAAAACCCGTAGAAAACCCGTTTCTATGGTTGGAATGCTACGCGTGGGGGGGTAAATTCTGTCTATGTCACACGAAACTAATGCAGGCCACACACGTAACGATATACTTGCGCAAGTTTAGAATTGCACAAGTCTATGTGACACCGAATGGCTCAGATACTTGTGCTAATTCATCCCACACACTTTAATGTACACTTGTGCAAGTCCAATTTGCTCAAGTATATCGTAACGTGGGTGGCTGCAATAACTTTGTATTGAGAGCCGCGGGTGCATAGTTCTATGATGAATACGAAATATGACCTTAGTATTAAAAGCAAGCTGTCTTATAGATAACCATTTTAAAATGTTTATATTTTGGCGTTTTATTTTCCGCTTTTGTTTGTGTTACTTCATATATATTCTTAATGTTAATTAGTTTATAGAGGGTTTTGATCAGTATGACCATAACCTCCTTTTAAGTGATAATAATGCAATAAAATTAATGACAGAAAATATAAACTTATCCATTTTTTTTTTCAGTAACCCCTCTTTTATTTTAACACTACTTATACCAACTAACTTACTAATATATTATATCTCTTTATGACAATGTCTTTAATTCTATTAGTGAGATGATAGTTGTCAAAAATCTGAAGAAAAATACTCCCAAACAGTTACAGTAATATGTGGTATCCTAGACTTATATATGTAGCATATTTGTATATGCTTTAACCTAATATGTGGAATACAGGACTTAGCTGTGAGAATCGTCAATCACGTGAACAGGCAAAAAAAAACCTAAAGCATAACTAACCAAAAATCTTATTTACCTAAGTAATATTCTTTGTAAAATGTGCAAAAATGTCACTAGCGACCCGCTCCTTCTTCGTAAGGATTTTACGACTTGATTAAAACATCCGAGTTTTCTTTATTAAAATTGTAATACACACCTTTCGAAATAAATGCTCTAAATGACGGTGAAAACCAAATCAAAATCTGTTGCGTAGTTTAGAAGAACTAAGCGGTCACACAGACGGATAAAAGCGATTTAATTAATTAATTATGTATACAGATATAGAAGATAAAAAATAAGCAGAGATGTTAGTATGTATCCTGCGTTCGCGATTTTGTTTCCAAAAATGTAAACAAATATTTGATTTTGGAAAAATAACTGTAATTCCCACACATAATGTTTAGTTTGCGTTACAAATTCAGAAAAATGTATGACTTTTTCAATAATTCTGGCCATTCCGAAATCAACTTAATTAACACTGTTATAAAGTTGACATTTGTTTAAGTTACATTCAGACATTGGCAATTCTCTTTTTTTCGTTTTTCATAGTGTTTGTCGTTGGTCTAATTCTTTTTTAAATGAAAAGATTTAACTTTGGTTTTGGAATGAACCATGTTATATGCTCAACACTGTGCTTCCGGCTCGGCCAGTCATTCATTGGTTAATTTTCCGTTCGGACTTAAATAGGATGCGTTGCAAATGATATTAAGTTTTAATAGAATAGATAGTAGATAGATACATCATTCACAGCCAAAATATTGCATAACGAAGGGCTAATAAAGTATTCTTATTTTTCTTCTCTTTTTAACACATAGTCCTAACCTTATTTCCCTGTCTATATTTCGGTAGTAAAAATTTATTTTTGGTTGCTCTTCTTATCGATTTGAATTTACATAGTTACATTTAAGTAGTCATGTATCTGCTGATTAAAAATGGTTATAATAGTTAAACAAACTTATTGGTGCTCTCAATCAAAACTAATGTTTTTTTTTTTTAACTCTAGTTTTTTAAAATGGAATACGCCTGGCGATCAACAAAATAAAACATGATTGATCTGTTTATTTGCAGCATTAACACAGTCACCTTGTAGTGCATACGGAAAACATTGTTATCCATACACACGTTTTCAAACTACAAAAATGGCAGAAAACATTTTCGGGCATTGTTGAAGTTTGAAAAAGGCAAAGTCTGTCATACCGGCAGGAACGCGCGGGGTATGCGTGAACGCTGCGACTGCAGCCCTGTAGTTGCGAAATGCACCGCCCAAGAATATATCCAGCAGGAATATTTGACCAAGCACTTTGAAAAGGTTGAGAATCTCACAGAAGGTGTACCGCAGTGCATACCTACTTGTTGTGTGTATGTGTAGGTTAGGTACCAACGACGAAACTACGACCAGTTTTTAATTACCACCAGGCAACTCAAACCTGCTGCCAGAGCCTTGGGTCTTCCCCCTTCCCAGATCTTCTGCAAATATCTTGGAGTGTAGAACATGACAGATTGAGTTCTACACTCCAAGTCCTACTATTGTTTAAAATGTATAGGTATCCGTTAACAAGAACAACTAGTACTAACATCTAACTTTCAATATGATCTCTTTCAAAGTGTGAGTTGATTTTAATTTGTAATAAAATAAAACATATTATAAATTCGGCGTATTTTTTAACCGACTTCAAAAAAGGAGAAGGTTCTCAATTCGTCGCAATTTTTTTTTTAAACAAAGAAAACCTTTTGTTTTAGTGCACATTTTACAAAAATATTATCAATTTTTTTTATTCTTTTCTTATTCTAACTATTATTAAAATGCGTTCTTTGATGTGCTTATCACTAAAACACGTTATTAGTGTTTCTAAGATAATAATCGACTATAAAGTGTGTTTCATCTTAAAAACTAACTCCGGTTTCCCAGAGAACCTATAACCCAAATTACTTATACAATTTTTTTAAATCTTATTAAGTTACTTATACTATCAATCTTAACACTAAACACTCTTAATTTTATCTTTAATTACATAGTATGTTACAACTTTTCAGTATCAAATCTGTTATTTTGCGTCAAATTTATGCATATTTACATCTTAAAAAAATACCTAAAGTACTAGTGAATAATATTATTATCTTATACACTAACTCCAGTTTCCCAGAGAACCTATAACCTACTTTTTATCTTAAATTACTTATACTATGTATCCTAACACTAAACACTATTTAATTTTTACTTAAATTAGTAAGTTGAAACTTTTTGAGCCTAATGTGTTACAGTCATGTATATTTACATCTTAAAATACCTAAAGTACTAATGTATTCTGACTGAATACACACACAAACAAACAAAGTTTAAAAAGTATACTAAAATTTAAATGATGAAGTATACTTATGTTTGAATCATATAGGCTGAGTAGATTGATTTACGTTGACATACATCACACTTATAAGATTTTTCACCAATGTGTTGACAAATTTAATATGAGTTGTTAACATTGAAGCATAAAAATAATTTAAGGTTAAAAAAAATTGCTGGTAGAATATTTTTATTTACCAGTCAAATTATACTAAAATAAGACTGATTACATTATAAAACAAGAAAACAACGTTTTATTTTATTTAAATGCGTTTATTCTGAAAGTGAGCAACGTTGCAAATAGATGTCAAATATTTCGCTGTTTTGATTTATTTGGCAGTATTATTGTATGGAAATATAAAATGTGGCTAACTAACGAACAAGAATATTAATAATGAATTGCAAATAAAACAGTGAATTTGATGCTGTAACCGTTTTAGGTGTAAAAAAGGTACTTGGAAAGTTCAAATACTTTTTTACATCTAAAACTAAATATTTGGTGCTGCGAAATTAATAATTGCATTTCATAATCAATATTTTAGTTCCCTAGTTAGCCACATTTCATATTTCCATATATTGCCAAATTGCCAATATTTGACAGCTATTTGCGACGTTGGCAACTTTTAGGACAAACGCTCTTAAATGTTTTTATTTTGTCCTGTCATTTCGTCTTTCTCTTACTTTCTCCATTTCAACACTTTCAACTCTACGTACTATCTTATAAAGGCTTACTTACAGTATCGAAAGTATCGAAATTGACGGGAATCCCGGTTCTTTAGCCAGAAGGTCCCAAAAATCTCTGTTTTTTAAAACCAGACCGGTCCTGTATTCCCCAATTTACTTGTAAGGTTTTTCATCAGTGTGTATACGAATATGTTTTGTTAAACTACCTTTTTCACTAAAACTACGTTGACATACATCACATATATAATGTAAGCAAAACTTCAGTAAGCAAGCTGAAGTGGCAGTGGGCTGGCCATTTTTGTCAAAGGACCGATAGCCGGTGGAGCAGACGAGTCCTGTAGTGGAGATCGCGTATAGGCAAGCGTAGTGTGGGATACCCCACAACTAGATGGACCGACGACCTTAAAAAGGTGTCTGGGACAGACGGGATGCAGAAGGCGGAGGACAGGGTGTTGTGGCGCAGCCTGGGAGAGGTCTATGTCCATCAGTGCACTGCAATAGGCTGAGTAGATTGATTGACGTTGACAAACATCACACTTATTAGGTTAAGTTTTCACCAATACATATACGAATATGATTACTTAAATTATCATTTTCAGTAAAACTACGTTGACATACATCACACTTATAAGATGTTTCACCAGTTTTCTGACGAATATGAGCTGTTAAATGACCATTTTGACGAAAACCACACTGACATCAAATATATCACATTTGCAAGGTTTTTCACCGGTGTATTTAGAATTTAATTTGTTAAAGCACTCTTTTGACTAAAACTACGCTGACATACATCACACTTGTGTGGTTTTTCACCAGTATGTATAAGAATATGATTTGTTAAACGACCATTGTTAATAAAACTTCGTTGACAAACATCACACTTATAAGATGTTTCACCAGTGTGTTGACGAAAATGAGTTGTTAAATGACCATTTTGACGAAAACTACACTGACATATAAGTATCACATTTGAAAGGTTTTTCATCAATGTGTATACGAATTTAATTTGTTAAAGCAGTTTTTGGACTAAAACTACGCTGATATACATCACACTTGTAAGGTTTTTCACTAGTATGTATACGAATATGAGTTGTTAAATTACCATTCTGACGAAAACTACACTAACACACAAAAAAAACCCCGTCCGATCCGTGAGGGTGTTGTTAAGTATCGTACTGAGTCTATTTATGTGAAAATTTTAATGAAAAAAGAAAAAAAAAATCGCCACATTTTTTCAATAGAGAATTTTACCTGGATATTCACGGGGCGCGAGCGGCCGTCATTTAGCGGGCGTCTACAAGTCATAACTTATGACAGTACCAGTTGAAAATTTGCACAATTTTCATGGATTTGGAGTAATTTTGGAATTAAAAATGTGAATTTTAAATAGCAACCACTTTTTTATTTTCAATAATAAGTTTTTTATTGCAGTACCTATGTGCCCCTTTTGGATCGGACAGGGTTTTTTATCACATTTCAAAGGTTTTTCACCAGTGTGTATACGAATATAATTTGCTAAAGGACTATTTTCGGTAAAACTACGAAGTATTCTATAAAATCTTCCATGCGTTTAAAAAGTATTTCAAAATTAAAAGGATTCAGTAAGTATGTTTGAATCATAAATAGACACACGTAGTAGGTATATTGAAAGAGTCTTAAAATAAAGAATACCTTAACTTTTTTAAGTAACATAATTTCCTTAGGTTTCGGAATGAATTATGATTTTTTTATGAGTTTTGATTAGCTGATGATAATGAAGAATTTTTTTGTTATTGAGTGAAACAAAAACCCTTTTTAACAGACTTCTAAAAGAAGGAGGTTATCAATTCGGTTGTTAATATTTTTTTTATGTATGTTCGGGCATAACTCAATCATATAGACGAATTTGCAAAATTATTGGATCTGATGATGGAATCCTGGAGAAATTGAGGAAACTCTTCAAATATTATAGACAAACCTGTAGCGATTTGGATATTTTTTATAGTAACTCGTGCAATTGCTCTTGAAAAGCACCATATGGTGAAGTGGAACTGATAATGAAGACCACAAATGGCCACTAAAATACTCAATAATAAGTATTTCACGGGTTGCGATTCGATTACTTTAATATGGCTGCAATGCAATTTATGCTCGTCACAATGCATATGGAGAAGTGGAGCTGATGGTGAAATACCAGGAGAACTCCTCAACGATGAACGTCCCTGCATCGGGAAAAGCAATATTTTGCATAAGGTGATGAGCAGTTGACATTAGGCTATTGTAACTTAGATAAATTACAAACTGACCTACTAAAAAGCGAGAAATAAAAACTTTTTTACAAAAAAAATGGACTAAAGAATGGACTAATAAAATAACAAAGAATTAATAAAGTTAAAAAATTTTTTTTACAAAAAAAAAAACAACCGACTTCCATAAAAACACTACAAAGTGAAAAATAACTTAAATTTCTCAAGTCGGTGTCTTTGGTTTTCTATTTTCGTTATTTGCCACCGACTTCCGAAATTTAAGTTATTTTTCACTTTGTAGTGTTTTCTTGGAAGTCGGTTGTTTTTTTTTTAACTTTATTAATTCTTTGTTATTTTATTAGTCCATTCTTTGTTTTATTTTGAATATGATAAATATGTAATAAAATTTTTGCACGTTTTTTTAAATAATTCTGATATTAACCACAAGTATAATTTTGAAGTCTAAAACATAACTGGCGAAATGTGGGTGTGCCTACTACAGGCACACTTCTGCCCAACCCTTCGGGGAAACAAGGCGTGACGTTGTTATGTATAATTTTGAGTTTTATTACTACAGAAAATACCCATGACACAAACTCGCACTAATGTTTTTTTTTTTATGATTTTGGTTAAAACTAACATTATTTCACGTTTTTAAAGAGCTTTGGAAAAAAAATCATTTGGTAAGTCTATAGGATTCAAAAGTACGTTCATAACCTACTTACTTACTAATTAATTATAACCTATTTGAAAAATATATGACCGTCCATTGATTAAATAATAATTGTACAGTTTTACTCAGGCCATTACAAACGCAAAGTTACGAGTCATAGGTCAATTATTTATATCGGACTTCTCGCTCGCACTTACTACACTTATGGAGAGGTGCTTATGTTGTTCGTAACTGTGTTATTGTTATTGACATAATAATTTATGACTATAAACTTTGCCTTTGTAATGGCCTTTGTATAGTTATGCCTATACATTTCTCTACTATACAACTTTTTTTTCATCCTAAATATTTAAATAATAATGTTGTTATGATTCTTGTCTAGGTCTATTATTGTATAATGTACATTTTATGTAGCTTTTCTTAACCTAATTTAGAAATGTCTGCCCGCTTATGTAAAAATATTATTTATAACGTAACATATAATAAGGGGGTATCAATATTTCCGTCAAGTAATTAATGCATTGGAAATAATTATTTATTGAACCATGTTTGTTAATGAAACGAAACTACTGAAACTATGTAAGAATATGATTACTCGAATTAATTAAAAATAAATCTGATAGTAATTATTGTTTAACTAGTTTCAGAACTATTTTCATTTTATTCATCATTCCATTCTGGCTGGAAAAGGGCGTTGTTAGCTGCGCTACAGTTTATATTTTAGCAGCTATCATCGTTTTACTTGTACTTACTCTTGTGTTATTGTTCCGAAATAAACTTTTTACTATTATTTTAAACTAACACCTTTATAAAAAAAATATATAAATCTTTTTATAATTTTTATTAAATTCTAAATAAGACGTAGGTAAAATTATAATGATCTCTTTCAAAGATGGCCTCGTTTTCCATCATGAATATAAATAATTTATTTCCCAAATTGATAACAGAATAGGTGCTTTATTTTTACTATATTTTATTCATAATTCAGCACGCTTAGCATGACCACAATAGAAACGGGTTTTGTCGACGGAAGAATAGACAAAATGACAGATAAAGAATCACAATCAGTAATTTCCACCCGTTTTTTCACCCGTTTCCATGGTTGTCTTGCTACGCGTAGGTACTGTTATTAAATTTTGAGCTTTTTATATTATTCAAACTATTCCAAGAGTTTATGTAGTTGAAAGTATATGAATATAAATTAACGAACAAACATTTTGTACAAATTATAAAGTGATTCAGCGGAAATATAGATACCATTACATACTAGAAATTATGTAAAAATATATTTCGAAGTCACAACGTACAAAAAATGAAGCAGTGCGGAAACAGAAGAACCACAAATTAAAACAAACGACGGATTTTAAGTTAAGTTCGGAACCGTCTCATTATTGTTTGAAAACTATTTATCGTTTATAATTTTTTCTATTTCTGAAAGTTTAATCAAGGCTTTTTATGACTAATGCAATTAAATCAGCGGTTTCACTCAGTTACGTTATTTTAGTGGATCTAAATAACAACTGGAAATATAATATCAACAAACCAGTAAAATGGAGTGGGTTAATATGACCGGAAGGAAAATTTGAATTACCCTCAAATAGTCGAGTCAGATATTAGTTCGAAATCAGAAAAAAACCAGCAATAACTCCATTTTCCGTGGTAACTGTAACCGGTAATTTGTCCGTTTTGTGAATAACGTTTGTTACTTTTTGCGTATTTATAATTTTGTACCGTTTTGTCAATTCGGTATCATCGTACCGCAACGATTTGAAAAGGTCTTAAACCGGTTAGTAGGTTTTAATTATTGATTTCTCATGAATTAGGATTGCGTAAGCAGCGTAGTTGTTATGGTAACAGCTGTCTCAGGACAGCGTCATATTGGTAAATGTGTTATGTGTCAATCCTTGGGGATGCTCATGTCCAGCAGGGGACGTCTTTTGCTCGAAATCGTGATGTACTTTTGTAAATCGATTCTAGGTTTGGGGGAGGCCTACGTCCAGCTGTGGACATCTTTCGGCTGAATGATAATGATTAGATTTAATATAGTCGCATACATCCTATTCGAAACGTCAATTTTTTATCGAGCTATGTCATCAGGAGCATTGAATACATCAGTCAAGGATAAGAAAACTTTTCCGAGTTGCGGTCATCATCATTAATTTGCTTGATCTAATGCATGGCAAGCATTGTTATTTGTTACCTGCAGGCTGCGCAAGCGCAACCCTCAAACAAGTTTCTTATCCTCAGTTAATATACAAGACATATTAGTTATTAATTTTAAGTCTCGATTAATGTTTTTGTTTACAGTTATGTTGTTCAAATACAGAAAAAAAAATACAAATGTTAGGATGTTTGTTACGCAACCGGTCATAACCGGCTGAACGAATTTGAATGGTATTCTGTCTGGATGCCAAATTATTACCTACACACATAAGATCTCGCCTGTTTTTTTCCAGACGCGTATCTTATGGTAGTTACAAGTATCGATGTAAAGATCAGGATATGGTATGGTGTTACATGAAGTAGGTCCTAAAGGGTACCAGTGAAACCGCGCACAAAAAGCTAGTTTTTTTTTTTTCTGGAGTCGGTAGTTTTTCTGTATCCGAAATTCCGCTTCATTTAGTTGGACGAGTAGCTTTTACGTGATTATATTCAATTAATTTTTATATTTATTTATGGATTGCATATTGCCAGTTTAACACTTTTTAACCTAGTTTTTCAACTTAAACTTAATTAACTACTGCGTTTTAGCGTTCTTCTTAACTATTACTGGGATTACACCACTTATATTTCTTAAAATTAACCTTACATCTATAAGACATTTCATCATAGCATATCTGTTTCAGTACAATACCACAAATAACTTATTAGTTTCTACTTTATTAGGTCCTAGTGCGAAGATTAAAAACAAATAAAACTAGAAGTAGAAGTCATTATTTAGGATTTAGTTTTTTTTTTTACAACTTATGTTAGAGAACATACATTGAATTTTAAATGTTATGAGAACATGAGTTATGAAGAAAAGGCGATATCAAGAACATGTGTTATGATGAGCATGTGTTATGTTATGAAGTAGGCAGGTACATGTGTACAGACTCGCCACGGATCTTTGTGTCTGTGAAGTTGGCATCAGGTACGCTTTTTTAAATCTATAATCTCGGAGAAAACGGTGTTTGGCTTATAAAAACTTCGAATGCAGTCTTTATTTATTTAAAGTCCGTACGTACTATGAGACAATTTGGATCTTATCGCGTACCTACGGTATTGAAGAACGTGTGTTATGTTTAGTTTTTTTTACTTTTATTTAGGTTTGAAGAACATGAGTTATGAAAAAATTATTGTCTTCAAAATTCAATTCCGGATTCATAATGAGTAGATGTTAATTGAGATTTAACATCGTTACTTAAATAAGTACTTAATTTATCAGTATTCATTCTTCCAATCAGCCATTCTTTTTTTTTATAAGTATATTTGTGATTGGAGCATAAGTATGGTAAGATATTATAATATTTTTATGATGCTTAAGTTAATTTTGGATCTTGTTCGCAATATGCGAACAAGATCCAAAATTAACTTAAGCTTTGTTAATGGCACCCCATTTAAGGTTATAATTCATTTTATTAATTAATGTTTTTTTAATATGCACACAATTTTATATTTTACTCAGTTTGAATTTTTGTTGAAGTAAAATGTTGATGTCAAGAATAATTAAAAGAAATTATATATTTTTTGCTATGTAAAGACGACTTCATGACATGATAATGATGATGATTATGAAAATTATTTCTATACCAAAAATTTTGCATACAACTAACTTACAAAATAAAAGTAATTTTTCATTCTCACACACACACGTAGAATAAAATATACTTTAAAATATTGCATGCTAAAAAGACCTTTATTCGTACCGCGATTATTATCCCTATACATCGTTAATTATTTTAATATACACTTAATTACTTCAATTCTATTTATTAATTAGACGCATGACAGAACCCTCTATCTTTTTTTCAATTTACACTTATTTTACTAATTACTTATAATTATTGTTTTATTTTTTTGTTATACCTTCATCTTAACATTAATTTATTAAAAGGATATCGCTAATCAATGTTCCATAGTTTTAAGTTGCTTTATACCCTCACACGGATTTCATAAATTGCACCGTAGTAACTTCCGAATGGTAAGATTACACGTTTAATGCGCCTTATATTAAATGAACAACAAACATCGATACAGATAGATAGAATATGTTACATTGTACACCAATAATAAACCGTTGAATGTCGTGATGGCCTAGGGAATGTTGTGATGGCCTAATGAATGTTGTGATGGCCTAGTGAATGTCGTGATGGCCTAGTGAATGTCGTGATGGCCTAGCTAGTGAATGTCGTGATGGCCTAGTGAATGTCGTGATGGCCTAGTGAATGTCGTGATGGCCTAGTAGTTAAGGCCTCGCCTTTCATGCATGATGTTGTTCAAATCCGGGCATGTACCAATGTGACTTTTTCAAGTCATAATGAAAAAAACATTATCAGTTAATTAATCTTGGCCATGACTGACATCGGTGAAGGAAAATTATCATGAGGAATAAATATATTTTAATATGATAATAAAAATGAAATGCTGTTCATTGGTAAGCGCATCACTTGATAACGGCTGGACCAATTTAGATATTTTTTTGTGTTTAAATGTTCGTTATAGTCCGAATAAGGTTATTAGGGAAAGTAAAATTTGCAAAGTTCCCCGGTAAATTGGAAAATTCGGTATTAACTGAGTCTTTTTTTTTCTATGGGATTTTTCTATGAATTATTGTTTAGATAGGACGTCTGTCGGGTCAGCTACTAGTTAATATAATACTGAAATCGCCAACCCGTCTTGAGTAAGTGTGGTGATCAATGCTCGTGCCTTCTCATTTTGAGAAAAGGCCTTTGGACTGCAAGTAGCACAATAATAGGCTGAAATTATTATTTAACCAACTATATTTGTGTACTTATCAATATTTCTACTAATAATGATCAAATGGGTTATTTTCATAAAAAAATTGCTTTATTACAAGCTTTTAGTCAGTTTCAATTCGTTAATGTTAAGATGAATATATATATAGCTAAGCTAGTTTTATATTTATTTTAACAGCATAGTTATGATTTTAAACGTCTGTAAAAATGCCATTTCGCATTATTTCGCCTTTTACAAACAAACTTAGTAATGCGGTTCCAAATGGAAAAAATATTTTTTACTTCAAAGATGGAATATTAGGTGCGCAAGTCAGACTAGATATTAAGGGATCTCGCGCTCTAGACGACCACGACCACGACTTTTGGTCGCACCGATCAGGTGAACTATAGAAACCGGCTTGTTGGTCGTTGCGACCAAGTGCGTGATTCGCATCAGTTTCTATAGTTTACCTGGTCGAACCGTCTAGTGCGCGATATCCCTAACTAGTTTTATTTTTATTGAATATTTTTTGGAAAGGACACTTAGATCATGGTAGGGTACCATGACCAAAGTATCCTTTACAAAAAATATTCAATAAACCTTAAAACCTTACTTATTTGAAATAATATTAAATATAATATAGTTAATGTAATATAATAGATATAATATTATAACGTCCGTTTGAAATAAGATTAGACATTTAAATAAACCGATTTTGACTTCTATTGCGTTGGTGGCATGACAAATGGCAGCTGCAGTAAACAGTTGGTATTGTAATCACTTTTTGCTTTTAATGCCATCCTTATGCCTACGGTATAGAAGTCAAAATCGGTTGAACGGACTGTAAAAAGATTTGTTTAAATGTCTAATCTTATTTCAAATGGAGTACAAGTGTGCAAAATTAAAACTTATTTTAAATTTTAAGACACAATATCACTTCCATACTTTCTAGCCTTACTTAATAGAACACTTGACCTTAACGTACCTATTACTTAATTAAAATACCCTAAATAACTACTTATAACTTAATTACCCTAGAATTATATAAAGTCGAGTCTAAGAGTTTACGAATCGTTTGTGCACAAAGAGTATTTATTTATTTATACAATACAACTATTTCTTCCTAAAAAGAGAAAAAAAAAATTGACGTATCCTTGTCCGGATAACTTAACCCGCGTCCTAACCTAAGCGATCGGTCGCGCGAATACGCGATCATCGCGTTCTTAATTATGTTACTTATCTGTTCGAAACCAAAAGGCGCCCTCTTTCGGCGCGACCACGCGTTTTGTTGTGCCGAATAGAATAAACGTAACGGTCGCGTGTTTGCGCGACAATTGCTTTGGTAAGTCGCCTTACATGGAAATATTACTATCCTTAATGAAGTGCATAGAACCCCTAATTTGATTGTTAATTGAACTACAGTGAACGACAGAAGAAATTAATCAATCAGATCATGATCAATTTTTTTTTTAGATATGTACTTTTTTATTCTGAACCTAGCGACCAGTCCGTGATTTCCACGGTTTTTACGACTTGACAAAACATCGAGATTTCTTTATTGAAAACTTCAATATGTATGCATTATCCTAATAAAAGACGTAAAGATATAGTTTGTCTTCAAAATACACCAAAACATGCTTTTGTATCCAAATTTTACCTGTACCTCGGTCCTCTTCTTTATAATAAACTAAACTCGAAAGCAAACATAAATTTCCTGAACTACACAAATTGTAAGAGAATTCTCAAAGATGCTGTGTGAAGTATTTATAAAATTTAGAAACTAAGAGTTAAGCTACTCAACATTATAATTAGTGATCGATTGTCAACCTGTAGATTATTTATTTTATAAGTCTATTTTAGCTCTTCTCGCCTGAAACACAGGATTACCTAGTTCAGGCACGTAAGTCTTAGGAATATAAAATTTTTGTACCTTGTGATTCTCTGAATAAATATTATTATTATTTATTATACAAATAAATTCGCTGAAACGAAAAGCGACTTTGTTCTATAGATAGGTCACTACCGCACATCGGTTTTCGGTACTTCTAATCAAGAAAATGTTTCACCTAAAACCTATTATACGATGACTTTATTATACACTTATAAATATACCATAACAAGGCATTCACGAGGTTGTTTACATGGCAATCGGCTGTTCGTTGATGGGGTCCAGCTTGGGCCCCTCGAACTTGAATGCTAGGAATAAGGTCATGTCCACTCTGGAATCATCACCGTACCGCTTCTCAAGCTTCTCCAGTTCTGACTTCGGAATTCGAAATTTCGGGGCTAACTTCCAGCTTGCCACCAGAGCTCTTCTTTTTGTAAGAACTCGCTGATTTTGTCGAGGAACAACTGCTGAATGGGGTCGGTGGCTTTCTGCGCGGCCGCCAGGTTCCTGGTGACCATCACAGAGGTCTGCGCCACATTTAAACCGCCCAAAAGTCTGGTAGTAAGCATATTTCTGTGTTTTCGCTTGTCTAGGACCTTTTGACGTTATTGTTCTTCTCTTTTAGACCGTGGTATAGTACTTTACTGCCGCGGCCTGCATTGCAAAAGGGGCATTGACGGACGAACGTGAAAATGTGAGCCAAGGCGAAGCCGAGGCACACATACGGCAGTCCATCAATGCCTGGTTGTGGCCAAAACTAGTATAGTACTTTTCTCAAATAATGCGGGGAATTTCAAACTAAGTAAATTAATTATAAATTCCAGAATCAATGACGAACCACAATAATTTTTTGAGCGCCAATATGTTCATTTGTTTCTGTTTTACTTGTAAACAGCCCTATTTACAAGCTAAATTGAAATTTAAATAAAATCTTTGATAAGTTACCTCCTTGGTTCCCTCATTCGAAGCAAAAAGGTTTGTTCCATTTTTAAATTACACGACAAATATGGATTTTCATACTAACATTGCCGGCCGCTTGTAGGTATTTGACCAGTAGTACAGCATTTTCGATTTATCTCGTTGAAGGTTGTCAAATAATGCTCGAATTTCCTAGCAGGTTTAAAAAAATATATTAGCCAGTCGGAATTGTCGATCTTATTACAATCAGTGATTTGTGCCGGACAACCTTAGGATAGACAGAATTCAAGCAAGTCAGTAAGGGCGTAGCCATGTTTCCTTACAGCGGAAGTGCATTTAAGGATCGCTAGTCGTGGACTTAAGGAGTCTATTTTTGTATTTTTGCAGCTGTTATAATTATGTATCTTTGGTAGAGTTCGCTATTATCTTCAGCACAGAGTTATGTCTATATAGAATTTAGAAAATGCATGTTCAAGAATGGGCATTTTTCATTTTTATGATATTTTTAAAAATAAAAGATCTACGTGTTTAAAATATTGGTATTTAGCTGCATCCTGTTAGACTGGAAGCCGAGTCGTGTTTTTGTTAGTAAGATGTTTAGAACAGGTTGCCATTAAGTCTAAAACTGGCCCCTGGCTACCAACGTGTATTCAAAAAAGGACCATAATTTAGATTTAAGATTTTATGCTGACTGCTATACTGTTCAGCTTGCCATATTCAACGATAATATTATTTTCATTTGCGCAAAAAGACAAGGTATGATGTTCTTAAATGGTAAAATCCTTCAACCAGGCAGTTGGTATCTTCAACTGTTCTTTATCTTCCGGCACATTCAATTTTAATCCATTATTATTAGATATTAGCCTGGGGCTTCGCCCTCGTAATGTCTTTATCTATAGCCTGCTACTCAGTGATAATATAGCATTCCACTGGTGAAAGAATTTTTTTATGCGGTCCAGTAGTTTTTGAGTTATTTCATTACAAAAAACATTGAAATCTTTTTTTCCCTTTATAATATTAGTGGAGTTTATATTAATTATTTTGGATGTTTGTTATTACTCAATCACATATAAACGGTTCAAGGGATTTGTGTGAACTTTGGTACACAGATAGATCCCATCTTGAATTAACATATATATTGTGTATATTTGGAATACTTTTATCCTGATACATGAAGTAGTATCTCTTCAATGAAAGTGTAACCACGAGCAAGCATTCTATGGCAGCCTTATGTTCAGTATTGAGCGTTGTTCATATAACATGTTTTGCTCTTTAATTTATTTTTCTTCTTCTTCCACTTCAATATTTATCTATGTTCATTTACAAGATCTTATGTTCTTCAACTTATTATTTTCTTCTTCTATTGCAGTCTATGGCAGCCTTAGTTTCAATATTGATCATTGTTCATTGATAAGATGGTATGCTCTTTAACATTCTTTTCTTCTACTGCTGTCTCAGAATCTAGACTCAAGAAATCTATTCGCAAAAAATACAGGTGATACTATAGATGTAAAAGTTGGTGTTTACTGCGCAATCTATGTTCAAAATTGATCATTGTTAGTCCACAGGACCCATAGGTAAGTACGAAATTGATCATCTATCTGTTTATAAGTTGTTTTGGTACGATAAAATATTGCAGTCTAAGGCAGTCTTATGTTCAAAATTGATCATTGTTCAATTATAAGATGTTATGTTAAAATACAATATTACAATCAATAGAAGTGATATGTTCAAAATTAATCATTTAGCTGTTTATAAAAATTAAAAATTCCTTTGCTTCTTCTATTGATTCTATGGTAGCCTAATTATGTTCAACATTTTAAACTGTTCTTTTGTTCTTCTTTTGCATTCGCCTGTGACAGTTTTATGTTCAAAATTGAACTTCGTTTTATTCAAAAGATTACTGTATTAAATTTATTAAATTACAACAAGACTTGATTATCAATTTTCATTTATTAAATGTTACACTATGATTTTATAAGTGTTGTGCAGATGTCGAAAACTAACTTGTTCGTGACTTTTTTTTATTTGTCTGTGGTTCGTTCGTTACTATAGTATAACCCTCCAACTGTCATTAACGAGACACAATATAATTTTAATTGTTATCCGCCTTAATAAGGCGTCGTAACAGATGATGAGATAACATTTATCTTCTGCCCTTCCTGTAGTTTCAATCAACCAATCTTTAAAAAATATTTACTGAAGATAAATTAATTATAACTTATTTTAGGGAAGATTCTGATGTGTGCAATGAAATTGAAAAGTACCTACCTAATGACTTAATCCGTTATAATCCTAAACTAATACATGCCTACTTCTCATTAAAACTATACCTATTACTAATATTATATGCTAGTTAGCCATTACATTCCCGCGCATACATAAACAATTACTTTAAATATTATATTTTCTATTTAGTTTCTTTAGAGCCCACTTGTGTCGTTCGTGCAACGCGCTTCAATATACACACTTATTCTAAATTAAACTTATAATGACGATTATTAAGAGATGGTTATTTTTCAGACACAAATAATCGCATTACTTAATTGTGTTTGAAAAATTCATGAATTTATTTATGGGTCTAAATTTTTGATGAGATCTACAGAGATGGGGTCGCAGGGTCGTACTTAATTTAGTGTAATATCGTAAAAATATACTTATTACAAAACTTAACACTATCAAAGCCCATACACGAAAAGCTACATACGGTCTTTAATGCGTCTTAAGTAACTTCACAAATTGTTGTATTGTATTGTATCTTTTTAGAATGATTCTTCTGAGATGTTTTTTTTGTTTTAATTTCTTAATTCAAACTGGTTGTTGGGGCTAAAAATGAACATCCTTACAAATATTCATTTTTCCAAATAAAATACCTATCAATGTTGAAAAACTGTTTATCCTGCCACCTACTCGTTTGGAAAGTTACAAAAACAATGATTAAATCAGCCATTTTATAAAAATACATACGATTATTCGATGATAAATGTTTGGAAATATAAAGCAGTCGTGTAAAAATAAAACACATTTGAATTGACGTAAGTGTAACATATTTTTAATTAAAATATAAAATAAAAATAATATTTAATGAAATGGTTTTTTATACATTTAATATTTGATGATGGTGATTATGAAATACCTTTAGAGTTTTAAAAGTTCATACAGAATAATATATTTTTTTGGTTTAATTAAGTTATATCCAAAGTTTTTACTATTTTAAACTTAACGCATTCAAAGACACTGAACGAGACACAATAGAAATTTTATTGATAAAAGCCTATGAGCGTTTAGTGTCCTTCAAAGTGTTACTATATGAACACGGTTTTCACCGGTGGTAGTTCTATATTGCCTTTCTAAAAGTACTTTAAAAATAATAAACAATATTTTTAAGTCCGAAGACTAAACTTTTTTGGTTTAATTATTTTAAAATTAAATAATAATTTTTGGTTAATTTGTGGCGATTATTTGTAACAGTTTTGTTACCGTGTGGCATATATTTGTAATTGTCAAACTATTAACTTTTATTTGTTGAATTCGAGGCTTTTGGTTACTTTCTATGTACCATCGAAGAAACCCATACCTATACACCGCAAGGACTATTTCTGCTTGCAGCGCTCGGCCACTATAGTATCGGTTACCTACGAAAAAAAAGGGTCATGTGCACGGGATTTTGTTTTCAAATTGCTTAGTTATAGGTTTCTTCGATGGTACCTATGTATTTTGTAAAAAAAAAAATGTGTGTTCTGATTGTGCAGAATAAACAATTTTTCTTTCTTTCTCTCTTTGTCCCAATTTAGAGTTTCTTTAGCTGAAATCGTTATTTTTGTCGTTTAATTTTAAATTCGCACCTATCTGTCATTGCAAAACGTTATGTATTTTTTCTCGTGATGGCCCAGTAGTTAAGGCAAGGACCAATGAGACTTTTTCAATTAAGATGTATTTTCTGAGTTTATCTTGGTCATTACTGACATCGGTGAAGGAAAATATCGTGAGGAAACCTGGACTTATAGTTAATATAAGTCTGAAATCGCCAACCCATCTTGAGCAAGCGTGGCGATCATTGCTCGTGCCTTCTTTGTATGAGATGAGGGTTTTGCCCTGCAGTGGGACATTATTACCCTGGTATATTATTATTTCGATTTTTTTTAAATTCTTGAATATCTCTTTGTATTTTCTTTTATTCCTTTGTAGTGAATTGGACTTTATGTCGCATTTCGTGTATGGGATACGAGACTTATAATTAAATAACCTAGTTGAGGTGGATTTCCTTTTGGTTGTATGAAGTATTTTCATTTTTATTTAGCAAATCACACATTGTGAAACACTGCAACGATGTCTAGTGTTGCACAGATATATCGTTATTATTAACGTTACGAAAAATCAATTTAATAATGCAATAATACAATTTTATCATAACAAACATCGAAATGAAAAATAATTCCTGCACATACTTAAATTAAAACGGTGTTATACATATAACTAATACTACCATAAGGTACCTAATACCTAAAAAATACGTGTAGAAGAACTAAATAATTTTTAAAAAAACCTGTTGCGTTTTCAATAGTTGTTGCAATTTTTAAAACTATTTTCTACGGTAAAACTTAAAAAATCTATTAAAAGACAAACATACCTATTTTCAATTAATTTATATTAAAACGAACGCAGATCACGCTTGGAAATTGTTAAAATAAGTCAAGAAAACTAAAATGAATAACCTAAGGCGGATTGCCGACATTTATTAAAGTGGTCAACTAAATTATTTTAATTATCAGGAATGAGTTTTTATTTAATTTAATTTGGTACTAGGAATAAAAATATGAGATAAAATGTTTTTGCTGCCGGGTAATCATTAAAACTGTATGCATATTAAAGAAATAAAATACGTATTCTTTTGAACGAGATATTCATGAAAATATTTTATAAGAATGTCAACTTCTGATATAGATCATTATAAGTTTTAAGACATTTAAAATTATTTTATTTAATAGATGAGTTACTCATTCCTGACAAAAATAAAGATTATAATGTAAAAGCATACTAGTATATGACTATTCAGCCACTTATATTTATCGAAAACTAAATCAAATTAAAACTAATAATTGAACGGTAAAGAGTGTTTTCTTTTTCAAATAAACAAACTTAAATATTAAAATTGTATTAAATACCTACTATAAATTAAAAGAATATTATAAAAACTTTTGATTTTAATGTGTTTCAGTGTAATTTTTGAAGTCGTTTATTTTTTTCGGCATTTCACTAGGTTATTTGTATTTTCTATTATTTTTTTAAAATAAAAGTCTGATATTATTTATTTAATTATATTATAAATCGTATGTCTGCCTCACCGAAATTGAATTATTATTATTATCAATTTCAATCAAAGACTGTGAATGAATTAGTAGGTAATTAAAAATGCAAACTCAATCTAAAAACTATGTAGCAACTATGTATAAATCTGCATTTAATTACATATTCGTCAGTACACGTAACAATAAGACGCCATCTTGAAAAAGGCGCCTAAACGAAAAATTCTATGATTTTATCACTCAGTTGACGAGTAGCCGTTAACGACTTTAATGATAATACTTAAATTAATAAAAAATATTTAAGAAATTATCAACTATTTAAAAAAATCTGTTTAATTATTCGATGCTACGTGCTTATTAAATATGTTACACAAGTGTGCGCGTACTCTTACAGAAACTGGATTCCAGAAAGAAATATAATAATGAAACACGGGGAAGGTGAAACATGACGATGAAAATACAAGATCTGAAATATCCATGAAAAATGGAAGAAAAATGAAGAATTGGTGAAAAAACAATAATTATACGAAATACAACATGTTTTACATAAAATAGTCTGAAAATAAAAGTAGAACTGATACAACGATAAAAAATGTAACCACAAAAAATATACTTAGTACAATAAAAAAAGTATAATTCAGTAAAAGCGCGCGCACTGCGTTATTTTAAGGCTGGTCTAAACAAGCCTTTATACATCATTGGAACAAGCAGATAGAATATTACGTTTCATACACACAGAAACAAAATCGCATCAAAATTTCATTCACACTCTCATTTTCATAATACATACTTATGTTACTAGCTACTTTTCTTAATTTACGATTTTAGAATACGTTTCATACACTCACCTACATATTATCTTCACTCAAAAATTGCTCTTATTATAATAGTACTTAAGACAGTTTTAAACACGTTTTTTTCTGATATATTTACACACACATTACAATTTAATTAGGGCATAATCTACCTGTTTTGCTTACGCTAATATATTCACCACTTATTTTTTTAATATTATACCTTATACTTATTAATAAATCCAATTGTTTTTCTAACTTTTTAACTTATATCCTACGGCTTTATGCCTAATCACAATCATACGTAAAAAAATAATATATATTTTTTTAGAAAATCAACGTTCCATACCCGGTTTTTTTTTAATAATTTTAAATGGTAAAAGAACTCCATATTTTTTTTTAATGTGTTTTTAACCATTCCGTTTTCAGTGTGATTAAACTGAAAATAGATTTAGAAAAGATTTTTAAAGAGCGGTTAGACAGCTTGCATTTATTTTTCATAGTTCCCTTAAATGTACGATAACATTAAAATTATTTAAACAAAGACATTAAATTCCTACACTTAAAGCCTTAAACAACATAATAAAATAATGGTTCAACTTCTTAAACCCTTAAAAATACGAAATAAAATTGTACTCTTTTATTGAACGCAAGTCTCACGATACGATACGATAAATAAGGAAATGATCATGATACGATACGATAAATAAGGAAATTATAACTAAAACGCGCATCTAATGACGATAAACAATTCCGACATTGCAAAGGATTAATATACACTCCTTAAAAGGACCTCCCCTTAATGTTAATATTTAGGATACAGCCATATAAAAATAGTAGCCTTAAAATATTTTTCGAAAAATATATAAGTATATTCAAAGTTTCACACACGCTTAAAAAACTTTCCTTAGCTCTACCCAAAAGATAAATCACGATGTTTAAATAAAACTAACTAAATTGACATTGAATGCCTTATAAATTCGATATCGAACGTCACGCAATGAATACGGATATGTACAAAATATTAAAATAATTCTAAAATAACCATAAACTTAACCATTGGGAAACATTGGAAATTTAGAAAAAAAATAATAGAATAATAAGCTTATAAAATATTTTGGCCAAACATCATTCTGTTTCAGAATTTGATAAATTAAGAGAATACCTAATATACCAATATCCTTCGATTCACACTATTGTTATGTTCACAATTGAACAAATACCTACCTAATATAATACCTAATAAATATACTTTCTAATTGTATGAGTTTTCACATCATGTTTTTTTTCTTAAAAATAAATCCGGTCCGATTTATAGTATATATATAGTTATAGTACAAAAACCAGGAGTAGCTGAGAAAAGTTGAGCTAAAGCGTCTAGAAATTGGACCTCATTTTGAGCGGTACACAGAAGAGCTGAACCCGTGGTGAAGCAAAGCTGATATTCAATGGTACTTTATAATATGAACAAGATTTCAACGCGTCCTGTGTACCGCTTCAAACGGTGACATAAGATGGAAGTTACACTATCATAGCTCAACTTAACTTAGAAAAACCTCCACATTTTATGGAAAAGTGTGACTTTGTCTCCCTGACACTAATCCCTTATTGAATTATTGGTGGAATGTTTGAAACAACTTGCATTTTCCGATTGTTAACTTGTCAATTTGAAAATTCGTCTTACATGGTCCAGTAAGGATGTTTATAATACCAAAGAATGTTTTCCAAAATCTACGCAAGACCCCAGCGAAACAGGGCAAGAAAGACGAGGTATTATTACAAAAACAAAGAGCGGAGCAGGGTCTAGCTGACCAAAGTTGAGCTAAAGTGTTCATTTGAATTTAGACCTTATGTTAAGCGGTACAAAGAAGGGAAGAAACAGTGGCATACATGTGATATTAATTTGTACTTTATTCTATGAAAAAGATTTCAACGCATCCTGCGTACCGCTTCGAACAGTAAAATAAGTTGGAAATAAAATCACAGCTCAACCTAACTCGGCAGACAAAACTCCACGCCTTAATGAAAAACTGTGCCCCTGGTCCGCATGACGCTTATCCCTATTAGTTGAATGTTAAAACAACTAGCATTTCCAGACTGTTACGTTTTCAATTTGAAAGTTCTTTAAACATATTTTGGAGGTCACATAGTCAATATTTTTCAGATCCAGTATGGATTTTTATCATATCAAAGAATGTTTGCCAAAATGTACACAAGGCGGGACAAAAACCAAGACCGGAGAGGGATACAGCTGAGTAAAGTTGAGCTACAGTGTGTTATAATTTTGACCTAACGTTGAGCGGTACAAAGAAGGGATGAAACTGTGCCATAGGTACAGGTAATATTAATTTATACTTTAAAAAATATGAACAAGATTTCAACGCGTCCTGTGTACAGCTTCGAACAGTAAAATAAGTTGGAAGTAACACAATCCCAGCTCAACTTAACTCGGCAGACAACTATCCACACCTTTATGGAAAAATACCCCTGATAATGACGCTGATTCCTTTTGGATGAATGTTTAATACAGCTAGCATTTTCAGACTGTTACGTTTCCAATTTGAATGATCTTTAAACAAATTCTGGAGGTCACATAGTAAACATTTTTTAGATCCAGTATAGATATTTATCATATGAAATGTACAAAAGACGGGTAATAACCAAGACCTTAGAGAAGTACAGATGAGTAAAGATGAGCTAAAGTGTATATTATAATTTCGACCTAACGTTGAACGGTACAAAGAAGGGATTAAACCGTGGCATACAGGTGATATTAATTTGTACTTTATAATAGGAACAAGATTTCAACGCGTCCTGTGTACCACTTCAAACAGTAACATAAGCTGGAAATTACACTATCATAGCTCAACTTAACTCAGCAGACAACGCTCCACAAAACTATGCCCTTGTTCTCATGACGCTGATCCCTTATTGATTAAAATAGCTAGCATTTTCAGACTGCTACGTTTTCAATTTGAAAGTTCTTTTAACATATTCTGTAGGTGACGCAGTTTATAATATTTCTTCAGATCTATATGGATGAAAATTGTAACAATGCCTAAAAGTAGGTACCTCCGCAAAAGGGGGGCGAGTAAAATGGGGGCAAGTAAGGCAGTCCAGCAGATTGTAGTATTGAAACCAAGAGCAGAGCGGAGTTCAGTTGAGCAAAGTTGAGCTAAAGCGTCTATAAATTGGACCAAGCGTGAGCGATACAAAAAAGGGATGAAATGTCTTACAGGTGGTATTTTTACTTTAAATAGAAACATGAACGTGATTTCAACGCTTTTTGTACCGCTTAAAACAATTATCAAAGTTGGAAGTGACACTGTCATAGCTCAACTTAACTCAGTAGACAACGCTCCACAACTTCATCGAAAAGTATGCAACTTGTCCCCAAAGTGCTCATCCCCTTTTCAAACAGTCACAACTAGTATTAAGGCTAAACCTTAAGAGGTTTTTAATTCGAATGTCCAGAGAAGTTTTTGACGGCTGCTTGCAGTTAGAACTTTGTTCATGATAATTTTTTTTCAATCGTTCCGTTACCAGAAGATATTGTTCGATATGATTTTTTGTTTTGTTGAGTCCAGCGTTGTTTTTTTTGACGAAATCTCGACGAAATCCAGCAAAGCTGCATCGTGAACTCCACAATAATGTGAATCCTCAACTCTTCATTCCTTACATATAAGTTACAGTTACGGCGTAATTAAAGGAAAATACACAAAAAGGTTACGTTAAAAAGGTTTTACTCTCCTCCTGCTTGACGATCCCCATCTCCTGGAGCACGGCTTCGAGACCTTCCGGCATCCTGCCCTGGTCGAGCTCCAAGTTCCACTTGTAATACTGGAATAGAAAAGAGAAATGTTTTTAACACCTGATATTAAACGCAAATCTTTATTGACCGTCGTCGGGGCATAGTGGAAAGTACGAGGACTGTTTTTTGTCACCACTTCAGAGGTAACTCTGGCTGTGAGAGTTTCAAAATGAGGCAACAAAAGTCAAAATGTAACCAGGTAACTTTAATTGCTCCACCAATCTAGAATAACGGTACATCCACCATACACTTAGCGTCTTACTCGTAACAATTACCTGTATGTGCTTTCACAATTTACTCCTTACACCAAACACGACTTAAAACTTCACTTCTACTAAGGACAAGCTCATTTTGACTTGACTTGATTCAGAAGTAATTTTCTATAAAAATTAGCACTACTACGCTCATTTACTGTGTTCCAATTTAAAGAAGGTGTCGGTGTTGTCACAGTCAGGTATATTAGACTTTTCAGCTGTCTCTGGTGCTCTTAAATAACAGATATCTAAAGGCGGCGGTGAACACTCACAATTCAAAAAAATTCAAAAGTCATTTATTCAAACTAGGCTGAGAATCAGCACTTTTCGAACGTCAAAATTACATAAGACAGTCCCCCAAAACGCCCACCCTTCACCACTTCCTAGTGCCTTCAATCAAGTGGGCCTGCTGGTTTGCCAACCAGTAACGTCAAATAAAATAATATAAAGTTATCACATACAAACCTTATCCAATTCCTTCCTCAGCGCAATCACAGACCGCTCCCGGTCCGCCACCAGCTCCTCAAGGTATTGGTAGCGGAGCTTCTTGCGCGCGCGACACTCCCGCGCAGACTGTCTGCTGCGTTCTGCTTAAACACATGAAGAAGAACCCACGTTAGGCTTGAGTCTAAGAAGCCTTGATCAGGCAAAATAAGTCAAGGGTTTTGACTAAATGACAAGGTTGGGTGGAGTCTGCTTTCTGGGATACGTTATTTATGCAATACTAGCTGCGCCCCGCGGTTTCACACGCATGAGTCTCGATCCCGTGGAAATATCGGGATAAAAGGCCTAATCCGTCCTTCTCCAGGTCATGTGCCAAATTTCATCCAAATCTGTTCAGCCGTTTTAGTGTGAAATCGAAACAAAAAAACTCATTTTCGCATTTATAATATTAGTTAGAATAATACTTACCTACCAATCTTTTTTTTACTTTATGATGTGAGAAAAGAATACGTTTGGGTTTTGTTTTTAGGAGTAGAGTTTGCAATATAATTTACAGTCATATCCACATATACTATCATTGTGATTGAATACGAATACCATCTGAACTGTAATTTTGGAAAAGTTTAGTATGTGCAATGTGGCATTATCATTGTTATCTGATTGCTTTCTAGATCTTAGATAATTAGACTGCAGAGTATCATTAATGATGCCTGCCGGGGTCGCGGGAAAGTCCGAAAGGGATACCGTGACCCCTGGCAACATACAGGCAACTGAAAGAACACAGATGGGTCTTAGTCAGTAAGAGCCTGACAGGCCCTCCCGCTCCGCCCAGAGCGGGAGAAGTTATTTGATAAATACACAACCAAAAAAAAAAAAGGGTATCATTAATTAACTACAGAAATTCCAAGCTTATTTATATACGATACTGTGGATTCGATAGATAATAATGTTCTACTATATTGAGGTCGAAAGTTTTTGACCAGTGCGTGTTGCCAGTGATGACGTGTGGCACTGAAACGTGGTCGCTCACAATGGGCCTTATTAGAAAGCTAAAAGTCACCCAAAGGGCAATGGAGAGGGAGAGGGCTATGCTTGGAGTTTCCCTACGTGATTGAATCAGAAATGAGGAGATTCGCAGGAGAACCAAGGTAACCGACATAGCCCGAAAAATTGCCAAACTTAAGTGGCAATGAGCAGAGCACATTGCTCGCAGAACAGATGGCCGATGGGGCCGAAAGGTTCTGGTATGGCGACCGCGTACCGGAAGACGTAGCGTTGGAAGCAAGGTGGACCGATGACCTTGTGAAGGCCGCAGGAAACGGCTGGATGTGGGAAGCACAGAACCGGTCAAAGTGGCGGTGCTTGGGGGAGGCCTATGTCCAGCAGTGGACGTTTTTCGGCTGATATGATGATATTGAGGTAAAAGATTGCCTTCATCCTGATTACTATCTAGGTACTATCATCGATAGTCTCGCATCAAAACACAGTCTTTGGAAATGTATTGAAGACCCAAGATAATAAGGCGTACATGTATATATTTGGAAATACCGATGTATACATATATTCTCATATCTAAATGATTTTGTTAAGCGGGTAAACCTTCAATTAAATAAGGCAAAATTAAAAGTCGGAGTGGGTTAGAGAGGAACAGGGTCTAAAGTTCACTCATCCTCTATAGAAAAGGGAGGATCCTCCGACCAGACGGGTGTCGTGTGTCGATGTCGGATAGTCATATAAATGTCGTTCGCGCGGTAAATCCTGCATCGCGCAATTAAGAAATTGCGCGATGCAGGATTTGTGTGACGTCAGGTCTTTGATGCGTAGTTCGCATGCGGCGATGTAGATGCCGCCACAATACCAATTTTAAAAAGCTGTCGTAGTATATTATGGTGCTGCTTCATTAAAAATAAATATTTCTCACATTCTTTTAATAGTCACAAGTCAGACACGCATGTGTTCCAATTGAAGCAAATGTGCATCATTAGATATGTTGACCTTAAATACACTATGTCGAAATACCACACCACATAATGGTGAAAGGCACGCTATACAAATCCCACATGCTAAGGTACGAACTACGAACGTTAAAACTATTTCATCGATTTCCATAATGATCGTTTTCGTGTAAAGTCCCCACAATATTCTTAGAAATAATAATCCCATCCTAAACTTATCACGAAAAAAAAACAAGTCTCGCAACGCAGTTCTTTTACCGCAAAAAGTTGTGAGATCTAATGTCGAAAACCAAGTCGGTTAATTTTTTCAGTACCTATCTATGGGAGCATCTATCCAACAGCTTTGTCATAAATTGTTACCTAGCTAACTATTTTAACAACATTTTATAGTGACCGTATCAATATTTGACATCTTTATTTCGCCATCGCACGGCGGGATATACTTAGTTATATTATGCCCTCTTGGTCACTGAAAATTCAGGCTTCTAGCTTTATCCACAACGAAGTTACAGAGATTCAAAACATGTCCTGAATGGCTTCGAGAAAAGGGTGGTACGGTTGTGCCTTTGTTTGTTTGTTTTTGCTCGACTTTGCGGGGGCACTACCATGCCCCCAGATATTATAAAACTCATCCTATTATAGTCCCGCTGCAGGGCAAAGGCCTCTTCTCATACAGACAAGGCATGCGCATTAATCTCTACACTTGCTTATGGCGGATCTAATTCCTAGAAAAACAACCGTTATATTTTTGGCTATAGCTAAATACTCTTCAGTATCATCATCATCATCATCAGCCTATAAATGTTCCCACTGCTGGGACACAGGCCTCCTCTCTGTGAGAGGGAGTGGGCCGTAATCTACCACGCGGGCCCAGTGCGGGTTGGTAGATGTCACATGTATACAGTATATTACAGTTTATTCTTCAGTACTCTTCAGTATATTACAGTTTATTTTATTCAGATTACTCGACTAGCTTGGGATTTAACCGAAGCCCCTACTCTCGAGCTACACGAATCGATTCGATCCGAAACAAAGTCAACGTCAACGGTGAAAACCAGCGCTGTGGCTCTGTGTCACAGCATTATGCTGAGCGATGGCCGTTTTTCGTGAATGTGATGCATATTTTCCGCCACTTTTTATTTTATTTTGTGTTTGTGTTTTTCCTTTGCGTCATGTTTACCTACAATAAAAATGAATCTTCTTTTTTTCTTTTCTTGTTACAACTTCGAAATTGAGCTGTCTTAAAGATCCTTACCTAGCTTCGCCTTCATGTCCTGTTTGTCGAGCTGCGCCTTGCGGCCAGGTCTGCGCCCACGCTTGCCACCCTCACGCCTTTCCCCGCCCTCCACACCCGACGACGCCCCCACCGAGCCGTACACCCCACCACCCAGCGACTCCTGAAAACAATAAAAAGCTTCATTAGGATAGTGTATTTTAGAAAATAATAATAGAAAAATTCTAATGGGGTCAAATCGCAAGATCTTGGTGACCAATTCACGTCACCTCTGCGAGAGATTACCATACCCTCAAATCGTTCATGCAGAATGTCAATCGTGGCGTTCGTTTGGACTAACGAACACTCATTTTGATAATAAAGTGTTATCATTACGACGTGCTGCTCATTCGTGTAACTTGCTATGATGATTTGGCATCAATGACTGATTGATTATTAAACAACAGATTTGACAGATCCGCCAAAACAACATGGCCGCCACAGACTGTCAATATCGACCCGTCCCTATTGGAAAACCCTTTTTAAGGAACTCTTATGCAAAATGTAATGCTTCTAGACCCAATAGTTTAGGTAGTGCGTCGGCTATCAGCGAATGAATTTAAGATAGTTTTATTAAGTAAATTATTTAGTTAATTGATGTGGTTTTGATAGCATTAATTGCAGTAGCTTGTTGGGCAATGTAAAAGTTCCACTCATTTATTCGTTGTTTGACTTCAATGTTATTAATGTGGTCTCCAAGGTATAATTATGATCTCGAACAAAATGAAAAATAATCACGATTCATTCAATTCCAAATCTTCAAAAGTAAAGTTTTCCAACCTTGAGTTTGAATACCCAAAGAATCTTAGCAAAGTAAAGAAGTCAGACGACCCATGAAAATCAAGTCATTATTTTATTCAAACTAGGCTGAGGATCAGCACTTTTTGAACGTCAAAATTACGTAAGACAGTCCCCCAAAAAGGCCGCCCTTCACCACTTCCTAGTGCTTTAGCTGGAAAGAAGTGGCGCAAAAAACTCCCCAGCAGGACAGCTGTCTGTTCAGTTAGAAGAACTTGGTTCTATAAATCAATTACAACGGGTTAAATTCGATTTCAAAATCATTCTTAACAGATATACTACGCGCATGAGAACGTTACAAGTTGGCAGTGGAAACAATGAGCTCACGACAGTAACACGAAACGCAATACGCCTAAATATGTCTCATTCATATGCTATTAATATATTTTGTTTAAATTTTCAGGCTGCCGCAGACGGACGCGATGCAGCGGACGGTACGACGCGATTCTTGTAGAACAATTTCCAGGAAGTTTAAAAAAAAAATGTTCTCCTAGAATCGCGTCTAGCTTGTCTGCTGGGAGCGTTAAGTTGCATTAGCTGGATTAACAGAAACTACCGTGAGAAGACAAGACATAATATGACGGATATGTGTAACAGTTTTTCATAGTGAGGAAAGTTTTGAGTATGAATGTGGACGGCTATAAGAGTAGGAGAAGACCAAAGAAACGATGGATGACTGTGTGGAAGATGATATGGATAGAAAGGGAGTGACTACCGAGATGACAACTAATAGAGAAGTATGGAAGAAAAAGCCATTGCGTCGACCACAAATAAAGGGCAGGACATATGATGGATATGTGTCGCAGTTTTTCGTAGTAAGGAAAGTTTTGAGTATGAATGTGGACGGCTATAAGAGTAGGAGAAGACCAAAGAAACGATGGATGGACTGTGTGAAGATGATATGGCTAGAAAGGGGATGACTACCGAAATGACAACTAATAGAGAAGTATGGAAGAAAAAGACGAAGCGCCGAACTCAAATAAATTGGGATAGCAGGTGAATGGTGATGGTATGATGGAGTATGTGTCAAAGTATTTGACAAATTCTCAGTTAAAACTAATATTATTAAAAAAATGTTTGTTTGTAAGAGGTAATCTTTGGAAGTAAGTAGAAGATCACTAATAGTATATACAGGGTTATTGATTATACGTCGGCAATCCGTTAAGGGGATGTAGGAGAGGTCATTTGTAACTAAATTACCCCTGATGACCCCTATGCTAATGTCAAACATTTTCGAGTATTTTGACATTTTATATTTCAAAATGTATGAAGTAAAAAAAAGTGACAAATTATTTGAAAATGGTCCCGATTACAAAAATTATTTCACTGATAGAAAGTTACACTATTTCCGAGTGCAATAGGATATATTTTGTGGTATAATTGACGCAAAAGTCGCGGGCAGAAGCTAGATATATTCCGGCCGCCGAGAGAATGCCTACCTGTCAGTTGAGTATAAAAGAATACGTGTTTTACGAATTTATACTTTATTTGTTCCTACTCGTGTCCAACTGAGAATATGAATTCGGGAAGAACTCATTGTACGGAAATTCTATACAACACGAGATCAGCTTATACTGGAAATGTATAGCTTGATTTGTAGCGGTGTGTAGGTACTACATTCTTAAAGCTAAGCATTCTGGGCAGGAAATATTTACTTAGTTGTTTTTGTTATCTTACAATACTGTCCAAGTTAGACAAAACTTGCTAAATGCTGGATAATTTTGATAATCTTAAGATCAATTAATTGATAAGATCCTTTTAAGTACAGCAAATGTTTCCTTACATGATACTGTTATAGTAAAAATAACCGAAGGACATTCACAATCATTGCAGACTATAGCTGTCAAAAACAAATCCAAATATTTATATTTAGGACTCTAAGAGTCTAGGCATTTTAAGAATTAGACGATTTGTTAAGACGTTCTGCTATATGGACGTTTCAATAGACGTTTTACTACATGGACGAATAGGGATAACGCCTGGGTCAAAAAATAGAAATTCTGTTTAGTTCGTCAGTCAGATAATAAAAAAATATTAGACACATTTTTTTTATTTAACATAATAATAAAGAATCACTTAGATAAACGCATTAAAGATGGGGAGTGCGGGTCGCTGCGTCACAAGTAAGTATAAAATCTACATACTCGTGACCTGATGGCACATTTTAACTCAATGTATCGCCTTAATATTTTGATATCGTAAACAAATAAAAAATATATGTCCAATATTTATCTACAAGACGGAGATTTTATTTTTTTAAATCGGATTTCATGTGGTCCATATGAGAAAAAGACACTACTAAAATAACATGTACAAACACATACAAAATCAATCTGCCTAGCCTTTTCCCAAATACGTTGGGATCGGCATCCACGTCCACAATCCTGGGTAAACTGATACCCCTTAGTAAGACTGATAGTCAGACTTTTGGGCTTCTGACTTCCCGTAACGACTGTCATAGACCTACGAATGACAGCCGGGACCAACGACTTAAGAGGGTTTATCCTAAAAGTTGGCAACGACGTAAATAGCTGTCAAATATTTACCTGTTTTGATTAATTTAGCAATATTACTGTATGGAATTAAGAAATGCGGCTAACTAGGGAACTAAAATATTGACTATGAAATGCAATCCTTAATTAATATCGTAATACCGAATATTTAGTTTTAGACGTAAAAAAAGTATTTGGAAATTTTCCAAATGCCTTTTTTACACCTAAAATTGTTACAACATCAAGTTCAGGGTTACAATTGCAATACATTATTAATATTCTAGGGAACTACTCGTAGTTAGCCACATTTCTTAATTCCATACAGTAATATTGCCAAATTAATAAAAACAGCGAAATATTTGACATCTATTTGCGACGTTGCCCACTTTCAGAATAAACCCTCTTAACGTGCTGTACGAGGCACGGAGGAGTCTCGATATGTCATGGATGGTCACCCATTCACGAACCGACCGCCACAAGCGTAACTTAACCTTCGAGTTTCGACCGACTCGTGCGGTTGTTTTTATGTAGCCATGAGCCCCTACAATACAAACTACTTACTTATTCATAATTTCGTTGTGCAATGTATGCATGTTCCGTGAATCGCCTAACAACAGCTGGCAGGACGGATGTTTAAATAATATTTTCGCGGCTAAATTATTCGTAATTTGCTCGGCGGGTTATTCGGGCTAATTGCAGTAACAATCACACCGCGCTTTGTTAGTAAACTTTGTATGTTAGTGAAACAAGGTTTAATAAAAGCTAATACTGTCAATGGTCATCTATGACCAGTGAGTAAAGGCTCCCAAGTTTTCATTGAAATTGTTCTAAAAGTGTCGCGTCGCGCCTGTCTGCGGGGGTCTTGCCTCACTGTCTGAATGAGCTCTCATTTCAACTCTCTTCAGAGCTAAGCTATCATTGGTGAGCTGTTAGAGATAACTAAACAGTTTGATAGCTCTAAAAACTCACCACAAACAGATTAAACAACTTCTGATAGGATCAAGGCGTTATAAATAAGATCTCTGAATGGCATTATTGATCGCTTTCCATAATATCATATTTGGAAACCCAATAAAAGTCCATCGACTTTTTTTGCGTGGTCACCCTACTTTGTTTGATTTGTTGTATTTGTATGCCATCACCATGATGCACAACAAAAACAAAGCGATATCAACGCCTCTACCGGTGGATAATCGAACTATTTTAAGATATGATCACTAATGTTTGGCCACATCATGAAGTAGTCGTGCGTTTAATTGATCATATCATATCGTCAAATGTTGAGTATTTAATGATCTGGCCAGACCACATCATGATGTGACCAGCGGTCGATGTTCATTTTGTGAAATGATCAATTCTAAGATCTGGCCACGACATATAGATTAGATAACGACCCCATATTAGCAGGACAAAAACTTTACTTGCCAAGGTATTTCATAATATTACAATGCTTATAAAGCCGAACCAGTATCAAGAGTACATACCTACATGGTAACCCACGCAAACGAAGACCTTGATCATCTGTCTAGCATTTTACCCACTATGTTGGAGTCGGTTTCCAGTCTTAACTGGATGCAGCTGAATACTAATATTTTACATGGAGCAACCGACTGACTTCCACAACCCAGTTACTGGGTAACACGATACCCCTTGGTAAGTCCGGTTGTTAAACTTTCGTACTGAAAACCCGTTACAACTGTCAAAGATTTATAAATGACCGCCGGGACCAACGGCTTAACGTGCTTTCCGAGGCACGGAGGAATCTCGGTATGTAATGGTTGGTCCGACCTCGGCAAGCATAGCTTAACCTACAATCGACTCGTGCGGCTGTTATTATTCAGCTACGAGCTCGTCAAAGAGAAACAAAGACCTTGATATAGCCCTTTATTTCTTATCGCAACCTTTTTAACTGCCCGCCAAAGAATAGCTCGCAATACACGTGGAAATTGAAACATAAACGGAAACAATTCTTTATGTTACACTAGTGACCCTCCCCTGCTTCGCACGGTTTTTACGAGTTGACAAAACATAGAGATTTCTTTATATGTAACTTTAATATTATTGATTTTAGGCCTGTCGTACTGTATGGATCGTAATGCTGGGCCGTGAAGAAGACGGATGAAAAAAGATTGCATGTAGCGAAGATGAGAACGTTGAGATGGATGTGTGGAGTGACGAAAATGGATAAAGTAAGAAATGAGTATATATAAGGGGAAGTTTGAAAGTGGCGCTAGTGACAGAAAAGTTGAAAGGGAATCGTTTGGCCTGGTATGGGCCTGTGATGAGGAGAGAGGAAACGCATGTGACTAAAAGAGTGATGAATATTGGGAGAGGAAGGTCAAAAAAAGATGGTTGGATTGTGTGAGGAATGATATGAAAGAGAAGGGAGTGAGTGACGATTTACAGGGAAGAGTGGAAAAAGAAAACGTGGTGCGCCAACCCCACGTAAAGTGGGACAAGGGCAGGAAGATGAAGAACTTTAATATTATTGTATTATATACATTTAACTGCCTGGTCAGAAGCGCAACTGCTGAGTGTGGGGTCTTGGGTTCGATTCCCGGGTCGGGCAAAGTGTTTTGGGTTTTTCCATTAGGAATTTCTTAGTAACAGCCCGGAGTTTGGAAGTTGGCGGTGTGATGCCCCCGTGCCTCGGGCCGTTGGCCCCGTGCCTGATCTCTCTCCGGTCGTGTCCGATTGCCGTCACATCGGACTATGAGAGTGAACCTGTGTCTGCGCACACACTTGCGCACTATAATATCTCCCGTGTCGAAGGCTAGTTTCCGCTGAGATTGGCCGCCATGGCCGAAATACGATCTGGAGGACTATATCACATAAGCATTCCGGAATAAATTCTCTAAATGATGGTGAAAACCGCATCAAAATCCGTTGCGCAGTTTAGAAGAACAACGCGGTCACACAAACAGACAAAAAGCGACTATTTGTACCTATAGATGAACTGCGTAGTATCGGCCAAATTCGCATAACATTTGTACACAACACGTAAAAAAACCAAGGCAAACATCTACACAGTGTCTGTCAGTTCGTTGACACTAAAACCTCATTGGTAACACATTGTTCAATGCACATTAAATATAACACTTATTTTTATGGTGTAAGGTTCAGAATTGAATACATGGTCAAACAATAACCCTTCTGTTTAGTACCGTGACAGTACTGAATGGGGGTAATTGTTTTAAGAAGCACGTTTCCACTGCGTGCGAGGAGATGCGGTGACATAAACACAATTGATTTTAGAAAACATAGTTTCTTTACTTTTTGTGAAGTTACGTTTGATTTTTGGACTAACGTGTGGGTTTTGTGTAAGTGTAAATGTCGATGGTGGTAGCGAGTCTAGACGAAATTCAAAACAATTTTAGCAAATATGCAGTTTCACACGATGGCGCGTGGGATATTTATGTCGGACCATTTTCAATTGATTGCTTTTCCAGTAGCGATGACTTTTTTCAATAGAGCTAGACTTTATATTATATTTAATTAATACAAAGGACAATTCGGAGTATTGCGGAGATATCTAGGCATTATTTTATTTCAAGGTGTTGCAGCACTTAATCTGATTTCAGGGATTCTAAATCATAATCAAGCATTTGTAACAACAAGAAAAAGGTTTGAAAACCAAGCCTTCCTTGTAAGGAAGCTCGGGCAAATAGGCGCTCGGGTAAATATTTTTTTGACATATTGTAATATGTCAAAAAAATATTTACCCGAGCGCACACGAAGGGTTCCGTACCACAGTACAATATTACACTAGGTTTTTTACTTTAGTAAAATAAACGTTTCTTGTATGGGGGACCTCCTTTAATTTTTAACCTTATTTACTTAATGTTTAATATTTTTTGGTATAGCGGCAACAGAAATACACAATCAGAGTAAATTTCAACTGTCTTCCTATTACGGTTCATGAGATACATCCCGCTGACAGACAGACGGACAGCGGAGGCTTAGTAATAGGTTTCCGTTTGGCACCCTAAAAATTTTTAAAGTATAATTTATGAGTATTTGTGCCCAGTATACGAACTGTGTAGTTGCAATAAAATCTCAGAACCTCAAGTGAATCTTCACACCAGGATACCTAATACCTACCCGACGAGGCGTGTATATTCATCCTTAATCAGGAAATGCATGCAATTTATGCATTTGACATTCTAGAAGGGGACTGGGGTGCGCAAGTGGACCCAGCGATGCGTTAAATAACAAAGGACAATATAATACTGACACGCTTCATGATACAGAGTAAATCACTGTAAAGAATATGGCGTGATTTTTAAAGCAGACTGGCGCGATGCGACGACGCCACGCGACGCGACTCTAACAAAACAATTTCTTAGAAAACTTCACGGTAGAACAATTATTTACCGATGTCGCGTCGCGCTAGTCTGCACGAGGCTTTAGCGTTAATAAGGAATAATTGAATGTTATGCATCGTTTAGAATATTTGTAGTATTTATTTCTAGTAGGTATGCAGTTCGTGGCATCTATTTTAGTTCGATCCTAGATTTGATGCCACCACCAACTGCGGTCAGATTGCTTGAAATGCAAGCTTGTTTTGAACTTTTTACTGGGAGCCGGGTTTTTTTTTTACTTTTTTGTGTGTTATATTTTTGGAATCGTCTACTCAAGCCCTTTATTTCGAAACCCAAAATGCCAAGACACACAAATAAAAAAAAATACATTACTTATTGACGTCTTAAATAGGTAAGTACCCTACACCATTTTGATTTTGTAAAAAACGAAACCTAAGCTATAAATGACGAGCACGACGCGAGACACTGGAGTCGCGCAATAGGGTAAAAAAATAACTTTTGAGACTCCAATATTTGCAACTTTCGATACCTCAGTCCAAATAAAAAACCAAGCGCTGCGAACAATACAGTGAAGCATGCCACAACTACACCTCCGCTCTGTGCGTACACGCTCACATGCACTTACAACCATATATAATCAAATTACAATCAAATACACGTTTACCATACCGAATACCGACTTCACGTCACCGTTGACAGCACTGTCTTGGTTTTTTATTTGGTCTGAGTTAGATACTAGAATGAACCATAAATGACCACTAAAATGAAGTCTCCTTTATGAAAAGCGGCCTATTTTTTATATAAACACTACCTTCCCTCCAGGTGGCATATGCGCAAAGGGACACTCTGCATCGCCTAACACCTCAATCTCAGCTTAGTATACAGGGTGGCAGGGACATCGACGCGAAAACTGTTACCATGGATTCAGTTCATGATTCTGAACCCCCTTTTTTATTTACTTTTTTGTGTGGGAAATTATCAAATAACTTCTCCCGCTCTGGGCGGAGCGGGAATGCGTGTCAGACTCTTACTGACTAAAACCCACCCGTGTTCCTTCGGTTGCCATGTTGCCGGGGCCGCGATCTCCCTTTCGGATTTCTTCGCAACCCCGGCAGATTCTGAACCCCCTTGCGATGAAATTTTTCGTAGGTTATTCAAAAAAAAAACTACTGTTTCATAGAAAAGTGCAATACCTACGCGATCAAAATGTATGGAACAGCAGATTTTATTTAAATAACCGACAAAAAAATCATTTTAGTTCAGAATAATGTACTAAATCCATGGTAAAAGTTTTCGCGTCGATGTCCTTGCCACCCTATATGCCAGGACCAATATAAACTAAAGTATATTCTGAACACTTAGATGAGTAAGTAACCAAATGTTTCTTGGCATTGGCACTCGTCAGATCTAGTATGAGCGAGCACTGAAGGATTTACGAGAGTAAGCACATTTGATGTTATTGACTATAAAGTAATACGAACATAAAAGCAATATTCTACATAGGTACCATAGTTACCATTAAAGTAATACATATATTATGTACTTTGTTTATTTATTTCGATCCCTAATCTTCCACTTTTCCAATGTAGATTCGAACCAGGGAACATCCACGAGAATTTTCCAAAAGACTTGTGGAATACCGGTTTTATTCACATCGTTGGCTTAATAATATCAATTACCTAAACACAAAAATCCTTAGAGACCATTTTAAAAGTCTTTAATACCGATTTTTTTTTATGTTTTCTGTGAGTGCTGAATACCGGAAAAAACAAAATCAAATCATAAACTCACCTGAAAACAGTCGACCTTTACTTTAAATTTAAAAGAAACTACATTGAACACACATCTTGCCAGCACCACACTTCAATTCAGACTAAATAATTTTAATATGGGGCTGCACGCCTTGTCATCTCCGATTCCCGGGCGTAGGTACCTAACCCCCCTATAGCCACCCGTTGCCGAGCAGCAGCCGAGCGAGCTTGCCCGGACCGTGCAACGATCAATACTGCATCCTGAAATGCTATTTCGGACCGAGAGGGGATGGGGCGAACTGCGTAGCTGTAGGCTAGACGTCTGGGCAAAGGCGCAAACCGGTTACCTATACGGGTTTCTACATTGTACTTTGTAGGTAGACAGCGGTGGTGGGGTTAGATCGGTAGATGGGAATTATTACTAAATATTTTGATGTCTAGACAGGGGGTGTTTTCGATGGAGGAGATATGATTTCGGAAAACGATATTAATTGGGAGAGGATAGACTAGATTCGTTCGATGTCCTTTGTTGAAGATTTTCGGAGAAACCGTTGAGATATCGTTACAATCAATATTAATATTATTACTTTAATCTTTAGGAAAATTGTTTATTCCACAAATTAGTAAATGAAATACTTACCGCAGTAAAAATGAAGCAAGAAAATTGTTATACAAAATTCCTAGATACTATTAAAAAAACCTTATTTCGCAAAATGACTGCGACCAAACAAAACAAAAATATAACCTAAAACAAATGCAACTCGCGATCACATTTCGAATTAACTTATTGTGACTTGGGCGAGGTCCTCGGCCAACAGAGGAAAGTGATAGGCTTACAATTGATTGCACGCCTTATCAGTTATTTATCATACAACGCATGTTGCACCTTTGTTATGACGAGAGAATTACGACCTGCGATAATGATGCTCATAGGCGACAAATTAGCTCCTAGTCCTAATTCCATAACGAAAAACAGGTAGGAATTCAAATCCGACTTTTTACAATTTTCAACCGAAAATTCCAACAATTTAAAGTAAATAGGTATTTTTCCAAAAAAAAACATCGTAAGTAAATTAAAATTAATTTTGTTCGTAAATTGGCATAATTTCAGCTCTGGCTATATTTTTATTCAAAATTAAAACGCCCGATGAACGTTAGTGTTGTGAAAAATTCGGTGACGTCATCGCAATTCAAAATATTGGACTGCGTAGTCGGCGCGGCGCGGTCTCAATCCTAAGACTTTTACTAACAACCCGTAAAAGTTACGACCGTTTCAGCATTTGACTATCCATCGCTTTCTACGCTATAATTATTTACCCAGCCAGCTTTGCAAAAGACGCAATGGAAATTAAACTAAGTCATATTTCGTGCTGAGTAGTAGTATCTTCGTTTATATGACTACGTGCAGCGCTGCATTGGGCTTTTAGGTCGCAAATTAAATTTACTCGCATTTATTCGCACTGAACGTCGCCGCTATTTTTGATCGAAAATTTAATATCAATACTGTCATGGGCACCATGCGTCTTTTATGCGTTCGGCCTGGCTTGCAACGTAGACTGGCGCCAGACGAAGGTTTAAATGGCGTCTTTCTTTAATTATGTACGGGTTTTACCTGGGTTTTCTTTAAAGATGGATGTTTCGATCGATACCAGACATTGTATTAAACGGACATTATAAGGTAGTGTGACATTTAAGGCCTGAAGCTTTTTATTTATATGAGTTTAAATATTGCAAATGTGTAGACAGATATGTACCCTATACTCTTTATGATAGAGAAGCTAATGAGTTACACCAGCTAGATGTAAAGGGAATGTTTTTTATTAGTTACCCTACTAAGTAATTCGTTCATTATCTATCAGTTACCTAAGATCTATTGAATGAAAAATAAAATATTAATGTAGACCACGTGGTACTCGTTATAATTAGTACGTACCATTTTTCCAAGCTTCCCCCGTCAGAACAATTTAGTTGCTAAAATGTTTTTAAAGAATCTTTCTTGAATTTTCTTCAAGTCACATTTCTTTTATACCGCCTGACAAAAGCCTCGACGTGGTCATTTTTAACGAAGCTAAAACAAAGCTAGGGTTTTCAACTAAAACATATATTTTCGTACAGATTTCACTACTTAGCCGACGACGTCCAAAACGTAATAAAATCGCGGCGATTTTTTTCGTGCACTGGATGTTCAACGCTCTGCTTAGCGCCGAGAGTTGAAAATCCAACAGTGTTTTTTCAACGCGCTAGGACGCGAGTGCATCCCAGTGCGTTGGATTCTCAACGCTCGGCTTAACACCGAGAGTTGAAAATCCAGTGCGCAATAAAATCCCGCCGCGATTTTATTAAGTCCGTGCGAACGTCGGCTTACTGGCTATAGTGCCTACAGAATCCGAAGGTCACCCTCGCCCCAACGTGACCATGAAAGCGTAAAAACTCAAAAGTTTCTATAGAATTTTGTTGATATCCCTTACAAAAGGTTTTCCCCTCGGCCATCAAATACAGGGTGGCTCAAGGGTGATATTAAAATTAGTTACAAATAGGGTGTTTCAAGGTCCTTTGTTTGAATTTAAATTTGCCATGGGGGAACTTCAACCGTTTTTGCAATAGGTACTATCAGAGAAACGCATTTCTATACACCGTAAGGACCATTTCTGCTTGCGGGCTTGCAGAGCTCTGCCGATATAGTAAAGCTTTTTTAGCAAAAAAAAGGGTCGTGTGAACGGGATTTTGTTTTCAAATTGCTTAGCGTTTCTTTGCGTTTCTCCGATAGTACCTACTTCGATTTAAAAAAAATTAACGACCCGTCCGAGCTACAGAAGTGAAATATTATAACATTCTTGTATTTGATTCCATACTAGTACTACAGCCTTCCTTAAGAAATTCTTGAATAATGATGACGGTGTAAGCCGCACAGAAATAAATTAAGTAGTTTCTGACTGTTCAGTTTTCACTTGATGTGGTAAGTAAGTAGGTACAAATAACAACTAAACCAAAAATAAATTAGATATTGACAGGATTTGCTCAGAATAGGTAGCTCCAATGCAAAAAAGAAACGCATACCTAAGCAGTTTTAAAACAAAATCCCGTGCACACGACCTTTTTTTTTCGTAGGTAAGCGTTACTATATCGGCCGAGCGCTGCAAGCAGAAATAGTCCTTACGGTGTATAGTTAATAATAGTTATGCGTTTCTTCGATGGTACATAATAAATAGTTTTGTTTGCAATTGAAAGTCATAATCATAATTAAAATATGATTAGTTAAATTATATTTTAATGATACTTAACTAATAAAGACATTTTATGTTGCGGTAAATGCTAAAACCGGTCATTTCTAAAGTTGTCCATATAGTTTCAGGCATTAATGTTTTTGTCTTTCATTAACCATTAGGTACTGTTCCACCGCTGGATATGATAATATAGTAAGGGATCATATAATTTGTTAATTCTTTGTTACTTCTTGCATAGAATTCCTTAGTATTATTCACATGTTTCAGTTTTCCTCGTTTATATGTGACATTTCAATGTTACTATACTCCGTTTGAAATAAGATTAGACGTTTAAATTAACCTTTCTTACAGTCCGTTCAATCGATTTTGACTTCTATTGCGTTAGAGGCATGACAAATAGCAGCTGCAGTAAACAGTTGGTATTGTAACCACTTTTTTGCTTTTAATGCCATCCTTATACCTACGGTATAGAAGTCAAAATCGGTTGAACGGACTGTAAAAACAGTTTGTTTAAATGTTTATTCTTATTTCAAATGGAATATAGTTCCTTCAAAGTTTTAACAGTTCTTCAGTTTATATTGAGAAAAGCTGACATGTAACTAAATTCAACCACATGAACTTGTCAAAACCATGTTTGAATAATAATTAATAAGTACAATGCATAAAGGGCAATAGATTACAAGTCTGTCAGCGCAAACTGACATGATGACAGATTGTTGCTAAGGACATTATAACAATAATTATTATATTTTTACCAGTGACCTCTCACCATCTGTACAGACTCCCAGGCCAGCTGATACAATCACAGTATTCGCAGATGAGTAGGTATTTAAATGACAATGGAACTCATGCCTTGGAAATATACCTACACTTTTATTCATTGTGTACTTAAATGATAATTGTGAGCAAATGTAAGCTACCTACTTAACAATTGCCCATTGGTGTGTAAACTGTAATCTATACTAGTAATCTTAACTGCAAGCTATTCTTAGCGTGTTGGATGTATTGCGTTTAAAAAATCAATGTGATCAAACAATTGCCAACACATGTTTCGAGAATGGGAGCATTGGATTTGATTGGATGTATCTAGCTGTTAAAATATTTTTATTGGACATCTGATTCTGTTTTCAGCAATTTTATTTTTTGGGTCTTGTTAAATATTAATTTGTTGTTGCATAATATCATCCCAATTCCCAACTTTCTATTTCACACATAAACAAAGAGCGCTTATAAAACAATCTTCCAACTAAAGTAAGATAATGTTTCATGCAGAAACATTTAGTTATTATATTTATTTACAGCTGAAAATAATAAACAATTTATATTTTCCACATATTATCTTTGAGTGGGGGCTTCTCATCAAAGTTGGTCCATGTTACTACTCTACTTGTTTTGTTATCTCATTTACTTACAATGTTGATAAACAAATATAAATGATTGCATAAATATTTTGTACATTATTATTACACCTAATGAAACAAACATACTTATAATTTGGGGTACTATATGCTGGATATATAGATAAAATCGTTAACTTTCTATTAGCACGTACTTAGGTAAACGCACTAAAAACCATGACCTTACATTAGGACTTGAAGAGTAACAATTACCTATTAAATAACCATATAACTAGTTATCTGCAACGATGCTGTACTTAATAAATAATATCATAATAAGCAAATACGCAGTAAGTTTTGTTTCTCGGTTAGCAACAAAAGGCCGGCCGATACCAAGCGAACTGCGTCGTTCGTTCGCGTCAAACGATGTACATTTAATGCGGCGTAGTAACTGTCAGTTCCTAACCTAAAATATTTCGCATTCACCTACTCAAAACACTGCATACACACAAATTAAACGTACCGGTGTGAATAAAAACCTAATCTACATATTTTTTCTCACAAGAATCAATAAAGAAATGTATCGCTACTCACGATTTATAGTGATTGTCGGAGTGTCGTGTCCGCCCTAGCGACTGCCTCAACGCACACTGGCTGCGGCGCGGCGCGTTGCGCAGTGGGAACGACCGCGCGCGTTCACTCTTCTTATTTTTAAAAAACAACTTTTTAAATCGGCAATAGATCGGTACAGACAGACAGACTACAGCGAGTAGCACAAGCAGCGGACGAGACGTGTCGCAACGGCTCGTATTGTAGCCCTCCCCACCTTGGACAAAGTGACCTTATCGTTTGGCTGCACTCGGTAACAGTAAGTGCAATATAAAGACGTAGGTACTTACCTACTACGGCGCTGTGTCGCAACACTAATAAAGATTTATGCTTCTTCCAATAATACTGCAGACTGCTGAGCTTGCATTCTGGAAGTACGGCTTTGTCCACGCCTAACATAAGCTGAACTTAGGAATAAAAATAAGTAAAATGGCAAAAACTAACCGGTTTTTTTCTGAGCCGCTCTCCTCCAGATCCCCTCATTCAAAAACAACTAGATATTAACCAGATACTTGAGAAAACAACAAAAAAAGCAACTGGAATTTAGACAAGTTTTTGACAAGTAGTTACATCGGTGGTCGAAGGGCAACTGGCCGGGCTAGGTGCATCGAGGCAGGATTCAATAACGCAGCGCACTAATTGGGGACCCATTTCCATCAGACATGCGCTTGAATATCGAACTACTCTATTCTGGATGTTGGAATGAATACGAAATATTTTGTCTCTCGCACACCGATCGTTAAAATAACAAACCTATAAAAAATAGTGCATCGCACACTGGCGTTGCAGGGCCACACCCTTCCATCAACATTTCGCCTCAATCCCTGCCTATCCCGTACCGAAATATTAGCGTTAACAGAAATCGTATTATTGAACGTGTCAACTTGACCCACATTTTATTTTGGGCTAAGTAGATGCCGGAAGCGTGGAATGGACAATCTATTTTTGCATCTAGATATTTCAGAGAAATCCCAAATTTTTAACGTTAACACCACTGTCTCATGGAGTTATGGTAGTTTGTTGCAAATATGTTGCGGCGTAGTAAGTACTGCGTTTCTTGAAACGTAACTACGCAGAAACTAACCTAGGTCAACCGTGAAGGACAATGAACAAAAATGCATTCCTGCGCATAAATATTTCATTTTTAATCGAAAGATAAGCTATTTGTTTAGATATTTAGACGTTAGCGGATATGAATTCTCAAATGTTTAATTTGTTGCATAGAGTCCATTGTTATGAAGATTTCTCCGAATAATAACAAAAGGAACAGTTCTTAGTACAGACGCCAGCACATCAGGCTACTACAATCTGTCAAATTTATTTAATACATTTTCAACTTTATCTCTGAAGTTTAAGGTTCAAATTTGATTGGGAAAATTTGACAGTTTCGGGTAGCTTGATGTGCTGGCGTCTGTACATGGAATTAAACTACTACGCAGTTCTTTGGTTACAAGGTAACTTAATTTAATGAGTAGGTACTTAGGTAGGTACTTTGCAGAAAGTCTTCTCTTCATAACAAAGAGTAATCGAAGATTGCCCAATGGTAGCCAGCGTTAAACAACCTCCGCCTTTTTTAAGGCTTGTGCAGACCAGCGCGACATGCGACGCGACACAAAGGCACCGCTCGTCGCGCGACGGGCGGTGCCTTTGTGTCGCGTCGCGTGTCGCGCTGGTCTGCACAAGCCTTTATAAGTCGGATGAAAAATATACAGGGTGGCGATAAAATAGTTTTGGTAACGCTTTTTTCCACATAAGTATTATAATTTTAAAACTTTTTATCTGACTGTACAAAACAGCTTCAATATTTTTATGGTGTCCGAAAAGTCAGTGAAAAAAATACTGAAATTAAAATGTGTCAATTCGGACACTGTCCGAATATATTGTGTCCGAGTCGTCAGCAAGTTATTTCGATGCATGTTTGAAAAGTTTTTTTTTTACAAATAGGATATGAGTTTCATAGCAAAAGTTGTTTAGTATGGCCGGGGTAGAATCACCCCCTTGATGGATGCAGCTGAATATAATAATCCAAATCTAAATCCAATAACCGCCAAATCAAATAAAATAATTTATTTGCATAATACATGTAAAAAAGGTGTTACAGGTATAATAGGTACATTGTATTATAACCTAATGAGGTGTACAAAATTAATAAGTATATTAGGTACTAATCGCAACATTAAATATACAGAATAGATTAAAATTGAGTTACATTAAAAATATAAATTCAAAAAAAAAAATACACAAGTCAAATCAAAATTTAAATAATCATTAAGGCTTGTGCAGACCAGCGCGACACGCGACGCGACACAAAGGCACCGCTCGTCGCGCGACGTGCCTTTGTGTCGCGTCGCGTGTCGCGCTGCACGCTTAGCATGACCACAATAGAAACGGGTTTTGTCGACGGAAGAATACAACAAAATGACAGATAAACAATCACAATCTGTCATTTTGTCTATTCTTCCGTAGACAAAACCCGTAGAAAACCCCTTTCTATGGATGTCATGCTACGCGTGCTGGTCTGCACAAGCCTTTATATTTGTCATCGAAGTGTTTTTTTTTATGTTCTTAAATAAAATTCTTTGAGATTTCTTGCTAGAGTTTTGTCATATACTTGGACATTTATTTTTTCTGTTATCCTCAATTATGGCGTTAGCATAGGTAAGTAATCTTAGTTCGACAGCAAAAATCTTAAATTAATTAATTCACTGACAGACACGGTACCGCTCTGTCTAGATTGTAAGTATAACACTTTGCACAAAAGTTCCTTATAATATAATAAAAGTGAGCACTAAATTCTTAAAAATTCTTCCTTTAAAAGGGTTGAATAGGGGATGAATGTTTGTATGCTGCGTCCACTGTTTGTATGGAAGTCCATCATTTTTGCAGATGGGAAATCCCATCGAGCACACGGCTTGTCCACTTTATTGAAAACAAAACACTTTTTTTTCACTTTGTAGTGTTTTTGTGGAAGTCGGTTGTTTTTTTTTTTTGTAAAAAGTTTTTATTTTTCACTTTTTAGTTGTGGTACCCCACACAAATTCGAATGCCACTACCTGCTCTGTAAATAACAGTCACAGGAACTTATCATATCATCCACATACTGAGTGGGAAAAAATACGTATTATTGAAGCTAACTCAAAAACTATCCAAACAAAATTAATAAAATTTATATGGGACCACCTTGAGATCATAACCCTTGACGGAAAAATCGGCGGAGATACATAAAAAAAACATATAACCTCCTCCTTTTTGGAAGTCGGTTAAAAACGAACGTGCCTTACAATAGTCGCACATGATGTGTAACATCTGACATCTCATCATGGTAATAAGCAACATTAAAGGGGCAGGGCCTCGTCAAGGTCATTTCTGACGCCCAACTCTAGCACCGCGCGCGGTCATTGGCCAAATAAAATAACGCGCGCTTCCCCGGCTTCCTGTGACACACTTACGTCCCTTTTCACAAAATCACTCCCACCGATTTGATTATTTTGATTTTGATTGAAGGAAAGCGAGGCGAAAAAGTCACAAATCAAAAACCGCATCAATCAACTGACAGACAACGCACAACCTTCAACTTAATCGATCCATTAGATACGGAGCTAATTGGCTGTAATGTAACAGACAGACAGACACACGAGTGATCCTATAAGGGTTCCGTTTTGCCTTTTGAGGTACGGAAACCTAAAAACACATGATAAACGTCCTTAGAAATAAGGCTCTCTGATACTGAAGTACCTACCACTCTTGCGATTCACGGTAATATGTGACCACTTATTCCCTTTCAACTGTCATTAACGAGACACAATAGAATTTTAATTGTTATCGACCTCAATGAGGCGTCGTAACAGATGATGAGTTAAGTGCTTAAGTCCTCCTCCTTAGTAGACTCTCTCTACGCAACGGGCTATTGACGGACTACCAGTTCCTGCAATAGCCTTCGATATCTAGACACGCGATAGCGTGTCGAGCCAAGTTCCAGGCAAGACACGGCTGCAGTGTGTTATATTACACGAACCATTTGGAGCCACTTTTGACCCCTTAATAACTCAAAATCTATGTAACATTAGCACATGAAATTTGGTTTATTTATTAAAACCCCTTAGATTAACTAGAACTCCAAATTTCATAAATAAAGCTCAAACGGTTATTGAGATATTAACGTCTAAAAATCGGCATTTTTATCAACCACATAGCCATGGTCATCAAAAACCTTTAATCCACTTCCGGATGACCTATAAAGTTGAAAGGAGATTTCTCGAAAGCAGGTCCACGGTATGGTACTGTGTCAAAGCTTATTTAACAAAAATTATGTCGTATTTTTTTCAAGTTAAGTCGTTTTTTTTTTTAATTTCTTTCTGCTAGCATTAGAGAACCTAATTAATATTTATTTGGTTGACTAATTGTAATTTTGTACATCCGCCATTCAATCCTAACCTGAATGTTGCCAAATGACAGACTATTCCAATCAAATAATTTGTAATCGATTGAAAAATCGATTCTAACCCACATGGAGTACGTGGAGTATCCACTACACGAGTATGTTTCAAATGCTCTATTGTTCTATGTTTCTAATTATACTCAAATACTGTAAAATTATGATTTTACAATAATTAAAATATTATCTGGTCTGAATATACTCAAAAACTTAAAAGTGTTTCGAGACAGTAATGTTATTTTATAAACTAATCACCAGTGATCGGAGTAGGTAGATTGATTTGGTGTCAATGAACTGGCACGTATATATTAGTATGGATATGCCTCCGGGATTCCGGGATTTTGAAATTATTAAGATTTTTTTAAGGAATTTCAAATGTTGTGATGTGTAAAATAAAGAATACATCAATATGAATAAGAAATGTTTAACCCTTTTGCTGTCTTTTTAATAGTATATAGGTGATCGGACTCCAAGAAAAGGATAGGTATACTGTAAACAATATAATAATTTAATATATTTTAAATGTTTATCTATCGCATTCTATAAATTTCTAATGTAGTAGTTTAAAAATCCTTACTTTAACAATATTTGATTAAATCCCGTAAGTACCAAAATGAAATCCCGGAAAAAAGGCTTATCCATGTTATGATTTCTATGACTATTCATGATGCGAGTACCTACGTAAAATCAATCTACCTACTCCGATCACTGCTAATCAGCCAATCGATTTCGTCAATCGATTACCAAAATAATTAAACCTGGTAACATTGACACCATGCATAATATCAAACTGTCAAAAAAATATCTGTCAGATCAATGGCATTGTTGGCTGTTTGTTTAAGTTGATTTGAATTTATTTTTCCGTATTTACTTTATAGTTAAAATTACGTTACGATTTAATACTGTTAATTTAAATTGAAGCCAGACGAACTATTGCTTATCTTTCCATGGCCCTGGGTAAGTTTAATAAGTTCTTTAAATATTTGTTGTAAACACCCGTTCACCTTTCACTATTTTAGCGTATTGTATAACCTCATTGATTTTAGCAGCCTATTAGTAGAAGGCCTATGTTCAGTCAGGGGTACGTCGCGCGTCGTCAGCTGTAAATTTCTATAGTATGATGTAATTATATTACATAAGTAAATACACTGAATTTTTTTACCTTTTTCAGGTATGACGATGACATGTGTTATTGCAAGACTTGAAATTATTAATTATATTATCTACAAATCTATCCCAAGTATTACTTGCTCATGGAAATCTAAGCATATTATGTTTTGCAAGTGGCATGTCAATTGCAAGTCACAGAAGTCATCAGGTTAGTGTTTTTAAAATGGCAGAATTATTATGAGTGATATAATTACTAAACAAAAGTAAATAAACAACAATAAGAAGTACTTTCTTACTTTCTAGGTCGTACATTTGGATAAAGTTTGTCATGCTTATTGAGAGAGGCTGCTACCAGAGATGTTTATAGACAAGCAAGTGATGATAAAAACAGAGCCACCCTAGAGTTTAAGAGATTTACCCTTAGGTCAAAACAATAATCTGGTTAGGGCCAGAATCAAATCGTGACGTGTGAGCAGCAGGACTTGGTGTACATAATTATTGATAAGTGAGCAAAATAGGACAAATCGTTTAAGAGATCATCATTGCTTATTACTGTTTCATGGGAAAGCGTACACCTACCACCTACTGTACCTACGCTGCTTTCATACCATGACTAAGTTATGAGAATGAAGCTGAAGCCGTTTTAAATTCTATGAGAAATAAAATGTTTTTAGTATTTATTGTTGTGTTATTTGTTAGAGTAAACCTTCCTATAGAAGCGCTGAAAATGCTGCTACCAATAAGATTATTCATCTTTAATTAAGAGAGTTGGCTAAAATAATGTTTATGCCATTTAATGTTTCATATTTAGCGCGCAAGATTATTAATTTACCTTTATAAAATTGCAAGTCTGTAAATGCAACAATCGCCATTTTGATGACAGTCGAGGTCGAGGCTAAAAAACATAAAAATTGGGGATTTCGAACATCCAAACTCCACCACAAGGACAGTGACTATTACAACATTTAATTATTTGACAAATTCATCCATTGTTCAAGTTAAATAAGTAGTGGTAATGAAGTTTTTTATTATCAAAAGTCGAAGTTTCGCGCCAATCGTGCGTGTTTACATTTTAACTTTTCACAATTAACACTCATACACATGTAGATATGATTTAAAATGTGACAAATATGATTAAAAATATTATAAGCAACTAGAAAATACCCAGATCTTAACTTATTATACGAACACACGTTCAATAACACGTAATATTCATTACTACTACTCAATTTGTGTTAAAAATCGCCGATCATTGTTTTTTTTTATTGTAATGATGTGCGAAAACGATTATGCCAAACGTTTTTTTTTTTTTCAATTTTGATTGTCTCGATTAATTTAGGTATATGTCGAATGTCTGAAATCTATACTTGAAAATTTAAATAAAATTGTTTTAAGCATTAAATACAATAAGCATTGTTTAAAATAATTATTTATACTTTTCTAGTGTAATTTTAATCATTTTTAGGACATTCAATATAAAACGAGTCAACAGACAGGACGTGGATAGATACTTACCTCATTTATTGAATTTCGCGCCGAATTGTTTCTACATTTGAATTTAAATTCGGAACGTTGTTCAAAATTATTTTTAATTTATTGGACAATTATTTAATGTGGATTTTATCTTTGATGGTTTGCTACAGAATGCCTAGTATACATTTTTTAGGTAGGCAAGAAAATTTTGTTCGGGAATTATGTTAAATTAATTCTATAAATTAGGTAGGTATTCCGCAAACACTTTTAAATGACGTCTATATTTTTTGTTAGTTGTATGACTTTGGTAGGATTTTATTTTTGATAGTTTGCTACAGAATGCCTAATATACATTTTTTAGGTAGGCAAGAAAATTTTGTTCGGGAATGATGTTAAATTAATTCTATAAATTAGGTAGGTATTCCGCAAACACTTTTAAATGACGTCTATATTTTTTGTTAGTTGTATGAGTTTGGTAGTATTTGTTTTTAATAGGATAATCTTACTCGAGTAATAGAAATTGCTTTTTTTTTGAGGTAGTTTCAAAATGAAATTTAAAAAACTGCCCAAGTGTATGTTGGACTACGCACAGTGAAGGGTTCCGTAATTGGGATGAATATTTACGCATAAACATTGCATAGTATCAATTTTATCGACTGCAAAAATAAGTTTGTGTTTCTCGAAAAAACTATAAAAAACAAAGTTAATTCTGCGGTTGTAACCGAAAATAAACTGTATCTCAAAAACTATTGACGTCAAAAGCAAAGTCACTTAGAAACATCTTTAACATTTTAATTATGAGATCCAACAATACACGCTTTATATGCATAGATTTTTTTCATTTCTCGGTTATATGTAGGTATGGAGAATGCCACCCCCACTATTATGTTTATCGTAATTTCACTACACCATTGTTTAACGGTGCTAAAAATACACCTTTTTTTAAATTTTCTTTATTTAAAATGGCTGTATGACATCCGGACACACGGACAGACGAACTTGACGAAATTAAGAGATCCGTTTTTTTTACGGATTTTGATTATCAAGTTTACAATCGGCATGCAATTGATGTCTATGAGAATTGATCTACAATATTATTATTATTTGGAATAGCCGCCATCTTAAAATCCAGAATTTCCATCTAATTCGATATCAGCACTATCTCCCGAAAATGACAGTCATGACGAAAATTTTTCAAATAGTGTTAAAAACTGCCACTTGCTCACTTCAGATGGCGCTGATCTCCAGCGTCTTATAATTTGACAGCTAACTATACATTTTTGATTCAAATGCTAAAAGTTGATGTAAATTCCAGAATTTCATGACTGAATTCAAAACACCCCGTCGAGTCAACTGATGTGTCACGTGTCAAAATCTTGGTCCTTAATGTTAGGCGGTAGTGAATTCATTTCATTCATTCTCTGATCTCGAAAAACGTTGTTACAAACCTCAGGTTGGTATGATCAAGGTAGTTTGTAGGTTGGTACTGTGCTTGAGACGTTTTTGAATTGATAGATCGTATGACTATTGTTTTAGGGACTATTGTCGTTTAATATAGTAAATAGTTAAGGAACTTTGTTCCTGACGGGGCTCCCCGACTGCACAAGTTTTTTTAAATAATAATACTTACCGCGCCGGCTCAGCGACCTGACATCATTGCGGACAATTGTAACAATTGTTACGAAAGAAATACCTACATTCTTACACAATATTGCTACGCATATTTGCAAAAAAAATTTTATAGATCACGTTTGATTGACAAATGATAATAATTTCTTTACAAAAAGTAATGATATCCCATCAAAAACATAAATGTGAAAATGGGAGCCAAGTTCAATAAATATGGTTGTTGACTTCGCCGACAAAAGAATTGAGATCTAAATGGGTGCCAAGTTCTGTAGATAATCCTGAAATTTATTTATAAGAACATGCAACTTTCTAAAATAAAATTAAAACACAAATTCTTGTTTTTTCTGCTATAACAATGTTTGCTATTTAAAAATATAACTTCTTAAATTTGAACAGTCGAATTATTTACACAAAGCACTTAGGATAAATTGAAGCTCAAGATTTGACTTGGCTAGTTTTTACCAGCAAGCTGAAATTTTAGAGGAGGAAGATATTTTGACCTTACAGTTACAATAAGACACAGTATCTTGCGCATAATATAAATATGCCTAGGCAGACAGTCAAAGCTGTAAACAGTTATAATAAGAAACAGTAACTTGCGCATAACATAAAGAACAAAGATATCATCATTTTATTTTATTTATTGGACTCACCAACAATTGAGTATACCGATACAAAGATATGAGATACATCCAATAAACTTATAGACTAGAGTACCAATTTCTTACAGGTCACATCATGAATGACTTATTTGATGTTGAGTGCCTACTTAAAATTAAATAATAATAATTAAATATGACTAGGTAGACAGTCAAAGCTGTAAAGTCGATGAAAAAAATAGCATCCAACTGTTAGCCGCTTAATGCACGCACACTAGAAAAGTAAAATTACAGCACAATGACGTGGCGCGAGTGTAAGACGTAGAGGTAACGCATACCGGCATATAAAATCAAATATAAAGTTGTAAGATAACTTGTATGTAAAAACTAGCCAAGTCAAATCTTGAGCTTCAATTTATCCTAAGTGCTTTGTGTAAATAATTCGACTGTTCAAATTTAAGAAGTTATATTTTTAAATAGCAAACATTGTTATAGCAGAAAAAACAAGAATTTGTGTTTTAATTTTATTTTAGAAAGTTGCATGTTCTTATAAATAAATTTCAGGATTATCTACAGAACTTGGCACCCATTTAGATCTCAATTCTTTTGTCGGCGAAGTCAACAACCATATTTATTGAACTTGGCTCCCATTTTCACATTTATGTTTTTGATGGGATCCAAATTACGGAAGAAATACATCTATACTAATAATATTTTTCTATATAATTTGTTTAAGTGGGGTCCCGGGATGGTTTAGATTCGCAATTGGGCCCGGTAGGTGGCGCTGCGTTCGATCAGGACAACGTCTCTAGGGGCCGCTAGTAAGTAATACTATAAAGAGGTAAAATTTGTGAGTAAGTATGTGGTAATCTTCGGAACTACCGATATTGCGTAACACACGATCAATCACAATCTGTTTAATTTTGACAGTTCAACAACATTCATTGCGTTATTTACGCTGTTGAGCAGACAAATTTTTCGAACATGTGAAGCAATGGATTAGCAATTTCCTTCAAAATGATTCAGATTGTGATAGATCGTTACGCAATTAGGGTGCCGGTTCCGAAAATTCCTTGAGTAATGGGAAGCTAGGCTACTGCCGAGTGGCATATGATAGAATATATTTTATTTAAAGCGGACGAAGTCGCGGGCAGAAGCGAGTAATTAAAAAACATTACGCAAGTAACGATATTTCAGTGCAAAAGATAGGTACCTGAATAAGCACTGCAGTGATACAGTGGGAAGTGATTACTTTATCTTATCTAGTGGGCCGTTGCCGTTAAGTGGGGGATATACAGACAGACAAGGCAACAAGGTATAGTCAGATAGATAACATGTTTAGTAGCAAGGCTGTTTGGTTAGGTGCGTTGGCCCCCAGCTGCGAAAACGGTGAGCCGCGAACCCCTATACTTATGCCCGTTTTGCAACACCTAAATATTATTACACTGTTAGATTTTAAACTCTCGGCTCAGAGCCGAGGGTTGAAAAACCAAGGGTGCTTTTTTCATTTACGTGTCACCTCGTGTTAGGCCGGCCACATTCATACGGAATTCCGTTTCGAAATATCGATTCCGAATTTCGAAGGCACCTCTGGATTTGCTGCCTTCGAAATTGGCGCAGTCGCCATTTGCGGTTTTATACCAAGTAAACAACATACAAATATAGTTTTTATCCCCCGTTCTAACAAACAACAGAGTTCTAGATTTTCATTATCAAATCACACCGGATGTTCGGTAGGTATGGACAGTGATGAAGGCAAAGCAAAGAGCACTTTTATAAAAGAACTGATAATCTATAAATAAACGAGCAGTACCCTAATTGCGTAATACAACACAATCACAATCTGTTTCGATTTGAAACAGATTGCTAATCCATTGCTTCATAAGTTGGAAAAAAAATATCTGCTCAACAACGTAAAAACGCAATGAATCTTGTTGAACTATCAAAATGAAACAAATTAGGCAAAATTGTTTTCGAAAGTAAGTTACACAATTAGGGTGGGTACAGGTTCATGTTACTTATTGTTTTTTGTTAAAAATGTGGTAGCATGAAGTTCTGTAAGTAGGAGTCAGCCAGCCCAGGTCCAGCCTGAGTCTATACCACGTCCTGAGATTGAGAATAGTTCTGTGATCTAGTTCACCCAACATAGCACCGAAGCACCTCTTACCCATTCCTGGTGCAGTTCCAGCTATGATATCCCTAACACATTGAGAAGTGATCGAGGATACCAAGTGCGAAACAACGGGAAGGGCGCGACGCACCATTTGAATGCAAGTAAGTTTGCGACACAGTAAAGAAGCACATTGAATTCATGGCTTACTTTATGCTAAGTAGTGAGTAATATCAGTCAGTGGATGAAGTGAAATCGCCTGATTTCGATTACAACAAAATATAGGAAAACTTGTGTATGTGTGCAGCGCCATCTACAGCTTTTTAGGCGAACCGTTTCACCGACACATCCACCCGTTTACAACAAGTGTACAATAACATAACTAGATGGCGCTACCAGTTGTGTAATTGATCCATTTTGCTTTGTTATCACAGGTTCACCTAATCAGATAAATTTATGAAAAATATTTCTATTTTTAGTTCCTAAATCATTTGTTGTTCCATTAACATATAACTGTGAATTAAGTTGCGTAATGATTATAGATTTTGACAGTTTAGAAAACCACTTTCCATCTATTGTATAGGTCTATAACTGAAAGAAATGGTCATTCATTTGAATATTTTTTGCCAGTATCCACTATGTAAATGGATACAAAATATACAAATGTTACAAAGGAATTTAAATTCCCTCTTTTTAGAGCCAGAATATCTTTTAACTTAATGAAAAGAGGGAAATGGTACCAATTATTTCAGTTGCAAATATAATCTATGTGTGTCAGACATTTGAGGTCAAATGCCAATACAGTAAATGTAAATTTTGGTGATAACTATTTTTAGGTATCAAGAAACTTATGCTATTTGATAGAAAACACAATTGTTTGATAGAAAACATGCTCCAAGTTTCTTAAAACTTTACTATTCAGTATTTCTGTGATTCATCAATCACACTATTTATTAATTTAGTTAGATTTACCTTGAAGATGTAATGATTTAATGAATATTTAGGCACCATTATGTAGTGCTATTTAAATAATAACTAGTGACCTTGGTACTTTGTTAAAAGGCAATAATGCCAAATAATTGGAGGACATGTTGCATGTCATAATAAACCACTCCACATGTTCATAGTAAACACAGCTGATAAGACCTTATTAATGTTTTCAATCACCATTTGTTTGTTTTTCACAGGATTTCCATTCAACCAATAATAGTATCAGCCATTTAATAATCATAATCCAGCATACACATGACGAAACTCTACATCTTGTTGTGCAATAGAATCTTACATAAAATAGATTTATTGAATCCATGTCATGTCATTATTCCAGTAATACATCAATACGGAAGTAAGTAAATAATTTGTACCATTTTCTGAATATACAGTCCAGGCACCAAAATAACTTTGATGTAAGAGAAAACATGGGCAGAGAACATAAATAGAACATTATAACGTAGTAAACAACCGTAACAAAGGAAATTAGCTACTCACGTTCTGTGATTCCTCCTCCAAAACAGCCATGGCTTCAAAATCGATGTTCATTTTAACAATTTTACACACCTAATACAGTAAAAACGCGAATTATGAATTATGCTACGACGATATGTGAAATAAACAACAAGGAAATTAGATAATTTGTATCAAAAGTTGCTCTTCAAGGTATTGTTTACAAACTGGCAAGGTCATTTGACATATTTTGGTAAATATTAAGGGTGCGTTCATTTCAATTATTGCAAAAAACTTCTCTAGAAATAGTAGAATATTCGACTAATACAATACAAAACGTCACTGTGACATAAACAAATAGTTTCCGCTCAATGTTGCCACGCACTAAAAAGTAACGTCAAAGTTTTTCGACCTCGCTAGTTTTTCTTTCTGTGATAAAAAAATCGTAGCTTTTATGTTTTTTCATTGAACTTGTGATGTGGCCTTTAAAACTATAAACCATTTTGTCTGCATATTATTTTAGAATGTGTATAGAGTGCGGTGTTACTGAGGTGGTTTTGTATTTTTATGTGCGGTTAATGCATTAGTGTCATTGTGAGATCACGATGCGTATCGGTTTCGTGTTTTATTGGTGCGTATTTGCTTTTCATCTGTGTAAAGCGGAAGATGTGGAGAGGACAGAGACTAAAGATAGTGGCAGAAGGCAGCAGTGGGGTCCCGTGGTGCGGACCGGGTCGTTTATGAGCGACTCCGCGGTCACAGCATCCAATGAACAGAGTAAGTTTCTCACGACCCTGACTACGATAATTTTTTCTGACTTCTCATGACACCTGTTGACGTCCTTCACTCGAGTCAAGTCTGAAACAATTCGTAATTACAAGAATACATGCCAATTATTCATTTTTATACATTTGTAGTTACAAAACATAGTAATTCATAATCTTGTAGCATTTCGCGGCACAATTTATATTTCGTATTGGGAAATTTGAGATGTGTCTGGCAATTAAGTATTATAAATATTCTGCTTAGATTATTAAGGAAAAGTGCTAACAATTAATTTAAAACGGCTAATACATATGCTTTGAGAAAATTTAAACAAATTAATACCTTCATTAAAAAAATATTAAAACAAAATTGGCTTAGCAACTAGAACCAATAAAACCTAAAAACTGCACACCATTAGTTAGTTTTCTTTACCTTTCATTTAATAAACATGTTTTACAAATTCCAAAATTAAATTCTGAGTCCCTGAAAGTGTCGCTTTGTACAATGAAGTTGATAAAATATTTCCCTCCTAAAAATATCTCTATGATTTGAACTACATTTATGTATCAGAACTATGCAACCCATTCTGTAACCATAAATTAATTAATTTAGAATCCTTGTCTTTTTGTTTACATTACCAAAAACAAGACCCCAATCTCTTCAGTTACCAATTCCCACCTTATCCCCCTACATTAAGATCCAATTTCCTTTGCCAAATCCCATGAAATCACCAGATGGTTTTCATGGGCCACTGGTATGGTACTTTTATTACATTGCACACTTAATCTTACACTGTTGTCAGTTATAGTGGATGTAAGAGTTATGTCTGACTGTCTGACCACATGTTCAAATCTTTTGGTTTGCTGTTGGAATAAATTATTACAGAATGTTGGCTCAATGTATTTGTGGTTGGCCGCCAGTTGCTGATGGGTTTGTTTTCTAGAAAATATAATGTGCATTATTGTTTGTTTCAAAAGTATCTGATGAAATTGTAAACAAACCCTGTTCAGGTTAAATTCTTAATACACAAAAGGCAATTAGTAACATAGTCATCTGAATTTAGAAGGTATCAACTTGATGACTTTTTCTAACAATTATTGTTTATGTAACACTAGCTGACCCAGCAAACTTCGTTCCGCCTAACAGTCAATGAATGTGCATGTTTAGGATTTTAAAATTTCTACCCTACCTACCTACCGAGATATCAAAAAAGCCGATCCACACAAAATGTAAGGGGAACGTGAATTTTCTTCATATCTTTTTTTCGTGAGTTTTTCCATATTTTCTCACTGTTTAAACCTTCCCTGAACTACGACAAACATTTCAAAACCAAAATCAGCTAAATCGGCCCAGCCGTTCTCGAGTTTTAGTGAGACTAACGAACAGCAATTGATTTTTATATATAGATTATTCAGTTATAATTGAAAAATTAATGACAAAAATTAGAGTTATAAAATTGCCCTCAATTGTCTAATTCGGATTTAAGATATACAAAAAATCAAATCAAAGTACTCGATTTGTAAGTGGCTCTACAAATTAGCATCCACAGGTATGTTTTCTGTCCCCGGCAACATGGCAACTGAAGGAACACGGGTGGGTTTTAGTCAGTAAGAGTCTGACACGCACCCCCTCTCCAACCAGAGCGGGAGAAGTTATTTGATAATTTATTACCATTTGTTCACATTTTCATCAGATACTTTAAGAACAGACTATGGGAACTTTAATGAAGAATAAAGAGAAAATGCTATAATTTCACTTTCTATTATAATTAGTAAAGAGAATGAAGGCCTTACTTGAAAAAAATATATAATACCAGTAACAATGGTATGTTAAGTCATAACATAACAACATACACACATAACATCATGCCTTGTTTCCGCGAAGGGTTGGGCAGAGGTGTACCTGTAGTAGGTACACCCACATTTCGCCAGTTATGTTTAACTCCCATGTAATAGGAGCCTATTGCCATCATCCGGGCACAAAAAGTCATGGCAGTCAGTGTGTGAGCGTCAGTTATGTTAAGCCATATATTAGAAAATACTAGCTGACCTGACAGACATTGTCCTGTCAAAATTTAAAAAATAAACACCTTCAGTATTTTCCCGGCAACTTTTCAAATTTTTCTCTCCACTAGAACCAGATTCGGAATTTTACGAACATTTTGATTTCGATTCCAATCTATTGAATCCAAAGATTATAAAGGAACATAGCATACCCTCATTTATCATTATTTGTGTGGCCCTTTTCCAACTATATCCAGTGTAACTGGATGCAGCTAAATACATCCTGATTATAAAAACAAATTAGAAAGAAGCTTGAAATATTATCAACTCAACTCAACTCAAACTCAAAGCATTTATTTCAATTAAATCATTTACAGGCACTTTTGAATTGTCATGGAATCGGTTAGTCAGAAATACGTATGAAGCCCATTCCAAAGCGTAGTAAGCCCATTCCAAAGCGTAGTAGGTACCTATGGAGAAGAACGGGCAAGAAACTCCACGGACACTCTTTTAAGTAAAAAATTGTTACAAAATATTGGTTACATCATTCATGTTGAAATTAAACATGTGAGAACAATGTAGAAAGACGTGCACGTTAGAAGCACTAACTACCACCAACTACTACCACTACTGTACCACTACACTACTGTTATCACTTAACTTACTAAGTAATCCAGTGTTCTCATAAATTACAAAGTAGAATCAACATAAATGTTAAACTCCATCCAATCATGTTCCAAATAATAATGCAAAAATAATAGCTCATGATATTTTGAAAATACAATTTGGCACAAATTCAAACATAGACAAAGTAACAAAAGGTGTACCAATAATTGTTTGGATAACAATAAAGCGGCTTCCCCACAGGCGGGATTTTATCGCGCGATTATAACGCAAGCGTTACTGTGATAATGCGTCCCTATTCCTTACACACAGCTGCGTTTTTATGGTCTATATTTCTAACGGCTGCGTGTAACCTACACTAATGGCCGTGCCCGCACTACACCGTAATAGTGTTTGTGTAAGATCGCATGCATCCTAATACAAAATGTTCTAAGAACACTTATCGGAATATCGCAGGACAGAGGAACGCAAGCGTCCTACTTCTATTGTGAAGTTATTATCGCAGCAGTGTGTAACTTCGTGACCGTTCTAATAAAAAAAATACATAAAACAGATATCGCAATAACGCTTGCGTTAACGCGCGATAAAAACACACCTGTGGAGGAGAGGCATAATACAAACTATTTTAATGGAATAATTGTTACTAAAGTAGGGTAGTCAGAAGCCTAAAAAGTCTGACAACCAGTATTACGAAGGTATTTTGTGTTACCCAGTAACTGAGATGTGGAGGTCAGATAGCCAGTTGTTCCATGTAAAATACTGGTATTCAGGTGCATCCGGTTTGACTGAAAGCCGACGCTGAGCAAACATTCTGATCAGTGCTCGTACCTTCTCTGTATGAGAAGAGGCCTTTGTTCTGCAGTAGAACAATAGGTAATACGGGCTGGTATCCGCAACTCCACGCAAAGCGCGTATTTTGCGTACGGGTGGGAAAATCGGTTATTCGATGCACCCCAGTTACTTAAAGAAGGCCAGCAACACCTTGGTGTTACTGACAATCTCACGTAGAACACCGAAATACTGGATAATACTTGGGTTATCGAAATACCTTGCCCTGTATGTAGGGTTGCCAACCTTTTGTACAAGAAATAAAGTAAATTATGGTCAAAGGGGAAAATAAACAGTATTTCGGAAAAATAAACAGTATCTCGGAAAAATACTTAACAGTATTTGAAGTATTTTTTAAAGTTTTAAATACATACATAATTCATAAACGCTACTCGCGTAACTCTTAATTTAGCATCAATTTTGAAGTCTTTGTAAGCAATTCTTTTATTAAATGTATTGAAGCTCTATTTCTGTCGTCCCTTCACTTAGCATTCGAATCATCACTGAAAACACTAATTCTGTGAATACTGAGGTGGCAAAACTAACTATGATACTAGTATCTAAAAGGTATTCGGATAACAATTGTCTATTTACTATGATGTCCCGAAAATTCGAGATATTAACAGTTTCATTTCGGAATGAAGACTAACGGAACCACCGCGCCTTGCCATGCCATGTAGTAGATAATACTTTTTATTTAGGTAGTTATAGTTCTAGATATCAGTGAAAACAGTATTTTCAAATATGTACTTTATTTTTGTTGAACAGTACCCAGTATTTTTGGAGGAGGCCTTTGTCATCGGGGGACATACAGACGGGGATGTCGGGGCAGTTAATTAATTTGAAGTGATATTTGTCAAAACTCTAATATTGTATTTAACTAAGCAAAGAAATATAACCAACTAATGTACTACTATTTTTTATACCTGCCTGAATAAAGGCTTACATTATTAAACAGTATTGGCATAGTATAAGGAGTTCCTAGTAGGCTATCTACGGCCCAATCCGCGATATAATTGCCTACCATACTTGCCTGTATCAGGGTTGTCACTTTTAGCTAAATTTTAATTCAGTGCCTAGAAATTGGCAAGGGCCGGGAAGTTCTATTAATTTATTAGTTACTTTACTATACCTACAATACTGAAAAATCGGCATGACTAAACGTAAACAAAGCATTAGCGTCATATCAATTGACAGATCAAAAGTAGGTACCTAATACATTTTAGTGGGAAAGTAGGCCTGCCTACTTCGTCTGTCTGATAGATAACTAATACAACAAAAAATAAGTAGGTATCTCATCATCAAGTAAAAATTATATGCTAGAATAAGTGACTTGGTCACCTTCCAGTTCAGTAGGTAATCTGAACAGAGACAGCTCTGGAATCGATGAATTATTTAGACACCCAAACACACAGCAATAATTTCTCCTGCGATTATCACTCACTTTTCATACATTTTGCGGTGCTGAAAAGCCGTGACGCGCGAACCTTGTGCGGCGTTAGCCCCGACTGGCGCACTGAGAAACGGGTCGAGATTTTGTTTGTGCGGCGACGCATTGATACTATGGCCCACACATACAAGCCGCGCGCGGTGAGTTTGTATGAAGATAGCGTACTTCCACTCCTTTTACTATGGTATTGGCAACCCTACCTGTACCTATGTGGCGACCACCGGGCAGTTTAACAGCACATGCAGTAGAACAATCATACGCTGATATTATTTTTATCATGGTTACCTGCTGGCATTAGGGAAACCCGTAATTATTGATTATGTTATGGGTTTTATCTATTTTTACGTATGTACATGATGTAAGTGAGATATCAGTGGTTCTAACATACAGCCACTAATGAGAAAGGTACGCAGAGCTTTAAATAAAATATATAGGTAATATGGTTTTATCTTCATATGTGTAACATGTTGTTGATTTTTATATTTAGGACCTAGTGGTGTTACCAGGTATAATGACAGAAGGAACATCTTAAATAATTTCATAAAATAATAAAGGGACTTTGATATGAATACTACATTAGGTTAATAATGGAAAGAACTAAGCCTTAGTTTTGCTGAAAATGCTCAAACGCAAGTTTATTAAAAAACCGGCCAAGTGCGTGTCGGACGCACAATGAAGGGTTCGTAGTTGGGATGAATTTACCCAAAGAACAAACTTAACATGTACTTAGTTGAAAAACGTGTTCTCCCATACATTATTTTAAGAACATAGACTTCTTATAGGTTTTCCTGTAATCTATGAGTAAAGAACCATTCTCTGTATTTTTTTTAAAATTTTAGGCTCAATAATTTCGGCGATAATGGTTAATTTTCATTGATTTTCTTAAATATCTTTAAAAGTATTTATTTTAAAATCGATAAGCCCTTTCATTTGTGTCATACAGTACAGTTAGCAAAACTTTTTTTTTTCTTATTTGGCCCCCAAAAGTGACCTTCACATTCAAAATTAATTTATTTACGTTACACGTCCGTGTTTGAGTCATATGTGTACGAAATTTCAACTTAATCGGTCAATTCAATTCGGAGCAAATTGGCTGTGACAGACGTAGACGGGACAGACAGACAGACACACGAGTGATCCTATAAGGGTTCCATTTTTTGTTTTTAAGATACGGAACCCTAAAAATAATGATTATTAATAATAGGTACTCATCATTTAGGCTACCAACCACCTGATCTCATTGATAATAATCAATTATTTAGTTTGAATAAAACACGGAGTACCTAAATGTTCATTTTCTGTCCTAAAAATAAAGCTAAATCATCAGAATAAATATGATAATTACAATTTCATGAAATTCAGAAGCATGATGAATGTCTAATTGTAATGAAAGAATTCTTGAAGTAACATACAACATTATTTTTGTGTGACTAATTTTGTGAAATGTTAGTTTTGATTCACAGAACTATTTTCATTTCTCGTTGTCAGCTTTCTTTGTGATACATGTCAAATGTGAGTTGGACCATACATAGTGGTTAGAATGGCTGACAAAATGTTATTTTAGTCTGGTATGTTAAATAGGAAAGGGACACATTTCTGTGACGAAAATATAAAAAGGAAAATTCTTTTTTTTAACTCTAAGTATCAATCAAATCAGCCTATCACAGTCCACTGACATAATGTCTCTCCTAAATTACGCCACAACATCCGATTCTCCGCATTCCGTATCCAGTTTGTCCACGGTTTAAGGTCAACGGTCCATCTAAATGTGGCGCGCCCCACGTTGCGCTTGTCGATTTGCAGTGTCCACTCAAGGACTCGTCCGAATTCGATGACCGATTGAAGGGCCGATTGCCATTACTCTGATATCAGACGCTTCACTTTTTGTTCATTCTTGCCTTTAATTCCGCATCTTTCACTCGAAGTGAAATGTCTGAACACAAAATAAATAAAAGTAAACAACAAAATCTTATTAGTGAGCCGATCGAACGATGTTGGATTTCGGCACTCGGCTTCTTTCACTCACCTGTCAAATGATCGAAAAATGAAATGAAAGGAGCAGATGAACGTTCCTATGAAGTTTTGTCGCTGTCGTGTGAACCTGAAATAACATATTTTTTCACTTTTAATTCATTTTATGGATGATTTAGTTTGATTCAAAAGCTTTAGAGTTAAGAGCACCAGTTGTCATCGGTCCTTTAATAAGTTTTGTGTTTAGTTCACTTAAAAATGTTTAAAAAATCCCCTTGAAAGTCGGCTATACTAATAATGATCGTATAGTAACCATAACCGGCAAACATCCATGTTTGCTTATCAGATTACATGCAAGTATCATTATTTTGTTGAACCACATGAACTAAGAGATAAGTAGGAAAACATTTTGATATCAGCAATTTCCTTATTGTGGTCAATTATTTTTTATTATGACCACACAGGCAAGTGCTTCTGTTCCCAATCAAATAATGAGGTGAGTCATAATTTGGCGAATTGTTTGCTGTGAGCGAATCAGCGGCAGCTACGACTGCCGAGACCGCTAAGTTCCTCTTATAACTATTAATTCTGCAAAGAAGCATCTCTCGTAGGTACTCATATACTTTATTCTGAACACAGACTGTTTACAAATGATTTCAAATAAATTATCCACATAATTTAATAAAATTTCATAGTACTACACACAACCACAAAAAAATCACATAAAAAACAAACTTCCTCTCATTTATTCCCTATTACTAATTTTTATTGAGCCAAGAACATAAATCTGAGGAGACATCCGAAACTTGACTAGCCCACTGGCACGTGAGAAACGAGACTGTGACTAGCAGACAGTGCATGACTCATCAAAATACGTGATATCAATGGCAGACGAACGAGCGACCGATGCGTGTTTTCATCTTATTTTAGACTCGGCAACGTGTCGACGTGGCATCGATTGGATGTTGGTACCTGACTTACGAAATGATACGTGCTGCTAGTCCAGGTGAAATGATTTTAGATCAGCGGTGTGGTGAATAATTGAGGATGGAGAGGGAGACGAAGACCAGAGAAACGGTGGACTGATTGTGAGAGGCATGATACGAAAGAAAAAGGCATTAATGATAGAGTGACGGCTAACAGGGAGGAAAAGACGAACAACAACGTGTTGCGTTGACGTCAAGAAGCATGGCACAAGGACGGAAAGATGATGGTGTGTTGGAGGATTGTCATTTTTCTTTGATTTAGATACTTATTTTTTAAGTGGCACGTTTGACGGAATTTAGCGATCTTTCGGCGCACCCTAGGCAGACAATCAGTCCCGGGTCGACGGCGCGTTGTGTTCCACGCGTGCCTCAAAGAGATGTCGGCAGAATTGACAGCGTTCGCTAGGGCCGATGTCTGGGGTTGCAAAGAAAACCGAAAGTGAGATCGTGGCCCCCGGCAACAATGCAACTGAAGGAACACGGGTGGGTTTTAGTCAGTAAGAGTCTGACAGGCCCTTCTCCCGCTCCCTTTGATAATTTCCGACGCAAAAAAAAAAAGGCAGACAATCAGCGCGCTACCAACCTGCTGTCTGGATTTTTTAACGGCATGTGCTGATATTTTTATTATTTTCTCATTCCGAGACGAAAGCAATTAGCAGCTGAAAAAAAGACTAGTGCTTGGGAAGATTACCTACAGATTAGGAAAGAACTCACACGAACAAGACAAAAGGTGCACTGAAAATTGTACAAGGCCAAATCGGGCCCCTGTTTCAACAAATGTTGCAACAGTAATAATAAATTAGTTACCGTTGCTGTGTTCGTTTTAAGGTAGAACAAAATTAAGCCAGAATGAGTTATTTTATCAAACAAAGACAAATCAATCTAATTACATCAGTGAGACAGATACTTAATACGGCGTTAATGACTTGCTAATGAGAATACAAATCGACTAAACGACATTTCTCTAATCGGTCAAAATATTTCCGCAATCTTCTTTGTATCAAAAAAATTTAATATCTCTAATCGCATTTACAATTAATTTCCAATCGATAATTAATATTGAAATCGGTCAGTAGGTGTCGGAAACTATTTTGTTTCTTCTAAAATGTTTCTACTTAATAACTGGATAACGGTTTGCTATAAGCAGTCATACCGGAAGCTTATGGTTTACCACCAGTAAAAGCTATAGAGGTCTATAGTATTTGCGTCCTTATTCCTATTATTGAGTCATCAAGCTATTTTTATCCTGCCGTGAACTAGGTAATGATAATTACTTAATCCTAACGTGTGTTCATTTTGTAGGACATGCTCTGTATCTCCACATAATTTTTCCTTTTGCGAAGATAATGCTACCTTTTGGGACGTGTCTAGCAAGATTCGTAATAGAATCTAAGGCATATTCTAGAACGGTGCATAGTCACGAATCATCATTTAAAACTAGATTTCAGTAACGATTAGCAGGAAATCTGTCAGTTTTAAATAGAGATTAATTAACAGGGAGCTGAGTTGGTCTCATTAATATCCACTCTCGTTCTGCGTTCTTAACGCAATGACGGCCAATCATCGTTTAATCAATACCAATCTACGGATGTAATCCCAGATGGCCCTGTATTAATCTTTCTGTGTTCTGCTATGTTTGAGGACTATGCTTAGGGTTTCCCTACGTGATCGAATCAGAAATGAAGAGATCCGCAGGAGAACCAAGGTAACCGACATAGAATTGCCAAAGTTAAGTGGCAGTGGGCAGGGCACATTGCTCGCAGAACAGATGGTCGATGGGGCCGAAAGGATCGATCGCCAACCGGAAGACGTAGCGTTGAAAAGACCACACAAGATGAATCGATGAACTAGTCCGCAGGAATCCGCTAGATGCGGGAAGCACAGAACCGGTCAAAGTGGCGGTCCTTGGGGAACGCCTATGTTTAGCAGTAGACGTCTTTCGGCTGAAATGATGAAGATGATGATGATTGGAAAATCCGGAGCTCTTTTTCTTCACTCCCAAACAGACTGAAAAGGTCACACTTATTTATTTGTTTTTTTACCTATCTCGTTGGAAAATCCTGAGCTCCTTCAATTCTCCCAAATAGACTTACTAAAAAGGCCACACTCATATGTTTATCTGCCCAGCTCATTAGGAAGTACTGGCGCAAATTAATAATGTTTAAAGGGCGTCCACTAGTATGACATGAACGTAAACATCTGTTGGCACGGGACGGCCGATCGCTTGATTAATTCCATGGCTAAATCAGTAACGTACAGTCTGGCCATTACAAGTTACAACTGTGATACTAATAGTACTTTTTCTGACGTGTTGGCGGCGCACGAGGGTTTCCTTTATAGATTTTGGCTTGGAGAAAGTTTCTTGGTCTTTTGGGGATTTTCCACGGTTTTCTTTTGCACCTTTGGATGATGAATCGTCGAGTTAGTGTTATCATTGATATAGAAGAGCATCTATAGGTAATTCGTTCGTTTATTGTGCATGTGAAAAAAATTAAAAAGTTCATCCAAGAGTTTTCTATTTTGGCATAATCATTGTTATGATTTAAATGATTAGTTTACTATGAGATAAACATTAAACTATGTTTACTTACAGTTCCGGAAAATGTAATATGTACGGAAGTACTTACCTACTACGTATTAATAACTCATGCCTGTACGTTCGGCTGGTATAAATTACTATTAATCTCCATTTGTTGCGTTATCTCGTAGTACAATTTTATTACTTGTCACTGAATGCTGTTCTGTTTCTATGAAGAAAAGGAAAACATATATAGAGATACGATTTGTACGTAAGTCTGCATATATATAGGATCCCTCACTTGAGGCTTTTTGGGTCTATTAAAGTCTATTCTTTCGCCCAGAGTTCTTATAAAATCGAATTTATTTAAATACCTACTAGCTGCGCCCCGCGGTTTCACCCGCGTAAGTCTCGATTCTGTGGGAATATCGGGATAAAAAGTATCCTATATGTTAATCCAGATTATAAACTATCTGTGTGCCAAATTTCATCCAAATTGGTCCAGCCGTTTGAGCGTGAAGAAGAGACAAACATACACACACACACACACACACACTCACAAACTTTCGCCTTTATAATATTAGTGTGATTTGCATGAGTTGTGATTGTAACGATGCAGGACAACGGTCCATTGTTTTTAATCTTAAGTTCCATTTTATCAATATTTTTACCTTTTGCATTATTTGCGTTATTCGCCTCGATCTGCCATTGACGTCCATGCCCACTGGCTAAATCATTGACTACCGCTGTCATTTCATCGAAGTAGTAAAAGAAAACTCATGTGGGTTCGACCGTTACATTTGCTGCGTCATGAAAAATGTGAGCAATTATTTAATCTAAACACGTCCAATAATAAACAGTAACAAACCACCAATAATACATTGATTCATTACTCTATATTCAAGGCCAGTTGTTTTAATTCTTCCACATTTCAAACTAGACATTTAGTGGGCTGATTTTGTTTATTTTTCGGTTCCGACTAACCTTGGGTATCATTGTGAAGAGACTGACGGATTGGCTATCTTAAATAGCTGTTAATACTTAAAACACTATCAGGTTTTTTTCTTTAGGTGCTACAGTATTTTCCTCATATTTATCTCATTTGATCATCGCTTATTATAGTCACTGTTTGGATCATTGTTCTTCTTCTAAATTAGCGTCTTAAGTTTCGTTGTGGTCGATAGAATCGATTAGCATAAAAAGGTAATAATCATTGACCATTTTTACTCGATTATCTCTGTGGTTTTTTTTTTTTTTAATCCTTATCCTTATCCATCCTTATAATATATAATAAAACAAAGTCCCCCGCCGCGTCTGTCTGTATGTCTGTCTGTCTGAACGCGATAAACTCAAAAACTACCGAACGGATTTTCAAACGCTTTTTACCAACAGACGGAGTGATTCATGCGGAAGGTTTTAGTGTATAATTCATTAAGGTTTTAAATTGGCTGAAATTTGACGATTATTGTTGAAGAAGTCGGAAAAAATGAGCTTTACTGGCGTGCGCTGCGTTAACGGAAAAAGATACATCAAATTTATGTTCTACGGTATTGTTCATCTTAAAAAGTTCAACAAAAAAATCCGCGATGGCATATGTCTATCTTCTAAGGATGACCCACAATAACCATTTTTATCTTTCAGAATTGGATAAAACTTGAATTGTTATTTCCGAAGCTTTTTGACCGGTATAATATTAATCCTTATCAAAAAAAATATGTTATTTAAATTGGCATTTAATTTAGATTAAAATATACCTTAAAATCATGTAATTTAAATTAATAGTTTAAAAGATATCACAGTTTCAAAATTACGCGGAGCAACGCGGGCGCAGCGGTAGGAGTCAATGACGTTTTCCTCTGTTATTATTAGGTATGAAATCTCGATAGTACGTTCCCGTGGGATATTTTCCGACATCCACGCGGGCGAAGCCGCGGGCAAAAGCTAGTGTCTTATAATTATGATCTCAGACAGCACAGAAAGATTGTTTTTGCGAATTGATCATGTCGTTCTTGTTGCCGAAAACCAGCAGCATCACTACCTTATTAGCCACTAGCTTCTATTTTTTTTTTCTTTTTGCTTGGCACCTAAGGTTCCTAGCGTGCCTTCCTTAAAAATTGGGCTACCGTATGCAAAGAAAAAAAATTAAAACCCGGGTAGAAGTTCCTGAGATTAGCGCGTTCAAACAAAAAAAAACAAACTTCTGTTCTATTGTTAGTATAAGATCTGCATAAAAATCAACTTCCAGAAGTCAAAATTACCGGCCGATCATATTGACCTGACCTTGACCAGTTCTATAAGTAGCCATACCTGTTTGCCCTCCCTGCTGTCGTATCTCACAAACTGACGTATCTGCACTGACATTACCTACGTGTTCAGAACTTTGTTTCGAAAAAGTTCTCTCTAATCGTCGTGTCTGTGTCGTTTACCGTTTAGAAGATAATCACGTATTTTGTTTTGCGTAAGTGCAAAAGGAGGTAAAAAATATTCTCACCAACTGTCGTATATGCACACATCTACAGTTAGTGAGTTAAAGATTAATTCATTAATAAAGCCACAGCTAACGCAATGTAGCGCCCGACCGAAAAACTGTTGCCTTGGAAAAATATAAATTGCTAGTTACAACAGTTAGCGGGGAGAGCGACGATATATGTATCCATATGTATAAATTGATATATATGTTCAGGATTCTTCTGTTGCAGATTGCACAGACCTGTCGTCGTAATAAATAAACTAAAAATAAAAATCTAAGTAATAATTTAAAATTATTTTTAAACCTAATCTTTGCTGTATCATTTTTGGTTATACGGATCACACATTAGGCTAGCACTCTTTACTCCACCTCCTAGCCTTTCACGATTTCTGCATGGATCTGATTCCCAAATGTTTTGCATTAAAAAAGCCTCATCGAGTGAGAATACCTCAAGTACGACTATTGACGGGTTAATCTTTTCACCATATCATTCTTCTGCCCGTACACTGAAAAAAAAGTTTTGTTACCTGTAGCATAAATTTTAGCTGCTAGTAACATGAAACGGGGGACTAATAAACTGAGTGCTACTAATAGCTAAAACGAGTTTTGTAAAATAAATTAAGGTATTTTTTACTTAACTATTTCAGTTAACTGAAATTAAACAAGTTTTGTAGTGTTAACAAAACCATTCGCTTTTCGGTAGTTTCACAGAAATTTAAATAGTAACTAAACTACTTTATTATTTCTTACAAAACTGTTAAGTTATTTTTAAAACTCCGTGCAGTTAGAACTGCCAATTTGTTTAATTACAAATAGCAAACCTTTCACAAATAGTTTATTTAGTTTTAAGGAAACAGTTTATCCACATGTGTTTAACTGTTTTGTTGTCAAATCAATTCGTAAAGCTACCTATAACAGATTTGTTTAATTACTCGAAAATAACTGATTTAGCTAATAGTTACAAAACTGTTTATCTATTTATTGCTGTTCTTGTTTTACTACATAATCGCCGCGTTCGCTGGCTGGTTTATGGCTCCCGCAGACTGTCTATCGGTATTCAGCTCAGCTAATTTGCCAACAAAACCTTGGAGTGTTGTCACTCATAATAAATAGCTGAAATGGATACCGATCGACCACCTGCAGAAGCCCTTAGTGAAATTCTAGTCAATATTTAAATTCATTTTAAATAAACGTTATTTTAGATCCCTATATTACTGCAATACAAAGAATACATACTTCAATATTTTTATAATGTTGTAACTACAATAACACTTTAAAAGAAATTAATTATTGACTTGATGTGGGTAAATAAAAAATAAAAGAATCAAGTAAGGATACATTTAGGTTTAATAAGTTTAAAAAAATTATGTAATACTTTAACACAATCGACTTAGTATTTTTATTATTCACGATAACCCAATACAAACGACTATGTTAACAATCTTTGAAATGTATATCAAAACGTGCACTTAGCAGGACATACCTTTGCAAAAATTAGGTCAATCTGAAATTTTTCATAGGAATAACATAACATCACGCCTTGTTTCCCCGAAGGGTTGGGCAGAGGTGTCCCTGTAGCAGGTACACCCACATTTCGCCAGTTATGTTTAAGTCCCATATAATAGGGGGCGAGCCTATTGCCATCAACCAGGCACAAATCCAGACTCCGAGCTGCTACTCCATAGGAGTAATAAATTATTTAAACGATAAATGCAGCTAGGTCCGTTGCCTCTTCATTATTATCTGGAAACAAAAAATATCAGTGAAATACTTATAAATGAAATAATTACATGAAATATTCAATTTGATAAAATCTATTAAAACAAGCATTTAATGATGAAGTGAGTCCCAAAATCTATATTTTTTCCAAATTATCTAGTCTCAAACTACATAGTTAGTGGTCCATCTATGGACACTACACCAAATTAATAGAAATATTAAAACTCTTACCTAAGTAAATAAGGAAGTTAATGTTGTCTATGATGTGTTTTGGAACTCCATCCCTTTTATTTTTTGCGTATTCAATAACTTTGTGTTTGGTCAAATGACAATTATTTTTAATTTCTCATCAGAGTCCGGATACAAAACCTTGAAGTCCTTCAATTGCTGCAAAAAGACAATTACGTATTTAGATTTAAATCTACTATAGATTCATTTATTTATACTATCTACATAAGTACCAAATTTCATTCAAATCCTTCAAGCGGTTACAGAAATACCTAGTTTCGAATATATTCACACCTATGAAATCATTGATATTTAAGTATAATTTGATAAAAATATCGCACATACCTGCAAACTTCTGGACATACATTTCGAGTCCTTAGGTAACCGCCTAACTAGCCATAAGTTCCATCGCCTTCTTCATGCCAGGTAGTTCTCGCCTTCGTCTTCTTAAATCATGTATACCATGCGATATGACGAATAGTACAATTACTTTAACTTTATAATTGCAATTAATACAAAATACATGCAGCGCGCGCGACACACGTTTGTATTGCGAGTTTCGCGAATCGTGAGTGCGACACGGCGGCGGAGGAGCGTGGAGCATGGAGCAAGGGACAAGGGATGCGAGCGTTTAGTTTTCAGTACCAAGCTTGTTTTTGTAATCTATGGACAATATTTAATAAACAATTTATAAACAGTTTTGTAATGAGCTATCGAATTTTATTTAGACTCATCATGTATTTGATGTTGTTATGTATAACTAGAAGTATTATTAATTATTAGCCAAAAAAATAATGCTACAGGTTAACATAAGTTATTGAACTATTTTTAGACGTTCGTTTGGTAAAAGATGAATAAACATGCGACCTAATAATAGATCTTGAGTTTGCCTAATAGTAATCAAACATTTTATCCGTGTAGCTAAACGACTTTAGCTAACTCATTTTAGTAAGCATTAGTTCACATTTTAACTAACAGCACTTGCACTCTGAATAGCATAACTAGTTTGAGATGTATCAGCAACACCAGTTCAGCTATTTTAGCAAAACTTTGGTTTCTATTAATCAAAATTTGACAATTTTTTCAATAGCTGAACTAGTTCAGCTATTTATTTTTTTCAGTGTAACCCTTATCCCAATTTATTTGGGGTCGGCACAACATATCTTTTTGTTCCATACTTCTCTCTATTAGTCGTCATCTTGATATTCACTCCCTTTCTAGCCATATGATCTTTCACATTGTCCATCCATCATTTCTTCGTTCTTCCCTTATTCTTATAGCCATCCATATTTATAATCAAAACTTTCCTCACGACATTTTCCTCATTTCTCCGCATCACATGCTCATATTGCCCATACTATGACCCTCTCAGACTTCCTCTTGTGTACTCTCTTTTTATTCTATCCATTTATTCAGCTGCATGCAATTGCCTTTCATTCATCCCTTTTGTGGCCCAACATTCTGATTCATACAAGACTGCTGTCTTGCCTGCTGGTCTAGCCATTGCTTTTAAATCTTCCCTTGAAGTTTTAAGGGGAATGCGGGAGTCGTAGATTGTTCCCGTAACCTGTCGCCATTTCATCCATCCAGTGTTAATATTTTCGCCACGACATTAGTTCGCGCCGATGCTGTCTCTAGTCCCTGGCTGTACCTCTATTCCTAGTTTTAAAGTCTCATTTGCATGATGCAAGTTTCGATCATCAAGTACAAATGACTTCTTCTTTGATCTTCTAAACATTGTGTAGATGGTGCAATCTTTACTGCAACTTATGGTGTTGTACCGTGTAGGTACATCAGTTCTAGAGGGTAGATCCGCCATTTCCAACTCCAAAATCTGTAGAGATTCTGCGTACTATGTATCTCGTGTTTCATTCAATAACAACACTCATTGTTTGTGTTCACAATTACACTTAATTGGTTTAACAATCACATTGCCAGTGGTCTGGACTTGTTAATTGTGGTACCATTAACTCTCAACTAGAAATGAAAAGCTCCCTTGTTGATTATTTGAGGCTGTTAAGTGGCACTTGGTATTTTTTTCGCAATGAGACTTATAATTTGATGCTGTGGAATGTGATGTTCCACTTATGATTTGTACTCTTATTGTGGCTTGTTGTAGATTTTCTTCAAGACTTCAAGATGCTGAAATATAGGCACCATATTGTGATCTAAATAATAATAAAAATGGAATGCTGTTAGTATTTAGTAAGCGGATCACTTGAGAACGATTTGACCGATTTTTTGTTAAAATGTTCGTTATAGTCCGAATTAAGTTTTTATGGAAAGAAAATTAGAAAAGATGCCCGAAAAATTTCAAATTCGGGAAAACTGAACATCCTTTTTTCTATGGGATTTTTGTATGAGAAAGGACAGGACGATGTCTTTCGGGTCACCTAGTCTTACAATATTTGCCATTTGTTTAGTCCGAGACCTACTTTCTAAGCTAGGTAGATTTATTTATTACGATTTCTCCTCTTGCGTCTAGGAAGGCAGGCAATTGTTTCTAGGAAAAACCCACGATCTAATATGACTCGTTGCATAAGATACTAACGTACGAAATGCCAATGTACTAGCAATGTTCACTACACCTGCTTATATTGAATCTTAAAACTGCACTCCCGAAGCCATAAATCACTTTTACAGCCGCTCAAATCTCGAGGAAAACCGTTGATCATTCGCGAAAATATCCTAAAATAGATCATAATCTTCCAGAGTATACGTTTATTGGGGCAGTTTGTTGAACTCCTAACGTGTGTCAGTGTGTCTGAAAACCTTGTTTATTTTATGAGCATAGCATCTATCTACCTACATCGAATCGAGCCAAGTGATATGGATTAATTGTGATGTTTCCTGTTTTCATTCTTTAATATAAATGCACTGATTAAATATTTGCATACAATTGTTCTAGCATTTACCTGCATTCTTTAAAGAAACTCCTCGTACCCTAGTAAGGGCCTCCAGAAGGAAACCCTGAAAATAAGATCCAAGAAAGCGTCTGTAAATGAAATAGTAACCCAGAACCGATCCGTGACTCACAACTCACAATATACGTTCACGACACGTAATATACGTTCTGGACACTGATCACCATTTAGTATCAGTGTTTATGCGGATGCTGCTGCAAATTCTGCTGATAATTAAAAACTAAAGCCACCTAATCTGACACCCACGAGAAGTTTGGTGACAAACTAACTGTAGCCCAACATAACATACACATATGCGTTAGAAAAAGCCCCCGCGTAGTAGATACAGCCAAAAAAGAGGAGGAAGAAACCTTTGGTGATGTGACCTTAGTCCCCGGCCAAGTTGAAGCATAGATTGACTGATAACTATCACATGCTGTTGTCATGGAAATATCTACAATAATCGAACACCTTGAACAGCTACAGCTTGAAGTCCTATTTAATCCTGCAAAGGAAACGAGCATTCGATAAAAACAATGGCTGAGTATAATCACTGCTCATATGAGCAAGTACTTATTGGTACTCCAGCAGCAGTTATTATCAATGATAATATGCGATTGTTAGACTGTTTATTATTTAGCTAGATATCAAGTGTTACAGCGAGTTATCATGAACTTGAAAACGCTATTGTACGGGGCTTGACTCATGGATTGCATTGAATTCTACGTCTATTCAAGAGTTATGGTCATCAGAATGATGAAAATATTTATGTCGTTGTCGTTTTTTTTTTCCATAAATATAAACGAATGTCATGCTAACCATCACTGGATATAGCTCTTTGACGGATGAAGAGGTGGAGGAGTCCAAAAAAATTTGATGAAATATGGGATCAATGATATGAATGTAGAGGAAGTAAATCGTAACTTGAAGGCAGACATAAAAGCTTAGAAGATTCAAACATTTTGTGCTGACTCTAATGCTGCCCTTTTTCCAATGGTAGATAATTCCATTAAAAAGAGCAGGTAGAAAACCATTACAGACTCACTCATAATGAGCGAATGGGTGAATGACATGAACCTAGTATAGGTTACCTTTTAGTTGTCAACGACACTGCAAAGAGACATAAGGTCACCTATAATTAGACTAAGACCACACCACAAGAAAATATGAATGTTAATTATGTGTATACGTTTTCATGCAGATATGAAGCTGAAAGTCAGATAGAGAATACACAAGTCAATACAGAATTACCATAAATCATCGATAACCAACTTAAAACAAACAATTATGAAAATAAGTAGCCATTAACATATATGTTTACGGAATCATGAGTGTACTTGATTGAAATAACCGATAGATCATTAATAGACAAAGTAGTTCAGCACTTTAATAAATTCTAGTTCTCGTATAGATTTTTAACGTTGTTTGTTTATACCGCGGAGAATGTAGATCATAGACAATCCGTTGTCGGCCTAATTTAGCCCATCTTTCACCACCCAGTAGAATACGTCACGTTGTTGTGCCCTAAATAACTATTTAAGTACTTTATCAGGCCAATCTCATATGAAAGCAGAAGCCGCATAAGTAAAATAAAAGCCATGTGCTGTCCTTACAAGCTCTTCTTCTAAATCAATACGTTCAAGGCATGCCCTCACTGACAAGATCAACTTAATCCTTTTTGGTAATTGGCTTCCATTAAACCTTTCCATCATGTAACATGACCACACCATCAAAAGTTGTATTTTTCATGTCTGACACATTCCTTCAACTTCTTGATCCATTACCATTGCTCGTAATATAAACGTCTTCCACCTATCCCAAGTGTGGTTTGGCTTCAATAAATTGTAGTATATAATTATTATAGCTTTAATTTAAACTTTCCCTGCCAGCCCTAACTGCAACAGATGTAACCTAGATTCTCATTACGGGCGTATTGCAGTTACCACGACATGCCGTCAATGTCTCAGATGTTAATTTTTTTAAACGGTAAACGTTTCTTGCTATTGTTTGAGTTTCGACTGATACCATCAATTAACCTTTTCACCGTATGGACGTGTAGAGAATTACGAAACGCAACTGGCGCTAACGACAACTGAAACATATGTCTCAAATATCATGACCTTAGTTCTTTTTACGAGCTCTTAAGCTTCTGGAAACATTTCAATTTGTTTAGTTTGGATTCTGGAACCCTTTTTACAGGTCATCAAATTTAACAACCGCTTAGAAACGTCCTCAAGGTTGCTAAACGATATTTGCATATGTGTACTAATTACACACGTCATATTTTGTACTAGCTTTTGGCCGCAGCTTCGCCCGCGTGGATGTCGGAAAATATCCCACGGGAACGTACTACCGGGATTAAAAGTACCGTATTTGTTAATCCAGGTTATAAACTATCTGTGTGCCAAATTTCATCCAAATTCGTTGAGCCTTTTTTGCGCAAATCCGGAACATACATACAAATAAAAAAAGCTATATTTTCGACATCAGACTCTTTCCCACACCTCGTAGCATATTGAATGTACAGTTTTGACTTCGTTACTATTTTATATATTTTATGTATAGATATCTACGTCTATTAAAATGAATAGTCTTCAACAGTTCGTTTCTATTATAGTCCTAGTAGTTTACGTCAACAAACCATGAAGTTATTGCCGAGAAATATTGTCAAGAAACGCACAATTTAGAGTAAATACTGGTAGTCTAAAACAACAACGTATATTTTGACCATCGCATCGTCATCTTCTTAGAACAGACAGAAAAACCAAATTCTGAGCATCGAATTCTCCAGAAGTGTAAATTAACTAACAGCATCGAAATTTTCCTTGTCTTGACTATATTTTAAATCCTCTGCCACAGTATGAATAAGTAACAGTATTATATCTTCATAGAAAACGGCCGAAACAACGCGCTTCGAAATCTCAGTGTATAAGTACTTACGCAACAGTCTCGACTGCGCGGCAGTTACCCACGAACGCGGAAGGTTTATATACCACCGAGTGGCCGTAGGTAATTATTTCAAGGTCACTGCTGAGACATAATACTGTTACTTTATTATACTATGCCTCTGCCATTGCTTAACAATTGAGTGTTTTCACAAGACATGTTTGCGTCACAATATCAATTGATATAATAAAAGGGGAGTTAAATGGCTCTATGTGTTGCTTCGTTGGACACGCCAGTAGAATTGATTGTTTCATTCACTGCTTCTATTGTTATGACATCGTAATATAAATGACTTTTGTAATAAGTGCTGGGGACAAGATTGTAATAAAACTTAATCATCTACGCTACGCTCTTGGAGTTGAAGACTCCAAGAAGAACAAAAACGTTTATTTGCGGTAAACATGACGCAAAGAAGGAACAAAAACACGTAAATAACAATTTGGGGGAAAATATACGTCACATTCACATACACGCAAAACGGCCATAGCTCAGCATAATGCTGCCACCCTATGCGAGACCGAGCCGCTGGTTTTCAACGACAGCAGGCGTTGATATGATGACGTCAACCGGTGCAGCATATAATGAAATAACAAAATAAGAAATCAAAAATAAAATAAATACAATACTTAGTCCTAAATGTTTGTGTAACTATTGCTTGTAGTGTCATCCTCTAGTCTCCACTTCTTTATTGGAACTTTAGAACAGCTTATTGTCTTTTATAACATAACATAACAACATAACATCACGCCTTGTTTCCCCGAAGGGTTGGGCAGAGGTGGCCCTGTAGCAGGTACACCCACATTTCGCCAGTTATGTTTAAGAAAATAAATTATTCGATTATTAGAATCTGCTGCACTGATACTTACAGCGATTTGTTCAAAGCCTTTGATGCGTTTTCATTATACAATTTGTGCCTGAGTACCATGAATATGATATTATGAATTTGAAATATATTTTTAACACCTCACGAGCACTGGCACTTTCCGAACTATGATTCAACTTCGATAACGTGATAAAGTACTTACATAAAAGGTAATACTCGCCAAACATTTGCTGGATTTTTTTTAGCATTTTCCTGGTCTTCAACGAATTTTCGTGACTAGAATTTTAAAACTTAATTGGCCTTTATTATTTTCCAAGGATTTGTTAGGGTTTTAGGGTCATCTTTGATAGTTTCAAGGATTTGACAAAGTAATTTGGTTTTCATGTCAAGTCAAGAACACGCTTTAGAAGTCTAATTTCTTTGTCTTTTCGTTTGAAATTTATATTATTGTTGAAAGGAGCTTTCTTTTTAACGAAAAGTACGAGTTGTCCTCCTCCATAAATTGCTTCGCAGAATACATACATATTAAAATATTATTCGTTTTTCTACAACTCCATCAAAAATGTTCTTTGTAAGAGTACCGTGTGTTTGTTTTGCTACAGCAATCATCTGAGCTATAAAGTCATCATTATCTGTTTAACAGCTTTGTAGCAGCTACTGGTGTTCCAACAATGCTAATGTTTATGGTATATTTAACGGCCGGTCATGTACTTGAGTGTCCAAAGTGTTAGCTAAACGTGCATGACGTAATGTCGTAAAAATATCTACTTACCTACCAACAATGTATGTTCTTAGTTACCGTTTTTATGTGCATAACTTGTACTTGAGACGGAATTTTGTTCATATTTAATTAGTATGGTTTACTTTTCATTCGTAGCTGTTTTGACTAAAATGGAAGCTAGCTCGAAAGTAGTTGAAAAATAGATATTCGATGTACGATCATCATTGTCAATCCATACCAGAAAAAAAAATGGTGGATATGTGACGAATCAGTAAAATGTCGGCAGTGCGGGCGTAACCGAATTCTAACGCAATAGAATATAAATTTCCAAAAATTTAACCGAGAGAAAAACGCTGTGGTAAATGAAAGTTTTTCTATTGCTTGACTAGTCTTCCAGATTTCTATGAACTTAGATAAAGGTTCAATAACGTATATAGTAGTCCAAGGTTTACTTAGAGGAGGAATTGAATGTTTTTCTAATGGCAAATTTGTCTTACCAAGTCAACTGAACTTAAATACCGCAGTATCCACTCCCGCAAAGTATACTCCACTATTGAAGAAAAACCCTGTCACCTATTTCGCTTAGAAGGTTTCCCGGCCTACTAGCATAGTCCAAATACGTTAGCAACTCATAATCTCATTAATAAACGGCTGTTACGACACTCGTGATAGGGAGCTGGGTGAACTATTCTTAGCCAAGAACCACATGGTCCCATCAAATAGTTGATTGATGCCGATAAAAATGACGATGACATAAAATCGGCTACTTTGATGATGCCGGAAACATTTATTAGTATTTTATTTTATGAACAACTCTGTAAAACGATTATAAGACTGTAAAAATATTTTGCGGTTGTGGATTTGATTTAATTGATGGAACTGCGCGCTTGAAATTGCGTATTTTTTTTTTTCTTTCTGGCACCTTTTAGCTTTGTCAAAAACCTATATACAACTGATAATGAGTGGTTTGATATATATGTTTAATACTATACTAGCCATGATACCTATTATACCCATTTGGTGATAGCCTGAGAGCAATTCTATCGAATTTCGAGAATATTTTTAGGTATTCAAAAATTATATTAAAAAATAGACAAAGATAATGAAAGTCTGGCCAGCTGAAAATCGTCACCTATCTCCGGCTATGATTTTAGAATAAAACTAAATATAATGTATTATACCATGACCATGTTATTTAGAGCAGGTGCTATACTTGTTTCAATCAATGCATTTCGACATTTAAATTGATCACACATTAATATAGTTCGTGTTTTATCGCGTTTACTGTGTGGTGACGCAGCTATTTTATTTGTGACCATGGCAGGCTTTGGTCTAGATAATTGAATAAACGTAACCTCCGCTTTGACTGATAAAACGGCTGTGTATAAACACAATTTAGTTTTATTGTTATTGTCACCTACATAATAATAACGACAGTTTTACTGCTTTATTAACTGACTTTCATTCATAAATCGGTTTTTCTTTCTGTCCTACTGAAACTTTCGGTTATTGATGCCATTAGCTCCTCAAAATCATTTGATATGTCAATATATATATTTAGCGCGTGTCATCTCCCTACTAGGTTTAATTCCTTTCTTCAATAGCAATCCTGTATTGTTACTTCTATGTTCGTCAACCTACCTGGTCCACCAATATTAGTTTTGCCCAGCTGGGTATCATTTCCGAGCTGTATGTATGCTCTTACTACGGTACGGTTAGCAATGTTTCTGTCTAGTGCTAGATGAATTTAATGATCCACTTTCCTACTAGGTATACTTTACGTTTGTTTTTTGCCAATTCGACAGCCTTCAATTCAGAATAATTACCACGTTATTGTAGACGATTTCTACTAACGCGTTTATAATGTCATGGCTTCGGGCATTGTCGCACGAGTGCCTCAAATTATTCACACTATGCTGATTTAGTTGAGTTGACGTTATCGCCACTACTTTGTCACCCAAGCCCTAACGGTACACGGCAGTAGTACTAAGTATGTTTTAACGATAATAATCTAACACTATCACTTTAATGGTTTTAACTGCGCGAGTATAGTAACTCACTATGTGATTGATTACAGTTACAGTAAAGTAAAAAGTTCTAGAGGTTACATTTTGTAGTGTTTTGGATCGTTAATGGTTCTATTTTGTAAGCCGTTGCCCTGCCTCTGATCATCAATTAGGTTTTTATAGCACCGTTTACAACACCATTATAGTACTAATCATGAACACTAATTATCACGTTCTTGAACGTTCTCAGGACTTTTATAGTACTAAATTTTGTTACTTGGGTGAGAAAAGCTTTTGTGTTTTACTGTCCATTGAGGGTTGAACGTGGATTAAAGATATTCAAAAATAAAAGTCCATGTTCAACCAATGAGGTGTTGAACTTGGACAACATTTAGGGGTTCAACATGGTCGGAGGTAAAAATTGAGGAGTTGAACATGGACTAAACCGCCTGATTTGGTTCAGGAAGTGGAAGTTACAAACACAAGAAGAACGCTTTAGTACTATTATTTGCTAGCTTTGTACTCGCAGCTTGAGTAGTTACATATTGTGTGTCTAGCACTCCTTTTCTTCCTATCTCATGTTCCATAGCAAGATTCTCGAACTAAAATTTCTCAACACCCAATCTCAGCAGTTTACGCGCGCTAGACAATTTGTCACATTCATTTTGCGATCATTTTCGTTCGAGAAACATTCCATTGGTCCTGTCAATGGGATTGGCAACTGTCAATGTTGCCCTAGCATAGCTTTAACCAAAATAGAAGAATTTTCTAAGAAACATTTGATTTGACATTGATTTCACATTTGATTTGATAAGGTCTGCTTTCCTTCCCCGTGAAGATGCATCCCGTTTCTTCCATTCAGCTTTTAACTCACTTATCTGCCATGTCGAAAACATGTTTTTCACAACGGTTGTATCAATATTATTAAAAAAACAGTCTACAAGGGAAGCCAAAACACAACACAATCTTGACAGGTGAAAGCTATCCTAGCGCCATCTATCTAAAATTTTCACCGGCGGCCGAACCTCATTCCTCTCTTCTGTTGGAGGGACGTAAAAAACTCCATTGTAGGCCAGTACCCTAATTGCGTAACTTATTTTCGTAAACATCTTTGCCTAATTTGTTTCATTTTGACAGTTCAGCAACATTCATTGCGTTATTTACGTTGTTGAGCAGATTTTATTTTTCAACTTATGAAGCAATGAATTAGCAATCGGTTTCAGATCGAAACAGATTGTGATTGTGTTGTATTACGCAATTAGGGTACCTACAGGTAACTTATTTTCGTAAACAATTATGACAAATTTGTTTAATTTTGACAGTTCAACAACATTCATTGCGTTATTTACGTTGTTGAGCAGATTGTTTTTTTCCATCTTTTGTAGCAATGGATTAGCAATCTGTTTCAAATCGAAACAAATTGTGATTGATCGTGTATTATGCAATTAGGGTACTGGGTCATGGCCAGTACCCTAATTGCGTACTCGCTTCTCGACTTACTTCTACCAGTCTCAAGTCTTCTTTTATTTACTCCTTCCGTTTTTGACCATAAATCGCTCACGTGAAACGCTACTATTAAATTTTATTTAATAGATTAGATAACTAAATACCTATTAAAAGTATGTCGGTATATGTCTTGCATGACAATAAATGATTACAAGCCTATTAATAAACGGGCCTTTAAATTAACCTAGATTCTTATATTACCTTCTAATGATCAAATTAATTTGTTTGCATACAAAACGTTAATTTATTTATGTTTATTAGCCAGGACTGATGTTTTCTACACAGATCTGGAAAAAATATTAAATAAACAGAACAGATCGTCGGCGTAGGTGGAGAACTAAATAACTGCGATTTTGGTGAAATTGACTTTTCACCATTTTCGTAACACCCAAATCATGCCGCATAAATAAATCGCAATTTTCTCCAAACAAGATTTTTTTTTTGTTATTTAGTTCTCCACCTACGCCAACGAGATAGGCTATACGTACCCGAAGGGTGCCAAACGGAATCTTATTAGTAAGCCTCCGCTATCCGTCTGTCTGTCAGCGAGCTGTACCTGTATCTCATGAACTGTAATAGATAGACAGTTGAAATTTTCACCAAAGTGAAAATTTCTGTTGTCGCAATAACAGCAAATAATAAAAATTAAATACAGCAAATAATTAAAGGATACAAGAAACGTAATTTTTTCCGCTTTTTTTATGCGAGTCCGACTCGCACTTAGCCGGTTTTTTATAGATTAGGCTGATTTAATCATAATGTGACTAAAAATGGAATCGTCTGATAGGCGTCGACAAAATTTTATGAAAAACTCTTACATTTTCTCTTCCTCTATATGAAGATGATGATAAATGAATAGTCGAATACTTATTCATGTTTTGCATTACACCATTGAACAAGTACCTATTATATGGTATAACTCGATACCTATTACCTAATGATATCACTGTTCACTGCATACCTGTATATTGTCTATTTCTTATTTTATCCGTTTTTTTATTTACCTACTTAATTAATCACACTGTAAGTGCAAACCCTGCCAGAATATTCGGTGATCAGTAAACGTTGAAATTCCACGCAAACGCATCGTTGGTAGTAGGTATTTGATATTCGTCTAGTCGAGGTCATTGGCCAGACGGAATGGTGAATGAACAAGAAATAAGATAAAGGAAATACATATAGAACTTGAGTGTCAGAAATATGAGATACTTGAGAGCGTTTATTCTGAAAGTGGGCAACGTCGCAAATAGATGTCAAATATTTCGCTGTTTTGATTAATTTGGCAATATTACTGTATGGAAATAAGAAATGTGGCTAACTAGCGAACTAGAATATTAATAACGAATTGCAATTATAACACTGAATTTGATGTTGTAAACGTTTTAGGTGTAGAAAAGGCATTTGGAAAGTTTCTGAATACTTTTTTTTACATCTAAAACTAAATATTCGGTGTAAGGATATTAATGATTGCATTTTATAATCAATATTTTGATTCCCTAGTTAGCCACATTTCTTAATTCCATACAGTAATATTGTCAAATTTATCAAAACAGGTAAATTGTAAATATTTGACAGCTGATTACGACGGTGCCAACTTTTAGGATAAACCCTCTTTATGATCAGCGTCGTTATGCAATTTATAAGTGTTTTTAAAATGGTGTTCATAAATACCAAAAAATGATGATAGGTTTAGGCATTCAAATGCAAACAAATAAAATACTAGTATTTAGGTATCACAGAGTCAAGTCAGACTTTATAGTAAATCCTGAGAAATTGATATGGTCACCCCACATACGCATACTCTCCGATAGCGCCTCAGTTCTCCAGTCCTTACAGAAAAAAATATATAACTTCGAAGGTAACACTAGAATGTCACAATGCACTAGAACAAGTAACGGTATCTAGCCGCAACACGGTGACACTGCAATGGATAAAAGGACACAGCGGACGACGCAGCTGACGAACTTGCTAGAAGAGTATCTAGCACGGCAGTCTGTGGACCCGAGCCTATCGTGCCAATCCCCTTCAACTAAATACGCAGGAGTTTACCCACGCACAAGCGGAGAACTGGTGGATCTCGACACTGGGCTGCAGGCAGTCAAAGGAAGCTATGCCATCCTTGGATAGCAGGCTAACCAGGCGTTTATTACGCCTGGACAGAAACGGCTTGCGCCTCGTGACGGGGACCATCACGGGGCACTGCTCGCTAAACAAACACTTCCACACAATAGGCATAACGGACAGTCCTCTGTGCAAGGCGTGCATGGAGGCTGAGGAAGCCGTCGTGCATGTGCTCTTTGAATGCACAGGCGTCACTCAAATAAGAGCAGAAACCCTCGGGTCACCGATCACACCGATCTTTTACGATGTTCTGAATTGACCAGGAGTTTTAATTTACTTCTGGAGGGAGGTGGGCTGGTTGGATTAACCACCAAACAGCCGTAATGGCCCACGCACAATAGTACACCTGACGGACTAAGTGCGGAAACCAAACCCCGTAACATAGAACATACTCGTAGCTATAGTTGGATTTATAACACAAAATGTCGAACAAAAAACTCCCGAATGCACATGACATCTCTTTTTGTTGCTGTTTGTTTTGGAGTCATGTTTTTATTAGAACTTGACATTGTATTTTACTTGGTCTGCGTGAACTCCCTAGCCCCTAAACACGAGATGATGATGATGAAATCGCAAAGAATAGATTACGTGGTGGTTTAGCATTATGTAAAACCCGTACATTTTCTTTACCTAAACCGTCTTCCAGAACCCATCAACCTATCACCGTCTTCCAGATCATTCGGTATTCCTAACAGCACCGTCTTTTGTTTCCAGTTCTGTTCGAGGCGTGCCACAATGAGCCCACGTGCTTGCAGGACCGCGCTGGCCTGGAAGCCATCACAGCGCTGCATAATCAGCTCGATGACGACGCCAACGGAAACGTCGACCTCAGCGAGAGTGATGATGTGAGTTCATGACTATGACTTTATTCTGTGATCTCTACTCAGTACATGTTTGAAATCGAGAATCATACTTGAGCCTCTACTTAAGACCAGGCACACCAAATAAAATTTCCACGCAAACACCGCCCCCATGCACCCCACTACTCCACTATGTGCTAAACGCTAACACATCAGTAATAAAGTTGAATATCGCGTGCGCTCTTTGGTCGTGTTCGAGCACGGAACTAAATGTCGTAAGTCTCAATTCTTATTTCGTTTATAACTCAAGTAATAATTAATCTAGAGAAAAAAACTATATTTCTTACCGTCAATAATTATTTTAGACATAAAAGCCGAGTAATCTTGATTTTGTTTCAAATAATCTTTAAAAAAGACATGATTTTCGAATAAAAAATTAATAGAGCGAGAATTTTCCAATTACGTAACTGTCTTATATATGGAAAGAAAAGATCCAATAAATCATACTAAAGTTCCATTTTGATTGTATGCGTGTCTTTTTCAGAATATTAATGCAAATTGACATACAATTTACACCTCCTCTTAAATTTATTCAAAAATGGGCTGTAAGTCACAAATAGACGCAACTAACGCAAATCTACTTAACATACTCCTTACTTATTTTCCTCTCAAAATTAAGTCTAGGTTGAATCCACGAGCAGGTAGGTAGTCTAGATTATCACGTTTGTATGCTAATATAATTCTCGAAATCAAGAGAACTTCCTCAAAAGTCGTTTTAAGATAAAAATACCCATTTTCATCCGAAACTAAACTTGTTACCGAAATAAAAACAGAAATGAGGAAAACCAATCATAATTATTTTGCTATGTTTATGTCCCGTAAGCCAAGGTTTTGTCCTTGTTGATATCTAAGCCTAGAAGACCTCGTGGCATAGCTTTAATTGTTTGACCTGAAATAAATATTTCTGTCTCGTAATTCGTAGCATAAATTGGTTATCTGTTTTCTGAATCTCGTTGGCAAATAGGCGATCATTTGAGTTATAAAAGTTCACTAATCTCCATGTTTTTTCTTCTGTTTGTCATGGTCACCATTTTGAGGCAGCGAATTGCTAAACAGACAAGTAGTAGATTACCATGGGGTGTCTGCTGCAACCACAAACCGGTTAGGATATTTATAAACTGGGCTTCCCGGGACACTTAGACATACAATGATTAAATTACATGGTCCTGACAAGGGTCAGCTTTCGAGTAGGAAACCTCCTTATTAAAAATTTGATGAATATCTTTTTGAGTAGTAAGTAAATGGTCTTTGTGAAAGAGCTCGTCTGGAGAAATACTACCATGATTACCTATATCTGCCGCGAAGCACCGTTGCTGCGATCCGTTATAAAGGGTTTGTTTGCCAGTGGAATAACAAAGATATGAGCTCATCTATTACCTCGTCGAGGCGTAAGTATACAATGTTGCGAGAGAAAAAGCTGTAACGGCTCATAAGAACTCAACGCCTTTGCGATACCTCTTTTTATTTTATTTTTTTTGGGTGGGAAATTATCAAATAACTTCTCCCGCTCTGGGTGGAGCGGGAGGGCGTGTCAGACTCTTACTGGCTAAAACCCACCCGTGTTCCTTTGGTTGCCCTGTTGCCGCGGGCCACGATGTCCCTTTCGGCCCTTATTCGCAGCCCCGGCAGGCATTGGCCCTAGCGGACCCCGTCAATTCTGCTGACATCTCTTTGAGGCGCGCGTGGCACACAACGCGCCGTCGACCCGGGCCTGGTCCTTATCGGACAGCGAGCTACCCATTGCTCACCGTCCGCAAGCCCGCGCCTACGGTGGCCGGAAATCGGCTCGCGATTTCCGCCCAGGGCGTCTCCTCTTGTGGCGGTTAGGAGCGTGAGGGCGCGAAATTTGCCTCTCCCTCACGCGTTCCGCCTCCTCCTTCGCGAGCATTACCGCTTCGCAGAAGGAGGTGACGGCCTGCCATTTCCTTTCGCTCCGTACCATGGCCTGAACCAGGGCCGGACGCGAGAGATCACCGCCGCCGATCGCCTCCACGAGGACACGGCGAGCTCCGCCCAAGCCGGGCAGATCTCCACCGTATGCTCCACCGTGTCCTCCAGGCGATCCACACAATGGTGACACCCGGGCGTTTCCTCCCGCCTTATCCTGAACAGGAACCTCCCGAAACAGCCATGTCCGGTGAGGATCTGCGTCAGGCGGAAGGTGAGGACGCCGTGGATCTTGTGATGCCTCTGGTATTTCAGTCCATAGGCGTTGACTAGGTCAGGCCTACATGTATCTTTACCACCCAATAACATAAAAAAGCGTTTAATTGAGTTGTTTATAACCTTTAACTCCTCTTTCCAGTTCCTGCGCGAAGAGTTGCAGTACGACAGCGGGTATGAGAAGCGTCAGCGCGCGTTCCATCACAACGATGACATGCACATCTCCGTCAAGGAGCTGTGGGAGGCGTGGCTCAGATCTGAGGTCAGTACATATACTTAATAATAGATTTATATCGTCTAAATTTCTTCTTGGAAATACAGTTTCCGCCAAAGAAGTTCGATTTCTGATTGATCCTCTGAACTCAGAGTCTCAAGTCGCAATGTTTAAAGTCTGCCCTCAAGATGTCGTAAAAGTCGTCATAATCAAGGATACCAAAGCCGTAAATAGCCCCAACTAACTGTTCATTACAGCACAGGCTGTTATGTCAAAGTTGGTGGTTAGACAGTTATACAAAAATTTCCATAATGTGAAGCGATTCCTGTCCTTAGAATCTTAAAAAGAGTTCAAATCTTACAATGTTAATAATATTATTAAATTCAATTACAGGTGCACAACTGGACGGTCGAGCAGACGGTGGAATGGCTGTCGCAGTCAGTGGATCTGCCTCAATACAAGACCCTGTTCCTTCAACACAAGGTCACCGGCGCTACCCTGCCCAGGTAACCAATATTTCAATAACAACTAATAGTACCTAAATAATAACAGCCGCAACGGTCGATCGAAAGTCGAGACGCTTGCCGCTGTCGTGAATGGTGACATATAGAACATCCTCGTGCCTTGGAAAGCACGTTAACAAGCCCTTGGTCCGGAATGTCATTCGTAGATCTTCGACAGTCGTTACGGGTAGTCAGAAGCCCAAAATTCTGACAACCAGTTTTATCAAGGGGTATCGTGTTACCCAGTAACTGGGTTGTGGATCAGATAGGCAGTCGCTACATTTAATATACTGGTGTTCAGCTGCATCCGGCTGACTGGAAGCCCCAACATAGTTTCTCTTCTTTTCTTTCTTTCTTATTTCATCACCACTGCTCTCAAAATGGTGACGGAAAACATCGTGAGGAAACCGCCATGTCCTAAAATCAAAAATTCGAAGTCCCGCACTGGCCCCGCGTGGTGATTACTGCCTGCTTCCTCTCACAGAGAGGAGGCCTGTGTCCCAGCAGTGGGAACATTATAAGCTGATTATGAAATTAATGAAGATGGAAACGTCTCATTCTCGTAATAGTGACCATATCAGAACCGAGACTGAAATCAAACAGTTATAAGATTTCGTTACAGACTTTAGGTAAATAGCCGTTTTAATTATATGGAGCAACTGTCACTCGAGCCAAGCTTATCTGACTGGGGAAGGCTCCTGTCATAATTGTAGACAGTTTACCTACATTATTATTTGACTGAAAATCTGCGGTACGGCTAGCCTAAAGCCGTCTTCGACATAACCGGGTTATCTAGTTTTGCATGAGGACAAGGAATATAGGTTTTTTATTTTTACTTTGGGTGTTGACTGGGCCCCCTATGTCGGAGTAACCCACATGTACCTAAGCAATCAACAAATCATAATAATATCAGTTTACTTGAGATTTTCAATGACTACTATTAGCCTAAAGTAAAAGGTACCCCGACATAGGGTTACCATTTAGAAATTTGAAAAGTCCTGACAAAAAGTCTAACATTTCAATAAAAGTTTCATTTTAGTCACAAAATACACTCATTGTTTGATCTTGTTAAAAAGTTGATTTTTAAAGAAGATTAATATTTAGTTTTGAGATGAATGAGAAGTTAATCAGTTAAGTTAACCATTTCAGACACAAATCTACATGGTCCTCAAATGAAATGCTCTGACCAAGATTTATATACACATTAGAAGAGTTTTTATACACACATTGACATTCAAATGAATTTTATATAAACAATGACATGAATATTTACTTTTAAAGTATTTTATTATTTTAATTATTGTGAATGTGAAGACTATGTGGGTCATTCCTTTTTGTTTTGTTTTTAATTTTTTCTCAGTTAGTTCTAATCATGGTCTGACAGTTTGAGTAATTTAAGTGGCCTACCCAAATGTCCTTTTTTTGGTATTGTTCGTCGAATCTTTGAGCTCCTTAAATTCTGAGTTGAGCTGCACGATAACTGACAAATGCGTGCACTGACTGGACAGGCCCTCTCAATCTGTGTGGTGCTTTCCTCAAAAGACCACTTCAGACACCAATCCACATGGCCTTCACATGATCTAACCAAGATTATGTCTGGACTTTAAAAGATTATTAGTTTGTTTCGGCCTTTCTTCTCAGAGTAGTCAGATAGGAAACGCCGACCTCGTCTAGTTAAAATATGATTGACGTGTAAAAGTGTTTGTACAAAACTACTTACAGAAATAAAATCATTTATCATTAATAAATGTTAAATAAAGACTTATTTGGTATTTACTTACTTAAATAAGTTTTATTACTCGTATTCCATCTAAGCCAAAGAATCCGGACAAATTAAAGAGCCGGACAAAGACCGGAAAAAAGTCTAGAAATCAAGTCCAGACGGATGGTAACCCTACTCCCACAGGCAACGCAAAGGGAAACCAAACAACTACAGTACGGTCAATATAACTTGGCAGGTCTGAACATAGACTGCGAACTTTGGCGCATGTTCTCTTACTCACACTCGCCTCATATCACCATTTGGTTCCCGAAAAATGTCATTGCGCAGCCTTCTGCGCGATGTTCAGAACGGCCAAGTTATATCGGCCGTATTGTACATTAGTTATAGCTTGTCCACTTTGACATGACGCGCCCCACTACCGCATTTACGCACACTGTAATGCGGATTTACGTAATGCGTCATTTCAGGGTGGACATTTGAACAAGCTATACCAACAATCGAAGCTTCACAGCTGTGCGGGAGACCCGTGCGGGAAATATATATTAAACTAACGAAGTTAATAATTATACGGTTATATATCGTCGCTGCGCTTTCCATAATCGCTATGTGTTTTTACACACTTTACAGGAGACGCAAAAAACTGATTTTCTCAAAAAATACCCAGAGTATTTAAATAATTTATTTTTACTTTAATACATATAACAAATTTACGTAGTTTTAGATTACTTTTGAATAGATAACATTATTAACATAACATCACGCCTTATTTCCCCGAAGGGTTGGGCAGAGGTGTCTCTGTAGCATTAACATTATTCATAATGCCAAAATTAAACATGATAGGCAAATTTGAATTTTTATCTGTTTTTACAGTATGTGTGTATTGAAATAACGATTCAAACTACATAAAAAACCGAAAATCACGAAATAACACATAGCGACTTTTGCACGCGCAACGACGATATACACCCCTTCGATCACTAATAAATTAATAATACATACACTCACATTGTTCAAGTTATGTTTTTGTCATCGACCGGGCACAAATCTAAACTAGAGGTTGCTATTCAGAATCTTCTAATAAAAGACACGAACGAGCTTTACAGTAGTCGCATACGAAGTGTAACATCTGACATCTTGGCTGACATTTAAATGATATAAATAATATTCATTATCATCACCATCACCGTTATCATCATCATCCTGATTACAACCTCTCGGAAAATGGGTTGCTACCATCTGACGGCCAACTCCAGCACCGCGCGCGCTCATTAGTCAAATCAAATAGCGCTCGCTTCCCCGGCTTCCTGTTACACACTTCCGTCGCTTTTCTCGGAATCACTTCCACAGATTTGATTATTTATTAAAATTTTGATTGCAGAAAAGCGAGAGGTAAGATGTTAAACATAAAAAAAAACAAGTAAAACTTTTCCCGACCTACGAATTAAACATAGGACCCCTATTATATATAGTATTCGCGCTTGCTACCACGACCGACGAAGGAGTCCGTTTGCCAACGACATAATACTTAGGACTCCTCATACTCAATCGAGTACTTAATCTATGAGATCTTTATGGACCCTGTCGGGCACAGTAAAATAGTGTGAGAGAGGAAGCTTTGAAAACTTCATCCCTACATCCCTGTGTCTAGTAAACAACTGTTATGAGCAGTGATCGGAGATTGATTTTACGTACTCGCATCATGAATAGTCATAGAAATCATAACATAAATAAGCCTTTTTTCCGGGATATCATTTCGGTACTTACGGGATTTAATCAAATATTGTTAAAGTAAGGATTTTTAAACTACTACATTAGAAATTTATAGAATGCGATAGATAAACACTTAAAATATATTGTATTATCATATTGTTTTTATAGTATACCTATCCTTTTCTTTGTGTCCGATCACCTATATACTATTAAAAAGACAGCAAAAGGGACATTTCTTATTCATATTGATATATTCTTAATTCTACACATTACAACATTTGAAATTCCTTAAAAAAATCTTAATAATTTCTAAATCCCGGAATCCCGGAGGCATAACCATACTAGTATATACGTGCCAGTTCATTGACCCCAAATCAATCTACCTACTCCGATCTCTGGTTATGAGCTAATAACAATAAACAATTGTATACTTTTCAACGTCACTTAAAAATGATCACTCTTCTAACATAACCTTGTTTATTCCCCAACAGATTGGCAGTAAACAACATGCAGTACGTGAGCAACGTGTTGGGCATCAAGGACCCCATACACAAACAGAAGCTCGCGCTCAAAGCGATGGACGTCGTGCTCTTCGGACCCCCTAAAGGTAACGTGCAATAACGTGGACATAATAGTAGATTGTTAACCAAGGGAGCAAAGAACAATTTTTAAGGCGAGAGTGTTTCTTTGAATCCAGAGCGGAGCGAAGGATTCTAGAGTAGAATCCCGAGCGTAGCGAGGGATTCTAAAGTAGAATCCTGAGCGCAGCGAGGGATTCAAAGTACGCCACTCGAGCTTAAAATAGTGTTGCTCCCGAGGTGAACACTCTACTTTTTATCACCCTCTATGAGAAAAAAAACGTGTATGATCCGACCCCCGTCAGGGACAAAGTTCCTTCGCAAGCAAAATTTTAAAAAAATCACTGCCACCATCGTGGATTTACATTGTGACCTCACTATAGACTTAAGCACCTTCGAAAACTATGAAAACGATACCCATGATGAAAATTTTTAAATTATTCGCAGCTGCCATCTTGGATTTACATTTTGACCTCACTATCGGTTTTAGCACCCTCGAAAACTATGAAAACGACACCCATGATGAAAAACTTGAAAATGTTCTTAGCTGCCATCTTGGATTTTCATTTTGACCTCAGCATCGGCTTTAGCACCCTTAAAAACCATGAAAACGATACCCATGACGAAAAATTTGAAATTTTTCGCCGCCACCATCTTGGATTTTCATTTTGACCTCACTATCGGCTTTAGCACCCTTAAAAACCATGAAAACGATACCCATGACGAAAAATTTTAAAATTTTTGCATCCGCCATCTTGGTTTTTTTTTTTGACCTCACCATCTGCTTTAGCACCCCTAAAAACCGTGAAAACGATACCCATGATGATAAATTTGAAAATCTTCAGAGCCGCCATCTTGGATTTACATTTTGACCTCACTATCGGCTTTAGCACCCTCGAAAACTATGAAAACGACACCAAAGACAAAAAAATTGAAAATTTTCTAAGCCGCCATCTTGGATTTTCATTTTGACCAAATTCACAGTTTCTCTCTCTTGCCAGCCTGTTACTTGTTCATACAATGTTCGTGTTTGATCTCTTTGGTAATTGGAACTTTTACTAACAATATCCACATTCCAAATTCAAATCACTTTTAATCCCTAGGGATTAAAAAGCTATTTTAGTCCCTGTTTACGAAGAACCAATTAGCTCTTTTTGAATAGATGTGATAAAAAGATATTTTATTATTTACTAGCCTTTTCGACATCTTCAACAATCATCGTCATATTTCAACCAATATACACCTAAATCTTCCTCATGAATCACTCTGTCCATTGGTGAAAACCGTATGAAAATCCATTCGGTAGATTTTGAGTTTATAGCGTTCAGACAGACAGACTATTATGTAGTGACATAGTATAAAGAGAGGTAGTAAGCTATCTTCATAGAAACGCACTGCGCGCGGCTTGTATGTGTGCGCGGCTTGTATCTATGCGTCGCCGCACGCACACTTAACAAAATCTCGACCCGTTTCTCGTGAGAAACCAGCCGAGATTTTGTTAAGTGTGCGCACGGCGACGCATAGATATTATGGCCCCACACATATAAGCCGCGCGCTGTGCGTTTCTATGAAGATAGCTTACTACCTTTCTTTATACTATGGTAGTGATGAGTACAAACTCTAAGATCAAGTCCTTAATATATTTTGATTTAAGTTTTGTGAATGGCCCAAAGTATTTTTTCAATAGGAGACTATTATTAGTCTTAGAGCAATCTACAGTTGTGGACTCACTCTTAGGCCCTACGTTAATTGCTGGCATGGTTGATCACAATTAAAGTGTTACAAGGAATGAATACATGTATCCAGATTAATATATTTATAACAAAGAATTAAAAAAACATTTTATTAAATGTTTTAACCGCATTAATCATACAATCGGTGGGTGCTAAATGTTGCAAAATTGCACAATTTTTAACCCTAGAGTAATCATCGCCTGAGAGGCCGCCTGCAGTCGGTTTTTTAAATTAAGGCTCTTTCAAACAGGCGCGACACGCGACGCGACACAAAGGCACCGCTCGTCGCGCGATGAGCGGTGTCTTTGTGTCGCGTCGCGTGTCGCGCTGGTCTGCACAAGCCTTTATGGAGACGCATCGAGTTGTAAGTTTGTGCCAAGTCAGGGTAACCCGCAACGCCCGAAAATCCGGCTAGCTTACACCTTTACCGAGATATTGACTACGCGATCGTCTAGAGGCATTGATTTATTAATAAGTGGTGATAAAATAAGATTAGTATTCTAAGGTTAAATAAAATAAGTCCATTGATTTTATATCCTATAAAGACCTCATTGCACAAATCGAATTTGAAATCCAATAAAAATCTGCGAGTTAGGACATCACTTCAGTCTATTGAAATTATTTATTGATACTAACATGAGAACTTACAAAAAATTTAACATCTCACACACCTGTGTATCTGTTACCTATGTTTACAAATAAATAATCTGAATCAGAAATCTATGGTAGGTTAGACTATTGTGGGCGAAGAGCTTGAAATTGAGAGCCTCAAACGTCATAATAGGTGCTACATTTTCGCGTCGGCACATTCCATTCGGCAGTATTTTTTGAACAACAAAGCCGACCCGAAGCAATTACTTCAAATAGCTTTCGGCCCTTGCTTAATCATGTCCAGCACCATAATTAAGTAACACACGATCAATCACAATCTGAATCATTTGAAGGATATTGCTAATCCATTGTTTTCTATGTTCGAAAAATTGATTTACGCTACAACGTAAATAACGCAATGAATGTTGTTGAACTGTCAAAATTAAACAGATTGTGATTGATCGTGTTACGCAATTAGGGTGCTGATCGACTCGGCACTATCCGACCTAAGTCGAGCAGCTTTTAGCCGAACATAATAATTAATTGATTCAGGCGTGACCTTGCGGAAATCAATTATATAATACAATAGACGTGGATATATTTAGTAACTTGTTCCGCTTAGCTATTTCTAAAGAGCCATAAAAAACCCCTGAAAGAAATCGACACGTGTTACACCTCTCAACGAGGCATCCTCAGGATGACGATGGACTTGTTGCGAACTCGAACACGGCGTGTTGCCACACCGAGCGCTGAGTGCAGACTCCCGCTGATGCCTCGTTGAGAGGTGAAACACGTGTCGATTTCTTTCAGGGGTTTTTTTATGGCTCTTTAGAAATAGCTAAGCGGAACAAGTTACTAAAAATATCCACGTCTATTGTATTTCCGAACATAATAATAAATATACAGATTATAATATTCGCTATGCTCGGTTGTGCCGAATCAAGCCGACCCGGACATGAGTGTAAATTTTGCGCTTCAAATGTTCACACACGGAATGTTGCGTAAACGATCGTCTAAGGAACGTCTATGATTCTACTAATACATAATTAAAAACCCAAATAATAGTCCATCTTGAAAACCACACCTTTATGTTGATATTATAACCGGTTTCACATTATCTAACACTGATGGTGAAGACGATAGATCAAGGAAACCGGTCCCTCAAGTACCCTCATCTAAGATAATATCATTTGTATTAAAACCCGTTGGGCCAGACTGGAAATGCGTTGTGTTATGTATTTATGGTTAAATTAGCTATTATTTATGGTATCTTGCCTCATAAGAGCAAAGATAACCGATGACCGTTGGGGAAGACGTATTCTTGGACATATAATACTGTTAGCATTAAATACATTGAATAGTTTGTATGTCCCTCTGCATTGTTGTTCCATGTCTGACATATGAACCATACATACTATTTGAACTAAGGTCTATTTATAACCTTGTTTCCAATTGATTCAATTGATTTCCAAATAAACAAATATTAACTTTGTGTTGCTGTAAATAAAGTTAATTTTAGACTGACTAGTACTGTTGAAAAAGTCGTAAAAAATATGAAGTTGTAGCGCGAACTGAACCTTATATGTAAGCATTACAGTTGTTTTTTCTAAAACTCATGTTTGTTTACATGTTTGGTAAGTAAATCGCGAACGCAAATTATGTTTGTTTGTTTGATTTCTCGACTAAGTATTAGGGAATTTAATTACTGTTTGTATTAGGTACTTAAGACTAAATGATGATTATGAGTGGAGGCTGCGAATCGGCAAAAGTAATCCGTGCTAAGTACTTGTTCGGGTCGGCATTAATCGGCACAGCCGGCCGGTAAAATCGAATATTATGTAGATATATGTTCGGGAAAAAAGCCACCCGGCTGTGTAAGGATAAAAATCATTTGCAACAGGCCAATTCAGCGAAGGTAGATGCCGAAAGTAGTTTGTCGATCGACGGCCCTATATTATGTATCGTACAGAATATGTAGTAATTGGTTCGAGTCGCCTTTGTTGTTCAACAAATACTGCCGAATCAAGTGTGACACCCCCCCCCCACCCGCGGGGTGATTGGGTAACACACTTATGCCACAAGAATAAAAAACGAGCAGAAGGCAAGCTTCCTAACAGTGTTCAAAACTCTTACCTAGTTTCATAGGGCTGTCACTCTGTTAAAAATAAAAAGTAAACCGGGCACGTGTGAGTCGGGATTCGGCAATGAACACGGACGGACGGACGGATGGACAGACGGACAGACGGACAGACGGACGGACCTAGCACTGACTTTTTAACCGACTTCCAAAAGGAGGAGGTTCTCAATTCGTCTGTATGTTTTTTTTTTTTTTGTTACGCGATTACTCCGCCAATTATGAATAGATTTTGATGATTCCTTTTTTGTTTGGTAGATCATACTTCAGAGGTGGTCCCATATAAATTTTATTAACTTTGCTTGGGTAGTTTTTGAGTTAGCTTCAATAATGCGTATTTTTTCCCACTTAGTATGTGGATGATAATATGATAACTTCCTGTCACTGTTATTTACATAGCAGGTAGTGGTATTCGAATTTGTGTGGGGTAGGTACCACAACACTAAAAAGTAAAAAATAAAAACTTTTTACAAAAAAAAAAACAACCGACTTCAAAAAAAAAACACTACAAAGTGATAAATAACTTTAATTTCGGAAGTCGGTGACAAAGAACGAAAAATCAAAACCAAAGACACCGACTTCCGAAATTAAAGTTATTTAGGTATCACTTTGTAGAGTTTTTTTTTTTTGTAAAAAGTTTTTTTTAGTCTTGTGCTTATGCTGCGGGCGGGCACGAACACAGCGGTGGGCAAGCGGGGCGACGGATGTGGAACAAAATTGTTCCGTCGCCACCGCAACGTTTGGACACTGCTCCTTGCTGCTGGTTTCGTATCCGCAGCCTAAAATCCCCACTACACTACTCGCGAAGTTGCTTCGACGAAGTTCTCGTCGAAGTTGACCGAAGTACAGCTACACACTCGTGCGAAGAACTAAGACAGTACAAAACCGACAACGATTGGAAGTCGCCCGAGGCGAGCAGAGGTTTCACGAAGCGAACCGAAGTGCCCTTCTAGACTCGTGTTCAATTCGCGAGTAGAGTAGTGCAAGCTTTGTTAAGCAATGGGTTTAATTTTGAAAGTTCAACAACGTTCATTGCGTTATTATGTTGTTGAGCAGACAATTTTTTCGAACATATGAAGCAATGGATTTGCAATATCCTTCAAAATATTAAAATCATACAAATTGTGATTAAAGTGTCACTTTTTATTTTATTTATTTGGCTCTCCAACAATTGAGTACACCGATACAAAGATATGAGATACATCCAATAAACTTATAGACTATTGTACCAATTTCTTACAGGTAAGCACATCATGCATTACTTATTTTGAGTGTCTACTTAAAAATAGATGAGTTCTTATACTCACCGAATTCCAATTTAAAATCTAACTTGTCACATTAGGGTACAGAACAAGTGTGTAGCACGCATAATGTAGCATGCTCTCAGGGTAGGTCAAGCGACTATATTCGCAGGGTGACTGGTACCAGCTGCATGAAAGTAACAAATGTTCGAGTTGAATGGTATACGATTAGAGAGGCCTATGTACCATCGGGGTAACGCATATCTAATCAATTTGAAAATAAAATCCCGTGCATACGACCCTTTTTAGGGTTCTGTACCTCAAAAGGAAAAAACGGAACCCTTATAGGATCACTCGTGTGTCTGTCTGTCTGTCTGTCCGTCTGTCACAGCCAATTTGTTTCGAATCTAATGGACCGATTACGTTAAAATTTGATACACATATTATGTATTTCTGTGACCCAAACACGAACGTGTAACGTAAATAAATTAATTTTGAACATTTGGGGGCAAACAAGAAAAAAAAAAGTTTTGCTAACAGTACCGTGTGACATATCAAATGAAAGGGCTTGTTGCGAGGATCTTAAACATATTTTTTATATAATTTTAAAATAAATACTTTTAAAGATATTTAAAAAAATCAATGAAAATTGACCATTCCCCCCCCCCCCCCCCCTTATCTCCGAAACTACTGGACATAAAATTTTGAAAAAACTACATAGTATGGCTCTTTACTCATAGATTACAGGAAAACCTATAAGAAGTCTATGGTCTTAAAATAATATGGTAAATCTCTCAAAATTGTGCGTACAAACTTACATTTGCAGTTGGAATGTATGGGAGAACATGTATTTCAACTACAATGTTAAGTTTGTATTTGGGATAAATTCATCCCAACTACGGAACCCTTCATTGTGCGTAGTTCGACACGCACTTGGCCGGTTTTTTTTCGTAGGTAAGCGTAACTATAGCGGCCGAGCGCTGCAAACAAAAATAGTCCTTACAGTGTACAGATATACGTGTCTTCGATATTACAGCAGTGAACTGCTGTAGACTGATCATGATGACCAAACCAAAATATTTAACCTCTAGCCTCTTTTAACCTTTGGAACAAAACAATTCATTAAACAATATGAAACATCTTACATAACCGGTATAAACACAGATAAGTAATAAAACTTGTTTCCACAATTGGTTTATGCCTAATTATACAATCTTGATAAACGCGGAATTTTATTACTATACCGATTACGGGGCAGGAAAATTAAATTCAAAAAATTCAAAATTCAAAGTAATTTATTCAAACTAGGCTGAGAATCAGCAGTTTTCGAACGTCAAAATTACATAAGACAGTCCCTCAAAACCGCCCACCCTTCACCACTTCCTAGTGCCTTTAGCTGGGAAGAAGTGGCGCAACAAACTCCCCAGCAGCACAGCTGCCTGTTCAAGTTAGAGAATGATTCTATACAATAGTATACAAAATAACCTACATTATGCAACACAAAACATAATTCAAATGATAAATTATAGGCCATATGTCAGCTAGCACACGCCAATATACCAACCAAAAACATCGAGGACTATACTCAAGCATTATTTAAAAAAATAAAAAGAAAATAAAACTAAACGTAAACAGAACTAAATATTTAAATAAAATCCTCCAGACATAAAGGGCGTGCCCGCTAACATAAAGCTGTAATTGGCAGTTATAAATGATAAACTAGGACCATCGAGATAAAAAAAAATTACTAGTAACAATAAGTTTATGCCTAATTATACAATCTTGATAAACGCGGAATTGTATTACTAAATCGATTACGGGGTAGGAAAATGAAGACTTATATCTTTGTTTTTTTTTTCAATTTCGCCTTATCCTGTAAATGTGAAGCTTCAACATGGGCGGTTAGCGGTAAAAATTTCCTGACAGACTGATTGTTAGCAGAAACAATGCGGCTGTCTATATAGTTTTTTTTTTATCACGATGGTGTAGGTCTTGGCCTGCATCCCACCTAACGGTAAGTGGTGATCAGGCCGAAGGTGGAAGCGAGCTTCACCCGGAATCCTCAACCACAGAGGAACTGGCTATCTTACCTCTAACTGCCGAAAACAACAATGCTGTTAACATTGTTGTTATGGCGATGCAACTCTTTAGTTGTTTTTACGAGACCCTAGTTTGAGACAGGGGTAGCAAATTCTTAAGCAGCGCAATCACGATCAAATACGAATGAAGTCAAACCATTGGTAAGTAATTGCCATGACCCTTATCTCATTGTAATAAAGTATAAATTAAATTAGGATGATTGCCGAGAATCTTATCAAACCTTAACCTTACCTTACCGAGACATGAGTTACATTGCAATGATTTTCTAAAGGTTTTATTTACGTCGATAGTGAATACGTACTAACCTTTAGAGGACTCAAAAGACCAACCGGTGGATCTAGTCCTTGTTACAGATACCTAAAATATTATAATTAACTAAACAACCATTCATTTGAAATGAAATGAAATTGTTTATTCTGTAAAATATTAAAATTTGCTACATGAGTTCGGCGTTTCCTATCTGACTACTCTGAGAAGAAAGGCCGAAACAAACTCAGAGGTCGCAGTCTCTTTTAAAGTCCAGACATAATCTTAGTCAGGCCATATGAGGACCATGTAGATTAGTCTTTTGAGGAAAGAACCACACAGAGTTAAGTGGACCTGTCCAGTCAGTGTAAGCATTTGTCAGTAATCGTGGAGCTCAACTCAGAACTTAAGGAGCTCAACTCGACGAACAATACCAAAGAAAGGACATCTACTCAAACTGCCAGACCATCACTAAAACTAGCAGAGAAATAAAAATAATATCCACATATTCCTCACATTCACAATAATTAAAATAATATAATACTTTACAAAGTAATCATGTCATTTTGAATATAATTTTCAACACTGTCAATGTATATATAAAACTGGTATATGTTGATTTTACATAATAATTAAAATGTCTAGTTTATGGTTTTATCACAAGGCTCAGCAGAGCGAGCAGCTCAATCCCAAGCTTTTTTATCTTCTAAATAATCTGAAATAGACAAGACGTCTGTCTGATATATTTACCTATATAGCATGGCAACACCTTATTTTATCCGATTATTCACTCACACACATTTAAAACAATTATTTTGAATTAGCTCTTAATAAAGCATGACGGTAACTTAAGTAACCGTCATGCACAATTAACAGTTAATAAGCAAAAGGTGCACTTAACTTTTTATTTAGTTTGCCATAGGTACCTAATATAATTACTTTTAAATAGCGTAGGTAGTAAGTACGCTAACGTCATATTTAGGTACATATTCCATTCAATTCTAGTTACATGGACCTCATAAAAACAAAATTAATATTTTGCCAGACAATGTTTGTACAGACGCCAGCACATCAGGCTACTACAATCTGTCAAATTTATTTAATAGATTTTCAACTTTATCCCTGAATGTTAAGGTTCAAAGTTGATTGGGAAAATTTCGTCTGTACATACTGTTTTGCCTCTTGAAGTTTAATATTTTTTAGTGGCAATGATTCAGCGTAATGGCAATTTAATGGCGAAATTGCGATTTTGTGTTCGCATGTAATAGCTAGTTTGGCGACGATACAAGTATTATTTAAAAACAGAAAAAAAAAACTGGTTATGTGCTTAAAATTTTTAGAAAAGGTACGGTAAATGGTATTCAATACATCGTGTAGATTAGATAATATTCCTTTCTTGGGTTCTGTAATATAAAATCGATGTGTCATGACAAAAATATAACCTAATAAAACACAACAACCAAACCAATAACAACCCAACCAACCAATACCAACAATGACCAATCCAACCAACCAATAATAACCAACCCAACCAACCAATACCAAAAATAACCAACCCAACCAACCAATACCAACAATAACCAAGCCAACCAAACAATAACCAACCCAACCAACCAATACCAACAGTAACCAACCCAACCAACCAATACCAACAATAACCAACCCAACCAACCAATACCAATATAACCTAATACATTATTATATAGAAGATGAATCTATTCACTGAAAAGAATTGCCAAACCCGATTGCATCCATTATCTAGGTGCGACTGACGGACTTAATCAAAAGTTCTCTGAATAACTCAAATTGCGATCACTATTATAAACTCTTTTAAATTTTCAATATTGGACCATTTCTGAGGGGTTCATTCGGCAGTATTTGTTGAACAACAAAACCGACCCAAAGCAATTACTACACATATTCGGCTTTCATTCGGGTCGTGTCGATCGACGAACTTCGTTCGGCATCTCTCCTTTCTGTATCGTGTTCGGGTCGGGTAGACACAATTCGAGCTAAGCCGAGCGGCTTTTCCCGAGCATAATGTCTACATAAATTTCATGTAATGTAGGTAGGTTGCCAAGATTTACATAACGCTTTTACTGTTAAAAAGTTATCAGATCTTATGTAGATCCAAGCCCCTAACTCTACAAACCTTACATCTTAGTCAAAATGTATGACTTGGCCGTTTCGCAGCCGTCGCACAAACACAGACACTACTATGGGCTTATGGTAAGAAAGTTTGAACGGCCATTGCGGGGGTTGAAACTTACATGTTACACTTACACGTCATGTTCGTGAACGGGCGCCGTCAGTAGGGACTGGTCATCTCTTAGCTGCCACGGTTTATTTTAATTTATTTAAATTTTTGAATTGATATTATATTTTTATTACGGATGCTTTTAACGTGCACGTCTTTCTACATTGTTCTCACATGTATAAGTTCAACACGAATGATGTAACCAATATTTTGTAACAATATTTTGATTTAAAAGAGTGTCCGTGGAGTTTCTTGCCCGTTCTTCTCCATAGGTACCTACTACGCTTTGGAATGGGCAACTAGCTTCATTTTTCTGACTGACCGATCCCTTGACAATTCAAAAGTACCTGTAATTGGTTTATTTGAAATAAATGCTTTGAGTTTGACATATTTCTTGTCTGCCAACTACATCTTATCCTGAATTTGAGCTCTCTAGCATTATCCAGGCCGAATCAATGTGGGTGTTTCAAAATACGTCGAAACGTTTCGAGAAAAAGTAGGTAGTATCTCCCTGCTTTTGTTTTGGCTCGTCTTGGCGGGACTACCGTGCACCCAGATTTTCCCGAGCCGATTTTCATCACGAGCTGAACAAGTGTGTAGTACCACAAAAATACAACCTCCTAGAAGGTTGCTAAATTACTTCTGGGGAGTTTGTTGCGCCACTTCTTCCCAGCTAAAGGCACTAGGAACTCTAGGAAATGGTGAAGGGTGGGCGTTTTGGGGGACTGTCTTATGTAATTTTGACGTTCGAAAAGTGCTGATTCTCAGTCTAGTTTGAATTTGAATTTTGATTTCGAAGCCAGCCAATTTCCGAGAATGTTCTATCGTTCTGGAAAACCCAATTATATGGCCAATGTCACAATACAACTCAAATACCAACCAATAAACAAACATCAATAGAACCAACATAAAATTAAATTGGATATCACCGACACCATGGTACGTTGAAGGTCAGTCATAGTGCAAAAAGCGTTTCATTATGTGCCCGATAATAGATCTACCGCCATTGTTATGTGCTGATAAGGTTTTGTTCAAACGTGTCGATGGATCGCGACATGCGATGCGACAGCTGTAGTCCGTGTCGCAATGCTTGATGTGTCTATTAGGCTATTTACTTGGTTATCTATGTTGTATGTTTGTTTAAAACCAGAATACCCACGAAATCTCGAGGTATTTTTGAAGTGAAAACTTCTTTAGGCGCGTTGGGCATTTTTGAGATGGGAAAAAACAATTGAACTCGCGACATCGTTACCGTTGCCGGCACCTCATTAAAAGTATTTCCTGCAAAAATTGTTCTAGTTTTCACTTCTGTCGGCACTCCCGGAGTGCCACTGTTTTGTTTTTAGATTTTTAATTCTTATTATTTACGGCACCTCTTTAGGTCATGAGCTAACAGAATGTCCAAAAAAATTTGGCCTAGGTTGAAAATTTATTCGCTGTTACAATGTTTAATAGATGAATGACTGGAATTTTACTGCCGCTAGATTTAGCTCCAATAGTATCCATATCGAAACCAATTCTATGAAGGTGTGTCTATATATAAATATCACGCCTGTAGTCCCCAAAGGGCTAGGCAAAGGGGTACCTGTCGGTGTAAGGCCATCAACATGCAGACTCCGGGGTGCTACTGAAAAATTCCTGATGGAAAAACCCAGTAACACTTTGCCCAACCTGGGAATCGAACCCAGGACCCCATGCTCAGCTCATGCTGGATATGAGGCATAATGTTAATTATTATTATGCCTTGGGATAAATATGATCTAATCTGCTAGGTGGCAACAGGGCTGCATTGCCTAGGCCCTTGACTTAAATGTACGGTGTACCCTAGACCCTAGGGTGCACCGTACATTTAAGTGCCAACAATCGTTGAAGCTATTTTTAATGTAGAATATTATAAATTTTTTTGAAATTAAAATTGTAATGCGTAATTACAACTGGTTAAATTATATATGTAATTTTTTTTTTTACTGCTGTATATAAGCAATCTTAGTGCCAGTCTCAGTATAAATTTATTTCGCAATTATCTATGTAATATTTCCCGCCTAATGTCACGTCAAAAAAAATAAAAAATGATTTATCGTCCATACCGTTGGCATTGTAACAATAATACGAATAACGTTTTGTTCACGCGTGACGACAGTGCTATACGACATTATTATTTTGCAATAAGTAATTACCGTATAAATATGGCATACCTACGTAATGAAATCAGCTGCTCAACGTGTGTCTAAGTTGTAGGATTTAATTATTTATTCATTCATACATGAATCAGTAATGTATCAATGACCCTTTTTCTAAACAACCTTTATCTGAATGAGAAGAAACATTTCGTAATCTGATTTGATTACACTACCATCTTTTATTAAGCCATCAAGATAAATAGACTTAATCATATTTTTAAAAGAACTATAAATATAGCTCAGTCTTTATCGACACAAAAAAACTTTTTACAAAAAAAAAACAACCGACTTCAAAAAAAAACACTACAAGGTGAAAAATAACTTTAATTTCGGAAGTCGGTGACAAAGAACGAAAATTCAAAACCAAAGACACCGACTTCCGAAATTAAAGTTATTTTTCACCTTGTAGTGTTTTTTTTTGAAGTCGGTTGTTTTTTTTTTTTGTAAAAAGTTTTTATTTGTCTCTTTTTAGTTGTGGTACCTACCCTACACAAATTCGAATACCACTACCTGCTATGTAAATAACAGTGACAAGAAGTTAACATATCATCTACATATTAAGTGGGAAAAAATACGTATAATTGAAGCTAACTCAAAAACTACCCAAGCAAAGTTAATAAAATTTATATGGGACCACCTCTGAAGTATGATCTACCAAACAAAAACAGAATCATCAAAATCTATTCATAATTGGCGGAGTAATCGCGTAACAAACATACAAAAAAAAAAAAACATACAGACGAATTGAGAACCTCCTCCTTTTGGAAGTCGGTTAAAAGGCAAACGTCGCAATCGCTCATGGAACTACGATTTTTGATGTGTAACCTTTTTCTGCTCGGTTTCCTGCAAATGTTTTCTCTCGCTTTCCTGCAATCTGTTGAGTGGGAAATCTGTGGGAGTGATTTCGCGCAAAGGGACGGAAGTGTGTAACAGGAAGCCGGGGAAGCGCGCGCTGTTTGATTTGACCAATGAGCGCGCACGGTGCTAGAGTTTGGGGTAAAAACAGCGTGATACCGCTGGCGTTCTTTTTTGTCATTCTCTTGATTTCGCATAAACAGGATCCTCAGGTCACTAGCAAAGACATTATATAAAAAAAACAGTGGCACTCCGAGAGTTCCGACAGATGTGAAAACTTGAACAATTTTATTGTGCAGGAAATACTTTTAATGAGGTGTCGGTAACGGTCTCGCGAGTTAAATTGTTTTTTTCCCATCTCAAAAATGCCCAACGTGCCTAAAAAAGTTTTCACTTCAATAATAATAATACCATACTATTATTTTCCCACTGCAGGGCAATGGCCTCTTCTCATACAGAGAAGGCACGAGCATTGATCACCACGCTTGCTCAAGACGGGTTGGCGATTTCAGACTTGTCCAGGTCATCACGATGTTTTCCTTCATAGTCCTAGATAAACTCAGAAAGTACTTAAGAATTGAAAAAGCCACATAGGTACCCGGATTTGTACCCACAACCTCGTGCATGAGAGACGGGACTTTAAATTAAATTATAAACTTTATTTCGAGCCAAGACTCGTAGAGGGTTAGTAACAATATCCTTAAAACTACGTGTTGGTAAACAACACAATACGGTGACACATGTAACTGACAACAGTGAATTATATAAGGACAGTCCACTCTGTCAGCTATCATTTTCAAAACCCTGTTCGGGCTGGCCATGACTCGTGCCAACATTGATGCAGCGCGCTTGCGCATTAAAGTATAAAAACAATCTACACGCGCCGCCGCAAACATCCCTGACGCATTGCAACGCCATGGCAGCCCCATCAGTTTTCTGAACGCATTATTAAATTGGACACGAAGGGCTCCATACGATGCTCGCGAATACGAGTACTTCTCCCACAAGCTTCATGTGTAGAAGGTGGTATAGAATTCTCTAAAGAGTGTCACCTTTAACCACTGGGCCATCACGATGATTATAAGCAAAGACATGTACAGACATCAAAATCTCACGTTCCATTTGGTTACGGTACCCTGAAATAACACAATTTCAAAGAATCCACGGCTGTAATGACTCGTTTAGCTATGAAATTATAACATGTCAACGTATGAAGGCATTAAGTGTTGGCTGATTGTGTGTGCACGTTGGCTATTGTTCTTCAAGCCATTACTATTGCTTGTCTCTTTTTGTTGGTTCCTTTTATATTTTCCAAAGAATTACCGCCTTTGGTAGGCGCTAGATGAAAGATTTTTACGTTGCGAAAATAAGTCTGTTTTATTATACTTTGTGATAAATTGTGGTGTTTGTGTATGGTGTGCTGATAGCAAGATGGTGTTTCTAAGAGGAAGACAGAAGATTCGAAGTGTTTAGGGTGGGACATTTTTTTTTAAATCTCTTTGGATATGAGTGTAAGAAAATATTTTGCTTACCTTTGTAAGAATTTGAAGCTTGGTACTCTTTGAAATTATCATTAACGTTTTAGAAAATTAAGAAAACAATAGCCAAAAAAATTGCTCAGTCCGATCCTGTTTTAATGCCCTGAGAATTTTGAAACGTGAACCTCGATTGTCATTTTGATTTTGCTAAAAACTAGCATAAACCATGTCTTATTTTCTTATATGCATATGCACATAATTATTATGTGGTCATTGGCAGATTACAATATAACAATTAGAGCATTACTCAACTTAGTTCTACTGACTTCTCCGCCAGGCGAACAAGTTTTGTGAATCATCAGGTCAAAATTTGAGTCTGTTGTGTTTTTTTGGATGTCCAAAGGTTACCTACCTAGCTAGACACCAGGCTAAAAAAAAATAACAACTTACATAATTATTATTTAAGCAACATGTTTTCATATTCTTGGCCTTGGAGATTTTAATACAGAAGCACTAATTTTAGTTACTACGATTTTAGTCAATAAACTGTTTTCGTAATGTACCTATAATTTATTGTAAAATGTAGGTATAAATTCAATTAGTAGGAATAAACGATCTAAACTTGATTTACTTAGTCATTTACGAGTAGCAGTCAGTTTTAATTATATGATATTTTATCCTGTAGTGTGTACATGAAATCGTATTTACTAGTTCAAGTAGTCGTCTTGAGATAGTCCGCTCAGTCAGTGTGGTTACTATGCAAACACGTTACTAAGGCTGCCAGTCCAATGGAGCTGAGCGAGGCAGCGGAGCGGAGAAATGTGCCAATATTATCCAATAGAAACGGAGCTCTGAAGCGGAGTTTAGATTCTATTGGTTAATATTGGCACATTTCTCCGCTCCGCTGCCTCAATCCACTCCAGTGAACAGGCAGCCTTATGCTGGTTATTAAAATGTTACTTTGTCTGTATTTTTTTATTATTGATAGTATCCATGTTTCCTTTGCGTATGGAGTCATCTAAAAAGATTCTAAAGGTAAGTTTCACCAGTAAACCCTCCTATATTAGCGAATCAGATTTCAATCAACTGAATTGATATTGATATTATAACTAGTCATTCATAACATAACATCACGCCTTGATTTCCCAGATGGTTAGGCAGAGGTGTACATATTGTTCATCCACATTATATATTATTTACCACATTATTAGGGGGCAAGCCTATAACCAGGCACAAATCCAGACTCCGGTTTGCTATTGAAAAATTCCAGGTAGAAAAACCTTATAACAGTTTTCCGGACCTGGGAACCCAAGACCTCATGCTCAGAAGTAGCACTTGCGACCACTAGACCAACAAGGCAGTCAGTAATTCATCCCACAAAAGTTAACAACTTTAACTAACAATAAACGTTACACTTTTGTTACTCAATCGCACAATAAAACTAAATTAAACGATATCCTATGATTTGTGTCGCTAGAATACATGGAACGTAATGTCAGACCGCAAGTTTATTACTTACTTACAAACGTGTTATTACTAGAGTCACCACTTATAAGCGTTTACCACAGACTGTCCTACATATATCGGCCTAAATTATGTTGAGCTTTGCCCCTTATATCCTTGATTGCTGCCCACTCGTCTATAATGAGTTGTGATATTTGCGCATTGAGTCTATTTTTTACCTGGCAACAGACTATTCAAAGTGATTCGCAGAAAAAACTAAGCAACATAAATCATAATCAATTCTTAGAAAACAAGTTAGGAAGTTTAAAATAAATCTGTGTTTAAAGGGTTTCTTCTTTCATTAGGAATCATATATTACTTGTATTTAAGCGGGTTTCGCCAATTAATAACAGTTTTATGAAACAAGTAGGTACGTTTCTAAATTAGAAGGGTTTCGGGTTTGTAAAAATAAATAAAAACATAAATGCAATAGATTTGCAGGTAAGCAACTTACTCGCAGGTTTTTGTTTCACCTAATAACAACATACTGAACTCCCAACAAATCTTCGTCTCATTAATAGATTACTTGTATGGTATCATTTGTATAACACAGCGTTTGTTTTAAAACCTAGAATTTATGTGGGAAGTGTGAAAATCAAATATTTCATGGTATGACTTTATCGTATTTAGTTGCACAAGTTTCCATGATATCAGCATGTTTGACAAACTATACGGCGACCGTGACGGATTACGGCAGAAATTACAGTGTATTTTTTCTTATTTGGTAAACAAACACGGTATGAAATTGATTAATTTTCTCATCAATAACACACTCTCAAGTTTGGTATGAACGTCTTGATCTTTGTAAGAAACACATATCGCACCCCTAGATGAAGACTCCGGTAACTCAAAAAGTACGCATTTTAAGTTAGTGGCGGTTTCGAATTCCTGACTCGAATACCTACACAAAGATATAACTCGCGTGACAATACCTTCAACTGCTGTTAAAAGATAGCTTTACTTAATAAAACGCAGCTTTACTTAATTTGATTACAGCTGCAAAACTAGAGTAACTAAAAAATCTCGATATTTTACAGGGTTTTAACAGACAAAATACAAACAAGCTAATTCAACGTTACCTCCATGAATGCCTTAATAGATTTTTGATATCTTTCTTAGGAAAGATATCAAAAATACTAAAAACAGTTTTTCGTCATTTCTGAAAAATGAGGTTTTTTGAGTTACCGGAGTCTTCATCTAGGGGTGCGATATGGTATAAAATAACATCGGAAACTGCTTCAAATTAACCCTTGATTTATTAACACATACATTTTTCAAAATCTAAAGCTGTCTCATATTTGTTTACCAAATTAAGATACTTAAAAAAAATACAACTTACAAATGTGATGGAAAATCAGAATTGCTTATAAGTTTATAGTTTATATATATATATTGGTAGCATACAATATTCAGGTTTTTTTGCCAAAGTAACAGGTATGTTTCATGTTAAACTAAAATGATGGTGTCACTAGCGTTACATCACAACTTACGAGAGCGATTTAGCTTCATTCAAACTTGACTTTAGTGATCGGTAGCTGTGACAGTGAATCAGTTTTATAAATACGCGCAAAAATTACTCTTATTTCTAAGTGATATTTAACGAAATATAGTTATTATTGATGTAGGAATAGTGCATATTTTCCTATAATAACACTATCAATAGTGATGATTCATTTTAGATACAGCGTGAAGTGATTGCTACTAGTATGTGATAATAAATGTTTGAGACCTGGATCGCAGTGTGTGCTTCGTATGGTGTATACCTGGCTTTTAGTGGGCGTTATGTGGAATTAAGTGATGATGGTAAAAACGTACATACATACCTTTAGAACATAATTTTTTTATAATTAATTATGTTATCTTTTTAATATTTTTTATTATTACATAGGTATCTCCTCTAGAATTCTATCCGGTACGGCTAGCAAATCCTTTCATATCCTAAGGGCACGTCTTCCCTACCATTACCGCGCCCCCCGGTCTACTCCCTGATATGCAATGGCCTCTGTAACGCCATGAAACATGAGGCTCCAGGGGCTAGTACAAATCTTGGGGTTCATTCAATTAATCGATGGTTAAACCACTCTGGGATCGGTGCATTTAATTCATTCATTAATATTATATAGGCATCTCTCAATCAGAGCACCTGCCATCTTATCTCTTCACTACCCTGGGTTGACTGGTAGGGAATGCCTTTTTTTTGGTTGGGAAATTATCAAATAACTTCTCCCGCTCTGGGCGGAGCGGGAGGGCGTGTCAGACTCTTACTGACTAAAACCCACCTGTGTTCCTTCGGTTGCCCTGTTGCCGGGGGCCACGATCTCCCTTTCGGTTTTCTTCGCAACCCCGGCATTAAGTCTGCATTTGTACCTTATTGTGTGCGAGAAGTTTAAATAAATAAAGTTTATGGGAACAATATACTTGACCTTTTTATAGCGTACTTATATCTGTTTGATGCCCGGTTCAATGAATTCTTAAGAGCGTTTATTCTGAAAGTGGGCAACGTCGCAAATAGATATCAAATATTTCGCTGTTTTGATTAATTTGGCAATACACACAAAAATAGAAAAAAAAAACAAATAATTTTGGGGTTCCCCATACTTAGAAATGAAACCCAAAATTTTTTTTTTCATCAAACCCATACGTGTGGGATATCTATGGATAGGTCTTTAAAAATGATATTGAGGTTTCTAATATCATTTTTTTCTAAACTGAATATTTTGCGCGAGAGACACTTCCAAAGTGGTAAAATGTGTGTGTGTGTGTCCCCTGTAACTTCTAAAATAAGAGAATGATAAAACTAAAAAAAATATATGATGTACATTACCATGTAAACTTCCACCGAAAATTGGTTTGAACGAGATCTAGCAAGTAGTTTTTTTTTTAATACGTCATAAATCGTAAACCGCAATTTATCTTTCATTCAATGTTACTTGCTGCTACGGAACCCTTCATGGGCGAGTCCGACTCGCACTTGGCCGCTTTTTTACATCGAAAACGGTTGTAACAACAAATTCAGTGTTATAATTGCAATTCATTATTAATATTCTAGTTCGCTAGTTAGCGATATTTCATATTTCCATACAGTAATACCTAAGGCCAAATTAATCAAAACAGGTAAATGTTTGACAGCTATTTGCGTCGTTGCGAACATTTAGAATGAACGCACTTAACCGGAATTTATTTATTCGATAGTGCTATTGGTTCGACATTGTATTTCTGAACAATTCAAAAAGAACTTGGCTTGTGTTAACTTTGTCAAGTTAATAACAATCGAGAATTTATCTGAGTACCTCAGAGACAGGGATAATAAGTAAGTGTGAAAACCGTAGAAAATGACTGGAATTCAGTTTCAAGCCTGGGTTAACAGGTTTTGCAAAAGCCTTGTAATAAAAATCAAGCTAGGCGGATTTAGTTCTACTCCTTTTAGGCGAGAACCAGCCAAAACTTTTGTAATTAATAAACTTGATTTCTATTCTCGACTATTTAAATGTGTTACTGTGAATAAACGTTGAAATTGGCTACATTCAATCACACATGTCATAAATGATTTGTGTACTACGGTGTAGCTATGTTATGCTTGCCATTACAAAAATCCACGAGTAGAGAATAAAAGGCTATTTAGAATATTGTCATAGTTTTTCCTTCTTCATTTGGCCTTTATGTAAAGCAATTAAGGTGACCATTCTTTACAAACTGTTCTACTTATAATTTATGTTAATTTTAATTGACAGAAAATCTAAACTCAATTTAAAGGATATTTCATAGGAAAATTATTATACCTACTCTAAGCCGACGTTCGCACGGACGTAATAAAATCGCGGCGATATTTTTTCGTGCACTGGATTTTCAACGCTCTGCTTAGCGCCGAGAGTTGAAAATCCAACAGTGTGTTTTTTCAACGCGCTGGGACGATAGTGCGTCCCAGCGCGTTGGATTCTCAACGCTCGGCTTAACACCGAGAGTTAAAAATCCAGTGCGCGATAGAATCACGCCGCGATTTTATTACGTCCTTGCGTACGTGGGCTAACTGCCGCTCTCAGAGACGTTACTCGTTACTTAAAAATAATCATAACATCATGATTGTTTCCCCGGAGGCTTGGGCAGAGGCATACCTATAGTATACTCACATTTCGCCAGTTATGTTGCGAGCATGCGAGCCTATTCCTGTTCATAAAAATAATAATTTATATTTATATCAGAAATAATCGTTCATAGCTACCATTATCTCTAATCATCTGGGCAATATCACCCAAGGCCAACAGGGCATTGTCCTACATGACCATGAATGGTATTCAATCGCTTAGGTAGGAACCTAGGTATTTATTTTATTTTTGGTTTATACAATGTGGAGACTACAAATACTACAATAAATGAAAACACTGGCAATACTCCTATGTATTAGGCGTCGTCCTAATTGGCTACGGTCGTACACACAGCTACACATCAAGCTATATAAATCCAGTTTATGCTGATCTCGCATTGTATAGGATTTCCGTACATTGCGAGTTCAGCTTATACTGGAAATGTATAGCTTGATGTGTAGCCGTGTGTACGAGCAGACGATGCGATTTTGTCGTTGCCTTAGGAGTATTTTATTAACTAACAAATAAATCCTAACATCAAAATAAAAGGAAGAGTTTATTTAAAAAAACTAAATAGTTGTGATGCGCTGGCGATGGATTTTGCCAATCTTTGACTAGCCACAGTGACTAAATTGTTGGATATATTTGGTTGAATTTTTGTATGCAGACTGGAAACGTCATTACTCATTAGATATACCAAGTTTAATAACACACACACACGTGTTTGTACACATTAACTTTAAGTCAGCTTTGTAAAGAGAGAATAAATGATTGTTGAATTGAATTGAACAAGTTGTCGTATATTTGTTTCCACCTTGTATAGTCGACCTAATAACGTTGTAAGGTCTAGTAAATAGTTTTGCTATAGTTTGACCGAAACCACTGTAGCGCGCCTTAGGCAAGAGCGCGGCGAGACGGGAGGGCAGTGCTGGCCGTTTATTCGTGAACGCTCACGGCGTCCCACCCTCTGCCTCTCCGCGCATTCCTTTAAGGTGCGGTAAAGCGGTTTCGGTCAAACTATAGTTAGCAAATAGTATTGCTTTCATTCATACAAAAATACTTAACCAAAAAAAGTGTTGTCAGTACCTGCAGTCAACCGTACATCAGTGGTAATAATTTGACATTGACAACGCCAATGTGTCGTAGCAGTAAGGGCGGTTTTCGTGTTACCACTAATGCAAGGTTAACTATACAAAAACGTAACCTTCAAATGGAGATTCCTCGTAGACTAACAAAGCGTGAAGCACTTACAGTGATATTAATGTTTTTACACAGTTGTTATTTAACATTTTTGAATAACTTCGCCCACTTTTAGCCGTCATTGTTAGCTGTGAAAATCATTAAAATAAGGTAATTTGCAGGTAAGCCGTCGTACGCACGGGCGATTTTATACCGCACACTTAATTTTCAACTCTCGGTATTGAGCCGAGCATTGTGAATCCAACAGCGTATCCCAGAGCGTCAAAAAAAATGCTCTGTTGGATTTTCACCTCTAGGCGCTGAGCAGTGCGTTGAAAATCAAGTGCGCGATAAAAACTCGTAGCCGTTGCGGACGACGGCTTACGTGCAATTTACCTTATTTTAATGATTTTCACAGTTTAGCTAGTAGGAAAATATGTCGACTTATAACAATTTTATAGTCTGATCTCACCTTTAGATTAGCTGATGACCTCTGGACTGTAAACTCTAGCATTGATAGCATAAGTAACTGTTGAAAGTGTAATGATTAATTATGACCTTTTTAAATATGTCGTAACTCATATAATTTTAAAACTATTCCTAGTAGGTGCATTTATTTTGGCGGTCCGTTTTCAGCTTTTGAGTTTTTTTTTTTAAATATTTATAATCACAGTAAAAAAACAAATTAAAAAAAAAACAAAAAACCCTACTGCAAAAACTCATAACAGAAAAGAGAAAAACAAGCATTATAATCTATAGGATTTTGGTATTGCAGGCGGGACAAACAAAAGTTTCACCAAAACTTCAGGTTATTGCTCCTTCTGCGGCAGTCGGGAAAAAAGCCAAATAGGAACAGTCTGCGACAAAAGTCGAATAACACTTAAAACTCATCATCTTAAAATCGACACAAAATTATTCGAAACATTGTATTTCATCATTTCACATAGCTAGGAGTTAATATTCATTCAATTTTACTCCTCTTCCTATTTTAATTGAAGTAACATTTAGCTCAATAATTTTGTCGTTTTGTCGCTGACTGTACCATTCGTTTTGCCAAAATATTGCTTGGTAAAAACTTTACATATTTTGAGTTTTATTTACCAGTTTTACATAGATTTATACTGGTTGCTATTGTAAAATAAATAGATAAAAAATTGTCAAGGAACAAGTCAATTCATTAGCTTCAATGACATAGATCCGTCCATTTTTAAGCTAGATCTTCCAAGACAGAATATCAATTCATTGATCTTGGAATAAATATTGATTAACTACACTAGGTACACGTATGTTATGTAGGTGTATAAAATTGTCGCTTCTTGTAATTAATTACTCAGGATTTCTAGGCAAGATATCAAGTGTTAAAATGTCGCATGTCATCACCAATCACGTTGATTAATTTGTAGCTTGCTTCATCGACGCCTTTGGTAGGTTATCACGTTAAGTGATTAGATCATACGAACGAGACCACACCGAGTTAGTCCTGTATAGTGTTTAAGACCTTTATATGGTTTTCGTAAAGAATGACTAAAGATTTGATATGCCTGTGGCTATGCAGGGTGACTTTGAAAAACAATTGACAAAATTTAAGGGGGTGTGTTCTACCCATCAAATATAAACAACTTTTACAATAGGACCAATTATATAAGCAAATAAAAATTCGACCTTCCCGTTTAAAGGACCATTCTGTATAAGAAGGTCGACTTTTTTTGCGAATTCTATTCCATAGTAAAAGTTGTTTATATTAGAACACCTTAAATTTTGTCGATTGTTTTTAAAGTCACCCTGTATACTTAAACATCTAAATTCCGTTCATTCACTGACGGATAATGCACAGCCTAAATCCTTGAGCCCCAGAATCCCTTGTATAACGAAGGTGAGCACTTTAGGTGTTTAATATGAAAGTTCGAATTGAATATTATTATTTTTTGCCAATGAGAAATTCCATCGGGAGTACGGCTTGTCATAATATAAAACCTAATTTCAAAGAAAGTTTGTATAAATCCGACTAGGCAAAAGTAGCCTTCTTTTATCAGCCAGGCTGAAAAAGTAATCCAATTGGCGTCGACATGAAACCTAGATTGTATACTAAATAAGAAATTAACAATTTAATTCAATTAGCCGTCTTATTAATATAAAGTTACCTGATATCAGTTACATTAGTCTCGAAGTTCAGACATCTTCGGTCTGATCTGTCAAGTTTTGACACAAGGGTAGTACAGACGCCAGCACATCAAGCTACCCGAAACTGTCAAATTTTCCCAATCAACTTTGAACCTTTTTTTTTAATGATAAAGTTGAAAATCTATTAAATAAATTTGACAGATTGTAGTAGCTTGATGTGCTGGCGTCTGTACAAGAATTAATTCATGTGTACTAAAGATCAACAAAATAACTAATGTAAATAAAAGTGCATTGTTGGATTTTCAACTCTCAGCGTTTTATTTAGGGATTCATTTAAGTGTCACTTAGTGAAGGTGAAAACGGGCATTAAGATAGTAACAGGTTTGTAGCTCAAATATTTGTAAGTGACTTTAGACTAAACATCTACCAATAAAAACTTTTTACAAAAAAAAACAACCGACTTCAAAAAAAAACACTACAAAGTGAAAAATAACTTTAATTTCGGAAGTCGGTGTCTTTGGTTTTGAATTTTCGTTCTTTGTCACCGACTTCCGAAATTAGTTATTTTTCACTTTGTAGTGTTTTTTTTTTGAAGTCGGTTGTTTTTTTTTTTGTAAAAAGTTTTTATTTTTCTCTTTTTAGTTGTGGTACCTACCCCACACAAATTCGAATACCACTACCTGCTATGTAAATAACAGTGACAAGAAGTTATCATATCATCTACATACTAAGTGGGAAAAAATACGTATAATTGAAGCTAACTCAACAACTACCCAAGCAAAGTTAATAAAATTTATATGGGACCACCTCTGAAGTATGATCTACCAAACAAAAAAGAATCATCAAAATCTATTCATAATTGGCGGAGTAATCGCGTAACAAACGTACAAAAAAAAAAAAACATACAGACGAATTGAGAACCTCCTCCTTTTGGAAGTCGGTTAAAAATATACAATATGATCGTACATCGCTAGCAAGAGAAAAATGAATATGCCAGTTATACAATGTCGCCCGAATTTTTCTGAATTTTCATGAAAAATGATCGAAAAATAACTTTCTAGCTATAATATTTTTCATGTAATTCAATTTTTTATGTTTTGAGTAGCGTTTGCCTTATCTCCGATGTTATTGGCTCGATCTGGATTCTGTTTATTACTTCTAAAAGCTTATGAGTTATTTTATCGCATTAATTAACATTTTTTTTAATTTGTCAACTATGCAAAAAAATGGAGGGAAACACATTTTTTTCAAAAAATATGTGTTTATAATGTAGTAATTAAAATGTAGCTTGGGCCTCTGCCATACGTAGTCCAGTTTTGTTTTACCCATATCTTGCGACCCGCCCTTGCGCTGACAAAATATTGAGATTTCTTTTTAGGGTTCCGTAGTCAACAAGGAACCCTTATAGTTCCGCCATGTCCGTCTGTCTGTTTGTCCGCGGCTTAGCTCGGAGTCTCTTACTACTAGAAAGCTGTAATTTGGCTTGGGTATACATATTAATCACGGGTGTCGTTGGAAAGGTCGTTCAAAAATATTGAGTGTGTGAAAACCATTTTTTAATTCAGGGATCCGTTTGCGAAATATTAAACTTTAAAGTGCTAATTGTTTTTCTCCCATACGGAATGTGAACATGTTTTTCAACTACAATGTTAAGTTTGTGCTTGGCATAAATTCATCTTAACTACGGAACCCTTCATTGTGCGTGGTCAGACACGCACTTGGCCATTTCTTTATATTTATGTTTAATATGATTGTATTATCACATAAATCTTACGGAATAAATGCTTCAAATTATGATGAAAATTGTATCAAAATCCATTGTGTAGTTTAGAAGATCTAAGCGGTCAAACAGACAGACACGAAAAGTGAATTTATTCTATACTATGTGATAAATGACAATGACCGCTTCAGCCGAAAATGTCCTCTGATAGACGTAGATCAAGCACCAGCACCGACTGGTTCAGTGCAGTTGCTGTACCTACTCGTCCCAGACTCACACTTTCCACCATCACCATATTCTAAACCCCATGCTTGTCTCGCCAGAAGGCAGTAGATGGAAGGACTGGCTCCTCGCCTCTCTTCTCCTGGGTGCCGTGGTGGGCGGATGGGCGGCGCTGCGGGCGGGACGCGCCAGCCGTCACCAGGTCCAGCGAATGCTGCGCGACATGGAACAGCTCCGGAAGGCGGAGATGGCGCTGAACGATATGCAGAAGGAACTGGAGAAAGCGCGTTTGGAACAGGTCAGTTGGTAAACTTAGTTATATGGCTGAGCAAAGACCGATGTGATGAAAAGGTCATGTATGTGTATATAGGTACGAAATTATTGAAAACGATAGCTGCGCCCCGCGGTTACACCCGCATAAGTCTCGATCCCGCGGAAATATCGGGATAAAAAGTATCCTATGTCCTAACCCAGGTCATGATCTACCCATGTGCCAAATTTCATCCAAATCTGTTCAGCCGTTTTAGCGTGAAAGCGTAACAAACAAACAAACTCACTTTCGCATTTATATTATTAGTTAGAATTTTTGCTTATTACAAGATTCCTGGCGATGTGTTTACTAATCAATATAACCTTTTTAATAAATAAATGATACATTCAGTCGGCTAGTAAAATTAAAACTTCGTGTTTCTGTAACATCTAAATAAAACAGTTTTTTTTTTTTTTTCCTGTTTGGTTAAATAGTGGAACCAAAGGAGACAATAAATAAATGATACATTCAGTCGGCTAGTAAAATTAAAACTTCGTGTTTCTGTAACATCTAAATAAAACAGTTTTTTTTTTTTTCCTGTTTGGTTAAATAGTGGAACCAAAGGAGACAGCCATTGTGATTACAGAATTTCTATTTTCTTAATGTCCCTCGGCAAACTTCGTGTTTCGTCAGTCGTCGGATTTCTATCAGTTGCCCTTTGCACTTGGTGCAGACCGGACGCTTTCAATCGACTTGGAAGTATATAGAGTTGTTTCTTTTAACTTAATGTAATTTATTTCAAAAATGGGAGGAAACCTGATAAAATCGCAGGCACGACAGATAGGAAAATAATTTTACAGCTCTATAAAGTTCACACGGAAACCAAAACAAAACAAATATAAAGTACTTAGTTCTGAATTCAAATTATTCATTATAATCAGCCTATAATGTTTCCACTGCTGGGACACAGGCCTCTTCTCTGTGAGAGGGAGTGGGCCATAATCCACCACGCGGGCCCGGTGCGAATCGAATTTTTCGCCTGTTAGGGTTTGAACCTACGATCTACAACTTGTGAGTCGCGGCCGTTACCACTAGGCCACCTCTGCTCTTCAATTCAAATTATTATACACGATAAGTCTAATATATAATTGATGGACATGGAAATTTGCATTCGTTTGTATTCGGAAATGCGATGATTCCCGAGGGATATTAAGAAAATAGAAATACTGTAGTTATTTTGGGTGCCCTGACAGGTATCCTAAGTCAAACATAACGTGCTAACGCGCTGGTGGAACGGAGATGGCCACCAAAACCAAACTAATGAGTCTAGAGTTCTAGACCTTACGTTTAAGGCAGGGGCTCAGTCGTTTGCTCTAGTCACTGCAATTTAGACACTTAGCGCTTCGCCACCGACACGTTAACAAAACTGCTGTTAACTAATGGTCTACTATGACCTTATTTGTGTCTCATCAAAATTGCTAATTAACTGCAAAACTCTAGTACGTCAATGACAAAACGTTTATGGCAAAGTTGATGAGTTATCGTAAGTTTCTTAAAAGCCTTGCTGCAAAATGGTATCGAATGTAAAAAATAGAATTGTTTTCAAAGTTATATGTCTGAAGGATGATGTAATAAAGTTTCATAGTTTTCTTACAACAAATCAGTTTTATGAATAAATTATGTTATTTGCGACTATTGAAGTAATTTTTAACCGCTGTGGGTTTTTTACATCGTACACAATCTTTTGGCGTAGGTATCAAAAGTTGGACAGACGTTTTTATCTAAATAATACACGTTCTTGAATTTTGATTCAGCAGTCATATTACAATTTGAAAACACGGAAGGTATTGGGATTCAAGCCTCCTCTCCGTGAGTTGGAGCGGGTCATAATCACCCACGGGTTGGTGGATTCATCATCATCATTTCAGCCGAAAGACGTCCACTGCTGGACATAGGCCTCCCCCAAGCACCGCCACTTCGACCGATTCTGTGCTTTCCGCATCCAGCGGATTCCTGCGGCCTTCACAAGGTCATCGGTCCATCTTGTGGGAGGCCGCTACGTCTTCCGGTACGTGGTCGCCACTCCAGAACCTTCCGACCCCATCGGCCATCCGTTCTGCGAGCAATGTGCTGCCCATTGCCACTTAAGTTTGGCAATTCTTCGGGCTACGTCAGTTACCTTGGTTCTCCTGCGGATCTCTTCATTTCTGATTTGATCACGTAGGGAAACTCCAAGCATAGCCCTCTCCATTGCCCTTTGGGTGACTTTTAGCCCTCTGATAGGGCCCATTGTGAGCAACCACGTTTCAGTACCATAGGTTGGTGGATTAGTTCAGTTTAAACAAAGCTTTAATATTATCTTCTTAACATTTCTAGGAGAACGTGACAACAGAAAAGAAGAATTTGGAGAAGAAACTAAGAGAAGCAGGTGATACACCGCTTCTGAATTCAGCGTCATCAGACCTTGAGGTCACGCAGCTGAAGGCAGAGATTGAGGTGGGTTAACCATACTATTATAATGTACCATCGGTTCTTCTTTTTATCTCGAATTAGCGTGAATTCTCGATTAGTAATTCATAGTGAGTTAGGGTAGTCCATAATACCTCAGCTCAAATTCACTCCTTATCTCGCTCGCACGATACTGCTCGCGGACTGAGTGAGACCGTGACTTAGCGGCGGGGAGAAGGCTCCAAGGCGCCAATAGTTGTAATTTTTTACTGCGAAATTAATGGTAATTGAATGAATTTGGGAATAAAATTACTAAATCCCCTTTTACACGATGCAAGTTTCTTACCTGAGTAAAGCAACAAATGATTTGCTTCGTCCCAACACTGTTATGGTATGCCACACGCAAAGAAATCGCACCGTGTAAATCAGGTTTCAGTGTGGCAGGTATAGACTCTGCGATATTAGACCTTAAAGACATCTAGCAAAAGGCCGAGATGATTTACTAGTTTATTTTTTAGGTGTCCGTGCTTTCACTTGCGGAATAGAACTAGGTGTGGGCATGAAATGTCCAAAGAATATGAGAACATTTTATGTACCTACAGTGACCTACACGGTTAAACCCCCTAGGACATGATCTATCTGTGTGCTAAGTTTCTGCTGAATCCTTTCAGCGGTTTATACGCTGTTGCATAACAAATCTAAACAACAAATCTTTGTTAAATATCAACTGTCATATTATATTTCAACTTATAAAATGCGGATAAATAATATCTGTATTCCGGAAGTACATAAAGCTATTAACTGTCATTTCAGTATAAAATGGCGTGAAATAATGGTGGGACTGCCAGTATAATTATTATACATCGTTTTGTGCTAATGTGATGACTTGGAGATTCTTTTTGTTCCGCTGCTATTTTGCACGCAGTTTCATGTATAATCCCACTGCACGTTCAGAATATTAACTGTATTACACCAATCAAACTAGCATTACATTTACCAATCCGTTTTCAAATTAATATAAACTAGCTTTTGCTCGCAGCTTCGCCCGCGTGGATATCGAAAAATATCCCACGGGAAAGTACTACCGGGATTACATACCTAATAGCCGAGGAAAGGTCATTGACTAATACTGCTGCACCCGCGTTGTCGTCAACGATGATTATGTAGTTACGCGTAATTTTGAATCTCTGATATCTTTTAAATTATTCATTTAAATAAACATATTTTATTGGATATGGATTAATATAGTACCGGTCAAAATAACTTCGGAAATAACAATGAAATTGTTATCAAATTCTGAAAGATAATTACTGTGGGATATGTCTATCTTCTAAGGGAAGATAGACATATGTCATCGCGGACTTTTTGTTGAACTTTTTAAGATTAACAATACTGCGAAACATAAATTTTATGTATCTTTTGTGGTTTACGCGGCGCACGCCAGTAAAGCTCCCAGTCGGCATGATTTTTTCCGACTTCAACAATAATCGTCATATTTAAGCCAATTTACACAAAACCTTAATGAATTATCACCAAAACCTTGAGTGAAAACCGTTTGAAAATCCGTTCGGTAGTTTTTGAGTTTATCGCGGTCAGACAGACAGACAGACGCGGCGGGGGACTTTGTTTTATAATATGTAAGGATATAATTACTGAGTAATTATATAGGGAAACACTCCACGCTTCGGCTGAATTTAGAAATATCATCAAGCTGCCTAGCCTTCTGCCAACTATGTTAGGGTCCGCTTCCAGTCTAACCAGATGCAGCAGAATACCAACCAGTATTTTACATAAAGTGACTACCTATCTGACCTCCACAACCCAGTTACTGGGTAACACGATACCCCCTTGGTAAGACTGGTTGTCAGACTTTTAGGCTTCTAACTATTGAATTTAGAAATAAAATAATATTATAATAAATAGTTTCTTTCCTCTTTCTGTTCTTCTAAAATCTAATATTAATAACAAAACATTAATAAATATCCCCACTTTAATTCCAGATGCTCCGCGCCGAGCTTCGTCGCGCGGAAGGCGAGTTAGAAGACAGATGCTGGGCGCCCCCTCCCGGGCTACAACAATGGCTGCAGTTAACCCACGAGGTCGAAAACAGGGCGTATCTAAGGAAGAAGCAACAGGCTGATATGCAGCTACAGCAAGCTAGAGATGCTGTGAGTATTAACACAAGTAAACTATACCACAAAATAGATAGATTCAGAAGCTGAGCCTACAACAATAGCTACAGTTAACTCACGAGGTGCAAAACAGGGCTCTAGGAAAGAAACAGCTAGCAGACTAGGAAAGCTGTGAGTATATTTAATTATAGGCGTAGAATACATCGTAGACATCCACAGAGACATCTAAAGTACATACGTCTTTCATGGGGTACTGTGTTAAATGTTACAACAAAATACCTTGTGATATATTACAATTAACTGAAAGAGAATTTAAAACTCATATTAAAAGTACTCTTTGTAAACAAGCATATTACAAATTAGAGGATTTATATTCAAGATAAGAATGCTTGGAAGCATGCTGGTCTAGCTCCATAGGACAATTTAGAGTCTAGACAAAATCAAACTGGTTGCTAATTTAATTGTATAATTAATTATTATAACATTTATTTTACATTCTGTGATTACTAGATCTCACACACTGACTTATTAGTATTACTTGTACAATGCTTGTAAATATGTGAACACCATGTATCCATTATATAATTATTTTTTGTGTCATTGCTTCATTTTTAATTATTGTGATATAGTAATCTTATTCCAGGTGCATCGCATTCACATATAATTATATAATTAATGTATACAAAATAATGTAAAACTTAAAAGAGTAACGGTGGAGTTTCTTGCCCAATCTTCTCCATACGAAAACTACCTTTTGGAAGGGGCGACTAGAATCAATTAATTTTTTTGTTAATTTTGTCGTTCAAAAGTGCCTTTTATGTGCCTAATTGAAATAAATTATTTGACTTTGACAGCCTGACTTCGCCCACTTGGTGAGGTCTTTGTTTGTGCCTATTTCCACGGTCCTATGCCATTTTGCCATTCTCATCCAGGTAAAAAATATTCTGCTACCAAACTCGGAAACAGGAACCGTGGCCGTGTTGGACGGTACCTAGGGAATCGTAAGAAAAAAAAGCTAAGCAACTCTTGGGGGTCTTAGCCCTATTGACCAAACGTGGTATCTCAAAAATAACCACTTAGATGAAGATTGTCACCAAACTTTCGTATTTAAGTCAGGTGACGAAAGATTTTCTACTGGAGGTCCCCAAATAAGCTGATAAAAATCATAATATTCTGTAAAATCTTTACACTAGAATATAGCATAATTTTTTTTGAGATTTGACTTAGTTAGATTGATTACCTTTCAAATAAACTGAAGTTCATGTCAATAGTGCAAAGGGATGGATTGTACTCACGAAGTCTTGCTAACCAATTTTTATAAAATTTTACAGTGCGAGAAACTGCGCAAGAAGCGGTCCAGTTTGGTGGGCGCGTTCGTGTCGACGCACGGCAAGTCTATCGACGACGTGGACCGCTCCATAGTGGAGGCTCGCACAGCGCTCAACGAAGTCACGCAGGAATTACAGGTAAATGCATTGCACTATACATATAAATACATCAATATGTAATATTGAGGTATATATAAATATTCTGTGACTGAGACAGAGAAAAAAAAAGAGGGTGTGCATTAATGACAACACGATAGACGTGACACTTACAACTGGAGCCGAGTTTACGCGATTCAGCGTCGAGTATACACAATTCAGCCTCACCGGCCGACTAGAGCCGAGTATAGCCGATTCAGCATCACCGACCGACTGGAGCCGAGTATAATCGATTCAGCGTCATCGACCGACTAGAGTAGACATGGGTCGTACTTGCAAATTCGAGTACCAGGGCTTCCAAGTACGTCCATCTTCAAATACCAGCACCAACAACCAGGGCGCGAAATACTTTCAAGTATTTTCTTTCTGCATCGAAAATAGATCCGTAAGTTCGTACTTATAAGGGCTACAATCGCGTATGCAAAAAAGGAAACTTCCAAGCCTTGGTGGAAGAAAAATACTTGCATAGAACATTGGTCCGTAACCTTATATAAATATAAAGAGCACTTGATCCGTAATCCTTACATATTATAAAACAAAGCTCCCCGCCGCGTCTGTCTGTCTGAACGCGATAAACTCAAAAACTACCGAACGGATTTTCAAACGAATTTCACCAATGGACGGAGTGATTCATGCGGAAGGTTTTGGTGAATAATTAATTAAAGTTTTATGTAAATTGGCTGAAATATGATGATTATTGTCGAAGATGTCGGAAAAAATCATGCCGACTGGGAGCTTTACTGGCGTGCGCCGCGTAAGCCGTAAGAGATACATCAAATTTATGTTCTATAGGATTAAAGATCTTAAAATGTTCAACAAAAAAGTTCACAATCGCGTTTACAAAAATGAGGTGTCGTCATGGTGTCGCGAAATCAATAATTTAGTCCCATCTCAAAAATGCCCAACGCGCTTAAAGAAGTTTTCACTTTAAAAAAAAACATATTTAGCATAACTCACGCCTGTAATCCCGGGAGGGTTAGGCAGAGGTGCACCTTTAGTATACCCATATTTCGCTAGTTATGTTTAAGTCCCATGTAACACAGGGCAAGCCTATTGCCATTAACCGGGCACAAATCCAGACTCCGAGCTATTACTGAGAAATTCATCCATGTTTAAGTTTTCTCAAATTATAAAATATCAATAAAAATAAGTATGTAGGTTTTTATTTTACACGCTGTGACAAAATAATATAAGCGTACCGTTTGTGATGCTAGCACCAGTAACTATGAAAATTGGCATGTTTATTACGGTCTGAATATTTAAATCCTAATTAAAATAAAATATGTTTCCAGGAACGCATGCACAGGTGGAAACAGATTGAGCGCATGTGCGGATTCAACATCATTAACAACAATGGACTGCAATATCTTGAAACCGCTCTCTATAGAAGTGCTAATGGACGACCTACAGGACGAGGTAAGATAGCAGCATTGCCACATTGTATGGCGATGCTGATTCTTTGGCTAAAAAATAGGCCAGCCCTCTGGTCACGTGAAGAGTCGACCAACCGCTTGGCGATGTCTCGAAAAACAAATGGACACTCGGACCCATGGCCCTAGTGTTTCAACCCCAAACAGCTCGATCATATAACTCCCAATAATATTGGAATATTTTCGTCGTTTGAGGTTTTCGACACCCACAGCCTGCCGGGCTAGGAAGATGGGATGGCGCGAGGGTGTCGACACATGTTGCATCCCACACCAAAGACCTGCCTAACTTCCAAGACATTATGGTCATTCCGTCTGATCTCTTCCAAGCCTCCAATCCCCAATGTGCCAAGCCATTGGTACCATCGCGGAAAGCTGTAACTAACCGCCGTAAGGACTATTCTTGCTTGCAGCGCTGGGCCGCTATAGAACCGGGGTGGTAACAGATGTGGTTGTCGTGTGTACGGGATTTTGTTTTCAAAGTGGTTAGTTATGGGCTACCGCGATGGTACTTGCCCAGATTTGACCCAAGTGTATAGGAGGCGAGGCCTTAAGCACTGGGCTATCACGGTCTCACAGCCTCATTTTATCAATAGATTGAAATTAAAATATATCATTAAAAAACTTATGATATTTCCAGGTCGCATCAGCAGTTCTCAAGACGACCTAAGTATCGGTGATGACGCGTCCATATGCGGTTCAGGTAAGAACTACGATGAGATGTCCCTCTTCCACGAACACGTTGAGTGAGCCCGCTAACGGTAGTGAACGTTGGTGCATTCATAGTCTTATATACTTAATAAAAATCTTAATTTCATTAATTAACTGACAGACAACGCTCAGCCTAAATCGCTCGGTTAAGAAGCATGAAATTTTGTGCAAGAGTTCTTTATATAGCGAAACTGAGTACTAAAAAAGGATTTTTTTCTAATCACCCCCTAAAGGGGTTAAATAGGGTATGGAAGTTAGTAATTTTTCTCGACGGGAAACCCATAGAGAACACGACTTGTATTTATAGAAGTCGCTAACAATATCCGAAAAAAATAGCACCTAAGTACAGGAAACCCTAGTTTGGAGTAAAGGATTATTTACACAACAACAACACACACACACACACCCCCAACACACACACACCCACATGTGTTGTGGGTGTGTGTGTGTCAACACAACACTCGACAATTTCTGATAAGTCTCGCTTTATTAGTCTTTCTGTAAGCCAAGTGCAACGTCTATTTTACTGGTGGATTAATTAATACGAGACCTTGCTCTCTACTTAACCTATATGTTTTCTATAGGCATATAGTATATTTCTTTCTTACTTTCTTTCCTTCTTTCTATATTGTGGATAACATACACAAGTTTTAAGGCTCTATCAATGAATCTGCCTAGCTTTTTCCCAACTATGTTGGGGTTGGCTTCTAATCTAACCGGATGCAGCTGAATACCAGTATTTTACATGGAGCGACTGCACAACCCAGTTACTGGGTAACACAATACCCCTTGGTCAGACTGGTTGTCAGACTTTCGGGCTTCTGACGACGCGTAACGACTGTCATCCAAGAATGACAGCCGGGACCAATGGCTTAACGTGCTTTCCGAGGCACGGAGGGTCGCGGTATGTTAAGATGGTCACCCATCCACGGCAAGCGTAGCTTAACCTGATCGATCGACCCGTGCGGCTATTATTACTTAGTCACTAGCCCCTTTTGAGGCTTTAATATATTCAAAAGGTTCTTCATATCACCCACACTAGTTTCCTATGTCTTGGGTAGCAAGCGTAAAACACCTTTTTGGGTTTCAAATCTAGATAAATATTTAAAAATATATATCTAACACTATGAATGCATCTACTTCATTGATTTGGTTCTAAGCAATCGCTCGACTCCCGAACTGAACATAAAATCCTCGATTTTTTGACGACTTAAGTTCATGTATCTCAACAAAATTTTGGTACGATTAAATCGAAATGTGTATCTCGATACTTAAATCGATTATCGGTGCTCGAAAGATCGTAATTCGAAAGTTGAACGATTGTGTCGAACCATCACTTCTACATTAGAGTACACTTATATACATATAAAGTTGCCAAAAGACATATTTCGATAGACATTTTTGTTTCGCATTTAGTTTAGCAAACGTATTTTCGAAATCTTGCTATGGAGAGTTCTTTTTTTGTAAAATTTTATTTCATAATCATTGAGCAATATTTGACAATAGTTTTCAAATGAATCTCAATAGGGTTTCATGTATTTAAAACAAAAAACACTTCATAATAAGTCTTGTAAGCAGTAGCGGCCTTTGAAATGAAAACAGAGGTGATAAATGCAATGGCTTTCTTACGAGGACCTAATAAAATAATGTCTCACACCCCGGTTTTGAAGACCAGTTCAATTTTTTTATCTGTGGCCACTCATTGAGTGATTTGATTTTTCTGACTCTCTTCTACAAAAGCCATTATTAAGGTGTTAGCGCAAGGTTAGTCCGCGAAATTCAAATTTTCTTACGTTTTTTTGCAATTTGCAGGTCAGTATGAGGTTGTATTATGTTCAAAATATGATTCGCGACCGTAACAAACACCGTTATTATTTTCAATCTCAAATTACCCTATTCCTGAAATCATGACATTTGAGGTCAATTCTAACTTAGATAGTTGTATTGATGATTTTAACTCTGTAAATACATATTATGTTACGGTTGCGAATCATATTTTGATCAACATACAACCGGACACTTACCTGCAAAGTTGAAGCTAACGTGACATTTGACAGTAGATTGAGATAGTTAATTGATTCAGGCGTGACCTTGCGGAAATCCATTATAAAATACAATAGACGTGGATATATTTAGTAACCTGTTCCGCTTAGCTATTTCTAAAGAGCCATAAAAAACCCTGAAAGAAATCGACACGTGTTTCACCACAAGTCAATCGTCATCCTGAAGATGCCTCGTTGAGAGGTGAAACACGTGTCCATTTCTTTCAGGGTTTTTTATGGCACTTTAGAAATAGCTAAGCGGAACAGGTTACTAAATAAATCCACGTCTATTATTATTTTTATTTTTTTTCTAGGTTGAGACTTGACCCTCACAAACCGGAGTTAGTCATTTAGCGGTCCCGAAAGAATTATTTTTTATTCATTCTTTTACAACTCTTTTTTTGTTCTCTCTTTCATGCAATAATGTTCAATAAGAACCTCAATAAGTGAGATTTGTCGGTGTCCACTTCAAAAGCGGCTATTACTTCTGAGACTAATGTTTAAAAGTATTAGAATAGTCAACAAAATATTTATTTAGCGGCAGCAAATTTTAACTTATTTTACCTGGTTTTTTCTTTAAAATATTATGCAAACTGTTAGCGATTTTAAAAATACAAAAAAATATTTAAACTTGTAATTTGCATGATCGTTTTTAAATCCTAATTTAAATGAACCATACCCTGATGTTTTAATTTTATTCATAGTTAGATAAATGTTACAAAATATTAATTTCACTTACAAATGTCCACAAGTCTCGAGCTTCTGCAAACTGAATTATATAAAATAATTTTTGAAGCGATGTGATAATATTATAACTAGTAATAAACAAGTAACAAAGGAGCTTGCTTGTGAAGTGATAACTTGAAAAGTTACTATAAACTATTTAAACTGTGCTCAAATTATGTATCAAATAAGCAGAAATTGTTAGTGATGTACTTAAACGAAACGATTAATATATCGATACAGATATTTTAGTCGATTTTGAAATGTCATAAATAAATCGTTTTGTAATTTTTACTTAAATTAATCGTATATTATTATTATAAAAAAATAACTTATTATGAGCATCGATTTTCCCATCGAATGGTTTATTGTAGACCGTAGACAGTTTGATTAGTTTACAATATATTTTATCAGAATAAAGATTCATTTATTAAGCATAATATCTAGTTCATCTTCCATCGATATGTTTATACGATTAATCATTAAACAATCGATTTTTTAGTCGAGTTCCTGATGTAGATCTTAAATGTTTCATAACGGTGACATTAATAATAAGTTTGAAAAACATTGTTATTTATTATTATTAGTTTCTAAGTAACAGTTTTATGTATGTATTTGATTAAATAAATCGTATTTTTGAAAATTGTTTCGTCACAATCGGTAGGAAGCTTTCAGGCTGATTTTTTTAAGAGGTTTCCTTGTTAGTTTTATCTGAGGTTTCCCAGATAAGCAAAGCATGTATGAAGTAATAAAAAATGTTATTGTTGTATATAATTTCCAATAGGTGTGGGTTTTTCTTTTACTTTTCTATCTCTGTGCATGTTTGTTAACTAATACCACATACAATGTAGTTTCATTTAGTTGTAATAAGCTTGAAGCAATTTTTCTTCGCACGCAAGTAACAAATGTACTAAATAATGGTAAAATGCAAATGAAGAGGCTTGACTGACAGCAACCAATAATGTTCTCAATAGCTTATTGATATCACAATAATAATTAGCTTGAACGTAGTACTGCTTGTATTAAACCCCAGCTTGAATTGTTTAGTAGATTATTTAGTCGATTTTGAACAAGACTTGAAACTCTATGCACGTTTGAAAGCTTTTGACGATTGTGATTTTGTTTTATTTTGCCGCCATACCCTTCCTGGCTTCCATCAGTGTTGCAAGGATTTTCCAGTACATAGACTATATAAATATAGTTATGCTTTATCAGTGTTTTTGTGGCAACATTTTTATTCTTTGGCACTTTACAGGTAAGATATTGTCATGTATCAATATTTTATGCTTTTTATTGTAGAATATATTACTTCAATATTATTTCATACATGCTTTCATCGGAAATATATGCTTTTTTTACCTAAAAATATGGTGAAATGGTAAAAAAAATCGAATGGGGGAACATTTGCTTGTTTCTTGGAGTTTTTTTTTGGGAATTATTACATGTATTGTAATAATTACAGTGGCTGATAACTTCCTGTGGCGCGAGGATTCCTCTGGCAGCGAAGCGGACGCCCCACACTATCCTCTAGATCTGAGACTTGCGGAGGCTAGGTGAGTTATTTACCTTGACAGATAAAGTGGAAATTAAACCAGAAAGCTGCCTCGTTGGTCTAGTGGTCGCAAGCGCTACTGCTGAGCATGAGATCCTGTGCTCGATTCCCAAGTCGTGCAGTGTTATTAGGTTTTCTATCTAGAATTTCTCAGTAGCAGCCCGGAGTCTGGATTTGTGTGTTTGTGGTTTGTGCTCGCCCCCTATTACATGGGACTTGAAAAAGAACTGGCGAAATGTGAGTGCACTATAGATACACCTCTGCCCAACCCAAGAAAGCACCAAGAACCAGAAAGTTTTTTTTGCAAAGAAATCGTTTTTAAACCGAAATTTAATTATTTTCAAAATAATTTGCATACTCACTAAGTTGACAAAGTTTTACGTATAGCGGGTATCATAGTTTCTTTGAATTTGGTTTAAGTTTATTACTTGCCTTTCGACAGGTTATAGTGAAGCTTCAATTTCGGATTGAAGACTTTCCCTCGTCCACTATTTTAGTTGTGTTGTATATGAAACAGCAAATCTGTGCCTATCCTAACTATTATTATTAAAATGTCTGTGACATATCTCGGGACCCTGAGGTCCCGCACCTTTGGAAGGCGTACGAGGGGCCGAAGCCAACTCGCAGAGGCCCGTTAGACATTTGAATGAAATATTATTATTAATAAACTAGCGGACCCGACAGACGTTGTCCTGTCCGAACAACGCCACCTACCAAGTCCAATTGTATTTTCAAACCATCCAGGGACCCACTCAAATATACACACAAAATTTCATCCAAATCGGTCCAGCCGTTTAGGGGGAGTTAGGTGACAAACGGAACAAATGGAAGAATTATATATGTAGAGATATTATAAATGTGAAAGTGAGTTTGTTCGTTTATTTGTTTGTTACGTTTTCACGCTAAACTGGCTGAACAGATTTGGATGAAATTTGGCACATGGGTAGACCATGACCTGCAGAAGGACATGATATACTTTTTATCCCGATATTCCCACGGGACCGAGACTTATGCGAGTGAAACCGCGGGGCGCAGCTAGTAATCCATAAATCTAAGACATGAATCCTTTTTATTTTCTTAAAACTCATTATTTTCCAGATTACAGCTCGAAGAACGCTTAGCTCAAGAAGCTCGCGAGCGTCGTCAGGACGAGCGAATCGAGCGCCGAGCGGAGGACAAGCGAGCCGTGCTCGAAGAGTACCGCGCGAGGGCGTCCTACAACGATCTGCGCAAGAGTCCCGCTGACGACCGGAATAAGGAACAAGTGCAGTTCATACTGGGGGGTGACAAGTAAGTTACGATTACTATTTTATTTGCTTACTACAGTTATCTCATCATCTGTTACGACGCCTCATTGAGGCGGATACCAATTAAAATTTTATTGTGTCTCGTTAATGACAGTTGAAAGGTTAGAAAGTTTCCTTCCAATACTGCCGTCCTTACGAAAAGTGCAATAACTAGGTTAAACCTGATTTCGAGAAAAACGCGGGTAAATATTTTATTTTTGGTTTGTTTGTACTAGATATTGCAGTTAGTTTTAGTATAAAACCCGGCTTCTTCATAGATACGTAAAAAGTGTCTAAAAAGAATATATAGATCTCGTTCTGCAAATTCCGAATATTATCTCAATACGGCGCAAAACTCGAGTTAATGCACTTTTCGTAAGGACGGCAGAATAGGTATCGTGTGATCCTAGTAACTGGGTTGTGTTGTGGAAGTCAGATAAGCAGTCGCTTCATGTAAAATACTGGTATTTAGGTGCATCCGGTAAGATTGGAAGCCGACCGCAACATTATGTAGTTTGGAAAAAGCTAGGCAGATGGATGAGCTACTATGAAAGTGTATTGGCCATTTACTGGTTGGTCAATTGCCTATACATTTGTCAGAAATGTTATGATAAATATTTGTGTACCAGTCCGCAGTATGATAGTTTGGGTAATGAGCTCCGCACTCGTAAGAGACATTTGACATTTTGGCAGAGCAATCTTGCGAAAAAGATGTGATATACAATTAAATGTAGCACACAACTCAAAGGTAGCGCCTCAAGAGCGCCCCGCGGAATCCCACTGTATCCCCGGTGCCGACTAGACGTTCCCTTTAAGTTTGTTGTGTACTTACTGATAATTTGGTGGTTTTACTCTAAACCCAAAGCCGACAAGTGATTCAAGTGAACACCACATTTCTCTCTCAAGATTGTTTTGCCAAAATGCTTGCATTCACCTGTAGTGAATCAATATACTATAATATATAATAGTACATAATAATATATAGTAGTAGTTGTCTATTATATAATATACTAGCTGACCCGGCCCGGCCTCGCACGGGTAGCATTAAGGACTTATCTACGGCGTACCTAACTACCTACCCTACCTACATACCTACCTATCTACCGAGATATCATCAAAATTCATGCAAGCCTAGTATTTTTTGTATTCATATTTTTTTGTTCGTGAATTTTTCCAATATTAGTTATTCTGCTATTCGGGGCGGAGACAAATCCAAGAAATCAAAAATCATAAAAATCGGTTCAGCCGTTCTCGAGTTATAAGTGTTCGAACAAACCCAACTTTGTTTTATATATATATAATAATATATATATAGATGATAGATTGTGCTACTAAGACGTTTAAAAGATATAAAAAGTCACATTAGAACATGCACAGCCACTGTAAGGGCTGGGTTCAACGAACTACCAAGGTCTTTTTTATCACGTTATAATCGTGGCTAGAAAGAAATTAAAATTGAAGTATGTAAGGAGAACATATCTGGCCCCAAATAAATTGGGTTAATGGCAGGAGAATTATGATATTATTCTAATAAAATAAGTTTTTCCTTTCCAGCGTAAACTGGTCGAACGAAGGCGAGCTGTCCCGCGCGGTGGAGCTGTCCCGCGCGGTGACGTCACTGTCGCAGCCCACCCTGCGCGCGTCGCTGCGCGGCGCCCCCCTCCCCCCGCCCCGCCGCCCGCCGGGCGCGCCCATCGTGCGCTCGCGCAGTACGGATGTAGTGGCGCTGGCCGTGGATGACCCGAGGCCGCCGCCTAGGAATACTTTTACGAGACAGAAGCCGTTAGTTGAAGGTTAGTACCAGCGAATGAAGATATTTCTTGTGGTTAGAGGAATAAATAAAGCTTACAAAAGACCCGCGCGTCTCTCTGCGCCGCCCCCCTCCTTCCTCCCCCAATACGTTCACGTAGTACTCATGTAGTGGAGATGGCGGCGGATGACCCGAGATCGCTGCTAAGGAATGCTTATACAAGACTGAAACCGCTTACAGAAGTGTTAGTTAGTAAAGCCATTTTTTTAAATGTTTTATCTGCTCTTGACCTCGATCTCGCCTGATGGAATGCGATAGATGAAGTTTACGATGAAACGAGCATGCCCTAAAGAGATGTCTGTTTACTCTTGCGTTGAAGGCGAGGATGGCTACCTGTCCACTGAAACAGAGCGGAGAAAAGTCCCAATATTAACCAATAGAATCTAAACTCCGCTTCAGAGCTCCGCTCCTATTCGTTAATATTGTCAGATTTCTCCGCTCCAGTGGACAGGCAGTCTATTATATGTGGAAGGTAACACAAACGCTGGCAGAAAGTTCCACACTTACAATTTGTATTTGAATAAACAAACAAAGCTTAAAGTTAATTTCCTCGGAGTCGTGATTAGAAAACGAAGAAACATTGGTGCCGATTCCCTTGTTCACAAACTAAACTAAATTTAAGTTCAGTGCATATTTTTCTTTCTATTTCATTAAGAAAAGGACAGAAGATAAATTATAGTTTAGTCCTGTCAAATTAATCAGCGCTTGACGTAAATTGACTTAATTTTAATAGGCAAGTTTTTAATCACGTCTAAACTTGTATGGAGTTGTGACAGGCGCTGATTAATTTGACAAGACTAAACTAAAATTTATCTTCCGTCCTTTTCTTAATGAAATAGAAAGAAAAAGATGCACTGAACTTAAATTTAGTTTAGTTTGTGAACTAGGGAATCGGCACCAATGTCTTATTAATCTGAAATTTTGATTAATATGGCCATACTATGCTATGATTTCATCAGAAAATTAACTAAAAATCTAGTATTTTTTTTTTCCTTGCCGGCACAGTTGGCGCAGTGGTTAAGCGATTGACTGCTGCGCTACGTGTCGCGGGCACGATTCCCGCACGGAACAAATATTTGTATGACCTACAAGTAGTTGTTCCGGGTCTGGCTGTTTGTGTAAATAAGTTTAAATGTTTGTAAACGCACCCACAATACAGGAGAAATTCCTAGCAGCTTTGATTCTCGGACATCAATGCCAACACCTTCGATGCCTTTGGTATTGCAGATATCCATAGACGTTGAGCGCTTAGGGAGCGTTCAAGTATTACGTAACGCAATTTTTGGAGATTCTTGACCCCCCCCCCCCCCATAAATAATGTACCTATGTCTGGGTATAATAAAAAAAAAAGGATCGCGCGCTAGTAAAACGTTACGTAACCACCACCTACCTGAAAGTCACAATTATGTGGCGTAAAGTACAAGCTGTTGATGAATATTTTTTTTGCTTTACATTTGGAGTTTAAAAAAAAAAAATTCACTGTCCTGTAAAGCAAGCAAGAAATTTTGTGAAGGTAAAAAAATTTTCAAGTGGTCATTCCATTTGTAATTTTGAAAAAAAAAATGTTTTAAAAAATGCGTGAGAAAAAAATCTACGCGACCGTTCTGAAGGGTTAAAACAATGTTACGTACCGCGTAGTTCAAACCCCCCTCCCACCCCTGTAACGCATCGTAACGTTTCAGAAGACCCCCTCCCCCCAAATTGCGTTACGTAACTTGAACGCTCCCTTATCATCAAGTGAATCGACTACTTTTTTGCCAGCCAATAACTTATTTTATTCTTTACCTAGCTACTGTTTAAAACGTCTCTGCATTTATAAAAAATACATCTCTGAAACTATATTCCAATGACTAAAATCACCATTCACACTTTCCAGACGCCCCAACACCCTCAAGCAATACGCCACCCGAGGAGGAATCAACAGACTCCTCCCTAATGGATGACGAAGGACTCCCGAAGCCGCGCAAACGTCGCATACACCTGCCTTTCGGTAAGAAGACCAAAACGCCTGCGTGACATCACTTGGACACGTCGCGGTAGCATTCGATCAGGCACAGCTGAACGAAGCGTGTACGGTAAGAATTTTGATGATAGATTTTTAGTACAAAGTTGAAAGGTATGGAAATGTATGTTTCGGAGGTTTTTGGTGAGAAGATTTCACGGAATAAAATAGTGGTAATTCTTCGGAAGTCAGCCCTGATGCCACCTTGATGACTGGCTCATATTCTTGCCACGGCATAAGCAATTTTTGTATAGTCTGTGCTGATAAGTAAGACGAAAATAGTCTGTGTCAAATGTAGATTATGCTAGAAAATATTGCTGTCTCTTACTTTCATATAGAACAAGGAAGAGAGGGAAGAATCAGTGCTTTCAAATGAGGATAAATGTGATAGATAAATATGTCGTTTAAAAACATGCTGAAGTTATGCAGTATGATTTAATTTGACTGCTAGAAAGCCAATATTTTATTTTACTTTCGCCTTTTTCCTGTTTTTATGTTTTGGTAAAAGACAGTATTATTTTAGTAGAAAATCTCTCAAAAACCCGCTTTGACTTCAAGTGCCAAGTTAAGTATGAACTGTACCTTCCTATTTTGTACTATAAAAAACAAATATAGCAAAATGTAAACTACTTTGGCAATAAATAACTCCATTTCCATATTTTAAGTTGAGCTTCTTATAATAAATTCTTGTAGAGTAATAGAAAATTAATAAATTGTTTGGCCTAATAAAGAAATGTTTTCGTTTCTAAGTTTAAAAGTCAATTGTAGAAGCCAAAAAACGTGGCAAAGGCCAGTTAAGATAACCGTTAGTTATAATAATTATAGTGTATTTTTTTCTTACTTTACTTTTTTGGTAAACAAAAATATGCAACGATTCCTCTCCCAATTTATTTGGGCTCGGCGATATCAGCATTTTTACATCAATTACACATTTTATGTAAGGTATATGAACATCTAAATCTTTGTAAAAAAAATATTCGCTCGCGTAAAGAATTATAGGAAAATTGTTCTGATAACATATAAGGTCATAAATTTTCTCTAAATGGTTATCTCAGTACGCCATAATTGTTTACAAAATAAGTCCTGTAGGGAAAAATACAGTTTACCTCATAATGTCAATTTTGGTGACCATATTTAAGTTAAATGTAAGTCGCGCTTCGCCACAGCTGTGTTATAAACTCGGTTGAAATTTGACTGAGCGTCATTTTTTTTCTTCAATGTTTGATTATCCCCCTAAAAACATGATTTCTTGCACGTTTGTCAGTTTGGCTACACATTTAGTAGTAGTTTTTATTCATACATGAATTTTTTTATACTATTTATGTACTTAAATTCCCTTTTTCAACCTTTTTGAACGATATTTATTTCTAAGTATGTCTTTGGCTGTGTGAAATGTCACATAAGCCCTTATATCATGTCCTAAAATCTGTTTTTGAATGGAATATGGTTATAATTGTAAAGTATATTTATTTAGTTTGTTACAATCTACATGCATTAAACACACTTTTTAGATCGTTCGTCGGATGAAGGTCAAATACAGCACATTATGTGTCTTTCACCCCAGTTCTGAAAAGTATATCAACATTATTACGAATTAGCTAACAGACTGTGAAGCGATTTGATGATTTTATTGACTGTTGTTCTTTCAGACAGCCAATCACAAGTTAACATAGTTTGACAGTAATTTAGTTCCTATTCGTTGTGTTGATTAAGGGGGAAGCGTCAGGGTAGCCCGCGAAATTCAAAATTTCTTATGTTTTTTTGCATTTTGCAGGTCAGTGTCAGGTTTTATGTTGATTAAAATATGATTCGCGGTCGTAACAAATATAGCTTTGCTCAATTATAATCATTACAATCAGCAATAGTGATTAAGCAGAAGATAAAGGTGTCAAATGTCATGATTTCATGAAATCATGACATTTGACACCTTTGCTAACTTATGGAGTTGTATTGCTGATTTTAATGATTATAATTGAGTAAAACCATATTTGTTACGACCGCGAATCATATTTTAATCAACATAAAACCTGACACTGACCTGCAAAATGCAAAAAACGTAAGAAAATTTTAATTTCGCGGGATACCCTGACGCTTCCTCCTTAACCTTTTAAAAATTGGGTGTAAATCTATTAAGCTGCTGATTATACTACCTCTAATTTCAAACTGTAAGGGCGTTTGCCCACTTATCCGTATGTTCGTATTCGATTCGTGTTCGTTTCTGATCCGGTCTGGCCATCCTAGTAATTGTATGGACATTTGTGCACTCATGCGTATACGGTTCGTAAAATTACTAGGATGGCCAAACTGGATCAGAAACGACTAGCCATAAACTATATAAGAACATGAACAGTCATTTGTTTTGCCGTGCTTCGTAAAGATGTGTCCCAAGTGGTGTGTTTACTGTATGTAGAAGCAAAATTATACAGGAGAATGAAAGACATTTATTTTGTATATTTAGATTATTATCGACTATCGATGTCTAGAACTTAGATCACGAATTTGTTTAATTATTATTTATTTTAAACATTTTTTTATTGTGTAAAGACATTTTAAAGTATTTTTGTCCGTTTTTGGAATGTTGTCTTTTGCAATCCAGTTGGTTCCTTTTGAAAACTGCAGTCCTGTTTGTTGTACTATATTTCTTCGAGGTTGTAAAATAACAAATATTTTATTTTTGGAACGAAGTTCTTTAACGCGGCTTGCGGTAGGAGTAAACTGGTAGAAATCGTGACGTAATGAAAAATCGTTATGACCGAAAAGTCAGTTTCATGTGTCAAAAGTTTTTGTTTTTAGCTTGCTAAAAACTTATACTAGATGGCTCTGTATTAATACTTATTGTAGTTAATGGAACTTCGGTCTAACCGGGTGTCGCGCGACACCTCCAGACTTTTTTATCTTTAAAGAAGGGTCAGGCTGGGAACCCTTATTTTGTGCAAATGTATTTTAGTTACTCTTTAAAAGATCACAAAATAATAATGTGTCTTCAATTTATTTTTTTATTTTATTCATATTAATTTATTTATGTTTTGTTACTGATGGACTGCCTTATACGTGTTTTCATTTGCTTGTGACTAGATTCAATTGTAAATTGAACATTTTATAAAAAAACACTTCACAAAATTGTTCTTTTTTCCACTATTCTTGTCATTGGTTAGGTATTTGTTTCGTTTTTTCTACATAATTTATTTGTAAACGCTAAAAATATTGTTGTATGTCCCTTTTATTTTGTTTTGTCTTCAAATTCAGTTGTACTGTCAACCGGAAAGATGAGCGCTCAGTTGTTGTGATTATAGTAGTGTTTACGGCGTTTCGGAAAATGTATACTGTTCCTACATCACCGTGTATATATTTTATGAAAACTTGCAAATGATTTATTACATAGCGAACTTAACCGTTTACATGTTGTTCTATTTTGATTTCGCCCATCAGTGCGTATATAATAGTACTAAATAATTATCTTTGTAAACGGCCGATATTTTCTGAGACGCCGCGTTTGTAAATCATTTGCTAGTTTAATGAACTAATCGCAGTTTAAGTTACGATTAACACGAGTTTACCATATCGCATCATTCCCTTTTTTGCGTAGTTATGATAGCGATATTATCGACCTTTTAGCTGTACGTGTAGAATTATTTGTAAGGCAACATGGTGCTAAATGAACGTTCTCAGACTGAACACCACGCATGGCTCAAATTTTTGTATGAATTTTAAATATTCTGTTCGTTTCTATGTGGTTTTTGTACTAAATTGTAACGTGATGTTGCGTTTAGCCCCTGCCGTCTTAGTAAATGAGTTAATAAATCGTTGGCGTTAATGAAAACTGATCTTTAATGTGCCTGACATAAGTTCCATCTTCTATTGTACTGTTGTTTATAAGATCATTTCGAGTTCATTCAAGGCGTTTTGTTACGCCAATGTCAGTCAACAAATCAGTATCATAGACAATAGTTCAAGTTAATAAACGAAGGCTATACGTAAATATTTTAGTGGGATATCCCAGTTGTGTCTACAATCGTGAAATATTAAGAAATTCGTACTTAATGAAATTAATATTGTAATACAGATATTGAGTACAAAAAATGTTCTTAACAAGTTGTAACCAGAAACCTACATGGTGCACTTGTTGTCAATAATGTTAACTTTTAACATGAATTTTAGACATATTTTAATTAGTTAATTTTTGAGATTTATTTTATGGCATCATACCGTGTGACAAAGCAATTATTCGACGCTACCTATTGTCTTTATTATAATGCTGTAAGATAGCTATTACATAAGGCAGCAAAAATCTTCCTCATGTAGGTTTTATTTAGGTATAAACTTGCCTTGTATTGAGTTTGATGCCATAAAATAGATCAGGTTTTTTCACGAAATGTATATTTTCTAGACCCCAGATCTGATCGCGTTGTAAAGACAATTCGTGATAAATAAATTGTTACAATCATTGAAAGTTAATAAATTGATATTACAAAATTGTGTTTTATTAACATTACTGAATAATCCGTGGTTCCGCCGCGCGGCATCGACGCCCTGACTCCCCAACATTAAAAGGAGGTGTTACACTATCATATCTATGATCATAGATAAGATAGTGTAATACCCCCCTAAGACCAATTGATTGCAGGAGCCGGGGAAGCTTCGTGGTGATAGCGTACCTAACAACACAATCAGAGGCGGCTCTAGCTGATGTAGCGCCCGTGTGCAATCAATACCTTGGCGCCCTCTAGCAGTCGCGGACTAAGCCTGTCGGGGGCCCGGGGCGGCGAAACTCACTGGGGCCCCCAGGAATCGTACGTTGAAATATTTAGCACACTGCCTCAAATAGGTTAAGTTGTGTGCGTTACCCAGGCCAGATGTTGTCGAAAATGGTCATTTGAATCTAATAGATAATTAGTTTTGCGGCTTCTGTAATTGTTGCGCACATTTTTAAATTTGTTGCGCTTATAGTTTTTTAATTATTTCACAAAAACATTTCCTGCTGGGGTAACGTTATCCCAGCCAGACCTTTTTCTTTCTAATGGGAATATTAAATAAATACTAGCTACTAAATTAGTTGTCTAGATGAAGTAAATGTTGTGCCTTATTTTGTATTTGTTCTTTCATCGGTTGCGAAGTTATTCGAGATTTTGCTGGGGTAACGTTTTTGGTTTTGCTAGATCTTTGAAACGGTTAAGCGGATTCTTATCATATTTTGTACATGACTTCTTAGGAATTAGTTTAAATTTGTTCTGTAATAAAAAACCCAAAATAATGCATAGTTTAAAGGTTATTTCATTAAATAGAAAAACACTTCAATTGGTTCCAGCACTCTCAATAAGAGGTCTAAAGACTTACTTTAAACGTTATTTTAAAGCTTGTAAATGCCTTCAAATGTATGTGAAGTTTCATAAGTATCCTGTAAGTATTTAACAAGTTATGATGATATTCAGTTCTTCACGAGCACGGTCTTGATGCGCGCGGTGTTATTTGGCCACTGGATTGGATATATGAACTGAATGTTATGTCAATTATTAGTTGTTTAGTTCAGTTGTATATCAGTAAAATTTCAGCGTAGTACATTGGATAATTAATGAGATAATACGATTAAAGTCATTAGGAAGTGAATGACCGAGGTAACCCGACCAAGTTTAGGTGGTTACGAAAAAGCGAAATCGCAGAACATTATGGTACCTTCTAAAATATGTAGGATAGTGTTACAAATTTAGTACAGACATGTACACAAGTTTAAAAAAAAAAATACATGTTTATTAAAGAATTTTTATTAACAGGTAAAATAATCATTTCAACTGAACTTTTAAAGTATTAATAAACTTATACTTAAAAATAATCACCGATTAAAATAACAGATAGTAATTTTGCTATTTTGATATTTTCTATTACTTTTTATTTAAATTATAGATTTCAGTATACACAGTTACAGTTTTTATTTAAATATACACATATTGGAATGTGTAATGATCACAGACAATAAATTATATATAATGACTTTTTTCAGTTAACTCTAAACTTACGTATGTCTACTAATACCTACTTATATCAATTAAAATCACAGATCAAAGGTAATATTAAATGATATCACAATGTAGTAAAATGCTCACAGTTAGTCCTACTGTTTTGTTGTCTCATTTCAAATATCACATTTTTTTCTCCTAAGTTATTTATTTATTTAAGTTACACATAAACTATTTAAAAATCACAGATCAAAAATAATAAAATTAAGTAATATTAAACTGCAGTCAAATAATTAAGTAAGTTTTACTTTTAACTAATTACAATCTCAAAAAGTCAACGTGTAAAGGTACATTCTAAAACTTTGTTGGTTTTTGTATAAAAAATCACAGATCATTTTGTAAAATGAGTATCCAAATACGTAATTAACTTTGTGAAACAAAAGTTGTCATATATTATTATGTATTTAACAGTGTACGCGTCTGTACCGAAATTGTAAGGTGTATTATACTAAACATTTCAAAAGATAGCATAATGTTCTGCGATTTCGCTTTTTCGTAACCACCTAAACTTGGTCGGGTTACCTCGGTCATTCACTTCCTAATGACTTTAATCGTATTATCTCATTAATTATCCAATTTACTACGCTGAAATTTTACTGATATACAACTGAACTAAACAACTAATAATTGACATAACATTCAGTTCATATATCCAATCCAGTGGCCAAATAACACCGCGCGCATCAAGACCGTGCTCGTGAAGAACTGAATATCATCATAACTTGTTAAATACTTACAGGATACTTATGAAATTTCCCATACATTTGAAGGCATTTACAAGCTTTAAAATAACGTTTAAAGTAAGTCTTTAGACCTCTTATTGAGAGTGCTGGAACCAATTGAAGTGTTTTTCTATTTAATGAAATAACCTTTAAACTATGCATTATTTTGGGTTTTTTATTACAGAACAAATTTAAACTAATTCCTAAGAAGTCATGTACAAAATATGATAAGAATCCGCTTAACCGTTTCAAAGATCTAGCAAAACCAAAAACGTTACCCCAGCAAAATCTCGAATAACTTCGCAACCGATGAAAGAACAAATACAAAATAAGGCACAACATTTACTTCATCTAGACAACTAATTTAGTAGCTAGTATTTATTTAATATTCCCATTAGAAAGAAAAAGGTCTGGCTGGGATAACGTTACCCCAGCAGGAAATGTTTTTGTGAAATAATTAAAAAACTATAAGCGCAACAAATTTAAAAATGTGCGCAACAATTACAGAAGCCGCAAAACTAATTATCTATTAGATTCAAATGACCATTTTCGACAACATCTGGCCTGGGTAACGCACACGGTTAAGTTTTCTTTTGACCATTGATACAGAATTAGGGAAACAAGAATTACTTTGTTGAACTATACAAAATAGTTTTAAAATGTAGGATGCGAGAGCGAGCGAATCGAGCTCGAAAATTTAACACCTCGCCCCAGATAGGTCAGTTTTTCTTTTGACCATTCATACGTAAATAGGAATTACATTGTCGATTTATACAGAGAATGTTGAGGTTGCAAGAGCGAGCGTAGCAAGCTCGACATTTTAGCACCCTAAGTTCATATTTAGCGTAGGGGGCCCCCCCAACTAAAAACTGCCTTTTTACTGAACATGTTTTGGTCTTGTTTGGGATTTGATTAAAAAGTTGTCACGAGCGACCCTCGGCGCCCCCTCCGCACACGGGCGCAGGGCCTTGCGCCCGTGTGCGCTGCACACCCTGCACCATAGGTAAAACCGGCTCTGAACACAATAGCAACGCGTTAAATTTTGACAGTTCAACAACATTCATTGCGTTATTTACGTTGTTGAACAGACGAAGTTTTCGAACATATAAAATAATAGATTAGCAAATTCCAATTCCTTCGGATTATGATTGAAAGTTTGTAAGGCTGGTTTTCCTGTCACGCTGACCCACAGAACAATATATTCGCGTATAGAGTTGGCACCCCCTGCGCTGACCGCACGCTGACGGTCGGCGCTGATGGGTCAATATGTATATAGTTATAGGTAGCGTTTTTGAGTCGCGCTGACCACTCAGCGCTTTCTACATACACATTGACATCAGCGCCGACCGTCAGCGTGACAGGAAAACCAACCTTACGCGTATAGCGGTTAGCGTGCTGGTGGTTAGTGTGACTTGTGATGATATTCATAAGTGGGTACATTGATAATGTTGAAAAAATTTGTCGCTAAAATTAGTTGAAATTTGTCGCCAAATATCAGAATTTGTCGATCACTGGTTCAAAAGTTATAAGGGTTTGTAGGTGGTCGATCTGGGGAGCATCTCCCCAGTTTGGCCCAATTGAATCTCAAAAATTAGGGCACCTAGCGAAGATCTGTTTTCTGCCAAATTGTATCGCTAATTCGTCGTAATTTTTCGCCAAGTCACAGATTTAGTCGGATCTTAGTTTTGAAGATAATTCATGAATTCAATTTTTAAGTAGGTACAGTTCAAGTCCAAAAGCTAGATCGAAGATTTTTCCTACACTCTTCGCTAACTTTTGAGCCAGTGACTGACAAATTCTGATATTTGGCGACAAATTTCGACTAATTAGCGACAAAGAGATCATTAATTTTGGGCTAAATTATGAAAGTGCCCAAACAAAAAATAAGTTATATTCCGTTAGAACATGTTATTTTCTTCACTTTCACTATGGGACCAAATCTGTAGGGCCATTCCCTGCGCTGTTATAAAAGTTTGAAAAATACAGTTTTCAGTATGGTTTACACCGACGGATCGAAGACCGACTCCGGTACAGAGTCTTCGACGAGTCTTATCATACCACCTCAACATTAAGATATCCCGACCACTGGGAATGTTCAACACCGTCTATCAGGCGAAGCGTGTGGACATCATACAAGCGGTCCACGCCATTGAAGCCAGGAGAGTTACGGACACTCACATACGTATACTTACTCTCTGACAGCGCCTCAGTTCTCCAATCCTTGAAGAAAAAATATATTACCTCGAAATGAATACTAGAATGTCACAATGCACTAGAACAAGTAACGGTATCTAGTCGCAACACGGTGACGCTACAATGGATAAAAGGACACAGCGGTTCGCTAAGTAACGACGCAGCAGACGAACTTGCTAGAAGAGGATCTAGCACGGCAGTCTGTGGACCCGAGCCTATCGATATCGTGCCAATCCCTTATCTTTCAACCAAATACGCAGGTGGCTACAGGAGTTCACCCTCACACAAGCGGAGTATTGGTGGACCTCGACACCGGGCTGCAGGCAGTCCAAGGAAGCTATGCCATCCTTGGATAGCAGGCTAACCAGGCATTTATTACGCCTGGACAGGAACGGCCTGCGCCTGGTGACGGAGACCATCACGGGACACTGCTCGCTAAACAAACACTTCCGTACAATAGGCATAACGGACAGCCCTCTATGCAGGGCATGCATAGAGGTTTAGGAAACCCGCACGTCCTCTTTGAATGCACAGGCGTCACCCAGATTAGAACAGAAACCCTCGGGTCACCCAGATCTTTCACAAATGTTCTGAACTAACCAGGAGTATTAACTTCTGGAGGGAGGTGGGCTGGTTGGAATAACCACCAAACGGCCGCCATGGCCCACCTGACGGACTAAGTGCGGAAACCAAACCCCATAACATAGAACATGTTTTATCTAATTATAGTAATAGTTTTTTATGCCAGTAAACATTACAGTTATCATCTTTTACTGTGAAATTAAGGATCTAGGGTTATTCTTCACATTACTGAACAGTAGGTATGCGAAATGATTTTTTTTTCGTCAGTGCTGGTAGCTGATTGAAATAGGCATCACTAGTATTAACTGGTTTGAGGTTTATTTTGTGGTTTTTGTTCTCGCAAAAACAGTGAAATAAAATAACACATCATTATAGGTACCTCCCTACCTACTTACATAGATAACGGATGTAAAAAGAAGCATAACAAAGCCGAGAGGAGATATTGAAGGTCAAAGTTTCAACTTTTATTTACTTTTTTTCACGGAAAACAAGTTTTAAATGTTATCAACTCCTGTACCGGAGATATTCTCTGTAACCAGAAGGTTCTTAATGTTTGTTACGCAATTCCAAATATGGCAAGCTATTGCGAGAGGCATATCTGTACAGACGCCAGCACATCAAGCTACCCGAAACTGTAAAATTTTCCCAATCAACTTTGAACCTTATTCTTCTGCGGTAAAGTTGAAAATCTATTAAATAAATTTGACAGATTGTAGTAGCTTGATGTGCTGGCGTCTGTACTTATTGGACCATAGTCCAGTACAAAAAATTCACAATGACTTTCACATTCAGCCCAAAAATGTATGGACGGTGAATGATCTCTTTTTTATGTTATCAAAATTAAAATCCCTGATGCCATGCCAGTGTCAGTCACACTGCTGGTTACTGGTTAGTAGCTTTTCAAGGAGCTTGCGGGACTATTTAACCTCAGGCTCTCCGGTGGTGTGATTGATGCCATTCGACTTCGATGTCTTGTACGGGGTCAGCGTATTTAGCTTTCCATATTCAATTCGAGACACCGGTTGCGTGAAATTAATGTGCGTAGAGCTTCCTCATGGGTTATAGAATAATTCTACCTAAGGCATAATACCTGCAATTAAAGTTCCCAGGCTTAATTTAGAGCTGCCTCAAAAACTTCGTTAATATGAGCAGTTTACTGTGTTACTCGTAGCTGGAAAGTCACCCCAGCTTCCTCATGCAGCAGTACCTATAGGCAAACCAGTGAAGTTTTGGACAATAGTCAGAAAAATAAGGCATAATAGCTGCCATTGGCAGCAAAATCTAATCTCTGGATTTTTGTGTGTTATGGATAAACTCAAAAAATACTTACTTAGCCGATTATAAAAATTATGTCACCTTTAGAAAGCTACATTATTAGTGAATATCATGGGCTATTATTTTATCCGACTTTCACGCGAACGAAGTTGCGGGCAAAAGCTAGTGAATGATGGCGCGGAAACTGTTTTTAGGGTTCCGTAGTAAACAAAGAACCCTTATAGTTTCGCCATGTCCACTGTCCGCGGTTTAGCTCAGAGACTTAGTAGGTACCTACTAGAAAGCTGTAATTTGGCATGGGTATACATATTAATCACGTGGACAAATTGATAAAATAAAATCATGAAAAATATTTTTTACCCCCCTACACGAAAAGTAGGGATGTTTTTTTTGTCATCTATCCCGGTAGTGTGGAGTGTCGTTGGAAAGGTCGTTCAAAAATATTGAAAGTTTGTGAAAATCATTTTGGGATTCAGAGATCCGTTTTCGAAATATTAAGCTTTAAAGTGCAAATTTTTGTTAGTCAAGTGACTAACAAACCGGTCAAGAGCCAGTCGGACTCACGCACCGAGGGTTTCGTACCTACCCATTATAAATTGGTATCATTTTTATTGGTAAAAAGATACGGGCAAATTTAGATGTTCTCGAAAACTTGTAATGGGAAAATTCCGAAAAATAAAAAAAGTTGAAAATTCAGGTAAATTTTGATGTCAATCAAATTTGTCCATATCTTTTTATCATTTTGACTCAAGACCTTGATTTTTTTACACCTAATATGGACTATAGACCTCAGTAACTGGTATAAATTTCAACTTGCTAGGTCTACCCGTTCCCGAGAAAATCGGTGGTGACACACGGACAAAAGTGATCTTATAAGGGTTCCTTTTTTACCTTTTGAGGTATGGAACCTTAAAAACACACAGCAGTAGTATATACAGGGTTATTTACCATTTAATAGTTAAAGCAATGGCGTGTTATATTTTATCGGAGAGGCACCTGGATGCCGAGTGGTAATCTGGGAATTGAAGTGATACCGAACCCCCCCGTACCGGACGAATAGACCCCAAATGGACGGGGGCGGACATATGGGGGATGGGGCCTAACATTTTTTTTTTGACATGGCATTCAAAATTTAAGCTCGATTATGTGCAAGGAATTTGTGTATATCAATGCCATCTGGTTGCCACCCCCCCAACATTGTTTTAATTGAAATAATGTAGGTACATAATTCTTGAAACTCCTTACCGATAATTTATCACCGAAAATGAGGATTAATTTTATCAAAACCAGAGGCGTTTGTAGCGTTTAACATAAAGCAGCTGGGGTGACGTCACTCCAACTAACACAGTAAAGGGGGTAAGACGACGCTATGATGCTAACGATTAAAACTGGGAACTTTGCAGCTAATGCCTTTTAAATATGTCCCATGAGGCATAGGTAGAATTATTCTGTCACCCATGAGGAAGCTGTAGTTACTAGAAATACACAATCTGAAAATTTCAACTGTCTACCTATTACGGATCATGAGATACAACCCGCTGACAAACAAACGGACAGTGGACGCTTAGTAATAGGGTTCCGTTTGAACACCGTGTACGGAACTGAAAAAAAATCTGGAGCTGGAAAACGAGTAAATCGATTTTTTCTGATTCTTAAAAACAATTAACCTTTTGACCGCTTGTGTCGCATTTATGCGACAAATATTTCCGTGCCCCTACCGCCTCGTGTCGTATTTCTGCGACAGAGAACATGTATGATTTTTTCGTTCAATTTTCCTCCTATTAGCTACGTGGTCAACTAAAACCATTACTAAATAGAGATATTATATAAAACAATTACTTAAAATTATGTCTCGTTGCTCTAAGTTTTGAAAAAGCTTAAACAAAAATAAGGAATTGGAAGTTCGGACTTTTCTTCGGTGTATATCGCGCGTGTCGCATATACAGGGCGTCCCAAAATTATGGGACATGAAGGGAAGGTACCTGAAATATCGTAGATAGGGTATTTTGCTGAAAGAAGACTTTATGTTATTTTTAAAAGTTAGTAATTCTGCATTCAAATATTTTCTAAAAATTATTTGCCTCGTCTGGGAATCGAACCGACTTAAATGTAAAAAAAAACACCCCTACTTTTATGATGCCAATCGAAAGAATGACCAAAAACTAATAACTCTTTTTAAGTAACATAGTATTTTAAAAGAAACAAACAACGTAAAATGTTTGAGTCAAATTTGAAAGTTATTGATTGCCGACGACGACGTTCGAAAAGTAGTGAATGTTTTCCTACTTGGATTGGTACGAATGGACCGATTAGATGGCCGGCCAGATCTCCGGACCTTACACCATTAAATTTCTTCTTTTGGGGATACTTGAAAGATATGCTATACAAAAAACGATACGAGGACGTGGGCGAGTTACAAACAGAATTGTGCCATATCATATCGAGTATTCACCATAAAATGATAAGAAAATCAACAGGCAGCGGACTCATTAAAAGATTGGCGATTTGCGTAAGACAAGAGGGATCACATTTTGAGCATTTAATTAATTAATTTACAAAAAAAAAACACCCACTTAATTGACTACGGCATTGCAGTTTCATGTATGTTTTTAATTTGATTAAAATGATTAATTTCACGCTGTTCCTTTCTTTTAAAATACTATGTTACTTAAGAAGAGTTAGGTATTATTTTTTGGCCATTATTTCGATTGGCATCATAAAAGTAGGGGTGTTTTTTTTTTTACATTTATGTCGGTTCGATTCCCAGACGAGGCAAGTAATTTTTAGAAAATCTTTGGATGCAGAATTACTAACTTTTAAAAACAACATAAAGTCTTATTTCAGCAAAATACCCTATCTACGATATTTAAGGTACTTTCCCTTCATGTCCCATAATTTTGGGACGCCCTGTATATGACCATAGGGATGGGATACAATGCAATACGCATTTTAAAAATTAAATAACAAACTGTTAAATAATCAGATATAATGCATCATTCAGCATAAAATAAACAGTGTCATACGAAATAAAGTTTATTTAACATATTGCCTTGTGTTGTGAATTCTTTTTTCCTTGTTTTTCATAAGAAAAATATCCCTCAGGATCTTTGTATTATGATAACATTTCACGTTAGTTCCCATCCCTAGACGCTTATGTTTGCAACACATTTCTCTAGTTAGTCTAGCGCGGCTGTCGCATTAATGCGACCACTGCCTACGTCACAAGCGGATCAAACGAATGGATATTGTTGTTCGTGGGTACACGCATTGTCGATAAAATAGTCACTTTTCAACAATGACGACTACTGAAGAGCTGTTTTTTTATGTGTGTTCGCGGATAACTTCGTCGTTTGTAAACCGATTTTGATGATTCTTTTTTTGTTGGAAAGGAGATATCCCAAGGGTATTACCATCATAAGGAAACCAGGATCTGATGATGGAATCCCAGAGATATCGAGGGAACTCTTCAAATATTATAGGCAAACCTATAGCGATTTGGGTATTTTTTATAGTAACTCGTGCAGTTGCTCTTGGAAAGCACCATTTGGTTAAGTGGAACTGATGATGAAGACCATAAATAGCCACCGGAACAACTCAATAATAAGTATTTCACGGGTTGCGATTCGATTACTTTAATATGGTTGCAATGTAATTTATGCTCGTCACAATGCATATGGAGAAGTGGAGCTGATGGTGAAGTACCATGAGAACTCCTCAACGATGAACGTCCCTGCATCGGGAAAAGCAATATTTTGTAAAAGGTGATGAGCTGTTGGCATTAGGCTAATGTAACTTAGACAAATTACAAATTGACCCACTGAAAAGCGAGAAATAAAAACTTTTTCTCAAACGTGCCGCGCTGAGTGTCTTCGCCGGAGCATAGTAAGAGACAACACCATAAGGAAACTCGAGTGCGAGTGCCTGTCCGACTTGGTAGGTACTGTCACAGTACCTACCTTTTTAATGGTAAGATTCGTAAGGATTCCAAATTTGAACAATCAATAGGATATGTAGATAAGTAACATAGTAAATAACAGAATTACATCACAATATTTAAATAAAAACGTTTTTACAAAAAAAAAAAAACAACCGACTTCCAAAAAACTACTACAAAGTGAAAAATAACTTAAATTTCGGAAGTCGGTGTCTTTGGTTTTGTATTTTCGTTATTTGCCACCGACTTCCGAAATTTAGATTATTTTTCACTTTGTAGTACCTGGTTTTTTGGAAGTCGGTTGTTTTTTTTTTTGTAAAAACGTTTTTATTTAAATATTGTGATGTAATTCTGTTATTTACTATGTTACTTATCTACATATCCTATTGATTGTTCAAATTTGGAACCGTGTTGAATGTTGTCCTTACCATTAAAAAGGTAGGTACTGTGACAGTACCTACCAAGTCGGACAGGCACTCGCACTCGAGTTCCTTATGGTGTTGTCTCTTACTGTGCTCCGACGAAGACACTCAGCGCGGTACGTTTGAGTTATGACGACGCCACGCGCCGGGCACGGTTAGATAAACCAGTCTGTCAGAGACTGGCGTAGGCACGTTTTTATAAAACTTATTTAATTGATGGGTGATAGAAAAGAATAGCACCATCCCATTTCTTCCCGTGGGTGTCGTAGGCGACTAAGGAACTAACTAGAGAATGGGCAGCAGCGTTCTCATACTGCTACCGCCAACCCGCCTGCCAAGCGTGGCGATTATGGCAAAACCCCCCTCTTGGGGAGGCTTATGTCCAGCAGTGGACATCTTTCGGCTAAAATGATGACGATGAATGGGTAATAAGTTCTTTGATGTGCATTTAAAAATATCCCGTTTTCATTATACCTACCTGCTTTCAAATCCGTAGGTATGGATTTGAACGACTCTGTCTGTCTTTCTGTTGATTAAGGTGATTTTAAGGCTGATTTAAAATAAAAATTTTTGACTATTTTTTTATCGATACAACGATTGCTCCTCCTTATTTATTGTAGGTATTATTTTGTCGATTTGTAGCCGCGCGCTAGGGGCACGCCAATTGATATTTAGCCGCGCGCTTAAAAGGTTAAGTACTTGTTTGAACAAATAGTAGGTACTTGGCCTATAACGTATTTTTTTCAAACTTCTGCGACGAACCGTTTTCGAGATTTTGAAAATCCCAAAACGTTCCCCCAGTAAAATCTTGAATATCTCAAAAACTATAAGATGAACAAATTTTACTATTGGTATACATTTACAACTCATCAAAAGCTATCTTTTCATGTACCTATACTTGGTTCCAGGCTAAATGCATTTTTTGAAAAACATTTTGCTGGGGTACCGTTACCAGCAAAATCAGTTTTTCTCGAATATCTTCGAAAATACAACTTTAACAAATTTTGCTATACTTAACAAATTGCAACTAACTATGAACTAATTATCTGTAATAGGTACTCTCATTTCTCTAAAACGCAACATTTTGCTGGGGTTACGCATACCTGGTGTTCTACGAATTTAACTTACATTGCAGGATACTTACTAACTTAAGACAGTCTCCGGACCGCGACCTTGTGTTCACACTAGATCCACCAATTTTCTGTCCCAACATGCTTCTCACCGAACGAACTCCTATTTTAGGCCTATGAACTCGTGTGAAGTATTTTATACCACGAGGCATTTGCAAAATTGTTGTGCTTCTCACCAGAATTGAAGCAAGCTCCATAGTAAATACGTAAATACGCAAGTACCTTTGCTTTGTAAGAAGTCATCAACACTGGTAAATTAGGGATAGAGAAATAAATAAAACAGACATTTCATTACGAAATTTAATTAAAAATGTTATGTGTACAAATACCCCTATAGCTGTGGTGTACGCGATGCGAACATAGCGCTATACAGTTCATAAAAAAGAACCACTGGTTTCAGATAGCCTTGGAATCACACCGAAGTTGAATTGTAACAACATAACAATTACGCCTATAACATAATAATTTGCATTGTGAAGACCTGTTACCACCAAAAGATGCTTACTGTAGAGACACCGCAGTTCGGCGCATTTTACAGATACAAAATAACATTATTTTAATATTAATTACCGTCTCATAGACTGTTAATTCCAAGTTGATAACAGGCAGTGTTAAACTACATCACATCAAACTAGCCTAGCTATCGTGCCTTGAGCACCAACCGATTTAGTTTATTACTAAAACAATGGACAAAATAATAATAAACGAGAGTGATCAACTGAAGGCGGATTATTAAAACGGGCTCAAGCTTCGAAGCGGGGGCGACGACGGAACTTACAATTAATTAATTAATTGAGCGCTCTAAATACATTATACGGCGCTCACATGCAGTCTCGAAGTAAAATTGTTCAATGAAAGCATTAAACGAAGTAATCGTCACCGTTTCGAAGACTGCCTTGTTACATTCCTTTACCTTTGGTGTCTTTCGACACGAAATTAGGAATGTGAAGGAATAGACGGCATGCGAGGTCACTCAGTCCAAATCTTTCATGTGTTCCTTTACTAAAAAGCATCCTATACTAGATATCAGTCACTGCATTATAATTTAGTGCGTTTGTGTATGGCGAGGTCGCTGGCGACTGTTTCTCTTTGCTTATGTTTACGGCAGTAATCTTCAGAGACAAAAGCAGTACAACATCACAAATATCGATATAATAATTCCTTTAATTAAACGACAATTTTAAAAGATGTTGCTTTAAAACCCCGTTGCCTCTACGACGAGTCGAGCACGTATACAAAATTGATTATGAAGGTCAATAAATACAATTTACCTTATAAGAACTGATTAAGGAACATGCCGCTCACTACAAAAGACCCGATACATTTTAAAACAAAATTTATTGTGGGTTAAAACATTACCTAATTAAAACCTTGGATGTTCTCGCGAGTACCAAGTTGAATATAAATAGCTACAGGTGGTCGAATGTAGTGAAGGGTAAGTAGATATTCAGCACCAAACATACTTCTCGTATGCACAGACCTCGACAGTTAGATAGAGTAGCGCAGTGCATGCGCATTACTGTTGCTTGCACTCGGCGGGGTTGTCCTGCGGCCCGCTCTTGATCGGCTTCTTGCCTCGTCTCCGCGGCGCTGGCTCCTCATCCTCGCTCTCTTCCGTCGTACATTCCTCCTCCTCCTGACAACGCCAACACAACGTCAACACATATTACTTAACACCAACCTCGACTCTCGTTACCTCGCATAACATTGAACGTGAATTCTGCAACCATCTGCATTCTCGACAAACTCGCAAAATTCGCATGCAAATAATAAGGATAAGATAAATAAAACACACTCGAGTAAAAAGCATACAATTTTAATGTCATCATTACGACATCATGCCAAAAACATAAAGCCATTACCGATATATAAAAACTACCTGTGGAGCTGCTATACATTGACATTATTATGCTAACTTCAATAGAAGATTACATAAATAAAAAATATACATCTATTATCCGACCTAACTATTGTCAAATCATTATTCATTATTAAAATACATATCATATCGGATAGATCACAGTTGGCGATGTTCAAGTGATGTTGTAAAAAATGCATTTTGGCACTAAAAAGAGATTCAGCGAATTCAATTCCTGGGCAGACTGCCGTTACGCACGGTGCGAAGGATCTACTAGCGTCTCAATGGAATGACAGTACTTTAATTTTCATTTAATAGGAAACATTAAATATAGCCTTAGAGAATAGTAATATCACATGAAATTTCAAAGTACTCAAACGAATATGTAAAATTCGTAAACAAAAATACACACTATAATTACTGTATAATAAATAAAAACGAGTAATGTATAACTAAACTAGAAATGCAAAATAGTTGTCGTAACAGACATCTAACAAGTTAACATGCATTATAACATCGATAATGAAGGCACCTCACTCTTCTCGCGTCAAGACTACGCGAGCCCTCGGGAGCTCGCTACTAAATCTACTCTAAAACATATTTATCTGGCCAGAGAGATAAACCATGCATAGAACGGACAACTGGGTGAGCGAGAAGTTAATTATTAAAAAAATATTCTAGCGTACAAATACTACCGATTTAGGACAATAATCCGACGCGTCGCAGGAGTATTGGTTATCACGTTTCGCTTGGCGAATCGATTTTTGGTACAATTTAAAAGAGATATGGGTTGATATGGTCGCGATAGACTAAAGCGCGCAGAGCTCGTGAGCCGAGCCGCTAGGGGCCCACTTCGAGTGACGTGGGCACGTAGCGAGCTGCCGAGTGACGGGTTATATAACGCTAGGGCGGTCGGACAACGTCTTGCATCAATCCTCCGCGTCGGACACTTCTTCCGTCCCAGAGTCTTCGTCAAAGTACGAATCCTCCTGAAACCAAATATACCGCTTTTGTTTGTGCAGCCACCGCCAACACCCACCAGACGTAGATACTGTATACTGTTACCCGAGGAAGATTTATGCAGACGCACTTAGAATACACTATAATATAGGGGAGCGGGGTTTAGAACGCATACTGTACCTTCGTCTGATATGCGGGGAGTGGGGGGAGGCAAAATCAATATTAGCACACCCGGTGCTAAACTAGCTAAGCAAGCAATAAGAATGTTCTACCATGCAAGTGGTTCAAACTAACACCTCGTTGAAATGCTAGATGGCTGTAGAATTCACTGTTCCTGAAGTTATGCAGATAAGCATTGATCGTAGACGAGTTTATCGACTGCTGTCATGATTGTTGTGACGAAAGTTCAATCAGAAAGAGCTTTAAATTCAGTAACCTATTGAGATTTTGTTGCAATTAAAAGCACTGGTTAGTTCGTTAATTTAGTATTCATTTTATAATTCTGTTAGTAAATTACTGCATACTTCTGATTGAACGATTTGACACCATCTACTGTGTTGGAAACAAAATAATCAGCATTCTTTATGAGCTTTATGTCACACTACTATTAAGCTACTTGACTATTTTTAAGCGTATTTCACTCACATCGAAATTAAATAAGGTCAATCAGGGAAGCACTATGCTAGAATACCTGGCCACACTATACCACATTACAATCCCCAAAAAACAAAATATATGAAACTGAATACAACCTATAGATACTATTAGAATATTTTGAGATGGCATGGTCTGTAAATGCAGAACCATTACAAAATGGTTGCATGTAAACGACGATAAATGAGGAGATTTGTTAAACATTCGTAAACCTAAAACAATAAAAAATAAAGTTAATAAATACTCACATTGACCAATGTCAGTTATATTTTATATACCTCTGGTAACATGACTTTTAGGAGTTCATTAAACCAACAAGTCATATCAACAGTCTTATTAATTAATATCGCGAGGCTTCAATCTTAGACACACTGTTTCTAAATGAACCAGTGTGACTACAATTAACTTTACAACAACAAGCAAAAATCGTGTGAAATTTCAGACAATTTTTTACTCCGTTCTTCTATATTGTAGATTTAAATAAACCTTATAGAAATATGCAAACATTAAGCATTATTCTTGATAGTCCCTATATCTCCATAATATAGTACTAGGTACGTTCACCCACTGACATGTCTTAAATTTAGCGACATTCTGTATGACCCCGTGGTATTAGTTACATCCACTAAATTCTCTCAGCTTTCTAGCATGGCACTTCCTTGACGGTCCCCTACACGTGGTGTCACGTGTGCAAGCGTGTGGTACTGACCTCCTCCTCATAGTCGTCGTCGTCATCATCGTCCAGCCCCTCGCCGGTGTACAGCAGTACAGCGCGGGACACCACGCGCTCGCGGATGTAGTGGCCGATCTCGAAATCAGCTGTGAGCAGCGCCTGGAATATACGGGTGTATTTGTTAAAGTTACAATTATGAGCTCAACTGTCATTAACGAGACAATAGAATTTTAATTGTTATCGATCTCCAGGAGAGCTCGTGACAGTCAAGGGGTTATCTAGTGGTGTGATCGGACTGCCAAGTAATAAGTCAAGTTCAACCCAAGGGTACGCACCTCTGACTTTTAGGATTCATGTGCATATTGTGTAATTATCGCTTGCTTCAAAAACGGTGAAGGAAAACATCGTGAGGAAGCCGGCATGTCTGAGAGATATTTCTCCACGGCACGGATGGCAAATCAGAGGCCCATGGGTGGCTTTAAAACTCTGTCACCAGGTTAGTCACTAACCACACGAAAAGAAGATTAGGATAAATCGACACCACATAACTCGATCGCTGCAATAAACGCGTATCAATGCTTAGGCTTAAATTTGAACGGGTCGCGCCGCATCGCATTAGAAAATGCTCATATATTCTCTCAGGACTCCATAGGCGAGCCGCGTTTGGCGGGGGGCTTTTTGATTTGCAATGCAGCTGTAAGACACTAGACTTTAATCATAAACTTCGGATTTACCTGGATATCAGAGGCTAGAGTAGAGTTAGGGTCATCAGGCATGGTGGGTGGCGAGAAAAAGTTGAAGAAGGAGTCAGCCTGCACCGACTTGGTGACGGTGCGCACCGAGCCGCGCGACTTGTGCTTTTGCTTCTTCTTTATCGTTTTCACCGTCACATTCTTGCCTTTCTTCCAGTTGATCTCGCAGCCCTGTTAACGTGAATGTATGATACATATTTAACAACCAAAATAAAACAGTTATCACAGACTGACAAGTAAAAAATTCGTCCATCTTTCCCTTTTCTAAATGTCCATGGAATTTATTGCCCGCTCTTCTCCATAGGAACCTACTATGCTTTTTAATGGGCAACTAACTACATCTTTCTGACTGACCAACTTGTTTGACAATTCAAAAGTACCTAAAATGGTTTAATAGAAATGAATGTTTTGAGTTTGACTTTCGACTTGGTAGAGGGGTTAACAAGAATACTTCGCTATGAATTTTGTATAATTAGATGGTTGAGCCATATCTGTGAGTGACTTCAAGTTTAATTCTAAGCAACCTTGAGTCCCTCATTGAAGTGTTTTTACTACTGTAAAGTTGATACCGCTCTGGTTCTAATTTAGGCAACACGTGAATTGTCGAACATAGGGTACCTTGATGAACAGAGTTCTTGATATTATAATCACGAGATTTTAATATGTTCGACTTAAACACAGGGTGGGTTGAGATCGACACGCAAACTGTTACCATGAATTCAGCTCACATGATTCTAGACCCCGCAGTGTAGGAATTATTTATCTGTTATTAAAAACAATCAGCTGTTCCATACATTTAGGGATCTCGCGCACTAGACGGCAACGACTCGTCACGTCACAATAAGGTAGTGGCCTAGGTAAAAAAAAATACGACACGTATCAAAAATAACTTTGAAAACAGGAATTAAAGTTGGAGAGTGGGGGCTCGTTACGTCACAACGCACTATTAAATCTAGCAAGGCGTGACGTCATGCCACATTTTAACTCAATGTATCGCCGTAATCTTTTGATTACTTCAATAAAGAAAAAATACGTGTTCAATTTTTTTTAAATAAAATACAAGACGAACAAAAAAAAATTTTGGACACAGGCCTGTTGTGCTGAATTCATGGTAAAAGTTTGCGCGCCTATCCCTTACACCGTGTTTTGTATTTGAAATGCTAAATAGTTGTTTTGGAAAATCTTTATTGCTGAATATCTAACATGACTTTTAACTAGCATGATATTGTGCCAATCGTGAGCATACCTGCGTATTGACGAGCATGCGACGCCGGCGCTGTCGGTACTGATCCAGCGCGAATTGAGAGCAGCGGGACAAAGCGGTATCTATTTAGCTGTTAAGCAGTACCCCTGGCACGAACTAATGGGTCTACCTAATGTTAGGGATGGCTAGTTTTCGTAATACTTGACTGTGAAGTCAGTCCACCAACTCGCATTACACCCTCGACAGAGAGGAATCCCAACAGTGGGAACATTATTCGTGCTGCCAAATCTCATTTTAGCGTATCAATAGCAGATAAAAAAGTTGTTGAGAAATTCAAATAAAATGTTTGGCCCAAAATTCAGCCATGCGAATTCGAACAGAGTTTGCTTTCAGCGAACACACGCCGTCATAACATTCCAAGGCTGCCTGTCCACTGGAGCGGAGCAGAGAAATGTGCAAATATTAACCAATAGGAGCGGAGTTTAGATTTTGTTGGTTAATAATGGCACATTTCTTTGCTCCGCTGCCTCGCTCCGCTCCAGTGGACAGGCAGCCTTAAGGTACCATTCCATAGCCGACCGCAGCGCAGGTTGCAGCAGCAAGTGACGTGTCACCGCGACACGACCGATTTCTATGAAATACCTTCCGTAGCCAGCGACACGTCAATTTCATAGAAATTCATAGAAACCAGTCATGTCGCAGCGACAAGTCGCCTGCTGCTACCGCCTGCGGTCGGTTACGGAATGGTACCTTTAAGTAGACAGGCAGATGAAGCCCCATGGTAATACGATAACAGTGACTATACTATTTAACTAAAAGTTCGTGCTAGGGGTAGTGTTGACTATTTCACACAAAATGTGTCCTGGGATTTTACGATATCATGATTCCACTTATATAATTAAAATGATAACTAATCCAGGACATATCCTATGTGAAACCAAGTAAAATGATAATGGGGTGTAACAGAAAATTTTGACCTTAGACCTACTGTTTCATACATACCTACACAGTGCCCAAGAAAGAACTTTTTGTAAGAACTATAAAGCTTTATACATGGTGTGTGAATTTATAGTAAAATAAAAAAATAACCTTGTATGAAAGTAGCTTACCTTGCAAGAGTAGATTTCAGGGCCTTCGAACTCAAGAGGGTTCTCATCATCAGGCTTGCACTTCATTGAGTACTCCTTAGTCAGGATAGTGTTTGTGAAATAGTCGTTAGGCGCGAAGTGGAATTCCAGGGTAAAACCGATAGGGTCCTCATGCATTTGCACTGAAAATGTTGATGAATGTCAGACATTTGGCAGAAATAAGGTGGTTGGTGATGTTAGGAGCAGTTCCTCAGTTGGTGATGCATGTTAAACAAATCAATCATGATTTCTTCAGTTATTGGGTGTTGGATTGTCATCATTAAATTGTAGCAAATTTTTTATGCCCATTTGGACTTAGGACTTGTTCCCTCGACCTCTGGATAAGTCTTAACAAGGACTAATCTAATTATCCTGTTCCATTTTTATGAATCTGGAGAATAGTACTTATCTAACGGTGCTGAAACAGGACCTAATTGTCTATGTATGTCTTCTATAATTTGATTACCTTTAATGTCCAGCAACGTCTTAAGGATAGGCTCATCATGTTCCTGCATCATCTCGCACAGCATTGAAACATTCTTGAATATGGTGTACCAGAAATCTGGGATGCCCTTAACATTGGGGTCCATTGGTGGTCTGAAAAGTTGTCTTTATTTAGAAGGTTGTATGGATATGGTGTGTGGGATTTTGTTTGGGTTAAGCCTCAGTTGGTGATGCATGTTAACAAATCTGATCATGATTCTTTCAGTAAAAGGTGTTGGAATGTCATCATGTAAAAGTTGTATTAGTTGCCCCTTGAAATTATCTAGTTAACTTTACAATACAAGGTAAATAGTATACTATCAGTCAGCCGCAGTACTAACTTTGCTCACGGGCAAATATTATTGCTGGATACAGATTGGTGAAACAGCACAAATTGGTCATAATAATTTAATAAAAAAAAATAACACAAACACTATATTCTAAACCCAGCAAGATGAGAAAAATTTCATGCGTTGGGATTAAAAACTAACGCCTGGTTCAGTTTCCACGGCAACAATTTTTTTAATGCCGTTTATAGCTCGTTTTTTTCATAATTACTTAATCACTTGTGTTTAAAGTTGATATTTGTTACAATTATCCTCATATGGTTGTTGATATTTTAGGCGAATTTATTTCAATCTGTGTCATAACTTTGGATTCTCGTTTAGCTCTTATCATCACAATTGAAGAAGACACTATCATATTCTGAATAATTATAATTATCCTTTAACAATGCTGATCAGGGAACTTGATCCTTAACAAAAACCTTGTCTTCTAAATAGCTTAGAACAGCAGCATATCTTCAAAAAAATTGTAGGAACTTATCGCCCTGATCACCCCCAAGTATAGTCAAATAATAATACTAACTCGGCAGGTTTCTCCTCAGGCTTCTTTTCCTCAGTACCGTCGGTGATGGCAGCGCTCTGAACAGCGCGTGCCAACTCATCCTCTTCGTTCTCATCGCGCCACGGGTTGAGGCACTCCTCGTCATTGGGCTCGTAACCGCCATTCACGACCGAGGCGCGCTGCGTTCAAAAGATAAATTACTAAATAAATATGAACTCGCAACAGTTTATCAGCAAGTAAACTTAAATAAAACAGCACTAGAATCGTCGTTTCTTTGAATTTTAAAGACTACGCGCAGCTGCTGAACTAGGTGTCCTGGGGTCAATTTTCACGTTCGGCATAGTGTTGTTTTGTTTATAACCGACTTCCAAAAGGAGGAGGTTCTCAATTCGTCTGTATGTTGTTTTTTTTTCGATTACTCCGCCAATTATGAATTGATTTTGATGATTCTTTTTTTGTTTGGTAGATCATACTTCAGAGGTGGTCCCATATAAATTTTATTAACTTTGCTTGGGTAGTTTTTGAGTTAGCTTCAATAATACGTATTTTTTCCCACTTAGTATGTGGATGATATGATAACTTCCTGTCACTGTTATTTACATAGCAGGTAGTGGTATTCGAATTTGTGTGGGGTAGGTACCACAACACTTAAAAAGTGAAAAATAAAAACTTTTTACAAAAAAAATAAAAACAACCGACTTTAAAAAAAAAACACTACTAAGTCAAAAATAACTTTAATTTCGGAAGTCGGTGACAAAGAACGAAAATTCAAAATCAAGACACCGACTTCCGAAATTAAAGTTATTTTTCACTTTGTAGTGTTGTTTTTTATCAATAGAAATTTCTCAGTAGTGCTACTGAAAAATCTGTGTCCGTTTGATGGCAATAGGCTCGGTCCCCTATGACGTTGGACCAAAGATAACTGGCGAAATATGGGTACTATATACATATAGGTACACCTCTGCCTACTCCTTTGAGGTACACCACTGAACACTAGCGTGATGCTATGTCTGATAAGAAACCGTGCGCTTCAAACATCATTCTCGAGAGCACCCACCGCTCCGACACGGCAAATAATTTGTCATTCAAGTTAGGATTTTAAATAAAATGTATTTAAAGTCTATTTTACGATGGCTATACAGAATAGTGGACGGCTCGCCGGCTGCTCACTGCCCGCGAGCCGTCACACGTAAAATAGCCTAACTTGAATGACAAGTTATTTGCCGTGTTGGAGCGGTGATTATAATGAACGATGTTCTTAAATCGGATTTGAACTAAAACAAAAGACAGCAGCATATCTCTTTTAAGTCAAGCTGAAAACATTTTTCGATTTTAATTGGTTCTCAGTACTCATAAAAACTTTACTGTCGATATTGCGTACTTAACTTTCTAATATTAGCTGCATATTATAATCTAAACCTTGTTTTCTGAAATCCTATTAGCCGGCCACGGCTACGACCACGACCAGGTAAACTAGCAACGGCCAACTAGCCGCTCACCATACAATACTACTAGACGGCCACGACTGGCCGGAGTTGTAGCCAGCTAGTACGCGAGATCCCTAAATCGGCTAACGTGTAGCACACACTCACGCATCTTCCCGAGATGTCAGGAGATGCCAATGTCCACCAGTGGACTCGTTATAGATAGGATGATGATTAATTATTATTGTTTGGTAAGACACACTAGCAGCTAATTGGCTGATGCGTGTTTCAAATAGCTTGGAGATATTTAATCTGTCCAGTCGGTTCTTGAAACAATTTGGTGGTGTGATTTTCCGGGAGCAGTTACAACTTTGTTAGACAGGAATTGCTTCAAAGGCTTTTTCTTTGACGAATTTTCCCATAGCATTTGCGAATGTCCAAATCATTGGCATTCAGTGTGTAAAAATCTCGAAGGCTATTCTTACCTTCTCAAACAAAGGCTTGTACAGTTTCTCGTACTTGCACTCAAGAGCATGCACTTCGCTGTAGAACTTGGCTTCGATGTCCACGAACTCCTTCTGGAGCGTGCGCAGAGCACGGATGCGCCTACGCACGTTCGGTGGCAGCGACGCCATTGCTTCAACATGGATGCGGTTCGTGATGGCTGCTAACATCTCGTTACGAGTGATGCCGCTGTTGACAAGAGAGAAAAAAAATTATAATATTTTATTTGGAAGAGGTTTGTTTGTGTAGAATAGTTGAAGCCTCAGTTGGTGATGCATGTTAAACAAATCTTATCATGATTGTTTCAGTAAAAGGTGTTGGTATGTCATCATGTGAAAGGAGAATTTGCTCCTGCAATCAGATAGTTCACTCTTTTTATTCCAGCCATATCTCAAAAACAGCTAAGAAAAACAGCACATATTCAATTTTTTTTATAGTATAAGTAATCATTATCAAAAATCTTTATTTATCTCAACATCATTATTACAGGCACTGTGCGTGTCCGAGGTAGGCGCATCCTCAGTTACAAGATCACCTGGCTTTCATAAATAGGCCATGTTAAAGATTGAAAAACCTAAAAAAAATATGAACAAAATCAAAGAAAAGCAAGTATTTTTGCTCTTGCATCCCTCAGCCGGTTTCTAGTTTTAATTTTTCTTTAAATCGTAAGGTTCCTATTAAGACCTTTCAAGTATAAAAGATCGATGTGTGTAAAAGTTGGTAACGTTAACAAGATATGTAAATATCGCGTTTACTCCCTACATTTCCGATTTATCGAATAACTATAGTTTGACTAATACCGCTGTACCGCGTCTTAGGAATACGCGGCGAGGCGGGGGGCAGTGTTGACCAATGAGCGGCGGGCGGGACGCCGTGCGCCGAGAGCTTTGACGAATTAGCGGTCTGCACTGCTCCCCCGTCTCGCCGCGAGCCTTCCTAAGGCGCAGTACAGCGGTATTGGTCAAACTATAGCTTTTGCCAGCGGCTTAACCGGCGTGTATGTCGGGAATTACCCCACGGGAACGTACTACCGGGAAAAAGTATCCTATGTGTTAATCCAGGTTATCTGTGTGCCAAATTTCATCCGTTCAGCCGTTTTTGCGTGATTGAGTAACAATTACAAGGTTGGAAAAAACTTTTTTTTTTTAAATTTTATAAAACAAACAGTGCAAAATGTTTTAAACACGAGTTTTTTTTTTTTTTTCAGTGAACGATTTATTATCAACACAAATCGATCAGGCCTAATATAATTCATTTCTAGACATTATAAAATTTACCTGAATAAAAAAATATGCAAAAAACGATCAGAATAACATAATAATCACATCGTAGTTATAGTTAGAAAAAGAAGACTAACTAATTTAATCTGTGAACATACTTTTTTTTTGTAATCAATCTAAGTAGGTATGTAACACAGATACTGACCGGGGAATTACCTCTTTTCGACGAGTGACGAAGTTTAAATATAAGTATATAGGTAGGATGGACTATATTCAAATAAGGGGAATCCCCAAAATAATTGCGGGGAATTACTTCATTTCATCCGGCGACGAAGTGTGTAAAACTATCTAGCCTTTTTAATATTTTTTCGAGCTATTTCAAGTCTTGAAAATGTATAAATTTTCATTTATTTCGATTCATTCGCGATTAAAAACCATTTTTTTTTCTTAACTTTTATAACATTATTTTAAACTAGTTTTATACTGTGATTTTAAACACTTAACAAAAAACACTGTTTTATTTCAAACTGTTTTAAACAGTTTAAAATGTGTTTTAAAACAACTTGTTTGTTTTATGCCAACCCTGGTGAGAAACATCTCAACATCCAAATATAAACTTTAACATTTATAATATTAGTAGGATAGCCCCTACTATCCTACTAAATTTACAAACTAGATACGGCTGTGCATGTTATTCTCAGAAGGATTCAGTTAAAACACATAACCGATTCCAGTAAACATTGTAAATCCTTGAGCTAGTCTCGTTTCAAAGAAACTGAACAGTGAATAAGTCAGTCATGAAAGAATCGATTAAACAATACTTTTTGCAAAGGTTCTCTGCAGAGTCGTGTTCGTCTTTAGTTACAGATTTATTAAAGCAACAATTACATTGAATTAAAAATAGTTGTAGCTATGTAAGAAATTCTCAAAATACACGAGTTTTTTCACAAACAAGGAAGCTGGCACATAACCACCTAATTTACGTTTCACGACATAAAAACACCAGACTTGATCCCGATGCGCAGAAGATTTACAGTTGCGCCCGATTTCCCTGAAATAGCCCCGTTGCGCAACAAAATAAACAGTATAGTGTTATAAACATCAGTAAACCTATCTGTGATGTACAGTTACGGTGTTACCTCTTCAAGGGTTATTAGTTTATACGAGAGGAACGACCTTCGCTTGTTACTACCAGCGCTTTATTGCTAAGTAATGATACACAGATACTCTGTAAAGTATGTCATCCTTTTGCGCATCTTTTCTAGCTAAGCCTACGATGTCTGCGACCCTCTTTTAACTCGTGTTATAATTGAAAAGGAAACCCGAAATGGTTTTGCTCTATTAGTGCCAGCCTTCTGTACTGTGAAATATTGTTTGAAGTGATTTAGAGAAGAAACAATTAAACGAGTACGTCACTTCGTTCGATTTGATCGCATTTTACTTGATTCGGAATAAAATGAAGCCGTACAAGTGACAAGTGCTGTGCTTCAGTTGTATGAAAAGATAAACCGGTTGGCAGCATCCAAGAAGTACATTTAGTCACCAGTATACTCGTACTTGTATATTTTTAGCAGAGACCTCTGGAGATCTTTTACGAATTCTTGGGGTTGCCCAAATTGTGAATTCAAATAATTTGTCTTTATAAAACTAAAAGAGCCTAGTCTATGAAAGTATTAATTTTATTGATTGTGCATATCCTTGCTTGTTTGTTAGCATTGCTGTTAACTCCACAAAAGGTACACACCATAAAGGCTCACACAAACGCCGCGTCTGTCTGTCTGAACGCGATAAACTCAAAAACTACCGAACGGATTTTCAAACGGTTTTCACCAATGGACGGACTGATTCATGCGGAAGGTTTTAGTGTAAAATTCATTATGGTTTTGTGTAAATTGGCTGAAATATGACGATTATTGTTGAAGAAGTCGGAAAAAATCATGCCGGCTGGGAGCTTTACTGGCGTGCGCTGCGTTAACCGTAAAAGATACGTCAAATTTATGTTCTACGGTATTGTTCATCTTAAAAAGTTCAACAAAAAAGTGTGCGATGGCATATGTCTCTTCTAAGGATGACCCACAATAACCATTTTTATCTTTCAGAATTTGATACAAATTTAATTGTTATTTCCGAAGCTTTTTTGACCGGTACAGTATTAATCCTTATCCAAAATAATATGTTATTTAAATTGGGCATTTAATTTAGATTAAAATATGCCTTTTAATCATATACTTTAAATGAATAGTTTAAAAGATATCACAGTTTCAAAATTACGTGGAGCAACGCGGGCGCAGCGGTAGGAGTCAATGGCGTTTTCCTATGTTATTACTGTTATTAGGTATGAAATCTCGATAGTACGTTCTCTTGGGATATTTTCCGACATCCACGCGGGCGAAGCCGCGGGCAAAAGCTAGTGTATAATAAAATCGTAGCGAGGTAAATACTGAACCGACATAAAAAAAGTAATATTTTTTTTTTTTTTTTAAGTAATTGCTAAGAGGTCTAGGAACAATTCTAATGCCAAAAATATGGTTTCAGTATTTTTGTCTGGTTTTTTGAAATTCTGTTCAAATTATGCATAGATATTCTCTATAAGTCTGGTCAATCTGTTTCTATAGAGGGCTGACCAGACAACGGCCCGCGACACGTCTTTTAATCAGAAAATAGTTTTGGACATAAAATAGTTTAGTTAATGGAATTCTTTGTCAAAACATATAATCAATATCTGGTATAATTTCTGCGGCCCTCCAGCTTTTGTAGTAAGTTTAATTAGCCCGCGAAGGTATGTAGTTTGGACAGCCCTGCTATAGACTATAAATTTCATCACGCTGTTTGCTATATTCTTCTATAGTTTACCGCAAATTGTAAAAAAACGAGCTAAACGGTTAGAATATTGCAGATACTTGATTAAATTTTAACTTTTTAAATGATTATCATCCCGCTATACCTTTATGGAGCAGTCAATTATAACATACACCGTGGATTTTTAAGATGGGGACCTAATGGCACAACCCTACTGAGGGTTGTGCCATTAGGTGGTAACTTACTATGTGCATGAACGCAAGCTTTCATTTATTTACAAAAAACGAAAAACTTCGCAAGTAATGGGAAATCGCTACGGGTTGTCGACTTCAGGACGAGCTACTGCTTCTCACATGGACAACTGTACGTCGCTTGCTCCTCCCTCCCGGGTTACCAGTTCCTGACTCAGTATATTATGGCTGCTTATACCAAAACTACAAACGCAGTATAAGAGAAGTTTTATAAAAATGTGGTTATTATTTTGGTATATTGTGGTGTCTTTTTTTTTTGGGTGGAAAATTTTCAAATAACTTCTCCCGCTCTGGGTGGAGCGGGAGGGCGTGTCAGACTCTTACTGACTAAAACCCACCCGTGTTCTTTCAGTTGCCCTGTTGCCGGGGGCCACGATTTCCATTTCGGCCCATATTCGCAGCCCCGGCAGGCATTGGCCCTAGCGGACCCCGTCAATTCTGCTGACATCTCTTTGAAGCGCGCGTGGAACACAACGCGCCGTCGACCCGGGCTTGGTCCTTATTGGGCAGCTAGCTACCCATTGCTCACCGTCCGCAAGCCCGCGCCTACGGGTATTGTGGTGTCTTACGACTTCCACGCGAATGAAGTCGCGGGTAGAAGCTATTTCTTCAATATAATTGCCTTAGAAACCAATACGTAGCGCTATAGTTTAGGAATCTATAAAGTTTTTATTAAAGCTTTTCGATGCGCAGACCGATTCGCTACGGTTACCATTTGTATGCGAAATTTTTTACATCGGCAAGCCATGATTGCAGTTTTTGTTGATTAAAAAACCAACATATTTGGTGTTACATTTGATTTTATCTAGCGAAGTTCGTGTAGCAATTGCTTTGTGAGCGCAAAAAGAAATTCATTAGACAAAGATTGGTAGATAAAATACCTTCTTACTATATTATAGCGTGTTTAAGTAGTTATAATTGGTTACATTTTTTATTTTAAACGTGTAATGTCTTGTCTTTTAAACAGATTGGAATTTAGCACGTTATGCTGCGAAAGATTGCGCCACAAAAATCGAACTAAAAAATTGATACAAAAAATCTAGAACTTGGAAACTTCATCAGAAGTCGGTGTTTAAATACGGAAGTCAGCAAAAGGCACTTATTGTAAGTTGTTATTAATGTTTTTATTGCGTCGGTGTGAAGGACCGGAGAGCAAGGGAATAACCGGCTTTTTTACATATTCATGCACACTTATTTATCAGCTTCCTGCGTACGTCATTAAATTCGACGTAAGATGGGTAATACTTCCGTCGTCAGTCCGAAATCAGGTCAAGGATACATTTCGCTGGTGCGAAGATCTTGTTAAGTTTAGCGTAGTTCATTGTTAATTCTATCCGCGTGTACTTACCTACAACTTTTCGGTAAAAAATTATACTTGCTGATGCGACATTAAATCCTCAACCTTCCTTCGAAATCTTTCAAGATTAACAAAGATAATTCGTTTAAAATTATTTTAATTGCGCCCAAGTCTCACCTGCCCCACATCCTGAGTAGTAAGAACGGAGGGGAAATGGCTTATTAAATGCGCATCGGATAACATTAATGCAACGTATTGGCTCCCAGCATGACTCATTGCCATTAACTTGAGGTACCATGGCTACTTAGGTACTTACCTCGTACCTCGCCCTTCGGAATGAAGGTCTTTTCTTATGTCTCTAATGTAAAGGGTTAATGCAAAAAGGGTGCGAAATTGGCAATCTAATAACTTTACTAAGGCCAAGGCGTCTTTGTACAATACGCCTTTGAATCGACTGTAACAATAGCTTTTTTAATGTCCAAAGATATAAAAGAACTATTAATTCTACTTTTCATAAAAAAATCCTAGTACGGATGATCGATTTTTAAATTGTGCGCTTTATTACATTGTATGAAAAGCAGACTTGGTTTCCATTCAAGACGTATCCTTCCGGCATATAAAATGTAAAAATTGTGATAGTAATCCACTTTTGCTTCAACATATTTTTTTTTGCAAAATTATCAGTGCATGAGATGTCTTAACGGTCGTATTATTCTAATTATCATTGCGTATAAAACGGGGATCATAATAATCTCATAACCGGTCGTTAACGGAAGGTTAACTACGAATTGAATAATAGTTTTATCAATAACTGAAAGATAAGCTACTGGCATTAAACGAACGAGTATTGAAATGAGTGAAGACTTTTTGGTGCCATTTCTGAAAATGACGAACTAAACCGTTTAGAAGGCATTCATACTTTTTGAGAATAAATAGTTTGTGTAACCGCAACGTTTTCGTCTTTGACTGCAACGTTGTATATCGGGGTTGGGTGCAATTTCACGAAAATATTATAGTATCTTTGGACGTCTATGGTTCCGAGTGCGGAGTGTGTAAAATACAGAGTTGCCAGTTTTTTTTTTTTTTTGCCAAGTTGGGATTCCGAAACCTTTTGAGTGAAAAAAAAAAAAAACGTATATAATCAGAAGTTTTTAAATATTTATTTTTATTTGAGTTTTAAGTTACGTTTACGTGACAATAGATAGAAAAAATAGCCATAGAAAATGTATTTAAATAAAAATATGATATTTTAAATCAGATTTACCCTATCGTTAGGTAGTCGAGTCTTCTTAGTCTTCTGAATAAAAAAAATAAAAGCATGAATCAAAGTCAATAAAAGATTTATTAATTAGAAAAATTTGGTGTTTAAAAAATATAATCTTAGGAGCTAGTGAGATTACGCTCCGGGTGGGCCGTGGGCGACCAGTCCACACTTGTCTGTGCCACCCGGCCGCGCTTCCTTAGCATACCGCACGCACGGTAGAGTTGTTCCCGAAAAGCGGGACGGAGCCTGTCCCGAGCGGGACATTTAATTTTGATTTAAAAATCGGGACGTCCCGCCAAAATCGGGTCGTCTGGCAACGCTGGTAAAATACCTATGGCGATATTCTCCTACGATAGTTCATTGAGACAGATTTTACGAGAATTACACCACCCGGGACTGACTAGGCTGTTTTTGACATTCGAGAAGTTTTTTCGTTGTAAAACTTTGTTAGAAAACATTTCTCGCGATTTCGATCTTGGGAGACAGATCAGTCTTAGCATTTTGCTAAGTAGGGACGTCATTAAAATTTAAGGACACCTATACACACGTGGTAAGATTCTAGATTTCCGTTTCAATTTTGTATTGATACTATTGATTGAATGGTAGGTATTTTTAATTTTTATCTACACACATAGACGATCCACTTGCCTGAAGTCAGTGCATATTAGTAAGTATTCACTTAAAAAGATGCACAGAGATTTTATATGCTCGGTTAAACTTAGCCGCGGCGTGATTATAAATTCCGTCAGCTAGTCCGAACATTTATTGATCAAGTAGAGCGTAAAATGACTCATTAGTTCAATGACCCGTAATCTCATCTCGCGCCTTTTTGTCCATGCTCCTTAATAAGTAGATCTGAGTCAAAGTAATCATAGATAATGTGGCCAGTAAGAATTCGAGAGGTTTTTATTAGCTTTTTTTAAAGTTTTATAGGACGGTATAAATTGCAGCTTTGTGCATTTTTATTAGAAAGATATACAAGTGCTATAATCATGTCTAAAGTATCAAATACTCATGAAGATATCAATAAGAATAAAATTGAAAGAATTTTTTTAGTCTCCTTTTTTTAAATTTTGGTACCGTTTTTTTATTTTGTCAGGATATTATTAGTAATAGCAGGAGTATTACTATTATTGGGACATTACTGTTAAAGTTTAAAATAGCTTCAATCAGGCCGATGAGCTGTCTCAACATTTTATGAATGTGCTAACCAGGAAGCGTGATTCATCTTACATGAATTTAGGACCTACCATGTGATGTAATCATTTTTATGGGAATTAAACTATGCTCGATCTCTGATAAATAAGAGAACATTGTCATGAAACTTTGAAGTTTGATTTCGATCTTTACTAAAAAAAAGATAAAATTTAAAACATTTCACGAGATGTGTGATAAATATTATTGGCCTGTGTCGTTACACCACAGGCGCAGAGCTAAACTTATTTTTTTAATATAACCAGTAAATAATTATATTACACTGCTAAGGTGACCCTGACCTTGTCAGGCCATCAGAAATTCATTCCCATCAGAAAACAGTTAAAAATTTCATGAAACTGCATGAGATCTAACTGTCAATTAGTGACAGCTAGGATCAAAGTAATTAAATGTTTTCAATGTAATGTTAATTTTAATTTATAAAATTCTTGACTGGTACTGAGTTAGCGTAGCTTTTGGTTTCTTTATGAAGAAAGTAAGGAGTTCATATGTCAAATCAACACATGTGGCTGAGAACGACAAGAGTGAGGACAGGACTAACCTATACAAAGGCATTCTTACCTTTTCATCAGGTGTTGAGCCAGCTCACCACCCCCAACAATTTCCTCCTCCTCTCCGGACTCCACTTCGGAAGTGTGGTCATCACCAGCGCGCTCCACTGTACCCATGTTTATATCTAAAACAAGAGCACCTCGTTAGAACAACGGCGTTCGCGCCACGTTGGTTTGGTTACCATACCGGCTTCCGACAAATACTTTTACAATCAATATCCTAATACAACACTACCGCACCAACTAACTTTGAACTACTCAAATAACCTATCCAACCAGCATACTTCATGATTTTCCATGTAAAACATAATGCGTAGTACGTTGAAAAACCATTTTGGCCGACCACATGGCCGACTTTGTTCTTGCACAATTTAGAAAACTAATACCACTTACGGATTATAAACGGACTTGTAAAGCAAATGAAGTAGCGGTTGGATATTTTTTTTATCACAATTTCGATTTATTTAGCGAATTATTCCTTTTCAATAACGTACCTTACTGCCGACAAAGTTGTGAAAAGAAAGATGGCGACGGCGGAATACGGGCGAGTGAGTGACCACAGTGACTTGAAATTGAAAATGACGGCGAATGAAATGAAGTAAATGAACGAAACACAGAAATAGAATGAAACTGGCAAGTTTATGAAGTTTACCATAATTTCCGGATCTTTTTTTCAGGCGTCGAACAATACTTTCGAATACACGGGGGAAAAATGATTGTGACATCAAACTTTGTGGTCCTCAATTCCGTCCCAAACTTGCTGTAAAAAAAATATAAAAAGTTTCACAAGTTCTTTCAAATACGCATCGCAGATGTGGGCTGTGGCGCGTAGGAATTATTAGGTGCAAAATAGTGCGAGGCACCCAGGGCCCACGGTCTTTGGGAGCTCAGTTAGTTTCCGGGCCGAGGGGTCTGGCTAGTATTCTCTCACCGACTGAGGCCCTAAGTCAGTGCAACAAGGCACTGACTTAGGGCCTCAGTCGGTGAGAGAATTCATATTATTAAGCTAAAAATAAAGTTAACAGTAATCCAAACAGGTATGGGTCCCCCAATTCATGGTCCAAATAAAATCTGATCTAATTTCTAACAAAAGTTTCATAAAAATAATTATTATCTATATGGAAATTCTGTACAAATGATCTGAAGAAAACACAAAGGCTGTCAACTTGAATTTGACAAACCTACCTACAACTAGAGTTTTAAAAAAAACACGCAGGGAGATGGGTGATGGGGTATTTGTATTTCCTTTTTGCACCAGAGGCATTACTACGACGTGTTAAAGCCATCATTGTTCCAGTGTAAAAATGGGACAGTGCTATTTATGCTGTATAGCTCTATCTCTCTCTCACACTGGAACAATGATGGCTTTAACACGTCGTAGTACGGCCCCTGGACCTTTGATTCTGAAGTTATGCCACTGAATGTGAGCGACAACATAAGCTGAACACCATAAGTGGGATTAGATAGCACATAGCACATCAATTCACATCTTATTAGTGTCGAACGAAATGACGAAAAATAGAGATGTAGGTATGAAAAAAAAATACATTTGTTGTGCTGACCCCAAATAAATTGGAATAAGGGCAAGAGGATGATGATGATTATTGTCAAATGTATCATGGTGGATGAGCCAGGTTCGTCACCATTTCGTCACGCAGTGGATACCTTTATTTAGAGATTCACTCTTGACAGATTGGTGAGAGAAGGCAGCAGAGAAAGAGTTCAAGTGAGAGCTATAAAATCTATGGGGGTAAATGGTTGTTCTTACAAGTACCTAATTGAGTAACTGACTGAGGGGGAACCTTCTTTGCCCAGCTGTGGAAACAGCAGAATAATTTTATGTGTGTAGGACAGTAAAGGTCAAGGTCTTTCAACTCACATTCAACCTGTGCATTCAACTGAACTAAACGAACGAAACTCAATTCCAAAATTGGTATTGCTAGCATCAAATAATGCCATATTGTCAAAATCTATTCATGAACTGTCATAACGGGAAAATAGAGTAGTTATCGCGTTGTTTGTTGTAATTTCGTTGAAATGCTTTGGAGATTTTAATATTTTTGATAATTCAGTGTTTCTGAAATGTTATTGCAAATAAGTGAATAAATTAGGTTGTGAAAATGCCACCTACCGTTCAAACAAATGAGCCGGAAAGAGACAAACGTCCACAACGGACGGGCGAAAGGAGGTTAGTACGTTTTCATAACTTTCAACCAAAAGAGGACTTACATCGTAATTATTTAACTAAATCCTCAAATTATTTGTAGATCGGAGCTTGTGACGCGCGTGAAATACTGCAACACGCTTCCAGACATACCGTTTGACTTAAAATTTATAACATATCCGTTTCCCTCGACAAGATTCATTCAGTATAATCCGACCTCTTTGGAAAAGAATTATCGGTATGAAGTGCTTACGGAGCACGATTTGGGAGTTCACATAGATCTTATAAACCGGGATATATACCAGGGCGATGGCAATGCGATATTAGACCCGGCTGACGAGAAGTTGCTTGAGGATGACATCCTCACTCCTCAGGACTCAAAGCGGTCGCGACATCATGCCAAAAATGTGTCGTGGTTGCGGCGCTCCGAGTATATCTCTACTGAACAGACGAGGTTCCAGCCTCAGTCTATGGAGAAGGTTTGTTTCCACCATTCTTCTATATGCACCGGTAGCTAATTGAATATAATAACTTGAAAGAGCCACAAATTCAAAAGTGGATTGCTTTGTTGAAAATGAAACTAAAAAAAAATTACTAAAACAATTATAAACATTTCAGGTTGAAGCGAAAGTCGGATACAATGTCAAAAAGATCTTCAGCGAAGAGACACTTTACATGGACCGTGAGAGTCAAATCAAGGCTATTGAGAAGACGTTTGAGGACAACAAGAAACCGATAGAGAAACATTACAGCAAACCAGGCGTAACACCCATGGAGGTTATGGAAGTATTCCCTGACTTTGAAATGTGGAAATACCCATGTGCTCAAGTCATATTTGACTCAGATCCTGCACCTGTTGATAAGAATATTGCTGGACAGATTGAGGCCATGTCTCAGGCTATGATTCGGTGGGTATTCGAACTGCGATGGTTTACTGCTTGTAAACTATTTCATACTTTTTGGTGTTTTTTTACACCCAACCTGATCTAGTTTTTAAAATATTGTATAAACCTACTTACAAAAATAAAATAATCGATTTCAATCCCTTTTTCGCAACTGAACATGAGTATTGTTTTATGAAGTTTAGAAAAATAGGCTAAACCTTTATAATATTTTGTAATATATTACAAATAATTTATCTTTTGTTTTCCAGAGGTGTGATGGACGAAAGTGGAGAACAGTTTGTGGCCTACTGTCTGCCAACTGAAGACACAATACAGAAACGTCGTCGTGACATTACGGAGAGTATATTATACATGGACGGTGACACTTATGAGTATAAGATGGCGAGGGAGTACAACTGGAACGTCAAGAGTAAGGCTTCTAAAGGCTACGAGGAGAACTATTTCTTGGTAAGTGTGGGGATGCAATTTTTTTTATTTTGTGTTTATGGCGGCCCAGTAGTAATGGCCGCGACTTAGGAGTTGTCGGTCGTAGGTTCGAATCCAGGCAGGCGCTTTACTTTGTGTAAATTATTTCATCACCTCTGCCCTCAAATCGGTAAGGGAAAACGTCGTGAGGAAACCGGCATATCCTAGAACTAAAAATTCGAAAACATGTGACATCCACCAACACGCACTGGGCCCGCGTGGTGTATTACGGCCCACTCCCTCATAGGGAGGAGGCCTGTGTCCCAGCAGTGGCAACATTATAGGCTGATAGAATGTTGAGATGCTTGCCTGTTGAAATTATTTAAAATAATACAATGATTGAGTGAATTTCGCTCGGTGAAATATCAGCCCTGCTCTTAGATTGTATTAATTATGCTGTTGCAGATCTCAAATATGTGACACCTGTGCTTTTTAGTTTTGCTGGCCATATTTATGTGCTAACAGCTTTGCAAATTGCCCATTACAAGTTTGATAATAATTGAAGTAGAAACATTAGTGCCGAAAGGCGCAAAGACAAACTTTTTCTTTCCTACAAACGAATCCCCAAAGCTCCATACTTTCAACCATTTTCTTTTACCCATATATACTTACCAAAACTCTTCAACAGGTGGTCCGCAACCACTGCGTATACTACAACGAGTTGGAAACGCGCGTGCGACTATCAAAGCGTCGTGCGCGCGCTGGAGTTGCAGCACAGGCGTTGACGCGATTAGTCGTCACGCACAGACCACTCAGCGCGGCTGAACATCGCATGTTAAGGCTGAGAGAGAAACAACTCGAACCGCCACAGGTGAGCATTTAATTATAGTCGAGGATTGGCCACCGCCCTTGATTGACTGATTGGTAGAGAATGCCTAAGACATTTATTCCGCTCTTGTAGATTTTTATGTTGACTAAAAGAGGATGAGCGTAAAAGAGTTGACCCAAGCCCACCACCAACAACAATTAGACTTACATAAAATGTCTTGTCATTTTTAGGGCTCGGTACCTCAAAAGGATAAAACGGTACCCTTATAGGATCACACCATTGTCCATCTGTCTGTCAAGACCCTTTTTCTTAGGAACACATTAAGAATGTATCGGCTTGAAATTAATATCAAATATGTAGGTCCACGGTCCCTTGGAGCTCTAAAAAATCAAGCTTCTAAAGTCAACGTAATAAAAAAATATGTCCCATAAATGGCGATATATTTTGATACTCGCAAATAAATCAAAATCTATAAGGTTGACTTCCGGTTGACCTAGAATCAAGAAATTTGGCAAGAAGCAGTAAAGGAAAAAGACCGCAAATTGTTAATTTGTAGTTTTACTAGTTATAACATATTTTTTTTTGTGATTACTAACTTACATTTGCAGTTGGAGAATTGACTGTGACGTACATACTTAATAATTAATATCGATTTATGGGAGAACATATTTCTCGACTACAATGTTAAGTTTGTTTTTGGTGCTGTAGGGACATTTTGTCAACCCCTCCTTTTATGTTAATTGCTAATTTCATTTGTGATATGTATGAAAAAAATTACATCTTTTTAATAAAAGAGGTGATAGACATAGCACAAGAAATAGGGACCTATTAGTTCAACCAGGTTTCAGACTGGCTAAAGTAGACTCATTCTTCATGGGATACTGTTTAAAACTTTACATTCCTCCCCACATACTTCAACCAAATGAGACGAAATTCAAATCTTGCAACGCACAATATGCAGGCAGACATATTATGTAAGTTGGAGGATTACATCGCTGATAAAAATGCTTGGCTCAATGCTGGTCCTGCTCCACAACCACAACTAATTGATTAAGATTTGAAAATACTGTTGGAGCTGCTGAAGATTGTAAGACCATCTTTGCATTGTATAAACTCGAATCTCCTTTGTATTATATAATTGCATAGCACAGGTGTGAGTACTATGTACTAAGGAGCTACCATTTACCGGGTAAAATGTCTTACATTGACTTGAATGTGCCCTGGTGGCTGTGAGTATGTTTTGCTCACTCAGATGTCTCGCTGATAGTGGCGCGTGTGTTGGATCATTTAGCTTCCTTCAAAATGGTTGAGCTGAATGGTGCTGATCCATGCATCATGTTCGTAAACGGGTGCCGTCAGTTGGAACTGGTCATCTCTTAGCTGCCATGGCTTATTTTATTTTTTCAATTGTTTTTATCTTTTTATTACGGACGCTTTTAACGTGCACGTTTTTCCATATTGTTCTCACATGAAAGTTACCAATATATTTTGTAACAATTTTGATTTAAAAGAGTGTCCATGGAGTTTCTTGTCCGTTCTTCTCCATAGGTACCTACTACGCTTTGGAATGGGCAACTAGCTTCATATTTCTGACTGACGGACTCCTTGACAATTCAAAAGTTCCTGTAAATAATTTAATTGAAATAAATGCTTTGAGTTTGATAGGTTGAATCACTCCCAATATAAAACGCCTGGTCTTTGTGTATCACATACTAACCAGTCTAGCTATAGTTTGACCGAGACCGCTCCGCGCACATACACAGTGGTCTCGGTCAAACTATAGGGCTTCACTACAGTACAGCCTATTCAAATCTATGCTAGATTTAGATGAGTTAGGTATAATTTAAAGCATTTTTTAAAACAATTTTTTTAATTTGTCTTTTTAGGAGGAAGACGAAGAAGAAGAGGAAGACGATGATGATGATGAGGAGGATAAACAAGGACAGAATGGAGATAAAGACAGGTACTTACGTATTCTTTATTTATACACACTGGCCTACACAGGCGTCACTCATAAGACCACCTTAATTTGCTTGCTTAATTTTTGGGGTAGGTACATAATAATACAATATCTGGATGACCGATCTTTGCTCCTGAACCTAGCTAGATCGATTTATCGCCCCCGAAACCCACTGCATACTAAATTTCATGAAAATCGTTGGAGCTGTTTCCGAGATTTAGATTATTTAAATACAAGAATTGCTCGTTTTAAGGTATTAGATATCTACTAGCTGACCCGACAAGCGTTGTTTTGCCATATAAATGTTTGGGGTGGACCACTCTTATGACTTAGGGATATGAAAAATTGATTACGACCGATTTTCAGACCTACCGAATATACATATAAAATTTCATAAAAATCGATATAGCCGTTTTGGAGGAGTATGGCAACTAACATTGTGACACAAGAATTTTATATATATATAGATCGTAACTATTTTTGGGGCAATTAACTTCTGTCTTATTATTTGCCAGGTGCAACACAAATGTATTGAAAAAACCCGCCGAATGGACATAACTTTCCCCTTATTTAGTAGTCAAACTAAACTAGACAGAAAATACAGAATCTAGCATTATAATATGGTAATTATCATATATTTTCAGATCGCGCTCACGTTCAAAATCTGGCTCGAAATCTCCCCAAGGCTCAGAGCGGTCAAAATCCAAGTCCAGATCAAGATCTGGTTCGCGCGATCGCTCCAGGTCAAAGTCCAAGTCAAAATCCAAATCCAGAAGTCGGTCTCGATCTGGATCCGGCTCCAGAAAATCCAGATCCCGTTCTGGGTCCGCACGGTCGGGGTCTGCGAGGTAAGTAATCGATTTTTTCTCATTAGAGTAGTTGCTTTTGTAATTAATGCAATTTATTATTTATTTAGTACATGGAGGATATTCAGCTAATTAAAACAGACAAAAAGGAGACCATAGTCACCAAAGAGCCAATTACAAATCCTCACGTATAGACATATATATTAATAATTTATAGTGTGAGCAAAAAAACAAAAAACACATCGCCTTAATTAGAGAAGCAATATAAATACTTGGTTAGCAATTATATGACTAAAGTAATAGAGAAAACAAAGAATTTGAGGCTTAAGCACCTTCTGGCCGAATTCACACTAATTGTGAATGGATCAAAATCATATTCCTTGCAAATATCATGCAGATATTATGTAATATAGGCAAGCAGGCTGTTTCATGGTATGGATTCAAATGACACAACCATTAAACATTTTCAAAAAAAGATATAATTGCCTGATTTTTAATAATAGTAATAATTTAATCTAGAATGGCACCTGTTATGCCTCATGTATGATCTCTACAGACGGCGGTAGCTATCCGGTAGGCCACTGTTTTGGTTGCCACTTAGGGCTAATTTCGCGACCAGTTTCATTGCTGAAATACACCCTTAAAACTTAAAAATTAATAGAGGATCCTTACCTTTAGGCTACGAAATTTTGAATAATATTTCCTACTGTTCATTTACAGGTCTGGTTCCGGTCGATCTCGTTCTCGCTCTCGCTCAAAGTCCGGATCCCGTGCATCGTCAAGAGCGTCTTCCCGCGCCAGTTCCAAGAGTGGGAAGGGTTCGCGAGCCAGTTCTGCCAGTGGACGAGGGTCTAGAGCCAGTTCTAAAGCTAGCGGCAAAGTATGTATTGATTACTGCATACTATTGTACATAATCAAGTTCTAACATAACAGACAGATGTGCTGCTGGGAGTTTGTTGCGGCATTTCATCTTCTCAGTTAAAGCACTAGGAAGTGGTGAATGCCGGGCGGTTTGGGGAACTGCCTTATGTAATATCGACGCTATTTTTGAAGTGAAAACTTCTTTAGGCGCGTTGTGCATTTTTGAGATGGTAGTCCCATCTCCAACCATTGATTTCGCGACACCATGACGACACCTCATTTTTGTAAACGCGATTGTGCTCTTTATTTATATTATGTTACGGATCAATGTTCTATGCAAGTATTTTTACTTTAAAGGTTTTGTAAACGCGATTGTGCTCTTTATTTATATTATGTTACGGATCAATGTTCTATGCAAGTATTTTTACTTTAAAGGTTTTGTAAACGCGATTGTGCTCTTTATTTAGATAAGGTTACAGACCAATGTTCTATACGACTATTTTGCTTCCACCAAGGCGATCTTGTTCATGTGTTCACTTCGGTCGGCACTCCCGGAGTGCCACCACTTTTTATTTATAGCCTTTCTTCAGAGTTACAGTTGCTACAAAAACGTTTTATTCTTAGTTCTGAGACTGTGTGTGCCCTTTGGCAAAGGCCTCCTCGATCCCCTTCCAATTCTCTCTGTTCCTTGCCTGTCTAGTCCATGTCTTTCCCGCCGTCCTCACCAAGTCATCCTGCCATCTTTTCAAAGGTTTCCCTTTCTCTTCTCCTCCCTAGGATACCATAGGGTCACTTTTTTGTTCCATTTCTCTTCTCCTCTGACAGTGTGGCCGGCCCATCTCCATTTTAATCTTCTTAGCTTCAGTACTATATCTTGTGTTTTTGTTGCCTTCCTGATTACACAGTGATTAGTTCTTTCTCATCTAGTCCTAGAACTCTGCCATTCATTGTGACCGGGTATGCAAAACAAAATTTTAATACCACATTTTGTCAATCTTCATGGATGTACTCCTTGTAAAGGACTTGAAAAACCTCGCAAATCCAGTACATCTCATATTACTTCTCTATTTTGGCACGTTTATCCATTTCGCATTATGTGCCGCTAGGTCTAAAACTTATCTGACGTTTGAACAGGAGAAAAACTCACCATGTCAAGGCTTTTCTGCCAAGCAATATAGTCAATAAAATCCATTCACTTCTCCAGGGTTCCAGAGCAAGTTCCAGGGCAAGCTCTCGCGCCTCATCGCATGCAAGTAAGCGTTCCTCGAGAGCGTCGTCCAGAGCCTCACGTGCTTCATCCAAGTCCAAAGCGTCAGGCTCTAAGGCGTCTTCTAGAGCCAGTTCTAGGAAAAACTCTGCATCAGGAAGTGGATCTGACAGGTCTAGGAGTAGGTCCGGAAGTGGGTCTAGGAAGGTGAGTTTGAATATCGAATGTTTTGTTATGATACCCCTCTAAAATTTTAATTTAGAAAGACTATGAAGTTTTGAAATTACAAACTCAATGTCATAGACGACAAATTTGAAATTCCATTGCATCCATAATTTATTTCGATTTTTTTGTTACAAATGCTCATTACTTTTATTGCACTCAACTATCTTTAGCGTAATGTAGTTATCGTTTATTTTTTAGTGTTTTTTACTGTCTTCAGGTAGATTATTAAAAAATAGTGGATACGTATTTTTATCTTTTTATACGTAATCAAAAGATTACGATGTTACATTGAGTTAAAATGTGGCGTGATGTCACACCTTGCTAGATTTTATTTTGTGACGTAGCGAGCCCCAACTCCCTAGCTTTAATGATTTTTATTAATATGATAAAGCAAAAAATTCGTGTCTAATATTTTTTTATTATCAGACTGACGGACTAAATAGAATTTCTTTTTTTTTAACGCTTGCATTCCTATTTTATTATTTGCGACAACAATTCTGAATTGCAAGTTTTCAGGCCCACTTGCATTAACCACCAAAGGTTTTTAAATATCATTCTGTTTCTGTCATCTTTGAACGGTTGATAGAAACAAACCATATTTAAAAATCATTAAGCGTTATGTGTGAAGTGATTTGTGGCAAGTGGGCCTAAGTTTTGGAATTATAAACTCTAATTCATATACGACAAGGTTCAAATTCCACTGCGACCAATAGTCATATAGATCTTTTTTTGTTACAAGGTTTATTACCACTTATTCCACTATCTACTTTAGCTTAATGTTGTTTAAGTTGATTTTGAGTTACCAATTTTATTATTATGAGTCTGAACTCAAGTTTTAAGTTCCGGTTGCAAAACCTATCACTAAATATATCTTCAAACGATTAACAGAAACATAAAAATGGTTTAAATACGTTTAGCGTTAAATCCATTTAGGGATCTCGCGCACTAGACGGCCACGACCACGACCAGGTAAACTAAAGAAACCGATACGAATCGCGCACTTGGTCGCAACGACCAACCGGCCAACTAGCCGCAGACCGGGGCCCGAACCACGACTGGCCGACTAGTACGCGAGATACCTTAGTAATTTTTGGTGCAAGGATGCCTTTTTTTTTGTGTGGTAAATTTTATTATCAAATAACTTCTTCCGCTCTGGGCGGAGCGGGAGGGCGTGTCAGACTCTTACTGACTAAAACCCACCCGTGTTCCTCCAGTTGCCATGTTGCTAGGGGCCACGGTATCCCTTTCGAACTTTTTCGCGACCCCGGCAGGGTGCAAGCCTACCTGATGGTTATTCCTAACAAAACAACGGCTTTAATGAATTCTTTTTATGTTTTCAGGGGTCCCGTAGCCGCAGTGCGTCGGCATCCAGTGCGTCATCTGCTCACAGCGGTTCCGACTAAACTGACAAAACCTCAGACTATGTGTTCACTAGGGTTTGAATATCTTCGTTGCTTCAGTTTGACGTGTAAAGTGTAATTTCAATAAAGCGTTAAGGATAATTCTGTGTCTTTATTTCGGCATAGTTGCGCCTCGTTACGTGTGGCTGAAAATGTCACGGCCACCATCAGGGATTTTAATTTTGATAACACAAAAAAATTGTCGCTAATTAGTCGAAATTTGTCGCCAAATATCAGAATTTGTCGGTCACTGGTTCAAAAGTTACAAGGGTTTATAGATGGCCGATCTGGGGAGCATCTCCCCAGCTTGGCCCAATTGAATCTCAAAAGCTAGGGCACCTATTCTCCATTTGAAATAACATTAGACATTTAAATAAACCTTTTTTACAGTCCGTTCAACCGATTTTGACTTCTATTGCGTTGGTGGCATGACAAATGGCAGCTGCAGTAAAAAGTTGGTATTGTAACCACTTTTTTGCTTTTAATGCCATCCTTATGCCTACGGTATATAAGACCGAATCGGTTGAACGGACTGTAAAAAAGGATTTTTTAAATGTCTCGTCTTATTACAAACGGAGTATAGCGAAGATCTAAAAATCTAAATTTTGTCGCTAATTAGCCGCATTTTTTCGTCAAGTCACAGATTTAGTCGGGTCTTAGTTTAGAAGATATGACGAGTTCAATTTTTAAGTATAGTCCAAGAGCTAGATGAAGGAGTTTACGAAAAAACTTCGATCTAGCTCTTGGACTATACTTAAAAATGTAACTCATATTATTGTCTTCTAAACTAAGACCCTAATAATTAAATAATATCTTCTTCGACCAATTAGTGACAATTTCTTTTTGTTATCAAAATAAAAATCCCTGATGGTGGCCATGCCATTGTCAGTCACACCCTCATTACGCCTAAATACCTATTGCCAATGGCGACATGGAACATTTTATAGCAAGTAGTTTGCTTTGAAGTTTGCGCAGTTTTAGAATTTGCGCTAACTTACGCCATTACAGTCCTTCACAGTAAAGCCAAGCGCACATTACAGCCGCAATGCAACGCTTAGTCGTACAAAAAAGTGCGGTGTGGCAGCCCGCCTGTAGTGTGCGTTGTTTCATAGAAAATGTACTAAGTGATAAAGGAGGACTTTTACAATGCGTTGCGTTGTGGCGCGGCCTGCCGCAATCTGCGCTAGCCTTTACATGTCCTTTCACAGTTATTTTACTTTGCGTTCATTCAAAATTGTCCCGTGACGCGATTGGTAGCACTATTTTGTTAGTCGCCATTTTGAACTAAGCTTGATAAGCAATGGGACCAACATGACGGCAAGGGACAAGTTATAGTGAACGGTCTATACTACCTCTGATTTGGCTGTCAAAATCACAGTGATCTTGTATTCTTTGTGATAAGGTTGACGTGTCCTGTCTATGGTCTAGACTAGACAGTTATCAGGGTGCAAGGATAAAAAATCAAACCAATCCATGTATTATTTATAGTTTAATTAGTGCAACATTCACTTGATTACATAAAAATACATTGAACGTATATTTCGGAAGGACAACGATAAATAAACTTAAGTTATTCCCTTTTCTTTCGAAAAAAAAACTTGAAATCATAATTTAAAAAAAAAAGGATATGTACATAGTTTTTTTGGAAGTGTTTTAGTCTCAATTTGAATATTTATTATTTATAAATACATTATCAGGAAAATGTTCTACAAAAAATATGTAGTCTTTTAATCACACATGTGTATAGTACAAAAATGGATTGTCTAACAATACTAACCTTGTTTAAAACAAAAAATAAATACAATGTCAGCATGCATGTTCTAGCAAGTAATAACTATAATAATATTAGTGAATCAATTGTAAATAAATTCACATATAGCGAAAATCTCACTCCAGCAAAAAGCTAAAAATATTACACATTGCTATCCCAAAATCGTTTAGTTTATACGTTAGGCTTTTAGTTTATACTTTAGACTTTTATTTAATCAGGCTTATCCCGCAATTTAGTTTCCAAACAAATACGTGTTTCTGGAAAAAAAATATATATCCACACTTAGGCGCGGGACATACACAAGTGGCGAGGGGCGGGGACGTGGCGACGGTGTGGAGCGGGCATTGCCGGCGTGAATGTCCCGCGCCTTAAAGTTCAGTCTGTGCTACTACTTTAAACAAATATTATGACTTTTCGAATTTACTTTTTCAATAGGTACTAGTCATTCTGAAATCGACTTAATTTATACTACTCTAAAGTTAATATTTGTTTGAGTGGAAATAACATCAATTGGAAGCAAGGATTTAAATATGGAATACATGCTGCCGCATTTGTTCCGCGATGTGGTTTTTACGGTTAGAAATCCCAACATACCCTCCACCCTTCCCAGTTGTATCCAAGAGGATTTCCTATGTTGTGTAGTTGTTTGTTCCCTAAACCATCAGCAGCTGCAGAACTGTCTATGGTCATTGGTCACAGTCGCATAGCCTGGCTGCTTAGAAATCGATGATTGCCTTTTTGCAATCCTAAAACGTTCCGTTTCTATTTTATTTAAATATTTTTTGAACGCCATACAGAATATAACAGTCATAACGATTTTGTTACTAAGTTTATTAATGAGTGCACAGCCCATATTATAAGAAATGAATTACTATTCTATAATATTACAAAGAGAAAAGATTTGTATTTTCACAAAACACATAACATCAAGCCTGTAATCCCCGAAGGGTTAGGCAGAGGTGTACCCAACCAACCTATAGCACACCCACATTTCGCCAGTTATGTTTAAGTCCCATGTAATAGGGGGCGAGCCTATTGCCATCAACCGGGCACAAATCCAGACTCCGAGCTGCTACTGAGAAATTCCAGATCGAAAAGCCCAATAACACTTTGCCCGACCCGGGAATCGAACCCAGGACCTCATACTCAGCAGTAGCTTGCGACCACTAGACCAACGAGGCAGTCTAATTTGTATTTTTGTTTGTACTTAATGAATAAACTCAAAAACTACTGGACCGATTTTTAAAATTCTTTCACCAGTAGGATGCTATATTATAAGTTTATTAACAACAACAACAACAACGAAAACGAGTAACATAAACTATAAATTATAAAGATATCACGCGGCCGAAGTCGCTGGCGGAAGCTAAATTTGAGACCGAAAATATAGAAAATATAGTGTGATGTATTAATATGGGTCTGATCTTACCCTGAATACTTATGGAGGATCCACAATGGTAACCCGCGGAATTCAAATTTTCTTACTTTTTTTTTGCAATTTGCAGGTCAATGTCAGGTTGTATGTTGATTAGAATAAGTTAGATTTGTTACATAAATAAATAAATAAAATAAAACATAACATAACGATCATGAACTACCAACACCTCCGGTTTTTAATGCCAATCGACGCGAAATAGCATTTTACGTCGATTGGCATTAAAAACAAAAAATCGAAAAAAAAATAGTTAGGAGGTATTGGTAGTTCATCGTCGATAACATCACATCTCTTACGGAACAAATCTAACTTAAATAGTATATTGTATTAATTCTGTGGCTGGCGTGAATACATTGACATCTCGACTTGTATGTTTTTTTTATTGGCTTAATACGTTCTACGCATTAGGAATTTATATGAAAAAAATTGACAGCTCAAAATATAAATAACTTTGGAGCAATCGACTATGTTATGTATGTATTATGTTGACATCTCGCATTTTTACGTGTTTTACTTGATAACAACACGTCAAATTAACGATTCACATGGTTTTGTGAACGAACATTGATATTTCGTTATATCAACTTAACCCCTAAAACAACTAAAACACATACTGTAAACTAATTTACCGTTTTACCAGAAGAGGTCAAACCTTTAAAATGGCCGTCCTGACAAATTGCCATTTTAGACATGTCAACATATTCACGCCAGCCACGGAATTATTCTAATGATTATAATTTTGTAACTAAATATGTGATAAGGTCGCGAATCATATTTTATTGCAAAAAAGGTTTAAAAAAAAAAAACGCGGGCTACCACTGCGAAACACACCGCTTTACTTGAAGACGTTCTTTAAATTATTTCTATCGCTAGAGTACACCTTCAAATGACAGAGACAGCATGAGATTTAACGACAACCTCATATTGAGTTGCGTCTGAGTATTGTTAGCCGTTTATTCGACAAATATATGTCGGTAAATCACTCTATTCAATTACATTTTGATTACGAATAAGGATAAAATTCTCGATAATATTGCTATATTTCATTACACGATAAATAATAATTATTCAACAACTTTCCAATTTAAATATTTTTATTCAGGCAAAATTTTAGCACCTTTACGTTGACTAGGCAATAATTTATTACAAAATCTTATTATTTCATGAGTCTGCTATTAATTTTCATTGTAATATATGATTTAGGTGGAAACCAATCGTGTTAATTTATTATTATAAATTTATTGAATTAGTTCTAATGCTAGTCAGGTTAAAAAGTACAGTCTACTTTATATTACTGTATCTATTTAAATCGTAAAAAATCTAGGGAATGGATAATTGTTACTACGAGTATGTTTATTCAGGCAAAAGCGCATGTTTGTAAAGTGAAGACAAATTATAATGTGTAAAGTCGACCTCGTAATTCATAATTGCTTTATCACCATAAGGTTGAAGACCAGTGGTGGTCCAGTGGTAATGGCCGCGACTTACAAGTTGTCCATCGTGGGTTCGAACCCAAGCAGACACTTTACTTTGTGTAAATTATTTCATCACCACTTGCTCTCAAAACGGAGAAGCAAAACATCGTGCGGAAACCGGCGTGTCCTAGCCAACTCGCACTGGACCCGCGTGGTGGATTATGGCCCCCACTGCTACTGAGAGGAGGCCTGTGTCCCAGCAATGGGAACATTATAGGCTGATTATGTATTAGGTTGAATGTCACTTGCAGGTCATAAAACGACAAGGTTTATTTGTATATGTGACAGATGGACATTTTCAACCTTAGTGAAGTTTTAGTTTATTGGAAATTGTCGAGATCGACTATACAGACTAAAGATCTATTTACAAGTTTTTATAGGAATTTCAAAATCCTATATTTAGGCCAAAAATTTGTTGCTTGCATAAAACGAGTGACTGTGGTTGTTACCCGGGAAACAGGTATATAGTTTTTTTTTCTGGGACACTATGGGGAAATTAGGTCTTTTTTCATGAAAACAATATTTCATGAAAAAATATATTGCTTTTGACAAACTTTTGTTCTCTAGATTTTTCCGCTACATTGAAATTATCCTTACATGATAAAGACGAAACGCATAAAATAAATTGGTTTGTTTAACAATTTTTATGGACAGTTCGCACAAAAAAATTGTTTGCAAGGAGCTCGTGACTTATTAAAAACACCCGCACGGGTCGATCCATCAGGTTAAGCTACGCCTGTCGGGGTTGGTCCGTGGATGAGGGACCATCTTTACATAGGTACCGACTCCTCCGTGCCTCGGAAAGCACGTTAAGCCGTTGATCCCGGCTGTCATTTGTGGATCTTTGACAGTTGTTACGGATCGTCAGAAGCCCGAAAGTCTGACAACCAGTCTTACCAAGGGGTATAATATTACCCAGTTACTGGGTTGTGGAGGTCAGATAGGCAGTCGCTCCATGTAAAATATTGGTATTCAGCTGCATCCGGTTAGACTGGAAGCCGACCCCAACACAGTTGGGAAAAGGCTAGGCAGATTGATTTTGGTCAAGACTAAGACAATTTCCCCATACTGTCCAAGTTAAAAGAAACAATGTATAATGATAAATTACTACAATTTATCGACAACAGCATTGCGCTTCACTATTATACGCTTCCCGCCCTCATTTTATTACTTCAAGTTTTTGGCCCGACTTTTAACTATTACTACATTGTACGAATGTATAAAGAGCAGTATATTTCAGGAATTATATCAAGAGATATACGAAAATATCTGAATATTATTAAAATATGAAAATATTAACTTCGACTATGTTGTATTTACTACAAAATACTGTTAAATAGTACCTATATTTATGTAATCCCGTATAAATATTAGGAAGCACAATAATGGTTAGTAAAATGCATTATAGTCTATTATAAAGAGAGAGAAGATTGCATAAACTCTTGAATTCAGAATTATAGAGAAAGTGCTATTCACTCAATTATCTACTTTAATGTGATGTGATCTAAATTGTTTTTTGAGTGACCATTTGTAGTGAAGGATCTAAATAGATTTTGGTTGCAGTGAAATTAGATCTTTTTCACGTATTACATTTAGTTTGTTGTTCCAAAGCTCGATAAAAATCTAAGATTCTGAATTCAAGTTCAATTGTTATTTTTTTACCATTACACAAACATACTAAAAAGGTCACAAACATATTTCAAATCGCGTATTTTTCAGAATATTCGCGTCACTTAGGTAATACAAAATCTACCTTATTTATGCTGATATTTAGTTCATTTTGTATTTATGATATAACGCGAATATTCCGACAAATACGCGATGAGAAGTGCCACCATAAAGAAAAGCTGATTATTCCAACACCAGATTTTTCAATGATGAATAATTTTGAATTTTTTAGTTTTTCCATACAAAAACTCTCACACGTCAATTTTATTCCACAGATAAAAGATATCAGACATTGGAAAATCAGCTCTAAAACTAAATAAATAAAGCTTAACTTCTACTCAGCTCTTCTTCCACGATGTCCATGTAATGTGACGTGAAGACTGCCTTATTGTGCATGACGTAACGGAGTAATGTACCGGACACTGCCGTCAGTTCGCTAGATAGGGCTGATAGACCGACCGGGATCTGTCGAGAACCTCCTCCGCATACTAGGATCGTTTTGAGGAATTCGAGGACTCGTTGGCCTGGGGAGAAAAATGTTTCCAGTTGGTGTGAAAGTGTTGACTTTTATTGGCGTAAAAACAGTCAAAGATAAAAGGGTAACCAAACACCTTAGGTAATTTTTTTTATAAGTAATGTGTATGTGACTTATTTTCCTACCGACTACGTACTGCCAACATTTTATAATATAAAACTGACAGTACGATGAGTAGGTTCTTTGTTATAATTTTTTTTTTTTAAAGAAACGTTGCCCCACACTAGGAATTTCTCCTGTATTGTGGGTGTGTTTACAAACATTTAAACTCACATACACAAACAGCCAGACCCGGAACAACTACTTGTAGGTCATACAAATATTTAAAAAAGGAAAAAAAGAAGAAAGTTAAAAAGGAAGGTGGCTGCTATGAGATTTTTTAAAATTTAATTAATTAAATATTAATTTATTAGTTATTGTATATTGTTACCCTTACATATTATAAAACAAAGTCCGCCGCCGCGTTTGTCTGTCTGTCTGAACGCGATAAACTCAAAAACTACCGAACGGATTTTCAAACGGTTTTCACCAATGGACGGAGTGATTCATGCGGAAGGTTTTAGTGTATAATTCATTAAGGTTTTGTGTAAATTGGCTGAAATTTGACGATTATTGTTGAAGAAGTCGGAAAAAATCATGCCGACTGGGAGCATTACTGGCGTGCGCTGCCTAAACCCAAAAAGATACATCAAATTTATGTTCTACGGTATTGTTTATCTTAAAAAGTTCAACAAAAAAGTCCGGGATGGCATATGTTTATCTTCTAAGGATGACGCACAATAACCATTTTTATCTTTCAGAATTTGATAAAAATTTAATTGTTATTTCCGAAGCTTTTTTGAGCGGTATAGTATTAATCCTTATCCAAAAAAAATGTAATTGGGCATTTAATTTACATTAAAATATGTCTTTTAATCATATCATTTAAATGAATAGTTTAAAAGATATCACAGTTTCAAAATTATGCGTAGCAACGCGGGCGCAGCGGTAGGAGTCAATGACTTTTTCCTCTGTTATTAGGTATGAAGTCTCGGTAGTACGTTCCCGTGGGATATTTTCCGACATCCACGCGGGCGAAGCCGCGGGCAAAAGCTAGTTACTGTTAAAAGGACATCATAACGACATCTAGACATTTTTTCCCCAAAATTATTGTATTGTGTTTTGATAAGTTTTGACTCAATTTATGTTACTTTTGTTTATTAACTCAACAGCAAACCAACATTGTGTTTTGCAGTATCCTGACAGGGTTCATGTACAAAAACCGACAAAAATAATGTATTGTAAATTAGATAAGTAAAAATTTAAATCTTTTAAATTCCGTTACATTTCAGAGTCAGCACAAAATGAACAACAACATGCTCGAGGATGTTCTTTAGAAAGAGACTGTCAGACAAGAGTGAGACAAAAAATCTAAGAAAAAGCTCAACTATTACAAATATGTAAATTGTAGTAGTGACAAGTCTACAATTTATATATTTGAAATGTCTGTGTTACGCAATATTTTCTACAATTGAAAATTTTTGTAGAATTGTAAAATTTTGTGGTGTAGGGCCCAGGTATTGTAGCTACAAAGTATTGTAAATACTTACGAACTATCTCCCGGACCCTGTGTTCGGGGTCTCCGAGCGACAAGATCTGTGTTCTGATGATCTCCTTAGTTTCAGCAGTGAGTGGCGGCAGGTTGAGGTTCTCTAGGAGCTGTTCTGTCACCAGAATTATCTCCTCAGCCAAGGATGGGAGGACGGCCTTCAGTTCGCTGTTACAACAAAAATAATAATGCTATGTAATACTATCCTATTAATTATAATAATTATAAATGATATTATTATATATTATAACAAGCGGTCCCGACAGACGCCCTGTCCGAACAGTGCTACCTACCGGGTCCAATTGTATTTTCAAACTATCCAGGGACCCACTCAAATATACACACAAAATTTCATCCAAATCGGTCCAGCCGTTTAGGAGTTTGGTGACAAACACATTTACAGAAGAATTATATATGTAAAGATATTATATATTTTAATTATTATTATATTATACATATATTCTTACATTATATATATATAATAATATAATAAATATTATAATAATAAATGCAAAAGTTTGTGAGGATGGATGGATGTTTGTAAATATTTCACGCAAAAACAACTGAACGGATTTGGATGAAATTTGGCACACCTATAGTTTATAACATGGATACTTTTATCCCGATATTCTCACGGGATTGAGACTTATGCGGGTAAAACCGCGGGGCGCTGATAGTTAATAAATCAAAGGCAAAGCATAGGTCAACTTTTTTTTAGGGTTGCGTAGTCAACAAGGAACTTTTATTGTTTCGTCATGTCCGTCTGTCTGGCAGTCTGTCTGTCCGCGGTCTAGCTCCGGACTGTTAGTACTAAAAAGTTTCAATTTGGCATGGGTATACATATTAATCATGCCGACAAAGTGGTAAAATAAAATAATGAAAAATATATTTTTTTAGGGTACCTCCCCTACACGTAAAGTGGAGTTGTTTTTTTTTTTTCTATCCCTTTGTGTGGGGTATCGTTGGGAAGGTCTTTTAAAAACATTGTGAGTATGTTAAAACCATTTTTGAATTCAGATATCCGTTTGCGAAATATTAAGCTTTAAAGTGCTAATTTTTGTTAGAGTCAAGTGGCCCCCCTGCCAGCTAAATGGTTGGTTTTAGATATGTGGAAAAAATTCACGGCAGTAGCTTATATAACGAATTTAAAAGGAAACTATCATAGCTGAGTAGTCTTTACAAATTAACGAATAATAATCGACCAACTTAGATTTGCGGTTGTAAAAACATGTTCCCCCATACATTCCGTATGAAAGATTTTTTTTTTCAACTACAAAGTTAAGTTTGTTCTTGGTATAAATTCATCCCAACTACGGAACCCTACATTGTGCGTGGTCTGACATGCACTTGGCCGGTTTATATAGTGGGATACCCACTGTAAAGTTATAAAGTTGACTAAGTTAGGCAAAATACTACTAAACAAAAAAACAAACAACAAACAGAAAAAAAAACAAAAAAAAACAATCAATTTTCGCAAATAACAAAGTCATCATCTGCCTAGCCTTTTCCCAACCACGTTGGGGTCAGCTTCCAGTCTAACCAGATACAGCAGAATACCAGTATTTTACATGGAGCAACTGCCTATCCCACCTCTACAACCCAGTTACTGGATAATACGATATCCCTTGGTAAGAGTGGCTGTCATTCGTAAATCTTTGACAGTCACTACGAGTAGTCAGAAACCCGAAAATCTGACCACCAGTCTTAACAAGGGGTATCGTGTTATCCTGTAACTAGGTTGTGGAGGTCAGATAGGCAGCCGCACCATGTAAAATTCTGGTATTCAGCTATATGCGGTTATACTGGAAGCCGACTCATCCAAGTTGGAGTTGGCTAGGCAGACGAGGTATGAGGCGGTAGACTTGCATTATAAAAATAGTACAGTTTTAGAGGTATGAGGAACAGGGTGTAAAGTTCACTCATCCTCTATTGAAAAGGGAGGATCCTCCGACCAGACGGGTGTCGTGTCTGGCGAGCAACTGCCCAATGATTGATGTCAGGGAAGCTATATATCGTGTTCGCGCGGTAAACTTTAATTGCGCGATGCAGGATTTGTGTGACGTCAGTATTTTGTGTGACGTCAGGTTTTTGATACGTAGTTTGCATGTAGACACACAGTTAAACCAGAAAAAGTATGCGCTTCGGTAATCTACGTGTTCCCGATATAAGACTTAAATTACTCACATATCATTTCCCGTACTATCAATAAGAATGAGTATCTTTTCCTTCAAGGCTTGTTTATGGGCAGCGGCCGTATTTGGGTCGCTGCTACACGCCGGGCTGGATAACATAATAGACGTGACACATATGAGGCGGTAGACTTGGGTGCCGAGTTCGGCGAAGCGAGGAGCGTCGAGGGCGACTGTCTGAAATCGAAAAAAAGTTATTAGAGAAGGCCTACCGCAGATATTTTTTTATTTTAGGCCTATATTAACTGTAAACCATGTTTTATATTACTTGAAGGTGCAAATAAACAATTTTTTTTTATTTAGTTTTTTTATTAATTTGTTTTTATTATTAGTAAAGTTTTTTTTATTAATTATGATTAAACTACTTGAACAGAAGAGCCATTTTCAATAAGGTTTCTCCAATGGCTGAAACGAATCTATTAAAAAAAAAATACTCAATTAAATTTAAATTTTATTTATTTTATTATTTTATTTAAATCAATTTTTGAAATTACAGTATAAATCTCCATTAAATTATCTATACAATGGTAAATTAAGTAGGTTCTGTGTACAGACGCCAGCACATCAAGCTACCCGAAACTGTCAAATTTTCCCAATCAACTTTGAAATTTTCAGCGATAAAGTTGAAAATCTATTAAATAAATTTGACAGATTGTAGTAGCCTGATGTGCTGGCGTCTGTACTAGCAGGAGTGTAACAATAAAAACAGTTGCAGAAAGGAGGCAAAACAAATTTTTCGATCGCAGAGCACTCTAATGCTTCGCATTATGAGTCGTGCCAAAATACTGCTATTAGAGGTGGTGGTAGGTAGCCTCTAATAATTACAGTTATACTTGATCCAGCTTTTAGATTTCAGAAAGCCTGATAAAGTATCTGATCGATAAATCTGCTATCGACTGTCTTATTTATATCTTTAGAGATTGGTTGACTATAAAGTTTATATATTATGTATTAGATTATAAAGTTTATATTATTGTCTGTTTGTTTATAGATAAACAATCAAATAAACTAATATGAGATTTGAAAACAGATTAAAAACACAAAAAATCTATACAAATAAATAAAATTGAAGTGTCTGTTTGTAATGTCAAAATAACAGCTTTTTACTAAATACGTATGAAAGAATATACGGTACTTTTAATAAAAAAACTATTTAAATTTTTGTCTGTCTGTCTGTTTGTTCCGGCTAATCTCTGAAACACCTGAACTCATTTTGACGGGACTTTCACTGGTAGATAGCTGATGTAAAAAAATAATTAGGATCCACGCGGGCGAAGCAACTAGTCGATAAATAAATTGTTAGACAGCGGCGAAAAGAACTCTGCATGTTTTCCTCAAAATTCACTATATGATTGAGACGTGATTAGATAAATAAATATTTTATGAAAGAGCTTATTCTTGTTAAGAGATATATTATTACAGTATTGTCCTCACCTCAGGATAGTTCTTAGATGGATCCATCTCCAGTAACTCAAGGTAGGCCTTAGCTAATGTCTGTGCAGTCACATTTCTGATGATATTCTTATCTGTGACCGGGAGAGTAAGCCCTTCCAAGTCTATGTGACGTTTCAGCCATTCTCGAGTGTGTTGGAGACCATCTGTTGAGTTAAAGGAAAAAAAAAAATAAAACAATTTTTTTCTGTTATTGCTATCATCTTCTTATATGAAAAACCAGAAGGCCAAGTCTCGTACTTAAAAAACGGTGAAATTCTTTTTTATAAAGAAAACAAGCACAAAGGACGGGTTTTTGAATTTTCATACCCTGAAGGGGTTAAATATGAGTTGAAGGTTTGTATTAAAGTTCGTCGTAAGTAAATCCTTTCGGACACACGGCTTCACTTTACTGACCTTCAGAAATCTTGAGTATTTCATCAAACTTGGCCCGCTCGTACTGGACGCTCTCCTGTTGCACGTGGGGCCTTATCATAGCGATCAGACTGTTTGCCAGATCCAGTTTCAAGATCTCTAGCGTTTCTAATATTGCACGGAATACATCCACCTGGAAAGAAGGAGTTTCATTGATATCTATAGAACATTTTCTCGTAGTTGGGGGACCGTTGTGTCGTTGTGTGGAACACTTTTTTATCTAATAGGTCCCCCGACTGCTATGACAATTTAATTTATCTGTTTAGTCAGCGAGTAAATGAGTGACCTTTCGCTTTGTATATGTCACCATATAATCATAAACTTCGTTAGTTTATAATCCATCGGTATTATTTCCGTTAGATTATAAACTGTCGAAAAATTGTGAACTGTGACAAATCATTTACAATTTAACGCATAATTTTTCGATAGTTTATAATGTATCCATGAAAAACTGACAAATTGTGAACTGGTAACCAACTTGTTTGCGACGTAATGCACCTTGCGCTAATATTAAATAGCCTGCGTGGCTGCGAGCAACTTGGAAGTAGCGCTCGCCGGCCGCTGCCGCGGCACCGCTCGCTTCGATCGTTCGGCTCGCTCGCGGTTGTTCACAGTTCTAACCTAACCTAACAACCCATTTCACAATTTTTCGACAGATTATGATCTAACGGAAATAATACCGATAGATTATAAACTAACGGTGCTCACAATCTTACGGTGACATATATACAGACAACAATGAACTAATAATTACAATTTTGCATGCAATTGATACATATCCTGTATAGCTAAACATGCGGACTTTAGATTAATACCTGACTGTAACAACTTTATACCATGTTTAAGGCAAATAAAGACTTATCTTATCTTATCTAACTAATACAACTTGTTTATTACTTTTTAGTTCGTTTTTTGGCAGGGCAGTTGTTTTATTTTTTATTTTATTAATAACTATTTCAATAGAACTAGTTATTCTGAAATAAAGAAACTGTTATTTAGAAAAATTTGAAGAGAAACGAACACTACTTACGGTATCAGTAAGCGTGGTAATATTCTGTATGATCTCGTCCCTCGCTGGCGCAGCCAACTTCGCCATCAGATCTATGACGAAGCTAGCATACTTGTGGAAGTCCAGGCTATTGTTCTCAGCCTGCTGTTTTATGAACTCCGAGTCTAAAACCTCTTCGATCATCTCACGAATGCGGGTGTGCCGGGGGAGAAGTATTGCAAAGAGGCCCTGGAAATTGAACTTTGGTGGTAAGGAGATAAGGTTTATTTTTGTGTGCGCTTTAGTTTAGCTAGTGTGTTTGTTTAAATTTATATCAGTAAAGTATCCAAATTCCTTGGGTCCTTTGAGAAAAAATTTTCAAGCGAAAATAAAAATAAAATGGCAACACAGTGTCCGAAATCTACTATTTGTTTTCATCACACTAATATAATACAGGCGAAAGTTTTCTGAGTGTGTGTATGTTTGTCTCTTCTTCACGCTCAAACGGCTGGACCAATTTGGATGAAATTTGGCACACAGATAGTTTATAACCTGGATTAACACATAGGATACTTTTTATCCCGATATTCTCACAGGATCGAGACTTACGCGGGTGAAACCGCGGGGCGCAGCTAGTAAAATATAAATGTGAAACCTACTTTGTTAGTATTATTTTGTTCCTAAACCTTTTCTGAATCTCGTTTCCAAGAATGCCAAGGAAACGAGTTCATTTAAGTTCATTAATGTAACAATTATAAATAACTGCTATGCATTGGATGTGTGCCAACTATTACATAAGACAATTGCTGGATTTCAGAGCATGAAATAATTAAGAAAACTGTAACAGTTACATAATAATATTATATTATTGTGATGCAGCCATCTTGGCATGTTTCATTCTAATATTAATAATTTATTTTTCATAAACATTTTTGGAAATTCGAGCATTATTTTGACAACCTTCTTGAAGATAAATCGAAATTGCGGTACTGGTCGAATACATGCGAGCCCCCCTGCGAAGATGATGATTCTAGCCACATAGCATAATCAGCCTATAATGTTCCCACTGCTGGGACATATAGTCCAGTCATCTTAGTCAAAATTAGGTAAGTATCTCGGAATTTGAGATACCCAGCTATAAACTCGTATAAACTTGTATTTTGACATCCTAAAAGTTGTCTCAAAACCTGGTACTATTAAAATCTAAGGTCAGGTTCACAAAAATCTATTTTTTGCAAATTTTTCGTTTCCTATGGGTTTTTAGCTATTTGTATTTAGTTTCAATATTGAAAAAAATTAAATTCCCTACAAATTTTGTTTCAAATTTTTTTTATACCTTGAATCGTTTTCAAGATAGAGGGCAGAGAGCGCGCGGTTAGAGCATCATTTAAGGTCAACCGGTAGTCCCGGTCAAAAACACGCCATTTAAAGTTTATTAATTACTAGCTGACCCTGCAAACGTTGTTTTGCCTTATAAATGCTTGGGGTGCACCATCTTTATCATTTATTATCTACTCTACCTACCCTACCTACCCTAAAACCTTGTCCTAAAAATAACGAACATTTAAAAAAAGAATTGGCCAAATTGGTCTAGGCGTTGTTGAGTTATGCGCTTACCAACACATTTTGCGATTCATTTTTATATTATAGATTGATGAATACATCATTATTAATAATTTTCATTTCTTATAAACTATTACATAACATTTAATTATTTTTTTCATTAAATATCTATCTATTCAATAACACTTATTACAGATTCCTAAAATTAAAAAATAATTAAGGGACAAACTTTAATTACATTTGACTATATTCTCATTTTCACTAATTACCTTTTAAATAGAAAATAATTAAGTACCATCGGGCATATCTAACCAATTTGAAAACAAAATCCCATGCACACGACCCTTATTTTTCGTAGGTAACTGTTACTATAGCGGTCGAGCACTGCAAGCAAGAATTGTCCTTACAGTGTACAGATATGCATTTCTTCGATAGTAAATCCGTAAACTCTTAAATTCTTTCATAACATTAAAAATTATACTTGGGAATATAGGTACCTGGAAATTAGGACCCCTATTATATTAATAAATTTTTTATTTCAAAATAATGTTAATTTTTTTAAATTTCCACAATCATAAATGTATGGAATGATATTTTTTAGTAAAACCATTAATTAAGAATTTATTTCTTTCTTTATTTATTTATTTGAGAAGTTATTAATATAAATTACATTAAAATTTAAATATAATTTAAGTATTTTCCTTAACAATTCTATAACTACACGGGCAGGTAAGTGTTATTAAATAAATTGATACTTAATTAAAAACAGATACGTCAGTAAAATAATTATTAAATATAATGTAATAGTTAATAAGAAATGTAAATTATTAATAATTATTTATTTATCAATAATTAATAAACTTTGTATGTCGTGTTTTTGACCGGGACTACCGGTTGACCTTAAATGAAGCTCTAATCGCGCGCTCTTCGCCCTCTATCTCGAAAACGATTCAATGTATAAAAAAAAATTTTAAAGAGAAGTTGTAGGGAAATTAATCTTTTACAATATTGATAATAAATCCAAATAGCGAAAAACCCGTAGGAAACGAGATATTTGCGAAAAATATACAAAAAAACGATTTTTGTGAACTTTAACCTTAGATTTTAATAGTCGCATACACCCTACCATTATGTAGGTTTTGAGACAACTTTTAGGATGTCAAAATACAAGTTTATACGAGTTTATAGCTGGGTATCTCAAATTCCGAGGTGAACTTACTAAGACGACTGGACTAACAGGCGTCCTCTCATTGAGAGGGAGTGGGCCGTAATACACCACGCTGGCCCACTGTGGATAGGTAGATGTCACATGTCTTTGAATTTTCGGTTCTAGAACATGCCGGCTTCCTCACGATGTTTTTCTTCACCGTTTTGAGAGCAGTGGTGATGAAATAATTTACACAAAGTAAAGCGCCTGTCAGGGTTCGAATCTACGACCTACAACAGAGCAGTGGTGGCCCATGACCACGCTCAGGCCGCGACTTAGCCATATACTAGTATTTATTTATATAAAGGCTTACCAACTAAATGCATACACAGAATTAAACCAACAATCTTTGTTATTGAATAAAATTACATTTAAATCCACTTTTAATTTATAGAAAGTCAAAATAAATGAGCTAAACAAACTGAAGACATGATGGGGGTCATCAATATAATATTGTTTTACAAATATCCAATATTTCTTTTTTTGATTACTATGCCAAGCTAAAACTAACAACAGCAACAATAAACTTCTCCTTCTCTCTTCTCCATATCAGAAGAAGCCTTTGTCCTAAAAATTCCAGTCTGCTTTTGTTCATAAACATACCTGTTTGACATCTTCTAATAGTACAAGGGCCTGCTTGTATTCTGGTGGGTCAGAGTTGAGCTGCTCTCTTAGTATATCGAAATACGCCTTATGCATCGTCTCTTTGACTAGTTTCTGATAACTGCAATGTAAAAAAAAATAGGAAGTAAGAGGTTGTTTAGAATTTAATATATAATATGACATGAGGAAGTAATCTTCTAAGCCTTCCAAGTACATGACTTCCTACTATTTTCATATTAGGAAGTAAACAACTTGCTTATTTTAGTATTGTTTATAAAATATCATACCCTGGTTAAGATTTATCTAGAGCTGGAAATCTTGACAGAAATATTCCACTAATCCCCTCTCTCTCAAAGTGATCCTTTCAAAATATTTTAAACACCAATAATAATGATATGAATACTTCTGCTAAAAACACATTATAGAAATTGTGTATATACTATGAATCTTCAATAGAATTATGAGACAGTGAATAACTATTTTTTGTGGCTCTTTTAGTAGTCTGCAGTTATGGTTAGAAATATTTTCTATTACAATAAATTATACAAGAACTAAACAGCAACAGTCATCTATACTAGGTAATATTATAAAGAGGAAAGATTTATATTTTTGTATGTAACAAATAAACTTAAAAATTACTGGACCGATTTGAAAAATTCTTTCAGCAATGGATAGCTAAATTATCAGCGAGTAACATAGGCTATATTTTATCCCCGTATTTCCACGGGAACCGGAACTACGCGGATGAAACCTTGTGACGTCTGCTAGTCTATAATAAAATGAAATATGTTGGTAAGGGCATCACTTGAGAACACCTGGGCCAATATGGCTAGTTTTTGTTTTAAAATTTTTGTAACAGTCCGAATAAGGATCTCATGAAAAAGTTTCCCGGAAATTCGGGAAAAACTTCACTACCTTTTTTGTTTGAATTATTGAAATTTGGACAAGACAACATCTGTCGGGTCAGCTAGTTGTGTAATAAAATAATGCTTACCTATTATCTGGTGGTTCAAACGGTTCCAGCTTGAAGTCCTGGTCAACAGCAATCTCATGAGCTAAGGCCATATTCTGCATGCCATGGGCGGCCTTCATAATGTCCTCCAGGGTCACAAACTTGGGTGGAGAGGCTCCTGTGATAGTTGAACCTCTCACTCTGAACTGTATTGGTTCGCTGGCAAAGTAACTGTGGGAAAGAAATACATAGGTACATAAACTAATGCCTTTTGAGAATGGGGTAGGTATGGAGAAGTATTGATTAAATACTCCATACATTTTGATATCACCCCTATTATCCCACTATGGCAGAGCTCTAAAAGAGGATAAAGTTTTTGTGTTCCTCAGAATCAGCTCATAAATCACGTTTAAGAGCTGTCAGTGTAATAATTTTTTTGGAGTATCACACTGACAGCTCTAGAACTCGGTTTAGATGTGCTAATCGCATTCAGTTTCATTGGCCAAAGTCACACAAAGTTGGGGTTAAAGTAATTTTGTGTTATGTAGTAATCAATTTTACTGTATGTGTAAAATTAAAGAAGTCAATTGAAATAACATTAACTGTGTTTGGATAACAATATACTGAACAAAGAAAAATCAACATGTAGACATCAAGGTTGGTATTCTAGAAGCTCTAGAACAATGCTTTGTGTAGATCTCAGATTTCATACTAATCTCAACTCCAATCTAGTTTTAAATTGAGATTTATTACCAAGCATTGTTCCAGAATATAGCTAACAAGGGGAAGGACTAACTAATAGGGACTAAAAAATAATTGCCTTGTCCTAATATTACAGTTTTAGTTTACTTCATATTCTTTAATAAAGATGGTGAGGTAGAGATAGTGATCATATTTTAATGTGACTTGCAAAATGTTGTTTTGCCAGGAAACAATGACAATCATAGGAAATATTGTAAACTCTATTTGTGATTATGACTCGACATCTATTGTGATATGAGTCATAGGATTAAATTAATTTAATAATATTGTATCACATAACAAAATATTATAATATTTACTGTTGAAATTTATTTTACTTATTGGGGGGATTTGAAAATGTTCCAATCTGTGGTTATCCAATTGTAAGATACTGGCAGGTATTGCGTCAAATATCTACTATCAAATATTACATTTCTTACTATATTACATTTATCTTATTAGGATGTTGATTCTTTTAAGAATCACTCAGCTAATATAATTGAAGGTTTAAAGAAAGTTCTAGATACTAAAATAAAATAAAGAGGCTACAAACCTTGACGCAGCAGCAGGCATTGGCTGTGATGCACTGCGAGTATTCTTGTCTCCTTTCTCGGATCCCTGAGATCCCGAACCACTAGGATTCTCGCGGTCGCCCATTGCGAAAACTTAACACAAACTAACTGAGCTGAGGTAAAAGCAGTAATCTCTGTATCCCATATAAGGCTGCTTACTCAATGGCTCAGCATGAAAACGGTCAAATCATTCAACACAATCACCTTGAGTCATAATAACACATAACCTAACTTTTACAACAACGCAACGTTAAGTTTTTCGATATTCCACGCGAATATTTTAAACAAAAACTACACGTCAGGTTTTTTTTTGTAGTTGTGATTATTGTGAATAACTTTTTGGGTTTTTGGTGTTTTCGTTTATTTATATCGCAATTCAACATATGTTTTCATTTACTTGTCAATTTTGGTGGTTGTCAAAATCGTTGTTGACGTTTTCGTTTCGTTACTCGCACTTAATGTTACGTTTTATACAGCCTCAGCAGCCTACAAATAAATAAGGCGATAGTTTAGTTCAACAGCATTATCATTGCATTGGTTTACATATAAAACGAAATTAATTCGTTTTAATCAATCGTTAAGTTTTTGAGTAAAAAAAAAGTTTTAATTAGAAATTAAAAATCGCTTATCAACATTCAAATTACAAGGAGGTAGCGTTAGCCCCTCTAGGCACAGCCTGTCAGCTTGGGCACCATTAGTAAGGCATTTCGGTATTTTTTTGAGTTAAAATTTTAACAGTTAACTAGTTAGCCTAGCCTGAGACTGCAAAATTAAATATGCAAACAAATTAACTAGGGAAACTAAATAACTCAATTCTTATAGTTACAATTTAAAAAGATAAAATTTGCTTTAATTTAAAATTTATTTGAACCAAACCATTGTTTTTATTAGTCTGCTATAAAAGGCTATACCGGACGGATCGTCTTGATTCACCATTGTGTACTGTATAAAAAAAACTACTGAGAGCCAGTGCCTGTCCGATGTTTAGCAGCCTATAAAAACCACCACTAAGGCCGCGCGCACTTTGGACGCGTTTTCGTACGAATTTTATTCTTGCGAACACATAAGAACACGCACGAACGATCCCAACCTTCCAAGTACTAAGGGAGACCACAGACTGATTGCGAGTTAGTCGTACTGTGCGTTTGCACTGGCGAAACATTTACAACGAAACATGTTGGAATCTCTATTTTCTGTCAATTTTCCATACAAAGTTTGACAGGCACTAGAGATTTCAACATGTTTTGTTGTGATGTTTCGCCAGTGCGAACGCATAGTTACGATACGTACGTTTAGTTCCGACGTCCGAAGACAATCCGAACTTGTTGGGATTTTTCGTGCGTTCAATGCGATATCATCGGAACCTATTTGACGGAGAAAAACGTATTCAGTGTGCGCACTCTCAATTCGTACGTCTAACCTCCTTTTTTAGTCTTGTGGCCTAACCCAGCTTGACCTCACAGGTTTATCCAGTCATTTACATGCGGCGCGATACCTACATATAGGTGTGACGGATCCCAGGATCCCGAGATTGTGCATGCATTTCCATGACTTCCTGTCTCATTCCAAACCTCAAGCTTTTGGCAAGCTCCTTAAATTGCCTTTCTTGACCACCCCGGAAGTTGCGTTTACCGAGGTCATAATAATATATAACACACCACTCGTTAATTTTAGTATAAAGTTTAAAAATATTTTAGACAATTTTTTTAATAAGACGTAGAAGGTATAGTGCACAATGGTCCCGTGAAAATGTTAAATGGACCAACTTTTTACCTTCGAATACAGTTTCAGGAAGCGCAGTATGAAAATTAACTCCCCTTTTTCCGGTAACGGTTGTGGCACTTACGTATTTTCGCTATAAAAAGTTCTCAAATTAGTAATGGTCGCAAGAGTTTTATTGACTTTGTCTTTTATTGACTTTTCATTTTATTATATTTTTATTAATTTTCAGCTAGAATTATTGATGTTTGAAAAAGGAGACATAAACAGCTAAAAATTATTAAGTAGGTACAAAAAAAAAGTTAAAACCTAGGTATAACCCAACTACGACAAAAACGCCAAACGCCGTCTAACTTCCTTCAACTTTCATTTAGCACAAACGAAATAAACAAAGCAAAAAGTAAACTAAATCAATCCTATTATAACGTAGAAGATAAAGCAAGCAAAGGAATGAAGGTAAATTTTCTCAAGTTTAAAATGAAATAGTTGTGAAAAAGCAATCCGCTTCGCCAAAGGCAGGGCAGTACGTTTGCCTAGGTAAATTAGTTGCTACTTGCTCGTTCTGTCTGTGAGCAAGTTAGATTGCCTCCTTGACTCGGCACGGTTCTTTAATTTTTCTCTGTAATATACGTAGTAGTTAGATTGAAAGTTTCTGCGTAATATGAATTTGCTTTTGGCTTAACTGAAATAAATATGAGATGAGATGATGCATATAGAGGAGATTTTTCAGTTAGATCTAAAGACTGCGTTATTTACCTAAATAATCGTAGGTGTGTACATGGCTTAGATAGATGTACAGACGCCAGCACATCAAGCTACTACAATCTGTCAAATTTATTTAATAGATTTTCAACTTTATCACTGAACAATAAGGTTCAAAGTTGATTGGGAAAATTTGACAGTTTCGGGTAGCTGATGTGCTGGCGTCTGTACGTCTATCGATGGAGTTTTATTTTGTGCCTCTGTTCTAACAGACCCACAAGGTGGTCCGCAGGAATCCGCTGGATGTGAGAAGCATAGAGCCGGTTGAAGAGGCGGTGCTTGGGGGAGGCCTATGTCCAGCAATGTACTTCTTTCGGCTGAAATTATGATGATGATCTTACAGAAAACCTAATTAATGCAGCAGTTGTTAAGTTCGTGTGATCGTTTCGTATTGCGATGGCTTCTCTCCCAACTTCTAATAAAAGCGGCAACTAAGGCAGTCTCAAAACGTTTCCAAGCTTTTTAATTTGCGCTGGTAACAATTGTTGCCCATATGCATGTCTCGACATGATTAAAAAGTTCTGTAGGTACCTAGTTGTAGTTCGGTAGGTATCTTAATACTTAAAGCAGTACCCTAATTACGTAACACACGATCAATCACAATTTGTTTCGTTTTGAAACAGATTGCTAATTCATTGCTTCATATGTTGGAAAAAAAATCTGCTCAACAACGTAAATATCACAATGAATGTTGTTGAACTGTCAAAATGAAACAAATTAGTCATAATCATTTACGAAAATAAGTTACACTCATTCATATTTACTCTGCTCTCATTCACACCTAATTATTTTAATTTTAACTTCGTACAAAATTACCTTATTGTTTTGAATCAAAATTAGTTGAAACTCAAACACGAACAGTTTATATTGTTCACCACAATATTTTACTAATAGAGTATGGAACTGCGGACTTATGATCGCAGCTCGTTCCAATCCGTTACATTTGAATTACCTCGGTTGAATTTACTTATAGTTCGAGTGTTGGCTTAACTAGAGAGTTTAGTGCATTTGTTGGCAAGTTAAACAGCTTTGCAATTGCATTGTGATAAGTGGGAAGTTTAATAAAGCTGTAAAGAGTGTTTAGGGACATAGGTGGAAGGTATTCCACCTATCTCCTTTTACGCGTATTGGAGGTGAAGAATAGTCAAATGAAGTGTACTCAAAGACCGGAAAAGAAACTTCAGTTTGCAGTAAATAATAATATAATTATCATACGTATCAAAGTCTAATGTTAGGTACACTATTAGTACTTATAACTAATTAAACTAGTAGGGACAAAATAAACTAATGATATAATATCTAGTCTGTCCCGCGACGGTTTACAAGCAAGCGAGCGATGCTACTAAAAAACTTTTTACAAAATAAAAAACAACCGACTTCCAAAAAAAAAAACACTACTAAGTGAAAAATAACTTTTCACTCCTCTTGCTCAAAAAGGCCGTCATTGTAGAGTACCAGAGCGGGGAAAAAGTTGCATTTCTTGCTCTAGGGGAAAAAGTATTTTTTTTTTAAATTTTTGTGTTTACCAACGAGCCTTGAAAAATGAAAAAGTCTGTATTCTTTTGTAGAATAATCATGAGTATGGACTCGACTTATTACTTGTTCACAAAAAAAAAGAAGGACATTTTATTTTTGAAAATGGAACTAAATGCGGCTATCTTTTCGGTAGAATGCGAGCATTGCGTTGCGGCTACAGAAGAAATAAAAAAGGCATTGGCGCGAAATCTTTAAAAAAATTCTCTAATTTAATGCTTAAAACAATTCCATTTAATTTTTCGATTTCTGATATTCGACATATTAATTAATCGAGTCGATCAAAATTGAAAAAAAAATCGTTTGGCATAATCGTTTTCGCACATCATCACAATAAAAAAAAAAATGGTCGGCGATTTTTAACACAAATTGAGTAGTGGTAATGAATATTACGTGATAGTGGACCTGTGTTCGTATATTACGTTAAGATCTGGGCATTTTCTAGTTGTGTATATTTTTAATAATATTTGTCACATTTTAAATCGTATCTATCTACATGTGTATGTGTAATATTTGTGAAAAGTTAAAATGTAAACTCGCACGATTGGCGCGAAACTTCGACTTTGGATATCAAAAACTTAATTACCACTACTTATGTAACTTGAACAATGGATGAACTCGTCAAATAATTAAATGATTTAGTATTCACTGGCCCTGTGGTGGAGTTTGGATGTTCGAAATCCCCAATTTTTATGTTTTTAGTCTCGACCTCGACTGTCATCAAAATGGCGATAATCGCATTTACAGATTTGAATTTTATAAATGTAAATTAATATTGTATTGGATTATTTTATTTTCTCGCAATCGTAGTGAAAAGTAGAGTGTAACACACGGCGCTAAAACCCATTATAACTCGGTTTCTATTTACTCCCTCGCTAAAGCTCGGGAGTAAAACTACCTCGTTACAATGGGTTATTTTAGCCCCTCGTATAACAATCTACTATTAATTTCGGAAGTCGGTGTCTTGGGTTTTGTGTTGTCGTTTTTTGCCACCGACTTCCGAAATTAAAGTTATTTTTCACTTTGTAGTGTTTTTTTTGGAAGTCGGTTGTTTTTTTTTTGTAAAAAGTTTTTATTTTTCACTTTTTAGTTGTGGTACCTACCCCACACACATTCGAATACCACTACCTGCTACCAGTGACAGGAACTTATTATATCATCTACATACTAAGTGGGAAAAAAATACGTATTTTGTAGCTAACTCAAAAACTACCCAAGCAAAGTTAATAAAATTTATATGGGACCAATTTAGGAGTCCACAAATGACGGAGAAATCGGTGGACACACATAAAAAAAAAAAAAACAAACGCGACGAACATATAACCTCCTCCTTTTTGGAAGTCGGTTAACAAAATTCTAAATAAGAGATTATGTGCGCCACAGACTCGATCGCACAAAAAGTGTGTCGTCTGCGCTGCACCTAAAGGTCGAATTTCCAAAAATCCGTTCTTAGCGGACGTCTACTAACTATGAACTACCACCCTACCAACTTTCATCTTTATACGTCAAGCGGTTTTCGAGATGAATGAGTGAGTGAGTGAGTGAGTGACCTTTCGCTTTTATATATTTAGATGGAGAGTGTATACACCTTCTTTTTTTGCGATATGAAAGAGTAAAGCTTATGAAATAAATGTTAGCAAGGTTAGGTAAGATTTATTTTTCTTGCCTTAATTTTGGCAAAAGTAGAAACGATCTCCTTTAAATTTTAGCGGCATCTACATCACCACATGTGAACTACGCATCTCACTAACGTCACGAAAAAACCCTGTATCGCGCAACCAGTATACAACGTCCCGACATCAATCATCGGGTAGTTGCCCACCTGAAACACCCAACTGGTTGGAGGATCCTCCCTTGTCTATAGACGATGAGTGAACTTTACACCGTGTTCGGAAGTTATATTCTGCATGTTTGGAAGATTTATTTTGCATCTCATGAACAAATTACGAAGGTGATAGCCGGAGGACTTTAAAGAAAACCGAAATTATTTGAAATAAGGTTTTAATTAAGTAAAATTTACAATATAAACTTATGCTAATTCCTAGGTCTAGATTCGGACGATGCTAGTACCGAAGTGCCGAAAATGAATTATCTCTAATATTAAAATTCTATCGATTCTAAGCGTGGATACAGTATCAGCAGATCTGAAAGTAGGTGAGCGTTCGACGACATGAGGCGTCGATTCGTTGATTCAGCAAAATGGTGTATTGCGGTTTTGTCAAACATCCGATTAATGCAATTAGGTTATCATTTCGCTATTCGGCTCTAAGAATCCAAATAACAAAACAACACATGCAAAATAACAACAACATGCTAAAGACATCCAAAAACATAGTTAATATTTATTATCTGAGTAAACCTTTCATCGATTGCATTTATTTCACTATCCAGCAAGGCAAAATAAAAAAAATATTTTGAACTTGTCTTTCTCATCATGATTGTATGGGATCGTCTTCCGATTTATAACTAAACTGCCTTTTCTTTTTCTTAAGCGGACTGGCTTCGAGTCTGATGAGAATGATAAAGGAATGTTGGCTTCTTCTGAAATTTCTCTTGCTTCTACCAGCATTTTTTCGTAACCCTAATCACTTTTACAACTTTCGAGAAAGGTTTTTGTTTTTAGGAGAGCATTTTGTAGAAGCGGTAAGATCAAATTCCTTTAATTAAAGAAGTTTGCTATAGTTTGACCGAGACTGCTGTACCGCGCCTTAAGAATGCGTGGTGAGACGGGACGAATGAGCGGCGGGACGCCATGGGCGTTGACGAATGAGGGGCCTAAACTGCCCCCCGACTCGTCAGGCACATACCTATGGCGCGGTACAGCCATCGCAGTCAAACTATAGTCAAATTAATTTTGAACAAAATATTATACCATACAACAAGAGAAGCAATAAATTTGAAATCGCATTTTTTTTTGCAATGGACTGGCCTCAACTCGCTTTTGATTTCCAGATGAACCGTACCGATGACTTCGTAAATGTCCATGAGTGCATCATGCACGTCAGCTAATTGGTAACTTAGATAAGAATATTTTAGAAGAAAAATTGGTAAAAAATTGGGAGTATTTTCAAGTAGTAAATAAAAAAAAAATGTAGGTACTGTATATTTTTTTGAGAGTGAAAACTTCTTTATGCACGTTGGGCATTTTTGAGATGGGACCAAACCATTGATTTCGCGACACTGCGACAACACCAGATTTTGACCATTAAAAAGACATCAACGCGTTGACTACCGCGGTGCGTGGAGTAAAAGACATCAACGCGTTGATTACCGCGGTGCCGATTTTTTCCAAGTTTTCACTTCTGTCGGCACTCCCGGAGTGCCACTGTTTTTACCCGATTTTTATTTCCATGCCTCCGTTTGCTGCCCCCCTAATACGAGCGCCCTAGGCCGTCGCCTAGTTCGCCTATATGAACGGGCCGGCCCTGTGTCCACATGATAGTAAGCAAATACCGCCTCCGATGGACTATGCCCAACAATTCCACCAGCGAATCTCTCCAGTTTCTTGAAGGCCCCACGTCCCGGTTTCGATAAAAACCGCAGATAAAAAACGAATTCCAAACGATTTAAATCTGGGCATGTACCAATGTGACTTTTCAATCATTTATGTCTCTACTTTCTTAGTTTATCTTGGACTTTACTGTCATCGGTGAAAAAAGATCGTGGGGAAACCTGTACCCTAATTGCGTAATACACCACAATGTTTCGATTTGAAACAGATTGCTAATCCATTACTTCATAAGTTGGAAAAAAAATCTGCTCAACAACGTAAATAACGCAATGAATGTTGTTGAACTGTCAGAATTAAACAAATTAGGTATAATTGTTTACGAAAATAAGTTACGCAATTAGGGTACAGGACTTATAGTTTACGTAAGTCTGAAATCGCCAACCCGTCTTCAGCAAGCGTGGTGATCAAAGCTCGTGCCTTCTCTGTATGAGAAGAGGCTTTTGCCCTGCAGTGGGACAATAAAAGGCTGGTATTAAAAAGAGCATAATCTAATTAATACAAACAAATGTAAGAAAATCAACTGGATAACTAAAGGCCTAAGAATTAGTAGTAAACGTAAACGCTCACTGCGTTTTATATATTATAGGAATAAGTCAGACCGCAACAAGATGATATATAAAAAATACAGTAAATTACTAAGATGTTGTATCACTAGTTCTATTAAAACATCAAATGACAACATACTAAGGTCTTCAAAAAATAAAAGTAAAGCGGCTTGGACACTTATAAAGCAAGAATCACAATGTATGAATAAATTATCATTGATAACGAATTTAAACATAGATAATACAATGATAGACAACCCAAAAAAAATTGCGAACTCGTTTAATAACTATTGGATAGGCTTAACAAATGAACAGAACGATAATGTAAGGGATACATGCACAACTAACACGTGCGATAGTCTGTTCCTTCGGCCATACGGTTACAGTGACATACAGAAATTTATAATTTCCCTAAACAACACAGGAGCGGTCGGATATGATGAGATTTCGACTAAAATTTTGAAGGCTTGCTCACTGGAAATAACTCCTGTGTTGACACACTTAATAAATTTGTCCTTCTCAGAAGGCTGCTTCCCAGAGTTATTGAAGTTTGCGGTTGTTAAACCTCTTCATAAAAAAGGCGATAGCTCGAAAGCAGATAATTACAGACCTATTAGTCTCATACCAATAATATCTAAAGTTTTTGAAAAAGCTATGCAACACCGTCTTTTAGAATTTATTGGTAAACATCAGATTCTTAAGAAAGAACAATATGGGTTTCAAAAAAGGAAATCAACCACTCTTGCATGCTTCAATCTTGTAAAAAATATAATTGATGAAGTAGACATAGGTAACCGGGTATCTGTTATCTTCTTCGATATGTCAAAAGCTTTTGACTTTGTGTCTCATGGATTGTTACTTTCGAAGTTAGAACGATATGGTATTCGAGGTCCGGCCCTTAGTTGGATTGAAACCTACCTACTGGGTAGAAAGCAATGTGTTGAAATTCCAAGTATGACTGAGAATAAAGAACTGGAGGGAATTAGATCTCTTTCAAGATTCAACAACTCGGGTGTACCACAAGGGAGCGTTTTGGGACCGCCTTTGTTTTTATTATATATTAACGATCTTCCTGAACACACACCTAATCCATGCACATTATTTGCGGATGACATTTCGATTATTTTGACATCACCAATTAATACTGACATAAATAATTACAGAATTGACATTAATAATACAATTGAATCAACAATTTCTTGGTTAAGATTGAATAATTTGCATGTAAATTTAAGTAAAACAAAAATAGTTCAATTTAAGACATATGGTCGTAAGCGAGAGAAACTTAACATTAATTATAATGGACAACCTCTATTAGAGGCAGAGGAAACAACTTTTCTGGGAGTTGCATTGGACGGCTACTTCTCCTGGAAACCACACGTAGAAAAAGTATGCAACAAATTAAACAAATTCGTTTATGTTCTCTACACACTGCGAAAGACCTCGTCGCAGGATACGATGTTGACTGCGTATCACGGCTGCGTTACATGGACTCTACAATACGGCCTTATACTATGGGGTAACTCAACAGACGTAGATAAAGCCCTTAGGGTACAAAAAAAATGCATTCGAGCTATTAGTGGCATTCCACCATGGGAATCTTGTAAACCCTTGTTTCTTAAATTAAAACTCCTGACATTACCCAGTATGTATATTTTAGAATGTGCAAAATTTGTCCGATGGCACTTTGACCTGTTTGAAAAGGCTCAAGACCGTTGCCCTCGAAAAGTAAAAGATCCAGATAGAATAGTTCTGCCTAGGGCTCCAAGGACTTCTCTGTATAAAAAGAACTGTTATCATATGTGTGGACTTATCTATAACAAAATACCAAAGAACTTTAAAGAGTTACCTAATAATTTATTTTTTATAAAGTTAAAATCATGGTTATTGGAAAAACGATTTTATTCTATAAATGAATTTATTAACAATGTTAATAATCTATGTTAAATTAATGTAATGATAATATTAATAAGGAATGTATTGTAAAATTAATTAATAATAGAAACAATTAAAGCATGCCATTGGATATAAATATAATACTCTAGCATTGAATACATTGTAATGTTTTGCATGTCAAATGTCTGACTTTGTATTAGGAACTTATTACTGACTATAAGACCAACACTATACCAATACTTATTGCAAATAAAATGATTTGATTTGATTTGATTTGATTTGATAATTCCTACATGCACGAAAATGGAAAAAAAGAAAACTACGTAGTCCACTAGTCCGTCAGTCAGATAATAAAAAAATGTCGGACCACGCACAATGAAGGGAGCCTACTTAGCTGTGATAGTTTTCCTTTTAATTTCGTTATATAAACTACTGCTGTGATTTTTTTCACGCATCCAAAACCAACCATTTAGCTGGCAGGGGGGGGGGGACACATGACTCTAACAAAAATTAGCACTTTAAAGCTTAATATTTCGTTAACGAATCCTTGAATCCAAAAATGGTTTTACAAACTCACAATGTTTTTGAAGGACCTTTCCAATGATACCCCACATCAAGAGCTAAAAAAAAAAAAAAGTCGCCACTTTACCTGTAGGAGAGGTACCCTAAAAATACGTGTCCAATATTTTTTAATAATCTAACAGATGGACAAAATATCATTTAAGTCATCCTATTGAATCACGAACAAAACAACATTAATACTTATCTTCATCTTACGGAACGTCTTAACCGCTCTAATATGCTCTATAGTTGAATTTATTAGCACTTCGGGTGTGCAGTGTGATTAGAAATGTAGATTTTGGGGGACAAAAACTACGCTCTGTAGACCGAGGAAGCGTTTAGCATAGTAATTAAGTGTTTTAGATGTGCCGGAATTAATAATGTGGATGCGTTGGCTTTATTATCTTGCTGGGTGGGAGTGGGATGAGATTTGGCTCTTATCGATTTGAGCAGTCGTTAGGCCTTCAAAGTTGAAATTGAGTATGGCTTATATTTTGTGCTCGGAATTTTTCATTGAGCATTTCACTTCTTTTGTTTGTGAGCATAATTTGTCGCATTTCATCTATTTTTCCCGATTTTATTTCACTTCCAGTAGCACATCTGAAGGAAGATGCATCGCGTATCGTCGGTCGCGTAACGCCACGAACAAGTTACATACTCAACCGATAATGCGTTAGTGCGTCGAGCGAACTAACTGGAAGTAAACGAAGTTGTGCCCGACGCATCTTCTGTCAGATGTGTGACCACCCTTAGAACGAATCTTGTTTCGCAGGGCCTAGGCTGTATGGGAGGCCGTCACCTCCTTCTGCGAAGCAGTAATGCTCGCGAAGGAGAAGGCGCCGCAAGAGACGCCCTGGGCGTCGGGAATTGCAGGCTGATTCCCGGCTACCGTAGGCGCGGGCTTGCGGTTCCGGTAGCTCGTCGTCCGATAAGGACCAGGCCCGGGTCGACAGCGCGTTGTGTTCCACGCGCATCTCAAGGAAATGTCAGCAGAACTGACGGGGTCCGCTAGGGCCGATGCCTGCCGGGGTCGCGGGAAAGTCCGAAAGGGATACCGTGGCCCCTGGCAACATACAGGCAACTGAAGGAACACGGGTGGGTTTTAGTCAGTAGGAGTTTGATACATCCTCCCGCTCCGCCCAGAGCGGGAGAAGTTACTTGATAATTTTCCAACAAAAAAAAAAGGACCTAGGCTGTCGATGTGATGTTTGTGTGTGGTTTGTCCAATATTGGACGTCTATTGGCTGGGATGATGATGATAGTACTTTTAATCCTGTTTCCTCAGCAATCATTGACTTGTGGTCATGAGAGAGGGGTCGCTCTATTTTTTATCATGAAAAACTTAGAATCTACTCCGCAGATTGCAGTGATCGTAAAACATACATAGTACCGATTCGATGTATAAAATCCTTGTCAGTCCCTTGAATCGTAAAAGTAGACTGCGAAAAGGGTTTCTTTGATAAGTACTACATAATAAAGGCGATGGCGGACGGGCCCGCAAACTGTAAGCGATTGACGTTCCATGCATTTTAGAGCCACCATTGTTTGCAGGAGCTCGATCACCACGTTGGGTTTGTTTGATAAATCTAAGAAGTATCTTTTGAAATCGAATATTCTAGTTTGTTAGTAAGTTTACCTAATTTTAAACAGGCTTATTATGTTGCCCCATATTATTAGGCATGCTTAACAGGTTCAGTGCCAGGAGCCCTCCTGGAGGGTTCACCTAGTCGCATGGGATGCCGGAAGCACTCGCGGAGGGCTTATTTTAAATGTAGGTTTTTCTTAGCGAATACATCATTATAAACCGTGAAAAAAAATTCTGATGTATGTTTTAACAAGATTTATTAGTATCCTATGCGTTGGTTTTAAATTCAATTTTATTTATCTATGGCTTATTGCAGATCAACCTAGGAGGTTGTCGGCTGCTTAACCGGACTTTCCTGTGGCTGCCTCAATAAATTAAGGCCTCCAGCCAGGGATAAAACTTAGAAACTAAGCGACTACACGCTAAGGGCACCCCCTGTGGGGTACGGACCTCGGCTTAGGGCGTCCCTGGTGGAGGACTGCATGGGATAGGCTGGATCGGATTAAATTTAAAATCCAAGCATTTTTTGATATTTTTTAAATTTTTGTTCACGTTTAGAAACTACGTATAGCGACTAGCCCCCTGAAAACATTATTTTACTTCGTTTTACAGTGTTTTATAACACAGTTTTAAACCTAATGCCGTTGATCGTCTGCGATGGTTAACTTTAGCGCAAACGTAATGCCAGCAACCCTCCCGGAGGGTTCACTTCCAATATGTATGGCGGGATGGCGTATGAGTACTATGAAAAGTGGGTGGAGTCCAAAGTGTTAATAAATTACTTCTAATTTTCGTAAAAGTTTATTTCGTTACTTTCTTCAGAAAAATATCTGTAGGTACATGGGTAGGTATATACAGGTCTTACCAAGGGGTGTATATACCTACCCATGTACTTACAGATATTTTTCTATCGTGTTTCCCAGTAACTGGGTAGTGAAGGTCAGATAAGCGCTCGCTCCATGTAAAATATTGATATAAATAGTTGCATCCGGTTAGACTGGAAGCCGACCTCAACGTAGTTGGGAAAATGCCAGGCAGATTGATAGTAAATACGAATTCCATCGAAGTAACATCTGTATCTCTTTGTGCATATATATGTTAATCCGAATCACAATGTCCCAACAATAAAATTCAACAGACAAATCTGGGCCATATTGACTAATAAAATCATACAGTTATTAACCCCTTTTTATAACAGCCTGAAAATTATCACCAGCAATAACGGCATCGAAAGCCGACCGACCGAATTCACATACACAAACAAGGATTAAAGACTTTAAATTATTTTAAGAGATTAAAACGCATGATAAAACAGTGTATCCGTTGTCGACACTCCGGTCCAATGTTAATTTAACTTTAAATCCTGTTTTTAAGCAGATTGCTCCGGCGCCCATATTGTATTTATTGTTCTTAACACATTAAACAGGATCAGAGTTTTGTACGTAAATTGTGTTTTGGACATCTGTGTGTTTGTTTTAGTGGATTATGTAGTTAGTTTCGTGATTGGGTTTTCATTTTATTTGTGAGGCGAAATTGTAATTAGGTATATCTACTGTAGTAGATTTTTTTGTATAGTACAGATTGAGGAGTCTCATATTTAATAAACGCGGGTACTATCCATATTTAGTAGTCAATTAGCCGATTTTGTAGGCCCAGTCCTGGAATTTGTAGTTGAAGGGGTAAAACCCTTAAAAATTTACAGGACGTTGTAGTGGATGTATTTGGCCCAGTAAGTATGAGATACTGTTGTAGTGGTTGTAGATTAGTTGTGGGTGTAAATTAAGGCTTAAAGTATGACACAATTTTATTTTTAAACAAGGACATTGGAAATTTAGACACTCCCTTCTAAACTTCTATAGATATGTGTCCAGTTAATTCTGTCTTACGATACTTCGGACACTTATTGGCATACCATTTGCTTTGTCTAAACTAGCGTTCTTCCTTTTTCCAACATCTCAGTAACCTAAGTTCTGAATAACGCGTCAAAGAATTTTTTCTCAAACATGCATGGAAATATTGTGAATTTACGGTCAAAGAAAATCATATCCATTGCAGGCGCGTTTTTTGAATTTGGAACTTTACAACGCTCCAGCAATGTTGTATGAAATGGCGTGCTGGGGCCACAGAGCATGTAATTAGCTGGGGCTAAATACTCTTTGATTGGATCTCTTTTATCATTCTTGGCATACCAAAGTTCTCTTTGCTTAGTACAAATTGCGTTCACGTGGCTGTATAGCCTTAGATGCGTTTGCCTTTCGGAACAGATGATAAATAGAAAATTGGCGGCAAAGCTGAAAATTATGATTTGTTATTTACTTAAATAATAGATAATTAAAATGAGTTCCAACGGTTCAGAGAGTGAAATGGAGATTGATTGTACTCCACCAGATTTAAGATCAGAAGCCAAATTAGCAATGGAAAACCTGCTTCCAGCGAAGTCAAAAGAAAAATACATGAAAGTGTATGAAAATTTTATGATTTGGAAAAACGAGAATAAATTAAAAAAAATCTACAAACTGTGTATTTTTGGTGTATTTTAATTACTAAAACTAAAAAGCCATCTACATTATGGGCAATTTATTCCATGTTAAAAACGGCATTAACTTGAAAAATTATGGAAATTTAACTACTTTTATTTCCCTGCATTCTTTTGAGAAAAGAACTATATATGCCTCGGCGGAAATGGCAATTGCCTGTCTCGTATTAGTGAAGTCCTCGCCTACGGCTCGGCCTTCAAACTCATACTCGACCTGCAATTGCCTATTTCCCGGACTTTGCAATAATGTACTATTATTGCCACACCAGACTTCAAATCCTCTTTCTCCTCAAAACAATTTCTACCACAAAGTAACATCAACTAGCTGGAAACAAACCTGTAAATAACTAACAGGAATCCAAAGTTGTCAGCAGACTTTATATTAAGTCTATAAGTCAGGAAAGTTGGTAGTTTGGTGGAGGCACCCGATGCTAAGCCGCTGGCGGGAATACCACCACATTTTTAATGAACCGTCCAACTCTTCGGCACATGGAGCACACTTTGTGCTCCATGCTTCGGCACTAAGAAATTGTTTCCTGAACGCTTCTGAAGTACTTTCTGTATTTTGTTGCTGTGATTTAAAAAATAAAAGTTGGTGGCGGAGCCAGTCTTGGGTTTTATGGATTAGGTGGCTTGAAGCTGTTGTGGAGAAAAGAAAATGCCAAGTGTTGGGGTGACGTGGTATTGTTGATCGAAGGGTGACGTGATATGATTTTTTAACGAAATAAGTCATATTATGGACGTATTGTTATTTAATTTGCCGCGTACAGTCGTTTCATATCATTGTCAAAGAATGGCAGTTGTGATTTGAACATAAGTAGGTAGGTACGGACAATTTATGAGTGCTTATCCTAAAAGTTGGCAACGTCGCAAATAGCTGTCAAATATTTACATAACATAACATCACGCCTTGTTTCCCCGAAGGGTTGGGCAGAGGTGTCCCTGTAGCAAGTACACCCACATTTCGCCAGTTATGTTTAAGTCCCATGTAATAGGGGGCGAGCCTATTGCCATCAACCGGGTACAAATCCAGACTCCGAGCTGCTACTGAGAAATTTCAGATAGAAAAACCCAATAACACTTTGCCCGACCCGGGAATCGAACCCAGGACCTCATGGTCAGCAGTAGTATATTTATACAATATGATTAATTTGGCAATATTACTGTATATAAATTTGGAATGTGGTTAACTAGTAAACTAAAATATTAGTTATGAAATGCAATCATTAATATTGTAACATCGAATATTTTGTTTCAGATGTAAAAAAAAAAAAACAAAACTATTTGGAATCTTTCCAAATGCCTTTTTTACACCTAAAACGGTTACAACATCAAATTCAGTGTTATAATTGCAATTCATTATTAATATTCCAGTTCGCTAGTTAGCCACATTTCTTATTTTCACACAGTAATATTGCCAAATTAATCAAAACCACGAAATATTTGACACCTATTTGCGACGTTACCCACTTTCAGAATAAACGCTCTTAAGTTGGGTGTCAATTTGCCATTCAACGTGGCAATACCTACTGACAGTCTTCAGGCACATTTCCGGGTGACAGCGATGCGGACGAGTGTTTCGACGCCTGTGTCCTTTTGTTTTTATTTTATAGTAAGTTAAAATCATTTAATTGTTATCATAAGCATTTTAATGTACCTATATGTAATTTTAATGGTGTTCACCATAAAGAGTGGGTACCTATTCTATTCTATCTATATGAAATAAATCTAGATTGTAATTATTTATAACGAGCGGTGTAATTACGTAACACACTAACAGTAGCAATGGCTTTTATTTTGACAGTTCAATAACGTTCATTGCGTTATTTACATTGTTGAACAAATTTTTTGAACAAATGAAGCAATGGATTAGCAATTTGCTTCAAAATCATTCAAATTGTAATTGAAGTGTGTTACGCAATTAGGGTCCTGTCTCTTTTTAACAAAGTTTAATAATGCGTAGCATCAATTTGTATAATTAATAATGTTTTGTGAAGCCACAGGCGTATCTATAATATGGATTCCACCATTTTCTAAAGCTCTTATAACTGCAATTATGTGACATCCACCTTTCATTGTTCAGTAATTGACAGAGAGTGCATGCGTTTAGAACTTTTGACTCCTTCACAACGTAGTGGTTCCTCCACCTAAAGAATTCGTAGTACTTGGTTTTATTTTGAATTGCTTCGTACATCAATTTAGCTGTCATTTCTTCACCCAGTTTTGAGCCCTCTAAATACGAGTTTGGGGGTAGATGTCTGTGAAAAAAAAAAAACAAAGATGTGTGAAAAAAATAAAATTGGTCAAAATATGAAAAGAGTAGTCGTAGGTACCTATGCTTAGATGGTTTGGTCATGTTGAGAGGAACACTGAAAGGCAACTAACAATAGTAGATTGTTATACAAGGGTCGAAAGGAATCAATTTCCATACGAGGTATTTAGACGCCCGAGCCCAGCCCGGCTATAGTCCGAGTAGGAACTGATGACTTTTACACACTCAACTTTTCATTTCAAATCTAAGGAAAGTAAAAATTTTTGTTTTTCTAAAATATTTGTTGATATTAATAACATGAGTATTCTAGTACATATTAGTATTTTTAACATTTTTAAATATGGAACACACCGCGTTACCGCCGCGGGTCGTCCCGCTTACAGGTTTTTTTTTTATTCACACTGGCTGTTTATACACTAACAAGACTGCAGCATTGTTTATCGATATTTTTCTATAAAGGGGGTATTACACTATCATATCTATGATCATAGATCTATGATCAAAGATATAATTAAATTGTAAAATAGACAAAATAAGGGTAATTTGTGAGCTTTGTAGATAGGTATATGATAGTGTAATATCCCACTAAGGGGGATATACCCATAGTAAATGTCTATTTTACAATTTCATTATTATCTTTGATCATAGATCTATGATCATAGATATGATAGTGTAATACCCCCTTAGTAAAAAATTTAACACGAAGTAACTAGCTAACCAAATTTAGTTCTATTTTTAAAATTCATTCTCTCCCTAGAGAGGGAAGCAATTACTATGAGTCTTTCCCGCCCAAGGAAGGGAAGCATCGTCTTCTACCCGCAACTCGGATCAAACAAACACTGCTTTCCGAGTATGAGAAATGAAAAAGTTATTTACAAGGCAGATGTGAGTAGAAACGTCGGGAGGCGCCGGCCTAACTAGAGGACATATGGACATATGGCCGGCCTAACTAGAGGACATATGTGACCTTTTTGGTGATGTTATTCAGAAAGGTCAGGTGCGTAGTACTCGCAACCGGCGTGCGTGTATGACCAGATGTATGATGACCGAAGAAAAAGGAGTATGTATGGATGGTGGCGTTCTGTAGTTTCTGCTTACCGCCATGGGAAGAAGGGGACAGTTCATGTAAATGAAGATTCTGATCCATAGACAGATTGTTGGTAGAACTTGGATTGAATGAAGTTTAACTGACCTTACCGAATTGTATAAGAAACATGTATTGAAGGAAAAAAAAAATCGTATGAGAGGATAAAGTTGCCAAGAAATAATTAAATACCTGACGTAGTTAGCTGCACCAAGCACAATCGGAACAGCATTGTTTTGATATGCAAACAGCACGGTACGGGTGACAAAGTCATCCGCTAACGAATCTTCAAACGCTAAATAGAAATAGTAGGTCGTCCTGAATCTGTAGAAGCATGGCTTCAGAGAAGTCCTCCCACATTTCCTGGTACCACAGGGACCAAAAACATCAACAGTGAGATTGTATTTCGCTAGATGTTTTTGTAAGTTCTTAAGGAAGTATTCTCTTTTGCTGGTGGTGATGCACTTGTCGAGGTACATAGCAGCAGCCTGGGTCTTCGACGAGAGAGAGCTTTTAAACTGTTGGCTGATTGGCTTCATGTTGTACTTCCAGTGTAGATCTGCACCAAGCTCTTCGTTATTGGTGTTGTATACAGTAATGAATTTATAGGGTATTGAGGAGTCGAGTCTGGAAAGAGTAACCAAAACTCCAGGTAAGAAAATCTTTGGTGATGTAAACAAATAGTTAGTTGTGAGTACTTGTGAGCCTATTTAGCTAAATACTTATTGAAAGACACATGCCTTCGTCAACAATTAAATGTTTATGAGAATTGGTGCTTGTATCCGCAACGTTTGGATAAATAAGTTGAACTTCGAGACTTTCTCTAACGAGTCACTCAGTATTTTTTTTTTTTGAACAGTCAAGGTAAAAATCCTTAATCTTAGCACATAACTAAACTTTCTTTAGATTCTATACAGTGTGAGTCTTTATAATGTGCACATATCACATATTGAAATGGAATCTTATCAAAGGAAAAAATATTTAAAAAAAAATCCCATCTCAAAAATGCCCAACGCGCCTAAAAAGTTTTCACTTAATTTTTTTTTTTAAAAATTTCCGTCGGTAAAATTAAGCATAGATTCCCTCATTTCGACATGTGCACATTATAAAGACACTATATAATAAAACAACTTACTTATACGTCCAGGACCAGTTGAAATAATCATCATACACTGGATTGCAAACAGGGTAGTTACCAGCAGAGTCGTTTGCAGCAAAAATATACTTTTGAACTACACTTCTCACCTTCGGCAAGTGCCAAGATTGCCGGGTGATGTCCTGGACATTGAAAACTATAGCATCAAAGTATCTCAAATCCGTAAAAAGACTTCTGTTGATGGTGAAGTAGCAGTTTAGATGTTCACAGTTATTTTTTACGAAATATTTCTGTCCATCCTCGTCTATGCCCGGAACTCTGGTCCACATTAATATATGCTTTATGTCTGGCATATATCTTTCGATTTTCTTCACAACAACTTCATTCGGTTTCTGCTTCTTGACAAAGTAGCTGATGTGCGTCAAAATGACGAAATGGATGATGAGTTTTAAAAACTTTGTTATACGAGCCATTTATCTTTTAGTATGCTAAGCAGAACACAGTAGTAGTAGTAATGACTGTTGGACGTGTTGTGTAAAAACGTGTTCATTTTTCTGACGCAAATGCAGAAGGTAATTTGAGACATTGATTTCTAGTGAACAATCTCCTTAGTTGTTTACATTTTTGCTTGTTTTGACTGTCTCGCTTATTGCGTCAAAATAATTTCCAGAATACGACTGGAAAATTCTGAAAGATGTGCATAGGTAAGATGCATTGCATAACTTTGTAGCTCAGTAGGTTATGTTACTTTAGCAATATTTTCACATTTTCTGGCGCTGAATTATTTTATGCAGCATGTTTGCTTTCATACTGAAAATTCTTTGAACGAAAGACGTTATCTAAGAAATATTAAAATACTAGCTTTTACCCGCGGCTTCGCCCGCATGGATGTTGGTAAATATCCCACGGGATATAGAGAGAGTATATTTGTTAATCCAGGCTCTAAACTATCTATGGTGAAGGGTGGGCGTTTTTGGGGGACTGTCTTATTTAATTTTGACGTTCGAAAAGTGCTGATTCTCAGCCTAGTTTGAATAAATGACTTTTGAATTTTGTGCGCCAAATCCGTTCAGCCGTTTTTGCGCCAATCCGGAATATACATCCAGACCAACAGACAAAATTTTTCAAAACTATAATTTTGCTATCAGACTCATTCCTCGTAGCAATTACTTTTTTTTTAATAATATTCAATGTACAATTTTCACTTCGTTTCTATTTTATTATATGTATAGAAAATGTACACGAGCCATAGCCGGAACATGAAAAAATAAATTCATTATTTGTTTTGTCACAATACAATTTGGCGCGCTTTTTTCCAAAATGGCGACAATGCTTCGCGCGCTTATTGTGCACTTGATGTGGGTTCGGACGGACAGTGAACAAAATTGTCCGAGTTTTTTGAATGGCTTGTCCGATTAATGTTGTTACAAGGAAATCATTTTGATGGACGCTTTAGAAAACATTTTTTGTGCTTCAAATGTGATGTATGAATGCGTTAGGGGAAAATAAAAATCAAAAAACATCTAAAGGTCGTATTCAGGCACCTTAAACCCTAAAAATACATAAATACACAATAGGAAAACATGTTTGGTAAATTGCCTTGACAAACATACTAAAATAATCTTGGTTAAATTGTCGGGTGTTTGCAATTTTTAATTTATATCAACGACCACCCTAAAATTATGACGGAGTCATGTGTACAGTTTTGCTGATGATATATCATTAATAACTTTCTGTAATGACACTTACATGAAAATCTAAATAATATAAATCTAGGCTAAAATTACACAGCAAAAGTCCTCATGTAACATCAATTAAAATATTATAATAAAATACCCAACGGACACAAAAATGGAACAAATCAGAAAACAACTGGTCGATAAATGCTATAAATAATTTATAGACGTTTATTTATATTTGAATTTTATTATTTGATTTGAATTTTTAATATTATTTTAACCAGTGACATTTTTTTTTTTTTTTTTTAATATTAATCGAATTTTGAATGATACCTAATATTGTTATGTTTTGTATTTACTTAAAATTAATTGAATTTTTATTGGTATAATTTATAACGACGTTTATCACTAAAATGTAATATTATTTATTTAAATTGGTTAGTTTTTTATATAAGACGTACTTACAATTAATTTATATTACTTATTGATTTTGAAGCGTGCTACTTTGATATTTTATTAAATTGTTGTGCCCTCGTGTGAACTTTGTAGTTCTATTATTAAGATCTTGACATGAAATATGCAATAAAGATTTGATTTGATTATATGGAAAACAGAAAGGGAATTTACATGAATTTTCCACGAAATACCTGAATAGAATGAATTTCTGACATTCAGTCTATTCAGGTATTTCTGTCGACGTTAAACTCATAACATATTCAAAGAATTTGAATTGAAAATGGTTTTTATTAATGTTCAATTTCTCATTGTAAATATATATAACTAGCTGGCCCGACAGACGACGGTGCCCTGTCCAAATTTCAATTTCCATAGACAAAAGCACTTTCAATTTTGCCCATTTTTCGGGAAAACCTTCACTTTTTGTTGTCCCTAAAAACCATTCAGACTATTCCGAACATTTTAAAACAAAAAATAGCAAAATCGGTCCGGCCGTTCTCAAGTGATGCGCTTACCAAAGAACAGCATTTAATTTGTATTTATCAAGTTACAATTATTTATTATTATTAACCCGAACACGGCGTGTTGCCACAAGTCCATCGTCATCCTGAGGATGTCTCGTTGAGAGGTGAAACACGTGTCGATTTCTTTCAGGAGTTTTTTATGGCTCTTTAGAAATAGCTAAGCGGAACACGTTACTAAATATATCCACCTCTATTGTATTCTCTTGACTACAGTAAAACAGAAGACCTATTAAAATCGCAATATGCATGACCAACCACTCTATACACACACACCCTCCACTCACACACACACTCACCGCTACACACACAAACACACCCCCACACACACACTCGGACACGCACGTACCATATCTTTTTTACACTACAATTAAATTACATAATTGTACCCCTAAAAAATAAGTACTACTTATTTACCTATAATTTTTTATAATAGACCGATGGATGACCTCTGTTACACAGGTTCCACCTAGCATGGGGGTCATTGATCAAATTTCTCTGCACTTGTAAGTCCTAAGTTGTGAATGCTGCGCATAACTACTTTGTAATTTACTTTTGGAAATAAATTATTTATTATTATTTGACATTTCTCGGGACCCAGGGGTCCCGGACCTTTGGAAGGCGTACGAGGGGCCGAAGCCAACTCGCAGAGGCCCCTTAGACGTTTTTAATGAAATGAGGTACCAACCGAGGATTATCGCTGTTCGCCCTATACAAGTGCAGCCAAGGACAACCCCCGGTTGGTGTAGGACTATTGTAAGATATGGAAACAAAGATATCGGACTATGGGTTTGGATTGCTAAATTGGACTGGTCACCTGGAACTAAGGAAGGACTATAGCCCCTGCCTGATCTATGTTTTATATGCACACGGATAAAATAGCAGCTTCCGAGCACGTTTGCTCTTGCGAATCTCCACTCAAGCCGGCCAATAAAGGCAAGAATGAGGTGGGAGCTCTGTTCCTCGTCAGTGTTCACTCCAGCCGGCCAATAAAGGCAAGCCAGAGGTGAGGAACAAGACTTCTCCCAGGAGATAGGGTCCGTGGGGTCGCTACTGCCCAACAGCTCGCCACATGCTGCCCTGCGGGTTTTTGTATCTCTCTTGGTGTGGCTCGTGTTCCGGCAAAGTAAACTCTACTGGCTCAGGCCTAGAGTTCGGAGCACGCATGCCCCACCACGTTGTCAACGTAGATTATTATTATTATTATTTTGTATTGAACACTATCAATATCAATACACTATCCTACATTGAGTACTAAAAGCATAGTATAAACTCTTTATACTATGCTAAAAGCGAATTCTAGGAAATTCAGATTCCGTTGTCAAAGCGTATACGTAAACCATTCAATAAATACGTATTCCGTGTATCGAATACTAGTGACTCGTTCTTGCTTCGCTCGGGTTTTATGACTTTATGAAAGATTGATATTTCTTTATCCACATAATAATCTCGGTATCTACAACGCCACATGCGAACTACACATCCAAGAAGTCACATAAATCTTGCATCGCGCTAGCGGAGTGTATTATATAACTTTCCGACGTCAATCGTTGGGCAGTTGCCCGCCAGACACGACACCCGTCTAGTCGGAGGATCCTCCCTTTTCTATCGAGTATGAGTGAACTTTACACCCTGTACCTCATACCTCTATAGTTAAAAGTCTTTGCGATTAATATTAATTTAATTAACTGCCTCGTTGGTCTAGTGGTCGCAAGCGTTACTGCTGAGCGTGATGAGGTCCTGGGTACAATTGTGCGGGCAAAATGAGGGTGAACTATAGGTGCACTTCTGCCTAATCCTTTGGGGAACACAGGCGTGGTGTTATGTATGTAATATTATTGTAATAAACATGTAAACCTTACCAAATAAAAACCAAGACATAGCGCTGCCAACTGTGACGTGAGGCCGGTTTCATAAACATGTGTCCACTTTGTGAGGCATAGTTTAATTGTTAGCTTAAATGGTTCTTGTTAAATAAGTGTCTATATTCTATTGATGAATTATAAACTAATACAAAAGTCGATAGTAACCTAATTTAATGGATTTGAAATGGAAATATTAATTGAATTTTATGAATTGACTATTAATTTTTGACCTTTATTTTTATATTTTTGATTGATTTTTATGTAGTTTGGATAATTGTAATGATTTAAATATAGATTGCATGTATGATGTTTCTTGTATATTTAGTTATAGAAATTTAGACATGATGTAAAAATTGTTAATGAATAAATTGAATTGAATTGTTGTTTGATTGTAAGAGCGTTTTCGCACTGCATCTGATCCGAATCCAAATTCAAGATCCGAATTCAAACCGAATTGGGAATGTTTTAAATTCGGACGAACAAAGATCGGATCCAGTGCACAACCCCTCATACAAATAGTACTATGGCTACTTCGGAACGATATTTCTCGGATTCGGATCGGATTTACATAGAAACCACACTAAATTATTGTTAATGTGTGCATGTGAGCGTGTATGCACAAAGCGGAGGTGTAGTTTTGGCATGCTTCACTGTATTGTTGGCAGCGCTGTCTGGGCTTTTTATTTAGTCTGAGATGTAAACCTTCCGATAGACCTACGCTCCATGTAAAATATTTAACTGTATTCGGATAGACTGGAAGCCAACCCCAACATAGTTAGAAAAAGGCTAGGCAGATATGATGACATGCAAACCCTCCGGGATCAATTCTCTAAATGATGGTAAAAACCGCATTAAAATCCGTTACGGAGTTTAGAAGAACAACGCGGTCATACAGACAGACACGAAAAGCGACTTTGATTTGTTATATCTATGTTTGTATGTTACTGTAAAAGCCCGAACTTACGGTAAATCTTAGGATTTACCGGTAAATCCTAAGATTTACCAAGTCTCACCGGTAAAAGTCCGAATTGTTCTAAGTATCGGTGTCTGCGGTAAAATCTAGGATTCCGAAATTAAAGATTATTATAGAACAATTCAAGCTTTTACCGGTGAGACTTGGTAAATCTTAGGATTTACCGGCTTGGTAAATCTTAGGGCTTTTACAGTAACATGTACAGTTATAGACGATGCAATATTCATACGGCATAGCGAATACAATCCCAGTCGATATGAACAGTATGTCAGTGGTATATGAGATTTAATACAGAGATTCGTAGATATTGTCGTGCCGGTTTAGTATTCAGAGGGTGGGAGTGATTTTCCAATGAGCGGGCTGGTACGAATGCAAAGACGCGATGTCTTCAGTGTGCCGCGGACAACGGAGCCGTATTCTGAATTTGATAATTCGATTATTCGGAATATTTTCGATGTTTCCCGTAGCGGTGGTTGACTTAATTCGAAATAGTTGGTGAACTTTGTTGTATTAATTCGAAATAGTTGGTGAACTTTATGGTATAGATTTAATAACAGACTGCTTATTTTTGAAGTAAATGGGAGGCTTAATAAAATTGAACGCTTTGATAGTTAAAAATGGGTTAATATGAAGTAGTAATAAGCGACCACCTGAAGCAGTACTGATGTGGTGGCCTAGTGCATGGAGTCACCAAATGGCAGACCACGGTCCGGATCCAGGTCACCGAGTACTAACCTAACTTTGCGCGAATCTTAAGTAAACAGTAAAATTTATAACAAAAACATATTTAAAAAAAAATTTTTTTTTGGGATCTTGCGCCAACTTTACTCCAGACAGATAGACCAAAGTGAAAAAAAAAATTTACATTAATAATAAAAATAACTTTGTTATTTTTCTTCTATTTTTTTTCTTTTTGATTCTATTCACGCTAGAGTTTACAGTTGGCTAACAAAGTATCAGTTAAATAGTCCAATTGAACTAATTTGATTTTCTCATGAAAGAAACCTCATTTTCGTCTAATATGGAAAGGATAGAAGTCTCGTAAACAACCTTAGGTATTGCGTTGAAGCTGTGTAAACTGAAACTAACGCAACACAATTTGTAGTGCGATGCGAGATATCTCAATCTATTTGTTTTGGTGTCCTTCGAAATTATTTTGTACATTCAGCGTATTCTGGACTGTAATATCTTAAACAATGAAACGATATCCACCGCCGCATATCCGGAATAGTCCCGCGCCAAGGTAGCGTGGTCCCGTCTGCTAATGAGATTCTTTGGGTCGCGGTTTGCATTTCAGATCAGGCTGTCTCGACGCAGACTCTGTCTGCCTTGTTCTACTGAACTCATGCTCTAGTAATATGCCACTACCGCTGCAGTTTGGGAGGTTAGTTTAGGCCGGTTTTTTGTATTGGTAGAAGTAAAACTATGTTTTTTTCTTGGATGGTATTGCTTATAAGTAAAGATTTGAAATCAGGTCTTAAGAGCGTTTATTCTGAAAGTTTTCAACGTCGCAAATAGATGTCAAATATTTCGCTGTTATGATTAATTTGGCAATATTACTGTATGCAAATAAGAAATGTGGCTAACTAGCGAACTAGAATATTAATAATGAATTGCAATTATAACATTGAATTTGATGTTGTAATCGCTTTAGGTGTAAAAAGGCATTTAGAAAGTTTCCAAATACTTTTTTTGTTACGATATTAATTATTGCATTTCATAATAAATATTTTAGTTTGTGGCTTGTTAGCCACATTTCATAATTCCATACAGCAATATTGCCAAATTAATCAAGACAGGTAAATATTTGACAGCAATTTGCGACGTTGCCAACTTTCAGAATAAACGCTCTTATTTAATGTATTTCTATGTTCGAAAAACATTTGTTAATTTGCTTGTAGAGTTACCTAGCTGTAGTCAGGCATTAGGCCGACAATGTCTGTCAAAGTACCGATAACCGTTGGAGCAGACTAGTCCCCGAGTGGAGGTCGCGTATTAGCAAGCCGGGGGATGATCTACAACTAGATGGAGCATCGCCCTTTCATAGGCGGTTGGAATGGACTGGATGCGAAAGGTGGAGAACGGGTTGTGGCGCAGCTTGGGGGAGGCCTAGTCCACTGAAATCATACTCTAGTAATATGCCACTACCACTGCAGTTCGGGAGTTTAGGCAGGTTTGGTTGGAATAAGACACTGTTTGAAGTGATGGAAGATAGAAATTCAAATTGAGATTGAACTAAGCTTTAAATTGAGGTTTTTCTGTTCGTTGTTATTTTTGACGTTAGTTAATTGATTCAGGTGTGACCTTGCGGAAATCCATTATAAAATAGACGTGGATATTTCTAAAGAGTCATCAAATACTTCTGAAAGAAATTGACAGTGTTTCACCTCTCAACGAGGCATCCTCAGGATGACGATTGACTTGTCGCTAACCCAAACACGGCGTGTTGCCACACTGAGCGCTGAACGCAGAGAAACGCGCTCTTTAGAAATAGCTAAGCGGAACAGGTTACTAAATATATTATTTAAGATTAAACAGTTTTTTTTGTTGTTTTTATTAGTTTAAAAACTTCGTTACTAAGAAAAGTGATTTCTGACTTGTTGAACTTTAATATGACTTTTCTAATTCCCATCCAATATCTCTTCGCTAATATAGTGTTATCAGTCTCAAAGTTAAGCCTAATTTCATTTTCAATTCTCAGAAGCATGTTGGTACACCATAAAGGTTAGATTAAAATTCAAAAGCCTTCACAAAGGACAATGTAGATTAAAAAAATAATGGATCATCTTGCCTGGTTGAACTCTTGATAAGCGAACGCAATTTTCTTAATAAAACCTGTCTAAAAGGCTGTCTGTTTGTTTAGAGCTAGGGATGTAAAACGGTAAAATTACCCTGGTACGGTAAAATTTTTATTTTATGTCATTTACGGTATTTTACGGTAAAATATGGTAATTTTCGGTAAAAAACGTAGAAGACGTATTCATACAGTCATACCCACTAAAACACTACAAATACGAAAGTGAGTATGTTTGTGTGTATCATGTGTATGTCACTAATTCACAATTAACGGATAAATGGATTTGAATGAAATTTGCCAGAGATATAAGCAGTATTGACACTTAAAAAAAAACAGGAAACTGGGCTCGTGCGACTCATGCATACTAAAAATCCCTAAAACTTAATTCTCAAGTCAAGAATTCAAGATACGAATCACATCATGTCATGGATTATAATAATTATCATCTATATGTAGAGGCAGAGCAGAGGTCAGCACAAATTAAAATTTAAAACTTCATAAGTCGCCGGTAATTTTACCATAATTTATATAAATGACCGTAAAATACCCGTATTTTACCAGCATTTTCAGTAAAATTACGTAATTTAGCAACCCTATTTAGAGTCTAGGCAAACAGACAGTCTTTTAGAAAGGTTTTGCATAACCCTTTAGACAGAGTTATACAAAGTACACGCGGTCTAAAAGTCATATCATGTATTAGATTTTCTTATACAACAATAACATTATTTTAGATAATGGAAAACGGATAGTTATTTCAAACTACGTATAGCTTTACGAGGGTTCGCAAGTCCATCTATAAAAGATCGCACAATACTCAATTCATCCCATGAATATGTCATTTAAAATATGATTTGTGTAAAAAAGGAATAAATTTAGCGTAGAAATGTAACAATATCGTCGCGAGTGTATGAGGGGCATACAAAAAATCCTTTTATTGAAACTAGCTGGGCCCGTTATCCATTATGTATTAGGTACTCATCTCCGTTGTCATAAGGTATTATAGTTGTCCCCTTATTTTATGTCCTTTGCTGCACATTGGATTACGGCGAAATACATTGCCACAATCATGGCGTTCAGTGATCTGATCACACATATAGTGCCGGTGGCATGAACCGCCGGTTTTTGCCGAGCGGCACTTTGTTTGGCGGCTCCTTAGTGCGGCAAGCCGGGCGCACCGCGGCTTGCCAGGCGATAATGTGGAGCTAGGAGCATTTAGGTACTGTGAGCACCGCGCTTTGCTGCGGTACTCAGGACCGGGACAGTGTAAGAATTAAATAACTTTTAAAGGAGAGCAAGATTATATTTAAATCATTAATACAATAATAAATGGAAATACGCGAGCGGCGGCTGGGGGCAGACTGTCTTCTTTTTCACCGATAAGTGAAAACTATCACAAATCCTAATTTAAACATATCTTGACAGATTGTTCAGATGCCGTACAGCGTTCTTGCCAGCCTGTACAGTATGAGATTGGATTTCATAATAAAACCTCACTGTACCTATGTGTACCTATATTTGGCAAAAAAACATTCTGTAGCTCATCTTTTATAGATAATTGAAAGAAGATATTTTTACGGCAAATAACGGTCAATTTTTCAAAAGATCTTCTGTTTCTTAAAGTATTTTAAGTTTTGTCATTTGATAATCCTTCCTAACTAATATTACAAATGCGAAAGTGAGTTTGTTTGTTTGTTTGTTACGCTTTCACGCTAAAACCGCTGAACGGATTTGAATGAAATTTGGAACATGAGTAGACCATGATCTGGGTTAGGACATACAATACTTTTATCCCGATATTTCCACGGGATTGATACTTATGCAGCGGTGAAATCGCGGGGTAGTAAAACTATAAACACAGAAAGAATCCCCTCAATAAGTAAATCAACTGTCATAATATAGGCACGTAATCAACACACCAGCTTCAGTAACAGCTGCAAATAAAACCACTATATTATAATTTTGTACCCAAATCCCGTATCGTCCCTTCCAATGGTCACGCGCAGCAATAATGCGAACATATCTGCAACATTCAGTTTTTGCCTCTACCTTGTCTCTTGGGGGCCACTGTCTATGACATATGCGAAGGACTGCCTCTAAAATGGGCCCCCTGAATATATTTGCTCATCCGATATGAGAAGTCGTCTTTTGTCACCATATGTGTGACACGGATAGTTTTTCGCACGTCATTTTTTGGCCGCCATTTTTAGGATTCCGTACCCAAAGGGTGGCAACGGGAACCTATTCATCTGCTGTTCATTCGTCCGTTTGTCCGTCTGTCACAGGGCTGTATCTTTTGAACCGTAATAGGTAGATACTTGAAATTTTCAGAGTGTGTACAAATATGTACGCTACAAAAAAAAAAAAAAAAAAGTGGCCCCTATAGAAGAAACGAAAAAATTTGAAGTAGTTAATTGATTCAGACGTGACCTTGCGGAAATCGATTATAAAATACAATAGACGTGGATATAATTTAGTAACCTGTTCCGCTTAGCTATTTCTAAAAAGCCATAAAAACTCCTGAAAGAAATGCACACGTGTTTCACCTCTCAACGAGGCATCCTCCAACCCAAACACGGCGTGTTGCCACACCGAGCGCTAAACGCAGAGTGCTCGGTGTGGCAACACGCCCTGTTCGGGTTCGCGACAAGTCAATCGCCATCCTGAGGATCACGTCTATTAAATAATTAATAATAATTAGCCCGTATTGTCCCACTGCAGGGCAAAGGCCTCCCTTTCCTTTTTCCACCCAACCCGATCCTGAGCCAATATAGACCAATCCCTCCTATAAGCGTCAAGTTCGTCCCGCCATCTACGCCTGGGTCTTCCACGATGCCGCTGGACGTTTTCAGGAACCCATGTTGTAGTGGTCTTAGCCCACAATGCATCCGACATGCGGCAAACGTGTCCGGCCCTGTCCCACTTGAGCTTGGCTGCTTTTTGGGTGACGTCAGTGATTTGTATCTTAGAGCGCAGTATCGTGTTCCGTATCCGGTCGGTAAGTCGAACTCCAAGGATACTGCACTCCATCGCTCGCTGGCAAACCTCGAGCCCGGTCCTCTGTTGAACTGTCAAAGACCAGGTTTGAGCGCCGTATGTAAGGATAGGGAGAATGCACATGTCCATTAATTTGCGTTTATGGCAAATTGGAAGATCTCCTTTCATAAGGGTTTTCATCGACCAATAGAAGTTGCTCGCCGCACCGAAAACGCCTGGAAGAGCCAGGCGTTTTCGGTGCGGCGAGCAACTTCTTTTTCTTTTCTTAAATATGAAGTGTAAAGCAAGTATTGTACGGTAGCACGGAACCCTTGGCGTGCGAGTCCAACTCGCACTTGGCCATTTTTTGTAACTATAGCGATGGAATTTATTGGAATATTTTGTACAAGTTTTTGTGTCCGTGTTTGGTATTTCGTTTTGATTTTCGAGAATATTACCCGATTCTTTTTTACGAATTGGATTGTAGGTTACGTTTAATTATTTTCTGCGAAATATCTATTACGTTGCTTTTGCTTTATTTGGTAAATCAAATTCTCTTTTGAAAAAGCAGAGATTTTCTGATGTTAAAATGACAAAAAATGTTGTGCAAAAGATTTAAAATACTGAACTAATTACAATATACAACGAACTTTAAATATACTCCTCACTCCCGGACACATGAATCGAGCCAACCTGGATATTTTTGTTTAAAGTTTTTTAAATAATGGTAGTACAAAGAAAAAAAACGGTTTTGAAGCCAGTAACTCACTTTCGTTTCCGTTTGTCATTGTTCCGAAATCGGAATACTTAAAATAACAGTTTAAATTGCAATAAGTCGTCTTTTTGCGTTTCTCAGCATGTAATAATTTTCAAAGAAAACAATGGTTTACATAGAGAAAACATTTATTTAGTAACTTTATCTACACCCATGCTATAAAACCTCTATAAAAGTTTCTGAAACAGTTAGCTTATTGCCAACATTAAAACAGCCAGTGTCATAGTAACCATAATATCATCCAAATGAGTGTTGTACTAAATTTAACTATGCAACTCGAATTTGAAAAAAAGAACATTGACATGCACGCGCTTTTCACTACCAAAACGCCGTAATTAAAAAAAAACTTATAGGTTATGCGAATTCACGTCGTATCCCGCCATTTTTGTTCGATAATAGTATTGCAAAATTGTATAACTTTATTGTTTACAAAAATGAGTGATACAAGCTTTGATAACACACCACCAGATATTTCTAATGCAGCAAAGGACATTTCTAACCAATTATTAACAGAAAAATCGAGAAAACAATATTGTACAACACCCTAAGTATGGTTTCAGAACCTTTTATAGAGGATTCATATCATGGGTGTAGATAAAGTCTTGTTTGCAACTGTTCATAATTAGGTATTAAAACACTCATGTGATAATATTATCACACTCGGCGTCGCCTCAAACCCATATTCGTTTTTAATACCCCTTATTACCTATAAAACAGTAGCATAAATAACTATTAGTTACCTAGGTTATTAGGTAGGTAGTAGGACAAGAGCATTTAAGACGGAGTCATGCAATGTATCGGTCGTTGTTTAGTTGTGGCAACCCTAGTCCCGCCACAACCTCAATGTCAGTTTTTCCTTCGGTGGAAATTCCACCCCAGACTGTCCATGACCCACCGTCATAAGTCATAACTAACGTTCTCTTTTATGCAACGTTGCTAAAAACGTTTTCCCTGTCTTCGGTAGACTTTCCTACGTCCATCATTGTCATACAGCATAATCTTGCTTTCATCCGTAAAAAGAACCTGGCTCCAATGACGTTGAGTCCAATCCAAATGTTCGCGCGTCATTTTGTGAGCTCGCGTCAGTTTGTCATTGGCTGCCTTATGAGGTTTCAAGCCACTTTCTTCGAGTGTCCTTCTAACAGTTTGAGCGCAAACAGTCAGTCCATGAAAGTCTCAAAGCTGTTCTTGGACCTGTTTTGAGGTCAGGTGACAATAACGCAGGCTGGGGGTAAAGATGAATCGATCTTGTCGTGCTGTAGTGACCCCGTTTTGTGGTCCTGGACGGCGTACGAAGCCGCCCGCCGTGGTAAATTCTTTGAACGGTAGAACGACATTGCATCACTGACTAAGCCGGCACTTCTTCAGTCTAGGCTTCAGGTGCAGTATCCATAATTTGAACGTCAGAATGAATAAAAAATAAAGAAAAACAATTCAATACTAAATAAAACAAATAACGAAATAACTTTTGACTTTCAGATAGTCTAATCAAAGCTTGTTGCTTTTTTAATGAGCGACCAAACTCGGATTTTCTTCTCTTTTTCAAATTCGTGAATTCAAATTTGGAACAATGGTGATATCGAATTGATGGCCAGTACCTATGTCAGCTTCAAAACGGCATAAAAACGTTTTTTCTGACTAATCATTATTTGGATGTTTTAAGACTTCTAAACATAAAAATGCACGGTGGCTGATTTAAGAGTCTCGGAGTAAAGTTAGAACTGGATATTTCAAAGAAGTTTCTTAAAATATCCAGTTCACTAAACCAAAATAAAAATGTGATGAAATTAAGATATACTTTTTTAGCTAACATTTAATTGGTTTCAAACAAAATACCGAAGCTGCTCTAAAATAAACTTTCGAAAAGTTTTCGCGGTCGTAGTGATGTGGTGATTAACAAAACCGATAACTTCCGAAAAAGGTGCCATTTAATGAATCAAGTAGACCCTTAAATGTTATTATGGGAACTTTATTGATTTATCCTGGTTTCTCCAATGAGGCGTTAGTAATCAATTGATTGATGTTTTCGTTACAGAATCGGTTAGTGTTGTGATTTTAGGTGCATTATAAGATTAAAGATCAAAAAAGAAAATCAATTTGTAATAGTCAGAACCGCAAAAAGATTTCAACGAGTAAATATTCAAAGATATAATAAATATTTCACATAGACCTTACAAAGGCACTTACGAACAGTTAATACATTTATATGTAGATGCACGGCACCATTTGTCTTTTTCCATGAAAACGGTAAGCACCACCATGCCACATCACATAATTTTCTAGGTTAGAAACTAAAAAAAAAAAATCGGTAGCGTTGGTGAGTGTGACAGCCAATGAGGTATTTAACCTCATTGGTGACAGCACACAAAAACTGATCATAAAAGCCACGTTTCCGTCCATTATGTGATCATTTCCACCATGAAACATTTTGTAAATAAAACATAATTATTTCACACGTTAGTATGCTATCTCGGTCCAATGGTTATAACCAAATATAACTCACTTCAGTTAGGCCCCAACTGTGAAATTAAATCACGACTCAAAGAGATCGTGCTTTGAATAAGTCTATTGGTAACCAGATTATGTTGCAAATATGTGTAAATGATAATTGAATACGTAACCCTGAAGAATGTTTATGAAGGATAATATGAATTGTAATAAAAGGAATAGTTGGATCCAAGCGGACCAGACACTATCAGTAATAATGACATCAATACATCATCAATACAGCCTAACTGTATGTGCACTGGAGCGGAGCGAGGCAGCGGAGCGGAGAAATGTGCCAATATTAACCAATAGAATCTAAACTCCGCTTCAGAGCTTCGCTCCTATTGGTTAATATTGGCACATTTCTCCGCTCCGCAGCCTCGCTCCGATAGAGTGCACAGGCAGCCTTACTGTCATTCCTTCCAATATTGACGTTTTGGGAATTTTAAAAATACATTAAAAAGAGAAAATTCCATTTAAAAAAAAATAGCCACTGTACAAAAGCGACGGGTTAACCATTATACTATATCTCCGTTAGTAAGTTTATGGCATTGTCGTACTATGTTACCGCTAAGTTCATAGCACTGTCGTACCATACTATGTTACCCCTTGTGGCTGCTTTTTAAAATTATATTATATAACATACTAAAGATATAAAATACTTTTCATCCATTAAACAGATGGTGGTACTAGAATACCGCTTGCGGCACTCTATAAACTGCCTAAAATAAACAATCGCAATAAATCTCAGAACATATTAATTCCGAGCACCAAGCATCACCGGAATAATAAGCAATCGGATCGATCATATGGAAAAGAACTAATATTATGTCGATCTGAAATCGATAACAATTTCAATAATATATCGAACAACGAATCAAAGTACTAGGCAAGCATGAGAGCGAAGACATCGATCACTGTTGGAACTACGACTAACTGCGCGCGGACAGGGTGACCACGCGTCTCGTCCGCGATCTATCTTCATCTGAGCACTGAGTTGTGTGGCGCTGTGTCCATTGTCTCATCCTCCCACGCGTTCTTTATAAAGGTTAGAAAATAATTGCATACCTCAACAATAAGATCAATGAGGTTTCAGAAATCTGCTTGCTAGAAGAGGATCTAGCACAGCAGTCTGTGGACCCGAGCCTATCGTGCCAATTCCCTTCAACCAAATACGCAGGTGGCTACAGGAGTTCACCCAAAACCCAAGCGGAGAATCGGTGGACCTCGACACCGGGCTGCAGGCAGTCTAAGGAAGCTATGCCATCCTTGGATAGCAGGCTAACCAGGCGTTTAAGCCTTGACAGGAATGGCCTGCGCCTGATGACGGGGACCATCACGGGTCACTGCTTGCTAAACAAACACTTCCACACAATAGGCATAACGGACAGTCTTCTGTGCAGGGCGTGCATGGAGGCTGAGGAAACCGTCGCGCACGTGCTCTTCGAACGCACAGGTGTTACTCAGATTAGAACAGAAACCCTCGGGACACCCAGATCTTTCACTGATTTTCTGAACAGACCAGGGGTTTTAATTAACTTCTGGAGGGAGGTGGGCTGGTTGGAATAACCACCAAACGGCCGCCATGGCCCACGCACAATGGTCCACCTGACGGACTAAGTGCGGAAACCAAACCCTATAACATAGAACAGAGATCTGCTTGGAAACGGAATATTTAGCTTTCTTTATTTCTCGTATCCGCGCGAGGTCTACCCGGTATGTGACTACAACTCCTGCCGTGATGAAAAGTTTAGTTAGACACACACAAGAAAAACAAGAAAATCTAGGGAGTTCTCTAAGTGTCATTCATATATGGAAGCGAATCCAAAACGAAGAAGGAGCAGTTCCTCACAATGCTTATTACCAAAAACATGTCGTGTTTAATAATTATTATAATAATAATTTATTTTATTTCAAATTTCAAATTTTTTTATTTCAAATTCAAGTAATATAGTAAGTACATCATAAATAAAAACATATCTTAAGGATCTTATACTAACAAAAATTCGACAAGACATCTGTGCCTGAACTAGATAAATAAATATCTGTATCTCAGACAACAGCGCTCATTCCTAAAATACCATTTAAAAGCTTACAAGTTCAAATTCAAATTTGTTATATTAATAGACACATTTCGTTACTTTTAGAACAACTAGTAGCAAATAAAATAAGATAAGAATGCAAATAAAGTAAAAAAAAAAAAAATTAAGTAAAGTGGAGTGGGGTGTGGAGTAGACCTCCTTTTGTGTCGAATGTAGATGAGTGAATGTGTGTAGGAGGGTGAGTATGAGAACTTAGTGTGGTACAATTAATAGGTTTTCAGTTTCGTCATAGGTCAGCTTATGAATGTATTTAAACACTTCATGCTTTGTTTAAACGCAAACTGCAAACATAATGGGTATGTTTGCAGTTTGCGTTTAAACACGCGTGCGTGTAATCAGTGATATCATTACTCTATGAAACTGGCTACTGCCGCAGCCTGCTTCATCCCACTGCTGGGAAAAGGTTATGATCAGCTATTATGATATATATGATATTTAGGGCATTCATCATCTGCCTAGCCTTTTCCCAACTATATTGGGGTCGGCTTACAGTCTAACAGGATGCAGCTGAATACCAGTATTTTATATGGAGCAACTGCTTATCTGACCTTCACGACCCAGTTACTCGGTAATACGATACTCCTTGGTAAGACTAGTTGTCAGACTTTCGGGCTCCTGACGACCCGTACCGACTGGTAATAGGTAGTGCAGCATAACTCTGCATTATCAAACTTTTTTACGCGTACATCATAGGCCGCCTTATTTTTTCTTCTTTTCAAGTTGACGCAAATTTAAAATTTTTAAATGAAAAGAATATTGAATTTTTTCTGGGTTGACATCAGTCAGTCGTCAGCCAAGAGAGTCCATGGATAGACACTAAAATTTAATTCGTTGAAGATTTATATTGAAATTATATCCTGAATATTCGTGAGCAGACAAGCAGCAAGTAAATTTAAAGCCGTTGCTGCCAGCTGGTGCCCATTTCCGGGACCAATCGGGGATACGAGTATTCTCCCCGATCCCAAATTGTTCCTTTGATTGTTTTACTTCAGACAAGGCCGATTCCGGCTCCACCCCCAGGCCAGGGACGGCTACCTATTTGGTGCGGGTTCCCGCCACATCCACGCTTGGGCCAGAGTCAGCCAACCAGCCCTATCCACTGCGGGGTCCCTCCGTATCCGCGTTTCGCCTGTGGTCCGGGCAGAAGCCGGTCGTGCGTAGCCGAGCGCCGCGGCGGGACGAAGGACGGTCGGGAGCGGTGCGCGGTGAAGTGCCACCCTCGAGCGCATCAACCTTTTTTTTTCTTTTTCTTACTCTAGCTATTTATTCTTAAATCTAGTTAGCGCGTTCTAATCGTTTTATCTAATTACGTAATCCGATGTTAGGGTTCATCGCGACTACTTTCGATATGCGTACGTCCTATATGACGCGGGGTCGACATTAGCTATTGGCGATAAATCCGCGTCGTTTCGTCGTACACTAAAATTAAATTACGAAAGTCGATGAGCCTAGGTATAAAAATTTAAAATTTCTCCCATCCCTTGTCATAATATTTTCCCAAAAATATTTCGCAAGCTGACGGCTACTCATTTTCTATTTGATTTGTTTTATTTATAATTATTTGTGTTTAGTTTTACAAATCTAATAATTATAGTGTTATTTTACCACAATTAAACTTTTCATTTCTTAACCTTACAACGCACCGGGTTCGATCCCCGGGTGTCGTTGGATATGTGGCAAGAGAACCCATAATTTATGCTACAAACTGGCGCCCGAACACAAGTAAGTACATTTAAGATACTATTACTAATATATTAATAATAACTTACGAGTTTTTTTTTCTTACTCCGTATGTGGTGTGCTTCCTAGCAGCACAAATTTAATTTCTTCTTGATTGGTATATTTTCAGGTAACGAGTTGTGCACGAAGCCCTTCGGAGCTTGTTGGAAGGACAATTGACGCAGCCCGTATCTTCTACTATTTTGATCATAAATATTTAATGTTGTGTGATTGTTCATGAAATGTTTTAATAACAAATGCATGTAACCATATTCAAGAATTGACCTTTTATTTCCTCCCCGCAAATATATAATTTATCCTTGAATTTCATTCACCTCTTGTAGACATAGTTTTAGCTAGTACCCAGTAGTGTGTGTTTGGTGTGCGATTGTTTAGGACGCAGCATAAGGTAAGCCTTTTTGAGTGGTGATTTTGCTAGATGTCTAGATTTTTTTTGTGTATCTAGTCCCACCTATTTCGTTATATTGCCGTTTTGTTGCTGTCGTTTCTTTCACACATCGGCTACACGTTATTAGACATAGGGTTTGGCTACCCACAGCGAATTCCAATTCGAAACCTTTCCTTTCAAATACTTTCCCACCTTAGGTCGAAATATTCCCCTGTCTATTACCCGGTCTACACGGATTCGATTAGGATAATAGTTTTACACATAATTCTATACTTTGACATAGGAATTAGCGAAATATTCGTGTAAACAAAAATTTACGTTTTCAAGTTACGTAAATATTTGTTACAAATATCGTTCAAAATATAAAGGAGAACGACCATTCACTTTAGTTCTATTTGAAAGGACGTTGACCACTTTCATATATTGCTTTCGGTTCTGTGAACGTTGGTCTGTCGTTCTTCGGGTCTTCAATCTTATCGTGTTTTTTATTTTGTCTTGTTTCGTTAATTTGCGTCAGTATGGAAGGCGAAGATCTCCCTATTGTTTCAACTCCATACCGAAGCAGCCCTATAATTTCTAGGCCTCCTCCGATTCCACCCAGAACATCCAGAGCTTCAACGTCGTCTGTTATTCCATCTCCTATGAGGTCGGAAGATTGCCCCCAGTATTTAAAAAAACAAATCTCACTTTCAAAATGGAAGATTGATTATTCGGGGAATACATGTGTTCGCGAATTCTTCACCAACATCGACGAACATAAAGACGCGGACGACTTACCGGATTGCTATTTGCTTAAACGGTTTCATGAGGTTTTGTCCGGTGCCGCTTTGAAATATTTTAGATCGATTCGCAGACCCGACTTATCCTATTCAGAACTTAGACAATCGTTTATTAGGACGTTCGGCCCCACCGATTTTGAATACAAAACCGAACAAGAAGTCAGAAATTATAAACAGAAGTCGGATCAACCCGTTAGAGATTTTATAATCCAAATTTCCTATCTGAACCAAACGTTAAGCCGTCCGATTAGTAATCCTGACTTGTTGGAAATCGTAACCCATAACATGCACCCGAGATATTACCCATGTTTATCGGTCCATAAATTTGCTGACTTTGATACACTCATCGATACTGCTTCGCATTTTGAGAATTTCTTACCCAAATCCTCCGAAGCTGTGTCGGTCGTCTCATCCAAAGTCCGATTGTGTCCCAAGTGTAGAAAAAACGGACACTCATATCGTGTCTGTCCAGATTTTCCTGGCAAGCTCTGTTTCAAGTGCCGGACTCCTGGCGTTATTACCCGGGATTGTCCAAAGTGTAATTCAAAGAAATGCATAAGCCATCGGCGACACGCCGCCCATTTTTCTCGTACAGTGTCACCGGTGATAGCGTCGGACTCTTCCGATAATAGACCGTTTATTGAGGTTTGGTTGAAAGGCCATTTGGTTAAAGCATTACTAGACTCGGGAGCTCAGATGTCTCTTATTAGTGATAGTTTGGCTCGCGAGCTAGGAATTTCGATGACATCGAACATTTCGTGTCCTCGTGCCATTTCAGCCAATAACTCGCTAATTGATATTTTGGGAACTGTTTATCTTCCGGTTCAATTTAACGATACTAATTTTGTTCACAAATTTTTGGTTGCGCGTAGTATGTCTTCTTCAGTCATCTTAGGAATAGAGTTTTGGAACAAATTTGGTCTAACCTCAGTTTTTAGTAAGGCATTTAACAAAAACATCAAAGGAAACATGTATATTCCTGCTACTAGTCATTCCTCTCCTCGGGTTTCTTGTGTAACTGAACCCCGATACATTCATCCTCGTAACGTCTTGTTACCTGACCAAGAGCGAAGTTTACAACAGGTCATTGATGAGTTTGAAGTCATCTCATCTGACAAGGTTGGACTTGGAAAAACTACCTGGCTATCACACAAAATCAATACGACGGGACAGCCAATTAGGCAAAGGTTTTACCCTCTTTCACCCGTTAAATTAAAGGTTCTCAATGAGGAGATCGATAAGATGCTAGAATTGGGCGTTATCCGACCATCTCGTTCACCTTGGGCTAGTCCTGTGGTCATGGTCACCAAGAAAGACGGTTCCGTTCGCTTCTGCGTTGATAGCAGAAAGTTGAATAGTGTGACCATCAGAGACTCTTATCCCCTCCCCCGCATTCAAGATATCCTTGACAACCTTCGGGGTGCAAGGTATATAAGCTCTCTCGATTTCAGGAGTGCCTTCTGGCAGATACCTCTCGCGGACGATGAGAGTTGCAAAAAGACTGCATTTATAGTCCCTCAACGCGGCTTATTCGAGTTCGTCAGAATGCCATTTGGGCTCACTAATGCAGCCTCTGAGATGCAGCGTCTTACCGATATGATTGTCAATTTCGAATTCACTTCGACTAGCGACGACTGTGTTTTCGGTTACGTCGACGATCTTATTTTAATTTCCAAGGACTTCCACAGCCACCTCGCTCTCCTGAGGAAGGTGCTAAGCCGTCTCAAGGAGGCTGGTTTATCTATTAACCTTAAGAAATGCGAATTTTGCAAAAGTGAGTTAAGGTATCTGGGTTATATTGTAAACGAGAAAGGTCTACAGACCGACCCGAGCAAGCTCGATGCTATTAAGGACTATCCCACTCCTATCACCGCTAAATCATTGCGCGGGTTTATTGGGATGTGTTCTTATTATAGGCGTTTTGTTGACGGTTTTTCCTCTATAATAGCTCCTCTCACTGCTCTTATTGGCAGAAAGAAGGGTCGAGACCCAATAAGCTGGGACGATGCCGCCGAACAAGCATTCGTTAAGCTAAAGGGCGCATTAGTTAACACTCCCGTGATGGCTTGTCCAGATTTTTCCAAGCCATTCCTGTTACAATGTGATGCATCAGCTGTTGGTCTCGGTTCCGTTCTTTCCCAAAAGATTGATGGTGTGGAGCATCCCATTGCTTACTATTCCCGTCTTTTTTCCAAAGCAGAACGCAACTACAGTACCACCGAGCGGGAACTTCTGTCGGTGCTGGATTCTATTAAGCATTTCCGCTGTTATTTGGATGGAATGAAGTTTTCAGTTTTAACTGACCATATGGCTTTGAAATGGCTTCTCACGCTTAACAACCCTTCCGGTCGTTTAGCCCGATGGGCCACTATCATCTCCCAGTATACTTTTGATATAGTCCATCGCAAGGGATCGCAACACGTAGTTCCAGATGCCCTATCCAGGATCTACGCAAGTCCGGTAACGTTCGACCAGGGTCCCGAACAAACTAATGACAGATGGTACAAGAAGGTTTACTTGGGTGCTCGCGATTCACCCCAAATGTTTCCCGCATACGCCATCCAGAATGGTGTTCTTGTGAGACGCATGCCTGTCGCTAGTCCCCTGTCATCTGACCCATGGCGTGTGGTTTTGCCAGCAGAGAAGGTTCCCCTTGCCATCTGGGAGGTTCACAACAATTTCCCGTCTATACACCCTGGGGTTATGAAGTCTTACCTTAAAATCAAGGAGCTCTTCTATTGGCCGAACATGTTCCGGGATGTTGCTGAAACCCTGAAGCGATGCGAAGTTTGCAAAGCGTATAAGATAGCCAACACCCAGCCACGTGGCCAGATGTGCTTCCCAAAAGAAGTTTCTTTGCCCCTACAAGTAATTTCCATTGATTTGATTGGTCCCCTACCTATCGCTTATTACGGTTATAAATACATCTTATCTATGGTTGATGTTTTTTCAAAATATGTTTGGCTAATTCCCTTAAAAAAGGTGAATGCCACTGCTGTAGTAAAAGCCCTAGAATCCGAAATATTTTTCAATTTCGGCGTTCCACGGGCTATTCTTTGCGATAACGCTACGGTCTTCCGCAGCAATCAATTTGTAAGCTTTCTTAGGTCTTTTCACATTGATTCTCCATTTTATACGCCTTATTATACTCCACAAGCTAACACAGTGGAACGCTATAATCAAAGTGTTGTTACCTGTTTGAGTATTTTAGTCGGGGAGAATCAAAGAAACTGGTCGAAATTGCTACCCAAAGTTAAACTTTACCTCAATTCGTGTATCAATTTAGCCACAGGTTTCACACCAAACTTTCTTATGTTTGGAAGGGAAGTCCTTATGGATTTGACCCATGCTCAGGGACAGACTCAAAGCACCAATTTGGCTGAAAGTCGGTCTCGGCATGCGTCCAATCTATCCTCCCTCACCGAGGTTTATGCTAAAGTTGCCGATAACCTCTCTATAGCCTTCCTCCGCAATTCCCGGTCTTACAACGCAAACCGTTCGGCTATCACCCTCAACGTTGGTGACACTGTGTGGAGACGAAATTTCTCCAGGTCCTCGGCGACGGACTATTTCTCCGGAAAGCTTGCACCTCGCTTTATTAAATGCCGTGTTACTAGGGTTATCTCTAGGACTACCTATGTCCTTCGGGACTGCGATTCTGTTCATTCTGGATCATATCATATTAAGGATATCCTGAAATGATGGTTTCGCTTGGCAATCTATGTTTTACTCCCAAATTCTTTCTACGCCCTTTTGCATTTTGCCCTACAAAATTCGCTTGAACTACGTTACATTAAAAACATCGTAGTACACAGAACGCTCATTTTGAAAATACACTGGGCATTCTGTACCTACTTCAGTTTTTCTTATCCCTAAATTCGTTGTTTCTTTGTATATATTTCCTACTTGCGTTAACTAATACAAATGAATCCAACGTACATATTAGTTTTACCCCTAATTATTTTCTAACTACGTAATTTTACGATATAAAATTAATTATGGTTTCAAACTATTTACAAACGGTCTTAGTATATGGCCTTATTTTTCAGACTAACATTTTGTTTTTTTTCCACATTGACATTCTGATTGTCACTGTCCTATCAGGGAATAATAAATAATATTTATAACTAAATAATAAATAAAACGCTTAAAGCTACGAACAAAAGTGGTAAGCAGATCCCTACATAATATATTAGTTTAAAAACATGCAATTTACGTTATTTTAGGCGTGGAACGCTGCAGTGCTTTTTTCTCTTCCTTTGCTAGAGTACTAGCGTCTCGTCGCTGATCTCATCTTACCCGACTTCGACGAAGAGGGTGTTGTTAACCTCTAGGTATGTCCCAGAGGCACAACATCCCTCTCATTTTACTACTCATCCCGTTAGTCAGACTCTAGGCACTAATTAGGCCGAAAGTCGATTAGGATGCAAATCCTACAGACGGTCACTTAATTGACCTTTATTTTATTGGACTGAGGTAGTTTTTGGACTCAGGCTCATTTCCATAGCCTGATGCTCTTTTTTGGACTTGGTCTAATTTTTGACTTTAATGTTCTCCCCTTTTTACCTCAGTCTGTATTTTTTTCCCTAACTTCAATAGGTATTGTTTTCTTCTTTTATCGTTACTTTTTTTCATCTACTTTTTATTCTATGCTAATGTTTCCTCTCTTCACCTTAGCTATTAGTCTCTTTGTCTTATCTTGTAACTTATTCTTGTCTTAGTTAGTTAATTGGTAGGTTTAGTTGGCACTTCTGGAGCTCGCATCGGTAACGTTTAGGTTCGATCCGGTTCAAACTTATTCCTTATTGGTAGCACTCCAATTGTCGTCCTTTAGGTTACTTTGGTTATTTATTAGTCTAGGATTAGGTTCTATTTATCTTTTAGTTACTTAACCTCTCTCGTAATACCCTCGGAGATATCTGACACTAGTGATGCTACATTGTTTGGATTTTATATCGATAGTATCGATATTTTTTTTGTTAGAAAGGGGGTACTGCAGCATAACTCTGCATTATCAAACTTTTTTACGCGTACATCATAGGCCGCCTTATTTTTTCTTCTTTTCAAGTTGACGCAAATTTAAAATTTTTAAATGAAAAGAATATTGAATTTTTTCTGGGTTGACATCAGTCAGTCGTCAGCCAAGAGAGTCCATGGATAGACACTAAAATTTAATTCGTTGAAGATTTATATTGAAATTATATCCTGAATATTCGTGAGCAGACAAGCAGCAAGTAAATTTAAAGCCGTTGCTGCCAGCTGGTGCCCATTTCCGGGACCAATCGGGGATACGAGTATTCTCCCCGATCCCAAATTGTTCCTTTGATTGTTTTACTTCAGACAAGGCCGATTCCGGCTCCACCCCCAGGCCAGGGACGGCTACCTATTTGGTGCGGGTTCCCGCCACATCCACGCTTGGGCCAGAGTCAGCCAACCAGCCCTATCCACTGCGGGGTCCCTCCGTATCCGCGTTTCGCCTGTGGTCCGGGCAGAAGCCGGTCGTGCGTAGCCGAGCGCCGCGGCGGGACGAAGGACGGTCGGGAGCGGTGCGCGGTGAAGTGCCACCCTCGAGCGCATCAACCTTTTTTTTTCTTTTTCTTACTCTAGCTATTTATTCTTAAATCTAGTTAGCGCGTTCTAATCGTTTTATCTAATTACGTAATCCGATGTTAGGGTTCATCGCGACTACTTTCGATATGCGTACGTCCTATATGACGCGGGGTCGACATTAGCTATTGGCGATAAATCCGCGTCGTTTCGTCGTACACTAAAATTAAATTACGAAAGTCGATGAGCCTAGGTATAAAAATTTAAAATTTCTCCCATCCCTTGTCATAATATTTTCCCAAAAATATTTCGCAAGCTGACGGCTACTCATTTTCTATTTGATTTGTTTTATTTATAATTATTTGTGTTTAGTTTTACAAATCTAATAATTATAGTGTTATTTTACCACAATTAAACTTTTCATTTCTTAACCTTACAACGCACCGGGTTCGATCCCCGGGTGTCGTTGGATATGTGGCAAGAGAACCCATAATTTATGCTACAGTAGGTAATACGGGCTGGTATCCGCAACTCCACGTCAAAGCGCATATTTTGCGTAGACCCCCGTAACGACTGTCAAAGATCCACGAGCCGGGACCAACGGCTTAACTCTCCGAACCCAGTGACGTGATTAACTCTCCCAACCTCGTGACGTGAGACAACGGACTCCCTCCCCAGATTGACTGATAGTCTCATGTAATGGGGGCATTGAGTGATCACGCTCCAATCTGACAAGTTAGTTCTACTCTTTCGGGTCTGATCGATGGACGAAACACATCGTTCAGTTGAGAAGATGGATACGTTATTGATTGACTTTTTTGAGTTACACAGATTGAGATAAATTGGCTGATTGAATGTTTTTTGTTTTTGTAGTATTTTTGGAGACATGAAAGAAGTGAAATGGATTGTATTTTAAATTAGAATATAACAGAAAAATAATAAATTTATTACGCTAAGTTTACATTCAAGTGGTTTGAATTCCTAGACCTCGCATTAGGATTCCCTGATTTGTGAGATCCAGGCTCCTTCGTTCCGTTAACAATTTTATATAAAAGGTACATTTTTCAAACTTAAAATAGATGTAAAAAGAGTTTATGCATGGTGCTGTAATTTGTGTCAGTTTTGTCTGTATATGTTATCAAAGACATCGAGGAATAGAAGTTGCCTTATCTTCAGCATAAAAGGATGCACCAATTTTTGAATATATGCCTTAAATCTGAAACAACTGGCAAAATACACCTCTGCCCTACCCTCCGATTTATACAGGCGTGATGTTGTCTTTCTCGAATGTTTTTGTTTCCCATTTTCACAAAGCAGTCAAGAAAAATTCAATAAAAATACTTACATGGTATAAAGAAAACACTCTTTTCTTGCTAATACTTTTAATCTACACTACTGTACTATTTCACAATCAAACGACGACTAACTATGCATTACATTTTATCATTTAAAACGACTTTTGCCCCACCCAGAAATAACGATAATATCATAACCGTAATTTCTAAGTGTTGCCAAAGTAAAACAATACATTCAGTTGCCACAATGAAAATACATTTAGAAGTTTCTTATAATATTAATAATTTGTACTTTGACAGTGTTGTCACAGTGAATATTATAAATCGATATTAAAATAATCAATTTTTTTAAAATTAAATCAATGAAATCACGACAATAGCAAAGCATGAGCATAGATTATTTCTAAAACTTTTTGTCAACAACAACAGTCAGAGTTTTAAGTTCATTCTTGATCATAAGATTGGCTGATAAGACCAGCCATTACTTAACGTAGAAGATTAATGCTACACTACACCACAAATTCTTCCACTATAACTTTACACTCGTCTTTACCAAAAGCTAATTAAACAAGAACCCAGTAAATAGTATTATCTAACGCAGATAACAACGCACGTAGGTATTAGGCAATGTTGCGGGGAAATATGCAATATCGTCAGCACATACCACATTGTAATAATGATGCAGAAATACCACGCCAAAATTCTGATACCCAGCTTTGAGATTTTTGGGAGCCCGCCCGCGTGAATGTCGGAAATTACCCTAACATATTATGTTAATCCAGGTTATAAACTATCTGTGTGTCAAACATCGAAATCCATTCAGCCGTTTTTGCGTGATTGAGTAACAAACATCCAAAAACACAAACTTTCACATTTATAATTTTAGTAGGATTAGCTGCTGCCCGCAGCGTAGCGTCGCCCGCATGGACCCTAACTCTTTTTCTAAACTAAAGTATAAAAGATTGGTGCAAATGTTCTTTACTTTCCACATGAGTTCTGTCGCATCCAAGAGACTATTTTCTACGGCAGGCCTCATTTAAACGGACTTGCGAAATCGCCTTTCTCTGCATAACTTGAGAATGACGTGTTAAAAAAAAAAATTATTAACTGAGAATATTTTTGTGATTGAAGTTTATTAAATAATTTCGTATTTTTTTAATAGTCCGTCCTTTTAATTTAACCATCCGTATCGGTATCGGTATCAGTATCAGTATCGGTATCAGAATCAGTATCGGTATCGGTATCGGCATGGGTATCGGTATCGGTATCGTATTGGCTACCACCTACAACTCGTAAGTCGGGGCCGTAACCACTGGGCTACCACTGCTCCCCTTCCCTCGTCACATAAATCAGTCTTGAAATAGGCACCGTTGCTAAACCTTCTGATCTTCCTTTTTACAGTGTTACCCTCTCCAATGCTCGACCGGGGTATCCTCGTTATTTCAGAGTTATATTCAGTTATTGCCCCGTTATAATTTCCCCACATAGTTCCAGGCAATATTGTCAACTATTTAACATTGCTTTTCGTAATTGATTTAGGTGGCGTAGGCGCTAGGCTAGGAGCTAAGTTTATATGGAAATAGTTAGGTTTTTGTAGTCGCCACCCACTTTTCATAGAACTCATACACCATGCCGCCATACATGTTGGAAGTGAACCCCCAGGGAGGGTTCCCAGCATTTAGGCTAAAGTTAACCATCGCGGACGGTCAACGGCATTAGGTTTGAAACCGTGTTATAAAATACTGTAAAACGAAGTAAAATTGTGTTTTCGTGGGGTCTGGTCTGGGCACGCCACAATTGCGGCGATAAGACTCCTCTTTGAGGAGTGGCTTGAGAGGCGCCACGGCGTCCTCACCTTCCGCCTGACGCAGGTCCTCACCGGACACGGCTGCTTCGGGAGGTTCCTGTTCAGGATAAGGCGGGAGGAAACGCCCGGGTGTCACCATTGTGTGGATCGCCCGGAGGACACGGTGGAGGTCTGCCCGGCTTGGGTGGAGCATCGTCGTGTCTTCGTGGAGGCGATCGGCGGCGGTGATCTCTCGCATCCGGCCCTGGTTCAGGCCATGGTACGGAGCGAGAGGAAATTGCAGGCCGTCACCTCCTTCTGCGAAGCGGTAATGCTCGCGAAGGAGGAGGCGGAACGCGGGATTGGTCCTTATCACACGGCCCTAATCGCCGCAGGAGGAGACGCCCAGGGCGTCGGGAATCGCGAGCCAATTTCCGGCCACCGTAGGCGCGGGCTTGCGGACGGTGAGCAATGGGTAGCTCGCCGTCCGATAAGGACCAGGCCCGGGTCGACGGCGCGTTGTTCCACGCGCGCCTCAAAGTGATGTCAGCAGAATAGACGGGGTCCGCTAGGGCCGATGCCCGCTGGGGTTGCGAATAAGGCCGAAAGGGAAATCATGGCCCCCCGGCAACAGGGCAACCGAAGAAACACTGGTGGGTTTTAGTTAGTAAGAGTCTGACACGCCCTCCCGCTCCGCCCAGAGCGGAAGAAGTTATTTGACAATTTCCCACCCAAAAAAAAAGGGAGTCTTGTTGCTATAATTAGTTTCCAACGTTTTAAATTTTTAGTTTATACTTGTAAACGTGAACAAAAAAAAAATGCTTTGATTTTAAAACCAAACGCATATACAAATCTTGTTAAAATATACATCAGATTTTATTTTCACGGTTTATATTATTGCATTCGCTAAGAAAAACCTACATATAAAATGAGCCCTCCTGGAATCCCAGTGCGACTAGGTGAATCCTCCAGGAGGACTTCCGGCACTGAATGTGTTAAGTGTTAACCAAGGATTACTACGTAAACAGAATCTATACCTATAACATCACGCCTGTATTCCCCGAAGGGTTAGGCATAGGTGTACCAATAGTACACTCACAAGTCCCATGTAATAGGGGGCGAGCCTATTGCCATCAACCGGGCACAAATCCAGACTCCGGGCTGCTACTGAGAAATACCTGATACCGAATTCTATGATACTGAAAAAAAAACACTTTTCTTGTCTGTATATTTTATGTTTATTATTTGTTATTATAGCGGCAATAGAAATAAACAATTTGCGAAAATTTTAACTGTGTACCTTATACGGTTCATGAGATATAGTCCGCTGACAGACAGACGGACGGACGGACATAATAGGGTTCCGTATGGCAATCTTTGGGTACGGAACGCTAAAAATGACTCCAACCATCTTCTTCCAATAAATTCTCCTAGACATTCCGTGCAGTGCGGGGATCACTATCTTCGTTAAATATTATAAATATTTTATCAGACATGGCTGCTTTCCTATAAGGGCTCGGCTATATAGAACGCGGTTTGAAAGCGGTAATGAGCGGTGATCGAAAGCCGATGTACTTATTCCAATAAATTTTAATCTATCAAACCTTTATAATCTTTATTGAATAAATTCTTTCATCTTAAAACAAACTTTTGTATCAAGTCAAAGCATTAATTTCAAACTAGCTTCCGCCAGCGGTTTCGCCCGCGTGATATTTTTATAAATTATAGCCTATGTTACTCAGTACTCGGTACGTGTGCTCAAGGCATTAGTTATCATTGCTTGTACATAAAATTTGTCCGCCCAAAAGCTTCTTTAGCACATCACCCGCTTGTGCTTCTTGCTTCTTAATGCCAAAACTTGCAGTGTTGGCATAAAGAAGTACTTGTAAATGTGTCTACGTATAAACAGAACGCATTTCCTTTTTCGTGTCAACACAACTCATGTGTCGTGTTTAAAAAAAGCATAATTATGTAGCTCGTATTTACAATGCGTCAGCCCAAAAGCCTCATTAGCTCAACCCCGTGACTTATGTGGCGTAAATAAGCATTTAGATTAGTCTATACTCCATTTGAAATAAGATTAAACATTTAAACAAACCTTCTTTACAGTCCGTTCAACCGACTCTGACTTCTAACCTTGGATGGCATTAAAAGCAAAAAAAACTGGTTACAATACCAACTGTTTACTGCAGCTGTCATTTGTCATGCCACCAACGCAATAGAAGTCAAAATCGGTTGAACGGACTGTAAAAAAGGTTTATTTAAATGTCTAATCTTATTTCAAATGCAGTATTAATAGATGAGTATATTTTATATGCTACACCACATTTAGGACTAAGTATTGTATTTATTATTCATTATATGTTGCACCGGTTGACGTCATCACGAAAACGTCAGGTGTCGCTAAAAACTAGCGCTGGGGCTCTGTCTTGGGTCGCAGGATTATGCTGAGCAATGGCCGTTTTACGTGGATGTGACGCATATTTTTCCCCAACTTGTTCTTTTTGTGAATGTGTTCTTTCATTGCGTCATGTTTACCGCAAATAAACGTATTTTCTTTCTTTGTTTTGTTCTTTAAACCGCTCTTTCCCAAATCGCCCCGCCTCATCCTCGCTTGCTGTATAGCAAATCTTTAATTAGATGCATCGTGCACGCGCGGCCGCTGAATATTTCACGTGCTTCAACTATTACTGGGACTACGCACACATAGAATGAGTAATTTATTCCTGTATTGTAGGAAGATTTGTATGGTAAACTCAAACTCAAAGCATTTATTTCATTTAAACCATTTACAGGCACCTTTGAAATGTCAAGGAGTCGGTTAGTCAGAAATATGAAGCTAGTTGCCCATTCCAAAGCGTAGTAGGTACCTATGGAGTAGAACGGGCAAGAAACTCCTGCTGCGAAGGAACTAGCTGAAACCCGCGGCTTCGACCGCGTAGAGGAAGATACTCCTTGTATCATCAGCTATCTGCCAGTGAAAGTCTCGTCAAAATCGGTCCTGCCGTTTCAGAGATTAGACACACAGACAAAAATTTTGAATATTGTTTTATTATAAGTACCTACCGTTTATACTTTCATTTATGCATTTAGTAAAAAACTGTTATTTTGACATTACGAACAGACACCTCAATTTTATTTATTTGTTAGTTTACGAATAAATGTGTAGGTACAGGTGAAGAAATTATGTGCTAATGTGGTCCGTCGGTTTTAAAATTATTGTTGTTTACACTATTTTAAAAACTTAAAGTTTGACTAATCATAATGATATTTAAATTAATAATAGCATGTCTATTAACTATCGTTCTTTAGTTAGACTACCTCATCTAGTTTTTAAATAAAATATGATTGACGTGTAAAAGTGTTTGTACAAACCTACTTACAGAAATAAAATCATTTATCATTTATACACTAACAGCTCTCTACTGAACAACTGTTGTTATTTTGAAATAGCTAGATTTTTTATGGTAAGTGATTAGGGATGCAAGATGTGACAAAAAGCACCGATAAATATCGTTTCGATATTTAAAAAAAAAGTTAATATCGATTTCAATTTATCGAAAAAAAAATCGAAATATCGATATTTTTTGGCATTTCTTGCATCCCTACCTGAAAATCACCTAAAAAAACGAAAATGTAAAAAAAAAACTATTCTTTCTTTATGAACTTTTATTGTGTTTGTTTTCACTATGTTAGCATTATTTATTTATCACACTAACTTGTTGATATTATTTTCTTTTTTTGAAGTGAAAACTTCTTTACGCGCGTTGGGAATTTTTGAGATGGGACTAAACCATTGATTTCGCGACACCATGACGACACCTCATTTTTGTAAACACGATTGTGCTCTTTATTTTTATTAAGTTACGGATTAATGTTCTATGCAAGTATTTTTACTTTAAAGGTTTCGGAAGTATTTTTTTTTTTTGTAAACGCTATTGTGCTCTTTATTTAGATAAGGTTACGGACCAATGTTCTATACAAGTATTTTTCTGCCACCAAGGCTCTGTTTTTTTTTCGAGCAAAACAAACAATGTCTCGCCACAGGTAATTAGCAAAATTACGGCTCTGATTCCGTAGGCAGACTGTCTACGTCTGATTCCCAGCGGTTTAAGTCAGTGGCGACAATGATGTTGCTATTGGAAATATATCGAATTTGATACATTTTGATACTTGATATCGATATATCGATATTTTTTCTGCAAGCCTATAAGTGATAAACAGACCGAAGTTGGAAGCGAGCTTCACCTGGAATCCTGAACCACAGAGGAACTGGCTATCTTACCTCTAACTGCCGAAATACAACAACGCTGTTAACATTGTTGTTATGGCGATAGATTACATAAGATGGTGGTAGCTAGCCAGGCGGACTTAGAACAAGCCCTACCACCAACCACACCGGCAGAACATTTTGCCGCCACTGGGAATCGAACCCGGGACCTCTGAGACTGAGACAGGTGGTCTAACCACTAGACCACAGAGGCGGTTGCGCTACGATTCAAATGATATATAGAAACTTGAAGGCTTTGAAGGCGGTCCGTATCAAAAGTTGTGCGCTCAACGCAGTGTCTCTCTTCACAGTCCACGTTTGCACGGACGTAGTAAAATCGTGGCGATTTTTTTCGTGCACTTGATTTTCAACGCTCTGCTTAGCGCCGAGAGTTAAAAATCCAACAGTGTTTTTTCAACGCGCTGGGACAAGAGTGCGTCCCAGCGCATTGGATTCTTAACGCTCGTCTTAACACCAGGAGTTGAAAATCCAGTGAGCGATAAAATCCCGCCGCGATTTTATACGTCGGCTTACTGCCGTGTCTACCTACACGCTGTCGGCGATTCCGTACTCTGTGGAGTTCGCCTTAAGGCGCAACTAGCCGATACTTTTTCCATACAAATTTCGGGGGGTTTTACTCCACTGTTACACATTGTACATCCAAAGTAAAACATGAAATTGTTTTGTCTTATTATTAATTTTGTCTGTACAGAAGCAAAAAAAAAAAGCAATTAAAAAGTTATGAGCCAACAAAGATTCGTTTTTCCTGCTAATTTTAACGCAACTTTGGGAGTAAATAAGTAATAAAAGAAGTATAAAATCTCCAAAACAAAGCTCGTTCTGACAAAGCTCAATTGTCGAAGATTATAATAAACTTAATTCGTAATTGATTTATGCAGAAGTTTTTTCATAAAACTCCACCTTCCAAAGGACTTTTCGTAATTTTTTACGCGCTCGTTTTACTAAAATCGTTCTGAATGGTGTGTGCGTGCGAACTAGAGTTTGTGCATGTACCAGCGTCTAACTGCTCATCACTGATACTCGTACTATCTCTGTCGGACACGAGACAGGTGAGATAGCGTGCTTTTTGACCAAGCCCACCAATGAGTTCGAGCCCGCGACTAGTTCAACCTTAAGACGAACTCCTGAACAAAACCTCCTCTCATTTCGTACCTCCTTTGTCTTTCACTTCCCTAACTAGTGTAACATCTATCCTAGAATATTTAAGACAAATACGATTGTATTTTTCAAAAGGTTGTGGTGTAAAGGCCCCAGTTAGTATGCTGTCGGCGGCCGCCGAGGGTCCGCCATTTTTCCTCATAAAATATAAATTCCTCTTATAAGTTTGAGTGATCTTCCTGTGGTTATACGTAATTTTACGACGAAAGTTTTGTTAGGGCCGTGTTCTGACTTGGCTATTTTGTTCTATGAAGAGGTTTTGGTAGTATGAAGTTTTTGATTGAGGATACGGTAGATTTATTCTTGGGTAGGTACGTCTTGAAAGGTAATCCATTAAAAACCAGAAAATGCGATACCTAACGTAATTTGATGTACAGAATTTGTCAAACTTTTATTAGTTTTGAATATTGAATACGAGGCTTTTGGCTAATTTGTAAATGTGTATTGTAAGCATTTTATTTTTTTGTAATGTGCTTTTAGTTTGTGCAGAGTAAACTATTTTTCTTTCTTCTTTGTGTACTTAATCTTTTTTTTTTTGTAGAGATGACAAATTGTGAAAAGCGGCAAAATTCATTTTGTTTTTATTATGATGTGTTTTTTTTGCACGTTTAGTTAGCTGTAGGTATTATATTGATAGTTTTGTTTGTATTGCAATTTGTCATCTCGCTATAATACGCTGTAGGTGTAGAATAACGGCTTAGGTACAGATATAGAGTTTTTTCCAAAAACTCTGTCGACTTCAAGATTTTTTGTTAATCGTGAAACATTCATCTGTATGACGTTGCATACTCAGGTAAGGAACTGTAAATACAACTTGGCAAAAAGGGGATTTTAGATCCGTCCGAGACTCTCCTGACACTCCTCGACTCTCCCATTGGGGAGTGCGGTGCTGTCCAGAATATGACCCAATTGCTGGAATGTCCCAAGTGTCCATACATCTGCAGTTTTGAGGATTTTATGAACGCCACTGACACTGCTATAAGCGTTTCCACATAATGGGTCCAACTAATCTAAAAAGTAGCATTTATTCGAAAAGAAGAAGTTTTGAACTGTTTTAAACATTCATCCCTTCGTCCTCCATTCTGAACAGCCCCTAAGCTGACTACAGTACGCTAATATAGCATACTTGCTAGGGTACCGATGGGTTACTTCATAACTCGTGATTTGGCGCGTTTAATGGGCTTAGTTCAATGTGTTTCCGTGATGTACGCGCATTGCGCGTCAGGGAGGCTGAGTGACGGCGGCGTTGTCTAATACCGTGGTATAGTGTGTTTAAACTTCATTTTTAATCGGTAATTTGGTAGGAGTTTGAGGTATTATTGTGAAGTATTTTTGGTGGGGTTCTGCCACTTCTTATGGTAATAGGAAATGGTAAACAACACATGTAGCCTTAAGGTTATTGTTTACCACACTCAAGACAGAATAATGTTTTTTTTTTAAACTCCTATCCTTGAATGGTCAACGGTGATTGGAATTTAGTTTGCAGAAGAAATTTTGAGCATCTGCCAGTCTATTTAAAAAGAGTCTATTTTGTTAAAGAGAATTTTAGGTTTAACAGTCTTGTTTGTGATCCATGGCGTAAAAGGTAAGTTAATTAACATATGCATTTTTGACGACCCTAATAAACGAGGGCTGAAATAAATTTAAAATAAGAACACTTATGCAGTAGGTACATTCCGATTACCGATTTGAAAGTTTGCTATCGCAAATTATTATTTTAATCTTATCTTCAATTATGAATATTTCAGCATACCTAATTTGAGGATTAATATAATCACAGCTGCATCTCACGCAAACTTTTCCCTCCATTCGACGAACCTACCAACCATAATCATCAAAAGTCAAAATTAATTAATTATACAACATCCGAATTACTTTCGTAAATACTCGGATCGATGGCAAGCCGAGAACAACAGACGGTTCATTGTAGACGCATCTCAATAAGCCGAAAGCCGATTATTCAGTAATTTGCATCGGAGCGGGCACAACCCTATTACCATGTCAAAACCTGCGAACTCAAAGACAGACTGTTTGGCGTCATGTTAGGTACCGGATAATGGGGGGAAATATTATCTATGGTGCTGTGAATCTGTGGTTCTTTTTTGTTGGATTCTCTAATAATTGCTAGGAGGTTGTGGCCTCATAAAAGCAGTGTCTGATTGCATTGTGAGAGCTGTGCTTGCCACAATCAGAGCAGGGCTTCCAGAGCATAAAAATAAAATTTAAGTAATAAACCTTTTTAAAAACAAGCTTTTAATGAACTTAAAAGTACAAAATAAAACTTACGTAGGTAACGGATTATCAACATTTTAAACGCGTGTATAAAATTTCGTGTCTGTACTGTTGACCGTTGAAGTGTTCCCTGGTCTGAAGCCAATCCTGGGCACAGCAGCCAGGTAGGTAATGGTGAATTTTAAAACAAGCTATCATAATTTAATGCGTATATAACATTTAGTGTCTCTGCTGTTGACCGCTGAGGAGTTACCTCGTCTGGAGCCAACCCTAACTACCGTAGCTAGGTCATGGTAGACTTTAGAACGGACTGTCATAATTAAATGAGTATATTAAATTTCGTGTCTGTTCCGTAAACTGTTGTGCAGTTCCTTCGTCTGGAGTCAATCCTGGCTTCCAAATCAGGTCATGCATCATAAAAAAATGCATTGTCTTCAAAACTGAACCAACATGTAAAATTTTAACTCTGTAGGATAAGAGGAAGTGGTTTTAATTCAGCTTGCAAGATTTGCTAACTAACACACTAAAAAGGCAAGTTAAATAAAAACTTGTAATAAATGACCAACCAACAACGTAATGTAAGATGGACTAAATAAAAACAAAATGCCGAATTGAAGCAGGGTGGAATATGACGGTGGATGCTCTCGTGTAACCCGCGAAATATACGTTTGCCACGGTCAGTTCTTGCATGGTGGGAACATTTTTACCAGTTAATCTGTCGCTCCCTGTCTGTAACATTAGTAACGGGAAACCCAAAATCAGACAACTGGTCAAAATTGGTACTTTCCTGGTGTAATTACTTAATCATATCTTTATTTCTGTTCCATCATGTCAACAAGATGTTACAATGGTTTAAAGCTAAGGTTTTTTTTAATAAAAACATAATTAGGAAAAAAAAAATTTTTAAAATATTAGTAGATGTTAACATTAATTAAGTAAATTATAATATTAAATTGATATTGAGATCAATGATTGAAACATAGTGAAATTTTATTTATTTTAGGAAAACTTACTTATAAATTATTTTACAGTTTTTAAAACAGCTAACTATTTACATTAGGTACTAAATTAAAAGACTAACTAACTATCTGTATAAATAAAAATAATAAAAACAAAATGACACTTAGGCGTCGAAGTATTCGTCCGCATCGCTGTCATCCGGAAACGTGCCCAGAAGACTGGCAGCATTGCCACGTTGAATGGCAATGCTAATTCTTTGGCCAAAGAACGAGCCAGCCCTCTGGTCACGTGAAGTGTCGACCAGTCGACGAGAAATTTCCTTAAAAAGGAGACGCGCACTCGGGCCCCATGGTCCGAGCGTTTCGACCCCAAACGGCTCAAAACTGTAATTACCTATAAGGTTACAGTATTTGCGCCGCTTGAGGGTCTCAGCAGCCGCAGCAGCAGCGCCAGCACAGCCCACCGTGCTAGGAACATGGGATGGCGCAAGGGTGTCGACACAGGTTGCATCCCACACCAGAGGCCTACCCACCTTCCAAGGCAACAACGTCATCCCATCTGGTCTCTTTCCATCGTCACGTACCAAGCCGTTTGGTTCTAATACCGCTGGTACGCCGGCGGTGACAAGGGCTCGACGAATAATGTCGTTGATGCTGGCGTGCCGTGCTATGCGACCTGCGCTCCTGCAGCAGGACAGGCCATGGTGCCCGAGACTGTCGACAGCTTCACCGCAATGACACCGATGCGGAGCAACACAAGGTGCACCCAAGCGGAGACACGTAGCGAGCCGAAACGATGAGTCATTGAAACATAAATTATACATTGTGGGGTTCTTTCAAGACAGTTTTTTCCTGACTGCATCAAGAATTTAAGGCTATAAAATAACATTTTATCTCTCACTGTCACCAAAATCCTATATCTTAACCACAGTGTGTCTTTTATGTACTTAGATAAGTATACTTACCTATTACAACTTGCTGATACAAATAGGTATAATTTAAGACGCCTAATACGTTATATTACTTACTTGCCCTTTTTAGGGTTCCGTAGCCAAATGGCAAAAAACGGAACCCTTATGGATTCGTCATGTCTGTCTGTCCGTCCGTGTGTTACAGCCACTTTTTTCCGAAACTATAAAAACTATGCTGATGAAACTGAATTTTTTTTTTCATCAAACCCTTACGTGTGGACTCGCCCATGAAGGGTTCCGTAGGAGCAAGTAACATAATATAAAAGTTGTTGTAGTTCGTTGTAAGTAACCTTAAACTTAAAAAAATATATGATGTACTCGTACATTACCATGTAAACTTCCACCGAAAATTGGTTTGAACGAGATCTAGTAAGTAGTTTTTTATTAACACGTCATAAATCGTAAATCAAAAATACACTATTATTAAAACATCGATCAAAGTTACAACGAACTACAACAACTTTTATATTATGTTACTTGCTCCTACGGAACCCTTCATGGGCGAGTCCAACTCGCACTTGGCCGCTTTTTGTATTTCAAGTGCCGATGTCTAGACGCATAAATAAGAGAGTGTCATGTAGAAAACTTTGTATCAAACATTTGTATATTTTCATCCAAGTACATGCATTTGTCAAACTGAAAATTTTTATGCTATGGATTCCATCCATGTCTGTGTCAATATGAAAGGCAAAGAGCCTACTGTTAGGATGCAATTATTAGTCGTTTATAAAATACAGGAAACACAGGAGAGAGTATTTTAAATTAAAAATCATTTCTTACGCTGATTAATTTATAGGCCTGTGTCCAAATTTTTTATTTTTGTCCGTCTTGTATATTATTAAAAAATATTAAGATAAGATAAGATAAGATAAGATAATTTATTTGTCCAAAACATAAGTATACACACATGGCATGCAAGATGTTAAAATAAAATTATAGCACAGTCATGTTTTGCCTTAACGGCGTACAAATATAAACACGTTGGTTATTTTTATCAATAGGATATAAACATCAAATAGATTAAAAAAATTAGTTAAAGATAAAAATTAGTCCATTATTCAAAGCAATTAACATATTAAATTAAAACATAATTAATAACTAATAATAATAATATTTTTTTCTTTTTTGACGTAATCAAAAGATTACGGCGATACATTGAGTTAAAATGTGGCATGACGTCACGCCTTGCTATATTGAATACTGCGTTGTGACGTAGCGAGCCCCCACTCCCCAACTTTAATGCGTGTTTTCTAAGTTATTTTTGATTAATATGATAAAGCAAAAATACGTCACTGGTGGTGGCGAGTGTGTTGGATCATTCGGTTCCCTACAAAATGGTTGAGCTGGATGGTGCTGATCCACGCATCATGTTCATGAACGGGGGCCGTCAGTTGAGACTGGTCATTTCTTATCTGCCAGGGCTTATTTTTAATCTTATATTTTCTGTTGCTTTAATTATTTTTTGTATATTGTTCTCACATAGAAGCAACAAGAATAATGTACCCAGGATTTTATATCGGAGTAGGTTTCAAATCACCTCATTTGTAAAGTCAGTCAATAATATATTTATTTATTGAAGAACATCAACAGCATATACATTCAACAATTGGTTTAAAAATAATAATAATATTTACCCCACCGCCGTATCTCTACGTTGACGTCGTGGTGGGGCTTGCGCGCTCCGAACTCTAGGTCTGTGCCGGTAGAGTTTACTTTGCCGGAACAGGTCTGGGATGAGGAGCCAGACCAAGAGAGATACAAAACCCGCAGGGCAGCATGTGGCGAGCTGTTGGGCAGTAGCGACCCCACGGCGATCTCCCGGGAGAAGTCTTGTTCCTCACCTCTGGCTTGCCTTTATTGGCCCGGCTGGAGTGAATACTGACGAGGAACGGAGCTCCCACCTCATTCTTGCCTTAATTGGCCGGCTTGAGTGGAGATTCGCAAGAGCAAACGTGCTCGGAGGAAGGAAGTATTCCAGTAAGTGCTCGTAGGGATCTTGACCATCTTCAGGGCTCTGGAATTGTTCTGAAGGCCGTGGAATACCTGTCCACTCCTCAACACCTCAGGACATGTTGCCCCCTTGTTGCTACGACACTTTGTGCTAGCGACCGTTTTCGGGGGCCCATTATTGAGTGTGCAAGTCACCACCTGCCATTTTATACGTGTGCATATAAAACATTGATCAGGCAGGGGCCATAGTCCTTCCATAGTTCCAGGTGACCAGTCCACTTTAGCCACCCAAATCCACAGTCCAATACCTTTGTTTCCATATTTTACAATAGTCCTACACCAACCGGGGGTTGTCCTTGCCTGCACTTGCATAATGCGAACAGGGATAATCGTCCTTTGGTGCCTCTTCCAAAAGACCGGGACCCTAAGGTCCCGAAATATTTAAAAACTTATAAAAATAATAATTAGGAAAGGTATTACTGCTAATGTATACATAAATTATACCTAGCTCTTTCCCAAGTATGTTGGCTTCCAGTCTAACCGAATGCAGCTGAATACCAGTATTTTACATGGACCGAATGCCAACCCAGTTACTGGGTAACACGATTCCCCTTGGTAAGACTGTTTATCAGACTTTCGGGCTTCTGACTACCCGTAACGAACGTCATAGATCCACAAATGACAGCTGGGACCAACGGCTCAACCGAAATCCGAGGCACGGAAGGGTCTCGAAATGTGATGGATGGTCACCCATCCATGAACCGACCGCGGCAAGCGTGGCTTAACCTTCAATAGACCCGTGCGGCTGTTATTATTTAGCCTCGAACCTAATAATAATAATATCCTCTTTACCAAAAAAAAGATACACAGCTTAAAAAGAGATTTTAACTTTTATTACAGAATGTATCCCGCGGTTTCACCCACATAAGTTTCGATCCTGTGGGAATATCTGGATAAAAAGTATCCAATGTCCAATCCAGGTCATGCCCCCCTGTAGGAGGAGACGGAGCGCGTGAGGGAGAGGCAAATTTCGTGCCCTCGCGCCCCTAACCGCCGCAGGAGGAGACGCCCTGGGCGTCGGGAATCACAGGCAGATTTCCGGCCACCGTAGGCGCGGGCTTGCGGACGGTGACCAATGGGTAGCTCGCCGTCCGATAAGGACCAAGCCCGGGTCGACGGCGCGTTGTGTTCCACGCGCGCCTCAAAGAGATGTCAGCAGAATTGACGGGGTCCGCTAGGGCCAATGCTTGCCGGGGCTGCAAATATGGGCCGATAGGGATATCGTGTCCCCCCGGCAACATGGCAACCGAAGGAACACGGGTGGGTTTTAGTCAGTAAGAGTCTGACACGCCCTCCCGCTCCACCCAGAGCGGGAGAAGTTATTTGATAATTTACCACCCCAAAAAAAAAAGTCATGCCCTGTGTGCAAATCTGTTCAGCAGTTTTAGCGTGAAAGCGTAACAAACAAACAAACTCACTTTCGCATTTGTAATACGGTGTGATTCTTTATAATTAATTTTATCGACGGAAAAATTTTTGAAAATGTTATTTTTTTTTTAATTTTTATAAATTTTTTTTTTGTTTCTCTTTGGCATCTTATTGATAAATTTTACAATTTTTGTTAAAATTTATGAAAAAAAAACAGATTTTTGCAAAAATAAACATGTTTATTTTCAATTGAGGGTAGTTTTTTTTCTCAATTTTCATTTTATGAGGACGCTTAATTACTTCCAATCATTATGGAATTTGTTTCTTCGCGATAGATGTTTTAGTTTAAAAATTACACCGTTTTGTTACAGTTTTTAAGTATTAAAAAAATATTTAGATGTTTTAAATATTTTTTCTGTCGATAAAATTAAGCATAGATTCCCTCATTTCGATATGTGCACATTATAAAGAATCACACTATAATATCACATTATACTTTTAGTTAGGATTTATATTCCACCAATATAGCTCTGTACCCTAATTGCGTAACTTATTTTCGTAAACGATTATGATCATTTTGCTTCATTTTGACACTTGAAACAACATTCATCGCGTTATTTACGTTGTTGAGCAGATTTTTTTTTCCAACTTATGATGCAATGGATTAGCAATCTGTTTCAAATCGAAACAAATTGTGATTGATCGTGTATTACGCAATTAGGGTACTGGTTGTTACAGCCTAACGCCTAACAGTCTAACAGTCGAACTGAAAGCCTACCAAATCCCTATCACGTTAAGTTTCCAACGGTGCGATTTAAAAAATAAAAATGTTTAAAAAATTCTGAAAGTTTTGCGTCGAGGATTCCAACTTGATGCCTAACTTCTGCTGGGGGAGCTTACAGAGGTAACTTTGGGAACTTTTTGACTTTATTCAATAGCATACTTTTGGACTATTAGATATTTATAGGCTTGGAGTTCTTATGGATGTGTTGCATATCTAGCAGATATGGTTCAGTGAAAATTATATTTTTAATTAAAAAAATACGAGTTAAAAAAAAACACAAAATCTCGGTGTCTTTGGTTCTACATTTTCATTTTTTGCCACAGACTTCTGAAATTGCAATTTTTTTTCACATTTTTGTGTATATATTATTATTATATTATTGAGTATCCATTAAGTTCACATTTAAATTGCCATTGACACGTAGAGAATATTTTTTTTTAAGCCTGTTCAACGTTGTTGGGAAAAAGCTTGGCCGATGATGATTAAAAAAAAACCGTCCATGTGCGTGTCGGACCACGCACAGTGAAGGGTTCCGTAGTTGGGATGAAAATTTATCCCAAGAACAAACTTAACTTAGTAGTTGAGAAACATGTTTTCCCATACATTGAAATCCGTCACGGTCAATTCTCCAAGAGCAAAAATGTGAGTTTGAATTAGCAAAAAAAAATGTGATAAAATTACAATTTATCAATTTTCGGAATTTTTCCTTTACTTGTGCTGTGAGACCTTGCTTCTTGCAAAACATGATTCTATGATTTACGAGTATCAAAATATGTCGCATAAATGGCCGTATTTTTTATTGCGCTGACTTAAAAGCTTGATTTTTTTTAGAGCTCCAAGAGTCCGTAGACGTACTACGTATACGATATTAATTTCAACTTGATACCTCCACGCATTCCTGGGAAAAAGGGTCTTGACAGACTGACAGACAGACGGACGGATAACGAAGTGATCCTATAAAGTACCGTTTTTCTTGTTGAGGTACGGAACCCTAAAAATACACTGTTTATAGTATTAGAGGTGTCGATCTTTGTTTGAGTAGAATTTAGAGAGTTTTTGGTCTATAGGCTGTTTTAATTGTGATTATAAACAATTTTAATGGTTATTCGTTTTAAAATGAAGATACTATAACGAATTACTCTGTCACACGAACGAGCCTACCAAAGGCAAACGTCAATACATTCACGAATAGGTTCCCATACAAACAAACAGTTTCCACTGTTTTGTTTATTTTCCCCGTATTTCTCGTCGGTTTTCACGTATTTTTTCGTCGGCGCTTAGTATCGTGGGCCTGACAGTTGCTATCTCTGCCTGTTCCACCATATTGGCGCGACAGTGTTGCCAACTTGTCATTTTTTTTGGGTGAAACGAACCGACTGAGTTTACATCGAGTTGTTTGTGTTGAGCAATTTATTGGCTTGTTTGTGTTGTCTTAGCTGTGTTTTAAATGATTGGTGCACACGTGAAAAGCTTCGGTTTTTAGGGTTCGGTATCTCAAAAGGAAAAAAACGGAACACTTGTGTGTCTGTCTGTCCGTCAGTCACAGCCAATTTACTCCGAATCTAATGACCGATTAAGTTGAAATTTGGTACACATATGTATTTCTGTGACCCAAACACGGACGTGTAACGTAAATAAATGAATCTTAAATATGGGGGTCACTTTTGAGGGGCAAATAAAAAAAGTTTTGCTATCTGTACCGTGTGACATATCAAATAAAAGGGCTTATTGCAAGAATATCAAATATATTTTTATTTTATTTTAAAATAAATGCTTTTAAAGATATTTAAGAAAATTGATGAAAATTTTCCATTATCCTTATCTCCGAAACTACTAAGCCAAAATTTTTGAAAAAAATACAGGGAATGGTTTTTTACTCACAGATTACAGGAAAATCTATAATAAGTTTATGGTCTTAAAATAACATGGTAAATCTCTCAATATTGTGCGTACAAATGGCAGTTAGAATGCATGGGATAACATGTTTTTCAACTACAATGTTAAGTTTGCTCTTGGCATAAATTCATTCCAACTATGGAACCCTTCATTGTGCGTGGTCCGACACGGCAGAAGACGGCAGAAGTGGGGTCTTCCGGACCCCACTTCTGCCGTCTTCTGCCGTGTTGAAATTCTTTATCGAGGTCCAGAAAAAAATACTTTAATACTTTCTAGTTTTTATTTTGAATAATTTATGTAGGTACAAAATAATTATTATAAAAAACAAAAGACCAGTTTTTATAGTTTGGTTCACGCGGGGAACAGCTACTGAAAAGAGTGTCTTTAAGGTGTGCGTCCGTTAATCTCTAACGGTATTTGTTTTTCAAAAAAATAATTTTTGTAAAAGATGATTAGTTAATATCAATATTACGCGGTCCAAGTTCCGACCTTTCGCGATCCGGATGTGGACCGCGGTCCGCCTGTTGCCAACCCTTGTTCTAGCCTTTTGTTGGCTACTGACGATTCTAGGAGTGCCCTAGACTTAGCTAAAGATCCACAGACTTACAGTCTCCTTAGATTGGGTATGAAATAAGAAAGATTTTGTTGATAAATCGTGGTCAAACAGAACACAATAAGAATCGTCTACTCAAGTCACCGCTATGGACGACACAAAAACAGTTATGGTCTTGTAGTTTGCATAGATATATTGTATAGAATCAAGTTTTTCTAACTGAAGAAGAGCTGTGCTGCTGGGGAATTTATTGCGCCACTTCTTCCCAGCTAAAGCACTAGGAAGTGGTGAAGGGTGGGCGTTTTAGAGGACTGTCTTATGTAATTTTGACGTTCGAAAAGTGTTGATTCTCACAGCCTAGTTTGAATAAATGGCTTTTGATTTTGTAAGTACTTTTCAAATCATATGTAGTTTCTAAGTTTACCCTAGACATCGCTGACATATATCGGTGAAGGAAAACATCTTTAGGAAATTTGGAGTTATCCTAACTACATAATAATAAATGCGAAAGTGACATTGTTTGTTTGTTACGCTTTCATGTTGCAACGGCTGAACGGATTCAGATCAAATTTTGCACATAAGAAGACCATGACCTGGGTTAGGACATAGGATACTTTTTATCTCAATATTCTCACGGGATCGAGACTTCTGCGAGTGAAACTGCGGGGTGCAGCTATAATAATGAATATAAGTCTGAAACTCCCGTGCCTTCTCTGTATGAGAAGAGGTCAGTGGAACAGAAATAGGCTGGTATTATTATTTTATAGGTACTTTTCAGAGACGATGAAACAAGGCTGAACATTTACTAAATTAAAACAAACAATTTACTAAATTAAAACAGCGTAAACGGCCCAATAGATCTACGAGTCATGACTAATATATTAACAGTGTTTGCGTGTTCGATACTAGCAATTACAATAATTCACACGACAGAGTCTGACCTATCTCTGCGAGTACATTAGCTAAATACTGGTTATGTTAATTTTGTCTGTCTGTGACGAATGTGGGGGCCATGGCGGTTTGGGACTGCTGGTAATTGTGTGATGGGCAGTGAATTAACATAGGCTATTGCTAGCTTCTGTGTTTAAGTGAATGTTGTGATGAGTTTTTCTTACTGAATTACTTAAGTGTTTCTAAGAAATCAGAAGAGTATGTTGAATTTTCACAAAAATATAGGTAACATAGAAATTAATGGCGGTAGGGATGTGTGAGTTTCATTAAAAGTTAGGGAGTGTCTCTGCTGCCGGCGCCGACTTTCATAAATAACGCCATTGGGAACCGGCATGACATTACTGCCGGCAGTCGAGATTAAAAACATCGGCTGCCGGCACCGCTCCCATAACGGATACCGGCGGCGTGGCATTTATGGAAACCCTTCCAGTATTCAGAACTCTAACTAACTAATCACAACTAAAGTATTTTTTTCTATACATTCTAGTCGTTTTTGGTACTCGCCGGCCGCTGCCACGGCACCGCTCGCTTCGCTCGCTCGTCTCGTGCGTAGGGGGTAGGGGGTCACAGTTCTAACCTAATCTAACCTTTTTTGCGAGTAAAAATATTTAACCTAATCTAACTAGTTCGGTTCCGGCTACTTAGTACTTGATTACTGGAATATGGAAATTATTGATTATGGAAATATGTTAATGAAAAAAAATTATGCTTTGCTAAATGTTTTTGCCTGGGTACGCATAATTAATATACGCTTATCTACTCCATTATGCCAAATTGCCAAACCCGTTTTCCGTTTTTTTTTCCAAACTCAGCGCTGGCAGCCAATTCGGGAGCCGGCGCCGGCAGCGGAGGCACTCCTTAAAAGTTAAGTTATCGGCTGATTTGATTTATCTTTTTTAAATATCTGTATGTATATAATTCTTCCGTACGTGTTTGTCACCTAACTGCTCCTAAGCGGCTGGACCGATTTGGATGAAATTTTGTGTGTATATTTGAGTGGGTCCTTGGATGGTTTGGAAATATAATTGGACCCGGTAGGGGGCGCTGTTCGGACAGGACAACGTCTGTCGGGTCCGCTAGTATGTATAAATAAGTCATAACTTTCGCATCCTTTTAGAGGACTGAATAGGGAAAACGTATTTTGATAAAAGATATACTTACACATTTACACATTTTATAACAGGTTTGATTTCATAGAACATTCTACAACTTGTACATTACTAGGTATAAATTGTAAATACCGTGTACCTAGATTCTAAGCAAGCTTTAGATTTACTAGATATCGGTAAATGCAAATATTGATTTAAATTGTAAACCGGGTGGTCAATGCATATTCATTCGACCGTGCAACTGCTAGATGCAAATACGACATGCAGCTTTTAATGTTGCTGAATCATTACTTTATAGTGTTTACTTTGTAGTTTTCGGAAAAGTGCAGGCTATCCCCTTTTTAGGGTTCCGTAGTAAACAAGGAACCTTTATAGTTTCGTCATGTCCGTCTGTCTGTCTGTCTGTCCGCAGTCTAGCTCCGAGACTTAGTACTAGAAAGCTGTCATTTGGCATGGTTATACATATTAATTACGCCGACAAAGTGGTAAAATAAAATTATGAAAAAATATTTTTTTAGGGTACCTCCCCTGCACGTAAAGTGGTGATGTTTTTTTTTCTATCTCGTGGTGTGGTGTATCATTGGAAAGGTCCTTCAAAAAGATTGTGAGTATGTGAAGACCATTTTTGGATTCAGTCCCCCCTGCCAGCTAAATGGTTGGTTTTGGGTGTGTGAAAAAAACCACAGCAGTAGTTTATATAATGAAATTAAAAGAAAAACTATCACAGCTAAGTAGGCTCTACAAGTTAACGAGTAATAATCGACCAACTTATATTTGCAGTGGCAAAAACATGTTTTCCCATACATTCCGTATGGGAGAACATGGTTTTCAACTACAAAGTTAAGTTTGTTTTTGGGATAAATTCATTCCAACTACGGAACCCTTCATTTTGCATGGTCCGACACGCACTTGGCAAGATCTTTGTTTTAAAGATGACAAAAACATTGTCGTTTGTGAATGTATTTTTTTTTGTCCTGCATGTGGTGCTGGGTTGGTTACGAAGTTACTGGAATCACCGAAAAGGCCGGATAAGACTGGTACTTGATATGACTGGACGGGTAAGTAATAGATGATATAACAACAAAATCTCTAATATTAACAACATATACCAACGGAACCTATAATTTTATTTAATATAGCGATTAGTTAATATAGTAAAACGATTGATATAATTTTAAAATAATTAATTTTTATAAGCATAACATACATTAAATATAACATCATTTGACATAACATACATTAAATATAAAATCGTTTGACATACCACTCAAAAGATATAAAACTTATTTGGTCTAATATGATGAAAACGCCTACTTAAAAACACAAAGCAAAATTGCATAACTAGTAACTAATTACCACCTGTGCTAAGATAGGTCGACGGAGCCCCGCTTCGCGGGGCTCCTATTTCTGGGTGGTTTAAAAAAAAAACAACCACGAAGGCTAAGGCGGGAGCTCCGCTTCGCTTCGCTCCGCTTCGCTCCCGCCTTAGCCTTCTAACCTAACCTATCCGAGTCGGGGTACTCTGAGTCGGGGTGTTAACCATAATGACGTTTTTTATTTTTTATTTATTAATAGGAGAACCAACAGCTATAACAAATGGATAACAGTTGTTTAAGAAACATAAAGCCAATTACATGTTCTCACGGGTAAAAACAGAAAAAGTAGTAGAAATCTTAGGATCACTAACAAGCACGATAAAAAGATTAAGAATACATATTATTGTATACGAGTATAAGGTACAATAAGCACTATGCACTTTTGAAAAAGTCAGCGTTCAGCCGAGCGCGTGCAGAATAGTTTTTGGTTGTAAATGGGTCAAATGAGAACTCTTTACAAAGAATATTAAAGTCCTTACTCGCTCGCACTATGTATGAGTTTTGCCTGTAGTTAGAAGAGGTAAAAGGAATGGAGATAGGCGGATTAAATCTAACTGATCTCTGAGGAACATTGAAACGTAGTTTATGTAGGAGATCAGGGCAGTCAATCTCATTAGATATAATTTTTAAAAGGAAAGTGCAATCTGCTAGTCGACGACGATTTTATGCGACGTTACGACGTTTTTTATATTTAATATATATAAAAAACGTTAGACCTAATGATTTTCGATTAAATAAACAATATACATATTAAACGTTAGACCAAATGATTTTCGATTACATAAACGTTATATCAAACAACGTTATACTAATTAAGTTTTAGAATAAATAAATATTATAAAGAAATTATATCAACAGTTGGTATATCTCACGTTGATTATATCTTATGAACGATAATAAAATGAAATTAGACCAAATGAGTTTATACGTTATGAGACGCACCCGACTGGATTGGCACAGTATTGTAATTGCGAAAAAATAGTCGACTCTCCCATACAAAACTTCAATACATAGTCGACCCAAATGTATGGGACACCTGATTATTTTTTCGCGATTACTACGTTGGTCCCATAGAGACAGTTGTTCAGTTTGATGGTCTGTACCACACTCTTAAATATAACCACACATTCCTGATGAAGTTGTGAAATTATAACAAACCTGTCAAATACACTGACGAGCAATATAAAAAGCCACTAACTTATCATGAAATATTTCCAAAACTACGCAAGATAGTTTCTTGAAGTAAAATCAACATTCAAGTGTAATAAATATCGCATATGAAACAGTTTTCAATATTATTGAAGTGAAAACTTCTTTAGGCGCGTTGGGCATTTTTGAGATGGGACTAAACCATTGATTTCGCGACACTGTGACGACACCAGCTTTTAAACATTAAAAATACACCAACGCATTGATTACCGCGGTGCGTGGAATAAAAGACATCAACGCGTTGATTACCGCCGCGGTGCCGATTTTTTTTCAAGTTTTCACTTCTGTCGGCACTCCCGGAGTGCCAGTTTTTTTTGGTCTGAGCTACCAAAAAACTTTCCTCTTTCATCGAAGTCCAAAAAACCCGTGTCTCACTACATTTGACGGAACATAATATATATCGCCACAGTGATTCAACAAATCTGTGTGTTACGAGGGAAATCACTTAGCTCATGACAAATAGTGCTAGAGTGACGTCACTGCTTTTAAGATACATAATCATACGGCTCTCGTGGGACTGTGGGTGTCGCGGTTAAATAATGATGGGTGGGTAGTTTGAGTTATGTTGCCATGTTTTTGGGAGATTCGTATATGTTTTATGATTAAGTGTAGTTTGTTGTAATGTCGTGATGGCCCAGTGGTTAAGGTCTCGCCTTTCATGCACGAGGTCGTGGGTTCTAATCTCAGACCAAATAAAAAACCAAGACAGCACTGCAAACAATACAGTGAAGCATGCCAAAATTACACCTCCGCTTTGTGCATACACGCTCACATGCACACATTTACAATCAAACTACACCTCACTAAGTGCACACATGTTTAAGAAACCGGCTTCAAATCACTGTTAACAGCGCTATGTCTTCGTTTTTTCTTTGATCTGAGGTACAATACAAAATACAAAATAGTTTACTGTGCCAAATAGAAAATTACATTACTTTTTGTGACTTTTTCAATTCATTATGTATCTATGACATTAGGCATCGGTCAAGAAATTATATCGTGAGGAAACCTCTGAAATAATACGTTAGTTGCCTAGGTAAAAAAAAAGAAAGAAATTCTATTTAGGCCGTCTTTCAGATAATAAAAAAATATTAGACACGTATTTTTTGCTTTATCATATTAATCAAAAATAACTTACAAAACAAGCATTATAGTTGGGGAGTGGGGGCTCGCTACATCACAACGCAGTATTAAATCTAGCAAGGCGTGACGTCATACCACATTTGAACTCAATGTATCGCCGTAATCTTTTGATTATTTCAAAAAGAAAAAATACGTGTTCAATATTTTTTAATAATCAACAAAACGGACAAAAAAAAATTTGGACACAGACCTATAGGCTGGTACTTTATGTATAGTTTGGAAGATAATGACAATAATGATTTTGTCTTGTCGGAATAGTTGAAGAGGTAACCTAGGTAAAATCTAGACTCCAGGCTGTTCTTAAGAACTTCTTAACAAAGATTGAATCTAGGATCCTTACGCTCAGCAGGCGCTTGCAACCATTAGAATGAGACAGTCTTAGTTGTCGCTAGAAGGACCATTACAGGCTTCAAAAATCTTCGTCGAATCGATGACTCTTTAGAGGTATGAGGAACTGGGTGTAAAGTTCACTCATCCTCAATAAAAAAGAGAAATAAAGAAAAAGTATTTATTGAGACTCGCACAGGGAATCAAAAATTAAACTAAACACCTTCACCTTAAAACATTAATAAAAAAATGAAATAAAAAACAAGGTAAAATTAAAACAAAAGCAGAAAGTCCTGTACGAGGCCAAAAGGCTCCTATCTCAGCATATGCTGCGACATTTAAAAAATAAATGTCGCAGCCCTGTTATTCTGATAGGGCCCACAGTGATGTCACGGATAGATAGATACAGAAATAAACATTAAATTAAATAAAAGAGGAGGAGGATCCTCCCTCCGACCAGACGGGTGTCGTGTCTGACGGGCAACTACCCAACGATTGATGTCGGAGAGTTATATATATGCTGATCGCGCGTAAACTCTATTTGCGTGATGCAGGATTTTGTGTGACGTCAGTATTTTGTATGACGTCAGGTTTTTGATGCGTTGTTTGCATATGGCGATGTAGAACTATATCATTTTATCTATGCTTCGACTTGGCTATGTCGACAGCGTTAGCATTAGCCTCGGATAGGTCTTTCATATCACATAACATAACATCACGCCTGTATTCCCCCGAAGGGTTGGGCAGAGGTGTACCTTACATTTTTTGTCAGTTATGTTTAAGTCCCATCTAATAGAAGGCGAGCCTGTTGTCATCAACCGAGCACAAATCCAGACTACAGGCTGCTGCTGAGAAATTACAGATGGAAAAACCCTATAACACTTTGTCCGACCTGGGGGTCGAATCCAAGACCTCATACAAGAAAAATTATTATAAAAACAAAAGGCCAGTTTTTTATAGTTTGGTTCACGCGGGGGACAGCTAATGCAAAGAGTGTCTTCAAGGTGTGCGTCCGTTAATCTTGAATGGTGTATGTTTATTAAAAAAAAAAAATGTAAAAGATGATTAGTTATACAATATTTGGCGGTCCAAGTTCCGACCCTTCGCGGTCCAGTCATGGATCGCGGTCCGCCGGTTGCCGACCCTTGCACTAGACCAGCGAGGTTTTCACAGTGCAGGTGTTATTGTATAGTCCTCTTCACCGTATCCGGCGACAGCGACCCAGACTAATTTTCTTTCCTTTCGTGAGCTCTCTGATGACTAGAAAAACAAATTTGGTCTTGAAAACCCGGTCACACCGTGTACAGAAGAGCTGATCAGCATTGTTGTACGTGTTCGTATAGGTTTGGGCGACTTTTGCGTATTTGGCGCTTCTTGTCTAGGTCTTCAAGACGAGAGTACAACAAGAGGTAGGACATCGTTTGAGATGCAGCTTCACAATCGCATTATGACTCAACGGACCCCCCACCTGACTTAGTTACAGGCTGATATATAGAAAGATAAAGAAACAAAGGCCCATAGTGACCAAAGGATAGACTCAAACTAAAATACTCCGGAAATCGTCATCGGATAGATATCTGTGTCAGTTTGCCTCAGTTTAAACCTGTTTTTAATGCGGCTATCTGTATTCTGACGTGATTACTCGTTGTGCACGGCTTAAATATGGCAGCGTATGTGGCTATGATGCTGGCTATTTAGAAAGACGTGTGTGATGCAAATATACATGTATGCATAGTTGTGTGGTGGATATATTCTCTCGCGGCCAATGGTAGTTTGGCTCAGTGGCTGTTAAGTTAATTTGTTAACGTTTCTGTCATTAAAATATTAGATAGTTGAGTGAAGGCTTTATGCAAGAGTAAACAGGAACTATCTGGGTATGCTCGTTCCTTTATAGACCTCAACTTTCCAAAGGGGGCACCCATTTTTAGGGTTCCGTAGTAAACAAGGAACCCTTATAGTTTCGTCATGTCCGTCTGTCTGTATGTCTGTCCGTGGTCTAGCTCCGAGAACCTTGGTACTAGAAAGCTGTTATTTAGCATAGGTATACATGTTCATTACGCCGACAAAGTGATAAAACAAAATTATGAAAAACATTTTTTTTTGTGTTTTTTACACGTAAATTGGTGATGTTTTTTTTTTTTATCCCATCATGTGGGGTATCATTGGGAAGGTCCTTCAAAAACATTGCGAGTATATGATTATCATTTTTGGATTCAGGGATCCGTTTGCGAAATATTAAGCTTTAAAGTGCTAATTTTTGTTAGAGTCAAGTGTCCCCCCCCTGCCATTTAAATGGTTGGTTTTGGATGTGTGAAAAAATCACAGTAGTAGTATGTATATAACAAAATTAAAAGGAAAACTATCACAGCTAAGTAGGCTTTACAAGTTAACGAGTAATAATCGACCAACATAACTTTGCAGTTGCAAAAACATGTTTTCCTATACATTTCGTATCGGAGAACATGTTTATCAACTACAAAGTTAAGTTTGTTTTTGGGATAAATTCATCCCAACTACGGAACCCTTAATTGTGCGTGGTCCGACACGCACTTGGCCGGTTTTGAATAACAAATTGCGGTTTTAACTGTATTTTATTCGGCTATATAATGTAGAAGTTCGAATAACTCGAACCAACCGTCAGCACATCGTCATCATCAACAGCGAATATGCCGAACATTCAAGTATATTTTTGCTAATTATTATTTAGCGACTTATTATTTCCTCTGTGTTAATTACCAATACATGTTATGCGTATATAAAACACCGCAATCTACTGAGCAAGCCATGTGTGGACGGTAAACGAACTTATACTTAAACTTGTATTCAAAATAACCTACTGGTAATGAGTGAAAAGGTTGTGCAAATTTCAATTTATCACTTTTTTAAGTGACGTCTCTCAATGCGATAGTTTTGAAAACTATAAAGAAAGGCTTATACTCCTCCCCACACCGGTTTATTCCAATAACAATTATATTAACAGTGACAATGTTACACTAACATAATACACAAACAATTAGTTTAACATGTTATGCCTATGGTGCTACGGCGTAGCACCGAGGTCTGTATCGTAGCCCCATCGTAGACCGTTCGTAGAGGCTCGTAGACAATGTTTACGATATTGCTTCTACGTTTGCTACGCAATGCGATATGCATTCAAATCGACCTCTATTGGATAATCATTGTGTTTTGTATTAAATAAATATATATTTTCAGTAGTGTCCTGCATATTGGGAGTGTAGGTAAATAATAAGATATCTGTGGGAAAGAATCTTCCTTTCAAATGATTAATACATTTTTAATGTTTAAATAAATCTCGACTATGTGCTATGCATTTTGTTGACCATGCAGCCCGGTAAACCAAACTCGGTAAAATACGCGGAAAGCACTCTACTAATTAAAAACTAAATTGGGGACTTATAAAAAACCTCTCCGACACTTCAGCACCGCTAGCAACCTCGTTGACATATTTTATAGGATTTTTTCTAAGACATGGAATGATTTGATGAGTCAAGATGTAAACAGCCTGCTTACAGTAAAACAATTTAAATAAAAACTTTTTATTTTTCACTTTTTAGTAGCGGTATCTACCCCACACAAATTCGAATACCACTACCTGCTATGTAAATAACAGTGAGAGGAACTTATCATATCATCCACATACTAAGTGGGAAAAAATACGTATTATTGAAGCTAACTCAAAAACTACCCAAGCAAACTTAATAAAATTTATATGGGACCACCTCTGACGTATGACCTACCAAACAAAACAGAATCATCAAAATCAATTCATAATTGGCGGAGTAATCGCGTAACAAACATACAAAAAAAAAAAAGAACATACAGTCGAATTAAGAACCTCCTCATTTTGGAAGTCGGTTAAAAATAAATTGAACTCCACTTTCAATAAAAGTCGCTTAGTGGGAATCCATCATTGATCCCCCCACGCTATCGCTAGAATCGAACCCAAAACAAACGGAGAGACGGCCGGATCAGCGGTGATCGATCGACTTAGCTCGCCCGACAAGGGAACCTCATTCATTCACCCTGTAGTGCGTTGTGCTATTCTCTGAACATCACTTCGAAACTCGAAAAGTGAATCCATGATTTACTATGGTACGTATTCTAGAACGTTATTCAAGTTTGAATCTTGAATGAAGTACAGAATGACGGTGACAGTTACAAACAAAATGCTAATTGAAGCTGGCAGAAAAGTCGGCATTCAAAAAATGGCAAAAAAAAATGTTATGATTTATGCTCCCAGTTACCAAAAAAAAAAAAGAACTTTCTCTTTTGTCAAAACTATATTGAAACATGATTTTAAAATTAGAAGGGCGCCCTTCTTGATTAAAAACAACGGCCCTCTTCATCCATTCCATTTTTGATTTTACATTCTCACATTCGAATGAGGGTTGTCTGAAATGACGTTCACTAGGTGGCAGACGTCAAGTGCGGGCACCTGTCAAAAGTGTCAAAGCGCCTAGTTAGTCGTGACTGAATGATGAACGAATGAATGTAACGAATGATGAACGTCATCAATATTTTAGGGAGTGCCTCCGCTGCCGGCGCCGGCTACCGAATTGGCTGCCGGCACCAGTTGCTGAAAAAAACATAGACATGTAATAAAGCATAACTTTTTTTCAGTATTATATTTCCATAGTCAATGATTTCCATATTCCAGTAATCAAGTACTAAGTAGGTACCCGGAACCGAACTAGTTAGATTCGGTTAATATAAAGAAAAAAAATACTTTAGTTAGGGTTAGTTAGTTGGAGTTCTGAATACTGGAAGGGTTTCCATAAACGCCGCGCCACCGGTGTCTATTATTGAAGCCGGCGGTGCCGGCCACAGAGTATGTAATGTGCTGGCAGCCGATGTTTTTAATATCGGCTGCCGGGCAGTAATGTCATGCCGGTTCCCAATGGCATTATTTTTGGGAGCCAGCGCCGGTAGCAGAGGCACTCCCTATATTTTATATTCACTATCGAAATGGAAGACCATTTCGATAGTGAATATAAAATGACCTCTTGTCAAAGTGGCGCCAGCTGGTGGCGTGAATTTTCATGAAACCCCTCATTGTGTGCGGTCGACTCGAGTGAGGTTCCAACTGAACCTTACAGAATCTACAGATCACAGGTACCATTTCAAAAACAAACAAAAGGGCATCCATCCAATAACCTTCACTTAATCCGAGCCCACATCCCGACAATCAAAGGAAAGTTTAACACAAAAGAAAGTAAACAGGAGTCCTCATTGGAAGTTAGCTAGTTAGCGCCGAAATAGGGGATCGCTGGCCAGCCAATATAACAAAGTTGCTCCAAACTTGTTATTTATCTAATCCTTGGCGGTCTGTGGACAGCGTTGTTGGTATCGCTTTTACTAAATGTGGGTCTGAAAGTGAGAGAGTTTGTTTTTGTAAACTTTGTAATGGAAAATTGGTTTTGTTGCGTTGGTTATCGTTGACCACATCTTTGGTTTCATCAAGTAAGATAAAATTAAACACAAGTCATTTTTATCTGTCTGTCAAGGTTAGCGAACTGTTTGCCACCTCGTCCTCATCTTCCAAGCCTTTTCCCAACTATGTTGGGGTCGGCTTTCAGATGCAGCTGAATACCCATATTTTACATGCAGCGACTGCCTATCTGACCTCCACAACCAAGTTACTGGGTAACCAGTGCCAGATTAATCACGTAGCTATCAATTGTTACGGGCCCCGCACAAAAGGGGGCCCCGCGTATCCAAACCCACCCACCTCCGCCTGAGCGTATTTTTTTGAGTAAAACTTAGATGTGATATATTGAATTTACTTGATGTCACAAAAACGTGATACGTAAGTAAATCCTTATCCGACTAAGACAATCCACGTCAGACAATCGGTAATACAATTTTTAACATATTTCTAAAAGTTGATGGCAAATAAATGTGTTGAATATGGAATAAAAAAAATTGTGGCACTCCGGGAGTGCTGACAGATGTGAAAATTTAAAAAAAAAATCGGCACCGTGGTAATCAACGCGTTGATGTCTTTTTAATGGTCAAAAGCTGGTATCGTCACAGGCAGTGTCGCGAAATCAATGGTTTAGTCCTATCTCAAAAATGCCCGACGCGCCTAAAGAAGTTTTCACTTCAAAAATACCACTTAATACTTAGGAACCCATAGCAGATCAAATGCCCCTCAAGCAAATTAGCTACGGGTCCCGCGCTTGCTTAATCCGGCTCTGTGGGTAACCCAATACCCCTCGGTAAGACTGGTTGTCAGATTTGCGGGCTTGCTTATTAGACGATTGTATAAATACTTGTGTCCCTTCTGCAATATAACATTTACAACTGAACAGCTGACCTACAAGTGACCATTAAACATACAGGAAGAAGATACACCCGTACTTCATTGCCACTACACAAAGGACATTTTATGCACTCATTAGCACATTTTGTTTTGCCATTTGATGTGGCAAAGTTTCACTGAAAAGGAAGAAAGGTAAACAAAGAGTTTTAGGTGCGTATCCCTGGAAAGTTACTACAGTTGACCAACGTATGAGAGCTTGAATCTCACAATGTTGATCTACTTAGATTCTTAACCGACATAAAGAAGAGGAGGTACTATGTTCGTCTGTATGTTTTTTTTTTAATGTGTGTTCGTCGATATTTTCATCAATTGTGGACCGATTTTGAAAATTCAGGACGTCGCTTGTTTTTTTTTTGTAAAAAAATGTCAATACCTATTTTCAAAAGAGGCGACAGTGAAGGTGAGGCGAGGTGAAGCGAGGTGAGGCGAGGTGAGGCGAGGTGAGGCGAGGTGAGGCGAGGTGAGGCGAGGTGAGGCGAGGTGAGGCGAGGTGAGGCGAGGTGAGGCGAGGTGAGGCGAGGTGAGGCGAGGTGAGGCGAGGTGAGGCGAGGTGAGGCGAGGTGAGGCGAGGTGAGGCGAGGTGAGGCGAGGTGAGGCGAGGTGAGGGGAGGTGAGGCGAGGTGAGGCGAGGTGAGGCGAGGTGAGGCGAGGTGAGGCGAGGTGAGGCGAGGTGAGGCGAGTGTGAGTTTCGGTACAATAAATACTGGCTGTACGTATATTTTTTAAATAATAAAAAAAATCATCCACACTCGTCTAGAAATACCAAAAATATAAAGTTACATTCCCAAAAAATATAGTTTTATGTCGGTTATAAAAATGGACTCTGTTTTAAAACTACGTACATTCATTTCGATACATCAATACGCAGAAATAGAATAATTGGAATAGAATAACGAGACTTAAAGTTATTTAAATTTAGTTATATTTCACCATAATCCTGTCCCTTAATCCGTCATTATGACCATCAGAGAATTATACCCGATATCATTTGTAAAAGGGTTTTACTAACTAATTTATTTTGGAGGAACACAAATCCGGGTAACTCGCGGTCACATGTGATAATAATCCTTTGGCTAGTAGTTATTCATTGCCAGGTTATGGTGACACGAATATTGTACTGAGCCTGTGACATGGAATTAGTATGTACTATTTATTATAGTACATTACTTTTCAAGACCATTCTTTCTGCACGTCCATTGGTAATGCAAAAGAAACTTTATATCCAACGCTTAAAGTTTGTTACTATTTACAATTTAAAAAACAGAAAGCTATCCAGATTTTTTTAGGGTCCTTGATCTGTGATTATGGTCCAATTTTGTCACGGACCGTTGATAGACAGCTTGGAATTCATTTGTTACCTTGCGTAAAGTCGAGCGGTAAAATCGAATATATGTCGGAAATACTTAGTCACTGATTTGACTAATCGGGGCATCAGCGTCGCCTAGCGGCGCTCGACAGAGTTTACAACATAACGCTCGACCGGAGTTGAGTTGTGGCGGTCAAGCAATGAACACGTTTAGAAAGTGTCGCGCGTTCCGTATAGTTGTGTCGTGTACCTGTGACCGATGTACCGTGTGAATTGCTAGTGTGATTAATTTGATCGTAACAGTTTTTCTATTGCGCAATAACTAACACTTTTCATAGTACGCCCACAGTAGTTAAAATATGGCTGTTGAAAACGAAAGAGACGTACATTCTCGGCCATATATGTTTGGGAAAAAACAAGTAGACGACGAACGAAGTTAGGCAATCGGCCCAAACCGAATGAAAGCCGAATATTACTTCGGGTCGGCTTTGTTGAAACGAAGTGCCTTAACGCGACTTGCAGTAGGAGTTGACTGGTAAAAATCGTTACGTAAGGAAAAAGCGTTATGCATCCATCTTTCTCTCTCTATCTGTCTCTTTCTATTATAAACGAGTATGTGTGTGCGTGCGAGTATCACACACGTTTTTTATTAAAAAATACTGCCGAATCGAATGTGGCGACCCGAACAACTGTTTACCACGCCTTACAGACTTACAATCGCAATCCCTTTCATTTTGACAGCTTAGCAATATTCAGTGCGTTATTAAAAGTACATATGATTCCGAACAACGCTGCTGCTGCTGCAGTGCTGCTGCGTTACTACTGGTCCCCATACATTTTCTATAGGTGCATATGAGATTACATTCCGAGCACGGCAGCAATGTGACGCAGCAATGTCACGAAACATAAACCTATAGAAAATGTATGGGAACCAATGTAGCGTTGTTCAAAATCATACCTTTACGTTGTCCACTACGAAGATTATCTCAACCTTTTTCATACCTAAAACTGTATATATATACAGGGTGACTTGTAGTTTGACGTATTCCATAGTGTGACCCATTTGCAAAAATTAAGTACCTGCCCTATAAAGCCTAGGCAAAAATTCATACGATTGGAGAAAACCCAACTTTTATGTATTTTTGAAAATTTCCCAGAATTCGTCAGTAAATATGAATTTTTCCTTTAACTTTTAACTGTTAGATGTTTTAGAAAATTTGATTGGCATCGAAAGATTTGTTAAAATATTAGGTATCCAATGGAATAGCAATGAAGCCCGTTCAATTTGATATTTAGTGACGAATTCTGGGCAATTTTCAAAAATACATAAAATTTGGAGTTTCTCGAATCCCATTAGTTTTCGCCTACGCTTTATGGGGGTGCTTAATTGTTGCAAATGGGTCACACTACCACGTCTTTGAAGTAAACTACCAGTCACCCTGTATAAGTATGTTTAAGCAAGCCTTCTCGTCTGATTAATAACATATACCGTTACTAAAACATTTCTTTACTGAAGTCGGCTAAAATAAACCCATGTTAAGGCTCGTTCGCCTGAAATTCCTGGAATTTAATCATTTCTACGTACTCTGCCGGTAGGTAATACATTTACACTATCTTTTATAGATCAAACAGCAAATATATACTGAGCTAAGTACCGTACAGCGTCCATTTTCCCTCTAATGCTTCTTTTATATTAACAGTATTAGTCTGTCTCAACAATTTCCAAGAGTAGTTTGCTTTTAACTAATTAAAGTTGGTCCGGCAAAATAAGCTGCATCGCGTCATCAAACGAAAGCTTTTCTGTCCGGCTGTCCGGGTGTCCGGCCGTCCGCTTTGATAAAAAATACATGCTTTAAGAATGTTTCTTGCTTTTGCTTCATGTGTTGGTATTAACTTGTTTTTATTTCGTTTTTGAGGTGTATCGGGATTTTTTCTGTGTAATTAATTTAATTATGGTATGGATGTTTGCTCACAAAGCAAAGTCAAATCATTTATTTTAAATAGGCCCATGTATGACACTTTTGAACGTCAAAATTTACAAAATAATAGAATTGATTATAGTCGCCTCTTCCTCTTCCAATGTAGTTTTCGTAAGGAGAAGAATGGGCAAGAAACTCCACCGTTACTCTTTTTAAATGTTTTACAATTGTTTGTATAGGTACGTACATTAGTTAAATAATTATTATGTGAAGACGATGCACCTAGAATAAAATTATTATACCACAATAGGTAAAAACAATTAAAAATGAAGCAACGACAGATAATTTAATTAAGTGATAAATAAATACGCATCGTTGGTGTATTAAATGCACGTGTAGATTATTATTTATGTGTGCGTTAGCCAAAAAATGCTCAGTAATGGCTGAGCCGCTTTGACGCGAATCAATTTGTAAAGTAAGTGAAACTGTAGATTCATCTACAATTTTGCTACAATTTTTTGGAAAATATTTAATTGATCGTCTTAGTCATTTTCTTGGAGGAGCTTGTGGCTAGGTAATAACATACGGGTCGATCGATCAGGTTAAGCTACGCTTTCTGCGGTTGGTCCGTGGATGGGTGACCATCTTTACACATAAAGACCCCTCGGTGCCTCGGAAAGCACGTAAAGCCGTTGGTCCCCACTGTCAATTGCAGATCTTTGACAGTTCTTACTGGTCGTCAGAAGCCTGAAAGTCTGACAACCAGTCTTACCAAGGGGTATCGTGTTACCTAGTCACTAGGTTGTGGAGGTCAGATAGGCAGTCGCTCCATTTAAAATACTGGTATTCAGCTGCATCCGGTTAGACTGGAAGCCGACCCCTACATAGTTGGGAAAAGGCTAGGCAGATGGTTAATCATTTTCTTGGTCTTCTAATGATGATCACTTTTTTAAAAGTTAGCTGCAGTAGGCAAAGCTAGGGCAACAGACCAAACGACTAGGGCACATCACAAAAAGATGATTTAGTTTTATATTAGCGAATCGGTTTAGTATTTTTGGGAAACCAAAAATGGAATTATTTGGGGTTCGAAATAATACAGACCTTTATTTTTTAATTAATATGTTAATTAATGTTTTACTAATTTGGTTTAACAAATCAATTCACATTGATCTATGTGTCTTAGGTTCTGTACCAATATGGTCGACGCGACGGCGCGTTGTGTTCCACGCGCGCCTCAAAGAGATGTCAGCAGAATTGATGGGGTCCGCTAGGGCCAATGCCTGCCGGAGCTGCGAATAATGGCCGAAAGGGACATCGTGGCCCCTGGCAACAGGACAACCGAAGGAACACGGGTGGGTTTTAGTCAGTAAGAGTCTGACCCTGCCGCTCCACCCAGAGCGGGAGAAGTTATTTGATAATTTCCCACCCACAAAAAAAAAAAGGTTCTGTAGCAATAAGCGAAATTACAAAATATGCAGTTATTCCTGCAGTACCATCGGGGTACCGCATATTTAACCAATTTGAAAATAAAATCCCGTGCACACGACCTATTTTTTTCGTAGGTAAGCGATACTATAGCGGCCGAGCGCTGCAAGCAAGAATAGTCCTTACAGTGTACAGATATGCGTTTCTTCGATAGTACCTTAACGAATGCCCGTCCCAAGATACTTTATATAAGTCATCCGTACATGTACAAGTAATAATACATAACAACATCACGCCTTGTTTCCCCGAAGGGTTTGGCAGAGGTGAACCTGAGTAGGTACACCCACATTTCGCCAGTTACATTTATGTTCAAGTCCCATTAGGGGGCGAGCCCATTGCTATGAACCGGGCACAAATCCAGACTCCGGGCTGCCACTGAGTTTCAGATAGCAAACCGAATAACACTTTGCCCGACCGGAGAATCGAAACCAGGACCTCACGCTCATCAGTAGCGCTTGTGTCCATTGCACTAGACCAACAAGGCACTCACAAATAATAATACAGTGAAAACATTGTATTTTATCGTTTAAGATGTTTAATGCCGGGAACCCTCCTGGAGGGCTCACCTAGTCGCATATGGGAGCCCTCGCGGAGGACTCATTTTAAATATATTTTTTTCTTAGCGTATACAGCATTATAAACAGTGAAAATAAAATCTGATGTATATTTTAACAAGATTTATTTGTTCAAGCGTTGGTTTTAAAATCCAAGGTTACAAATATTCACAAATAATTTAAAAAGTTGGAAACTACTAATAGCAACAAGTAATAGCAGCAAGACCCCCTGAAAAGACCATTTTACTTCGTTTTACAGTGTTTTATAACACGCTTGTGAACTTAATGCCGTTGACCGTCCGTGATGGTTAACTATCACAAACGTAATGCCGGGAACCCTCCCGGAGGGTTCACTTCCGATATGTATAGCAGCATGACGTATAAGTTGAAAGTGTTAAAGATCGACTTTTACTTTAACTTCTTAAGATTATCCCATACGTCAACTTAACGAAATCTCTATCCCACACTCAATTTATGACCCACTTCTAAAAATTATTACCAAGTGCACTCAATATTCTCATTTCGTACATTTCATTTGTAATATCTGGCTTTACGTTATTGGAACTGCATTTGCAAGATGATTTCGCAGTATTTAAGCGTTGGCAGCCTTCCAAGAGATAGCAACGGTACACTTTCAAATATTTAGACAATATCTGTAGTATTATGTTTGGGTAATTTGGATAAGATGAGTTTTCGTTGGAATTGGAAATAAGCAAATAATCGAGGTTCTGCTGCATTGTTTGGTAGATAATGTCAAAGCTGGTTTAGATAGTAAACTCGCTTTATTAAAATCGTACTAAGTTCTCTGGTTTCTAGTTAGTTTTGTTAAATATATATGTATTCTGGTTGCAAGCGTTTCTGCTGAGCTGGTCCTGGATTCAATTCCCAGGTCGGGCGTAGTGTAATTGGGTTTTTCTAGAAGGAATTTCTCAGGAGCAGAATTGGGCCCAGTTCATGACAATAGGATCGCCCTCTTCTTCTTTTCGTGTGGTTAGAGACTAACCTGGTGTCAGAGTTTTAAAGCCGCCCATGGGCCTCTGACTTGGCTTCAGAAAAGAAATATCTCTCAGGCAAGCCGGTTTCCTCACGATGTTTTCCTTCACCGTTTTTGAAGTAAGTGATAATTATACAATACGCATATGAATCTGAAAAGTCAGAGGTGTGTGCCTTGGATCCAAATTCGAGACCCATGACTTGGCAGTCCGACGGTCACACCACTAAGCTATCACTGCTCTGTATCAAAATTCAAAAAGTCATTTATTCAAACTAGGCTGAGAATCAGCACTTTTCGAACGTCAAAATTACATAAGACAGTTCTCCAAAAACGTCCACCCTTCACCACTTCCTAGTGCCTTTAGCTGGGAAGAAGAAGTGGCGCAACATACTCCCCAGCAGCACAGCTGTCTGTTCAAGTTAGAAAAAAAATATTGTAAACAATAGTATGCAAAATAATTTACATTACGCAACACAAAACATAATTAAAATGATAAATTATTGGCCACGTGTCAACAACTAGCACACGCCAATATACCAACCAAATCATCGAGAACTATACTCAAGCAGAAATAAAAAGTAAAAATAAACGTAAACAGAACTAAATATCTAATAAACAATGACATGAATATTTACTTTTAAAGTATTTTATTATTTTAATTATTGTGAATGTGAAGAATATGTGGGTCATTCCTTTTTGTTTTGTTTTTAATTTTTTCTCAGTTAGTTCTAATCAATGAAAATAAAGTTGGCACCCCCACTTTCGAAAAATGAAAATCTAAAACGGTGAAAATTTCGAGCTAATTAAGGACAATTTTGGACTGCAAGAAAAAAATTTCAGACCAACCCCCCCTTCGAGATATTCAAATTTGTTAATGGGGGTGCTAACTATTAATTAAGTTAGCACCCCCACAGCATTTAAATGATCACTAAAAAAGTTTTATGTAGGTCAAAATTTCGAGCTCATTAAGGACAACAAACGCAGTATCAACCCACCCCCCATGTACAACCCCCCCACCCCTCTATCCGTAAAAATATGAAAAAGCAAACTAAAAAAAAAAAAAATCTCACCACTATAATTCCTAGCATAGAATTGTACACTGCCAAGTACAAAAATAAAAACATCCCTTAAAACCACCCCTTGACCAAACTTCCCGAAAATAACATCTAATTTATACGAAAATTTCTCTTCTTCATACATAAACTGTAAATCAATTATTAATGTATTATTACAACTACTACTTGCAACATCCCCAAAAAACTACCCCTTGACTGATGCTTAGTTCAAAATGTTAAACGTACTTCAAAAAATTATTAAAACTCCAAACCGTGCAGATGAAAATCTAAAACGGTGAAAATTTCGAGCTAATTAAGGACAATTTTGGACTGCAAGAAAAAAATTTCAGACCAACCCCCCCTTCGAGATATTCAAAATTTTCAATGGGGGTGCTAACCAGTAATTAAGTTAGCACCAGCATTTAAATGTTCACTAAAAAAGTTTTATGTAGGTCAAAATTTCGAGCTCATTAAGGACAACAAATGCAGCATCAACCCACCCCCCATGTACAACCCCCCACCCCCCTATCCGTAAAACATGAAAAAATCAAATAAAAAAATATATATATTCTCCCCACTATAATTCCTAGCATAGAATTGTAGACTGCCAAGTACAAAAGTAAAAACATCCCTTAAAACCACCCCTTGACTAAACTTCCCGAAAATAACATCTAATTTATACGAAAATGTCTCTTCTTCATACATAAACTGTAAATCAATTATTAATGTATTATTACAACTACATTTATTTATTACATATTTTAAAGTACGTTTAACATTTTGAACTAAGCATCAGTCAAGGGGTAGTTTTGTGGGGATGTTGCAAGTAGTTGTTGGTCCGAAATTTTTTTCTTGCAGTCCAAAGTTGTCTTTAATTAGCTCGAAATTTTCACCGGTTTAGATTTTCATCTGCACGGTTTGGAGTTTTAATAATATTTTGAAGTACGTTTAACATTTTGAACTAAGCATCAGTCAAGGGGTAGTTTTTTGGGGATGTTGCAAGTAGTAGTTGTAATAATACATTAATAATTGATTGATTGATTGTTTATTTTATTTGAATTTATGATTCAATTTTTTATTTATTTTTTACGAGTCAATTTATTTTTATTTTATTTTATTGTTGACATAATCTACTCATTACAATGTTTTTGTTATGAGTTGTATTGCAATTTGTGGTTAGCTAGCGACCTCGACAATTGATCATATTATTTTTTGCCTGAGCAACCGGCAGCAAGTTCGTCATGCTCCCTTAGATGTCACTGCTTGCGGTAGCGTCGGGGGTCGGGTTGCCTCCTTCCCTCAAATATGGCGAGGGGGGTAATGGCTGATCTTTGCGTTATGCTCGTGAACGGGTGCTGCTTGTGGTGACTGGTCGTCTTGCTGATCATGGTTTTGTTATTGTTACTAGTAATTAACTGTTCATTTTTTTTTAACTCGATGGTCCTAGTTTATCATTTATAACTGCCAATTACAGCTTTATGTAAGCGGGCACGCCCTTTATGTCTGGAGGCTTTTATTTAGATATTTAGTTCTGTTTACGTTTAGTTTTATTTTCTTTTCATTTTTTTAAATAATGCTTGAGTATAGTCCTCGATGTTTTTGGTTGATATATTGGCGTGTGCTAGCTGACATATGGCCTATAATTTATCATTTGAATTATGTTTTGTGTTGCATAATGTAGGTTATTTTGTATACTATTGTATAGAATCATTCTCTAACTTGAACAGACAGCTGTGCTGCTGGGGAGTTTGTTGCGCCACTTCTTCTTCCCAGCTAAAGGCACTAGGAAGTGGTGAAGGGTGGGCGTTTTTGGGGGACTGTCTTATGTAATTTTGACGTTCGAAAAGTGCTGATTCTCAGCCTAGTTTGAATAAATGACTTTTGAATTTTGAATTTTTGAATTTTTTGAATTTTTTTTTGAATTTACAGTTTCTGTATGAAGAAGAGACATTTTCGTATAAATTAGATGTTATTTTCGGGAAGTTTAGTCAAGGGGTGGTTTTAAGGGATGTTTTTACTTTTGTACTTGGCAGTCTACAATTCTATGCTAGGAATTATAGTGGGGAGAATATATATATTTTTTTATTTGATTTTTTCATGTTTTACGGATAGGGGGGTGGGGGGTTGTACATGGGGGGTGGGTTGATGCTGCATTTGTTGTCCTTAATGAGCTCGAAATTTTGACCTACATAAAACTTTTTTAGTGAACATTTAAATGCTGGTGCTAACTTAATTACTGGTTAGCGTTAGCACCTCCATTGAAAATTTTGAATATCTCGAAGGGGGAGTTGGTCTGAAATTTTTTTCTTGCAGTCCAAAATTGTCCTTAATTAGCTCGAAATTTTCACCGTTTTAGATTTTCATATGCACGGTTTGGAGTTTTAATAATTTTTTGAAGTACGTTTAACATTTTGAACTAAGCATCAGTCAAGGGGTAGTTTTTTGGGGATGTTGCAAGTAGTAGTTGTAATAATACATTAATAATTGATTTACAGTTTATGTATGAAGAAGAGAAATTTTCGTATAAATTAGATGTTATTTTCGGGAAGTTTGGTCAAGGGGTGGTTTTAAGGGATGTTTTTATTTTTGTACTTGGCAGTGTACAATTCTATGCTAGGAATTATAGTGGTGAGTTTTTTTTTTTTATTTGATTTTTTCATGTTTTTACGGATAGAGGGGTGGGGGGTTGTACATGGGGGGTGGGTTGATGCTGCATTTGTTGTCCTTAATGAGCTCGAAATTTTGACCTACATAAAACTTTTTTAGTGAGCATTTAAATGCTGTGGGGGTGCTAACTTAATTAATAGTTAGCACCCCCATTAAAAATTTTGAATATCTCGAAGGGGGGGTTGGTCTGAAATTTTTTTCTTGCAGTCCAAAATTGTCCTTAATTAGCTCGAAATTTTCACCGATTTAATTTTTCATTTTTCGAAATTGGGGGTGCCAACTTTCCAAAAAAATGACATTTGGGTAGGCCACTTTAATTACTCAAACTGTCAGACCATGATTAGAATGGTCTGACAGTTTGAGTAATTAAAGTGGCCTACCCAAATGTCATTTTTTTGGTATTGTTCGTCGAATCGTTGAGCTCCTTAAATTCTGAGTTGAGCTACACGATAACTGACAAATGCGTGCACTGACTGGACAGGCCCTCTCAATCTGTGTGGTGCTTTCCTCAAAAGACCACTTCAGACACCAATCCACATGGCCTTCACATGATCTGACCAAGATTATGTCTGGACTTTAAAAGAGACTGAGACCTCTGAGTTTGTTTCGGCCTTTCTTCTCAGAGTAGTCAGATAAGAAACGCCGACCTCATCTAGTTTTAAAATATGATTGACGTGTAAAAGTGTTTGTACAAACCTACTTACAGAAATAAAATCAATAAAAGCCTCCAGGCATAAAGGGCGTGCCGGCTTACCTAAAGCTATATAAAATAAATAAAATTAATTTAATTCAATTTTTGTCCATATTTTGTTAGTATATAAAGCTGTATATAAAGCTGTAATTGGAAGTTATAAATGATAAACTAGGACCATCGAGGTAAAATAAATAAACAGTTAATTACTAGTAACAATAACAAAACCATGATCAGCAAGACGACCAGTCGCCACAAGCAGCACCCGTTCACGAGCATAACGCAAAAATCAGCCATTACCTCCCTCGCTATATTTGAGGTATATATCGCCCCCCTATAACATAGACTTAAACCATAACTGGCGGAATGTGGGTGTACTATTGGTCACCTCTGCCTAAACCTTCCGGGAGTACTGGCGTTTGTTATGTTTCATCTGTATCTTCAAAGGCGTATGTGACAACATCCAAACATCGCCATTGATAGTCAATATTACGTTTCTTGTATGCCTTTGTGAGCCTTTGCCCTGTATAGCGAGCCTTTAGATAACTCACATGTATGTAAGACTAGCTTTTGCCCGCGGCTTCGTCTGCGGTCGGAATTTATCCCAGAGGAACTTCTTCTTTTCGTGTGGTGGTGACTAACCTGTTGTCAGAGTTTTTTAAAGCCGCCCATGGGCCTCTGACTTAGCAGTGACAGTCTAGTGGTGTGACCGTCGGTCTTCCAAGTCATAGGTCTCGAGTTCTAACCCAAGGCATGCACCTCTGACTTTTCGGATTCACGTGCGTATTGTATAATTATCACTTGCTTCAAAAACGGTGAAGGAAAACATCGTGAGGAAACCGGCATGCCTGAGAGATATTTCTTGACAGCATGTGAAACCAAGTCAGAGAGGAACGTGCTACCGGGATAAAAAGTATCCTATGTCCTAACCCAGGCCATGGTCTATCTTTGAGTCAAATTTCATCCAAATCCGTTCAGCTGTTAATGCGTGAAAATTAAACAGACAGACATGACGGACAGACGAACGGAGAGACTAACGGAGTTATACTCCATTTGAAATAAGATTAGACATTTAAACAAACCTTTTTTACAGTCCGTTCAACCGATTTTGACTTCTATACCGTAGGCATAAGGACGGCATTAAAAGCAAACGAAGTTGGTAAAAAGTGGTTACAATACCAACTGTTTACTGTAGCTGCCAATTGTCATGCCACCAACGCAATAGAAGTCAAAATCGGTTGAACGGACTGTAAAAAAGGTTTATTGAAATGTCTAATCCTATTTCAAATAGAGTATAGGTACTTTCACATTTATAATGTCGTATAGATAGATAGATGGATGCAGTATACATACACTGTTTCTTTAGTCTGTAGCCAATGCTGCAGAGCGAGGTATCCCGAGTCAGATCGAGCAAAATATTATTAGGAGAATTTTGTCAGGAGCAATTCAGAATCTGGATTTTTACCACCATTAAGTAGGCTTGATTCTAACATGGGGACAAGCAGCCTATAATATTCCGACTGCTGGGACACAGGCCTCCTCTCTGTGAGAGGTATCGATTTCGATCAATTTATTAGAATCGATTCCACAATATCACGGTTCACTATCACACGACCGATCAATAGAAGATTCAATCAGTATATATCTAGCTAATATTAACTCCAATACTATAATGGCAAAGCTGTTAGCGTATTACTTGCCTTTGATACATAGATACAATGCATCGAGTTTGAATGCAAGCTTGAATAGTGTAGGATGTAGGTATCTGTGTTTGTATACGTTTCTGAGGTGAATTTTGTTAGAATTTGGATATTCCAGATTTCTGTATACTGCGTTTGAAGAGAAATTGGACATATCCAGGGTAGTATTTTTGGTGAGACATTCTATTCAAAATTCAAAATATTTTATTTCACATAAACTTACATGGGCACTTATGAAATGTCTAGGTGCACGGTTCCAATTGGTCGCTTCCTATGGAGAAGAGCCGGCAAGAAACTCCACGGTTACTCTTAAAAAAACAATTGGCTTTTACAATATTTTCAAATACCAGTGTGTAACAGGACAGTGTAGGTCTTTCAACAAGTACCAGTCACATAAATTAATTTAAAAAAAATCTATTTTAAACGAAATGACTTGATTGCTATTAAAACTGTAACAAATCTGAATACTTAATTATCATGTCCATAAATAAAGAGTTGAAATTAAATTGTACAATTGTATTGGTGAATTTGCGTGTATGCCCAGATGTATGAACGTAAAAGAAGCAAAAGATGCGGACGAATTTTTTGATGCCCTATGATTATTCCCCCCCCCCTTTTTTATATACTTGTACATATTAATATTATTATTTTAAGTCTGTTAGTTTTTAAATAATGCAAAAACGTGTGTGTAAATAAAAATAAATATAATTAGATATATGCATATCTGGAAAAATAAAGTAGTATTTTAAGATCGTAGCGGGTGGCGTTCTGTAGTTTCTGCCTACCCCCATGGGAAGAAGGCGTGAGCTTATTTATGTATGTATGTAAATTGGTGAATTCATAACAAATTTTTCATAATAAAATTCTTAAATTTTGTGTGTTGCTAGATTCCTATAACTTTGATAACCGTTTGATGAAAACTACTTACTTCCTGCTTACTTATGTCTTTTTAGAACTTGAATCACAGTTGTATAAGTACAATATGTTATAAAAAATCCCTGTCGGATCCGAAAGTGGTACTGTAATAACATTACCGAAAAGTAATAAAAAATCTTATTATTACAGAAAATAAAAAATTTAATGCTATTTAAAAAATCACATTTTTAGTATCAAAATTACCCCAAATCCATTAACAAAATTCCCCATTGAAAAAGATGTGAGGGTTTCTTTTTCTTTTTTCCTGAAAATGACCACATAAATAGACTCTCAGTACGATACCAAACAACAACCTCACGGATCGGACAAGGTTTTATTACATGTTGTATAACTGCAGCGAATCAGACCATTTTGTTATAGTAAGTAAGTAGCATGGTTTAATCGTGAGAAAATAAAATATCTTCTTATGTATGCTTTATGTATCTGTGTATCTGTTGTATATGTAAATGGTACACCACTGACTACCTGCAGTATAGTCTCTCCTTTTCCATTTAAATCCATCCAAAGGTTGTCTGTAAAAGATCGCTTTTAGCGATAAGACCGCCCATTGTGTCACCTAATGTAAAATTTCTAAATTAATGTCTGTAATTTTTTTGGTGTACATAATAAAGAATATTCTATCTATCTATCTATCTTAGCGTGTCGATGGCAATTTAAGTTCAGCCCAGAATCTGGCTTCGATTTCCGCACCTTCAGTACCTTCCATCAGTTTTTGCAACCAGGCAACAGGACACGCTGAACACAATATTAAGTGGCCCATTGTTTGTGGGACAGCACCACATTTATACTTCAAGCCGGAGTCGTCTATGAATCTCCACCTGAACAGGTTTTCCTTGCTTCGCCAACCTGGGTCTATTTAAAAACTTCAAGAAAAAATTAAATGACATTCCCACATTTCCTATGAATACTGAAACTATGTTGGTAATGTATACAGGATATTTTTTAACCAGTGCGCTAATTTAAACACGTGACTTTACTCATCATTATGAACAACTTTTATTATGGAACCAAACCTGAAATCGCGAAAACAAAATCAGTTGTTCCCTACATTTTGACGAGTTATGCGAACATAAATGCTAGTAACATTTAATGTTACTAGCATCATAAATAAATTCTATAGATAAATACAATGTAAATACAAATCGAACAACGTCGTTAGCTTTCAGATTCCATTTAAGGCATGCACTTTCACGTACATTTTCTATCGCGCGGAATACTTGACATCATAACCTGGGGCAGGGGTGTCAAACCTTTTAGTTTTCACAGTTTCGCCTGTGCTTAACGCGGCGACGCATGAATTGTCCATACAAACGTAATACCTAAATCGTTTGCAATTTGGACATATTTCCACCATATTATGTTGTTATTCGGATTAAAACAGTGTTTATCCAGGCTCCTACATCTTTTTTTTTCCAAAAAGCTTTTCTAAAATGATGTTTAAACGAATTTAATTTCGCACATTTTTACTGCGTAAGTGACATGTTTTTATATTGTTTTTTCTGTATTATAAGCAACAATATTTATAATATTGTTTCTGCAGAAGCATAGCTTATATTATCTCATCACCTGTTAAGCAGCCTTATAAAGGCGGATAACAATTAAAATTCTATTGTGTCTCGTTAATGACAGTTGAAGGGCTAACAAGTTAAAAATTATCGAAAAAAAATGGAAAAATATTAAGTTTTCATTCATAATTTTTGGTATTACGGAACACATCCAAATTTATCATAAATTTTCGAAAGCTAGTAGTGCTATCGCGTCAAGCAATAATTGTCAATGTGTGCGTGGTAGTATTGCTCACTGTAGGTGTATATCGCTCCGACAGGCACTCACACTAGTGCAACGTGCTTGGAATTGAATTTTGCAAACATCTCAATTTGTAGTTGCGAGCCGTGTTCGCAGGCCTCTTAAATGTGTGTACCGTATTGTTTTCCTCGTACAACATTATAGATTTCAGTTCGTTTTGCATGCGGCTAAAACCTTCGTAGTTGCGAGCCGTGTTCGCAGGCCTCTTAAATATGTGTACCGTATTGTTTTCCTCGTACAACATTATAGATTTCAGTTCGTTTTGCATGCGGCTAAAACCGGGCCTATTGGCTAACCGAGAATTTTTATCTAAATGGAACCTTTCATTTAGACAATTCAACAGCATTCATTGCAATAATTACGTTGTTGAGCAGACAAATTTTCAAACATAATTATGAAGCAATAGATTAGCAATTTCCTTCAAAATCTTTTGGGTGATGATTGCACGGTGTATTACGCAATTAGGGTGCTGGAAATAGCAACCTTCTGTTAGGGCTTGGTTAGGGAAACTTTTCATCTGGGGCCGTTCCCTGGCCTATTCTTCAATCTATTACCAAAATAAAATGTGACACCATCGTTTCAGTAATAAAATATAAAGCATAATTGTCAGATTTCATGTTAAATTAAGTATTACTTCTAAAACATTTCAATTTGTTTTGCCGCAAAGATTTGCCTGCAATTTATGGCAAGCGTCCCTACGTTTACCAGCCCTGTTCAATGTGATCGTGTAGCGAGATGTTCGCACTTGCTTCAAAATGGCGACCAAGATAAGATAGGAGTGTTAAGTGAAAATATTCGTTCACCACCATGTACACTTTATGATATTTATTAACGTTTTATGGTGTTTCAAGCCGTGTTTTGGGGTATCAATGGTGTTTTGATAAGAAAATCGATGGTTAAAGACTATTGCAGTGTTTTCTATACGCTTTAGCGTGGCAATAGCGGTCACTGACCCACCTACAATTTCTAGTATTCTTTATTTAAAAAACTGAAATAAAGTCCGTTAACGTCCTGAATCTATCGTGATCTTCAACATGTTCCAATTACGAAAAACTTTAAATAGTTTATTATTCGGGTTCCTACGGAGAGGAAGGCAAAAGGGCAATGACCGTATTGCCACGCTAAAGCGACTTGGGTATAGTTGCATCTTAAAGTATTGTTAGATTTAGAATGCCTATTATGAAGAATGTTTAGTGTTTTAACTTTCCTAAGTCATATTCATTGTTGTGATTTCTTGTTCATGTGAACAAGCATATTTCGAGTTAGTCCATTTAGTTTCGGATTTAAACGGAGTTCCTTACCGCGATATAATCACGAAATAGTCGAGAGAACCAACGCCGTAACGTTAAGGATCATAAACAGTCTGAGAGATAATCAAATGATGTTTATTACGAGTTGTAGGTCGTACATTCCAACCTCGACTGACGCTTTACTTTGTGTAAATTATTTCATCACCACTGCTCTCAAAACGGTGAAAGAAAACAGGAAAACGGCGTGTCCTAGAACTAAAAATTCGAAGATGTTGTGATCTCTACCAACCCGCATTGAGCCCTCGCGGAGGATTACGGCCCACTCCCTCTCCAGAGAGAAGGCACGTGTCCCAACAGTGGGAATCTTACGTTAATAATTAATTAACATTACTAAGAAGTAATGTTAATTAATATAATTTCCAAAAACATTTTATAATTATAATATCCAAATTATTTTAGTACAATAATTAAAGATAATTCTAGAGAGTATATTTCGATAATTGCACAAAATAATGATGCTACTAAGGATCGTGTTTCGTATAATTAAGATCCTAATTCTTGGGTACTATCGTATAAAGCTGTTACAAACATTACTCTTGAATATGAACGTGTGCGTATATAACATTCATACACATTATAAACTAGCTGCGTCCCGCGGTTTTACCCGCATAAGTTTCGATCCCGTAGAAATATCGGGATAAAAAGTATCCTATATCCTAATCCAGGTCATGGTCTACCAATGTGCAAAATTTCATCCAAATCTGTTCAGCCGTTTTAGAGTGAAAGCGTAAAAAACAAACAAACTCACTTTCGTATTTATAAGTTAGGATCACTGCTTTTTCCCGCGGCTTCGCCCGCATGGATGTCGGAAAATACCCTACGGGCACGTAATACCGGGTTCAAAAATATCTTATGAGTTAATCCAGGTAAACAATGTATGAATTCCGTAGTACATTGTTTCCATATAACTCTTATTGGTTTACGCGGCGCACGCCAGTAAAGCTCTGGAAGTCGGCCTGATTTTTTCCGACATCTTCAGCAATCATCGTTATATTTCCGCCAATTAATACAAAACGGTTAGCATAAAAAAAAAAAAATCAAAATATTTTATTTCACATAAATCTACTAGGGCACTTATGAAACGTCAGAAGCTAGTTGCACGGTTCCAATTGGTCGCTTCCTATGGAGAAGAGCCGGCAAGAAACTCCACGGTTACTCTTTTCAAAATAAATGGTTTTTACTATGTTTTCAAATTACAGTGTTAATAGGTATGGGAGGACAGTGTAGGCCTATCAAAAAGTACCAGGTACATAGTAAAATAGAAAATGGTCCACAAGTCTACAGCCTACAACATTCACAAAATCTATATAAAAATAATAAAAATAAGGACCTATTTAAACCAAATGACTAGATTACCACTACAGCTGTAACAAATCTAATTTGATCTCTCTCTCTCTTTTCCTATCCTACTATATATATTATTATAAGATTATATAGGTGAAAGTTTGTGAGGATGGACGGATGTTCGTTACTCTTTCACGCAAAACCCACTGAACGGATTTGGATGAAATTTGGCACACAGATAGTTTATAAGCTGGATTAACACATAGAATAGGTATTCCCACGGAATCGATACTTATGCGGGTGAAACCGCGGGGCGCAGCTAGTTAATTATACATTTAAACCTTCCCCATGAATCACTCCGTCCGTTGGTGAAAACCGTATGAAAATCCGTTCGGTAGTTTTTGAGTTTATCGCGTTCAGACAGACAGACGCGGCGGTGGTTTTATATGTAGTATTTGTAGTGATAGTCGCTTTTCGTGTTTATTTGTCTGACCGCGTTGTTCTTCTAAACTAGGCAATGAATTTTGATGCGATTTTCACCACCATTTAGAGAATTTATTCGGGAAGGTTTATTTTTGATACATATTTATCCTTCCTTTGTGTCAAAAAAGTCCGCGATGGCATTTATGTCCATCTTCTAAGGATGACCCACAGTAACCATTATTATCTTTCAGAATTTGATAAATTTACATTGTTATTTCCGAAGCTATTTTAACCAGTATTATATTAATGCCCATACAATAAAATATAATATTTAAATTGGGCATTTAATTTAGATTAAAATATGCTTGACATCATATCATTAAAATGAATAGTTTAAAAGATATCACAGATTCAAAATTACGCGTGATAAAATATATTATGGTTGACGGCACAGTGGTAGGAGTCAATGACCTTTTTCTCGGCTATTAGGTATGTAATCCCGGTAGTACGTTCCCCTGGGATTTTTTTGACATCCACGCGGGCAAAAGCTAGTGTTTGATACATTAATATTAAACTTACATCTAAAAAAGAAATTTCGATATTTTGTTAAGTCGTAAAAACCATTTGAAGCAAGGTTGGGTCGCTAGTATTATTCAAGTTACTGAAGATTGGAACGAAGTGTATTTATAAGACGCCAAAGTTGTACGGTATTTTCTGCGTTAGTGAAGGCGAAGGCGTTAGAGAACACCCTACTTTCGCCAGAAATGTTTAAAGTGCCATGTATAAAAACCGGTCAAGTGCGTGTCGGATCACGCACAGTGAAGGGTTCTGTAGTTGGAATAAATATTGACGCATGCATAGTATTGATATTATCGAACGCAAAAATAAGTTTGTTTTTCAAAATATATCTCGGAAAATTTAAAAAAATAAAAGATGTTACTGGGGTTGGAACCGAAAATATCCCATATATGTATATGGAATATTTTATATAAACCATATATGTAGATATATAGGATATTTTCGGTAAAAAAGTGACTTAGAAAATAATAAGGATTCTGTTTTTGCCATTTGGCTACGGAACCCTAAAAAGGTGGATGCTGTGTTTAACAAAAAGTAACTAAAATGGTTTGAAATAAGCTTTAATATAGTTCTAAAAATATACACATAGATAACTTTTTTCAGGTGAATTGGCTATTACTCGTAAAAGAGTTTATCTGAGATCCTCAGGAAAAGGAATAAGTAATTTTCTTAAATAAGGCGTAGTTTTTTTACTTTTAAATTATAGAAGCGCGTCCTTTTATCTAAAGCTATGGTTTCCTTGAAAAGCGGTGGCCGCCACATAAAGGCCCGTGCAGACAAGCGCGACTTATCGCGTGACGCGACACAAGTAATTGTTCTACCGTGAAGTTTTCTTAGAAATTGTTTTGTTAGAGTCGCGTCGCGCTGCACGAGGCTTAACGGTCGCAGTGAAGGCTGTCATGAAAATGATGGTTTGGTTTGACTTAATAGTGTCAAAAAACACTCTCAGGAAACACACTTCTCTTGTCGGTACCGTAAGTACCTCCGTTTCGTATCAGCATCGCGATCCAAAAACTCTGGACGCGAAGTAAAATAGCCCGTATCTCCGTTAAGTCGCTGCAATCATTGCTTGTTCATTTCTGTGTCAAGTTAGTGTGTGTCCTTTGAACGGGGCGAAAAAACCAACTCGCGATGGATCGGAGCGTACCTGTATCCGTATCGAGACGCCGTACCATCGTACCGTACCGAACGGGCGTCCAAACTAGCGGTCTTGGATCACGACGCTGGTACACACGGCTACACATCAAGCTATACATATCCAGTTTATGCTGATCTCGCATTGTATAGGATTTCCGTACAATGTGGGGTCAGCTTATACTGGAAATTTATAGCTTGGTGCTTTTTTTTTTGTGTACGAAACGGAGGTTCAGTACGGACAAAAGAACAGATCTGGACGCAGTTTTACATAACATAACATCACGCCTTGTTTCTCCGAAGGGTTGTGCAGAGGTGTACCTGTAGTAGGTACTTACACCCACATTTCGCCAGTTATGTTTAAGTCCCATGTAATAGGGGGCGAGCCTATTGCCATCTACCGGGCACAAACCCAGACTACGCTGCTGCTGAGAAATTCCAGATGGAAAAACTCAATAATATTTTGCCCGATCCGGGAATCGAACCCAAGACCTCATGCTCAGCAGTAGCACACACCAATTTACTTTCTTATCTATAACGTTTCAGTTACGTCGTTCACCGGTAAGTTAAAGACGCTATGTGGTGGCCACCGCTTTTCAAGGAAACCTTAGCTTATGGACTTAATGACTGCGTCAGTCAACAGAATTCACAATTTAGGGCCTTAGGCGCGGGATATATACAAATGGCGAGTGGCACAGGCGTGGCGACGGCATGGCGCGGGCGTTGCGCCGCTCGTTTCATATTTCATACAAAATGTATAGGAACGATGTGGCGCGGAACATACACACAAGAGGGGTGGCGCGGGCGAGGCGACCGCGGCGGTGCGGCGCGGGCGTTGTGTGCGTTCCGCGCCACGTCGTTCCTATACATTTTAAATGTAAAATTAAACGGGTGGCGCAACGCCCGCGCCACACCGTCGCCACGCCCGCGCCCCTCGCCACTAGTGTATGTCCCGCGCCACTAGTGTATGTCCCGCGCCTAATAAGTAACTACAATTTTTTATTTTGCTATGAATAATTAAAATTAATAATCAATTTTCAAATATACTTTTAGCAGAAGTCCTCAAAAAGTTGAAGGTGCCACCTGCAAGATCCTTTGCAGTATCTATGCTTTTGGAAACGGCTTCTCCGATCTTCGCAGTAACAGCTGTAATAATAAAAACATAAATGAAATATATTTAAAATAACACGATAAGCTAAATTTCAAGTGCCACGCAAAAATAACTGTTATGGCAGGCGTACAGCTTCTTTTACAATACCCAATTTACTAAACAAAATACCTGTAGACATCAGAGACTCAATGAATAGTAAAAACAAAGCGTAAGTTGAAGGAACATTACATCAACTCGATTATAATTAACTATTAAAAGCGCGTTGATCAAATCTCAGGCCATGGCATGCTAAGATAGACCCCAGAGGTCTAATTGTGTGCTTTTTTTTAAGTCTTACTTGTATGAACATTATGAACATGTAATTTATAAAATAAATAAATTAATTAAAAAAAAATAATGCTCGTGTTCACCGACAACTAAGTGACGCTTAAATTAATCCCTAAATAAAAGTGCATTGTTAGATTTTCAACTCTCAGCGCTGAGCCTAGAGTTAAAAATCCAACGGTAAAGGTGAAAACGGGCATAAGTTATTATAACACATAAACATAACCATCAAGCTTGTATTCCCCGAAGGGTTAGGCAGAGGTGTACCAATACTACAGTCCCATGTAATAAATTGTGCATAAATAATAAAATAAAATAAATGTTATACTTGGCGAGCCTATTGCCATCAACCGGACACAAATCCAGACTCTGGGCTGCTACTGAGATATGACCAGATGGAAAACCCAATAACACTTTACCCGACCCGGGAATCGAACCAAGGACCTCATATTCAGCAGTAGCGCTTGCGAGGCCAACGAGGCAGTCGGTAAGTTCAAAATACTTATTTAAAATGATGATTGAAATGACTCCAAACATACCGAAGAGAAACCGACTATAAAGAGAACTCTAAAGATTTAAAGAATCTTTGGAAAGCTCTAAAATATGGATTTAGAAAGTATACCAAACAAAATACAATGAAAAGGGTTGATCACAGCTATGTTAACGATAAACATAGAGAATAATTATTTTACCAATGACGACAAAATATGACAGATAAACTGCTTAATCTCAATCGAAAATATGACAGATAAACTGCTTAATCTCAATCGAAAAAAGACTATTACATAAATATTTTTATCATATTCAGCCTATAATGTTCTGCTGAGTCTCAAGCCTCCCCTCTGTGAGAGGGAGTGCGCCTTAATCCAGTTCGTGGGCCTTGTGCGAGTTGATGGATGTCATTATTATTTCTTCTATCTCCTTCATAATCCTCAAGTATTTTTGTTTTTAATTGTTTTGAAATAAAAGGTAAGAACTTACCGTTAACTGGTCCTAGAATATTTTTGGGAAACTCAAAAAGAACTTTTGTATGTTCAACAGGAGCTTCTTTTAACAGGTCTGGTATTAACTTTCTATTATCATTACTGACCGTCTTCTCGGTAACGTTTTCTTTCTTAGATTCGTTGTTTTTTGCTTGTTTTTCTTCCGGTTTATCATCATTACTGACAGTCTTCTCGGTAACGTCTTCTTTCTTAGATTCGTTGTTTGTTGCTTCATTTTTTTCCGGTTTATCATCTTTCTTTTCTAGAACATCACTAGTTTCTTCTACTTTCGGTTCTACTTTTGATGATACCTCACTTTTTTCATCTGTTTCTACTTTCGATGGAACTTCACTATCTTTAACTGGTTCTATTTCTGTTGGTTTTGTAGTTGTTTCTACATCATTTTTCGATAAACCATCTGTTGATGTTTCGTTTGCTTGTGAAAATGTTATAATCCCAGTATGAAAAATCTGAAAATCATCAATTTTAGTTTTTGTACTAAAAATATCTTTATGGAAGGTACTACACCTTGGATAGCTATCACAAGAATTGCCGTGAGCACACAACACATATAGATAATTTGAAGGGATGAGGCCTGACCTTTGCCCAAAAGTGGGACAGAAAAGACTATATTAAAAAAATATTTCCACTGCTTTGATTTTGGATTCTGAAAGGAAGTCTTTAAACAGCTTTCAAACCCCGGTTGCCTCATGTTCGTGAACGGGTCGTCGTCAGTTGAGACTGGTCATCTATATCTTTATATGCGAAGACTATTTTGAATTGTTTTTGATATTTTTTTCTAAATTTTTCTCCCATATAAAAGCAAAAAGAATAATGTACCCAGGATTTTGTAATATCTGTTTTTAAAAGAGTGTCCTTGGAGTTTCTTGCCCGTTCTTCTCCATAGAGATCTACGTTTTGGAATGGGTAACTAGCTTCGACTTTTTAACTAACTGACCGACTCTTTGACAATTCAAGAGTGCCTGTAAATGGTTTAATTGAAATAAATGCTTTGAGTTTGAGTTGGTCGAAGCACGGAAAATCTATCAGGTGGAGATTCATAGACTACGCCTTGGAGTGTAAATGTGGTGCTGTTCCTCAAACGATGGGACAGTTAATGTCGTGTCCTGCGTGTCCCGTTAGCTGCACGTTACATGAACTGATGGACGCTAGTGATGGCGCCAAACACGTGGCTGAATTCCGGGCCAAGTCTATTTAGACTGCCATCAATACACTAAGAATAAAACTGCTTTGATTTGATTGGATCTTATGATGTAACATTCAAAAGATTATTAAAAACAAGGTAGTAATACTAATGAATTTACAAAGTTAATTTAAAGACCGAGGTGTAAAATCAATATTTTACACTTCCTATTAAGAAAAACAATTTGTAGTTGAATTTAATAGCCAATAGAAGAAACAATTGGATTTCACGGATGAAAATTCGCACTACTTGTGATTGATTACTAGCGTGAAAAATTGCTTGATCTAGCTTTATTAGAATAATCTTTAGAATTTTTTATTTAAAATAAAATTGCGATTTGTACAGTAAGCGCTCAAAAGTGCATGAGCACGCTAAGAGTCGTATTGCTGTGAACACGCGGTATAGCTCGTACATTTGTATGTGTAAGCAACACGATACACACACCACAGATAACGCAGTTACACGAAACAACAATATATTGCCGTCGCTTTAAACATGCTAGCACACACGCACTATGCGCGTGAACTTGACCAGTTAATGGCATTGCTAAAATTCGATAGTTACTTAACAAGCGCAGATAGCAGAAAGCGTTATGCGTTGGAATGGAATTCAATCTGCCTCAGGTTCTAATCTCGTGAAACACAGTGCGGTTTTTTGCAAATATTATTATTTTTGTTTTCGAAAATAATATTTTTTAAATATTGCTGCTTTTTTATGTTGTTATTGCAATAAAGGTTTTAAAATAAAAAATGCGTGATATATGATAACAAAATTAAAAAAAATATGTTTATTCGTTATATTTCTTTTACATAAGTTAATAAACTGCTACAATTATTTATCATTACTTCAGCTGAATAAGATGTGAAATAGATGTCAAGAAACTTAGAAGCAGTTTGTATTATTTAGACATATTTAAATTATGAAATATTTTAAATTTTTAATGGATTTTTTCACCATAAATATTAAGCTTTGATCATGGTCGAAGTAATTAAGTAATAAATAAGAATATTAGACTACTTAAAATGTAAAAAACTACTTACAGAATAGGTAATTTTAAGGTTAAATATGGGCAGTTTGTTTATATTTTATTTGTATTAATTATTTTACATTTTATTTGACTTTAGTAAATATTGGTTGTTATTGAGGTTAAAGCTTAAGTATTCATTTTCTTTACGAAAAGAAGATTGAAACTAAACCTCAAATTTTTATCCTAAAATAATACTATTACTAAAATAATATTAAACAATTTCGGTATATCTGCAAGAAATACGACAAACACCCTATTGAAACGTGCTTAAAAAATTCGTTACCATAAATTCATGCAATAACGAATCTGTTGTTTATTAAGTTGGTACGGTCAATATTTTAAGGTCAAAAACGGTTTTCTAGCTGGTCTTCAGTGATGCAAGCCTTCAGAGTGCACGGCGAACGGTTCATAATGACGTGTTTTTAATAATTCAGCAAAATGTCTCGTTGGTATGAAACCATTTGTTTCATTCACCATTTGACGTCGCTGCTACTCGATAATAAGCCCCTTCCTCATATCTCTTAACCCTCACAGTATTTCTCTAGAACAAAGAAAAACATTGTTTTTATTACACATAATACCTTATTATTTATTATTCACTAATCGAATTAAACCTCACAATGAATTTAAAACTTTAAAGGCATCTTCTGTCTCAACAATACCTCTGTTCTATCAACAATACCCTTGATTAAGATTTATGTTTAGTAAAATATGAAATATATTAATGATAACACTCACACTTAGTCCGGTTTCATTAGATATTCACTTCACTTTTACGCAGCGCAATAATATTCTCTGATCTGATCTGATCTCTTCAATATATTTTATGCCTGCTTTTTGATAATAATAACCACAACACTGCGCTAAATACTCGTCACCAATATTATCCACGAACCAAAAAAGTTCTATTAATTGAATACTCGTAACAAACTGCATCTACCCCACAGAAATCGAAATAATTTACTTAGTTTTTTGTGGTCTACCTGCTAAACTTTAATATTTATGTGAACAAGACGAATGAAACTAAAAACGAATGATGATTATTGAACTAGTCGTTGGTTGCAGACAAAGTGAGTGTGTGTGTGTAATGTGCGTGTCTACAGTATGGTAACAACTTATAGAAGAAGGTCGTAAGTCAAACCGAAGCGTCAGTCTATTGCTTTGTGAGATTGCTCATGGACTTTTGGTCGGCACTGTACCTAAATTACCCTAGGCTGATATAATATTAGTTTTTCCTAATTATGTTAAGATCGGTTCCCTCTTAGGAGGAAGAGCCGCACTCCACCCCGTACGGCCCTGTAGAGCTCGTCTCCGGACTGTACACTCCCACCGATATGAGAAATGAATTCTCAAATAAGAAGAAGTTCAATACATTGTCCCATTAATAAGGCAAGGAAAGGATTGAATAAGATTGTAAATAAGACAAGAATTCATAGTTATGAAAATACACTGGATGTGGTTTTAGAAAGCTAATAAATAATAGAGGGATGCAAAGTATATAATTATATAAACCCGTGACTTTTTTTTTTTTGATTGGGATTTTGTCAAATAACTTCTCCCGCTCTGGGTGGAGCGGAAGGGCGAGTCAGACTCTTACTGACTAAAACCCACCCGTGTTCCTTCAGTTGCCATGTTGCCGGGGGCCACGATTTCCCTTTCGGCCTTATTCGCAACCCCGGCAGGCATCGGCCCTAGCGGACCCCGTCAATTCTGCTGACATCTCTTTGAGGCACGCGTGGGACACAACGCGCTGACGGCTTGGTCCTTATCGGACGGCGAGTGAGCTACCCATTGCTCACCGTCCGCAAGCCCGCGCCTACGGTGGCCAGAAATCTGCCTGTGATTCCCGACGCCCAGGGCGTCTCCTTCTGCGGCGGGGTGCGAGGGCGCGAAATTTGCCTCTCCCTCACGCGTTCCGCCTCCTCCTTCGCGAGCATTACTGCCTCGCAGAAGGAGGTGACGGCTTCCCATTTCCTCTCGCTCCGTACCATGGCCTGAACCAGTGCAGGACGCGAGAGATCACCGCCGCCGATCGCCTCCACGAGGACACGGCGATGCTCCGCCCAAGCCGGGCAGACCTCCACCGTATGCTCCACCGTGTCTTCTGGGCGATCCACACAATACTGACACCAGGGCGTTTCCTCCCGCTTTATCCTGAACAGGAACCTCCCGAAACAGCCGTGTCCGGTGAGGACCTGCGTCAGGCGGAAGGTGAGGTCGCCGTGGCGACCGCCGCTATTGTGCCGCAATTGTGGCGTGCCCAGCGCTGGGTTGCAACAATTGCACTCGCTGTGCCGCGATTTCTTGCGGCATCGGAGTTAAGCCCCGGCGTTTCACCTCCTCGCGCCACTCGCAAATGTGCGCGAGGACCTTTGCCTCCAGATCCCATCGGCTTCGGCAGGAGGCGTTTGGAACCCTAGATTGGGCAGGAGCCGCTTCAAGGCAGCCCCGGCCCGGTCCAGTCTGGGAGCCAAACATCGGAAATGCTCCACCAAGTTCCACCGGCTGTCGAGGACGAGTCCCAGATACTTCATCGTTGACTCGACGCCGATGTGAACCCCTCCCGCCATTACCTGGGAACCCGACGGTGGCGCACTCTGAGGACTATAAAAACCCATGGCCTCAGACTTGTGCAGGGCCACCTCGAGTCCCAACTGCCGGATTCTGTCGACGATTGTCGCAATCCCGCGTGTCGCTAAGCCGGCCGCCACCTGGTACGGCCTCCTCTGCGCTAGGACCAACGTGTCGTCAGCGTAACAAATGATGCTGACGCCGCTAGGGAGGTCGGCGCGCAGCACCCAGTCGTATCCGATGTCCCACAGATGCGGCCCCAGGACCGATCCCTGTGGGACACCGCACGACATCTCTCGCCGGTGTGAGTAACCCTTACGTTAACGTAACAGGTATTTGGTTAGTCATTACTCGCACGATACTTCACATCTGCACTCGGAGTACTCAGGGCAACACTTCCATAAACTGACGCAAGCGGCTTTTCAGCGGTATTGCGTCAGCATCATGATCTTTTGGAGATATGGTCCCTAGCAGTTCTTTCGAACTGATAAACGTGACGAAGTGGATTTTCCTGCGGCAATCGTGTGACGGTCCTTGTACTAGCAACGGAGCTGCTTGTTCCAGCGGCATTGCGTCGGCATCATGCTCTTTAAGAGACATGGTCACTATCAGTCCTTGGACCGAATATAAGATAGATGTGGTCACCCAAACCCCTGGAAGTTCACCATCCACACAACAAGCATATCTGCAAGACACGTGTTCATGTCAGTCTAACGGAATTATAGGCCTGAGATAAAGAATACAACATTCATAAAGTAGAGTTGAGAATCGAATGTCAAGAATCATTATTTATTAGAATTTTGGATAGCCCTATTATTGGTCGAAGGCAAAAAATATACAACATTCAAGACTTAGGCACTGCATAATAGAGTAGAGAATCAAAACTCAAGAATCATTAATTAATTGAGTTGTGGATCAACTCTATTGAAGGTCTACAGACAGCCCCAAAACGCCCACCTTTCACCACTTCCTAGTGTTTGAACTGGGGAGAAGAAGTGGCGCAACAAATTCCCCAGCAACACGCCTCTGTCTCTTTAGTTACAAGAACTTTAATTATATTATCAGCCTTGGATAATTAATATAATGAAAGACTCACCCAGTCGCTCCAACACAAACACACACACATATTACATTAAGTACAAAATTTGTCTAATCTGGGCATTAACCCAACTATATTTAACTTAATAACTAATACTCGCTATCTTGCGACAGCCCACTCGGACATGGCCTCTTGGCTCTTGGTATTTCACCAAGCCTTGCCTCATTTGCATTGCATTAGCCGTGGATCATTTGGGTTAGGTTAGGCTAACCTAACCTAACCTTTAAATGGTCACAGTTCTAAAACTGTGACCATTTAAAGCGCGAAGTGGCAGCGGCCGCCGAGCTATTGTTGGTGAATCACTTGGGTTAGGTTAGAACGTTGTTTATAGAATTGCTTAGAATGAGATTTCTTACCGACTAATTCCGATTTGTCAACTGCCCACTCGTAACTGCCCATTTAGTTATTTCACTGCTCAGTATTTAATAAATGATCCATTTTATTATTTTTACGATTAATTTTTGTTTACTTTACTGATAACTTTACCGATAAGTTTTAACTGCCGAACTTGTTAATAAATATTCATTTTGTAATTTTTTACTTACCAAAACAATATACAACTGCCGCTTTAAACCAGTGCCGATTAGAAATTGGATATTTTAGATAGTTTTTTTAGAATTCGTATTATTATTTTTCGCGGCACCCAACCTTTTCGAGGTACGTGTCAATAGTTTGTTTCCCATAAAATAGAGAATTTATGTGTTTCTAAGTTGAGCCGAATCATGTGCTAGTTTTAAAATAAATATAATATTTTGTTATTAAATAGGAGCAAATACACAGCAGTCACAAGTGCTAAGCGTTTTCTTCTTTCATTCTGCTCTGTTAGTTGTCACGTTATCCTTATCATACAATCCCCTTTCATTCATATCATTATCATTTCATCGACTGACACAGGATCTAATGTTCCTATGCGTCTCTTTACTTGTCTCAACGATGCCTAGAGTACCACAGATACTAAAGGCATACACAAGTAACTGTTGTTACGTCGGGTGCAGACACGCGGACTACTTATATTTTATTTTTAAAAGTATTTCACTTATCTATTTTTATTTAATTTTACTTAATGTTTATTTCTATATCTATCTATCCGTGACATCACTGTGGGCCCTATCAGAATACCAGCGCTGCGACATTTATTTTTTAAATGTCGCAGCATATGCTGAGATAGGAGCCTTTTGGCCTCGTACAGGACTTTCTGCTTTTGGTTTTTTACCTTGTTTTTTATTTTTTATTAATGTTTTAAGGTGAAGGTGTTTAGTTTAATTTTTTATTCCTTGTGCGAGTCTCAATAAATACTTTTTCTTTCTTTCTTTCTATACAAATTGGTCAATAATAAATTAGGCTGACAATTTAGTTGAGTGCATTGGACTAAAATTTCCTTAAAATATACCCAGATATCCCGTTACGAATGTATTCCACACTCAAGCATCCAAGACAAATATTGGGGTAAACTCACCGCTTAACAGACTCAATAGAGAGATGAATTCTTTGATAAAATTTGTACCAGATGTCGACCTATATCATGATTCCATAAAAGTCTTTAGAGCCAAAATACTGAAGTCCCGTAAAACGCAATCTGATAATTTGTTATATTAGTATATTTTGGTAATTCTTCACCCTTTTTATAATTTATTTTAGAAACTATACTTTCCTTTAAGATCTCATATTTATTTCAGTTTAAATTTATGTCTTAAGTAAGTGGGCAAAATTGCAATATTGTTCGTCTTGTAATTTTATTTTTCCTTGTGTTATTTTTCTAAAGTTTGAGAAGTATTTTGCCATAATTATGTAATTCTTAATTCTAGAGCCTTTGTTTTATTAAGTGTTATGTGACCTATTTCTGTGATTGCTGGTTATCCTGTAATTGGCGACTGTATAAGTCCGAGGCTATTGTTAGAATTATTATTATTGCTATTGTATATATTATATACAGAAGCTGTTGGTGTACCTTTATTAATAAGTAAATAAATATCATCTGTCATGTTTAACTGCCGCTTCTGTGGTCTAGTGGTTAGACCACCTGTCTCAGACCCAGAGGTCCCGGGTTCGAATTCCAGTGGGGGCAAAATAGTCTGCTCGGTTTGGTTGGTAGTGGGGCTTGTTCTAAATCCGCCTGGGTAGCTACCACAATCTTATCTAATTCTGTTGCCATATTAACAATGTTATCAGTATGTTGTGTTTCGGCTGTTGGAGGAAAGATAGTCAGTTCCATTGTGAGGCTCGCTTCCATTTACGACCTGAACATCACTGCATCTGGTGCGATGCAGACAAAAAGATTCATCGTAGAGAATAAAAAGAAAATGTTAATTTGTTATTTTGTGTCCTTCCCCTACATCCATAAATTTATTGCTAACACATTGTTTGAATGAGTTTAAGAATAGGGGAAGACTAAAACATTACATAGAAAAAATGACTAGAAATGACATGAAGACTAAGAATACAGTTAAGTTAATAGAGATGAATGGAAGAAGAGGATTATGCTGAATAGACCCATAAACTGGATAAGTGTAGGACGAGGATGATGTGTGAATGAAACAGGGCTATTGCTTCAGAAAGTCAACTAGAGGAGCCAGTTAAACAAGAAGGGGATTAATATCATGTGGGACAAATAACTATTAACCATTTTGTTAGAGGATGGTATACCTATGTCTTTACTGCTCAGTGCTCATGTTGGCGTTACTAATAGTAGGTACCTGTTTGACCGAGTTCTGATAGATAGATAGATTCATTTATTTGCCTGAAATATGGTATTTTACAGATTTTATAACAAATACACAATAGTTCTACATATTCCGCCAACTAAATTCGGCATGCAAATTTTGTGACAATAACAATGATTCTAATTTAACAAAATAATTAAATTCCAATGTCAGAAAAAATAAGTACTAAATCAAGAATTGTCTAAATTATCAAATTACAAATGTCAAATAAAAATAATTCAATTACAAATTTTCTAAAAATCGACTTAAAAAAATTAAAAATTAAAATTAAATTGGAAATTAAATTACAAAATATTATGTCAATAGCTTAAAATAAAAATGTCAAATGTAATTTACATGTCCTGCAATTTCTGCTCAGGTAATAAAATATATAAAATACTAGCTGACCCGGTAAACGTTGTTTTGCCATAAAAATGTTTGGGGTGGACTACCCTTATTACATAAGGGTATGAAAAATAGATTTCGACCGATTCTCAGACCTACCGAATATACATATAAAATTTCATAATAATCGATCAAGCCGATTCGGAGGAGTATGGCAATTGACATTGTGACACGAGAATTTTATATATATAGATAAATGTAATAATAAAACATATCGTCCAGGTTTACCAACGTTGTATCACATTCCTAAGGCTGTGAAAATAGAGAAAACGAATTTTCACAGATATGAGACCTAGCTAGATCGATTTTTTGCCCTCGTAAACCCCTAAATTGCAATTTTCATCGGAGTCGTTAGAGACATTTTTGAGAACGTGATAGCAAATATATATATATATTATATATATATATATATAACATTAAATGGTATAGGATAGGCAAATGTCAACATCAAGGGTTTCCGATCTTGCTTTATCTCGATTATTCTCGCTTGCGAGGGCAGGCTAAGATTGAACCTTCAATGTTGCTGTTCACAATGAATTTAGGATTTGGATCCTTAACAGACGTTGACCAAAAAGTTACCCGGTCCTACGAGCAGCAAATTTTTTATTATTTTTTGTCTTTCTATCGGCACCTTTCACTCGACGTGAAACATCTAAACACTTTTGTGAATCAAAAGTGAAAAATGAATTCAATGTGAACCGATCCAGCAATGTTGAATTTCGGCACATGTCATCTTTCATTCGCGTACCGATCGAAAAATTTTATGAAAGGAGCAGATCAGCGGGTTTAAAACGGCCACATTAAGCAATTCCTCTAAAAGCAATTCATTTTCTAAATTCCCAGAAATTTCTCTATGGTGACACATATTTTAGCTGAATCATATTCAATTCAATTCATATCAGAATCATATTTGGTGTAAATATTGTCGCATGAAAAAATGAAGACGTTATTTTACCGATAATTTTTTCTTTACAGTTTTCATTAATCAGATGAGATTTTTATTTTTTTATTTCTACAGTTTAAATGTTATTTCATTATAATACAAAACTGTCAAACAGATGAATTGCGTAATATGAATTGAACGCAGATATTATTATGAATTGTCAGTTTGTGATTATCATATTATGATTCTGCCAAAGCGGCTGTTTTAGGCCCCCAGAACGTTCATTCCTTTATAATTTTGTCAGTGACGAATGAACATGGAATGAAACAAAAATAAACATTTCTCGAATGAACCATTCACTCTGATATCGGTTCACAGAAAATTATATTATTTAATGCGGTTTTTGATTTCACTTTAAACTCATTTTAAACATCAAAAGGAAAAAATGGAATTCTTATAGGATCACTCGTGTGTCTGTCTGTCTGTCCGTCTGTCGCAGCCAATTTGCTCCGAATCTAATGGATGGATATGTTGAAATTTTGGTACACATATGTACCTGTGACCCAAACACGAACGTGTAACGTAAATAAATAAATTTTGAATATGGGGGTCACTTTTGGGGGCCAATATATTTTAAGAACATTTTTTTATAATTTTAAAATAAATACATTTAAAGATATTTAAGAAAATAGATGAAAATCGACTCTATCTCCGAAACTACTGAACCTAAAATTTCGAAAAAAATACAGGGAATGGTTCTTCACTCATAGATTACAGGAAAACCTATAAAAAGTCTATCGTCTTAAAGTAACATGGTCAATCTCTCAATATGTTGCGTAGAAACTTACATTTGCAGTTGAAATTTATGGGAGAACGTGTATTTCAACTACAATGCTAAGTTTGTATTTGGGATACATTCATCCCAACTACGGAACTTTTCATTGCAGTGCGTAGTCAGACACGCACTTGGCCGGTTTTTCTTCTTTAGATCTATTGACACCTTTCGAAATATAGCCGTTACTACCACTGCCTAAAATAATATAAAACAACTTACTGCAATAAAAAATAAACACACTGCTACGCGAGACATTGTATAATATTCTTTCGAAAATACTGTATTATTCGCTAGGTGTAAACTGTATTAGGTGCTAACGTGTTCAGATTTATTTATATACTAATAGCACAAAGAAAAAGTGTTATTGGTCACAGTTGTTGGAATTTAATAATGCGTTTCTCTTTCGTCTCTAATCGATATCATGTACGTTAGTGTTGAGTGATTATGATTACCCACAAGAGTAGGTATTAATAAATCTGGGTACTTAGTACTTAAGTTTTTCCAAAAAATCGTGTTTGTTTGTATGTTTGGGAACTATATTGCCAACGCACTTTAGGTACTATATGTTTACTAGAAATTGCACAGTACCCACGGCGTAATTACGTAAACCCACCGACAATCTCATTGCTTTTCTTTTCAACAATAGGGATGATACCTGGGTCAAAAACAAAGAAATTCTATTTAGTCTGTCAGTCAGCTAATAAAAAAACATTAGACACGTATTTTTTGCTTCATCATATTAATAAAAAAATACTTTGATAAAACGCATTAAAGTTGGGGAGTGGGGGTCGCTAAGTCACAAGTAAGTATTAAAACTCGTGACGTTATGGAAAGAAAGAAAAGAAAGAAAGAAAATTCGTTTATTTGCGGTAAACATGACGCAAAGAAAGATTAAAAAAAAACACGTAAATAACAAATTGGGGGAAAATATGCGTCACATCCACGTAAAACGGCCATCACTCAGCATAAAGCTGAGACCCCATGCGAGACAGAGCCCCAGCGCTGGTTTTCCAAAACAACATTTTACCAAAACTGATTCCTCCGAAGGGCTACCGGCTCCCCCTGGTTCCTTAGGAACGAGAGCCTCTATCTTGATCTCAAAATCCCTACTATTCATCGTTTCTTAAACGCACTGCAAAGCGTTTCTTTAAGTCCGCGGCCAAATATCGCAACCCTCTGGTTGTGGAGGCCACCAATTATGTCCCAAGTAGAATCAGTAAGATCCGCCGTCCGAGGCATATTCTCACCGACCCAGATGACCCCACTACGATCCATCAGGAGTCTATTAGAGCCACGAGTACAGTGCACAAACACAGACACCCAATATTCCGACCTCACCGCCGAGGTCCTCCGTGACCGCGAGTAAATGAAACTCCCCCCCGACCCTTGCTCGAAAACGAGGTGCCAGCAGTTGTTGCAGTTGTGCACGTAGCTTTAAATCCCCCGATTAATAATCATGATCAAAACTTTGATCCAGCTCGTCCTATCTTTGATGTCCTCCCCCCAGCGACGCCCTAAGCCGAGGTTCCTACCTCACAGGGGGTGCCCTTAGCGAGCGCTCGCCTTGTTTTAAATAGCATAGCTTTTTGCCCCTGGCCAGAGGCTTTGAGTGTAGTAGCTTAAGGCAGCCACAGGAATGCCCGGTTAAATAGTCATGACCTCAGAAGTCAGCTATGAGATGCACTATAAAAAAAAGGCTCATTTTAACTCAAAGTATTGCCATAATCTTTTGATTACGTAATAAAATAAAAAATACTTACGTGTCCAATATTTTTTAATAATCTACCAGACGGACAAAAATACATTAAAACGGTCTTAGGAGATTGTCCTTAACTTTTTGAGACATTTTGATCTGCATTCAGTCTCTGAAATAGTGCACAGTCAGCAAGAAAATGGGCAGTTTTTACGAAAACTTGTTTTGATGCCAATCGATGCTGTTTCTTATAAGAATCAATATAGCTGATTGTACACATAACTATACAAAGAATGATTTTTTCCTCAATACAGGGTGTAAGGAAAATCGACGCGTAAACTGAAACCATTAATTCCAGGCCAGCCAGGGGTTCTAGAATCATGTACTGAATTCATGGTTACAGTTTACGTACTGAAGTCCCTAAGCCCGCGGACTCGAATTCAGCGGGCAGCGGGGCGACGGCGGCGGCGGCAGCGGCGCGTTCAAATTCATAGATTTATATGTGACCTCGAAGGCAGCGGCGGCGGCGCGGGGAGCGAGCGGTTCCATATAAAACTATGCGTAGCCGCGCCGCCGCCGCCGCCGCGCCGCTGCCCGCTGACTTCGAGACCGAGGCCTTACGCCGTGTGAGCAGGGTTATTGGTTATATTTCGGCAATTCATTAAGGGGATGTAGGAGAGGTCATTTACAACCAAATAAACCCTTTTAACTCCTATACAAATGTCAATAATTTTTGAGTTATTAGATTTTTTTTAAAGTTATATTTAATTTATTTTAAAATATAAAATGTCAAATTACTCGAAAATGGTTGACATTGGCATAGGGTCCTGAGGGGTAATTTGGTTGCAAATGACCTCTCCTACATCCCCGTAACGGACTGCCGACATTTATTCAATAACCTTGTTTATCTAGTAATATCTGAGACCCAAGTCTCATTAAATGCTAGACGACATCGCGGCAGACTATGAGGAATATGGAGGGATGAACACGATTCCTACCGATAGGACTGACCCGTAATGGCCTCAGACCAACAAAAAAAGAAAGACGGCGCGCTGCGAACATCAAAACTGAAGCCACCTTTTTATCTATGTGTGAGTCGAAGGGTTGCCATTTTTATAAAAAATACCCCATAACTTGGGTAATAATATTTTATGGGTAGGCTAATATTGTACAAGTAAGATATTGTTAAGTATGGCATTATACCTCAGTTGTTTAGAAGGACCTCTATTCCGAACAAAACAAAAAAAATTACATCAGAAAAAAAAAACAATTATAAAGTGCACCTTTAAAGCAAGAATTGTTGTGTTGGGCCTTGGAAGACTCCGCTGTTCCACTTAGGCCCGTGTTACAGAACCTCACTCAAGACTCAAGCATTACTTAAAGCTAGTTTTAACCAATCACAAGGCTTTAAACGAGTTTTATGTAATGCTTGAGTTTTGAGTGAGGTTCTGTAATACGGGCCTTAGAAATATCCATTAATTTGCAATTTAATGTAAAAAATTCAAAATACAAATATAAATAAATAGGTTAGTTTTAAACTATAGAAAAATCAAATAACTTTATATAAATGAACGAGCTTAATACAGAGAAAAGGGCAAAAATGCGCCTAATTGTGTGACGTGTGCGAGTGTGGGTGAGAGTGCGCTAGTACGAGAGTGTGAAGTGTGTAGCATTCTCTGTCTACGGTGTAAGGATTAAAATTTGCATATATTTAGTTCTACTATAGGGTATATCTTTAGGTGTAAGTTAACCCTACCCGCGACAGTGTCTTGGGATTGAAAGAAGTGAAATACAGCTTCTTTCGATAACCATGCACATAGAAATTCAATTATAAGTTTGTTGAAGCGTAAATCATAACATTGTCGTAGGTATGTATGAAGTCATTATGTAAATTACTTTGAAATAATATAGGTAATTATATTGTCAATTACCTTTATTAAATACAAAAAGATCACAACAACAAAATCACTGACTCTGAAGAAAAAGTAATATCAAGATAAATCGTAACAAACAAAAAGTTTTTTTAACCATAATATAGCCTTTGGTCCACGATTAGTTGAATAAAGGTCGTTATTATCAAAATGATCGGAACAAACCAAGCTGGTTTTCGACGGCAGCCATTCTGGATCATTCCGACTTTATCTTATATCTACTATCCATTTACTTTTTAATTCAGTATTAATTAGAAATCTAAAATATTAAATAAATAAAAAAGAGAACATGAATATAACTCGAAGTACGAAATCACATTTAAATTTGTTGAATCGAATGGGAAAGATTTAAATCATATTATGGCAACCCTCGCACTTTAAGTCACTGCTTTCGTTTGTTGAGGTTATTTGTTCCAAGTAACCTAAAATTCGTTTAATAAAAAACGATGTTATTTCAAGTACATCAATGCTTAGGGGTGAAAAGTGATTCCGTGAGACTTTTTTTGTGATTTGCTATTGTTTTTATAAGATTTCACTACACAGGAAAGCATAATTATATATTTTTTAATCAATGTTAACTAGACGACGACTCATGACGTACTAAGAGCGATGAGCATGGTTTTAGTGTAGGTGTGTGCGTGAGCGGGTGTATTTACTTGCAGGAGCACGGTTTTGTGGCTTCACTTTTAATGTTCGCGGCGCGCCGTCTTTCTTTTTTTGTTGGTCTGAGGTAATGGCAGAGGACAGACGTGTGTGGAAAAGAGAAAGAAAGGCCTTTTCCCAGCAGTGTGATATTTAAAAATAACCGACGAAAAATTTCAACGCTGGGGCTTTCAGAATCATGTACTGAATCCATGGTTTCAGTTTTCGCGTCGATGTCCCTGCTACCCCGTATACATCGATCCTTATTAGAACTCCACTCATAATAATAAGTTAGCGACTAACAATATTGTACCTACTTCTAACTTCAAACATTCTAAACCTACCGTTCCGATACTCGATCCAAAGAACGTTTAAATTTATGTAACCAGTGTTTCTCATTCCAAGTGAATAATTGTATTCTATTTTTGAGGAATAAATGTCTTAAACCATAACTCCACCATTAACAATAGGCCTGTGTCCAAGCATTTTTTTTGTCCGTCTCGTAGATTATTAAAAAATATTGAACACGTATTTTTTCTTTTTTGACGTAGTCAAAAGATTACGGCGATACATTGAGTTTAAATGTGGCATGACGTCACGCCTTGCTAGATTTAATACTGCGTTGTGACGTAGCGAGCCCCCACTCCCCAACTTTAATGCGTGTTTTCTAAGTTATTTTTGATTAATATGATAAAGCAAAAAATACGTGTCTAATATTTTTTTATTATCTGAAAGACAGACTAAATAGAATTTCTTTTTTTTTTGCCTCGGCAATTACCCTATTCCAAGCCAGAAATCACACGCAAATAACCCAATTTGCAATTCCTTAATTCTTCCACACTACGAACGTAAAGACAAAGCAAATAGCGCCAAATAGCGCGCTATCAATATAATAACACAATAGCTATACGTTAGTGCTTTGTGTGGTGGTGGCGAAAGGCGCGAATTGCGAGTCGAACCCATCGATTCCCAACTAATATTTTACACATTCATGTTGAAACAAAAACGTATAGAGCGCAGGATTCTGCTGTGGTGCGCTCTAACTTGGTAAGTGACTGAAAATTTTGTAATATTTATGAGAAAAATATTTTCGTGTTACTCAGTAACTGGGTTGTTGTGTGGAGGTCAGATAGGCAGTCGCTCCATATAAAATACTAGATATTCAGCTGCATTCGGTTAGACCGGAAGCCGATCCTAACATAGTCGGGAAAAGGCTAGGCTAAGGCAGATTGATTGAGTATTTTTGAGAACAACTTATTATATCTTTTTTTGGTATTAATAATCATGAGAAATAAAGTGAAACGACGTAATCGGTGCTGAATAACTGAATTCGAACAACAGTTTTCGCGACAAAATCAATTTTTTGAAATGTAGACGGTAGTAAAATTGTAGGAAAGCCTTCTAACCAAGACTGGGACTTGACAAAAACAGAGAGAGAGAAAGTTATATCTTTCTTCTCTCTCATGTAATCTAATGTGCCTAAATAAAACGCATCAAATTCGCTTATTTTTTTGATAAAACAAAATATTGCCATTTAGATTAAGGAAAGATAAACAGACAAATTGGTACCAACACCAAATTATATCCCTGAAATAAAAAAATGCAATTTATTCGATGGTGATTTTTGTCGGTAACTGCGTTCTACTTGCTAGGAACGACTGCACAGCGCCACTGCGGCCGCTCAAATGTAAATTAAATGATGAATAGATATGCGCACGAATGCGCTTTGCTGTGTACCCGCAAAAAAATAACAACCAACCATTAATTCGAGATGTGGCTCTGTTGTTTACTCGGTTTTTCGGAGTACGCTTGCTTATATATCGTTTTTTGTTTGATATAGTTTTGTTCGTGAAACCCGGCACGAACAATGAATGAACTCAATTATTTTTCCTTTTGTTAAAAAAAATATTATTGACGAAATAATATATTCATTATTTGTTAATTCGTTATGCTGCTGCCAGTAATTAATAATTTAAACTTTTTTGTTTCTATGTCCATTTAACAAAACCAGTAATAATACATTACACAAACAAAATACAACTACATGCCCCTTTAAAATGATATATTAGGTACGATTTTAATAACGTTGCTGACGGTACCCGCACCCATATCAACAAATACGTCAGACGCGCGTAATCCAAGGTTTACGTGTATTTATTGTGCACCTGGTTTTGTTACGCTGGATTTTTTTGGCTGTCCTTATGCCTTTTGTTCGTCTCTGTTCAACCAAAGTGACTTTTTCAGCATCTGAAAAAATCTTTCCGTCAGTAGTTTTGCACTCTTGGAAATGCCTAAAGGTGGTTTTACACTGGTTAGGCGAGGCGTGGATGGGATGGGCGAGAATTGAAATTTGTGTGACATTTGTATCCACGCCCTGTCCATCTTTGGTGTAAAAGGTCTAGATGCGCGAGGACGTGCGAGGCGAGAATTGTAATATTTGTTAGTACAATAATAGAGTATTTATTTACTTTGTAAAACGGATATATAAATCTCGCACCGGCCATCTAAGACCCGCACGGTCTCTCTCCGTCAAGCGCTAACTCGCGATGTCTCGCGCTGGCACGCGCTGGCATGCGCCGGCTCGCTCCGACCATCGTGAGACATTGCTGCATACTATATTCTCGGCTGGTCGGCGCGCGAGACTGAGCTGGCTAGGCGGGACGTGGTAGTGGGAGCCATCGCGAGGCGGCGCGTGACATTGCGAGCCGGCGCGAGGCAGCGCTAGCCATCGCGAGATGACGCGGTATAGCGATGGACATCTTTCGGTGTAAAAGGGTAAGCGTGATTTCGATTCTCGCCCATCCCATCCACGCCTCGCCTCGCTGGTGTAAAACCAACTTTATTATTAACATGTCGTCATTGCATGGTCGTGGTTTAGAAATAATTCTCTACTCTCAGTTTCCGAAATCTTTAAGGATCCAGCAGACACGCGCGACGCGACTCTTAAGAAACAATTTCTTTGAAAATTTCACGGAAATTATTCTACCGGGGTCGCGTCGCGCCGCGGGAGCCTTTATTAAGCCCAATAATATAATCAGTAAAAATCTGCTGTAAATACTAATCAGTTCAGTATACCGACGAATCTTTTGTTAATAGTTTTAGTTAAGTGAGGATTGTTATTTTTACAAATTAACTATAAATGACGCGGCGAACTTGGTACCACGTGAGACAAAAAATAACAACGGCGTTCAATTTAAATTTATAATGATACCCTTATCGATGCCAAGAGTAACAACGTTCTTCCCGCAATTATGATAATTTTTTGGTTACGGAGATATTAAAGGTAAAGTACCAATTTTTAATGTTTTTTTTTACGAAAACAATTTTTTTAAATGGTATAACTTAAATTTAAGGGCGACTGGCAGTTTTTACTTAAATCTCGACTTAGGCTTAGATTTAATTTATCGATTTGCATGTCATATTATCGACTTAGCTTAAATCTCTTAAATCCCTAAATTTAAATTGAAAACGTCAAAGTTAGGGCTTGTACACAAAACTGCGATGCGACGTCGCATCGTAAAAATCTGCGAGCTTGGCCTAGACCGAGCTCGCAGATTTTGGCCGTGCGCACTGCAAGCTCGCAGATTTCTGCAATGCGATGCGAATTCGCAGTTTTGTGTACAAGACCTTAAACCGGCATGTAGGTCGGTTTAGAGTTGTTAAATTTCGATTTTATAGACAGACGTCATTACAGTGTTATTTCAAATTTCTCCATTTATTTGTGAAAATCTTAGAGTATATATCACACTCTAAGGTGAAAATGGATTTCGTTTCGCTTAATCAACACGATTTGCTATCGGATAACAAGATCGTACAATATTTAGACACTCGGTTTTTCTCTAGTAGAATATAATAAGAAGCAATTTATTTAGTACATTACGCAATGACGATTTTTTTATTTTATAATTGGATATTTTTCCACAAGAATATTTAAAAAGAAAATCATAAATAAAATATAAGTATGCAATGAATGCATTATTTCTGTCGTGGTAAAGTTAGGTGCCCTAGATTTCTTTATTGTAATTTATGTTATATATAGCATGATAATTAATGAAAGGCGTTCTCGTTAACCCACAATAGTTTAGCGTCCAACCATGCAAAAAAAAAATGTTTCCTTTAAAAAAAACGTTTTGTTTTAAATGGTATTATTTTTTAAATGTTGTAAAATCATTGACATTATTGACAAATCTTTTTTCTCTATACGCAGAACTGAGTGGCCATCACTTTTTATTTGAAAACGGAACGCAAAGAATGAATGGCGAATGAATTATAGACTTAATCTCAGTTTAGTTAAATTGAATGTGAAATGTGACTGTGCAAGACATGTTTAATAAGATTTAAGTCGAGTTTAGGGCAAAATCGAGATTTGTATCATTCTGCAAGTCGCCCTAAATACTCCTACAACCATGTTCCATTACATGCATAAGCATAATGTTTTGAGTGCTTTACTTTGCGTACTACCGTAAACATCGAATTTTCACGTAAACCGTTACTTAGCAATTATTTTTGAACAAACTTATTTGATATACCTACAGAATGCGTAGATGCTGAGGGTTTAGTGAAGGATATTATGAGTTTACCATTTTTTTTTTCAGGTTTACAATTTTTTTTTTGTGAAAACTTCTTTTGGCACGTTGGGCATTTTTGAGATGGAAAAAAATAATTGAACTCGCGACACTGTTACCGTTACCGACACCTCATTAAAAGTATTTCCTGCACAATTTTTTTTTTTGTATTTGTTAACAGCTTCATCTTGTATTTTTCTAAATCTCCCAGCACATATACCTAATGCAGGAATTATTTATTTAACTAATGTCTTTTAGTTACGAGAAATAATATTACAATAACGCAAATAAGCTTTGTTATGTTATTGCACATACGAGTAATATAACTTTACAGTTTTTAACACAACTAACTATTTACACTAGGTACTAAATTAAAAGACTAACTTACTATCTGTATAAATAAATACAAAAACAAATGGACAGTTAGGTGTCGAAGTATTCGTCCGCATCGCTGTCATCCGGAAACGTGCTCAGAAGACTGATAGCATTGCCACGTTGAGTGGCAATGCTAATTCTTTGGCCAAAGAACGAGCCACGAGGTCACGTGAAGTGTCGACCCGTCGGCGAGAAATTTCCTTAAAAACGAGACGCGCACTCGGGCCCCACGACCCGAGCGTTTCAACGCCAAACGGCTCAAAACTGTAGTCACCCATAAGGTTACAGAATTTGCGCCGCTAGAAAGAGCTGCAGCCGGAAATAATACTTATTTTCATTCAGTTACTAGGCATCAGCTTCCTCCTGCCCATCTCTCAATTTATTTAAGGTCAACGCTAAGGCCTTCTTCCATCCCGGGTCGAAGGCGCGTTGTGTTCCACGCGCCTCTCAAAGAGATGTCAGCAGAATTGACGGGGTCCGCTAGGGCCAATGCCTGCCGGGGCTGCGAATATGGGCCGAAAGGGAAATCGTGGCCCCCGGCAACAGGGCAACCGAAAGAACACGGGTGGGTTTTAATCAGTAAGAGTCTGACACGCCCTCCCGCTCCACCCAGAGTGTGAGAAGTTATTTGATAATTTCCCACCCAAAAAAAAAAAGGAAAGGCCTTCTTCCATTCATCTCTATTAGCCATATATGCTTCCAAACGTCAGCTCAAAAATCTTTTAGACATTTTGGAATTGCACTTGACAAATGCGATCCTAACAAAATCAATACCAGAGAGTATCATCCATCGCCAACAAATGTCCCCATAAGCATCTACATTTAGTTTTTCCACAACCCATTTTCATCAACGTATGGATTGGAAAAGTCCCTCCGTATGTGACATGGAAGGGGCGTTACCATGAAACCGATGAGTCAGTGGGTTCGAATCCGCACTGTCTAATAAAATGGATACGCTTGGAAAGCACTTTAAACAAGAAGGAACGAAATGTATTGCTTTATGTGGATTTAGTTTTCGATTGTCGAAGCTTTGGTGAATTTGCGAAGTCATTTGACGTGAGTCGCTTATCATTAAATCTGTCAAATATTGTCGACCATAATTGTTTGTTTTTTTTTTTAGCAACAGATAAAATGGCTTCCATTAACAAGGGCAGAATCATAATATGATAATATCATGAATCACACAAACTGTCACAAACTGACAATTCATAATATTATCTGCGTTCAATTCATATTACGCAATTCATCTGTTTGACAGTTTTGTTGTTGTTCTGCATAGCCTTTTCCCAACTATATTGGGGTCGGCTTCCAGTCTAACCGGATGCAGCTGAATACCAGTATTTTACATGGAGCGACTGCCTATCTGAGCTCCACAACCCGGTAACTGGGTAATACGATACCCCTTGGTAAGACTGGTTGTCGGACTTTCGGGCTTCTGACGACCCGTAATGACTGTCAAAGATCCACGAATGACTGCCGGGACCAACGGATTAACGTGCTTTCTGAGGCATGGAGGAGTCTCAGTATGTAGAAATGGTCACCCATCCACGGTCACCAACCCCATCAAGCGTAGCTTAACCTGACAGATCGACCCGAGCGGCTCTTAGTACTTAGCCTCGAAGTTTCACAGTTTTGTATTATAATGAAATAACCTTAGATAAGTGATTGGTCTCCATTCATCTAAGAAAATAACATATAAACTGTAGAAATAAAAAAATTAAAATCTCATTTAATTAATAAAAACTGTTAAGAAAAGTTATCCGGTAAAAATACGGTCTTAATTTTTTCATGCGGCAATATTTACACCAAATATGATTCTGATATGAATTGAATTGAATATGATTCAGCTAAAATATGTGTCACCTTAGGGGAATTTCTGGGAATTCTGAAAATTAATTGCTTTTAGAGGAATTGCTCAATGTGGTTGTTTTAGACCCGCAGACATTGTATACTAGCTTTTGCCCGCGGCTTCGCCCGCATAGTGTAATAAAAAGTATCCCATGTCCCAATAGGTTAGTTCTACAAATATGCCGAATTACATCGAAATCCGTTCAAAACAGACCGAGTTACTTTCGTATTTATAATATTAGTATGGATGGACATTTTTTGATGAGTGTGTTTTCGCAGGGACGTAGAGTTACGACTTTTATTTGTAAAACAATGGCATATTAAAGGTACAAGTCCGTAGCCGACTGCAGCCAGCAGCAGTAGGCGACGTGTCGCCGCGACACTTCTGGTTTTTGTGACACGGTATTTTATAGAAATACTAGAAACCAGTAGTGTCGCGATGACACGTCGCCTGCTGCTGTTGGCTGCAGTCAGCTACGGACTAGTTTATTTATTTATTTAAACTTCTCACACACAAAAAGGTACAAAGGTGGACTTAATGCCATAGGCATTCTCTACCAGTCAACCATGGGTGGTGAAGAGATTAGATGGCAGGTGCTCTGTTTGAGAGGAACAAAGAAAAAATTATTATAAATATATCATTAGAAATAAAATGTAGGAACAACAGTACATAAATAGGTTATAACTTATAATACACATACATACATTTAATATGATATATATCTATAATATATATATACATATATACAAATTCAAGGGAGAGAGGTGTTGAGATGACTCTACTCTATTTATTTTGAAAAAAAAACTCTGCAATTTCCGCTTAAATGCATACCGACTGGTGGCCGTCCTGATATCAAGAGGAAGCGCGTTCCATAGAAGAATGGACTGAATATGAAAGGAAGAATTAACAAAGTCAGAAGTATGAGAAGGACAAAGTAGGAGAAGATTCTTAGAAGAACGCAGATTCTTGGTGTGTGAAGAACAAAGATATTGGAAGTGAGATAAAAGATAAGAAGGAGGAGTGGGAGAGTTGAGAAGGGAGAAAAGCGTGGTTAAAGCGCGCAAACTTCTTCTTAGGCGAATGGACATCCATTTGAGCTCAGACCTATAGCTCGACACATAATCATATTTCCTGAGATTGAATATGAACCGGATACAATAGTTGAGCAGTCTGTCGAGCTTATCCAGCAAAACCGAATTCAAGTCAAAGTAGCACACGTCACCATAGTCGATGATAGGGAAAATCAAAGTCTGCACAAGCATAGTTTTCGTCTTAGCGGGCAAAAAGTTTCTCAGACGATACAGGGATCGCAGAGTACCGTTGACCCTTTGACTAACACCAGAGACCTGGCGTTGCCAGCTAAGCGTCGAGTCAAGATGCAAACCGAGATCTTTCACAGAAGAGGTAACAGGTATGACGGTACCATTGTACCTGTAGTTCTACATCTTTAAAAATAAATTACCTAAATAACAATCTTAAAACAAAAACTTTATATTTCATCTTATTTTCAAAATGGGTATATCTGCAAATTGCATCTAAGCGTTAACGATACCCAAGATTCACTTTGAAGTGTCTCCAATACTGAATTCAGTATGTATACGTAACCTGGCATACTGAACAAGTAGGGTTGTGCATTCATCGATAATTTCTTACTCTACAAGCCGTGCGCCCGATGGGATCTTCGCTTTTCGACCTTTATTTAACTCCTTTAGGGGATGAAAAAAATGGACTTAGTGTTCACCGTTGTTATAAAAGAAGCTCTTGGGCAAAATTTCATGCTTCTACAATCAGCTGTTAAAGGCTGTGCTTGTCTGTCAGTGAATGAATTTGACACTTGTAAAAAGGTGGCGACACATCGATCTGTTTCTTAGTTTTAATAGGTCACAGGCAGCTGAGGAAATCACGTAAAGAACTTTTAGCAAAGTTATCTAAATTTTAAAGAATAACTCTTTATTATTGCTTACAAGTATGATTGGTCTGTTGTAATGTTTAAAAAAATGGCTGAAAAGAAAAGTGACTATTTGTCAAAAAATCGTTAAGATTTAGTTCTTCTTCTTTTTTCTCGTGTGGTTAGTGACTAATCTGGTGTCAGAGTTATAAAGCCACCCATGGGCTGCTGACTTGGCTTCAAATGCCGTCGAGAAATATCTCTCAGGCATGCCGGTTTCCTCACGATGTTTAGATTTAGATAAATATGTTTATATAATATTTACGACGACCCCAACATAGTTGGGAAAAGGCGTATCTTTTCCTAACTCTAAAAGATATAACTTTTAAAAGAATGGTGCAAGGTTACGTGGCTTCTGCAAAGACTTAAAAGAGTATCGATATAATATCGACACATTTCTAAACAGGAGCTCATCACTATTCTACTCGTATAGAGAGCGCTTAGCATTAGACGAAGCTTATTTGACGAGGCCAGACACACTTAGATTTAGCGCAGAAAGCTTTGACAATAACTGAGGAAACTAGTAAGAACTAACAACCAACACTAACAACTGCTATGTTACAATGCAGAGGACTAAACCAACTATGTAGTTTAATATGTTTTAAAACAAAAATAAATAAAAGACTGACAGAGAACAGATTTTTGAAAAAAAAAAACAGTAGCACTCCGGGAGTGATGTCTTTTACTCCACGGTGTCGGTAACAGGTCGTGAAAGCAATAATGGTTTAGCCTCATCTCAAAAATGCCCAACGCGCCTAAAGAAGTTTTCACTTCAAAAATACAAAAATCAAATTGCATCTTACAGTTTTTCCACAATAAGGGTTTTTATGATCATTCACGCCACCAGTAGGCGCCACTTTGACAAGAGGTCTTCTATTTCGAAAATGAATATAAAATATATGATGACGTTCATCATTGGTTTAATACAGGCACGACAAAATAAAAATAAACAGTGGCACTCCGAGAGTGCCGACAGAAGTTAAAAATAGAACATTGATCCGTAAAGTAATATAAATAAAGAGCACAATCGCGTTTTCAAAAATGAGGTGTCAGTAAACGTGTCGCGAGTTCAATTGTTTCTTCCCATCTCAAAAATGCCCAACGCGCCTAAAGAAGTTTTCACTTCAAAATATGGCGCTTTGACACTATTGACAGGTGTCCGGACCTGACGTCTTAGTGCTGTCAACGAGTGACGTAATTTCAGAAAACCCTCATTATTTCACCTCGCGTCTGATTTTTCACCACTGTCAAAATCTAACCTAACTAGCCTGTATTGTTCCACTGTAGGGCAAAAGCCTCCCTCTCCCTTTTCCACACAATTCTGTCTGCTGCTAGTTTCGGCCAGTCTTTTCGGTAGGAATCAAGTTCGTCCCGCCATCTTCGTCTCGGCTTACCGCGATGTCGTCGTGCGTTTAGTGTGTAGTGTTAATCGGTGTTTCTTTTAGCCCATTTGTCATCTGACATCTGTCAAGATCAGCGAACTTTATTTAATTGTCGTTGCAATAAGGTTGCTGCCACAATACAAGTCGGTCAAAATCACTGTGGTTTTTATTTTGGGTTTTTGCTCTCAAAGGTAAAATAGACGGGACTCCGTTAAAAAAAATGTCATGAAATTTTCATTGAAATTATTCCACTAGAGTCTCGCCGCGCCTGTTTGCGTAAGTCTTAACTGTGAAAAGACTGTAGTAGAAGATCCTTTAAAAGCTTTGCCATCTTTGGCAATGTGTTAAAAACCATCGTTTTATTGACCCTTCGTCTGCACTCAATAAATTGTATAGGAACTTAGAAATAAACCGTCTAACGGGTTGACATAAGCAATAAAGTCCCTCGAAATACCAATTTCTTATAATTGTGCCTCGTCCTTTTCATATAAGTATCGAAAACGCGCGTCTGTTGCGATTTTACACTCCTGACCTTTTTGAAGAATTGTATGTCGTTCCAGCGTGTTTAACAAACTTCTAAATCGACACCAGCAATGACACTTGAGTATGAACCAGCTAATCGATGGAACTTTAAACAAAAATTAAAAACACCCTCTATTAATCATGAGCTAACTACCCTCTGAAAGCTAACAAACATTTCGTTGTAGCTCTTCATTGGAACACGTTGAGCGATACATCAGCTTATCTTATCCAGTCATCGCAACTCATCGCCGACTCGTTTGGCTTTAGTTTGTGAGTGTACAGTGATGGTGGCTTTGATGGTAAAACTGGAGCGACGTGGTGGTTAAAAAGTAAATAAGACATTTAAAGTGTACCAAAATATGAAAAAAAGAGATATTTAGTAATCAGTGAAAAAAATCCTGTATTTAATTTTGTTTATTTTTTAAGTTAATTGATATTTTCTTTTGTAAAATAACTCATAGGAAGTTTTGAAAAATACTACTATCTACTCATATTTTTATGTACCTGTTGAATAAAAGGAAATAATTATTTGAAAAAAATTTAAGAAAAAATATATATCGATTGTTTTATGCAGTTCCCTATAGGTTAATGAATTACCTACTAACAAAGAAAAAGTCTATTTTATCGTCCTTTTATCTTCTATTTACCAAAAAAACGATTTTCCCAGAACTTATCTTGAGGTGGTGAACTTGTTTACAAATCCCACAATTTCACTATCGAGACATGGATTTCCGTTAGCATTTTCTGCATTGTTCAAGAACAAATCTTCCAAAAACTCTTCAGGATGTTCCTTTAAACTGGCACGCCTTTGCCATTTTTATAGACTTCTAAGTCCATAAAACGTTGATGACTGAAACAATACTCGTAATCCGTACTCACAGAAAGTAGTGGCTACGAAACTAATTAACAAGTTCTACCAGACATCGCTTCCCGGAGATTTCGTTAGGCGAACAGCTATTTTTGTACAAAACTTTGCTTTTCCCTCGGTTGGTAGTATTTACGCACTTTATTTAGTTAGTAGACGAAGGAGCTAATGAATATCTGTGGTTAGCAAGGAATCTATTTTGGGTTAATACTTCTACGTAAATATTGTTAATCCTTAGGGATGTTGAAACTTAACTTTTCGACAGTGGTTTTTTTAATATTTCTGATCCTCACAATAAGCCCTTTCATTTGATATGTCACACGATACAGTTTGCAAAACTTCAATTTTTTTCCTATTTGCCCCCGTAGAGTGGCCCCCATATTCAAAATTCACTTATTTGCGTTACACGTCCGTGATTGGGTCACGAAAATTTATATGTGTACCAAATTTCAACTATACTAGTCCAGTAGATTCGGAGCAAATTGGCTGTGACAGACGGACAGACAGCCAGCCAGACAGACACACGAGTGATCCTTTAAGAGTTCCGTTTTTTAATTCGGACGTACTGTTATACATAATTTTATTGAACAGCAATTATTGCTGACTTTAATTTAATGTGCTATATAAAACTGCTCGCTATGCATAGCGAGGCAGTCAAACCACTAAATTCTAATCGAATATAATATATATTTTTCCAACCATTTGTAATTTTGTTGTGCAAGATTAAAATAAATTCAGTGTAGCAGAATCAAAGTGTTTTAATTAAAAAGGACCCACGGAGCGCCATCCTAACAGTACGGAACAATAAAATTATAAACTATCGGAGACAGTTTAATAATAGTATAACACCAGTAACTTTTTTGCATTATTTAAAGTTTGAGCAAAAATACGTCGAGCATTTTTTCTACAGCTATACTAACAAAAACCGTACCTAGTATGAGATGAAAAGAAAGGGGTAGGTACTAAATTCAAGTTGAGGTGTTCAAGATGAAAAGGTCAATCCTAATATTATTTTGACCACATAGTAAGTAGTCGTAATATACTCTGAAGTAAATAAATTAAATATATAAAAATTCCAATGTGAAAAATAGCAATGCCTTTTTTTTTTTTTTTGGGTGGGAAATTATCAAATTACTTCTCCCGCTCTGGGTGGAGCGGGAGGGCGTGTCAGACTCTTACTGACTAAAACCGTCAATAAATAGCAATGCTGTCAGTAGTTTCAAGGGTATAATTTCAATATTTTACACACCCAGACTCATCCGTACCTCGGAAAGCACGTTAAGCCATTGGTCCCGGCTGTCATTCGTGGATCTTTGACAATCGTTACGGGTAGTCTGAAGCCCGAAAGTCTGACAACCAGTCTTACCAAGGGGTATCGTATTAGCTAGTTACTGGGTTTCGGAGGTCAGATAGGAAGTCGCTCCATGTAAAATACTGGTATTCAGCTGCATCCGGTTAGACTGGAAGCCGACCCTAATACAGTTGGGAAAAGGCTAGGCAGATTAATTGATATATTTTCAATATTTTATCAAACGTTATAAAAACTTACTAAAGTTTTAACTTTCAAACCAGCACACAACCTCATTACCGTTCACGTTTCAGCAAATAAATTGTGCTTCAATATTTAAGATGAACTCGCAAAGTTAGCGTCAACTTGCAGTTTTACTCAAACAAGTTGCCGCTGGAAGTGTGTTTAACTTATGATTGGGATCCGTACCTCTTTTAAGGTGTAGTGCGAAAGAATATTGTGGATTCTGCTAGATAAAAAGAAAATATATATATTTATGTCGGATCCGGTCATTAGTACGGACACGAAACGAATCGCAAGCGCGCCACTGGCGACATCAAGTGATCTACCCACACCAAATGCGCGCTTCTACAGAGTCGTGATGTTTTAAGGTTTTAAGGACGCGGAACTGTTCTCGATTCGTTGTGCTCAGTTATTGTGTTAATTGTAATTTGTGATCATTGTGTTAATTTGTGATTTTAATAAACGCCGTTGCAGCCAGTGTGTGTATAATTTTGCTAGTGTGATTAATTTGATAGTAAATTATAATGTGATCTGAACTGCAAACGGTTTTTCAATTGCGCACTAACCAACACTACCCACACTACGCCCACAGTAGTTAAAATATCGCTGATAATAACAAAAGAGTCATATGCCCCTTTCCGACATATTTAAACAACCTTAGTTTTTGTTTACACTAAACCTCTTAAGGGGTCATTATACTAATCATTATGAACAACTTTCACTGTGGGACCAACGCTGAAATCAAAAAAATAAATCAGCTGTTACCTTCATTTATGTTCGCATATCTCACCGTCAAAAGGTAGGGAATTTTTTTTTCGCGATTTCTGCGATTTGTTTATAATGATGAGTACAATGACCCTTTAAGAGGTTTAGTGTAAACAGGTTGAGTCAATCAACTAAGCATATCCCAGTCCACTGTTGGATATAGGGCTTTCTCAGGCTGCGCCACAACACTCTATCCACCGCTTTCCGTATTCAGTATGTCCCAGATAGGGTTACTATCCCTCCGGATTTGTTAGAACATGTCCGGATTTTTGGCCCCCCGTCCGAACTATGTCCGGCCTTCTCATTAGTCCTGACTTTTCGATTTAAAGGGATCTTTAAAAAAAGATAAATGATTACTGAAAAAATACGATTAAAAAGTTAAATATCCGGACTTTTTGCAAATGTCAGGGTTTTTGTCAACCCCAGCCAAATTTTTAAGGTCGTCGGTTCATCTAGCTGGGGGCGTCCCACACTACGCTTGCCGATACTCGGTCTCCACTGTTCCACCGGTCATCGGTCCTTCGACAAACATGGCCAGCCCCACTGCCAGGGTTGAGTAAGTATATTTATTTGCATAAAATGTGGTAAATATAAAGGATGTTATTGCAGGACACTTTCTACCATATACAATGGCAGGAAAATTATTTAAAACAGGTTTGAACTTTTACGTGAGAAATAGTAGAAGTTACTTGATGAGTGCACCCCTTTCAGGTTTTCAGTTATTTAAATTACACCTTGTATAAAAAAGGCATTAAAAACAGCTATTACCAATTTGGCTTATTGACCATCCTTTTTGTAGTTTCACGATATTAAAGCAAGATTTTTTCATTTTGTCGAGACTAGAAAAAATCTACTTATGAAACGCCAAATAATTTCATTTCATTTTTAAATGAAGTGCTACAAGGATCTTATGGCGCTTGAATGACACTGACAGGGTGGCGCTGTTGGTAAGCATTTGTGAAATTGTATTAGGAAATTGTATTGGAAAACAAGATGGCGGCGTTAGTTCCAATTTTGGTCACACGTCTAAAGATTCTTGTATACGCTATACTGAGCAATTATAAGAATGAATGAAAGCAAGAATAATAGTAAGTCTGGAATGTCCACGTTGTACTCCCAAGTCGCCACCATATTCATCTCAGTTGCATTCGTTTTAGACTCACCCAAAGTTAAATAAACTCAAGATGCATGTGTTTGTCGCATAGACTAATGATGTGTGACGTCATAGCCCAAGTTACCACTTACATTTTAAACACGCCCGCTACACCAACTTAAAATTAAGTTGTAAGTTAGCTGAAGTTTCATAAGCTTAGTGCGAATACTTTTGGGTTACGTGTTAAGTAAGCAAAGCTGGGGTTAAGTTTTGCGACTTAATTTTTAGGTGTTAATATTTAATTCATGATGTTAAGATTGACTAAGTTAGAATAATAATAGTCAACTTGTAACTGGCCTCCTGAAAACAAGGAGTTTTCTAACACAGAACAGAAAACGGTGGTCAAACGCGAAGCTATCAATAAAATAATAAAAATGTATGTGTTTAGAAACAAAATACTATTCATTTGTACCTACAAATGAATAGTATTTTGTTTCTAAACATACAGAGCGTTTGGTACAGAGCGTTCATAATAACTTGTGCCATGACGCGATTGGTAGCACTGTTCTGTCAGTCGCCATTTTGAACTCTATTACAATGAAAATAAGCTTGACAAGCAATGGTGCCAACACGACGGCAAGGGACAAGTTATAGTGAACGGTCAGTAGTTTACTATAATACGATTGTTTGTAAAATAGAAAAAATTAAACAAGTATTTAAAATTGTAAAGCTAATAAATACTATCGCCTGTATTCAATTTTGTCAAAGCATGTACATAATTCATTAATTTAATTAATGAATTCCACCACAAATTCTTCAATCTCTCAAACTACGTAACAGACCCATCGAAATGTGCAGACGTAGAAAAAGTCTAAATTAAAAAAAGGTTACTTTTCACCAAATTTTATGCTGGTGGCTTTTAGTCATCAAAATTTAATAGCTTTAATCTTCGCAAGGTGTCAGCGGAAATTTTAATTATGTCACTCGAAAAAATGCCGATGGCGATGATGACTGCGAAGACATCATACAGACGGACATACAGAAGGATAACTTGAGATTTATTCATAAATATTTTTTTCAAGCCGTGCGTCTGATGTGAATTCCTTTCTGCATAAATGACGGTTTTCCATACAAAGTTTTATCTATTATTTAACTCACTTAGAGCTGATTCACACGAGCGACACGTGTAAACGGTAGAGCCAACAGCTGCCGACACTCGTCGACGGCAACTGTCGACACTCGTCAACAACTGCAGTTACCTCGGCGATCAATTATTTGCAGACCAAACAAATGTTTTTTTGACTTATCTATTGATACTTTTTCCGGATCTGACTGATTAACTGAATTTACTGACATTATAATATCAGTGTCTACAGGAATTATCATAGTGTGGAGCAACCAAAGAGATAATATATAGAGAGAAGAAATGTCATAGAAAAACTATGATAACATGTCTCAGTGACGCCATCTAGCATAATATAACATACCTATTAGCAAAGACATGATACAGTTTTACAGACTCCAACCTTTGATTACCAACCGACAGACAGTTTGGCGTATCTAACAAAATTATTTAATTTATCTAAATACTCGGTAAATTAAAATACTAACGAAATAAACCGTAGTTAAGTCGAGTCATTTTATCATTACGAAGTTTTCAATACACAATGTAGCACAATTCGGCATATTTTCTTCGAAAACAATTTTGTTTTAAACACAATGCGACCTGTCATGTGGGGCGTACACGAGACATAGAATTAAATTGAGTGAGGTGTGACCTACACCCTAATAGCGTAACACAAGATCAATTACAATCTGTTTAATTTTGACAGTTCAACAACATTCATTGCGTTATTTACACTGTTGAGCAGACACATTTTTCAAACATTTGAAGCAATGGATTAGCAATATCCTTCAAAATGATTCAGATTATGAACAACATCAAGGTTCGCTTTGTCCCGTCTGGCTTCCTGTCCATGACGTTGGAGCCGCATACTTTGTGTATACGAATGAATATAGCTTACGCGCTGAACCAACACCGCACCACCGCACAGTGGAAAAAAATGACGCTGGAGCCGCACCGGCAATCGCAAGATGAAAATAATTCAGAACATCTCAGAATGAAAATATAAAATCTACGCTGCGCGGTGCGGCGGCGGAGCACAGTGGAAAAAATATGACATTTTTTGTTAAACATTTTGACTACACCACATTTTTTGACGTATCGTTGCCACTTTTTCATACATTTCTGAGATAACACACTTTGGTGTGTCACTGCCACTTTTCCTTAAAAGCCATAACCAATACCATAACCTCAAAAAATGAAAGGGAAATGAAGCAAAACAAAAAACAAACATCAGGGGTTTTTCAGGTCCCTGGGCATGAATTTATTGTCTGTTTATAAAATTCAAAAGGGCGGACACAAGATGGCGGCACAAAAAAAAATTGCTTTAATTGCTTTTTTTGAGGTTATGGTATTGATTTATAAGGAAAAGTGGCAGTGACACACCAAGTGTGTTATCTCAGAAATGTAAAAAAAAATGGCAACGATACGTCAAAAATTGTCATATTTTTTCCACTGTGCTCCGCCGCCGCACCGCGCAGTGTAGATTTTATATTTTCATTCTGAGATGTTCTGAATTATTTTCATCTTGCGATTGCCGGTGCAGCTCCGGCGTCATTTACAGGAAACCTTAGTATATTTCAATGTCTTTGGGAGCATCGTTTAGAATTTAAGCTAAGTTTGAAACAAGGTATTACTTAAACTTCTGTCCTTCTCTGTCCAGTGGCAGCCTAATTGGAATTATCTCGGCGAAAATTTGAGGCTTTGAATAATGAGTCCCTATAACGAGCGAACTAAGAGGATTGCCTTTCCACCGTCCTTTAACTGTTTTTGTACAATTGTAAGCTTCATAGTTGGGAGTTGGACTACTGTTGTTAGTTTTATTAATGGATAATGTTTTGGTACTAAGCGTTTAGTTATTTTAATAAGTACTAGCTTCTGCCCGCGACTTAGTCCGCGAGCAATGCAAAAAGATTTTTTCAAATCCGACTGGTAGTTTCGGATATTACCCCCTACATACAAACTTACAAACAAACATACAAACAAACAAATTTTACCTCTTTATAATATTTATCCGATAGAGCCAATGCCTTTTGGGTTGGGTTACGGTTTTGTCCGAAACGGTAAGAGTCTGACACACCCTCCCCTCCACCCAGAGCGGTAGAAGTTATTTGATAATTTCCCATCCAAAAAAAAAAGGTTGATACTGAGAAATTTCTAATAGAAAACTTAGATAACACTTTGCCCGACCTGGGAATCGAGCCCAAGACCTCATGCCCAGCAGTAGCGCTTGCGACCAACGAGGCAGACAACTAGAATCAATTGTATTTTCTTTAAATTTTGACATTAAAAAGTGCCAAGGCGACGATAACCGACTTTTAACGATTTTGTACTGAAGATCACGTACGAGTAGTGTTAATAATTTGGAAAAAATATATATGTTAAATTAGAGCATTTTTTTAATAACTTAATATAGGAAATAGTGTAATTAATTTGTACATTTATGTCTAACGTGTTTAAAAACTGAGAATCACGCAAAATCTATCAAGCGAATTTTTCTGTAACCTTCATCATTTTCAAGACAATTTAATTATTTGTTTTTTTAGTGTACGTGTTTTATTAAAATACTTTTTGTTTTTTGTATAATAATGCGTCTAATTTGGGATGGGCTTATTACTGGCTGGAAGTACCGTTGCGTGAGCTCAGTACAGAGCACGCAAGCTACCCACTCAAATTGTTTGCGGTTGAATAATATGGGTTCAAAAGATGTTTTTTTGAATATTATAAGCATGTAAAACATATTATTAATGTAAACTTTGTATAATAATTGAAGATTTTTTTTTCTTATTTGATAATGGAGGCTATACTGCCGCCATATTGAATTGTTTAAAAAAAATATTGCCCTGGTGTCACTCGGGTTGATGTAAGGATTCTAATCTAACGATATACTTCCAAAAGTTATGGTGGAATAAAAAACACACACACATGACTCTGAAAAATTTATTTTATCGTTATGTATTTCAGTAAACATAACTAAATGAAGCAGTAATAGTAGTGAGTGCATATCAATTCAATTTATTTTCTTTATTTCTAGAACCAAAAAAAAGAGAATACAAATAAAAAAGTGCCCTAGTACGAGTCGGCACGAAGGGTTCCGTACCACCGCAGAATATTTAATCGTACATTTTTTTTAAAATACTTAAGTAATAAAACACGTTTCTTGTATAGACCCCTTTAATTTTTAACTTTATTTTTACTATAAATATTTTATCTACTCTCATAGCGTAATATTCGAATGATAAAATTGAAAACGAGTTTATATTGACATACTTTATGAACACAATACCGAAATTTAAAAATAGAATCATATTATAACATTTTTTCTTTAACAAAATAATGCTATAAAACAATTTTTTTTCTATTACGATACAGGGCTATTCCAAGAAGTTAATATCACCGAGGAGTTTCCATCAACTTTTGCATTGGAACGTTTAAACGGGGGACAGCAGCACCCGCTGTAGCGCATTTGTGCGGTGATGTGCTGGAGCAGACGACATTCATTTGTTTTGTTGTACTGAATGTCGCGGGATTTTTCAAATTTTTTCTTGATCTTTAACTTTGATCTTCTATTTAGTATTAGGTTCAATCCCAATGTATGAGAGTAGATAAAGTAGTGTATGAAACTGCACATAACTTAATACCCCTCATTATGCAACAGTTTCATAAACTACTATTTTGTTGTTATAGCGGCCATAGTAGTGCACACTCTGTAAAAATTTCAAGTGTCTATCTATTACGGTTAAAAAGAATACAGCCTTGTGACAGACGGACGGATCCTGTTCGCAACTTTTGGGTACGGAACCCTAAAAATCACAACATCCTTGTTTTCTTATCGTTACATATATCTTCTTGTATATTATTCCTAAATTCCAATATTCCTTTGAAATCGCGTTTCTTGATCTACCTGCCCTGTTCATTGGTGCAAACTGTGCGGTAATCTGAGTTCCACCAAGTTCTGAAGTGTTTAGTCCAGGAGCGTTTGTCAGCATCTTCGTTTAGAATCTGACAAAGTTGACACACATCCGGATGATCAGGTTGGTTCTTTACGAAACTGTAGTAGTTATGCCACCTGAAAAAAAAATACGGTCATTTTTTTGTCCTTCTTGTACCTTATTAAAAAATATTGAACACGTATTTTTTCTTTTCTGACGTAATCAAAAGATTACGGTGATACATTGATTTAAAATATGGCATGACGTCACGCCTTGCTAGATTTTATACTAAGTTGTGACGTTGCGAGCCCCCACTCTCCAACTTTAATGCGTGTTTTCTAAGTTATTTTTGATTAATATGATAAAGCAAAAAATACGTATCTAATATTTTTTTATTATCTGAAAGACGGACTAAATAGAATTTCTTTTTTTTATCTAGGCATCATCCCTATTAAAGTCGCTCTTTGTGTCTGTCTGTATAACCGCGTTGTCCTTCTAAACTACGCAACGGATTTTGATGCGGTTTTCACAAATATTTTGGGATTTTTTTCTGGAAGGTCAATGTGTATAATTGACCGAACGAGCGAAGCGTCTCTGCTTCAAGTCTGGCAAAATTTGCTTTCGTGTGTCAGTTTGTACGTACTCCTCTACAGGTCGTATTTTACAATCGATCTGGACGAAATTTGGTGTACAGGTTTAACGAATTTTTTGCAATATTATTAGTAGTCGGTGATTTTACTTCTTCCGAAATGGGGCAAAAAGTTGGGCTACTGGATATCTTCGACTTATGAGATCCGATTTCGATGCTTCTTTTTTTATTTGAAAGGTCTTTTGAAAGAAAACTTTAAATTGGTCTCAAAAAAAATTAGTGACGATCTGATGAGGATCGTCGGCATAATGAGCAATATAGCTTCTCAAAATGCAGGAAATTGCTCACTATTTATTAAAACCTATTAGTTAATTTTTCTCAAGAAACTGATATAGTTTCGCCATGTCCATCTGTCTGTCTGTCTATCCGCGGGTTAGCGCAGAGAATCTTATTACTAGGAAGCTGTAATTTGGCATGGGTACCTACCTATACATATCAATCACGCCGACAATGTGGTAAAATAAAATCATGATAAATATATTTTGTTTGGATCCCTACACGTAAAGTGGGGGATGATTTTTTTTCTCGTCTGTCCCATGTTGTGGGGTGTAGTGTGAGTATGTGAAAACTATTTTTCGATTCAGGGGTCCGTTTGCGAAATATTAAGCTTTAAAGTGCAAAATTTTTGTTAGAGTCAAGTGCTAGAGCTAAGTGGTTGTTTTTGGATATGTCAAAAAAATCACGGCAGTAGTATACTTATATATCGAAGTTGAAAGGAAAACTATCACAGCTAAGTATGCTTTGCAAGTTAACCAGTAATAATCGACCAACTTACATTTGCAGTTGGAATGTATGGCAGAACATGTTTTTCAACTACAATGTTAAAGTTTGTTCTTGGGATATATTCATCCCAACTATGAACCCTTCATTGTGCGTGGCCCACGCACTTGGCTGGTTATTAAATTTGAATTTGTCGGATTGATCGATGTCATGTTTTTTTTAAAAGAAAAAGAAGTAGGTCATCGCCGTCAAATCATAGAAGAAAAAAACGTTTTTATGTAATCATTCCTTTTACTAACATATTCATCTGTATTTAGAAGGTTTCAACTTTATATCTCACCACAATTTCCAAAAATTATTGTTTGAATAAAATTATAAAATTGTAATTGACAAATCATCGACGAAAATTGAGGTTATAAAACCAACTTCAATTGTCAAAATAACCTTTCGGGTGCTTTTGCCATTGACAGTGATGCGGTCGAATTTTTGATGCTCAATGATCTCTTCTTATTTGAAGATTGCATGTAGCGGAGATGAAAATGTTGAGATGGATGTGTGGAGTGACAAAAATGGATAAAGTAAAAAATTTGTATATAAGGGGAAGTTTAAAAGTGGCGCCAGTGACAGAAAAGTTGAAAGGAAATCGTTTGGTCTGGTATGGGCATGTGATTAGGAGAGAAGAAACGCATGTGACTAAAAGAGTGATGAACATAAATGTTGATGGATGGAGCGGGAGAGGAAGACCAAAGAAAATATGGAAGGATTGTATGACGAATGATATGAAAGAGAAGGGAGTGAGTGATAGTGTGACGGTTGACAGGGGAGAATGGAAGAAGAACGTACCCCACGTACCATGGGAGGAGGGCAAGAAGATGATGATGATATAATATAGTGTTGGCTTGTATATTGTATTTAAGATATTATGTCAAAATAAATAAAGTTCTTTAAGGTTATTTAAAATTAACCTGAAATAATTTTCGTAGACATTGGGGTCCCGGATCGCTTTTATCATCTCATTAACTACTTGTGTAGCATTTAGTTCCAGGGCGTTGATGTATGATCCAGGAGGAAGGAATCTAGAATAAAATGACAAACATAGTTTTACGTTAATTTTTATTAGGAAAATGTCTAAAGCCCACTAACTTGCATGTTCATGGGTTATCCTGAATAACTCGGTTAACAGCTAATTCAGGGTTAATCAAATAAGTTATTTTGCGCCACCAAGAGTTAGAAGTAAACCTAGGGTTAAACTTCTATTTATTTAACTCACCTATGTTCAGGGTTAAGTCGCTAAACTCTGGATTAGTGTTAATAATGTCAAAATAAATTAAGTTTATGAGGTGGGTAGGTAGGTACTCAGCAGGCAATATATTCATGAATATATTTAAATAAAGGGGCTTTGGCTAAGTAATGACAGCCGCACGGGTCGATCTATCAGGTTAAGCTACGCTTGCCGCGATTGGTCCGTGGATGGGTGACCATCTTTACATACCAAGACTCCTCCGTGCCTCGGAAAGCACGTTAAGCCGTTGGTCCCGGCTGTCATTTGTAGATCTTTGACAGTTGTTACGGGTCGTCAGAAGCCCGAAAGTCTGACAACCAGTTTTACCAAGGGGTATCGTATTACCCAGTTACTGGGTTGTGGAGGTCCGATAGGCAGTCGCTCCATGTAAAATACTGGTATTCAGCTGCATCCGGTTAGACTGGATGCCGACCACAACATAGTTGGAAAAAGGCTAGGCAGATGATGATATTTAAATATATATATTATTAAAAAAAAAAAACAATAACTGACGTTTTCATCAATCAATAAAGTAAATCTCCATGGAAACCACAAATACAATACGATTAAAATGAAATGTCACGTTGTGTAAAAGAGATGGGTATGCAAGTTCCGTTCATTATTCGTTCTTTCATTTTTGGTCGGATTAGATATCGGGCTACAGATATTGCAATTCTATTTTATGCCTCGTCGATTGAACTGCTATGTTCCCAACTCAAATAACAAATGTCAGGTTAACGCGCAATAATAGTTAAAATAACTCCGAGTTTACAAAGTCTACATTTATTTAATTAACCCGACTAAACCTGCACACAACTCAGAGTTATTTAGGATAACCCATGAATATTTAAGTGGGCGTTAGAAGAAAAAGGTCAGAAATCAGAAATCATTTATTTGCCAATAATGTAGGTATAGGTACATATATGATGGTTGGTTGGTTGGTTGGTTGGTTGGTTGGATGGTTGGTTGGTTGGTTGGTGGTTATATGATGGTTTTTGTGTTTTTGGTTTTTTGAATAATGTACTCTCAAATTATCACTTCGTACGAATTAACGAACTCACTGTGTACTTAAATTTACTTTCATTGTCTTTGTCCTATACAAAAATATTACAAAATTAATTACAAATATAAAAAAAAATCTCTAGTTAATCTTACCTGGAATAATCAGCACCACCATACACTATTGGTACTGCATAGTTGTTTAACGGATACAAAACTTTCTCAGTCACATAATCGGGACATACCGAATTCTCAAAAGAAAGGTAGAAGAAATAATCAGTTTGTAGCAAGTACAAACACTCCTCAATTCTCTCTTTTGGACATTTCTTTGTTCCACAATAACCATAAATGTCCACTGTCAAATTGTATTTCTTCAATGCCTTTTGTATTTCTTTGGTTACTTGTCGTCGTCCACCTCCTGCATTACAATTGGACACAAACCAAGCTGCTGCCTTTGTTTTACGACCAAGTTCCTTCTTAACTTTAAGAGGAGTTGGCTTCATTGGATCTATCCACTTCATATTAATTTTTGGACCAACGCGATTACCTTTTTTGTCAAGAATCGTAAAGTAACCCCATGGGATATCGGAATCTAGTCTGTACGTCCATGACAAATTGTAAAAGTTATCATAAACGGCATCGCATAGTGGAAATCGTACTGCTGATTCGGATGCCATAAATATAAATTTTTGATAGGGTTCTCTCATCACGATTGGCTTGTCCCAGGTGTTTTCCACGTCAAACAGTATAGCATCAAAATCACGGAAATCAGTCAGCAAATTTCTGTTGGTCGTAAAATAGCAGTTGTAGTAGGTACAGTTGCTATTAATAAATGGATTTTGACCTTTCCCATACATTGATGACGCGTAGTGCAAAAATGAATTTGTGTATCTCAGCACGAATTTGAGATCGGTCTTAAATCTTTCAGGTCTTTTGAACGATTTTATGTAAGTAGTGTAGTTATGATATTTTTTAGACATGATCAATCTCTGCTTTTGCGTCATATGTTCTTTCGTGGTGTAAATATATTCTATATCAATTTGGGTTTTCACTGGCTTTAATGATATTCTTAAATATTGAAATAGGAAAAAAAAATAACCGCATATTATTAATGTCTTCACTAGTTTAGTCATGATTGTGGTGTAGTAAGTTGAAAACGAGAATATTTAAAGGATTGAAATGTTTACAGACGAACACAACGCTTGTAAACAATGAAAAATACGAGGAAGAATGTTTAATTGACGTCAAATAAGAGACATACCTGTCTCTTTATGATGTTCAAACAAAAATGTAGTACGCATTGTGAAATCTACGTACTAAAAACGTTGGTCTGAAAACGAAATAGGTAGGCAATTATACTAAATAGAAAATTAAATATGAAAATGTCTTTATTCGCGCGAGCGACGCGTATGGTGGTCTCGACGTCCGGTATGCAAATGATTATAAATAGACGAGTGTCGCCCCCACTTGTGGTGGCCGTGCTGAGATTTATTTTAGCTGTGAAATGTGATACGTACGTACGACTTTTGACAAGAGAATAAAATTTCAAAAACATTCTCGGCTCGTGCAAAAGCGTTGTTAGACAAAAAAGTAGGTAAACTTCTAATTTATTATGAAAATATTTGGAACACTTTAATTTTATGTAGCATTTCAATGACATCAGTTTTCAAATTAAACCTAATTTGGTCATAGGAAACTAACTATGCAAGTTGTAAAATGACTCATCACGAAGCCGTCTCTATGCATTCTGTACAAAATAAATGCTGGGAAACGACATTTATGAGCTGGGTAACGCACGCAGAACATTGTGCTTAATGTGCATGCAATGGTACAGAGATCATGGGTGTATTTAAAGTGAAGTTATAATATATTAGGTATTAGTTATTTATGCAACTGTTGTATAATAAGGGGTATTAAAACACGAATGTAGGTTTTAAAATAAATAGTATCAAGATTTTAACTAAACCCATGTTATTTATGAATCCTCTATAAAAGGTTCTGAAACCATAGGGTGTTGTACAATATTGTTTTCTCGACTTTTCTGGTAATAATTGTTTAGAAAATATGTCCTTTGCTGCATTAGAAATATCTAGTGGTGTGTTATCAAAGCTCGTATCATTCATTTTTGTAAACAAAGTAATACAATTTTGCAATACTATTATCGAACAAAAATGGCGGGATACGACGTGAATTCGAATAATATATATTTTTTAAATTACGGCGCTGCACGCTGTGGTAGTGAAACGCGCGTGCATGACATTGTTCTTTTTTTTTGAAATTCGAGTTGCGTAATTAAATTTAGTACAACATTATAACACTCATTTGGATGATATTATGGTTACAATGATACTGGCTGTTTTAATGTTGGCAATAAGCTGTTTCAGAAACTTTTATAGAGGTTTTATACCATGGGTGTTGATAAAATAATATAACTTAACTTTAATTAACTTTTTAATAAACCTTTAAAAATTGTTTTCATAAAAAAAACGAACTTTGACCTTCAATAACTACGTAACCAGAAGATTCCCAGGTATGGTCTAATACAAAAAAATTGGCCATGCACACGAAGGGTTCCGCACCACCGTAAAATATTTAACACTACGTTTTTTAATTTACTCGTAGCTATAATCACACACATTTTTTGTTTGTCTTACCCCCTTTAATTTTTAACTTTATTTTATTTTTGTTGTTATAGCAGCAATGCAAATACACAATCCGCGAAAATAACATAATCTGTGACAGACAAACGGACGGACGGACAGCGGAGACATAGTAATAGGGTTCCGTTTGACACCGCGGGTACGGAACCCTAAAATGGTCACAATAACGGGAAAAACAAGTGAGTTTCTCATTCGTTAAGAGTCTTTTACTTCTGTTATGAGAAAAAATTAATGAGTATTAACTTTTTATATGAGTATAAATAAACACGTTTTCTGAGTAGAAAACGTGTTTATTTGATTTTATACGAGGTGACATTCATTTGATTTTTTTTATAGGTATTTCACAATAACTTAAAATACCTACTCATACCAATATCAATTCAAGTGTTTTAAGATGCTTAGATGTCGACAACGTCAGCCGACCATGATCCCGGTTCGCGTGACAAGTTGTCCCGGGATTTGCATAACACTGTCCGGTTCCGGGACTGCTTAACATTACAATATGCTCCTCCTTAGCTATTGTTGTATTGTTTGAAGTCATTTGTTATTAGATTTTTAGGATGCAATATATTAAACGAAGTATTTAAAATTAGTTCATAGAATTCAGGACGGGGATACTAGTTAGAATACTTAAAAAGTTAACAACGCGTATTTTAGAAGTACGTAAAGATCTGCTTGTTAAGTTTATACTCGACTAATTTCGAGTGGTCGTAAGCGTGACTATCCTGTTCTGGGTTCGATTCCCCGGTCGGGCAAAGTGTTATTAGGTTTTTACGTCAGTAATTTCTCAGTAGCAGGTCGGAGTCTGGATTTGGGCCCGGTTGATGGCCATAGGCGCGCAATATTACATGGGACTTAAACATAACTGGCAAAATGTGAGTGTACCTCCAGTGGGTATACCTCTGCCTAAGCCTTCAGAGAAAACGGGCGTGATGTTATGATCTGATTTCTAATTTTATCTCAAACACCACTCAAATTGAGGAGACACATTATGATAAAACTCTGACTTATGAATATAACAGTCTGAAATCAAAAACATGCGTTGAGTAAGCATGCTAATCAATGAAATTAAATTGTTTATTCTGTAAATAAGATAACAGAATCACTTTTACAAATCATATTAAAAAAAATTAAAAAGTGGTGGTACTTCGGGAGTGCCGACAGAAGTGAAAACTTGAAAAAGATCGCCTTGGTGGAAGAAAAATAACATAACAACAACATTGGTCCGTAACTTTATCTAAACAAAGAGCACAATCGCGTTTACAAAACAAAATATTTGCGAAACCTTTAATGTAAAAATGTTTGCTTAGAACATTGATCCGTAACGCAATTTAAATAAAGAGCACAATCGCGTTTACAAAACCTTTAAAGTAAAAATACTTGCATAGAACATTGATCCGTAACGTAATATAAATAAAGAGAACAATCGCGTTTACAAAAATGAGGTGTCGTCATGGTGTCGCAAAATCAATGGTTTAGTCCCTTCTCAAAAATGCCCAACGCGCCTAATAAGTTTTCACTTCAAAAAAATAAGCTAGATGTGTTAGGCGTTTTCTGAATACTCTGAAAAGAAAGACCGAAACTAACTCAGAGGTCTCTCAGTCTCTACAGAATACTCTTTCATCCTCTATGGTATAAGAAGAGGGCTTTGGAATACACTGGGACAATTACGAACTGGTTTATTTTATTTCCCGTAAAGTAGTAAAGTCTCGGTGTCATGTTAACGGCAGCGGACTATGATCCAAAATTGCGTGACATCTTGTCCCGGAATTTGCATAACAGAGTGTCCTCTGTCCCGGGACTCGGGATGTTCTTCAACAACACAAAATGCTGATTGTTCGAGGGTTAATTTGATTTACGTTTGCCTTTCATTTTAATCAAACTTCAATCTTCTACCAGTTTCAGGGTTTATTTCTTTTTCAGCTAAATATCGATATAAAACTACAGATTTTTACAATCGCATTTTTATTATAATATTATGTGGTAGATACAGCGTGTATCAGAAATGTGTAGTCATATTTAAGGATGTGGTACAGACCATCAAACTGAACAACTTTCTCAATGGAACCAACAACATAATCGGTAAAAATTAATCAACCGTCCCATACATTTGGGTCGAGTAAGTATTGAAGTTTTGTATGGGACAGTCGATAATTTTTGCGATTAGTTTGTTGGTCCCATGGAGAAAGTTGTTCAGTTTGATGGTCTGTACCTGTGCCTTATCTACCATTAAATTTGACTACACCTTTCTGATACATGCTTTATATTACCATGCCTCGATCTCATAATACCTACTAATAAGTTGTATCAACCGAAGACGAATCTCACACTTACATCCAACAACAGCATCATGTGTATCAAATTGTGTAATAAAATTCCGAGTACAATAAAAACACTTCCATTTTTTTAAATTTAAGCGTAATTTAACAAAACTACTCACTGATAAATGCTTTTATAGTGGACTTGAATTTTTGGATTATAAGTTGTGAATTTTGTAATTTGTAGTATAATGTCACCTGTGAATTAATTGTTAAGTAGGTACCAAATTTGAATTAATTTAATATAATTTAGTAATCGCATGCATTATTCAAGTAATTAATTAATTTCTTAAAATAATATCTAAATCCCACCAAAAACATTCTGTAAAAAACTAGCCAAGTCTCGATGGAGCTGCTTGTTTATCTCTAAAAAGTAATGAAATCTAGACAAAGTCGTGCCAAGTCTAAGGTTCCTTACTGCGATTTTTTATTATTATAGTTAATGATGTGTGACTTGGCCGTTGAACATTCTTTATTTATACGTTAGTGGGTACAAGTCAATTTTGTTTACACGTAATGTTATATCTGCGTTTGTTAAGCGAGATAATAGCCCATACTGGTATTGGTAATTGGACGCTAGTGTCTCATTTTAGGCTGTTGTTGATTGTGCAACACATGCATTCAGCATTGACAATGCTGACTTCTGCTCTCTTCTTTTTGGAGCGTCAAATCGACCACCGATCTAACATAAAATAGATGTACAGACGGACTTCTATCAATGATTAGAAGTCCGTCTGTACTGGTTTTTTTTTTTATACTGTTTGTTTTAGGCTCTCCTTTACATAAGTATTATTGAAATACGCAGCTTTATCAAGCCTACAATTGACTGGTTATTGAATCAACGTTTTCCAAGTGGCAATTTTCCATCGTCAATGGGTTCTGGCGACAGATTGGTGCAATGGTGTCATGGAGCACCTGGTTTTGTACCCTTGTGTACCCTTCAACGGCCAAGTCACACAAAATTAACTATAATAATAAAGAAATCGCAGTAAGGAACCTTAGACTTGGCACGACTTTGTCTAGATTTCATTACTTTTTAGAGATAAACAAGCAGCTCCATCGAGACTTGGCTAGTTTTTTACAGAATGTTTTTGGTGGGATTTCACTTCTTTTTGTAGAAACGTGGGCATATTGATTTATTTTATTAGATTTTCTTATTTGACACAGTTTTTTTCTTTTTAGGAGTAGTTTTTTTATTATTACAAATCTTTCTTTTCTTTTTTTCCGGTTCTGATGCTTGTACAGTAGCAACAGTTTTTCGTATTGCCCATTCGCGTTAATTATTTATTCTTTTAGACGGTGTAATTTATGAAAGATCGGCGCGGTATTTACGCCTAAGCCGGTTGTATTCGGTGATCGCTGAAGCTTGAGCTTTTATACTCTTGAAGTCAACATTTATGAGGTGCACCCCATGAAGACTGGTTACTCGTGAAAGCGCCACGTAGGCTTGGCCACAAGAGAATATGGAGGTGCCAATGTCCATGAGGGCATTTTTTAGACTTAGACCTTGGCTCTTGTTAGGGCATACGCCACACAGATTGGGAATTGTTTTCTGTACACGTATGCCCGGGGTATGATCTCAAATTTTGACTTAATAGGCAGTAATTCGTGAATCAAATTATTAGCGAATTCTACTACCAATTGTTTAGGCTTTGTTTGGTCAACTTTCTACCAAAGGTATTACCTACCTTGTACTGAAATACAGCTAAATTATTGATATTTTTAAACGAAACGAAGTTATATCTAACTAAATAAACTAAACCTAGAATACTAGAAAAGTACTTATAAACACGAACGCGATTCGAAGTACTGCCTAACTGTAAATTAAACCTAGAAAACTAAGAGTACTAAATAACCAACAATTATAAAGTATTCAATTAAAACTTCTTTTAAATCTAATAATTAAGTAATAATCAGTAATCCGTCACTAATCATAAAATTCCTAACCTATTCAAATCTTCGAATTGTTATAATAACAACCTGCTAATTAACCTTAGCAAACCTCACGAAATAATAAGCGAAGTCAACGAAATGCAAATAATCCCTAGCAAACGTTTTCAAGCGCAGTAGAAGAATGTCGTAAACGACTGTAACGCGGCCGGTTGCCACTTCGCCATATAAGGTTATCGGAAAAACAAACGTAAGCGCGTTTTAAAATACAGTCAGCGATATCTAGCGACGTGTGCGGGTATCACCGCCACTCTTAGTCCAATGCATTATATTTTGACCAAATTTTGAGCGAAATTGAGCGAAATTAATATTTTAGTGTAATTTGTTTATTTAATTTGTGTAATGTTCGAGTAGAATAAAGTTAATCGTTCGACTATTTTTTCTTGTAAACTTGTAAGTATAAGTATAAAAGCCAGTCTAGTCTTATCCAGAGTTTTCCTTTAATTTAATTTATATGCGTATTAAAAGCAGAAGGGGAGGCATTCGCCCAGCAGTGAGACGTGTCCCACTACGCTGGATTTTTGCAATGACAGTCGATTTTTTTATGTACAGACGCCAGCACTTCAGGCTACTACAATCTGTCAAATTTATTTAATAGATTTTCAACTTTATTGCTGAAACGTAAAGTTCAAGGTTGATTGGGAAAATTTGACAGTTTCGGGTAGCTTGATGTGCTGGCGTCTGTACCAATAGTAGAAGGGGGCATTACCATATCTCTAATACAGCTGAGACCAGCTGAGGGATCTTCATCAGATACTTCAGACCTTCGATTTTTGACATCAAATGAAGCGGCCCACAAAGTTGAATATTTTTTGTAAAGGCGGTATGTCGATCTCTAATAGTTTGGTTGGGCTCTTGTGTTTTCTAATCAGGGTCACCAGGTACTCCAGATCTTCGATTATCCTAGTTTTTATAGTTTTCTTTTTATGTGGCCATTAAACCCTAACTCTGTACCAAATTTCAGCTCTCTGAGTTTATGGGAAGTACTAGTTCTATTCTGATGATCATGAGTGAGTGAGTGTCATAAATGCGAAACTTTGCTTTCGCTTAACTTCGGAACTAAATGACCTACAGACTTGAAATTTTGGATTTTAAGTATGTGATTATAGCTTACTGGATGACGAAAATTTCTGCGTTCTGGTCTTATCCAGAGGTTCTCAAATAGGGGAGTGAAAATGCGGCGAAATGGTTGAAGTCGAGCGCGAAGCAAATTTGCTTCGCGCTCGACTTGGCGGGTTCACTACCGTGCCCCCCGATATGTAAAATTTGCACGCCGAAATTAAAGGCATAAGTAATAAGAGATCGATATATTATCATAAGAACCCTCTCATTTATGCAAATAAATGATTTTGAATTTGTCCTAAACCAACATCTGTAGCAGAGGATGAGACTTATATTTGTATTAATTCATAGAAATTATTTATAGTGATACTTCGATAAAATAGCGAATTCAGTACACCAATTTGTCTGCCAAATATTTTACCACATTTTTCCTAACCCATCCACACCCTGTATAATTTTAACCGCAACAGCACCTATCTTTGCGAAAAAAATCGAAGTCCCAAAACTTTTGCCCTCAAAAGCCGAAAGCCGCTAGATATTAGCAAAAAGTCATTAAAAGTAAGGGCGGTGTTCATCATACCGGCTTCAAAGTAAGTATTAAACGGTAAGTTGGGACCTTAAGTTAAAAAGTTCATTCATTTAACGGTCGTATGCGTCCGCGGGGCCGCCCGCTGAATTTCAAATTTTAACACGTATAAATAAATGTTGTGGGCCTGTATTATGGGCTAGAGTGTACGGTTTTGTAGGTGTTTTCTTTAAGCAAATAATGGAGGAGAGGTCTTTGATCTGCTGTGGATATATTTTAATGAAAAAAATGTGAAAATATTTTTCATGTTTAATTGTTTACTGACTATTGATTACTTCGTTTAATTATTTTTGTCAAAAATTGCGGAAGAACTTATCGGCGGAGGGCCAACGTCAACGCTATGTGACAAGTGCTTTGAAGTCCAAGGCTTTTATGTGCAAGGCTTTTCTTAGCTACTGCCCGCGGCTTCGCCAGCGAGGACTCGAATTCCAAAATAAAAGTACTCTGCCAGTGAAATCTCGTCAAAATTGGTTAGGCTATTTCGGAGATTGGCCGGAACAAATAGGCATAAAGACAAAAAAAAAAAAAAAAACTGCTATTCTGCACGAGGAGCTCGCGGCTAAGTAATAACAGCCACACGGGTTGATCTACCAGGTTAAGCTACGCTTACCGAGGTTGGTCTGTGGATGGGTGACCATCTTAACATACCGAAACTCCTCCATGCCTCGGAAAGCACGTTAAGCCGTTGGTCCCGGCTGTCATTCGTGGATCTTTGACAGTCGTTACGGGTCGTCAGAAGCCCGAAAGTCTGACACCAGTCTTACCAAAGGATATCGTATTACTCAGTTATTGGGCTGTGGAGGTCAGATAGGCAGTCGCTCCATGTAAAATACTGGTATTCAGCTGCATTCGGTTAGAATGGAAGCCGACCCCAAAATAGTTGGGAAAAGGCTAGGCAGACTGATAACTTTCTGCAATTATGAATTTAGGTAAAAAACTGTTTTTGACGGTGCAAACAGATTTCAATTTTATTTATTTGTTTATATGGCTTTGGTAACATGCCACATGTTTAAGACAGGTTTGAGTTAAACAACATACTGTGACCCCAGTTAATTACATGTCTGCTCGATTAAAACTAATCAATCCAATTGTCTGTTAAAGTAAAATTTTACCACTAAAGGTAATAATTAAAATAAAACAAATGAAAACGATCATCCCAAATTGACCAATAAAATTTAAACAGGCAATCTTAAAAGTTACTTAAAGGATACAATGGTCGAGTTTCTCAAAAGCCCGAAAACGCTTTAATTCATTCAACTCTAAACTTGGTTTCTGCACCATCGACTTATCCTATTACTGATTATTAAATCTAACTTTTGATTTGTATTCAGAGGTTTAAATTTCATTTTGGGCTAAACTTTGCTAATGTTTCGACCTCCGTCGGTATTATTTCGGTGTAATTAACATTTTAGTTAAGTTTTGCGGCGATTCGAGGATTAAGAAAAACGTTCTGTTGGATTCACTGTTATTCTAGATCTATGACAGTCGTTACGGATAGTCAGAAGCCCGGAAGAAGCCAAAGACTGACAACTAGTCTTATCAAGGGGTATCGTGAACTTTCGTGTGTTAGGTTTCAATTTACTCATACGTAATGGTTGGATATTGTACTGGCAACTCCCAAAGATTCGATATGTCAAAATGGCGCAAGAACGACCTTCTGGGTCGGGCGCTCGTGACGGTAAGACGTGCTTAGTGGCTGTGTCGGTAAAAAGATAGATTAGCGTAGTATTGGTTGAAGATCTACTGTAAATTAAGGTAATTTAATAGTTTAATGGTAAATATTAGAATACTGATAATTATGTGGGGAATAGGAGATGTGATGGTGTAAAATATTGAATTTGATGTTGGCAAATAAATATAACTGACTGACAAAATATCTTTCATATTATTTTCCTTATCCCTGAAATATTGTAAATATGTAGTTTTATTAAACAGTTTTAGATTATGATATTGGGGTAACGACTTTAAGATTCATTTGGGGATTACTATCTATTTTGAGTTTAAATAATTATTTTCGGAATTAAATTTGTTATTTTAGAGCAAGGATGGTTCTTTACGTGTTACCCATAAACTGGGGTGTGGAGGTTAGATAGTCAGTCACTCCATGTAAATACTGGTATTCAGCTGTATCAGGTTCTGCTGTCAACTTCTAGTCAACTGTCTTGGGGTCACCCCAAGACAGTTCAGAAAAGGGAATGCAGATCACTTCAAATTCAAAATATTTTATTTCATGGGCACTTATGAAACGTCAGAAGCTAGGTGCACGGTTCCAATTGGTCGTTTCCTATGGAGAAGAGCCGACAAAAAACTCCACGGTTACCTAATCTTTTAAAAATAATTGGCTTTTACAATATTTTCAAGTAACAGTGTTAATAGGTATGGGAGGATAGTGTAGGTCTTTCAACAAGTACCAGGTACTTAACAAAATAGAAAATGGTCAACAAAACTACAGTCCACTAAGGCTACAGCGTTCTCACATTCACAAAATAGAAAATAATCTATACAAAAGATAAATACATTAAAAATAAAAACCAATTTTCACTATTTTTGATATGAGAGTGACCTTTCAAACTGTTGTCTAGACTTAGATCTAGGTTTTTTTCTATTTATTCGTGGTTTTCGTTCAAAATTCAAAAGTCATTTATTCAAACTAGGCTGAGAATCAGCACTTTTCGAACGTCAAAATTGTATAAGACAGTCCCCCAAAACGCCAACAAACTCCCCAGCAGCACAACTGTCTGTTGAAGTTAGTATCCCCGTTTTTGTCAAAATAGTAGATGTTCTAGGTATTAAATTATTCTTTTGTTTACCTATTCAATATTTCCTACGATTCGCTGACTAAAAGGGAATGTTTGGTTATTAGAGGCCAAAGGATTTAATTGGACATTGTTCTTTATAAGAGCTAATGTGAGATTACGCGGCTGCTAGTAAACTTTCCTTTTAACGCTAACAAAGTAATCAAATGTACTGCAAAGCAACAAAATACTATCTAAAGAAAAGCGGCCACATTCCTCTAGATCGTATTGTGTTGCTTCGTGTCTCAATGTGAAACTTTATAAAAGGGATTAGAAAATTCTAGACACACTTACTGAGGGTCCTTACTAGCCGTTTTTCATAATTCCTTCTCAATCACGAGATAATATTTTATTTAAAGAGTGGCGCAAGTGGACTATTGGGCGCCCTCTACTATAATAATAATATTATATAAAGTATAAACGCGAAACTGCCTCGTTGGTCTAGTGGTCGCAAGCGCTACTGCTGAGCATGAGGTGCTGGGTTCGATTCCCGGGTCGGGCAAAGTGGTATTTGGTTTTCTATCTGAAATTTCTCAGTAGCAGCTCGGAGTCTGGATTTGTGCTCGGTTGATGGCAATAGGCTCGCTCCCTATTACATGGGACTTAAACATAACTGGCAAAATGTGGGTGTACCTGCTACAGGTACACCTCTGCCCAACCCTTTTGGGAAACAAGGCGTGATGTTATGTTATGTTTGTGTGTGTATAAACGCGAAAGTTTGTGAGGATGGATGGATGTATGTTTGTTACTCTTTCACGCAAAAACTACCGAACGGATTTGGATGAAATTTGGCATACAGATAGTTTATAACCTGGATTAACCGATGGGATACTTTATATCTCGATATTTCCACGGGATCGAGATTTATGCGGGTTAAACTGCGGGGCGCTGCTAGTTAGGAATAAATTGTTAACTACATAAATGTGCATTTCATTTTAATTCTGAATAAACCATATTGTGGTAAAAAGCAGTTTTAAATAAACAAATAGGTAAATAATCAATGCAAACATAAACTCATTGTGGTTTGCAATACCCGCATATTCTTTGTTTGACAGCCATTGTTCATTCTCGCATAGTTGCACTTGCTACTACTCATTTTCATTTATAGACACAATATTATCAACATTTGGTTTCAGTTACATTTCAAAGTAATAGAACTACTTTTGTAAGGTTTTTGATGTGTAATATCTTTCCTCTCGCTTTCCTGCAATCTGTGGAAGTGATTTCGTGAAAAGGGACGGAAATGTGTAACAGGAAGCCGGGGCAGCGCGCGCTATTTGATTTGACCAATGAGCGCGCGCGGTGCTAGAATTCGCCGTCGGATGGTGCCAACCTATTTTCTGAGAGGTTGGTACTGTCAACCAAGATGTCAAATGTTACACATCTTGTGCCTTGTGACTACTGTAAGGGTATAGTAATTTTTCGTTGCTGTTATAATACACCGTGAAATTTGAATCACAGTTTTGCTAGAACAAACGTTGTTCAGACCATGGTCTACTACCATTCTACAGCATCCAATAAAAAAAAAAACAATTGGTTTTTGAAAAAATACAAAAAAAATAAAGTTTAAAATATCAAGATTATCGTTACTTCCTACAACACAGACACCACGCATGGGAAATAGCATTGTTTACAGGGAAATGTACCGGAGATAGACGAAATTTAGTAAGCAGCTCATATGTAATCTTGACATTTTAAACTTTGTCTTTTTTATGTTTTTTCAAAAACTAATTATGTTTTTTTTTAATTGGATGCTGTAGAATGGTAGTAGACCATGGTCTGAATAAGGTTTGTTCTAGCAAAACTGTGATTCAAATTTCACGGTGTATATATATTTGAACAGGCACACTCAGACAGGTTTCTCTGTGACAAAAGGCTCGCCCCCTATTACATGGGACTTAAAAATAACTAACATAGCGAAACGTGGGTGTACTATAGGTACACCTCTGCCTAACCCTTTGGGGATTACAAGCGTGAAGATATGTTTATATTATGTGTTAACACGTTCATTGCCGGGAGCCTTCCTGGAAGGTTCACTCAAGTCGCATATGGGATGCCGGGAGCCCTCCCAGAGGGCTCATTTTAATTTTAGGTTTTTCTTAGCGAATTCGAATCGACTTAGAAAATAAAATCAATTGTATATTTTAACAAGATTTCAAACCTAATGCTGGCGACACTCTTCGAGGGTTAACTTTAGCGCAAACATAATGCCGGTGGCTCTCCTGGAGTCAACTTGCAATGTATATGTATATGGCGGCACGGCGTATGTGCTCTATGAAAAATGGGTGGAGTCGAAAATGTTAGTCTCAAGAAATGCGATATGTTAAGATATCCAACCAATAAATAACACTATCGAATGGATTAACTTCAGTTTTAAGAATTAAAAAAACCAGCCATGAACTAAAGTTAAAAAAGTCTGTCAAAAAATATATGTATAAGTCACAAAAGAGCACTTAATTTAACAAAAATTCAACCACTCCAACCGTGAAATAATATTAGATAACTTCTTTACCTTATTACGGGGACATTGTAACCATAATTTTGACTTGAAAGTCCGTCTGTCAGCACCCCTCGGATAAATCGTGAATATAAAATTATCACCTCGCGACCTGAGTCGGCGCGTTTGCTTCATTTTAATAAAAAAAAGAAAAAAGCGCGCGTAAATGCTGAGCGCCATTTTTTCGTCCGCCATTGCAAATCTTCGTAAACTCAATTGATTCTTGTTATTAAGTTTAAAGGTTGATTTTGAATAAACTTAATTGTTATTCAGCTGACTGTAGCTATTATTTTTATGAAATTGATTTATGGTGGCGCCGACATTTTTTTAAATTGATTTTTACTTTCGTTTATTTTTTAGGGTAGAGAATTTTGTGAGTTCAATTTAGATCATTGATCATTCCTAAAATGGCGAAAGTAAACAGATGTAGGTAATGAGACAGTAACTTGCGGAAATCCATTATAAAATAAAGTAAATAAAGAGCCATAAAAAATAAAAAAAATCACTGATCAATCAATGTTTTTTATGGCTCTTTAGGAATAGTTAAGCGGAACTGGTCACTAAATATATCAACGTCAATTGTATTTTTGAAGTGAAAACTTCTTTAGGCGCGTTGGGCATTTTTGAGATGGGACTAAACCATTGATTTCGCGACGCCATGACGACACCTCATTTTTGTATACGCGATTGTGCTCTTTATTTATATTACGTTAGGTACGGATCAATATTCTATGCAAGTATTTTTACTTTAAAGGTTTTGTAAACGCGATTGTGCTCCTTATTTATGTTATGTTACGGATCAATGTTCTATGCAAGTATTTTTACTTTAAAGGTTTTGGAAGTATTTTTTTTGTAAACGCGATTGTGCTCTTTATTTAGATAAGGTTACGGACCAATGTTCTATACAAGCATTTTTCTTCCACCAAGGCGATCTTGTTGAAATTTTCACTTCTGTTGGCACTCTCGGAGTGCCACTGTTTTTATTTTTTATTAGTAACTAACAGAATATTTCTTTATAAACACTGACTGATTGTGCTGTGGGAGGCGTTCTGTACTTTCTGTCTACCCCCTTGGTGAAAAGGTGTGAGTATTTTGTTTTTCGATTGAAAAATCTAACTTTCATTTACTTTAGCTTCGATTTAGCCTACCTACATACATAAATCGAAGTTGTCAACAACCTACATTTACACTATCCTTTAAATGTTTAATTAAACCATTTTCACATCAAATTAATTACACCCACAACTGTTACACACTAAAACTTATCTTCGCTAAGAAATGGCCTCCTTACCGTTAACATTTGGCGTTAATCCAAAAAATTAATTGGAGACAAGCGTTCGCTCAACAGCGCTTTAAGCGCTTAAAAGCGCTCAAGGCTCAAGTGCAAGCGTGTCGAGAGTAATTAGTGCAATCAGTGTGAATCACGTTTTAGTCAAGTGCCGCTGTTGTGCCGAGTAGTTACGTCCTTACTATAGGCGCATTTTGGTATTTTGGGTGAATTTGGTGCGAGTGTATGTGAGTGTCCGTGTGAGGTGCAGATACCCATGGGTATTATGCTCGGTTCCTATAAAAAAACTAATCGTTTTGCTTACCAATGGTATGATTTTTTACCAAACTGGGATTATTATAATATTAATTTAATATTAATTTAATTTAATTACAATTTAATTTATTAATTTTAACCGATAACGGTCCGTAGGTTATAGGAATCGGCCAGAAGGGTTCTTTGAGTTTTATACCTTTCAAAGCTTCTCCAATTTGTGTCTGTCTACTTCCATTGAGAAATATGTGCATGTAAATCTTTATGGGTGTTTGAGTATTATGGAATTTTCATCGTTTTCATGAAAATAATCTTAAAGCTGGTTTCACAGCTGTCCGGGAGGCCAGTGCGGGCCGCCCGTACGGGCTCTCGGAATGGAGACAGACGTGAGGCGCTAGAACATTGTTTCACAGCGATGCGGATTGGTCTGTACGCGACCCGCTTCGGGTAGAGCCCGTACAACGCTAGCAACCGAATCGTACTAACTCCCTCGTTTCAGAGCACTGCGGGCGCTACCCGTACGGGTCTCCCGTGTGCGAGCGGCCCATCCGGGTCTCCCGGACAGCTGTGAAACCAGCCTAAAGGTTAACACAAAGACTATTGATCCCAGTACGTTCTGTAGAGTTCCGAAGCAAAAGCGACTCTTCTAGAACAAGTTAAGGTCCTTTTTAATGTTCCATGATATAATACTATTTATGACACATGGACCCCTGGTAGCAGAAACTCTCGAAATTTCACGAGCTCCATTTATGGGAGAGGCTGTTACTGTGCTTTTTACTAGAACTTCAACGACATTATAAGAGTTATTTACTTCGAATTTGTGAATGTATTAAAACCTTACCCATAGTTTCATTATGTGGTATTAGTCGACTGTCTAGCTAAGCATTGATTAACAAGAGTACTTTGTTTTTCTTGTGTCCGCAAGCGTGACCGCTTAGCTGCTGGGTTTGACCACCGATGAGGTCAAATTTGGTATTTTCGTTAGAAATTTGTGACAGCCCTGAGTGGTGATTAATCTGCTAATTGCAATAAGTTTGCTCTCTGCTACATAAGACTTCATAATAACTAAGAATAAGAAACCACCAGAAAATTTTCTGCATTTTATTTAACTGTGTATGACGATAACATGAAAACCAAAGTATAGAAACAAACAAAAGCTACTTATTACCGGAATGTGTGAGACATGATACGTCTAAACGTATCGAACACTGTTTTAAAGGTCCTGACTCTCACAGCAGGGAAGAGAAGATCCAATAAGCCCCTTTGGTATTCCTGCTTCTTAATAGGAATCACTTGTACATGAACTTCTTCCGGTTCTTCTGTCGTCGTTGAAGTGCTCAACGTTGTAGTGATCGTACTGTTTTTCAAGTTCGTCTTAATGTAAGACGAGTTCAGCAAGAACATTGGTGCAACAGTGGTTGACGACGGGATGGTCAGCGTCTTCGGATGGAATTCAACTAAATTTGTTTTGATGTTGTTCAAGTGAAACGATCTTTCGTCCTTCACGGTGGTGAAGACATTTTGCTCCTGTTTTGCCGTTGTGACAGATGGCTCGTCAGCCAACAGAGCCAGGCTGTTGCTGTAGATATCGTGGAAGTTTACAGTAGAAGGAACGTTATAGTAGGTGTTATACGTGTAGCTTTGTTGTTCTTCCGTTGACTCTCCATTGGCGAGTGGCTGTGGAAGAGACAAATCATTGATTAATTTCTACACCATTGTTATTGTTTTTCATAACGGTTCTCTTTTAACTTTAAGCCTTCATAAAGTTGTTGTTAACTCACAAAGGCGAAGTGATCGATTTGTGTGTAGATTTGTAGATACACGCGTAGATGTACTATGCACTTAAAGCCCGAGGAGGGCTTCTATCAACCCGTCACGATTTTCAAAGATCTACTAATGACGACTGGGACCAAACGTTTAACGTGTTTTTGAGGCACGGAGAGGTCTCGGTACGAGCATAGTTAAAAGCATAACCGTAAGTTAAAACATCTGCACTTAGGGACTTGTTCGTTAGCTAATTCTACCAATTTCTCTGGATAACGTATCGAGGGAAATAAATAGCTAAACATACATTTAAAAGTTTATCCCAACGAGAAACATAGGACGTGTCACCAACATTGTAGGCCATAGAATCGTCGTTCAATCGTCGGGGAAAAATTCGGGTGGCAAGTGTAGTAGCTGGTGTCTCGGGAACTGGCGAATCAGTATTGGTAGCAGTTTTGGATGTCAGAGCCCCGTCGCATGGACTGCTGTCCTGAAAAAGAAAGAAAAATAAAATAAAGAAAAACTTTTATTTGGCACAGTACCGTTAACATCTTCGCGCCGTAGCAGAAATCCGCATGGGAATATAATATATGTCGATTGTCGCTGTAAAATGCTTGAAGCTGTGATATATTTACGTCCCTAGGAATATAGCTATGTATACATATCATAATATAGTTAAACGAAAGTGGTTCATAACTGTGGGATTGTCCTAATTTTGTTACTGCGACCAATTTCGACGTAGCGCTCACCGGCCGCTGCCACGACACCGCTCGCTTCGCTCGCTCGGCTCGCGCGTATTTGGTCACAGTTCTAACCTAATCTAAACTATTTGGTCAGAGTGCCTTAAAAGATATAATAATTACTATATCGTGATCGTGTCAAATGCCCATGTGACACCCACTCTCATGAAGATCGGAGACGCTACGCTCGAAGTTGTGGTCGAGTATGTTTACTTAGGACAAACTGTCCAGCTAGGTAGGTCCAACTTTGAGAAAGAGGTCAATCGTCGAATCCGACAAGGCTGGGCAGCGTTCGGGAAGCTACGCAATATCTTTTCGTCCCACATACCACAGTGTCTCAAGACGAAAGTCTTTGACCAGTGCGTGTTGCCAGTGATGACCTATGGTACTGAAACGTGGTCGCTCACAATGGGCCTTGTCAGAAGGAGAGGGCCATGCTTGGAGTTTCTCTACGTGATCGAATCAGAAATGAAGAGATCCGCAGGAGAACCAAGGTAACCGACATAGCCCGAAGAATTGCCAAACTTAAGTGGCAATGGGCAGGGCACATTGCTCGCAGAACGGATGACCGATGGGGTCGAAAGGTTCTGGAGTGGCGACCACGTACCGGAAGACGTAGCGTTGGAAGGCCTCCCACAAGATAGACCGATGACCTTGTGAAGGCCGCAGGAATCCGCTGGATGCGGAAAGCACAAAATCGGTCGAAGTGGCGGTGCTTGGGGGAGGCCTATGTCCAGCAGTCCTATGTCCAGGACGTCTTTCGGCTGAAATGATGATGATGATGAGATCGTGCTCGTATCATAGTTATGTTCCTAGTAAGACAGTTATGAACCGCTTTCTTATAATATAAGGGTATATAGCTATATCCCTAGATGTCCCTCGGGATATAATTATAAGCAAACCCGAGAACTTTAAACAAACATGTCGATGTCAATTAGTGATTTAATCTATCTGCCTAGCCTTTTTCCAACTATATTGGGGTCAGCTTCCAGTCTAACTGGATATAGCTAAATACCAGTATTTACATGGAGCAACTGCCTATCTGACCTCTACAATCTTGCAGGATAATACGATATCCCTTGGTGAGACTGGTTGTCCGATTTTCGGGCTTTTGATGATCCGTAACGACTGTCAAAGATCAACGAATGACAGCCGGGACTAACGGCTTAACGTGCTTTCTGAGACACGGAGGGGTCTCGGTATGTAAAGATGGTCACCCATCCACGTACCAACCGCGGCAAGCGTAGCTTAACCTGACCGAGCGACCTGTGCGCCTGTTATTACTTAGCCACGAGCCTCAATTAGTGATTATAATTATATTAAATAAATAATTAAAACTCGGGTTTGGAAATTAGGGATTTTTTTTACTCTTTTAGATTAGTCACACAATATCACACTATTGAAAATAACTTCCAATAATAGAAGATAGAAAGAAAATAAGAGATTTTCATTTGAATATTACACTAGGAAGTGACGCAGAATAGGCCCAATATGGAATCTTGCATATTTTGAACTGCTACCCGCTGGTAAGCCCGCGTGGAACCTAATTATTTTTTAAAATAAAAGAAGCCTATTTTACTCCCTATAAAATCAGCTATCTGCCAGTGAAAGTCCTGTCAAAATCGGTACAGCCGTTTCGGACGTTAGCCGGAACAAATAGACAGCCACACAAACCAAAATGAAAAAAAAATATATCTTATAAGTACCAACAGGTAGTGGCACAGGTGCTGGAATTTTCTCGGAGGACTTCAACATACATATAGCCACACCATTGGGTGTCCATAACACAGTGTTCCAGGCCGAATGCATGGGTATATCTCTTGCCACTTCAGCCATCATGGCCAGAGAAGTTAAAGACCACTCGATACGAATACTCTCAGACAACATGGCTGTTCTGCAAGCGCTAAACAGTCACACTGTTGATTCTGGGCTGATATACGAGTGCCACCAGCGCCTCAACCAGGTGGGTGACCTCAATAACATAACCATTCAATGGATCAAAGGACACAGCGGTTCGCGGGGCAACGACGCAGCCGACGAACTTGCCAGAAGGGGGTTGAGCATGGCACCAGTGGGGCCTGAACTCATCACGCCACTCCCCTTCGGGTACCTACGCACTCTGGTAAGGAAACGAACCAGGGAACAACATCACAAACTATGGGTGGATCACGGCGAGTGCAGGCACGCCAAGGAGGCTCTCCCTAAAATCGACGGCCGCCTCACGAAACAGGTTCTCCGATTAACAAAAAAGCAGCTGCGCACAGTTACAGCTGCCTTAACTGGCCATGGGTCATTTAATAAACACCTCTTTGTCATAGGAGTCACAGACAGTCCGTTGTGCAGAGCCTGCATGGAGGACGATGAGACAGCAGCTCATGTGCTGTTAAACTGCCCGGCGGTCGCCATACAGGGAAAAGTACTTCGGTAACCCAGGTACCCTATGTGAGATTGTCAGGAGCTGGGGTGAATCGAATAACAGATTTTCCCACCCGTACGCAAAATACGCGCTTTGACGTGGAGTTGCGGATACCAGCCCGTATTATACTATTACCTATTAAGTACCGTATATGCTTCCTTTCACATTTAGTAAAAAGTTGTTATTTTGATATTACAAACAGACATCAATTTAATTTATTTGTATTATCTAGTATAGTATACAACATGTAAAAAAACCCTGTCCGATCCGTGAGGGTGTTGTTAGGTATCGTACTGAGAGTCTATTTATGTGGTAATTTTCAGGAAAATTTAAGAAAATAATTTTTTTTCAATGGGGTTATAATATTGGGCGCGGGCGGCCGTCGTTTAGCGGGTGTCTACAAGTCATAACTTATGACCAGAGGTCGGAATTAGGTAGAGTTATTTATGTATTTACACTAAACAACGAAACAACGAAAGAATAAAGTGGATATGCCCCAAATCCCGGGATTAATTTTGAAGAACAGAAAAATCCCGTGATCTATTAAATAAAAAGTTATTTACTTTACACAATTTAAACCACTGCACGCGCGACGTTGCCAAATTTACATCAACGACATCGGATGTCCGAAGTTGCAAAATTCCAATGCGTACACGTGTGCATTGTTAATTTAATAGTAATAAAAATTTTATGTTAATTATTTTTGTTTTATTTGTCTTATCTGTCTCTGAGGTTTTTATTATTATTTATTTGTAATATTGTTGGTCACACGGGATTGTCTATTAGAAATCCCGGGAAGATCGATATTAATATCAACATTTCGATGCAAGTACATAAATAACTCTACCTAATTCCGACGATGCTTATGACCCCTGTTGAAAATGTCTTCATTTTTAATGAATTTGGTACTAAAACTGTTTTTTTTTAAATAGCAATAACTTTTTTATTTTCAATAATAATTAGATTTTTTATTTCTTTTAGGCAATGCTATTGCAGTACCTTTGAGCTCCTTTGGATCGGACAGTTTTTTTTTACATATTGTATAGATAAATTAGTTTTGATTAGGAAACGCACACTAAAAAACTTTTGTTTTTAAATAATCGATATGAGTGAAAATTGACAATTAATAACATATATAAACATAACATAACATCACGCCTTGTTTCCCCGAAGGGTAGGGCCGAGGTGTCCCTGTAGCAGGTACACCCACATTTCGCCAGTTATGTTTTAAGTTCCATGTAATAGGGGGCGAGCCTATTGCCATCAACCGGCCACAAATCCAGACTCCGAGCTGCTACTGAGAAATTCCAGATAGAAAAACTCAATAACACTTTGCCCGACTCGGGAATCGAACCCAGGACCTCATGCTCAGCAGTAGCGCTTGCGACCACTAGACCAACGAGGCAGTTACAATTACAATACTTACTAAAAAGTTTTGGACGGTCACACAATGTGGGTTCTCTAAATACACAGTGTTTTTTGACAGCTTAATGTCAAATACTAAATACATATTACGGAAAGGTTTTAATATGACGGAACCGCTCATTTAAGAAACCGCTTTTCTAAGCGACAAAAATCGGGGCTCAAGGGTTTCACGGGTTACTGAAGGTAAATTAGAAGGACCTATTAGTTGTTCTGCAACTGTTGTATAATAAGGAGTATTAAAACACGAATGCGGGAATGGTATCACATTAGTGTTTTAATATCTAATTATATAGGTACAGTTGCATACAAGACTTTATCTACACCCATAATATGAATCCTCTATAAAAGGTTCTGAAACCCCCTATGGTTTCTACACTATTGTTTGTTTGTACAATATTTTGTTGTACAATATTGTTTTCCCGATTTTTCTGGTAATAATTGGTTAGAAATGTCCTTTGCTGCATTAGAAATATCTGGAGGTGGTGTGTTATCAAAGCTTGTATCACTCATTTTTGTAAACAACAAAGTAATAAAATTTTGCAATACTAATTTCGAACAAAAATGGCGGGATGTGACGTGAATTCGAATAACCTATAAGTTTTTTTTTTTAATTACGGTGCTGTGGTAGTGAAACGCGCGTGCATGACAATGTTCTTTTTTTTTGAAATTCGAGTTGCATAGTGAAATTTAGTACATCATTATAACACTTATTTGTACGATATTATGGTTACTATGACACTGGTGCCGATTCTCTTGTACACCGAACTAAACTAACTAAACTATCACTAAAATTCCTTACTTTGGACTATGAGAATCTAAAAGCTATTCTGCAAAATAAATTCTCTAAATTTAAAAATAATTTTGACACATCTAAATTGAATTTGACAATTGCAACTCCACACGTGATACCTATAACCACGTGAATCTTTTTAGAGCCGGAGGCGCGCAGGGGGGGCAGCCTCGACGTGTTTTTTATAGATTTTTTTACTTTTTGTATGAAAAATAAGAAAAAATATTACCTACATGTAGAGTGTTAGGGGTTTAAGGGTTTTATAAAAGGTGTCGAAATTTTAATTATTTTTGCGATTGGACACACCGTTTTCGAGATTTAAGCAAAAGAAAAAAAAAATTCAGTACTGTTTTTGCATCTGAAGTCGAGGCGTTGTTGGTGTGAATTTAAAGTTCATGACAACCAATTTTATTCCACACGTTTTTAGTCGCGATTAAAAATAGTCAGATTTAGTTAGAAAATCTAAATTTTAGGTGAAAAACGTCAAATTCAGAATAGCAAAATTGCCATTTTCACTAAACTAATATCTCAGTACCATCTTAGTGCTGCCAAACTAAAATATAGTTAAGTTGTGTCATTTTAGTCTATTTCAGAATGGGAAATCGTCGTTTGACAGGATTAAACTAAATTTTGGTGATTTTTAGTCTAGTTTAGAGGCATTTGTGACAAGAGAATCGACACCACTGGCTGTTTTAATGTTGGCAATAAGCTAACTGTTTCAGAAACTTTTATAGAGGTTTTATACCATGGGTGTAGATAAAATAATATAACTTAACTTTAAATAACTTTAAAACTTGTTTTCATAAAAAAAAAAACGAACTTTGACCTTCAATAACTACGTAACCAGAAGGTTCCCAGGTATGGTCTAATACAAAAAAAAATTGGCCATACACACGAAGGGTTCCGCACCACCGTAAAATATTTAACACTACGTTTTTTAATTTACTCTTGGACACTCCACTCTTGGAGAATTTTTAAAATTCACACTTAAAAAAAGAGTACTCACCAAAATTAGAATCGCGACAACGGCTAAAGTAATTAGACACATCTTCTTTCTATGATTGGAGAACTACAACTAAAAGAGAATGTTATTGTACACCCGTTGACACGTCTCTGTGAGAAGTAAGTCTTATTGTTTGTCGCCATACAATGAACTGTTTATCAAATATATTTAGATCAAATAGTAATCAATGTCATTGTGCGTGGTTATAATTAGTTTGAGGCCTCTTCCATTGTTGTTGGCAACTGTTGTTTTTAAATCCCGGAGCTCGAGATTTAGTAGGCTGGAGTGGCAAGCAGTCTTACCAAAGAGTATTATTACCAAATGAGTCCGACCGAATTTCGTTTTCGGTTTTGGCAATTTTTGGCCATTTTCGGTTTGGGCCAAAAAATTTAGTAAAATAAAATTAGTTGCTGGCAAAGCAATACTTTTGATTCAGAGAATATCATCATAGTCACTAAAATTATAAATCTGAAAGTTTGTATGTTTGTGTGTTTGTTACTCAATCACGCAAAAATGACTGAACGGAATTAGATGGAATTTGGCACATAGACAGTTTGTATTCCAGATTAACATATAAGATACTTTTTATTCCGGTAGTACGTTCCCGTGGGATAACTTTAGACCTCCACGCGGGCGATACCGCGGGCGAATACTAGTATAATAATAATAAAAAGATTGCCACTAAATTTCTTTTATTTTTACCAATGTAAAAAACCTATCGAAAAAACAAAAAAAATACCAAAAACTGTCAAACATGCAAATCAGTTTTCGGCCAATTCGAATTTCATTTTTGTATCTTTATGAGTGTGAAAAGTTTAAATAAATAAATTTTCAGCCGAAAAAGAAAAACCAATTTCGATCGAACTCTAATAACCAAGTAACTGGGTTCTGGAGGTCAGATCGGTAGTTATCGCTCCATGTAAAATATATTCAGCTGCGTCCGGTTAGACTGGAAGACGACTCCAACATAATTGGGCAAAGGGCAGATGATGCTATATGATGATAAAATTGGGCAGATGATGCTCCCAGAATTTGTAAGTTGAAGTGGCGATCGGTCGGCTATGCAAGACCGACAATCGATATAAGTACTGGAATAGCGACCACGAATTGGTAATACAGAAGACCTGAGAGCCTAAAACGGCCGCTTTGGCAGAATCATAATATGTCAAATTCAATTCAAATTCAAAATTCAAATTCAAATTCAAAAGTCATTTATTCAAACTAGGCTGAGAATCAGCACTTTTCGAACGTCAAAATTACATAAGACAGTCCCCCAAAAACGCCCACCCTTCACCACTTCCTAGTGCCTTTAGCTGGGAAGAAGAAGTGGCGCAACAAACTCCCCAGCAGCACAGCTGTCTGTTCAAGTTAGAGAATGATTCTATACAATAGTATACAAAATAACTTACATTATGCAACACAAAACATAATTCAAATGATGAGATGCGTTGGCCCAGGCACCACAATCATTAGCTGGGCAGGTAAAGGTGACAGTTTACGGCCAGTAAAAAACAACGACACTTCACTTTTCATCTAATATATTGACATGCCATAAGATTGAATGGAAAATCTCCAGAACGGATCCTAATTATATCTATGGGGCAGGCCTAAGGCTGACTGTCCACTGGAGCGAAAAAGAGAGGAGCGGAGCGGAGCTGTGCCAATATTAATCAATAGAATTGCATAAAATCTCCGTTCCGCTTTAGTGGAGAGGGATTTGCGAACTAGTTTAAAAATTCCTACAAAACCGGGAAGCGGAGCGGAGAAGCGGAGCGGGGAACTACCGCCCGCTCGAATTACTCGTTGCGTGAACTCGGCCTAGCTCCGCTCAGTCCACAACTCCACTCCGCACTACTACAGAAATATAATTTTTATTTTATTAATCTTCAAAATTAAGAAACCCTATTTCTTCATGCCGCAAAAGTTGTCAGTTTAAGAAAAAATTTGGGCGAACTCTATCTCAACAACTTCTGTATATCATGTACCCTACTATAAAACTGTATATAATCAACAAATACAAAAAACGCCGATTCATAAGGTATTTTATTTAAATATGCCTTCAATTCTGTTAATGGGGACATCTCCACCAACCCAAATCTATAGTTTCCTTTGGCAATGTTACAGACACCCCACTAAATTACTGTTTCAGGACAACTTTCTGGAATCTGCTGTTGGTAGTCAACAAGGTGACCCCCTCGAGCCAGTGATTTTTAGTTAAGCCATTCATCCAATTATTCGACAGCTAAATTCCAAATTTAACGTTTGGTACTTCGACGATGGAACCTTGGGAGGCAATGTAGAAACTATTCTAAATGACCTTCAATTCCTAAAAAATGAACTTCATTTCATTGGCTTTTAACTCAACCTTTCGAAGGGTGAACTATACTTAATGGACAGTACTGACAGACATGACACACTTTCCAAATTTACCGGCTTTCATATCTTCGGTCCACGGTACTGAGAAATTAATCAGGAAAATTCTAGCCTCCTCACTGATTAATTTTGATATGCCGTGCCTCACCGAGGCTATGGATGCTTGGAGACTCGCTTGCCCGACAATCCATTTTCCCAGAGACGGTGGGATGAGCCGCTCTGCATAGTAGTAGGTACAGACCAATTTACTTGACACGTCTGCTACTACTGCGGAGCGCGCGCGCCTGCTGGCTGCGGGCACGTGGGAGTCGGGCCTGTGGCTTCATGCACTACCGTCATTGAACTTAGGTACTTTGTTCGACGACACTACCTTCCGCATCGCTGCTTCCCTGTGACTAGGAGCTCCTTGTTGTTCTCCTCATCGCTATCACTGTGGCGAAGCTGTTAACAGCCTCGGACACCACGGCCTGTCTTGCAGCCGAAGTGCGGGTCGCTTAGCGCGGCACGCGAACATTAATAACATCATCCGGCGAGCTCTTGTCACCGTCTGCGTTCCAGCTGTTTTAGAAACCAATGGCTTGGCATGCGACGATGGCAAGAGACCGGACGGCATGTCTTTATTTCCATGGAAGGTGGGTAGGCCTTTAGTGTGGAACGCAACGTGTGTCGATACTGTAGCGCCATCCCATCTTCCTGGCTCAGCGTACTGCGCTGGCGCTGCCGCTGTGGCTGCGGAAAACCTCAAGCGGCGAAAGTATAATAACCTTATAGGTCACTATATTTTTGAGCCATTTGGGGTTGAAACCCTAGGGCCGTGGGGTCCGAGTGCTCACGGTCTGTTCAATGAAATCTCCAAACGACTGGTTGACACTTCCCGTGACCCAAGGGCTGGCTTTTACCTTGCCTAGAGGCTAAGCATTGCCATACAACGTGGTAATGCCGCCAGTCTATTGGGTACATTACCAGTCGACAGTGATGCGGAGGAATTTTTCGACGCGATATTTTAGTTTGCCAATAGTTTTAGTTAGGTTAGGATATTATATTTTTCGTTAAGTAATGCAGTTATAATAATTGATGAAAATATGGGTGATTTACTGCACTGCAAAAATAACTCCGTAATTCATAGTATCATTATGAAATAAAAATTTTTCATTGTGATTTTTTAAATTTAAGATGACATTTTTTAATATTCTTCGTTTAGTATTTTCATTTATTTGCTAAATATTGTACGGTGGTACGGAACCCTTTGAGTGTGAGTCCGACTCGCAGTTGGCCGGTTTTATTTGATTTGATGATGTTTATAATAGTTTTATCGATACTCTCAATATTACTTGATAGAATACAGTTCGGTGCGTACTAGAATGTCTATTTGGAATTTGATATTGTGAAACTGATTTGAATGGAATGTACGGTACATGGATATCCAATTGCCGAAGCATTTAGTACCTAATTGATATTCTATGAATTGTATATATATTTCTGAAATAATTAACTTTGCAAAAGCAATGTAAAACAATATTCCTATCACACGCTTCACTTTTAATTCATTTTTGCCTTTTATTCAGTATCTTCCACTCGAAGTGAAACGTCTGAACACAAAATGAATCCGAAGTGAAATATTTATTCATTAGTGAACCGATTCAACGATGTTGGATTTCGGCACTCGGCATCTTTCACTCGCCTACCGAATGATCTATAAATGAAAAGAAAGGAGCATGATCGTCCATTCTTATATTAAGGTACGGCCAAACCTGCGCGACCACAACGCGGGACGCGGGTTGCGAAGCGGGAGCGTCAACAACGTGAAACTTAACCGTGCACACCTACGCGACTACAGCGCGAACCGCGACTACGGCGCCATGTAATAACACGAGCAGCGTCCGCCGCGCGGTCCTTCGCGCTCCCTTTTTCTTTCATCTCGTAGTTGACCTCTGAGATCATGACTACTTAGCCGGGCTTTCCTGTGGGTGCCTTAAGCTATTACACTTAAAACCTCCAGCCAGAGGTTCTTCACGCTCCCACGTCCCACGTTGTGGTCGCTCAGGTTTGGCCGAAGCTTAATTTTGCCGGTGTCGTGTGAACGTGGAATGAAACAAGAATTTGATATCGACTCGTTAATTTCTAAGAAAAACCAATGAGAGATGTTTATTACTGGTCTGCAAATCTGGTGCATATAACCCGAAACGTGCCATCACTGAAAAAAATCAGGCCAATAAAGCATTACATTTCGCTTGATAGAAAAAAATATGAATGACACAATCAAAAATTTAAAAAAATAGATTAATCACTGTTTGTTGTCACAATAAAGTCAAAATGATAAACTTTCTCTATCATTCACTTCATACAAGGAATTAAGATAGATTATTAAGATATTGCAAACATGGCGCATCACAGATTTAATAAAGTTGGATGATAAGTTCTAAAATAACAATTGTTTTTAGGCACTGATTTAAAGCAGCAGTTGTATATTTAAACACCTTGGCTGTCACGAGCTCTCCTGGAGATCGAATGTTTAAATAACAGTTCAAAAAATTAGTATCCTTGTTTTTATAATGTTAGTTGATCACCGTAAACACGCCCTTTGTTCTCGGTCGGAGTCGTCACAGTGTTTCAGTGTCGAGACTTGTTCAGTTCATTCGTTCGTTAGCTTCATGGCACGCTTTTGTCACGAGGAGTAAATTATTTAGTTAGTTGGTTATTTTGAAGTTATTGCACGGTTACAACCAAAAGCAAAAGTTAAGACATACGGAAAAAAAACCTCGTTACAGTTACGAGAATATTGTACATTCAACGAGAATGTACTGTGCTATATGTGACGATTATACTTTTTGTTAACACTACAAGGCCTTTCTCGTTACAAGAGCAGAGTAGTCACAAATTATTGTATCGTAATTATTCCTAAATTGTAAAGATAACTTTACAATTTAAGAAAGAATAACTATATACAATGTGTCCCAGGGATAAGTGACCGCCCGGCGTTTTATTGAATATTTGTACAAAATTATTAATAATTACATTTATATTTGTGACTTAGCGGCTTTGGCATTTTTTAGATTTATTTTGAAAAAACTGAAAAGAAGAGTTTTTTTCTTCGAATTTTAATTTTATCTTTTATTTAATAAATGTTTTACTACATTTTAGTTATGTTTAATGATTTTAATTGATAAACTATGACGTCGGCTAGTCCGTAAAAAAAAATAATGGAAAAAGATGAACAAACTTAGGAAATATCTTAAAAAAAACTGCAGCACGTCACGCGTCTTTACAAAAAAAAAGAAAAAAAATCATAAAAAAAAAAACTAAAGTCACAAATATAAATGTAATTATTAATAATTTGGTACAAATATTCAAAAAACGCTGGGCGGTCACTTATCCCTGGGACACATTGTATATATACAAATAGTTATTGAAAAAAACTACATTTAATATACCTAAATTAAATGTAGTTTTTTTCAACAACTATACTTTTTGCTGTGGTTAAACTAAATGCAATACTGTGAACACCACAATGCACCATCGTAATAATTACCAGCACCCCACGCTCCCCTCTTGCAAAGGAGGTGAACGAACATCGTGGGTTGGTGCTGGTGGTAGGTCTACCACCACCCGCCTCACGCTCAGGGCACCGCGCCACGTCTCATCAACGTGACTTGTGAGGATTCATAGTGTGAGTCTCGAGAAGAGCTTACTATAGAAATGATCCTATGAACTAAGGTCTTGATTCGAAATACAAAAACCGATTCACGTCATTCATTCGCGGAGACTCTTAACACCGCGATTCAGAAAAAACTTTTTACAAAAAAAAAAACAACCGACTTAAAAAAAAAAACACTACAAAGTGAAAAATAACTTTAATTTCGGAAGTCGGTGTCTTTGGTTTGGAATTTTCGTTATTTGTCACCGACTTCCGAAATTAAAGTTATTTTTCATTTCGTAGTGTTTTTTTTTGATATCGGCTGTTTTTTTTTTGTAAAAAGTTTTTATTTTTCACTTTTTAGTGTTGTGGTACCTACCCCACACAAATTCGAATACCACTACCTGCTATGTAAATAACAGTGACAGGAAGTTATCATATCATCCACATACTAAGCGGGAAAAAATACGTATTATTGAAGCTAACTCAAAAACTACCCAAGTAAAGTTAATAAAATTTAAATGGGACCACCTCTTAAAGTATGATCTACCAAACAAAAAAAGAATCATCAAAATCAATTCATAATTTTGGCGGAGTAATCGCGTAACAAATATACAGAAAAAAAAAAATATAGTCGAATTGAGAACCTCCTCCTTTTGGAAGTTGGTTAAAAACGCGTCATCGGCACAGCGATATCTAGTGAAACATTTCAAAACGTTCGACAAGTTCTGAATAGTATATTTACTTTACGTGAGACAATGCGTCTTGGTTGTTGACTAAACAAATGTTTGTAATAATTACTATTTTATACAGTACCAGGTTACTAGGCTGAGTATTACTAGAATTAAATTGTTACATTTACAATTTGATCAGTATCTTCTAAAAAAATCTTGTTGCTAAGAAAAAATTCTCGTTATCTTCACTGGTATTTTCATATCTATGCGTTCTTGTAGTATTATAGAAAATATTTTTTTCCATGCATTAATGCACCAAGTACCTAATTAAAACTCAAACTCAAAGCATTTATTTCAATTAAACCATTTACAGGCACTTTTGAACTGTCAAAGAATCGGTCAGTTAGTCAGAAAGTTGAAGCTAGTTGCCCATTCCAAAACGTAGATCTCTATGGAGAAGAACGGGCAAGAAACTCCAAGGACACTCTTTTAAATAATAGATATTACAACATCCTGGGTACATTATTCTTGTTGCTTCTATATAAATGTTGTAATAAGTATAATTACTATGACTAGTGGTTATACTCCTGCTTGTGATGGAAGAAGTGTGCGACCTTCTCCAGGCTTGGGGGCTGCCAAGTTACGTGCCACTTTTATCAGTAAGTACTATCGAAGAATTGCATATCTGTACTCTGTAAGGACTATTCTTGCTTGCAGCGCTTGGCCGCTATAGTATCGCTTACCTACAAAAAAAACCGGCCAAGTGCATGTCGAACCACGCACAATGTAGGGTTCCGTAATTGGGATGAATTTATCCCAAGAACAAACTTAACTTTGTAGTTGAAAAAAAAATCTTTCATACAGAATGTATGGGTGAACATGTTTTTACAACCGCAAGTTTAAGTTGGTCGATTATTACTCGTTAACTTGTAAAGCCTTCTTTCTCAGCTGTGATAGTTTTCCTTTTAAATTCGTTATATAAGCTACTGCCCTGAATTTTTTCACATATCTAAAACCAACTATTTAGCTGGCAGGGGGGGGGGGGGAACACTTGACTCTAACAACAATTTGCACTTTAAAGCTTAATATTTCGCAAACGAATCTCTGAATTCAAAAATGGTTTTAACACACTCACAATTTTTTGAAAGACCTTTTCAACGATACCCCACAAAAAGGGATAGAAAAAAAAAAAAGCATCCCCACTGTACCCATGCCAAATTACAAATTTCTAGTACTAACAGTCTTGGAGCTAGACCGCGGACAGACAGACAGATAGACAGACGGACATGACGAAACTATAAGGGTTCCTTGTTTACTACGGAACCCTAAAAAGGGTCGTATGCATAGGATTTTGTTTTCAAAATGCTTAGATATGCGTACCTATAATATCCTTTTAGCAAAGATGATAATGTTGTTTTCACATCAATTCGTCGACGATTTTTGTGTAACTTACTAACTTTCAATCTATTTCAGGACAATGTAGTTCAAGATCTTAATGCTGAAGAAGAAATATAAACTACTAATGTGTCTGTGGCAGAGCAATTAGAAACAAGAGCCGAGCCTTGATGCAAATTCAGCCATAACTATAAAATGTTTCTAGGTCATCGATAATAACGTACGTGAATTATTTATTTAAAAAAAAATATGTTTCTTACTATTTTTTGTTTTCCTATTATCATTTTTTTAGGGTTCCGTTGCCAAATGGCAAAAAACGGAACCCTTATAGATTCTTCATGTCTGTCCGTCTGTCTGTCTGTCCGTCCGTATGTCACAGACACTTTTTTCCGAAACTATAAGAGCTATGCTGTTGAAACTTGGTAAGTAGATGTATTCTGTGAACCGCATTAAGATTTTCACACAAAAATAGAAAAAAAACAAATAATTTTGGGGTTTCCCATACTTAGAACTGAAACTCAAAAAAATTTTTTTTTCATCAAACCCATACGTGTGGGGTATCTATGGATAGGTCTTTAAAAATGATATTGAGGTTTCTGATTTAATTTTTTTCTAAACTGAATAGTTTGCGCGAGAGACACTTCCAAAGTGGTAAAATGTGTCCCCCCCCCCTGTAACTTATAAAATAAGAGAATGATAAAACTAAAAAAAATATATGATGTACATTACCATGTAAACTTCCACCGAAAATTGGTTTGAACGAGATCTAGCAAGTAGTTTTTTTTTAATACGTCATAAATCGTAAACCGGAATTTACCTTTCATTCAATGTTACTTGTTGCTACGGAACCCTTCATGGGTGAGTCCGACTTGCACTTGGCCGCTTTTTGTTCTTTTTAAGTTTTTTTAGTCTTTAGGGTTCCGTAGGTACCGAAAGGGTGCCACCGGGATCCTATTGCTAAGGCTCCGCTGTCTTTCTGCCTGTCTATAGGACTGTTGTGTCTTTGAACCATAAAAGGTAGACACTTAAAATTTTCACAGATTGTGTATTACTATGACCATTATAACAAGAAATTATATTCTAAATTATATTAATTATATTCTAAGTACTATTTGTTTTATTTTATTTTGTTATCTATTTTTATTTAATTCATTAAACCTAACTTGGTTTCCGTACGACTTTTTCGGGTGACCACTGAAAATCAGCGCTGTGCTGTGGGTCCCCATAGCACAGCATCATGCTGAGTGGAAGCCTTCTTGTCACAGTCATGACGTGCCAGCAGCTGCCGTATATTTCTGTTTTGTGCTCGTGATTATTTTTAAATCTATTGTTTTATTTTATTATTCTTTTCTTTTATGCACGTGTTTCTGTTACAATTGAACTTATTTTTCTTTTTTTCTTAAAAAATAAAAATAAAGAAGCATGTTAAAGTAAAAAATAATAAAAACCGGCCAAGTGCGTGTCGGACCACGCATAATGAAGGGTTCCGTAGTTGGGATGAATTTATCCCAAAAACAAACTTAACTTTGTAGTTGAAAAATATGTTCTCCCATACAGAATGTATGGGAAAACATGCTTTTGCAACTGCAAAGTTAAGTTGGTAAATTATTACTCGTTAACTTGTAGACAAAAATTAGCACTTAAAAGTTTAATATTTCGCAAACGGATTCCTGAATCCAATAATGGTTTTCACAAACTCACAATGTTTTTGAAGGACCTTTCCAATGATACCACACACTATGAGGTAAAACAAAAAAAAAAACATCACCACTTTACGTGTAGAAGAGGTACCTACCCTAAAAAAAAAGTTTTTCATAATTTTGTTTTACCACTTTGTCGGCGTAATTAATATGTATACCTATGCCAAATTACAGCTTTCTAGTACTAAGGGTCTCGGAGCTAGACCGCGGACAGACAGACAGACAGACATGACGAAACTTAAGGGTTCCTTGTTTACTACGGAACCCTTAAAATTGGTCTGTTGAGTGAACATGGCGCGTGGCCTTCTTGATGTTACATAGAATCCGCGTGCCATGTTCACTCAACTGAGCAATTTGTTGTAGGTTTTTGTACGGAACCCTTAGCGTGCGTTTGTTTTTCTTTGCAGAGTTTGGTCGCTTAGGTACTATTTAATTATTATAATTAATAAATGGTTCTGTTTGGTTTTTTTACAGAGCCTATTGCTACTACATACTTAAAGAAGATTTTGACTTTAGGCCTCTTAAAGTTTGTCGGGAAATCATTAGATTATGGACATTCTAGAAATCCAAGGTTCACAATTAGTTTGGCATTCTTCTGTGGGGAAGATCCTGGCCTAGAAACTCCACAGGAAATGCATCTTTTAAAATAAAAGTTGATTACAATTTTTGTGTTGAAACTTATTGTAAATGGAAACTTTTAAATATTTGATTCTAATATCGAACAGAATCATATGAATCAAGTTACTTATTCACAGTAATCAGTTCCTTTATTTATTTACCAAACAAAGTTTATAAAAATCTTAACTTAAGAACAATAAATACCCCGAAAACCGTTTTCACGGTTTGTCTGTGGGAACAGAACAAATAAAATTATAATAAATTCATAGTTTATTTGTGCGGACACTTAATTTCGACTTACTGCATGCACATCTATAGTAACAAACGAAAATATCCTTACATCAAATGACTTATATCATAAAAATAAAATAAAAAATAAACTACCAAATCAATCATCTGCTCTCCCTCAACAATCTGCAAACCACTTTCCTAAGAACATCGCTTACAAACTCCTGAAAAAGAACCGCTTAAGTAACCTGGCAAATTTACCCTTCATTTCCTGACTTCTTATATCAGCAGGCAGTTGGTTGAGAAGGTACTCTTTTAAGAAGCGTTGGGTCGCCAAAATAATTCCTTATTCTAGGTACATCAAATTTACCTGCTGATACCATCCTAGTTGCGTGGTTATGGATAACTAGCGAGTGACGCTCCCAGCTGCCATGACTGTTAACCAGAAGTAGATAAAATACAATAGACGTGGATATATTCAGTAACCTGTTCCGCTTAGCTATTTCTAAAGAGCCATAAAAAACTCCTGAAAGAAATCGACACGTGTTTCACCTCCCAACGAGGCATCCTCAGGATGACGATGGACTTGTTGCGAACTCGAACACGGCGTGTTGCCACACCGAGCGCTGAGTGCAGGACTGAGCGTTATCGCCCGTGAAACCCACTTATATAGTGTCGCCATTATCAGTGCGACCGTTATCAGTGCGTCTATTGTATTTTATAATGGATTTCCGCAAGGTCACGCCTGAATCAATTAATTATCAGAAATAGATATTTATGTTTTAAGCTGATAGGAAGAATTTTGCAAATTTTAAATACCTAACTTATTATAATCATCTCATTCACGCCTCACTCCGCCGGTATAAAACTTCCTTTATATTCTTTTCTAAACTCTATCCAATAGTTAATCTAACTATACCTTGATGTCGTATATTCTCCCCCATCTTGTTCTTTTTTGGGTTTGTGTTCTTTCTTTGCGTCATGTTTACCGCATACGTTTTTTCTTTCTTTTCTTTCTTTATGTTGTCTATGAAGTCGTTATGGCCCAGTGGTAAAGAGCTCGTCTTTCATGCACGAGGTTGCGAGTTCAAATTCGGGCAAGTACCAATGTGTCTTTTCCAATTCATAAATAATTTCTGAGTTTATCTTGGACATTACTGATATCGGTGAAGGAAAATATTGTGAGAAAATCTGAACATTTAGTTAATATAAGTCTGAAATCGCCAACCCGTCTTGAGCAAGCGTGGTAATCAATGCTCGTGTCTTCTCTGTATGAGAAGAGGCCGTTGCCCAGCAGTGGGACAATAATAGGCTTTTTTATTGTACTTCCCATAGGGAGGAGCTCATGGCTAATTAATAACAGCCACACGGGTCGATCCATCAGGTTAAGCTACGCTTGTTGGGGTTGGTCCGTGGATGGGTGACCGACCATCTTTATTGACCGAGTTTCCTCCGTGCCTCGGAAAGCTGTTGGTGCTGGCTGTCAATTCATGGATCTTTGACAGTCGTTACGGGTCGTCAGAAGCCCGAAACTCTGACAACCAGTCTTACCAAGAGGTAGGATCGCATTACCCAGTTACTAGGTTGTGGAGGTCAGATAGGCAGCACTCCATGTAAAATACTGGTATTCAGCTGCATTCGGTTAGATAGGAAGCCGACTCCAATATAGTTGGGAAAAGGCTAGGCAGATTGACTGTACTAGGTACCCATAAGACTTAACAAAACACCGATTTAAATTACACCTTAACATCAAAACACTAATCTCAACATTTTAATGACGTCGAACATCAAAAAGTTGGCGTAATATTCATAACAGTGCATGGAGTGGGGAGGCAAGCGAGATAAAATCGCATTTGGCCGCAAATAAAAGGAAGCCCGCACGTACGACCCCGCTGCGCGCACGCCGCGGGGGCGCGGGTCCATTGCTTCAGACGTTACTAGACAAACAAAAGATACGTATCATAGCATCACCTCCTGTAATCCTAGGCAGAGGTACACCCACATTTCGCCGGTTAGGTTTAAGCTTCAATGTAATAGGGCTTATTGCCATCAACCTGGGGAGTTTGTTGCGTCACTTCTTCTTCCCAGCTAAAGGCACTAGGAAGTGGTGAAGGGTGGGCGTTTTTGGGGGACTGTCTTATGTAATTTTGACGTTCGAAAAGTGCTGATTCTCAGCCTAGTTTGAATAAATGACTTTTGAATTTGAACCGGGCACAAATTCAGACTCTGGGCTGCTACTGAGAAATTCCTGATGAAAAAACCCAATATCAAATTGCCATTTTTTTTTTTGGGTGGGAAATTATCAAATAACTTCTCCCGCTCTGGGTGGAGCGGGAGGGCGTATCAGACTCTTACTGACTAAAACCCACCCGTTTCCTTCGGTTGCCATGTTGCCGGGGGCCACGATCTCCCTTTCGGACTTCTTCGCAGCCCCGGCAGGAATATCACTTTGCCTGACCTGGCAACCGAACTTAGGACGTCGTGCTTAACACAGTAGCGCTTGCGATCACTTGACCAACGACGCAGTCAACTATACATACAATCAATCTTCCTAGCCTTTTCCCAACCATTTTAGGGTCGGCTTCCAGTCTAACCGAATACAGTTGAATACCAGTATTTTACATGGAGCGACTGCCTATCTGACCTCCTTAAACCAGTGACTGGGTAATACGATACCCCTTAGTAAACTGGTTGTCCGACCTTTGGGCTTCTAACTACTCGTAACGACTGTCAAAGATCTACAAATGACAGCCGGCACCAACGGCTTAACGTGCTTTCCGAGGGACGGAGGGGTGTATGAAAATATAGTCACCCATCCACGGACCGGCCTTGACAAGCCTTCGATCGATGGGGCTGTTATTATTGTTAATCTTCCTTTACAAAACTACAAAAATTTACAATTACCATAAAGAAACCTCGTTGAAAAACAGCATCCTTGCCGTACCGTGCAACATTGGACCCTCGCACCGCCTCGGTGCGCTCGTGAGGATGCTTATGAAGCGGTGTTGCAGTTTATTTAATTTCCTCAAAGGCATTACGTGGAAAAAGCATGTTTTCAAGTGCCCCCCTAGCTTGCAGTACGTTCTGCTCCTTTTTGTGGAGCCCTTTCATGTTGGGAGATATATTTTGACATGGAATTTCTTTTGATGAAGAAGTGGTGTGAAGTGTAGGAAGGTTCCCGGTGAGATGTGTATCCTACTGTTATAATATTATAAACGCGAAAGTTTGTGAGGATGGATGGATGGATGTTTGTTACTCTTTCACGTAAAAACTACTGAACGGATTTGGATGAAATTTGGCACTCAGATAGTTTATAATCTGGATTAACACATAGGATACTTTTTATCCCGATATACCCACGGGATCGAGACTTATGTGGGTGAAACCGTGGGGCGCTGCTAGTGGTTTTAAAAGTGTTGAAGATTTTGTTTGGAAGGTTGGTGTTTTTGTTTGATTAGAGCACTCAGAGTTATTAATTTGTTATAATTAATAAACGATTTGTTGATCTACTTGTCCTCTTATTACACGACTGACCGAAAAATGAAGTGTTATATTTTTTTATTGATTTGATTCTTGGCTCCTTGTTTGTATTGTTTTTAACTGTTGTAGGTCTTTCTTTCAGTACTTTTAGCATGTAGCGCTTGCTGTGTAATCTTTCCATTAGCTATTCCTGTAATATCGACACAAGCTAAGAAGAAATCTGCAAAAAGAACTAAAACCCGACCACTGAAAAATCACGCGCTAAAAAGTATGAAACAAGAAAATATTTCAGACAAAAATCAAGACATAGGTACAAAAATGGTCAAGGTAAAGTCGTGGTCGCATGCCATTATCATTTTTTTGTAAGTGTACGGGCATGTGACCACAACTTTAACTTGACCATTTTTGTACAGTACCGACCAAAAGTCCATAAGCAATCTCACAAAGCAATAGACTGACGCTTCGGTTTGACTTACGACCTTCTTCTATAAGTTGTTACAATACTGTAGACACGCACATTACACACACACGCTCACTTTGTCTGCAACCAATGTTTGTTCGATAATCATCATTCGTTTTTAGTTTCATTCGTCTTGTTCACATAAATATTAAAGTTTAGCAGGTAGACCACAAAAAACTAAGTAAATTATTTCGATTTCTGTGGGGTAGATGCAGTTTGTTACAAGTATTCAATTAATAGAACTTTGTTGGTTCGTGCCGTGATAATATTGGTGACGAGCATTTAGCGCAGTGTTGTGGTTATTATTATCAAAAAGCAGGCATAAAATATATTGAAGATCAGATCAGAGAATATTATTGCGCTGCGTAAAAGTGAAGTGAATATCTAATAAAACCGGACTAAGTGTGAGTGTTATCATTTATATATTTCATATTTTACTAAACATAAATCTTAATCAAGGGTATTGTTGATAGAACAGAGGTATTGTTGAGACAGAAGATGCCTTTAAAGTTTTAAATTCATTGTGAGGTTTAATTCGATTAGTGAATAATAAATAATTAGGTATTATGTGTAATAAAAACAATGTTTTTCTTTGTTCTAGAGAAATACTGTGACGGTTAAGAGATATGAGGAAGGGGCTTATTATCGAGTAGCAGCGACGTCAAATGGTGAATGAAACAAATGGTTTCATACCAACGAGATATTTTGCTGAATTATTAAAAACACGTCATTATGAACCGTTCGCCGTGCACTCTGAAGGCTTGCATCACTGAAGACCAGCTAGAAAACCGTTTTTGACCTTAAAATATTGACCGTACCAACTTAATAAACAACAGATTCGTTATTGCATGAATTTATGGTAACGAATTTTTTAAGCACGTTTCAATAGGGTGTTTGTCGTATTTCTTGCAGATATACCGAAATTGTTTAATATTATTTTAGTAATAGTATTATTTTAGGATTAAAATTTGCGGTTTAGTTTCAATCTTCTTTTCGTAAAGAAAATGAATACTTAAGCTATAACCTCAATACCAACCAATATTTACTAAAGCCAAATAAAGTTTAAAATAATTAATATGAACAACTGCCTTTAACCTTAAAATCAACAATTTTGTTAGTAGATTTTTTTTACATTTTAAGTAGTCTAATATTCTTATTTATTGCTTAATTACTTAGACCATGATCAAAGCTTTATGTTTATGGTGCAAAAAAATCCATTTAAAATTTAAAACATTTCAAAATTTAAATATGTCAAAATTATACAAATTGCTTCTAAGTTTCTAGACATCTATTTCACATATTATTCAGGTGAAGTAATGATAAATAATTGTAGCAGTTTGATAACTATACTTAAGTAAAATAAACATAACGAATAAATATTATTTATTTTTTATTATAACATATCACGCATTTTTTATTCTAAACCCGTTATTGCAATAACAACATTAATAAATAGGCAGGATATTTAAAAATATTATTATTGCAAACAAAAATAATAATAATTGCAAAAACAGCGCTGTGATTTACGAGATTAGAACCTTAGCCATCTTGAATCTAAGACCAACGCTTAACGCCTTCTGCTATCTGCACATATAATTTACTTTCGAATTTTAGCAATGGGATACACTGGCCAAGGTCACGCGTACGAGTATGATGCGTGCTAACAAAAGTTATGGAAATATAAGTGCGGCGCCCGCGAACCGTGACGATACGATAGTGTGTAGTTCAAAACTGCGTTCTCTGTGGTGTGTGTACGGCACTCACACCACAGACGTCTGACTGTTTACACATACAAATGTACGGACTATACCGCGTGTTCACAGCAATACGACTCTTAGCGTGCTCATGCACTTTTGAGCGCTTACTGTACCTAGGATTAAATATCCTCTAGAGGGCGCCATAATGCATTTAATGTGACGTCACATAGCCTATAACCAACGGACGATCAAGATGCTTCGAATGTTACCTCATTACCAAATTATGATCGGTAGTTTAGAAGTTATGAGGTAACAGATGAACATACAGACATACCGGTCAAAATCATAACCCTCCTTTTTGCTTCGCCGTAGTCGGGTAAAAATCCAAACATGGCTGTGCAAAACATTATTTCCTAACTCAATATTTATACACTTTGAGGAAAATCTAGACGGAAAAGCTAGTACAGCCCTTTAAGAACAACTCTATAAACGTCACTGTGCTTTCACTTGGCTCTCCATACTGACACGTATTCGTGTCTGACGCGGAACGAGGAAATAAGGTAGATGTGTCGAGGGAATATGGGATTTTTCACCTTGATATGATCAAAATGTGCATGTTGTGGAGTGTGCTGGAATGTTGTAAGTGTGTGTGGATTGCATCTTTGATAAATAAATTGTCAATAAAAGCAAACAGAGTTTTTACAGCCCGATGGAGGATGAAAAGGTTGCTGGCGTAGAAAGGGTCCGCAAGGCGAAAAATAAATATTATCGAGTAGGTCACCTTGGAGGGACCTTAATTGCAAAGGTCTCGTCGAGGTTTACGTACTCGGCAATCAGCAGCAAGTAATTATGAATGACTATCCCATTAAGCAATAATTATCTTCACACGTCTTTTAGATAGATAGCTTGAAGATCAATATATCTGAAAAATTTATTTGCATCATTTCACGAAAAAACACTTTATCCAGAGTCAGGCACTACTTAGTTGTCTGGCATCTGTGCTGAACCGGGCCCATTTAGCGCAGCCGAGCCAACAATACTTTTTACACGATTGCCCAAAAAGGAGTGTAATGTTTTTCAGGGGGCCTACCAACAGCTGAAAAGCAGTATTATTTTAATATTACTTCAGTGGGAGAAAGAGATGGAGCTATACGTCCTGTAGAGCTTCATCTCTTTCCCACACTGAAGTAATATTAAAATAATACTGCTTTATGACCTGGTGGTAGGCCCCCAGGGTTCGTGTATGTATGTGAGTTCCTTTGTGGCACCATAACTTTTAAATGCCTAGACAGATTTGGATGTGTAGGGTATCGTTAGAATCCTTACATCAAAAATAAAAAAACAAAATGGCGGGAGTATGGCTCCATATTCAAATGTGTATATAAAATAATTTCTTCATTTATTACAATATGGGTATCCAATTGAAGGCCTTGATGAGCACATTCTAAAACTATATAATTTATTGGCATACACTTTATATAGGTAGGGTGTACGGTGTACATGCAAAACAAACATTTCATCCCCACGCCATCCACTCCTCGCCTCGCCTCACCGTGAGAGTATAAAACCACCTCTAGTGCTTAAATATTAAAGCCACCTAGCATGACAGGTTTTAAAATAAAAATAAAACTTGACACTAAAATGTATAAAATAAAAATAATTAATTAAAATTAAAAAAACACAACTGCCCTGCCAAAAACGAACTAAAAAGTAACAAACAAGTTGTATTAGTTAATCTGTATATATGTCACCGTAAGATTGTAAGAATCGTTAGTTTATAATCTGACGGAATTATTTCCGTTAGATTATAAACTGTCGCAAAATTGTGAACTGGGTGAAATGGGTTAGGTTAGGCTAGAACTGTGACAAACCGCGCGCGAGCCGAGCGAGCGAAGCGAGCGGTGCCCCGGCAGCGGCCAGCGAGCGCTACTTGCAAGTTGCTCGCAGCCAGGCAGGCCATTTAATATTAGCGCAAGGTGCGTTACGTCGCAAGCAAGTTTGATACCAGTTCACAATTTGTCAGTTTGTCATGGATACATTATAAACTATCGAAAAATTATGCGTTAAATTGTAAATTATTTGTCACAGTTCACAATTTTTCGACAGTTTATAATTTAACGGAAATAGTACCGATAGATTATAAACTAACGAAGTTCATAATTATACGGTGACATATACAAAGCGAAAGGTCACTCATTTACTCGCTGACTAAACAGATAAATAAAATTGTCATTGCTATCGGGGGACCGTTGTGTCGTTGTGGGGAACACTTTTTAATCTAAGAGGTTTTTACATGTTGTATATTGTGTACCTAAACCTAGGTCAAATAAATTTATTTTCTTTCTTTTTTTTAAATTTGGAACGAAATACTAAAAATGTAATTAAAATAGTGCCACATCTGCCATTTCTCTGATCCTAGACCCCACCATAGGGATTCGCTCCACGGCTGCGTTACTTGAATTTATTCCTGAACCTTTTGTGAAGGATTACGTTGACAAATTGTGTAAGCGAGTACGATTTGTCTGTCTCACGGTCCCCTTATGGGCACAGATTTTGATGCTAATACGATGTTGATACTCTTTGAGGAGTAGTTGAAAGTGGAGCGGGTTTTGAGAGAGTCCTTAGGGGTTTTAAGACGTGTTGGGTAAGAAATATACAATTTACGTAGTGATTTAGAAGGTGACTTGAGGATTTAGTGAGGAGGTAATTTTATTCTTGGTACATCATCGTCTCATATAATTATATAATTACTGTTTATAAAATATTTTAAAAGACTGTGGAGTTTGTTGCCCATTCTTTTCCATACGAAAATACCTTTTGAAAAGGAGCAACTAGAATCAATTCTATTTTCTTGTACATTTTGATGTTCATATGAGCATTTTGGGTGCCAATTTGAAAAAAATGAATATTGACTTTGAGGAATGGCAGTATCCTACTTCGGACTCATACTTTGATCACTAATTAGGTGACTTAGCGAATTAAAGATGTTTACAGCTACACATGGGATGCATGAATACTGAGCAGCTATATGCTGATTAGTATTCAATATTTATGCCTCCCATGATTGTTTGATGTTCTCACTGCTGGGCCACAGGCCGAGCTGTGAGGTAGGTCGTAATCCACGCGGGCCCAGTGCGTGTTGGTCGATGCCTGACTGACTTCGAATATTTGGTTGACATACCTACCCGTTTCCTCTCGATTGTCACAATGTTTTCCTTTACCATTTTGAGATTAGTAATCAAATAAATTGTACACCGCACGCCACGTGCGACTTTGTACAATATAAACTTTTTTACAAAAAATACAATCGACTTCCAAAATACAAAGTGAAAAATTATTTTAATTTCGGAAGTCGGTGTCTTTGGATCAGTATTTCAGTTTTTTGACACCGACTTCTGAAATTCATTAATAAAGTTAATTTTTTCACTTTTTGTGGGTTGGTTTGTAATTTATCTATACAATAGCCTCATGTCAACTGCTCATCAAAAATACCCAAATCGCTATAGATGTGCCTATAATATTTGAAGAGTTCCCTCGATTTCTCCAAGATCCCATCATCAGATCGTGACCAAATGACAATGGAACCAATTTGAAAGTATACCCTTTCGAACAAAAATAATTATTCATGTCGGTCCAGCCGTCTTCGAGTAATCGGGGAACATACATAAAAATTAAAAAAATCCGACGAACTGAGAACCTAATCCTTTTTTTTAAATCGGTTACAAACGCAATACTAAACTCCATTCTGACTGATATCGTTCCGATTTGCGTCGCTGTGGGTGAACCGCCTAATCCTATCTTATTATCTATGTCTATCAATCACGATGGGCGTCGATCTTAGACCGTAATCTACGTGCACCGTCCATCTTAACATAAGGTCAAATTAAATTGATCTGCGAAACTACACACACGTGATGTATAATTTACATATAATATTTTATACACTTTATCATTTGCTTATTAACAAAATCGACAATCCCTCAGCACAGAGATATAAGCCTAAACGTCCCAATGGCAGCCAAGCAGGGTACGGAGGAGCACGGTTTGAGTCGGCGGCGAACCCTGCTGACTGTGGCTGGTTCCCGCACCCATGCCACAAGAAATGCAACTACACCACGTACTCTACGATCACACTTACTCAAGATGTGGACCTATTCACTGACAAACTGTGCAAAACTATACCACCTCACACACTGTCATACAGGCTAACTCATCGACGAAACTAGGCTAAGATGTATTAGTATCTAATAATAATAATATGTTAAGCACAAATTGTAACTGTTCGCGTATACTACGTAAATGTAACTTGTTTGTAGACGCCTTGGGTTGACCTGTTAAGTCTACAAAATGTTTAATAAATCAATAAATAACAATATCTAATGCAATTGATCATTTCGGGGACCCTTAACGGAACCTCCGCCTCGGGATCTACCTCCGCATGTTTTTAACAGAATTGTAACAGAGGTCTAATAAAGAAGATCGGCTCCAACTAACCGAATACGTAGAGTATTCGGTTAGTTGGAGCCGATCTTCTTTTGGTGGAAATATAACTCGAAGTTTCATGTTCCCATGTCACCAACGTCGTCGTCAGGTCGAACCAAGTAAGTAACTGTTTAGTTGAGCCGGTTTAATTGACGAACTACAAAGAAATCGCATAGAACGTGACAAAACCGCAAGGTTTTTATGAAATATCATAAAACAACTTGCGGTTTTGTCACGGTTGCCCCTATTTGATTTTTATCACGTAGATTTTCTTCTTTAATGAATGTTTAATTACTCTTTTCTTTTTTTCCGTTAACCTCCACGTCCGCGAAGGTCAAGCTCTTCACCTTCGCCTTCGCTAAGATGGCCTCCATTACCTCCCTACCATGTGACGCATTCAGGGCTAAAGGTGAGGGCTTTTTTACTGGGGACTACGTTTCTCGTGTTCTCTTAACTAAAAGTGAAAAAGACTACATCAAGTGCTGGCTTCTGATGCAGTTTGTTATACTAGATATTAACTTGATCTTTACTGAATACCCACGGGTTTGCCCTATAGGTTTTCAGTCCAAAAGTGTATCGATAAAAAATCACGATAATCGAGATTTTTAAGAGGCCATATCTTTGAAAAGAGTGGACAATAACAACGTGGATTTTCAGGAGGTCGTCGGACCAAAGCAACAAATTCCATTATTTTCATGTTTTTCACACTTTTTTTTGTTTTAGGGTTCCGTAGCCAAATGGCAGGAACGGAACCCTTATAATTTCGTCATGTCCGTCCGTCCAGATGTTACATAGCCATTTTTATCGGAGATTATTTGCATCTTGATGAAAATTGGAAAGAAGGTGTATTCTGTGCATCGCTAAACAATGGTGTAGTGAAATTACGACAAAAACAATTAGGGGTGGCTCCCATATATATAAACAAAAATACAAAAAAAAAACTGTTGTTTTATTTTATTGATCTCTTCTTTTATGCACGTGTTTCTGTGACAAATAAACTTATTTTTCTTTCTTTTTCTTTACTTTAAAAGAGGGATAAAAAGAAAGCATATAAGTGTGTGGGATATTGTTAGATCCCATGATTAAAAATACTTTTCATATAAGTCAATGGTTTTTTTGATATGGGATAATTTCGGTTACAACCGTATTATGTTTTTTAATGTTTCTTTCGAAAAATACTATGAAAATACAAACTTATTGTTGTAGTCAATAAAATCAATACTGTGCTTTTCATTACAACTACGGAACCCTTCACTGTGCGTAGTAGTCTTGTTCACAGATATAGATATACCTAGATAACGCAAGAGCAACTACTTCGCGTGCCATTTTCGTGCCCAGCTTACGTACAATAATCGTAAGCTGCCACTTTCGCGCTCAGTCAGCATCGGTGCCACGCTTGTAGGAAGTCAGTTAAAAAATGGTTAATTACGCTGTTATAAATTGTAAAAACTGTGCAAATGCGAGGAGAAACGATAAAAGAAACGTTTCCTAGTGCTTGTGACGTCATAGTAGGTAGTCAAAAAATGGCACGCTTGGTTTTCATACAGATCGTGATACTTGCGTTATCTAGTTCTATCTATATCTGTGGTCTTGTTCTTTTAATTTAAATTTTATTTTCCGAAATTCTAATGACTATTGCCAATAACTACAAAATGATTGAATCGACGAATTCAGGTTGTTGTTATAAACAGAAACACAAAGGAGGACACTACTGTTAACCTTTGTAAGATTTCCGTCACTCGTCTTTTTGTTCAAAACATATACTTATTTAAAGTAAACTTCAGTCAGTAAAACACGGTAATTTCCCACATTTTTTTAAATCGTCAAAGTATTTAAAATAAAAACAGTGGCACTCCGGGAGTGCCGAAAGAAGTGAAAACTTGAAAAAAATCGGCACCGCGGTAATCAACGCGTTGATGTCTTTTACTCCACGGTGTCGGTAAATTGCGTGACTGTCGCGAAATCAATGGTTTAGTCCCATCTCAAAAATGCCCAACGCGCCTAAAGAAGTTTTCACTTCAAAAACATTCTGAACCAACCTTTCTTTTTATAACTATCTACGTTTTATAAGTTTGTGTAGCATCATCTCTATACTCTATACTTACTCTATACTCTATGAATGTCACGCTTTCACAGCGTGTCTATGGTCTCTCTCACGTTCGCGGCAACACGTCTTTGAATCGAGTCTACCATCGGGGACTCCATTCGTGTTACTTGAATTTTATTTTGTACCCTTTTGTGAGATTGCTTTGATAAATTATATAAGCTATGATTTGTGAGTTGTAAGGGTTTTTGTTGGTTTGCTTAGAAAATATTTGGCGAGGTGTTGTGGTGAATGTTTCAAAGATTTATTTATACAAGTACCTAGGTCTGTGGGCTGTTATCTAACAAGCATTTTACAACTCTTGTAGTACTGAAAAAAGTAAGCACTTTTTTGGTTCATAATTAATTTCTGCATCTTACTTCAAGAGTAAACATCACTCTTGTGACTACTTAGCATAAATCAGCCTATAATGTTCCCACTGCTGGGATATAGACCTCCTCTCTTCGAAAGAGAGTGGGCCGTAATCTACAACGCGGGCCCAGTGCGGGTTGGTAAATGGCACATGTCTTCGAATTTTTGGTTCTAGAACATGCCGGTTTCCTCATGATGTTTTCCTTCACCGTTTCGAGAGCAGTGGTGATGAAATAATTTACACAAAGTAAAGCGCCTATCAGGGTTCGAACCTACAACTCGTAAGTCACGGCTCTTACCATCGTATAGGCCACCAACTTGTAAAAAAAAATTTGTTTGTCTGTAAAGTCGGTTTACGGACAATATTTTACGTGATAGCGTCACAAGCTGAACGCTTAGGCCGATCGTGCCTCTCTATCGCTTGTTCACGCGCTCTCGCTTGCACGCTCGGCTCAGGCGGAACGTGACACTTTTTCGTGCGTGCAGCCGGCGTTCATCGATTTATAAGACGTTATCACGTCAAAAATGCAAGACATTATAAATTCGTAACTACAATATGGAACCACTGCATAATACATAATTGTAAAGCCATAAATTCCTGTGACAGAGAGCAGCATACCTAAATATGGGTAATACCTATTCGAGCCAGAGCGGTAGAGCTCCTTAACACTTGAATAATGCAGTTGTCAATATACAGATTGATATGCTCACTACAACTCCCCTCTCTGAGGCGTTCCCCTCTTTAGCTGAACATACGGGGAGGTAGGATAATGAATATATTGTTCAACTTATCATAATATCATGCCTGCCCAATGAGCTCTTCCCTTTATTTATTTTTTTTTCCGTTAAATACTTGAATTTAAATATTTTAGTGTTAGATTGTATACATATTACATTTAAGGTTTGTCAAGTGTACCTAAATAATTATTTAGATAATAAAAAAACAATGCCACTCCGGGAGTGCCGACAGAAGTGAAAACTTGAAAAAAATCGGCACGCGGTATTCTACGCGTTGATATCTTTTTATTGGTAAGAAGCTGGTGTCGTCACAGTGTCGCGAAATCAATGGTTTAGTTCTATATCAAAAATGCCCAACGCGCCTAAAGAAGTTTTCACTTCAAAAATGTAATTGAAAAATCATCGACGAGAACTGAGGTTATAAAGATAACCTCAATTTAAAATAAAAAACAGCTTTTAGGTGATTTAAAATTAGAATTTCGGGCGTAAAAAGTATTCGAATAATCAAATCAAAGCACTCAATTTGTAAGTGGCACTACAAATAGTCATCCACAGGTTCCATCGGGGTAAAGCAATTTCTAACCAATTTGAAAACAAAATCCTGTGCACACGACCCTTTTTTTTCGTAGGTAAGCGATACTATAGCGGCCGAGCGTTGCAAGAAAGAATAGTCCTTACAGTGTACAGTTTACATTTTCTTCAGATATTATTGACACAGACTATACGTACCAAAATGTTGACCCAAAAACAAGTTCGTATGTCCCAAGACGGACGGCCATAGACAATCGCGGTAGGTTCTACTGCGTATAATCTATGCCAGTAAGACACCTTTGTTCCATGTGCTGCCACGCCGATTCTCGAGCAATACAATGGATGCAATGCATCAACCTGATAGCTTGTGGCCTAATCCTTGCTCTCCGATATATTACATATGCTATTGGAATACGGATGTTGGGAAGTGTATAGGTGATGTGCAGAAGGGCCATTGGCTGCCCTTAAGCTGACCATAGGCTGACCATAACAGTCTGTTAAAAAAAGTGGTGGCACTCCGGGAGTGCCGACAGAAGTGAAAACTTGAACAAGATCGCCTTGGTGGAAGAAAAATACTTATATAGAACATTGATCCGTAACCTCATCTAAATAAAGAGCACAATCGCGTTTACAAAAAATAATACTTCCGAGACCTTTAAAGTAAAAATACTTGTATAAAACATTGATCCGTAACATAATATAAATAAAGAGCATAATCGTGTTTACAAAACATTTAAAGTAAAAATACTTGCATAGAACATTGATCCATAACATAAAAATAAAGAGCACAATCGCGTTTACAAAAATGAGGTGTCGTCATGGTGTCGCGAAATCAGTGGTTAGTCCCATCTCAAAAATGCACAACGCGCCTATAGAAGTTTTCACTTCAAAAACCAGCGTCAGACAGCAACTGTCTGACGCTCATTAATGCTGATATGGACCGCACACACTGTTTTTGTTAAAATATTTCACTTTTTAATTTGGTGAAGGGTGTTCGTTTTGGGGGACTGTCTTATGTAATTTTGACGTTCGAAAAGTGCCGATTCTTAGCCTAGTTTAAATAAATGGCCTTTGAAGTTAGTGTTTTGTGTTTCATGATCAGTTGCCAATTAAACGTTAAACTTTCTTTCTTTTCAGTTGCCCAAAGGTTCACAGAATAAACTCTAGCATTGTTTATGAATAAGCGTCAAACGCACTTAATCTTCTGTCTCTCTTCCACAGTACAGTCGTCAGCATGGTTCGACGTAATCAATCAGATCGAGCGTAGCCCCACTGTCTCAAAGGATTGGAGCAAAACACCATACATGCATGCCTAGCATAGATTTAAGGTATTATGTAGTCTGTGAAGATCAGTTTCTTATTATACATACATAAACTTACGCTTTGTGCCCATGGGGGTTGGCAAAACCTACAGAATGCCATTTGCCACGATCCTTACATACTCCTTTTACTTCATTCACGTTTATACCCACACGCGGCGTTGCGAGTACTACGCACTTGTTCTGAAGAAAATCGCCAATAAGGTCACTATACAATTGCCCATCGGCATGTGCCCCTCCGAATTTTTCTGAACATTCTTGAAAAATGATCGAAACATAACTTTAAAAGGAGGGTCTGTCTATCTTTAATAATTTTCATGTTATTCAATTTTTATGTTTTGATTAGCGTTTGCCAAAGCTCCGATGTTATTAGCTCCATTTGGATTCTGTTTATTATTTCTAAAAGCTTATGAGTTATTTTATCGGATTAACTAACATTTTTATTAAAATTTGTCAACTATACAAAAAAAACGGAGGTGAAAACATTTAGTGAGTGTAAGTAAGTTCATAAAATCATAAATAAAATCATAGATTTTGAAAAAAAAAAAATTACGAAAAAAAAGGTCAAGAAGAAGTCCCCCTTTTGAAGTTATTTTTCGATAATTTTTCATGGGCGACCTTTTTATTTTATTTCCTTTCGGGCGTCCCCCCTTCTCGGCGTTTCCACTCTCACCTGAAAAGCCTACCAAATACCTTTTGTTAGTCGCCTTTCACTCATCCTCTCAATATGACCAAACCATCACTCATCAGACTCATCACTTATTATGTCACCATTTTATCATAAACACCATGTCCTGCGTGAGATAACTGCTCGTTGAAGGAACTAGTTCATTCATGCTAAGATAGTGTTTATTTATTTATTTAACACTTCAAGCACGGAAATGTGCAGAGGCGGATTTAATGCCATACGCATTTTCTACTTACCACTGTTTGTCTCTGCATCACCCAAAGGTTGACCTTTGGGTGATGCAGAGACAAACAGTGGTAAGTGCAATTCCAAAAAAAAAATTTTTTTTTATAAAAAATACATATATGAAGATACACTTAAGTGTAGTTATTACAAACTATAAATATAATAGTGAAGTGAATTGTAATAGTGTAGTAAATATATTATTATAGTGTTTGCCCGTGAGTTTCTTGCCCGTTCTTCTCCATGGGAACCTACGACGCTCTGAAGTGGGAAATTAGCTTCATCTTTTTGACTGACTGAATTCAAAAGTGCCTGTAATTAGTTTAATTGAAATAAATGCTTTGAGTTTGTTTTTATAAACTCGTAGACTCTATTCTGAGCCGGCTTTATTTACGTAGATTACCATCGAATCACTAAAAAGTACCAAGTAGACCGTCTAATGATAATGGTCCTCCAGCAAAATACTGCCATCGTTAACAGTTTTGTGGACATTGTTTTTAAACCCTCGACGCAAAAAGAGGGGTGTTAAAAGTTTGACCGCTATTTTATTTTATTTTTCCTTTATTGGCCAACCAACAATTGTTTACACTCATAACATTTACAGTAAGTACATAACATCTAAGGTTAGTGTAACAATTAATTACAGGTTAGCACCGCATGCCCCATAAACAAGTAAGATTTGCCACAAGCACTGAACTATAATTAAACATTCATATTTGAGTACTTAACAAAAATTAAAATTAAAATTAATAGGTTTAACAAACATTACGTAGTGGAGTATAAAGCTATATATATATGTAAAACGATCATTTACAGTAGGAAAAGCGAACAGAAACACATTGAAACAGTACATAACAGCAAAATTGGAATCAGAATTAAAAGTCAAATTAAATTCAAAAATTAAAAACGAAATTAAAAGTCTAATTAAAATTACAATTAATATTAAAATCAAAATAACAATCAGTATTAAAATCAAAATGAAAATCAATATGTAAATTTACAAAAAATAAAAATAAAAACGTAATTTATGTATGTGTGAACGAAAAATGTAACTTAAAATTAAATTAAAAAACAAATTAAAATTAAACAATTGATATCGTTGTTCTATGAAACTTGGCATATGAGTCAAAGTGCACGTCAGTAAGATCACTGCAGCTATTTAGTAATTTGCAAAGACGGGGAACGACAGAGTTCGCACCAAGTATGGTTCTGCGGAGTGGGGGGTGCAAAGGAGTTATAGGAGCACGAGGGATTCTAGCAGGAGCACGAAACTGAAACTTTGATAGTAGTTGAGGACAGTCAATTTTGCATCGGAGTAGCTTATAAACAAAGGACGAGTCAATGATTGTTCTACGTTTCTCAAGTGAGACCATCTTAAAATGAGATAGTCGGGATTCATAGGATCGTACCCTTTTTGCATTTCCGCTGGCATAGGCTAGATGCCAAAGGAATCTCTTTTGTATGCGCTCCAGTCGAAGAATGTGCGTAGAGTAATGAGGTCTCCAAATCGTACTGCAGTATTCTAAGATACTACGAACGATGCAGTTGTACAACAAGATCTTCGTCCGATTATGCTTAAAACCAGCAACATTCCTTATGACAAAACCCAGCATTCTAGAAGCCTTTTTTATGACGCCCTCGATATGAGGTGTAAATGTCAAGGCGTTGTCGAAAACCACCCCCAAGTCCCTAGTTTGATCTACCTCTTGGATAACGTTAGGGCCCACCCGGTATACACTAGCAGTTGCTTTCTTTTTACGGGTGTATTTCACGTGGTAGCACTTTTTTACGTTTAAGTTCATTTCATTCTCATTACACCATTTAACCAACGTGTCAACGTCCCTCTGAAGTAATGCACAATCGTTTTCAGATTCGATTATCCGTGAGAATTTAAGATCGTCCGCGTACATAAAACATTCTGAGAATCTTAGGCAGTGCGGGATATCATTAACGAAAATAATAAATAGAACCGGTCCAACATGTGAGCCCTGGGGGACCCCAGATGATGTTTTGTAGGTTCCCGATTGGAAACCATTAACTGCGACAAAGAAGGAACGATTTTCGAGATAAGACTTAAGCCAGTCGTAAAGTGTACCGGTGATTCCATACGCAGATAGCTTCGATAGAAGTATGTGGTGAGGCACGCGGTCGAAGGCTTTGCTAAAGTCTGTGTAAATAACGTCAATCTGCTTGCCGCAGTCAATGGCATCCGATAGCATTTCTGTGAAAGTTGCCAGATTAGTGCAAGTAGACCTAGACCCTACGAAACCATGCTGAGAAAAGCTCAAATACAATTTGAAGTGTGCCTGAATGTATGGACAAACTAAGGATTCGAAAACCTTAGCAAGGGTTGATAAGATGGATATAGGTCTATAGTTGTTAATGTTGTCCTTTTGATCACTCTTATAAATTGGAATAACCTTTGCTTTTTTCCATAAGTCAGGGAAAATACCTGAGCTAAGAGACTTATTAAATATTAGTGTTAAAGGGGATGCCAAAGCAGAAGCACATTTATAAATAAATATTGGCGGAATACCATCAGGGCCAGTGCCTTTACGAATATCTAATAATTTGAGCTTGTTCAACAGGCTATCGCGATCGATCACAGGTGCTGTTAGTGGTAGACTGTTATTCTTCATATTATGAAGAAACTCGGACTCGGGTTTACTATGGGTCACTGTCGCACCACTAAAAGCGGAGGAAAAATTGGACGCGAACATTTCACAAATTTCTGGACCATCTGATGATAATACGGTTCCATTAGTCATTGTGGCTGGATAAGAGCCAGAGCCACCTTTTTTATCTTTAATGTATGCCCAGAAGCGGTTCGGATTTTTGGGTATTTCATTTTCAATGTCTCTAATATACTCATTATAACTATCAGTAGCTAATTTGGAACACCGTTTGCCTAATAATTTGAGCTCGATTTCATCCCTAGGGTTCTTATATACTTTGAAGCGAGATCTTATTTTTTCCTTTTCTCTTAAAGCTCTAATTAATTTTATTAAACCAAGGAGGATATTTTTTATATTTACAAGTAGGTTGAGAGGGCTCATGCATACGTATAATATGCAGGAGCCTGTCATAAAACATACAAAGCATTTCATTAACATCAGCCATTTTTTCAAATAGTTGTTCCCAGTTTTTATATCGCTTAGATTCTCGCAAATCTTCGTATAATCAAGTTTATTATAATTCGTTTTTATAGTCTGAGGATTGTATGGAAGTCGGTTTTCTTCACTCGCTGTAATCATGATTTCGATAGGGGGGTGATGGACATCAATAGTGCTGAGGGAATTTAGGGCCGCATTAACGCTACCGGCTGGTAAATTAGTTAATACAAGGTCTAATATTCGGCCAGACATATTCAGGATGCCATTCAGTTGTGACAATTTATGCATGTGAATAAAGTCAGTTAGTACTTTAGCAATGCCAGGAGGAGTATAAGTATAATTATTCCCTGCGTCATATACCAAATTCCATTGTATATTACCTAAATTAAAGTCACCGACAATACATGCGCACAAGTTTGTCTGCTCAAGAACCACGGTACAATGGTCCAAAAAATTATCCAAGCTACTACGTAACACAGGGGGTGGTAAATAAACTGCGCACAGAGCTATTCGACGAACAGATTTTAAAAACGGTACCTCTATGGTTAACCAGAGATCCTCACAATGACTTTCCCACTGAACCATACGTTTTGAGTTAATTGTTTTTAATACAGCGATCAATACGCCACCCCCGTCCTTCTTCCTACCGTCTCTGTCTCTTCTATATACTATATATCGATCGTCAAAAAGCTCCGTGCTCAGAACACTATTATTCAGCCATGTTTCAGTTAAAATCACAATATCATAGTTCTCTAAAGACAATTGACGACAAAAATTATGAGTCTTCGTGCGTAGACCTCTTGTGTTTTGGTAATAAATATTAATATTATGAGCTGAGAATTTTAACTATAATTAATACCAAAGCTGCGACTACTCGTACAATAAAAGTTAATGAAAGTCAAAAATTACTTTAACTTATTTAAAGTGTCCATGTTTCTAACCATGATATGATCAGAGTCTTCTACTTTACGCATAAAAATCTTACCACCTCGAATCCACACAAATTTATAACCTAGTTCTTTGGCCTTGATCCTAGCGGCAGCGTGCAGAGCCTTGTATGTGGGGGACAGATGTTCAGTCACGAAGATTGGTGTTTTTGGCCCAGAATATCCGAGATGCACGCTGTTCAGTTTATTATCCTTATTGCTTTTATTAAAATTAACAATAGCCGCTAGGAATTGATCACGAAGTCGAGGGGAAGCCAGCTGTACAACTATTGAACGTGGTCTAGTATTATTAGGGTTCAGTTTGGCAACCCTAGTACAATGTAAGATATCTCTGTTTTCCACAACACACGCAGCCACTTTAGAAATTTGAGACACAATATCAAAGAGATTTTCGTGTTTCTTCTCAGGTACGCATTGAATTTCAATGTTATTAGATCGAGTTTGTTGCTCCAGCTGATCCACACGAACATTTAGCGACTTCACATTGTTGCTCATTTCAAGATTCTCCTTCCGCAGTTCCTTATTGGCCTCCTGGGATGAAGCATGCTCCTTTAGTAGGTCCTCATACTGACTGTTCATGAATTTCATCGAGTCCTCCATGACAGAAATCTTTGTATTGATGGGCTGCAACTCTCTATGTAGTATTGTATTAATGGTTTCATTTAGTTTAGACAACATCAACGATAATTCAGTCTTCATAACTTCCTGGATAATTTCGCGAATGTCATCTCGTACATTTTCAGTAGTCGCCTGAGGTGGAGACCCAAGAGCTTGCCTTTTGTTCCCTCTGGTGGTCGAAACATTACGCAGAGGAGTTTTTTCGTGCTTATTTTTCGGAGATGTGTCATCAGCCATGTTTAATTGTTATTAGTGAAAAAGCGCAAAATAATTCCAAAATATGCGTATTATGACAATAACAAAGCAGTTGCTTCTAAAAAAAGAAGCACATCAACAAAAAGGCAAGCATCAGTAAAATAAAATGCAAAAAGAAAAGTTGATCCTTGGATTTGAACTTGCGTTCACTTTAATGAGGTGTAGCACCTAACCCCTATTAGCTATATTGACACATTAAGTAGCGGCGAAATAAGCGATCACTATTTCGCACCTGTGTATTGGTGGGCAGGGCAACTGTAGCAATTGTGGATTTGTAACCATATATGGTAGCGCAACGAGCCGTTTCGTGTGTTCTGACTCACCGCCGACCGACGAATAGGAGCAGCGTGCGTAGTATGACTCACAGTTGTTTGGTGCTTTGTTTCTTTGTTCAAGTTTCAACCTGCTTATCTCTTCGAAATAATGAAGAACTCGTGGATATTATTTCACCACAACGTGCCGTAACCAGGGCACTATTGTATTGGCGTAAAACTGTACTGATAAAGCTAATAAATAAACAGTAAATATTTATTCTCAGCGGAGCGACTCGCAACACGTCCTACTGCTAGCGCGCGGTAACGCTATGTGTGTGTCTGTGGCACCGTAGCTCTTAAACGGGTGAACCAATTTAAATGCAGTTTTTTTATTTAAAAGCAGGTTTTCTAGCAATGGTTCTTAGGCATGTTTTATCAAAATCGGTTCAACCGTTTGAAGATCATCAGCACTTAACTAGTTGACGAATGGATGTGAGTATCTTCCACAGGTCTTATCGATTTAAAATCTGCTATTTTGATACTTCAATGAAATTAGAAGAACATAGTAACCTTGAACTGATATTGCAGCATCACCTGGAATTTGCAGGATACCCAAATCCCTTACCAATTTACAGCACAGGTATCGTGTTTGGGCTCATTGGAATGGTATCAATGAATAGGTTATAGATAGATGGTGAACAGGGTCTGGTGATGGAGTAGGGAAGGGAAATGAGGACATTTTTGTGTAGTTGTTTTTTTTTAATTTCAACCGTACAAATTGTACTTGTAAGCTTTTGTTACGTAAATGACCATTTGGTTAAACTTGGATATTGTAATTTAGAAAAATACATACAATGCGTGCTTGAGTATATACGCGTATAACATCATTAGCAGTAATAAATGCAAGTTTTCGGAGTTGTGGAACCATACATTGTTGAAGTGAACAAAGATTCCCTTGCTCAGTAAAAAGTAACCTTTTTACTTCATAATATATCTGGTTAGTGGTGGCCCAGTGGTAACGGCCCCGACTTCCGATTTATAGGTTGTGGGTTCGACCCCAGCCAGGCGCTTTACTTTGTGTGAATAATTTCATCAGCACTGCTAGCAAAACGGTGGAGGAAAACATCGTGAGGAAACCGACATGTTCTAGAACCAAAAATTCGAAGACATGTGACATCTACCAACCCACACTGGGCCTGCGTTGTAGATTATAGCCCACTCCCTCTCGAAAACAGAAGGCGTGTGTCCCAGCAGTGGGAACATTATAGGCTCATAGAGCTGTTATGCTTATGAGTTTAACTGTAACTAACGAGACACAATAGAATGAGGTTAAAAACTGAAAGCTCATAAAAAGTAGCAGCACAGTTGTATGTCTTTAAACAGCCATTGTTGTGTCTATTACACGATTGACGATTTTCTTAATGATGATTCACTAACTAATTGACATACTATTACCCTAATTGACATAATTATTGGTTCGCTTACTTAGTCTTATTTTATATTTTTTTATTGCTATGACCACACTGACATTTTCATTTAATTTTTTGTAATTCCAATGATCTGCTTATTTCAATTTTTTTTTATTTATTTGGAATTGTAAAAATTTGCATGCCTATGTGACGGTAAAATATGGAGAACTTTATTATAAAAACACCTATGTACTATACCCATTTTTGCAAAGAAATAAATGATTTGATTTGATTTTGATTTGATTTATGTTTACTTTTGTGTCGATCACAAATTATACGAAAACTAGATGATAAATATGTATGAGACTTAGAGTGTAGCACTATTAAAAGACGAGCTAAGGACAGGAGAAGCGTCTACCACTGGTAAAAAAGCAGCTTTAGTGGAAAAGTCAATAAATTATGAACGTTTTATATTTTGTGTTTGTTGACTTTAAGTTCGTTTAAAATAACCTGATCAGAGTTAAAAACCAACTCAGGCATGATCTTCCTGACTGAAAAACCTCAGAGATAATAGCATTTCTAGCACTGATCTAATATGATAATATAGACACACACATACTTTACTATAATTTACATAATATCATATCACAAGATCCTGTATGTGATGAAAACAGTTGGCAAATACATGGGTCCCCGTATTTTTGCAGTAAACAGCTGCGCAACTAGGCTCAATAATTACTTATGCGTAAAAGAAGTCACTTGTTTACAAAAAAAAATATGGCTACCTGTCAAATTATAAGACGCTGGAGATCAGCGCCATCTGAAGTGAGCAAGTGGCAGTTTTTATCCCCATTTTTATTGTTATCGACTTCTAAAGGCAAATCGAAAGTTGAGCTGATATGCATAACAGCAAGAAAAGATACAGACAGCATAAAAGAAAACTAAGCGGCATACCTACATATGTATCATCTATTTTTCAGAGATCTTTAAATCATATTAATTACTGCAAAAGTAATTAACGCTTTCATAGCATTCGTTAAAAACTAGTCTCGCCGCCAACCCAACAGTTAGAACGGTTTTATGCACTTGTAACAAGTTAGAATATCAGAGAAGTTTTATTGAGGTAAATTAAGTGTGTGGATTTAATAGAATGGATAAAGTTTCAGGATAAAATGAGGTTCCTGTAATAGGCCTGTGTCCAATTTTTTTATTTTTAGTCCGTCTTTCAGATAATAAAAAAATATTGAACACGTATTTTTTCTTTTTTGACGTAATCAAAAGATTACGGTGATACATTGAGTTAAAATGTGGCATGACGTCACGCCTTGCTAGATTTAATAGTGCGTTGTGACGTAGCGAGCCCCCACTCCCCAACTTTAATGCGTGTTTTCTAAGTTATATTTGATTAAACATAATGATAAAGCAAAAAATACGTGTCTAATATTTTTTTATTATCTGAAAGACGGACTAAAAATAAATAAAAAATAAAAAAATACCCTATTGTAGGCTATAATCAAATCGTTTTTTAATATTTGAGATTTCATTTACGAAAACCGGCCAAGTTAGTTGGGATGAATTTATCCCAAGAACAATTTTAACTTTGTAGTTGAAAAACATGTTGTCCCATAAGGAATGTATGGGAGAACATGTTTTTGCAACCGCAAATCTACGTTGGTTGATTATTACTCGTTAACTTGTAAAACCTACTTAGCTGTGATAGTTTTCGTTATAACTACTGCCGTGATTTTTTTTAAATATCCAAAACTAACCATTTAGCTGGCAGGGAACACTGGGCTGGGGGAACACTTGACTGTATCAAAAATTTGCACTTTAAACTTAATATTTTCCAAACGGATCCCTGAATCCAAAAATGGTATTCACAAACTTCAAATATTTTTGAACGACCGTTCCAACGACACCCCACACCATGGAACAGATGAGAAAAAAAAAACATCCCCATTTTACGAGTAGTGAAAACTTCTTTATTCGCGTTGGGCTTTTTTTGAGATGGGAAAAATAATTGAACTCGCGACACTGTTACCGACACCAGCTTTTGATAAGACATCAACGCGTGATACATTTTCTTTGGGATTAATAACATTCCAAACATTGAGACATGACAACGACATGATTGACATATGCCTTTTTTTACCGATTTCAAAAAAGAAAAGTATTTCCTGCACGGTAAAATTGTTCAAGTTTTCACTTCTGTCAGCACTCCCGGAGTGTCACTGTTTTTTTTTTCATGTATTAATTTACTACTTTGTCGACGTGATTAATATGTATACCCATGCCAAATTATAGCTTTAGCTTAGTACTAAGGGTATCTAAGCTAAGCCGCGGACAGACAGACAGACGGACATGGCGAAACTATAAGGGTTCCTTGTTTACTACGGAACCGTCTCGCCTGTATTCCCCTAAGGGTTAGGCAGAGGTGTACCCTGTAGTACCTACAAAAAAAAAGAATTCTTTGAAATCGGTTTAAAACAACAATAAAAAAAATGAAATCACACGTGTATTCCCGAAGGGTTAGGGCAGAGGTGAACCTTAGGTACATCCACATTTTGCCTTATTTAATCTTAAGTTGTGTGTAAAATTGTTTTTTTTTTATGGCATCTTGCTAGTCAGCTTAGGAGGTTGTCGGCTGCTTAACCGGACTTTGCTGTGGCTGCTTCAATAAATTAAGGCCTCCAGCCAGGGCATAAAACTTAGAAACTGAGCAACTACACGCTAAGGGCACCCCCTGTGGGGTACTGACTTCGGCTTAGGGCGTCGCTGGGAGAGGACAGCAAGGGACAAGCTGGATCGGATTAAGTTGTGCGTAAAATTGTTAAATAGGTGCCTATAAATAGTTTGCTGAAGATTGTCCCCTTAGTTTTTGTGGGTTAAAAACATGATCTTACAGGAAACTCTGAAAGAGGAGGGTAGCCAACTATTGAAATTTACAAACCAGTGCAAGACTCGTAAAGGTATTTTGATACTTATATTCATTTGTCTTTAACCGACTTCAAAAAAGGAGGAGGTTCTCAGTTCGTCAATATTTTTTATTTTATTTATGTTCCCCGATTACTCGAAGATTTTTTTTTTCATTTGGTTAAAGAAGCTTGCGCGGTGGTTCCATAAAAATTGTATTAACTTTACTTGGGTAGTTTTTAAGTTAGTTTTGATAATACGTATTTAATCCACTTTGCGTATCTTGATGATGTCATAATACTTTCTAGAACTGTTGTTTACAAAGCAAGTAGTGGTAAACGAATTGGTATGGTGTACCAACTTCTCCCGCTCTGGGCGGAGCTGGAGGGCATATCAGACTCTTACTGACTCCTTCGGTTGCCCTGTTGCCAGGGGCCACGATTTCCTATCGGTTTTCTTCGCACCCCCGGCAGGCATTGGCCCTAGCGGACCCCGTCAATTCTGCTGACATCTCTTTGAGGCGCGCGTGGAACACAACGCGCCGTCGACCCGGGCCTGGTCCTTATCGAACGGCAAGCTACCCATTGCTCACCGTTCGCAAGCCCGCGCTTACGGTGGCCGGAAATCGGCTCTGGATTCCCGACGCCCAGGGCGTCGCCTCCTGCGGCGGTTAGGTGCGTGAGGGCGCAAAGTTTGCCTCTCCCTCATACGTTTCGCCTCCTCCTTCGCGAGCATTACCGCTTCGCAGAAGGAGGTGACGGCCTGCCATTTCCTCTCACTCCGTACCATGGCCTGAACCAGGGCCGCCGATCACCTCCACGAGGACACGGCGATGCTCCGCCCAAGCCGGGCAGACCTCCACTGTATGCTCCACCGCGTCCTCAGGCCAATCCACACAATGGTGACACCCGGGCGTTTCCTCCCGCCTTATCCTGAACAGGAACCTCCCGAAGCAGCCGTGTCCAGTGAGGACCTGTATCAGGTGGAGGGTGAGGACGCCGTGGCGCCTCTCAAGCCACTCCTCAAAGAGGGGTCTTATCGCCGCAATTGTGGCGTGCCCAGCGCTGGGTTGCGACAATCGCACTCGCCATGACGCCATGAGATCCCGCCGGAGCTCTGTCCGCTTCGCCGCGATTTCTTGCGGCATCGGAGTTAAGCCCCAGCGTTTCGCCTCCTCGCTCCACTCCCAGATGTGCGCGAGGACTTTTGCCTCCAGATCCCATGGCGGTAATCCGGCAAGGACGCTCGCTGCCTCGCAAGAGACCGTGCGGTATCCTCGGGCCAGCCGGATGGCCACGGCCCGGTCTGGGAGCTAAACGTCGGAAATGTTCGGCGAAATTCCACCGGCTGTCGAGGATGAGTCCCAGATACTTCATCGTCGACTCGACACCGATGTGAACCCCTCCAGCCATTACCTGGGAACCCGACGGTGGTGCATTCCGAGGACCATGAAAACCCATGGGCTCGGAATTGTGCAGGGCCACCTCGAGTCCCAGCTGCCGGATCCTGTTAACGATTGTCGCAACCCCGCGTGTCGCTAAGTCGGCCGCCGCCTGGTACGACCTCCCCTGCGCCAGGACCAACGTGTCGTCAGCGTAACAAACGACGCTGACGCCGCTAGGGAGGTCAGCGCGCAGCACCCAGTCGTATCCGATGTCCCACAGATGCGGCCCCAGGACCGAACCCTGTGGGACACCGCACGACATCTCTTTCCGGTTCCACTCTCCCTGGTGACCGGGGTAAATGACGGCCTTGTCCGTCAGATAGGCCTCGACCACACACAGATGCAACTCCAGGGCAGGGTATTGAAGGCATTGGCGATGTCTAGAGACACCGCTAAGACGACCTCACTCAAGGCCACAGCATCCCCCGCCGTGAGTGCACGCGCATGATGGCTTCCACCGTAGACCACTCCCTGCGGAAACCGAACTGGCTCTCCGCGAGATCCGGCCCCACCCGCACCAGTTCTGAACCCCCTGCGTTGAAATTTTTCGTCGGTTATTTTATAAAAATCTGCTGTTTCATACATTTTGACCGCGTAGGTATTGCACTTTTCTATGAAACAGCAGATTTTTTATATTTACAATATTACAAAAGGATATTTTTTTTATAAATTCAGTACCTTCCCTGCATCCCCTAGTTCCGTATCACATAACTCCATCCCGCGAGTGTTGCGCGGCACCATCTTGTACTAATTGGTCCGCGACGCGAAGATGTTCCGACGATTTATAGCGCACCTACCACGCTGTGCATTTAATACTTAACACGCAATTTTTATATTAAAATCGTGTTATGTTTCAATATAAGATAAAGTCAGGGTTTGAACCTTGACTTTATCACGGCATGTTATGTTAGAAAATATATTTTTATTCGTGGTCCCCCGACGTGACGACGCTTGTTTCTAAATATTATCTAAACTTATTTAAACTTACAGGGCCAATACATTTTATTTTATTACTTTTTAAAGGATTTTGTTTGTGTCGGGGGTTTTTTAAAAATTTTAGGTAACTTTTTCTTTGAATACTGATACACACCTTAACATATACACCAATAAACGATATTTTAATATACTGCCACGTACGGTACCAGAAAATTCAAATCGGTTGGTACAAATTCTATTTCTAATTGCCTCAGAGACAGAACATCACGCGCAAAGGAACGTTAATATTATAAAATATTAGATGCAATTCTACGGTACATTTTCTTTTTCTTTGAAAGTTATGATTGGGAGAAAATCTCACTAGTAAGATGGCCAACTTTGCCTTATTATAGCAAAGCCTGATGTTGCGAGCTACCTGTGCGCGAGGTTAACGTGGATTTGCTTTACCATTTTATACAGCGTGCCGCTTTAATGGCTACATTAATTTAACATACGTATACGGTTTCGCGTTTTGTTTTATGAAGATATTTGAATTTCATTATAAATATATTTTTTTATATAGCATCTTAGTGCGAAGAGGTCATTTGCCGGGAACATCGCATTTATGAAATTAAAACGGATAACGTGCAAAAAGTAGGCTGTATTGAAGGAAATAGAGAGCCCTATGTCGGCGAGCGATTGAAAATAAAATTTTTGATTTACGAATAATTTTATCTTATTATAATTTTTATGATTCTGACCACTAGATCTACCCGTATATTAAATTAATGTCAAGATTGTAGCGCCACGTTGTATACTTAGTTTGTTGCATTATTTTTATGACATTGAAAACTGAGAATAGAACCAACGCTTATCGTTTTCTGCAGCGTGCAGCGGTTTTAATGGATTTATAGCTGAGTGGTATTCTTTCTGATTGAAATTAAAATTAGCCTTACTCAACCAGTAGCTGTCATCTCAGAGTTCACTTCCTTCCTAGCTGAACCATCTTTTTTTCACGAAATCTTTGCATGTTTTCTTTGATCTGCCTTTTGACACTATTACAGATTTTTACTTCCACAAATCCGTGCAACGATATAATCAGCTACTTAGCATATTATCATAATATTTACTATAAAACTATTTGTATAATCAAAAAAAAAAAATTTAAGTATAAAAAAATGCTCCAAAAGAAATGTGAAAAAAAAAACTTTTAAATATTCATATCCACATTATTCCTTCGTCCGGGCGCACGGCAGCCTCCTGTACTCCAGTCGCGTATGAAGGAAAATTAGACTTTTTAAACTTGCCTCCTGAACTTCGATTTTACCTCATTCCTTCCAAGTTTAGAGTTACTCCCCTCAGGTGGGTTGCATGCTTATTACCCAGTTTTTTAAAGTCGCGGCCAACATGCACTGGGTAAATCTTTGGTTTATTAAACGCAAACCACGTTTACATTAACTTGGTTGATGCGGAGTGTTTTTCTATGAGGTCATGGCTGCTTAACCGGACTTTCCTGTGGTTGCCTTAAACTTCTACACTTAAAGCCAGGGGCATAAACTATTCTAAATTAATACTAGGCGAACGCTCGCTAAGGGCACCCCCTGTGGGGTACGAGCCTCGGCTTAGGGCGTCGCTGGGGGGAGGACAGCAAGAAGGGACAGGCTGGATAGAACATAGATTTTCATTTTGATTATTATACGGGGTATTTAAAGCTACGTGCTCAGCTGCAACAATTGCTGGCACCTCGTTTTTGAACAAGGGTCGGGGGGAGTCTCATTTACTCGGGGACGCGGTTGCGATCGCAAAGGACCTCGGCGCCGAGGTCGGAATGACGGGTGTCGTCTGTGTTTGTGCACTGTACTGGTGGCCCTATTCTTCTCTTGGAGGAGTGTTATGGGGTCATCTGGATCGGAGAGGAGATGCGGAGTGTATATGTTAGGTGATTATTATAGTGAATTTTGTCAGGTGCGTAATACTCGCAAACGGCAGCCTGCGTGTATGACCAGCATCTTTGTGTAACACACTTTCAATCACAATCCGAGAGTTTTGAAGGAAACTGCAAATCTATTGCTTCATAGGTTTGAAAAATTCGTCTACTCAACAATGTAAATAACGCAATGAATGTTGTTGAACTGTCAAAATGAAACAAATTGTGGGTGATTGTGTGTTACGCAATTAAGGTGCAGATATATCAACGTAAATGAAGCAAAAGGAGTATGTAAGGATCCTAGCAGGTGGCGTTCCATAGTATCTGCGTAGTTTCCTGTTTCTGCCCATGGGAAGAAGGCGTGAGTTTATGTATAGGTATATACGGAGCCCTCCGCGTCCAGTTCAATAACGCGTTCAGGGCTGAATTGGGGCTGCCTCGCTACTGCAGCGCCTCAGGTATGTTCGCTGAGGCACGTACCGATTGCTTCCACGCGACCATGCGCAAGCGGGGCACGTCGCTGGTGCGTGTGGTGTGGGGCAGCATCAATGTCGTCCTGGCGATGATCGCGGACCGGATGGACTGCTCATACATACGGCACTGCTGTGATAGGCATGTGGCCGTCCGCAGGGCCGATTAGTTATTAAGTCTTAGTTTGTTTTATTTTTATTCTGTTTTCTGTATTTGTGTGTAATCCACTTATGAGTCAAAGTTGCTCGAAAATAAATGTATTTTATTTATTTATTATTTATACGAGTATGTATGCTTTTTAAGGATTTTTTTTATATCGAAGATAATCACGTTTCACCAAATGGAAATTTGGTTGTAGTCATTTAAGTAGGCCCATTTATTTAGTTGCTATTTTTCGGTACTTAAAAGAAATCGTAATTAGCCGAAGACAACGAAAAAAGTTTCTTGCCCGTTCTTCATAGAAACCTACTACGCTTTGGAAAGGGCAACTAGCTTCATCTTTTTGATTGTTCAACGCTTTGTCAGTCAAAAGTGCCTATAATTGGTTTTAATGAAATAAATGCTTGAGTAATAAATCGAAATGACGTCAAGTAGTACATCAATACATTAAAATAACCACTTCCTACAATATTACACCTTTTTTTTTTTTTTTTGGGTGGGAAATTTACAAATAACTTCTCCCGCTCTGGGTGGAGCGGGAAGGCGTGTCAGACTCTTACTGACTAAAAGCCACCCGTGTTCCTTCCGTTGCCATGTTGCCGGGGGGCCACGATATCCCTATCGGCCCATATTCGCAGCCTCGGCAGGCATTGGCCCTGGCGGACCCCGTCAATTCTGCTGACATCTCTTTGAGGCGCGCGTGGAACACAACGCGCCGTCGACCCGGGCTTGGTCCTTATCGGACGGCGAGCTACCCATTGCTCACCGTCCGCAAGCCCGCGCCTACGGTGGCCGGAAATCTTCCTGTGATTCCCGACGCCCAGGGCGTCTCCTCCTGCGGCGGTAATAACTGCTTCTGCCTCACGCGCTCCGTCTCCTCCTTCGCGAGCATTACTGCTTCGCAGAAAGAGGTGACGGCCTCCCATTTCCTCTCGCTCCGTAGCATGGCCCGAATCAGGGCCAGACGCGAGAGATCACCGCCACCGATCGCTTCCACGAGGACACGGCGATGCCCTGCCCAAGCCGGGCAGACCTCCACCGTATGCTCCACCGTGTCCTCCGGGCGATCCACACAGTGACGACACCCGGGCGTTTCACAATATTACACCTGTAAACCACAAAGGAAACGACAAAACCAATGCTCGTAAATCTCTCAAAAAATATATATAGCAACCCGTTGATAAACCAATTCACAATTCATATCGGAACAGAATAAAAAGCAAAGGGTGTATGTGCGAGCCTCCGAAACGTCATTTATAACATATCCTATCGGTTGTTTCCCAAACAATGTTCGCGAATGACAAACGACACGGCGTTCTCGAATACAACGAGCATTTTATCGTTCGGATTCTGGGTGGTAAGTTTATCTAGTTAAGGAGACGATAATTCAATTCAAAATATTTTATTTCACATAAAACGACCAATTGGAACCGTGCACCTAGCTTCTGACGTTTCATAAGTGCCCATCACTTATGAAACGTCAGAAACTAGGTGCATGGTTCCAATTGGTCGTTTCTTATGGAGAAGAGCCGGCAAGAAACTCCACGGTTACTCTCTTAAAAATAATTGGCTTTTACAATACTTTCAAATAACAGTGTTACTAGGTATGGGAGGACAGTGTAGGTCTTTCATTAAGTCAAAGTAAGTCTTTGTTTTATTTTATTTTATTATTCTTTTCTTTTAAGCACGTGTTTCTGTGACAATTAAACTTATTTTTCTTTCTTTCTTTTACTAAGTAGTTAACAAAATAGAAAATGGTCTACAGGTCTACAATTCACTAAACCTACAGCGTTCTCACATTCACAAAATAGAAAAGAATCTATACAAAAGATAAATAAATTAATAAAAGTAAAAATCTATTTTAATAAAACGCAATTATATGATTGCTATTACAATTGTAATTAATCTGAATAATTATCATGTGATAACCGACTTTTAAACACAGTTAAACTGCGTAAGCAGTTTTGTGGGGCAATGTAACCTAGTTTTAGGAATTTTTATTAAGTTAATAAAATAAATAAAATAATAATAATGATTTTATACTGAAGATCACGTCTAAACGTGTCGTGTTAATGATTTGGAAAAAATATATGTTAAATTAGACAATTTCCTTAATGACTTATTATATTAATATTTTAGATTATGTTTATATTACATAATTAAATTAATTTGTAAAGTTATGTCTAACGCGGACAAAAAACTGAGAATCACGCAAAATCTATCAAGCGTATTTTTCTGAAACCTTCACCGCTTTAAAGATAATTTAATTATTGATCTTTTAGTAGGTATACGTGTTTTATTAAAATACCTTTTGTTTTATGTATAATAAATTAATAATGCGTCTAATATGGGACAACGCTCCTTGATGGGCGAGTCCTATTACTGGCTGGAAGAACGACGCGTTACGTGAGCTCAGTACAGAACACGCAAGCTAACCACTCAAGGTCACTGGCATATATCTGCGTCTTAATAGTTACAGGTGGTTTTATTAAGAGTAAAAGTTGTGTCTCTCTCTCTCTCTCGTCTCTTTCGGCTTTGTGTCCTCATCATCGTTATCAATGACGACATCTACAATCATCATCAACTGATTAGCATTGCCCAAATATGTTGAGATCGGCTTTCAATCTACCCGAATGCAGCTGAATACCAGTATTTTACATGGAGCGACTGCCTATCTGACCTCCATAGTTTCTGGATAACACGATACCGACATCTCCAACATAGTTTCAAATCTCGATTAATGCTTGGTTATTGATAAACTAGCTTCTGCCCGCGACTTCGTCCGCGTGAAATAGTTACTTTGGTGCTCCGCTCCTATTGGTCTTAGCGTGATGATATATAGCCTATAGCCTTCCTCGATAAATGGGCTATCTAACACTGAAATAATTTTTCAAATCGGACCAGTAGTTCCTGAGATTAGCGCGTTCAAGCAAACAAACAAACTCTTCAGCTTTATTTATTAAGTATAGATCTAGTGTTAACGCCCCCGCAGACAGGCGCGACGTGACTCTGGTGTAACTATTTCTATTAAAACTTCACGGAAATTGATCTACCGGTGTCGCATCGCGCCTGTCTACAGGGGGAGTCGTCATGCGTAAATGTGTTTTGTTTACAAATACTTTTGGACGTGCGTAAAAGAGAAAATCATTTGTAAGCAAACTTATAAACAATATCGACGAATAACGGAGTAAGTATCAGGTAGACATAGTAAGTAGTACATGGAAATGTTATCATGATGCAAGCAGATCGGTATGTTTTCTCATCAATAGTCTGTTTTTAAAATATCGTCAGATTTCTAACAACGATCAATTTAATAAAAAATAAAGATTTAAATATTAGATTGTAATACGAGGGGCTAAAGTAACCCATTCTACCGAGGTAGTTTTACACCCGAGCTTTAGCGAGGGAGTCAATAAAAACCGAGCTATAATGGGTTTTAGGGCCGTGTGTTACACTCTACTTTTCACTACGATTGCGAGAAAATAAAATTATCCAATACAATATTAAATAGTTTATTTAATTTTTTTAAATATACAATTTGTTCAATCTGAATTTTTAAGGAAACTTTATATCCCGGTATGCGGTAGTAAAAAGCTAGTTTTACATAAGAATAAAGTCTTTTTCGTTTTTGTTGGCTCGTTGGTTACAGACAAAAATTACTTTTTCGCCTAGAGCAAGATATGCTATTTTTTCCCCGCTCTGGTACGCTACAATGACGGACTTTTTGAGCAAGAGGAGTGAAAAAACATGATAAGTCTTCTGAGATTCCGCAACAGGCATTTATTTATTTGTAAATTAAGCCTTGAGTCAATCGCCGTAAAAGTCACATGAAGTGAGCTCGTTTTAGTACAGTCCACAATTTATGTTATAGTACGCCTGATAAAAAGATCTTCAAAAATCAACCAATATAAAATCGATAACAAGTTAAAAATACCAGGTTCTAAAAAAAGAACAGTTCCACTAAATATTCGACTAGCAAGTATTCATAGGCACATGGGAGCGTTATTTGTCCTATTTCTTTATGCCAAACATAAAAATGTTCCACTGAGACATCTCAAAGAGATCCGTCTGTCTGTCTGTTCGCAGCCAAAAAGCTCTCGAGAAAATTTTTCTATCAGTCGATGTCTCCCTCTATTTGCTAAGACCTGTTTCGTTAGAGGCAGTGTGTGTTTCCATTGAGTTGAAGATGTTTGGACGATATTTATTTATTTACCCAACTACGGCTATGAGGATTAAAATAAATAACAAATAAATTATTTTAAGAGCAGTAGTGGCTCAGTGGCAGGTACATTATATTGTGTTGTTTATTTCATCACCACTGCTCTCAAAACTGTGAAGGAAAACATCGTGAGGAACCCGGCATGTCGTAGAACTAAAAACTCGAAGACATGTGACATCCCCAACCCGCCCTGGGCTCACGTGGTGGATTATGGCCCGTTTCTCTCACAGAGAGGAGGCTTGTTTCCCAGCAGTGGGAACGTTTTAAGCTTCTTTTGCATATGCTAAATAATTTTTATTTCTCCACCACATGAAGAAATCAAGTTTTCTACAAGAAAGTTGCACATTAACAGTAAGAACTTATCTAATACCTTTAAACGAGCAGTTTTTAAAGTGAAACTTTTATTACATCGTCTCAAACTTTTTCGTCTGTGTGTTGCATGTCGCGTGACGGTCGGCCGCGGAGTAGGGATAAAGTAAAAGGCGCTCGTCAGAGCAGCCAAGGCCAATATGGCGGCGCCTATAGTTCGCTTAAAAGTTTCACTTTTACCGTGGTTTCATAAAACTACACAATCCTTTTTATTTATTTATTTAACCATTTATGTACACATAAATAATACACAGACAAGACAAAAGGAACAGAAAAATACGTACAAAGGTGATGCTTATTTCTAATGAAATCTCTTCCAGCATACCTGCGATAGGACAGAGGATAAAAAGAGATGTAGACACCGTGTGTAAGAGTAGAGAGAAAGTAAAATATATAAAATCAAAACAATTCACTTAATGAAATAAATTAATAATATGAAAATATACTTACTTACATACATACATACAAACATACATACTTCTAAAATAAATAACACTAAGATATTATTAATTATAATGTAACAAATATATATAGATGTACAAAATACAAAATAAATACCTACGCAACTATGACGAAGTGGAAAGATAGTGTTCTTTCACTCTTCTTTTAAATACTGCAACAGTATAATACCGATAGATTATAAACTAACAAAGTTTATAATTATACGGTGACATATATATGGAATCTGAATCTCGGAAACGGCTTCAACGATTTTCATGAAATTTAGTATGCAGGGGCTTTTGGGGGCGATAAATCGATCTAGCTGGGTTTCATTTCTAGAAAACGGCCAAAAAAAAAACGAGTAATGCTCGGTCATCTTGACTATCAAATCAAATCAAATATTTTATTGGAATAATAACAGGTTTACAATTTTTGTGTTTGTTAACAGCTACATTAGTTTAAAAAAACTGTGTTGCAGCCATTAGCGCCCACCTCCGAGAGGAGAGAACATCGGCGTTCCAACATTAATAACATTTATAATACAAAAACAATAAATTTGATATAAAAGAACCTAAAGTAAGTAGGTATATCAACTATTTAACTAAATTAAAATATTATTAATTATGATTACATTTGATTACTATTATTTTTAAACATTATGTCATTAAATTATTGAAATTATTAAAACATTCAGAATAAATTAGGATAAAATGTTCCAGTTCTTTAATGTGATATGGGTGTGTGTATGTGTGTATGCAGTGTGTATTTGTATGTGTCTGTATTGTATACTTAGGAAATAGTTATAGGTAAGTATGTGTTAGCAGATTTTCTAACTCCTAACTATATGACATTATTCAGGAAGTTATAGAATAACCCGTATTAAGGAGGAACAATCCCTGTCCCTTATAGTATGCCATATTGTTAAAGTTAGTACAAATATAGTAAGCTACATTTTTAAACAATATAAAACTGATATTTAGCTATAAAATGTGTGTGTTTGTTTGATTGGTGTCAAAATTGTTGCTGCATTTGTTATCATTGTGTTAATAAACTTATATTTGGACCTTTCAAAGTACCTGGGTATGCCCATAATGTTTGCAGAGTAAGTATATGATCTGTAACGATCCATCATATTGGTATTTATCCCGGTGACTGCAACGCCAGTTGACTGAAGACGTACCTATCTAAGATTGGAAACTGCTATATAATTATCATGTTACCAGTTGCATTCAGAGATGATGAAAACTAACCACTAAATATTGTAGGACTGGTGCTGTCCCACAAAAAATGGGACACTTAATTATCGTGTCCAGCGTGTCCTGTTGCTTGCACGGTACAGGAACTGATAGACGCTACTGAAGGTGCCAAAGTCGTAGCCAAATTCTAGGCTGACTCTATCTAAATTTCTATCGACACGCTAAGAAGAAGTGTAGAACTGTGGTGGTATCTACACCACCACATAAGAACTACGCGTCAAAGACCTGACGTCACACAAATCCTGCATTGCGTAATTAGAGTTTACCGCGTGAACACCATATATATAAGTAACTTCCCCGACATCTTTGGGCAGTTGCCCGACAGACACAACACCCGTCTGGTCGGAGGATCCTCCCTTTTCTATAGAGGATGAGTGAACATTACACCCTGTTTCTCATGCCCCTAAAGAACTAAATAAAGACATGTTTTCCTTCCACCTACCCTAATCTCGTGCCACATCAAACATTGCAAACAGTCCAGTCTCTTTGCATGTAGGACGTCGAGTCTTCGGCAAATATGGCCACCGCGTATGAAGTCAAACAAAATTACGTATTCCATAAAAATATACCCCTTTTGCGCACGTGACAAGCGAAGACGTGTCAATATAAAGCCATAACTGTAGTTAGTTTCATATAAATGTATGTTCAAAATTCAGTTCAGACGCTTGATGTTGACGTGGATAGATATATCTATACCGATCTGCATTTGACTGCCCCGTTGGTCTAGTGCGATTTCTGAGCGTGGTTTTGATTCCCGGGTCGGGCAAAGTTTTATTGGGTTTTTTAATAGGAATTTCTTAGTATAACATCCCGGAGTTAGGAAGTTGGCGGTGTGGTCCCTCCATGTCTCGGATAGCTCGTTAAGCCGTTGCCCTTGCGCCTGATCTCTCTCCGGTCGTGTCGGATTGCTGTCCCAGCGAAGATAGTAGTAGTAGATAGTAGTGCTCAAGTGTGTGCGCAGACACAGTGCACTCTGCACTGTGTCTGCGCACACACTTGAGCACTATAACATCTTCCGCGCCGAAGGCTGGTCTTCGCTGAGATTGGTCGTCATAGCCGAAATTATTTCGGGAGGATTATTATTGTACCGGTCTGCAATTTATCCTTCTGCAAGCTAAAGGCCACTTTCACCATGTTTGAACAGTCAATAAAAAAAAAGCGTTGGCAGACGTACAGGAGAATACAAATAATATATATCATATCTCAGAATGGTGCCAGTCAGTGTATACAACGTGTAACGTTAAATGCGCAAAACCTGAAAATAGTTTGATCAGAATAACGAGCAGAATCAATTGAACCACTTTTTAATACAGGTCACATTTTTCAAAAATCTTCATTAAAAACGTTGCCGTGTCTATTTATTAATAGGTCAAGCCATCATATGCGCAAACCCGCCAAAATAGGTAAACAAACACAAATTGTTGTCGACCAATTTAAATTTTCTCATACGCGGGATAGCTTTTATTTCAATGCAAATACGAATCTTACGAACTAAAACAGCACATAAAACTTTTAAAATTTTTTAAATGATTTTTTTTCTTTCTGAAATAGGTCAATTGAATTAAAAATCAATTGGGGTGTCTGAGGTTTTGCACATTTAACGTTACATGTTGTAGGTATATAGTGTGATTTCTGGAAATCATAAATGATTTATGGGCCTTTTGTTTTTTTGTTGCATATAGATATATTATTTGTATTCTCCTGTACGTCTGCCAAAAGAAAGAAACAAAATGAAATATGACATGTTTAATTTTGTTTCTTTTAAAAGTATTTCATACATTTCTTATTAAATAGTAAAGTTCAGATAACACTGGACTGGTCGCACAGAATTAAATAAATAATTATAAGATAAGATAACATAATTTATTCGCGTAAAACATGGTATATATCTACATATTATAGTGATACGAAATCCGGAATATGCTTGTATTCGAGTTTCGGTTGTTATCCATCTTAGATTACATTATAACCATCGATTTTGTGTTCACAAAATACCTCAAAGGTAAATTAATTGACACGTTATTAAGATGAATATTTGAAGACAGTAGCCACAAGGATTCTGAGCGATCGGTATCCGCGGAATTCGACGGAGAATGTCTGCATTCCAATGGTTGACGGTGAACGTAACCTCATCGGCTACCTAGCTGTAACATCGGACGTAGATGGTGTTTTGTTAAAACTAAAAGCTAAATATATTCACAAAAAATAAAAGGGAAATATGGATTAATTATCCCTATTTGCCTTGGTCACGGCATCACGCGTAAACGGCTGAACGGATTTGGATAAAATTTGTCATATGAGTAGACCGTGACTTGGAGAAGGATATAGAATACTTTTTATCCCGATATTCACACGGAATCGAGACGTATGTGGGTGAAACCGCGGGGTGCCGCTAGTTAATAAACTGTTCTACCGAACCGCACTAATCAAAATTTTGTTTCAGTGCGGTTAGTGGAAGTTCTCAGGTGCGGTTCGGACAAGTGCTGTTGAAATCAGTGCTCTGAGTGGAATACCTCGATTTATTATATACGATAGTCAAATAATGTAGTTGTCAAAGTGAGTAGAAGTAACTTCACAGAGTAAAAAATACTAATCAAATTAAATTAGCTAGCTAAACTCAGCAGATGTGATGGGTATGGATAAAAATAAATTAATATGATGATTTTTTTTGTGGGGTCGTCGACCTCATTTAGCCTAGTCATTTGAAATATCTGTTTAAGTCAGTGTTTTTATGTAAGCTTCACAGATGTGATTGGCATCCATACATAAACACGATAAAACAAAAGAATACAGTACCCTAATTGCGTAACTTATTTTCGTAAACGATCAAGACAAATTTGTTTCATTTTGACAGTTCAACAACATTTATTGCGTTATTTACGTTGTTGAGCAAATTTTTTTTTCCAACTTACGAAGTAATGGATTAGCAATCTGTTTCAAATCGAAACAAATTGTGATTGATCGTGTATTACGCAATTAGGGTACTGATTTTCTCAAATTATACCTACTTCAAGTAACGACACTACAAGCGATCGTTGATCCAAAAAAAAAAATATCTTGTTTATATGTTAATACTAGGGGTTTCGAATACCGTATATTTTCAATACCGGTATTAATACTGTAGAGAAAATTTCCAATACCGAGATCCCGGTATTGGAAATATTTTAGAATTCAGACAATTTTTTACTCAATATAGTTTTTTTTTGTTCAACAACTAATAAGTTTCACAAAAAATTATAAAACTCTGTTTTTTTTTAAATATAAAATCACTTAAATAACTGTAAGTTGCAAACAGAATATCTTAACAAAAATAACAAAATAACCTGACACATAGTATGAGAAAAGTACCTAGATGAAATAAAACAATTAAATTTGAATAATCAGTATCTAAGTAATTACAATTTAGCGAACTATTTATCTTTGTTTTTATAAAATAAATCTTTTTAAAATCAACATAAAATATTTTTTAATAAAATCACATAAAAATCAGTCAAAATTGTTCATGGTGCTTTTAAGGCTCTTTATTCCTGACTTACTAAAGTTACTACTGTGTGGAACATAGAATCTTGAGCTATAAAGTAATATCATGCATATAATAATGCATGTTATATTATATATTTTGTTTGAATAAATATTTATTCCACAATTTTCGATATTGTACCTACCACTGTTTATCTCTGCATCACCCAAAGGTTGACTGGTAAAAAATACCTATGGCATTAAGTCCGCTTCTGTACATGTATGTGTTTAAAGTATTAAATAAATAAATAATCTCTTTAAAATTAACAATTAAATAATAATATAATATTTTTTTGAAACTTAAATCAATTAAATCAGTCACTAATTCATAACTGTAACGGCTTTTTCATCCTGAAAATGAGTTCGTAGGAAGGAACGAGCATCTAAACTTTTATCTGAGAGCGAGCTTCTTAAACGGTTGCACAAATATGTAACCGAGGAACTAACTAATTGTCTAAATAAACCACGAGATAATTAAAACACGCTGTTTTTAAAACTTACCCAGATAAAAAAATTGGTTGGAAATATAATGTGCAATAAAAACACATTCTTTCACTGTAGGTACTGATAATAAAATAAAATCACCAATACCGGTTTCCCAGTATTGGATATCCAATACCGGTACCTATTGAAAAATGTCCGTGATCCCGGTAATAGCCAATACCGGGATCCCAGTATTGGAAGCCCTAATCAATAACGTCTGCAGTTTCGCTAGCAATTTTTTTTTAACATTAATAGTGTTTCACACCGAAATCTTCAAAGGTGGTTCAACTGACAATACTGAAAACTACCTAAAGTAACTTGCACCGTGTACAAGCTACAAGCACAATAACAGCAATTCAATGTCTAAATAATCTGCTCACCAAGGCAGTTATGTACATAGCTCTGGCTCGCTTTGTTTATTTGCTATCAAAAGAATTTTTTGTTTACCACCGTCATCTAATGAGACAGCGGATGCATTCTTCTTTATTTATCGAGATGAAGCCGACGTTTCTTTCCATTGTTCACGAGACGCGCCGCGAACCAACTGGGGAAAAATGTATATAGTCTCCCGAACTGAAACTTTTGCGAAATTATTTTTCATAGTCAGCTTTACCGGGCTTTTCATGTACGTCGCGTTGGCATTTTATTCATTCCACACTGCATACACCACCATGTCTCAAACAGTAAAATATCAAGAACGGTTCAATAAACTCCGAAGTTACGACGAGGTTGACAAAAGGTTCGAGAAAGATCTCAAGTATATCCTAGTGTGGTCGCCAAAGGTCAGTAGAACAGCCGAGAAACTGTTGCCGTACGAAGGACAATCTGCATTAATTGAAAATAACTGTCCAGATATCAATTGTTACATAACAACAAACAATACGATACTTAACAATGATTATACGAATTTCCACGCCATCGTTTTTAACTTGACTCAATTGCCATTACTAGGTTATGGTGACCTTCCAAAAAATAGAACGCAAGGCCAGAAATATGTTTTTTATGGAATGCAGGGGGCTAACGACCATCCCATATGCAACGTTCACCTAGATAACTTTTTCAACTGGACGTGGACTTACAAATTCCATTCAGATATATTCAGTCCTTTTATCGAAGTGAAGGACATGAGTGGCAAAGTTGTGGCTCCCAATAGAAAAGTGCTATGGACCACGCATTTGAAGCCCACAATGAAGGGAGATATTATTAAACAAGTGAATACAAAAACAAAGGCAATAGCGTTGGTTATAGAAAATTGCGATATTGTAATAAAAAATAAGTTGTTTCTCTCTCAACTAACCCGAGCACTGAAACTACATAATTTGTCGATAGATGTGTACGGTTGTGGTTTTAAGAATTGTCCTAGAGAAGGATGTCTAAAGGCTATTGAAAAGTATTATTTTTATTTGGCGTTTGAAGCGAGTTTGTCAGAGGATTTTGTGACGACAGAAGTGTTGAAAGGGTACCATCATGATGCAGTACCTGTGATCGTTGGTGGCGCCGATTATACCAAGTAAGATCTCATTTCTAGTTACACAAATAACTTTATACAATAGGTACTAAATTAACACACACATAACATCACGCCTGTATTCCCCGAAGGGTTAGGCAGAGGTGTACTATCGAAGAAACACATATCTGTACACTGTAAGGTATTTTCTTGTTTGCAGCGCTTGGCCACTATAGTATCGCTTATCTATGATTTTTTTTAGTAAAAACCTTTTTAAAAACAAGCTTTCAATGAACTAAAAAGTACAAAATAAAACTTACGTAAACATAGCACTTTAAATTCTTAAAAGCTTGAGGCTTATCTTAAAGTGTAAGCAGGACATTCACGCCTCAAGCTTTTAAGAAAATATTAAAGTTCTATGTTTACGTTAGTTTTATTTTGTAGTTTTTAGTTAATTTAAAGCTTGTTTTTTAAAAGGTTTTTACTTAAATTTTATTTTGTACTTTTTAGCATTAGAACATGTTTAAATATCTGTTCTATCACCTTCACTTGAAAGGTATTTGTAAAGACAAATCCAATGAACCCAAACACGTCGTTACATATGTCATGGTGTGAAACCAACCAAGTTACACTATCCAAGTCATGGTATAAGTTAGAACGGGCTATCATAATTGAATGCGTACCTATATAAAATTAACTGTCTGTGCTGTTGACCGTTTAGGAGTTCCCTCGTCTGGAGCCATCCCTGGGTGCAACACCAAGGGCATGGTGTATTTTAGAACGGGCAATCATAATTGAATATGTATATCAAATTTCGTTCTGTACTGCTGACCGTTGAGGAGTTCCATAGTCTGAAGCCAATCCTGGCTGCAGCAGCCAGGTCATGGTATACTGTAGAACTGACTGTATTAATTAAATGCGAATATTAAATTTCTTGTCTGTACTGTTGAATGTTAAGGAGTTCCCTCTACTGGAGCCAACCCTGGGTGCAGCAACCAGATCATGGTGAACTTTAGAACGGGATATTGTAATTGAATGCGTATATAAAATTGAGTGTCTCAGTTGTTGATCACTGAGGAGTTTCCTCTTCTGGAGCCAACCCCGGGTGCAGCAGCCAGGTCATGTTGAAGTTTAGAACGGACTGTCATAATTACATTCGTATATTAAATTTCTTGTATGTACTGTGGACTATTGAGGAGTTCCCTTGTAGCGGTTACACCGCCACATACGAACTACGCATCATAGACATGACGTCACACAAATCCTGCATCGCGCAGTTAGAGTTTACCGAGCGATCGACATATATATACAAGATCTCTACTTCAAACCGATGGGCAGTTGCCCGCCAGACACACCCGTCTGGTCGGAGAATCCTCTTTTTTCTATGGTGGATGAGTGAACTTTATACCCTGTTCCTCATACCACTGAACCCTCTTCTGGAGCTAACCCTGGGTGCAGCAGCCAGGTCATGATCAACTTTAGAACGGGCTATCGTAATTGAATGCGTATATAAAATTGAGTGTTGTCTCAGTTGTTGATCGCTGAGGAGTTTCAGTTTCCTCGTGTTGAGCCAATCTTGGATGCTGCAGCCAGGTCATGGTAGACTATAGAACGGACTATCATAATTAAATGCGAATATTAAATTCCGTGTCTGTACCGTTGACTGTTCAGGAGTTCCTTCGTCTGGAGCCTATCCTGGAGGTAGAATCAGGTCATACATCATAAAAAAATGCATCGTCTTCAAAACTGAACCAACTTGTAAAATTTCAACTCCGTAGGATAAAAGGAAGTGGTTTTAATTCAGCTTGCAAGATTTACTGACTAACTAACTAATACACTAACACGGCAAGTTAAAAGCTTCTAAAAAAGGGTCGTGTGCACGGGATTTTGTTTTCAAATTGGTTAGATATGCGTTACCCCGATGGTACCATAGTACACTTATAATTTTGTCAGTTATGTTTAAGTCCCATGTAATAGGGGGCGAGCCTATTGCCATCAACCGGGCACAAATGCAGACTCCGAGCGGCTAATAGAATAGAATATTTTATTTCAGACAGTGTCCGTAGGGTTAGTAATAATTTTACTTAACATCTAGTGTTAGTAGGTACAAACAGATTATAACATAAAATTAAAATTCAACGTGGAGCTGCATCCACCTCCTCAAAATCGGGGAATCCCACCGATCTGCGAACACACTGAGAATACTGTTGGTGCTGCCGCGAACACGTGACATCAGGGATGCACATATTTTTTAACAATGGCGGCAAAACCATCAATGTTAGTATCCGTAAAAATCCCCGATGCAGTACAACGCCACGATAGCCGCAGCAGCACTCTTAGTGCATTATTATATTGATCGCGTAGGTCGCTGTATGGCCGCTGAGTAAACTTGACCCACAGGCTGCACTTGTAGAAGGATTGACAGTAAGCTTTGAAAAGCGTTACTTTAATGAGCAATTCCAGATGGAAAAACTGAAAAACCCTTTTACCGACCCAGGAATCGAACCCAGGACGTCATGCTCAGCAGTAGTCAGTAGTGCTCAGTAGTAGTGTACTGAATTAAATGACTAACTAACTATACAAATAAATACGAAAACATAAACAAAAAGACTCTTAGGCATCGAAGTACTCGTCCGCATCGCTGACATCCGAAAATGTGCCCAGCTGGCACCGCCATGTTGAATGGCTATATGAGAATTCTTTGGCCAAAGAACGAGTCAGACCTCTGGTCACATGGTCAGTCATTCGTCGAAAAGTTACGCAAAGTTAAAATAAATGTTTTAGTGTATAAGTCACCCGTCACAAAGTAAATTTCGGTGACGATACGTAATTAATTTATGAGCGATCCATCTATAAGCATTCCATTAATTTTTATGTATCTATAAAAATGTGAACTGATTTGGTCGAAACCAAAATGATTAGCACTTCTTGCTATCTGAAGATAATAAAATAAATTTATTTAAATAGAAATTCTAATTAATTATTTATTAGTAGAAATACATTCTACATTTTAAATTTCGTAAAGATGGCGGTAATCTGCGAATCTAGGACAGTAAAAAAAAAAATTGTGTAACATAATTTGACTAGATCAGTAATTCTGACGATTAAAACCACATTAGTTAATAGAGCAAAAAGGTGAGATTCACTATCTCATCATACCTTTTATAAATCCAGTGTTTCACGACTTTTCTTTCTCCTCAGATTTCTTCCGGAGAACTCCTACATAAATTTCAATTTCAACAGTGAAGAAAAGCTTGCAGCTCTGTTGGACTACACTATAAGGAATCCTATAGTCTACCATCAATATTTCAACTGGAAGAACTACTACACAATAGAAAAGGTAGACGAAATCAGAGGATACTGTGAGCTTTGTAAAATGTTGAATAATAAGAAAAAGTACCAAGCCTTCAGTACATACAAGAACTTTAGGTCATGGTGGCACTATGGTCCGTTGAGGGAGAAATGTCTTCCAAAAGGAGCGGAACTGATTTCAGAAATTTGGCATATGAAAGATCTTTGGAGGGGCTAGTTTTTGTGATGAAGATTCTGTTGGACATTGACTAACCAAACTAAGTAAATTGTGTCATAGCAGGAATCTTCTCCTATAGAGAAGGAAAAAGATCGGAATATAATAAGTCCTAAAATTACTTAGACAAAAGAAATAAAAAAAGCATTACATATTTTCTAAGCTCTAACTTTGTTCTCAAAGCGATTGAGCCTGGATTTACAGGCTTGCCCACTTTTACATGGGACTCAAACTCAAAGCATTTATTTAAATTAAACCATTTACTGGCATTTTTGAATTGTCAAAGAGTCGGCCTGTTAGTCAGAAAAATTAAGCTAGTTGCCCATTCCAAAACGTAGATCTCTTTGGAGAGGAACGGGCAAGAAACTCCAAGGACACTTTTAAATAAAGATATTACAAAATCCTGGGTACATTATTCTTCTTGCTTCTTTAAGTAAGAACAATGTACAAAAAATTATCAAAAGCAATTCAAAATATAAGACTAAAAATAAGCCCTGGCAGATAAGAGATGACCAGTCTCAACTGACGGCGCCCGTTCACGAACATGACGCGTGGACTTAAACATAACTGGCAAAATGTGTGAGTATTGTTCACCTCTGCTTGAACCTTCATTGACAACAAACAAGCGTGATATTGTGTTATAATAAATTAAATTAGGGTAAAGCTACCAATTTAGTTTCATGGTAATGTTTTATTGAATAGGAAGCTTGGTCAAAAATTTTAAAGTTTTGAGCCCAATTTAATTCGACACCTCATAACCTTTGCTCTTTCTTTCTTGCTTGTAGTGCAAGTAAGAGACAGCAATACTTTAAGCATAGTTTAGTCGGTGCCTAGCAGAATATGCAGATATGTGATAAATAGCGGAGATTATGTTGTAAGATGTAATTGGAGTATGTAAGGATCGTATCAGGAGGTCTACTCCCTAAGCACGGAATCCGTAGTTCCGGCCGAAGTTACGGGTGATCCCTACTCCGTATCGCCTACGGCCATAAGATTAGTTTGGGGCCTGACCTAAAAATGAATGACACCATAATTCAACAGTTGTCCCTACTCTGAAAGTGTTTTTTCCCGTCCGAAAAAAATAATTATGCGGCTGTATGTTTTAATCCGAAGTTTCGAATTACTTTTGGACGGGCCCATATCTTCATTAACGGACTTAGAGAGTAGGCCCCCAGGAGCCGTTTTGTAGTTTCTGCCTACCCGCATTGGAAGAAGGTGTGAGTTTATGTATGTACCTATGTATGCATTTATTATGTTGTTAATAATAATAGTACTTTCAATAAAAACAGATACAAATCTATGTTGTGTTTAAATCCACCTTCCATCTTGTTCTGCATGTCACCTGTGCACTTGATAACCTTGATGTGGCGTCTGCCCTTCAAGGATATTTTGGCGCTCCAATGACGTTGACAGGGAGGCGCTGCTGGTAAACATGTACGAAATTGTTTTGTAGAATGTATTGAAAACGCAAGATGGCGGCGTAAGTTCCGATTTTGGCCACGCGCCAAAAGATCCTTGTACACCTACAGCTGAATTTGAGTCAAAAATATTTAAATTTTTTACCATGGATTCGCTAAGAAGATCTACGTTAGTATTTTCTTCCTTTTCAAAGACAGATTTTAATTAGATTTAATTTTTCTCAGCTTAGACACTACGCAGTTGTCTTGCTTACTCTTCAAAATAAGCTAAATTAATGCATAATGATAAATAACAACTTGTACTTAATTGAATAATCTACTCTAAATATTAAATAAAATAAAAATAAAACCTAACCTAACTAAACCTTAAGTAAAAAAAGTTCCTTCACACACTTGAAATGACAAGGTTACTGCCGCTCTGCGCGAATAGCACCTAGCCTAGCCTAGATTAAAATTTATTGTTACATTTTTGTCCACGAAGAGCACCTACGACTCAGCAGCCTACTGCTGGGATATATTTGTTTTACAGGATGTTATTAAATGAAAGACATTGATAAAAATCACTAGAATGTTTACTAATTACACATATTCACATACATACGAAATTTGTCTAGGCGACATTTAAAAAAGAAAAATAATAAAAATCACTATGACAATAATTATTAATCTTACCAAATAATAACACTTTCTTATTTTTTTAATTCGTTTCGTGTCCGTACTAATGACCGGATCCGACATATAATATAAATATGACCACACCTTTCCGATGCATTTTGGATTTGTTATTATAAAAAAATTAAAACTTATCATTGTTTTTCATTCAATTAAGCGTACAAAATACTGGTAGAAATATTTTAACGCCTGACTGGTTTAATATTTACGAAGACAAAGGTTCTTTCTACGCTTTTTTTAAAGGTTACCCTTTTGTCACCTATTGAGTCTTTGTTTAAAAAGAATTGAACGGTGACATTTTACTTTGTAGAAAAACATGGTCCTATAATGTTGGGTATATCCCGATTTTTGTAACTGTGCGCATGTCAACGTCAAAATATTACAGTGTATGTGGTTTAAATAATAATAATAATAACTTAACGAATAATAAGACAGAACTGTGAAGACGTCAACAGTTGTGGAGACCGTATTAAGAGGCGTCGGGGCACTGAGAAGGTAACCGCGTGGGAGCAGCGTCTTCCACCCTCTACTCGGATCAAACAAAAACTATTTTCCGAGTATGAGAAATGAAAACGAATTTTCCCAGATATGAGACCTAGTTAGATCAACTTTTCGCCCCGTAACGATTTCGATGAAAGTTGCAATATAGGGGTATATTGCAACTTTCATCGAAATCGTTAGAGCCGTTTTCGGGAACGTGATTACAAATATATAAAATACTAGCTGACCCAGCAAACTTCGTTCCGCCTAACAGTCAATGAACACATTCATTGTTAGGATTTTAAAATTTCTACCCTACCTACCTACCCTACCTACCCTACCTACCTACCCTACCTACCTACCCTACCTACCTACCCTACCTACCTACCCTACCTACCTACCCTACCTACCTACCCTACCTACCTACCCTACCTACCTACCCTACCTACCTACCCTACCTACCTACCTACCCTACCTACCTACCTACCCTACCTACCTACCCTACCTACCTACAATACCTACCTACAATACCTACCTACCGGTAGGGTAGGTAGGTATTGTAGGTAGGTATTGTCCTTACCCTACCTACCTACCCTACCTACCTACCCTACCTACCTACCCTACCTACCTACCCTACCTACCTACCCTACCTACCTACCCTACCTACCTACCCTACCTACCTACCCTACCTACCTACCCTACCTACCTACCCTACCTACCTACCCTACCTACCTACCCTACCTACCTACCCTACCTACCTACCCTACCTACCTACCCTACCTACCTACCTACCTACCTACCTACCCTACCTACCTACCCTACCTACCTACCCTACCTACCTACCCTACCTACCTACCCTACCTACCTACCCTACCTACCTACCCTATCTACCTACCCTACCTACCTACCCTACCTACCTACCCTACCTACCTACCCTACCTACCTACCCTACCTACCTACCCTACCTACCTACCCTACCTACCTACCCTACCTACCTACCGAGATATCAAAAAAGCCGATCCACACAAAACGTATGAGAACGTGAATTTTCTTCATATTTTTTTTTTTCGTTAGTTTTTCCATATTTTCTCACCGTTTAAACCTTCCCTGGACTACGACAAACATTTCAAAACCAAAATCAGCTAAATCGGCCCAGCCGTTCTCGAGTTTTAGTGAGACTAACGAACAGCAATTGATTTTTATATATATAGATTGCAAATTTAATAGTATAGGATAGGATATCGTCACTCAAGTAGACTGCTATTAATGTACCTCACATTTAAATCGTGCAATAAGACACAGTCTCATCATTAAAACATCTTCCCAAAATATATTCTTCTTAGCGACAGCTACAAAATCAAACTGAATCAAAAACAAACAGTGACGTCACTCATTACCATACCGTAGTACGTAAGTAGGGTCAGCAACAAAGAGCTGTTGAATATTCGAGCAGGCTATCTCTGCGATATGCTAACCATGCCGAGCACTTGACTTGCCGACGGTACTGACGAAATGTATGAATTTTTCAGTATTTACTACTTGGGTAAAGAAAGTGCTCTGTTTCATCAGCTTTTAGTGTGGACTGATTGTTTTGTTCTAGTTCTAGTTATGTAGTTCTGTGTTTGTTGATCTCTGAAGGAAAGTAAGTTGGTGGTTTAAGCAGGGTTTTCTTAAAAATAAATAAATGTAACTGTTGAAATGTGGTTGGACTATAGATTACCTTTGCCTAACCAAGTGGTGGGTAAAACGCGGCTCGCGAGCCGCATGCGACTCTTTTGCCTTTAAAGTACAAATGTCGATGATTGCGAGCGTAAGTATACGCGCAGGGGTCGGGGTTTCGTCATTAAGCAAGATAGATAAGAGCTCGTGGCTAAGTACTAACAGCCGCTCGAGTCGATCTGTCAGGGTAAGCTACGCCTGCCGGGGTTGGTCCGTGGATGGGTGACCATTTCTACATACCGAGACTCCTCCGTGCCTCGGAAAGCACGTTAAGCCGTTGGTCCCAGCTGTCCTTCGTGGATCTTTGACAGTCGTTACGGGTCGTCAGAACCCCGTAAGTCTGACAACCAGTCTTACCAAGGGGTATCGTATTACCCAGTTACTGGGTTGTGGAGGTCAGATAGGCAGTCGCTCCATATAAAATACTGGTATTCAGCTGCATTCGGTTAGACTGGAAGCCAACCCCAATATAGCTGGGAAAAGAGTAGGCAGAACAGAACAGATATATCAAGTTTTATTCGAAATTCAAACAATATTTAAAAGCTTAATTTTCGAAGTATTTTCACCAAAAATTAAAAGGAATTCGAAAATCAATCATTTAGGTATTGTACTTTTCAAAGTTTTCCAAGGTTAACTTGTTAATAAGCAAGATTATCAGCCGATATGATGATGATGATGAAGGCATCCTACTTCTGAGCATATTAATTTTGGAAAGCGTTGTGGAGTGAAAGAGGATGGGAGTTTTAGGATTAAGAAAAGTGTATTGAGACAGTTTGTACACACAGAAAGGATTGGCTCTCATAAGAAATTTTAGTCCTTATACATAGTATTGACATTTGGCTCTATTAACAAATGAGTTTGCTGACCACTGGGCCTAACCCTTCGGGGATTACAGTTGTGACGTATTTTTTTTTAAATTAGGTTTTATTCAATTTGCAATGTTTGTATGTTAGTTAGTTTGTTTTTAAAATATCTAAAAACTGTAGTAAGTTTAAAAATACATCGAACACCATTCAAGTGACCGCACACGGTTCGAAATCGAACTCATTTGTTTTTCAAATAAATCATCGCAAACACCTCGACGTATGACACCGTTCGAATTTTAAAGTAATGTTGACAGTCCTTTAGTTAGAATTTTGTCTCTGATTTTGCATTACTGTCAAAATTACTGTGTATCTTTATTGTCATTTTATTTAGGTACAATTCCGTAGTCGAAAGCAGGCGGGAGTAGCAGGCGTCGTGTCGCCGCGACACGACTGGTTTGTAAGCCTCGTATCCACTAGGCAACATTTGGCGCGCGACATGTTGCACAACGTGTTGAAAGTTAGCGCGGAACTTTTGTTTAGCAACGTTGTCTGTCTTCCCATGATCAGTCTTCGACAACATGTCGCCAGAGGAAGTAGCGTTGATTTCAGCGGCTGTGGTAATAATTTTATCAAAAAATGCATTAAAAAGAAGTAGCAGCAGCAGTATCCCATAAACTTTCATAGTTTTGGTACAGTTCAATTAATTTGAGCACTCGTTCGTTACACCACGTTACGGACATTTCTGCGCGTCACGTCCTCGCTCGACAACATTTGATGCTCAACTGTATGTTGCACGGAAACAAACAACAAGCCGTGCGTCATAATGCGCGACAGCTGACAATGTCGCGCGCTGTTGTGCAACGTTGCCGAACACGTTGAGCGTCACGTGTTGTGCGTCAATTGTTGCCTAGTAGATACGAGGCTTTATGTACACACGGCTACACATCAAGCTATACATTTCCAGTACAAGCTGACCTCAACTTGGACGGAAATCCTATACAATGCGAGATCAGCATAAACTGGAATGTTTGATGTGTAGCCGTGAGTACCTATTTCTACGAAAGGTATTTCAGTAATGTCAAGACTTAGGAAAATGATTAAATTGTCATATAACTGAACCGTCAAAATTAAATCTAGATGTCAAACATCGGACCACACGACTTTTCAGCTGTTTCTGTCTCCCCTATAGGAAAAAGCTTAAGTTAAAGAACCTATGTACTATCTCAAAGAACCTACTAACAGAACTTTGCACCTGCCAAGTCGTTAACCACATAACAAAGATACTTATGAAGTAATCAAGTCAGCCTGATGAATATTCGAGAAGGCTCGACGACACTTCTCGCGGCGAGAGGGCGCCACTGAGCTAGCGATTTGAATTATGCCTGGTCAGGTCCTTGAGTAGCTGGCGTGGTGATAATTAAAATATAAGGTCGGGATTGTAGAAAGATGGATAGGTTTTGTTGAAGTGGAATGGATCAAATTAAAATAAGGTTGATCTCTTACGACTTTTTGAAGTTTAAACTATCAATCGATGTCAGTTTGACAGTTAAACTTCTTTTCATAACTTGATTATTCCACTTTTTACTTTTTTTTCAGAATATGAGAAACAAGTTTTTGGGAATGCAGTTATGTATTTAATCGTATATTTTGTTGAATTATTTTATACAACCAGAATAGCCATTGTTTTGACCGGGTTTAAAAAATCTAGCAATAATCTATTTTGATTAAATTAAAAATTTGAAAAGGAATAATCTAGTTTTGACTCGGCTTTATTGGAATAATCATGTTTTGTTAAGGGTCTAGAGGAATAATTTCAAGCCACGCTATTTTCTTTCAAGCAACGCCGTTGCAAGCAACATAACACAATTTCAAGGCACGTCATAAAAATAAAAACTCTGCACCGAAGAAATGTACCTAACTTTGAAACTAAACTGACTGAAAAATACAGGGAAAAAGTGGATTAAACTACTTTTGATGAAATCATGCGTTTTATTTAATTTTTTCTGCTGGATCAATCACGTTTTGGCAAACTTTTGTCTTCGCTGCATGTAAATTTCAATGTAACAAACCAAAATAAAATAAAAAATTGTGTTCTGTCGAAAGTGGAATAGTCAAGTTTTGAAAAGAACCTCCTCAGTTAAACTTCACAAAACAGTTGATATATTACTTTCCTCTATGCAGTTGCTGTTTATGTTAAGATTGGTATCTATGTGTCATGGAAGTTTAATATTTAGAATTAGTATAATATTTATTTATTTATTAATAGGAGATCCAACAGCTATAACAAATGGATAACAGTTGTTTAAGAAACATACAGGTGCAAAAACAGAAAAAGTAGTAGAAATCTTAGGATTACTAACAAGCACGATAAAAAAGATTAAGTACCTATACATATTGTTTTAACTTCATCCATGCTAAAACTTGGAATTAGTTGTACTTTTTCTTTAATGAGTCAACACATTACGTTAACTCATCAAAGAAAAAAAATTGGACTATAATTTTAATTGCATTGCAGCAAGATCAGTGTGATAATTTTAGACTGGGAAAGCAAGGAGATGTTGTAGATAAAAGCAATGTAAGTACTTCTCTTTGGGCGGTTGTTATTAAGTTTGATCATGATCAGTTTATCACTAATACTGGACAAAGGTTCCTCGACCACTCTCATGAAATAGTCTAATCATGTACAGTCCAACCTGGGTAAGTGAGAACTGGGTAAGCGAGAAAACTCTATAAATTAGAGTAATTGCCAAGTCCCGTCATTTTAATCTTCTATAAGTGAGAGACAGAAACATCTATAAAAGAAAGACGGATTTCACTCGTGGATCTCTATAACTGAGATTGCTATTTGCCCATACCTCTATAAGCGACAGTCGAGCGTAATTTAACATCTGCTATTCATGACTCATTCTTAAATTTTGTGATACTACTGACATTGTTTTGGTTCCTGTCAACCGTTCCCAACCTGCCTCAACCTCTATAAAGGCCACTCCTGTACCTCTATAAGCTAGAAACTTGGGTTAGTAAGAAACATACATAAGCGAAAAAGAGATCGCGATCCCTTGAACTCTCGTTTATCCAGGTTCGACTGTATAAACAAAATCTCTCCTCATTTTTTGAGAAAATTATGTAATCTTCTTTCTATCATCATCTTCCTGCCCTTGTTCCATGTTACTTGGGGTCGGAGAAACACATTTTCTTCTTCTATTCTCTCCTGTCAACTATCTCGCTATCATTCACTCCCTTCTCTTTCATATCATTCCTTACACAATCCGTCCATCTTTTTTTTTGGCCTTCCTCTCTTTTTCCTAAATACTAGAGTCTATTTTGAAATCGGTTAGCAGTAAACAACTAAGCACATTGTGTAATTGAATCGCAATGCGATAGCGATGAGATTCGGCGATATATCGTCGAATAGGTGTTAACTAACTAACACGCACCTGGGCCCGATGCAGTGATACCCCTACAAATTGTTCTCGAAAGTAATTTAGCAAAACATCACGCCTCTAGCCCTAACGGGCTACCCAGTGTTGTTTCGACATCATCATTATATATAAACTAGAAAAGAACGATCGTAGTCTAATGTCTACTATCGTCTGTATCTAGTTTCTAAAATATTATTGACATGTAAAAGAGTTTGTCTAAACTAATCTTATAAAAGAAAAAAAAAATAAGAGAAAAGATTTGATTTTTGTATGTTTAATTTACACTCGGAAACTATTGGACCGACCGAAAAATCATTTCACTAGTTGAATGCTATATTATCACTGAGTAACATAGGTTATTATTTATTAAGACATGACACGGGAAAAGTCGCTGGCGGAAGCTAGTATTGTATAAACCTATTTATAGAAATAAACATCATATAATAATTTCATCATCAGTCTATGACAATCTACTGCTAGAGAATAGTCTTTACTGTCATCCAGCTGCTATCAGCCATCCTGAAGATCGTCGCCTTTACTAATCTAAGGGTGTATACGTGTAGTAAGCCGTGTATGCACGAACGAACAAACATAACGAACACGAACATCATACGAACACAGTTCGCGTTCTACCGCCCCGCTCTCTTTAGTAGCCATGGATTCGAAATGGAAAAAAAATGGAAAATAGTAAAGTAAGAAATGAGTATATAAGAGGAAGTTTAAAAGTGGCAGCAGTGACAGAAAATTTGAAAGGAAATCGTTTGGCCTGGTATGGGCATGTAATGAGGAGAGAAGAAACACATGTGACTAAAAGAGTAATGAATATAAATGTTGATGGATTGAGCGGGAGAGGAAGGCCAAAGAAAAGATGGAAGGATTGTGTGAGGAATGATATGAAAGAGAAGGGAGTGAAGGATAGTGTGACGGTTGACAGGGGAGAGTGGAAAAAGAAAACGTGTGCGCCAACCCCACGTAACACGGGACAAGGGCAGGAAGTTGATGATGATGATGGATTCGAAATAGGACCGCCACGAATATTTTTGTCGAAAACAGTGTTTCGTTAGTGTTACGCACATGCGAACAAAGTGTTCAATGTTCGTGTTCGCCATGTTCTTGTTCGTTTGGGCGTACATACAACAAATATAACATCACGCTTGTTTACCCTGGAGGGTTAGGCAGAGGTGTACCTATAGTTGCCACATTTCTCCAGTTATATTTAAGTCCTATGTAATAGGGGGCGAGTATATAGTGCCATCAACCGGGCACAAATCCAGACTCCCAGCTGCTACTGAGAAAAAAGTTATTTAAAAGTTCCATGCAGGTAATAAAGTCGAGCATTTTTTTTTTTCAGCTAGAATTTCAAGAGAATTGTTATCACATTATGTTATATTTTATTTCATTTAATCTTGGCCACCATTGATTTACGACAAAAAATACTACATTAGAAATTTCAATCCATGATTGGAGTAGGTATGTCATGTCCAGCTATGGATAAAAATCCACTGTACTAAGTAGAAGGTACTCAGTACAAACCCAATATTACTTTCACACAGCAGGGCAAAAGCCTCTTCTCATACAGAGAAGGCACGAGCATTGATCACCACGCTGCTCTAGATGGGTTGGCGATTTCAGACTTATATTGTCTATAAGTTCGTCACGATGTTTTTCCGTAACCGATATCCCCAGAATAAATTATTCTAAATTAAAATTAGCATAAACATTTTCAGTCCAACACACTTGGCCCAATAGTAGCGCCCTGGCACAATTAGCTAGTTCTATTAGACGTGCGTTGTTCGCATACGAATAAACACCTGTGGCCCAGTTGCTTCGAATAAACTTTTAGCATCACTGTCTGTTTAACTTAGTTTTCAAAGTAACTAAGAAGGTGCCGTGAAAATTGTTTTAACTGGCTTTAGTTGTGGCTAAGTAATAACAGCCGCACGGGTCGATCGATTAGATAAAGCTACGCTTGCCGTGGTTAGTCCGTGGATGGATATTTACATGCCAAGACCCCTCCGTGCCTCGGAAAGCACGTTAAGTCGTTGGTCCCGGCTGTCATTTGTAGACCTTTGACAGTTGTTACGGGTCGTCACAAGCCGGAACATCTGACAACCAGTCTTACCAAGGGGTATCGTGAACTTTTATTTTCGTAAATGTTTATTTTATTTGTGTTTTTTATACAGAGGAGATGGAAATTTTTATAAGGGATCGTCATGATGAATTATAAAGAAATTAACACAGACCACTTCTAAATGTGCCATTATAAACCCTCTATAAAACGCTGTTTAAATTTATGACAAACTTACCTACTCATAGAAAGTGTTTAGTTTCATTGACCTTTTTACACAGCGATTATGGGGGTTACTTTTAAGGCTAGTTTTAAAACCCCCGGTTGCATCTTGTAACAGTTATTTATTTCTTCCTCCAAAGTTCACAACATATACACGCTGTCTACATCTTGTTTTTTCTACTTTCCTATCGCAGATATGCTGGAAGAGATTTCTTTAGAAATAAGCATCACCTTTGTACGTATTTTTATGTGTATGTATAAATGGTAAAATAAACTGGCCTTCAAAACTTAGTACCTACCACACTTTTAAAATTGCAATTTCTCCTAAACTATAGAAGTCAGTTTTAAAGCAAACATCAACTTTCTTTGAAATTAATAGCAATTTTTAACTTACTGGCAAAAACTCAAACAACATTTATAAGTATGTTTTACGCCTTATTTACATTTTAATAAGTGGTATTACCTCCTCGGGCTCTGATTACAGCTTCGAGCCGGTTTGGCATACTAAAGACGAGATTTCGGAGGCGATGTTGAGGAATATTCTCCCATTCTTCCATCAGGGCCTGTTTTAGGGCCCTGAGGGTGATAGGAGGTGGTCTGTGGCTAAAATGACCAGCCTCCCAAGCTCATTCCAGGCATGCTCGATAGGATTGAGATCAGGAATTCTTGATGGCCAAACCATCAAGTTGATACGAACCTCCTGAATGTACTCCTATACGACCCGAGCGGGCGTTATCCTGCATTAGTATCGATCCATCACCCATATTTACAAAATATGGCCCTGCATACTCATTAAGGATCTCTTGAGCATATTCTTTCCACAATCAGGGTGCCATTTTCTATGCCCACTAGCTCTGTGCGATTCTGAAAAGAGCAAGCCCATACATGGATAGAGCCTCCTTCGTATTAGACTCTTTCTGTGAAGCAGGCTTGAATGTATCGCTCACCAAGTCGCCTGTACACTCTTCGTCTTCCATCGAAAGTAAATCGAGACTCATCAGTGAACTTTAAATATCTTGTGTAGTTTAAAATTTATTGCAATTTCAAAAGTATGGTACTAAGTTTTGAAGGCCAGTGTATATAAACTTACACAAGCTAATAGGCGGCAAATTCAGATACATCAAGGAAGTAATCTTTGACAGCAATGACAAAAGCCTCCCTTAGCGTCACCCCTCAGGCCTCACCCTCTGTATGAGCTGAAACTGCGGATAGCGTTAAATAACTGATTGCTTCCCCAGCGACCGATTGGGCACAAAGTTGCTGCTCCTGATATTATCCCGTAAGGGTGGCTGTGATTTGACGATGGTTGAGGACATAATATTGATTATATTTTAATGGGAAATATTTTACTGATCCTCTAAAATTTATTGACGTTCTAATGATTGACACCGTTTTTAGGATTCCGTAGTAAACAAGGAACCCTTATCCCCTTACCCTATCTTACTCCTTACCCTATCTGTCTGTCTGTCTGTCTGTCCGCGGTCTAGCTCCGAGACCCTTAGTACTAGAAAGCTGTAATTTGGCATAGGTATACATATTAATTACGCCGACAAAGTGGTAAAATAAAATTATGAAAAACATTTTTTTTTTAAGGTACCTCTCCTACACGTAAAGTGGTGATGTTTATTTTTTTTTAACCCATGGTGAGGGGTATCATTGGAAAGGTCCTTCAAAAACATTGCCAGTTTGGGAAAACCCTTCTTTTTTTTTAGATTCAGGGATCCGTTTGCGAAATATTAAACTTTGAAATGTTAATTTTTGTTAGAGTCAATTGTCCTCCCCCTCTGCCAGCCACAGCTAAGTAGGCTTTACAAGTTAACGAGTAATAATCGACCAACTTAACTTTGCATTTGCAAAAACATGTTTTCGTTTGGGAGAACATATTTTTCAACTACAAAGTTAAGTTTGTTTTTGGGATTAATTCATCCCAACTACGGAACCCTTCATTGTGCGTGGTCCGACACGCACTTGGCCGGTTTTTAAATTAGTGAATCTCTAAAAACTTCGGCTTAGGGCGTCAACCGGAGGGAGGACATCAAGGATGGGACGGGTTGGGCACAATGCAAGATGATTTCCTTGAAACTAAGTGAGTATTATGAATGAGATTAACTCAAAAAGTACCTACTCATAATTTAGAAAACCACTTGGTAGGTTCGAATACGCAACCTAAAAAATCCTTGTTACAAGGTATATTCATGTACATCCTCGACTTATAATTCATCAGGGCAATCCGTTTAATTACAGATGACGTGGTTTCCCTGTAATGTGGTATTTATTTGCGGCTGTAATGGATGAGTCGCTCGCTTGCAATTTATTATAAAGGCCCCAATGTTAAAATTGACATTAAATTATATTTGTATGCAGCAATCGCTTGTATTGTGGACTTTTATGGAGGTATTTTCATAAGTATTTTGACATGTTTTATGCAGTTTTGGTCACAAACAAGATTGAGACGACAATATACCTACGACGTCATCATCATCTATTTAGCCTTTTCCTAACTATGTTGGGACAGAGAGGATAGTGACTAATGCAAACAATAACTAAGTATTTTAATAAAAATCATCATAATTTTGCCTTATTCTAATTTATTTAGAGCCAACGCAACATGTATTCTTCTACCAAACTTCTCCATTAGACGCGATAAAAAACAAACTCGCCGAATGCATAATCTCCTTTTAAAAATTCTAAAGTTAATTAAAAATTTATCAGTTTGCTAATGATTTTGAAAGACGAGCTTCCATCAAAACTAAAAGCAATGTAATAAGCTGAAATACGGACAGTGGTGCCGATCCCCTTGTTCACAAACTAAACTAAATTTAAGTTCAGTGCATCTTTTTCTTTCTATTTCATTAAGAAAAGGACAGAAGATAAATTTTAGTTTAGTCCTGTCAAATTAATCGCGCTTGACGTAAATTGACGTAATTTTAGTAGGCAAGTTTTTAATCACGTCTAAACTTGTATGGAGTAGTGACAGGCGCTGATTAACTTGACAGGACTAAACCAAAATTTATCTTCTGTCCTTTTCTTAATTAAATGGAAAGAAAAAGATGCACTGAACTTAAATTTAGTTTAGTTTGTGAACAAGGGAATCGGCACCATTATTCCCATCTTCAATTCATAACCGTTTTTCCACAATAATACAACTAATACAAAACCGTATTTCCACAATAAACGCAATCCTCCTAAAGCCATGCATCGTTTACCATAACAATACAATAAAGTCGGAATAAGACATACAAAACATTGAAATGTAAAGAAGATGGATGGCTACCTCATTGTATAAGAAAGCTAAAAGTATTCAATAATAAATCTCAGTTGGGAGATGTCGATCACAGATGTGTCCTGGAGGAGTGATATCGGCACTCCTTTTAATGCAAAATTGAAAGGAAATGTGAGAAAAAATCTTTGTTGGGGAAAAAACTGACTCCGTGGATGTTTTTGGGAGATATTCTGTACAATATAAAATATTATGAATAGTGATGATCAGAAAGTTTTATTTCCATTTATAGGCTTACTTTTAAAGTATTTTATTATTTTAATTATTGTGAATGTGAAGACTATGTGGGTCATTCCTTTTTGTTTTGTTTTTAATTTTTTCTCAGTTAGTTCTAATCATGGTCTGACAGTTTGAGTAATTTAAGTGGCCTACCCAAATGTCCTTTTTTTGGTATTGTTCGTCGAATCGTTGAGCTCCTTAAATTCTGAGTTGAGCTGCACGATAACTGACAAATGCGTGCACTGACTGGACAGGCCCTCTCAATCTGTGTGGTGCTTTCCTCAAAAGACCACTTCGGACACCAATCCACATGGCCTTCACATGATCTGACCAAGATTATGTCTGGATTTTAAAAGAGACTGAGACATCTGAGTTTGTTTCGGCCTTTCTTCTCAAAGTAGTCAGATAGGAAAGGCCGACCTCATCTAGTTTTAAAATATGATTGACGTGTAAAAGTGTTTGTACAAACCTACTTACAGAAATAAAATCATTTATCATTTATCACTTGTATCTTAGATAGACCTAACTCATATTATATCAATTTTCCACAACGTGGAAGCTCTTGGCCTACATCTCACCTGATGGTATGTGATGATCAGGCCAAAGGTAGAAGCGAGCTTCACCCGGAATCTTCAACTACAGAAGAAATGGCTATCTTACCTCTAACTGCCGAAACACAGCAATGCTATTAACATTGTTGTTATGGCGACAGACTTAGATAAGATGGTGGTAGTTAGCCAGGCGGACTTAAAACAAGGTCTACCACCAACCAAACCAAGCAAAACATTTTGGCCCCACTGGGAATTGAACCCGGGATCTCTGGGACTGAGACAGGTGGTCTAACCACTAGACCACAGAGGCGGTTAGAATATAATATTATTTATTTATTTTCACAATGTACATGACCTCGTTAGGGCGCAGCAATATTATTACTACATTTAGGTTAAGTACTTAAAGTTATCATTATATTATTGCGCACCTATAGTGTTAGCATCCATCTCTGGGAAAAAAATTAAGAAAACAAAAGAAACGAAAAAGTAAGAAATCTGTTTATTTGATTTTTTGTTTGGTAGGTAGTTACATTCTCCCAACTCACTTTATCTATCGCCGTGGTAGAGCCATAAGCTCGTACGCTGCACTTTTGTCCTTATCAGCCAGACATGGCGTGATGTGAAGGCGCCAGTGACCACCAGCTTAGTTTTAAGTTCTAGGTATGCATTAGATTAAGATAGGATAAGCAGTCTTACATCAAACTCGGTAAGGTCGGGTCGTTCATTCTAATAAACTCTTAGTATAACGGGTCCTAACGTTTAATTTTTGGCCATCGCTCCGCTCCCGAAATCTAACTAGGTTGTCTCCGATATTTTCATTTTCCATCTTATTATATTTTCATTTTCCATCTTATTGTGTATTTGACCGTTATTTTATTTTATTTTTTTAAGGAAGAGGTAATCCACATCATCTGCCTAGCCATTTATCAACTATGTTGGGGTCGGCTTCCAGTCTAACCGGATACAGCTGAATACCAGTGATTTACATGGAGCGACTGCCTATCTGACCTTCATAACCAGTTATTGGGATAACATGTTCCCCCTTGGTAATACTGGTTATCAGATTTTCGGGCTTCTGACGACCCGTAAATGACAGCCGGACCAATATGGCTTAATGTGCTTGCCGAGGCACAGAGGTGTCTTGGTATGTAAAGATGGTCACCCATCCACGAACCAATTGCGGCAAACGTAGCTTAACCTGATTGATTATAGTTTGACATTTTAATAGTGTTTTTGGAAATTTGAATAGTATTTAGACATTGGAATTGTATTTTGACATCTGGGTTGTATTTTGACATTTTAATTGTAATTTCACATTTTGATCTTATTTTGACTATTATGTATTTATTAATTGCATTTTAACTGAATTGATTTTAATTTTATTGAACTGTTAATTTTTATCTGATAATTGTGTTTAGTGTTCTTATCGCATCGCATCGTATTTATTCATTTAAATTTTACATGTCGAATCTTGGGCAGAATGCATGACTCAACTTTAATTCTTCACGACCTTATTTGTATACCTGCATTCTAGCAAATAAATAAATTGACTTGATTTGATCGACCCGTGCGGCTATTACTGGGGTAACTTAGCCACAAGCCAAGACTGAAAAAGTAAAGACAGTAAATTAATTAAATCTTTATCGAAATCTTTATTGCTCTTACAAATAATACTAGGTACATAAATAAAAGATTTTCTAGCTTAGTTGAAAAAATTATAAAACTAAATCTATTTTTGACTAACACGATAGGCATTAGACTTAATTAATTTCATTTACATCTGACCCAATACTACTGTAAACTACCTGGACGACCGAGCTCTGCTCGGGTGAAAATAGATAAACATATCGTCCAGGTATACCAGCGTTGTATCACATTCCCGAGGCTGTGAAAATAGAGAAAACAAATTTTCCCAGAAATGAGACCTAGCTAAATCGATTTTTCGCCCCCATAAACCCCTAGATTGCAACTTTCATCGAAATCGTTAGAGCCAATTTCGAGAACGTCAGTAGAAATCTATATACAAAAAAATATATATACATATTATTATACAAATATTGCTCGCTTTATAATATAGGATAGGATTATACAACTGACCAAACTAGTTTTATTAATTTCTGACGTATTTTGAAGTGAAAACTTGTTTAGGCGCGTTGAGCGATTTTTGGTAGGGTATAAACTTATGGATTCGCGTCACCGATATGCTCGCGCCGTAGTGCTGAATACAGAATATAGATGGCGCTAATACCAGTTTTAAGTTTTCACTTCTGTCGTCGGTCACCATGACTGCGTATATTTTTTTTTGAGAACTATTCGCTCTCTATCTCAATCTTAACTACATCAATTTATTGTTCCAATACCGTTAAAACTTAATATAACAATTTAATTATAGTTGGTCTTCTACAAAAGAACCTTTTGAGGTGTTTTCGGACTTAAAAAATACTGCTTATCAAACATCAGTATTAAACAACTTAAACAACCTTTTTCTTTGGCATACATCTCTATATTCTGGGTCCCACCATTTCCGAAAACTTGACTTTACAACGGGGGTACCGTTCAAATCATTAAGTTTAGTGCACAGGTCACAAATCTGTGTCCGAGAATGTACTTTATAGTAGTAATATTTCATCCAATCAAAGAAGAATTCGTACATATCCGGGTTTTTGATGAGGTAGTCCAAGAGCGCTCCTAACTTCTTCAGGTCGAAAGCTTGCGCGTCGATGTAGGAGCCCGGGGGTAGGAAGCTGAAAGACAAAATGAAATTTCAATGTGGTCTTGTATCTTTGTATCAATATCTATAAACAGTATAAAACAAAGTCGCTGTACGTGTTTATCTGTGTAACTGTTTAGTTTATCTATTTCGGTTATATTAGTTGAATAAATTTCTTAATAACTGATTACAATCTAGCTAAAAGACTAATATCCAATTTAACCGTAACTTATTATTTTACGCGATAAGATTATTGTTATAACTAAAAATAGTTATGCCAAGTTTGCAAAAACTTATCAAATTAAGAAATAAAATATAATAAAAATAATTAATTTAAAACACAACTGCCCTGCTAAAAAACGAACTTAAAAGTAATAAACAAATTGTATTAGTTAATCTGTATATAAAAAGCGAAAGGTCACCCATTCACTCGCTGATAAAACAGGTAAATAAAATTGTCATTGCTATCGAGGGACCGTTGTGTCGTTGTGTGGAACACTTTTTAATCTACTGCTATGACAATTTTATTTACCTATTTAATCAGCGAGTAAATGAGTGACCTTTCGCTTTGTATCAACATATTAACTAATACAACTTGTTTATTACTTTTTAGTTAGTTTTTTGGCAGAGCAGTTGTTTTTTTTTTTTTTTTTTTTTTTTCATGCATTTTAGTGACAAATTTTATTTTTATTTAAAACATGTCATGCTAGGTGGCTTTAATATTTAAGCACTAAAGGTGGTTTTATACTCTCACGGCGAGGCGAGGCGAGGCGTGGTTGGCATGTGGATACCTATGTAAAATATATGCCAAAAAATTATATAGTTTTGGAATGTGCTCATCAAGGCCTTCAATTGAATACCCATATTGTAATAAATGAAGAAATTATTTTATTTACACATTTGAAAATGGAGCATTGGAGCCATACAGCCGCCATTTTTAAAAAAATAATAATTATAGCGTATGTCACTCGAGATGATGTAAGGATTCTAACGATACCCTATACATCCAAATCTGTTTAGGCATTTAAAAGTTATGGTGGAGCAAAGAAACTCACATACATAAATATAATAAAACTTACTTTGAATAGTCAGCGCGTCCCAGAACAATAGGTATAGCTAAATGTGACATGGCAGTAACCATAACCTCCGTCACATAATCTTTAGACTGATACTCCTCCAACACGATCTGGAAGAAATATTCCTTTTCCAACATCTTGTAACATTTTATGGCACTCCCTCCAGGGCATTTTTTTTGAGAGCAAGGACCATAAATATCTAATTTGTAATTATAGCCTTCCAACTCATCTCTTAGTTCCTTAATAAAATCTTCATGCTTCGATTTTAGTTTGCATTTAGTTAGAATCCAAGCGACTGCCTTCGTTTTTCGTTTGATTTTATCGGTAAGTTTCTTACTCTTCTTCATTTTCTTTACCCAGTCCATGTTGGTCTTTGGTCCAACGAGCGATTTGTTCATGCTATGGATTTCCAAAAACGGTTGCGGTATATCAGAGTCTAATCTGTACGTCCAAGTCAAATTGAAGAAGTCTTCCAACTCATAATTACATAATGGATGTTTTTCTGGTGTTTCTGATGATCGGAATATGTACAGCTGTTCTGGGGACCTCGTTAAATTGAGGAAGGTTACATCCATTTTGAGAACATTGTCTATGTCAAAAACGACTGCATCGAAATCCTCATCGTTTGCAAGTGTTGTTTTATTGTAAGTTATGTAGCAGTTTATGTGTGGACATTTTTGATTGATAAATGTTCTCTGTCCCGGCAAAAATTCTGTGGGTTTATTATGTGATAAGCCTAATCTCTGAGTTTTAGTATTTCCCCAAAACAATATGTATTTTAAATCTGTGGCATACCTGATGTGTCGACGGTGGTGTGCGGGTGAGTTCGTCAGTATATGCGGTAGTATCATGACTACTAAAGCAGTCATTCCGAATGTGAAACATATTGTAAACTTTAGATAATTCTTCTTCAGTATCATGTCTTTCATATGATACGAAATGGTGTACATTTTGTGTGTTTTGATCTTCATGAGAAAATTTTTTCAGGTAAGCACTTGGCACTCCGCTGTTCGTCCACTGACTGGCGTGTAAACTTTGGATCTCGGTAGCTAAGTAGTAAGTATTTACTGCCTGTTTACAAGTTACTTGACAGTTCTTGAATTTTTCAGCGAAAGAATGTTTTGTTTGATTTGTGTTTGCAATGCGCTTACGCAAATGAACTTGTAAACAACTTGTGGCGGTTTAGAAAATTGTAAACGACGTAGTTCTTGTTACAGTTTGTTGAGAGTTGCTGGTGTCAGCAGGTTGCTTGAAGGAAACAGATGCACCAATCACAAACTATTTATTATTTTTGATATTTTAGAATAGAAATGTTTTATTATTTCCACAGTTATTAATATAATTGAACAGAGCGCGTGTCTGACGAATGGCTGTACCAGAGAGAGAGTAAAATTGTGTGAAAGAGATGAGAAGATGTGTGAACTAGCTTCATCTTTCTGACTGACCGACTCAATGACAAATCAAAAGTGCTTGTAATTGGTTTTTTGAAATAAATGCTTTGAGTTTGAGTTTGAAAATGTAAATTAGTATGGCAATACTAAACACAGTTATCGTATACTTAGACATAGTTTTTTTTTTAGATTTGCGTTTGTTTGGCATTCTTTTACTGAACAGACTGGTTTTTTTGTTCGTAGTTACATCTATATTATATGATATTTATTGACGATACACATAGTTTATTATAAACATTTTTGTGTAGTAACCTAACATAATGTTCAATTCGAAGTTCGTAAGGTTTTTAGCTTGATTCCCAGTCAGGGAAAATTTCTTCGCATTGGCTGTCTACAATCTGTTTTTACGTTAAGAATTTTACAAAACAATGATATTAGTCCCTCTTCCACAAACTCCAACAAAGTGATTAAGGCGAAGCACACACCAAATTGAATATATGCACCTCAAGTTGTACTGTTCGTAATTTATGTGTTTAATTTCGCGATGTACTAGCGAAGCTGGCATATGAAAAACTCGCTTACATTCGCTTAATTTATGGGTAAAAAATATTTTACGGGAAGCTTAATATTGTCGCTTACCGCACTGGGTTCGGCACTGCTTTAGTCGCTCGCATGATTTATTTGGCTCCGGAGTAATATATATCGAATTAGGGAGTGTGCGTTTTTTGTTTTGAAAGGACTTTCAGTTAATTCAGGATATGTGCAAATGTGTGGTGTTTTGAAAGTTACAGATTAAAGATATTAGTTAGTGTTGTTGAACAGTCGAGTTAGTTATTTTATGGAGGGGAGCGATTGAAGGTTAAGCTATCATTCCGCGATCAAAATGTCAATTTAAGTGAACATCTAGTGCATATTGAGACCCCTCCGCGCCTCGGAAAGCACCTAGACCTGTCATTCATAGATCTTTGACAGTCGTTACGGGTAATCAGAAACCCAAAAGTATGACAACTAGTTTTACTGTTACCCAGTAACTGGGTTGTGGAGGTCAGATAGGCGACTGCCCATCATTCCATTATCTTCCTCATACGACTGAATGTAATGATATTTTTGAAGTGAAAACTTCGTTAGGCGCGTTGGGCATTTTTGAGATGGGACTATACCACTGATTTCGCGACCTGTTACCGACACCGTGGAGTAAAAGACATCAACGCGTTGATTACCGCGGGGCGGTTTTTTTTCAAGTTTTCACTTCTGTCGGCACTCCCGGAGTGCCACTGTTGTTTTTTTACCACAACTTAGGTGACGCAAATCCTTTAATATAAAAAAAAAAACAACAGACAGCTAAACAATACAAATGCCTCCAACGAATCACATCATTAACATAGCTAACAAATTATTCAAAATGCCCAAATTAAAAGGGTATTGTGTATAATAGCTCGATAAACAGCGTTCATTACGTAGAACCTCTGGGTAAACCGCGGATTAAGTTCAACATGGCTCAAGTCTTGCTTATTTTCAGTTGTTACGCTTCAAATTGTCGACACTTGAGTACAGATTAGCTTCGTTACCCCGCGGCGGAGCGTACCTGCTGAAGGGATGGGTGGAAAAATATCGATACAATTTTTATCGATACTTTTTTTGTTGTGAAATCTTCTTTAGTTGCACTTTGCGCTGCTTCTGAACAGAGAACGAAACTGAACCGTCACACTCGGGTCGCTGGCACTGAATCGGGTATACTCGGCTCCAGTCGGTCGGGTGACGCTGAATCACGAATACTCGGCGCTGAATCGCGTATACTAGGAAACTAAAATTAGGAAATCATAAAAACTTTCACTTATTATATCGTGTGGTCGTCAACAAACACCCTCTTTTTTCTGTGAATTACTGTATTTTTTTATTATGTATTTTTGTAGTTATAAATAAGAGTAAATAATATTAGGAAAGAAACTACGTATACTTAAAGAAATCAAGTGACTTGAGCTATTTACACGTGGTAGTCAATATGTGACTAGTGGGCTCAGAGATCAATATATGTAGTTTAGTTCAGCCAGGAGCTTCAACCATTACCTGAAGAGGCTCTCGTTAGGCTTAGTTAGTTAGTTGGAGAGCAGCAGATAACTATTGGACACGTCTCGCCATGTAAGTTCCTCTATTTCGAGCCTTGAACTAACGACGTCAAAGGTAGTCCTGAATATGTTTGTTACCTACTTCACAGTATTTAGCTGTACCGTAATATACAGGGTGCCAGGGACATCGACGCGAAAACTGTTACCATGGATTCAGTACATGATTCTGAAACCCCTGCGTTGAAATTTTTCGTCGGTTATTAAAAAATATATCTGCTGTTTCATAGAAAAGTGCAATATTTACTGGTTAAAATTTTTGGAACAGCTGTTTTTTGCCTGCCTGCCCTGTGTATAAGTAAATAAAAATAATATATAGAAACGTTTATTCTTAATTATCGTGTAAGTAAAGGAAAGTGGTCCCGTCAATTTATGGCGGCAATTTATAAATTTTCAACAGTATTTGACATGTAGGTGTCAAAAAACGCTTTGTTTTGGACAGCCGTTATTGTGTGACTGTTGTCGGCATTCTTAGGAAACCAAAGCTCCAGACGATAGCAATAATTTCAAGTTATAAAACCAAAATATCGACATCACCCCATCCCTACGTTTCCAAGTGGTCGCGTAGGAAGAGCGCGGAATAATGATTTCTTTGAGTCCCCACTGTTTGAAGTGCACGCCATTACTGGCTCTGATACGTTTGTGTTCTGCACTTAATAGCGGATCCCAATGTCGGCCATAATTGTTTTCCCTACCTTTGTACGGGAAAAATCATGTTTACGACACTTTTTCGAGATGTTCTCGGAGATTTTTATCTCTCAAATTATTGTTTGAAATGCTGATAAAAATTTGAATGAGCACGAATAATGGATGGCTTCGGAATTATAATACCTTTCTGTTTGTGGAAGTTGTGAGGGACATCTCTTTAGAAGTAAGAGTGGGAGTATTTCTTGTTTGAATAAATGAAGAGGATAGGCAGCACTCTCCATCTTTCCTTAGATAACTTGTTTATTATAAACGACTGAATGGTTTCCATACCAAAATGTAATTAATGTAAAAATATGATAGCACAAATCAACTCGATCAAATTAATTATAACAGATGTAAAAGACTCATCACCAAAACGAGAATCATAATTATTCTTCCCGTTCATTGCAATTTTTTTTTCTACCTTTGAATCTACTTATGGAGATACTTCATTACACTTTTGTTTTTATGAAAACAAAGTTTACCCGTAAACATCCGCTGTTGTCCGTTGCAAATAACAAGTGCAACAGACAAGTGGATGTTTGAATATGCATAGATATAGATAATATTATGGATTATTAAGGCCAGCTGAGAGGCCAGAGTCTGCAGTGCTGGGTAGGTTCATGTAGCTTCACGTGACGAGATGACACTATGATTTTTTGAGATGAATGATTTTATTATTTGTAATTAGAATTTTATGTATTTTGAACTAAATAATTATGGACATATCAATTAGTCTGAATTAAATGGATTTATTTATTATTGTATAAACAAAAAAAAACGAAAGCAGCGTAATATAAATAAAAGTTATAACGCGAACTCATTTCGAACCGCTCTCACCACAATCCGCTCGTCCAATAAGGGTGCAGCTGTCTAGAATGTTCTAGAACTTGTCTGAAAGACAGACGACGCGCACCTTTTTTGACACGAGTCGTCTGTCATCCGTCAGTTGTGCAGCGCACCAGGATACATTTTTACGAAACCTGTTCTTCGCCCCGAAACCCTATTGTTTTCATACTATATATATTATTAAATTGAGATATCTGTATTTTAAAAAGTTTATTTTCGTATCTGTCTATGTGACCGCTTTGTTCTTTCAAATTACGCAACGGATTTTGATGCGCTTTTAGGTAATATATTAATAATTGGATATAATAAACAAATCTCGATGTTTTGTCAAGTCGTTAAAACAATACGAAGCAGGGGCTTGTCGCTAGCTAATCATAATTTTAAAAAATGTACATTTGTACGACCTTTGTTTTATTAAATTCTCAACTTGCGTCAATATCTTCGTACATATACGTGGTCTCATACTACGTTCTTAGAATACAAACTAGTACTGGCTAACTACTGCCTTGATCACACGTACAGTACCGACCAAAAGTCCATGAGCAATCTCACAAAGCAATAGACTGACGCTTCGGTTTGACTTACGACCTTCTTCTATAAGTTGTTACAATACTGTAGACACGCACATTACACACAGACACTCACTTTGTCTGCAACCAATGACTAGTTCAATAATCATCATTCGTTTTTAGTTTCATTCGTCTTGTTCACATAAATATTAAAGTTTAGCAGGTAGACCACAAAAAACTAAGTAAATTATTTCGATTTCTGTGGGGTAGATGCAGTTTGTTACGAGTATTTAATTAATAGAACTTTGTTGGTTCGTGGATAATATTGGTGACGAGTATTTAGCGCAGTGTTGTGGTTATTATTATCAAAAAGCAGGCATAAAATATATTGAAGAGATCAGATCAGATCAGAGAATATTATTGCGCTGCGTAAAAGTGAAGTGAATATCTAATGAAACCGGACTAAGTGTGAGTGTTATCATTTATATATTTCATATTTTACTAAACATAAATCTTAATCAAGGATATTGTTGATAGAACAGAGGTATTGTTGAGACAGAAGATGCCTTTAAAGATTTAAATTCATTGTGAGGTTTAATTCGATTAGTGAATAATAAATAATAAGGTATTATGTGTAATAAAAACAATGTTTTTCTTTGTTCTAGAGAAATACTGTGAGGGTTAAGAGATATGAGGAAGGGGCTTATTATCGAGTAGCAGCGACGTCAAATGGTGAATGAAACAAATGGTTTCATACCAACGAGATATTTTGCTGAATTATTAAAAACACGTCATTATGAACCGTTCGCCGTGCACTCTGAAGGCTTGCATCACTGAAGATCAGCTAGAAAACCGTTTTTGACCTTAAAATATTGACCGTACCAACTTAATAAACAACAGAGTCGTTATTGCATGAATTTATGGTAACGAATTTTTTAAGCACTTTTCAATAGGGTGTTTGTCGTATTTCTTGCAGATATACCGAAATTGTTTAATATTATTTTAGTAATAGTATTATTTTAGTAATAGTATTATTTTAGGATTAAAATTTGAGGTTTAGTTTCAATCTTCTTTTCGTAAAGAAAATGAATACTTAAGCCTCAATAACAACCAATATTTACTAAAGTCAAATAAAATGTAAAATAATTAATACAAATAAAATATAAACAAACTGCCCATATTTAACCTTAAAATTACCTATTCTGTAAGTAGTTTTTTACATTTTAAGTAGTCTAATATTCTTATTTATTACTTAATTACTTCGACCATGATCAAAGCTTAATATTTATGGTGAAAAAATCCATTAAAAATTTAAAATATTTCATAATTTAAATATGTCAAAATAATACAAACTGCTTCTAGTTTCTTGACATCTATTTCACATCTTATTCAGCTGAAGTAATGATAAATAATTGTAGCAGTGTGTTAACTTATGTAAAATAAATATAACGAATAAACATATTTTTTTAATTTTGTTATCATATATCACGCATTTTTTATTCTAAAACCTTTATTGCAATAACAACATAAAAAAGCAGCAATATTTAAAACATATTATTATCGAAAACAAAAATAATAATATTTGCAAAAAACCGCACTGTGTTTTACGAGATTGGAACCTGAGGCAGTTTGAATTCCATACCAACGCTTAACGCTTTCTGCTATCTGCACTTGTTAAGTTACTATCGAATTTTAGCAATGCCATTAACTGGTCAAGTTCACGCGCATAGTGCGTGTGTGCTAGCATGTTTAAAGCGACGGAAATATATTGTTGTTTCGTGTAGTGCAAAACTGCGTTATCTGTGGTGTGTGTATCGTGTTGGTTACACATACAAATGTACGAGCTATACCGCGTGTTCACAGCAATACGACTCTTAGCGTGCTTATGCACTTTTGAGCAGAGTAGATGGCGAGTCAGTGCTCTCGGCCGAGCGCTCGGTATGTGTAAACACATCACCGAGTGCCCGAGTGCAAGTAAAAGGGCGAGACAGTCACTCGGACCCCGTTCTATTTACTAGACTGAGTGTCCGCCCCCGTGCTTACTCACATTGACTCGCTTGCCCAATTTGCAGGTGGTGCCCACATGCACTCGGTGCATACTCGCCTCTCGGCACATTCACGTAGCACGTAGCACGCATTCTCCGCGAATTTTAGGGTTCTGTACCTCAAAAGGAAAAAAACGGAACCCTTATAGGATCACTCGTGTGTCTGTTTGTCTGTCCATGTCCGTCTGTCACAGCCAATTTGCTCCGAATCTAATGGACCGATTAAGTTGAAATTTGGGACACATATGTATTTCTGTAACCCAAACACAGACGTGTAACGTAAATAAATGAATTTTGAATATAGTCACTTTTAGGGGGCAAATAACAAAAATAAAAAAAATGTGCAAACTGTACCGTGTGACAAATGAAAGGACTTGTGAAATTTTTTTTGGAATAAATTTAAAGTAAATAAAAAAGATATTTAAGAAAATATGTAGATGAAAATTTACCATTCCCTCCCATTATCTCCGAAACTGCTGAGCTTAAAATTTTGAAAAAAATACAGAGAACGGTTCTTTACTCACAGATTATAGAGAAACCTATAAGAAGTCTATAGTCTTAGAATTACATGGTAAATCTCTCAATATTGTGTCTACAAACTTGCAGTTGGAATGTATGGGAGAACATGTATATCAACTACAAAGTTAAGTTTGTTCTTAGGATAAATTCATCCCAACCCTTCATTGTGCGTGGTCCGACACGCACATGGCCGGTTTTTTTGTGAGCCGACTGACTGACTCGGTGTCTAGTAAAAAAATACGTGTGAACATCTACTCGTCCATCCAACTTTCTCAGCCTAGTATCATTTTACTGTCTCGCCCATGTTCTCGGTTCGTGTGATCAAGGCATTACCTAGCCGCCAATAAGACAAGGGGTAGAACAAATAAACAAATTCTTGGGTTTGTGCAAACATAGACGGAACATTGATCGGTGCGTTGCGTAGATATCTATGCAACAGCTTGTTATCAACTTGTCTGACCTTACTTTAAGACAAAAGCCTCTTCTTATTCAGTGAAGATATCTACCTGATTGCTTACCTTAGTGGGTAGGTTAGTACTTAACTTACCTGTTAGTGACACAGACTATTAAACAGTTCAGTTCCCAATTCAGAACTTCTCGATAGCTTATTTGTCATTCGATTCGCTTAGACGACGGCGACACGACGTACTTTGTCACTTATTTTATTCCGCAATGTTTTTATTGTCTGCTTATTTTAAATATATGCATTTTATTATGTGACCGTAACAACAATATTTCTAACAGTACATATCGTCGCTCGGCATCCAATACCGCGAATGTGAAATTTTTGATGAAAATCTGATTTTTGTTTTATTTCATTCTACACGTCCAAAAACGTGATCTTGCATTTAAAAATGATTTTCAGCTTTAATATAGACATCCACAACGTGTCTTCAAAACCTTGCATCGAACCAGTTCATTTTATTATTATAATGAGCGGCATAATTATTATTATTGTGCGGGAGTGCCGACAGAAGTGAAAACTTGAACAATTTTATTGTGCAGGAAATACTTTTAATAAGGTGTCGGTAACGGTAACAGTGTCGCGAGTTTAATTGTTTTTTCCAATTTCAAAAATGCCCAACGCACCTAAAGAAGTTTTCACTTCAAAAAATAATAATTGAATCATCATTAAATGAACAATCTCTCGCAATAAAAAACAAATAAAACTGATAGTACTTAAAACCACACAATTCCATTGTCCCCACTATCGATTCTCAGTCCGTACTAAGCTAGATTCGTTTGATTCCGTACGAATGTCAGCGCAAAGTGAGACGAACTCAATCAAATCTAGGTGGCGTAAAGAAAAAGTGGGAGAGTGCAAACTGGATTGTCACAGTTTCAATTCCATTTGGGCGAGTCGACCGCGACCGGCGGGAGATGGGACCGTGTTGTTAAGGCTTAGGTTTGTATGGTGAGTGGGAGCGATTTGAGTTGCTAAAGGCGTTTTTATAATTCTTTAAGCTGCATGAAGTAAAATAGGCCTGTGTCCAAAATTTCGTCTTGTAGATTATTAAAAAATATTGAACACGTATTTTTTCTTTTTTGACGTAATCAAAAGATTACGGCGATATATTGAGTTAAAATGTGGCATGACGTCACGCCTTGCTACATTTAATACGACGTTGTGACGTAGCGAGCTCCCACTCCCCAACTTTAATGTGTGTTTTCTAAGTTATTTTTGATTATAAAGCATGATAAAGCAAAAAATGCGTGTCTAATATTTTTTTTATTACCTATCTGAAAGACGGACTAAATAGAGTTTCTTTTTTTTACCAAGGCAAATACCGTATTAAGGGGCAACAAGTTAAGCTACGCTTGCTGAGGCCGGTCCGTGGACAGGTGACCGTCTTTACATACCGAAACCTCTCCGTGCTTCGGAAAGAACTTTAAGCCGTTGGTCCCGGCTGTCATTCACGGATATTTGACAGTCGTTATCCGAAAGTTTGACAACCAGTCTTACCAATATAGTTGGGAAAAACCTAGGTAGATGATCAATCTAAATGAAATAGACTGAGTGGGCCCCTCACTGTGTTTGCGCCTTCTGCCGGGTATCTAATAATCGTACATTTTATATGTTTCATGACTTGTTATATTTCCAGGGAAGCCCGCCAGGGCCCTGTCAGAAGGAGCTTTAACAGCTACTTAAATAGGTTCTTAACACGTCTTACATATCAAAGCGCTTGTATATCCTGAAGGGGTTTGTTAGCCCCATATTTTGCAAATTTCTTTACATATCATGTAAAAGAGGCAACCTTATTGTGATATAGTAATATAATAAATAATAAAAGCTTTTATTGATTCCTTACAATTACAATACATTAGATTTTAATTTAAAAAAATAAATTTATGTTAAATTATAATAAAATCATAAATTATTCTTTACTTTTTTATTGTTTAAAGAAAAACAAAAATATAAACAGTAACATCACAAAAATCTCAATGGGTTTGTCCGGATATTGAAACAATTTTAAGCAATCTTAATACTAACGAAATATATAATTTATGGTTAACCGGTAAGGCGCCGTGGGTGGTCCGCGCCGTGACAGTTTTACGACCGCACTTAAATAAACAAACACTCGGATTTCTTTACAATGTCTCAAGTAGTATTGTTAATGTTTTTTGCTACTCGAATAGATTTGGAATACGTTTCAAATGGTTGCAGTCTTTGTAAACAACGTTTACTTATCTTTATTACCCGCTTTTGTTATTATTTCTTTTGTTCTTTGTGATAACGATTTCTGATAAAACTACCGTACAAATTCACACGAAATTTTGCAGGGTACATTATGGATAGATAAGTTATCTAACAAAAGCGTTTTTAGAGACAAACATTCAAAACAAAAAATTCAAAAAATCTAGATTTTAGATGATCTAGAATTTCTAATGCTTACGTAACTTTCTCCGTCCCAAAAAAATATTTTTTTGTATTATTTTGTTCTAAATGTTGTCTAATACGATGATACATGTAATATAGAAAAGAAATAAAACACTTACGGATCAGATCCATACAGAAAAACCACAAAATATCACAACTTTCACTTTGACGGGAACTTTCTCTTATCTGTTTGTTTACACTTTTTTGGTTGGGTCAAAATAGGTATAATATGATGTTATTTAGTGCGAATATTATCTAAAACGATGTAATATTTACTTCAAAATGAAAATATCACCACTTTCCGACGATTTACACACAAAAACCATTAAAAAACGAATTATTACAGCGAACGCGCGCGTCCTGGGAGTGACGTTTGACTGACATTTTACCGCGCGGGAATGTCATTTTCAACATTTTTTTAAAATGTTGCCTATTCATATTTTTGCTTTTAGTCGATTTATTTGACAAGAATATTTATCCGACCATAGACAGAAAAATTCACAGACGATAATAGCCATTACAGCAAGTACAAATAGAGATGTAAGCCGCGTGTGTCACTTGTTGCCAACAACGGTCCTTTACCGGACATCTCAACTAATAATACTATAAATAAGAAAGTGAGTTTGTTTGTTATGCTTTTACGCTAAAACAGCTGAACGGATTTGAATGAAATTTGAAACGTGGGTAGACCATGACCTGGGTTAGGACATAGGATAATTTTTATCCCGATGTTACCACGAGATCGAGACTTATGCGGGTGAAATTGCGGGGCGCAGTTAGTGTTACATTAAAAACTAGTTTCTTCCCGCGACTTCATCCGTGGTGAGCCTATAACCTTCCTCAAGAATTGGGCTATGTAAAGGAATTTTTTTTTTATCCGGATGGCAGTTTCGGAGATTACCCCATACATACAAACTTACAAACAAACAAATTTTACCTCTTTCTGATATTATTTTTATCGTCTTTGACGTTTCTCGGGCCGAAGCTAACTCGTAGAGGCCCGTTAGACGTTTTTAATTAAATGAGGCACCAAGCGACGATGTATCCCTGTTTGCACTATGTTAGTACACCCAAGGACAACCCCCGGTTGGTGCAGGACTATTGCAGGATGTGGAAGATATTGGATTATGGGTTTGGGTGGCTAAATGAACTGGTTATCTAGAGCTAAGGAAAAAACTATGGCCCCTGCCTGACCAATATTTTATATAAAATACACAGGTAAAATGGCAGGGGGTGACTTGCACACTAATATTATTTTTATTATGTTAATATATCGCTTTCTCATCCACAACGAAGCCTAACCTTAATCTGTGTTAGAGAGAGTATTCACAAGTGTAAATCACAGTAAACAGTGAGGTCCACATTTTCACGTTGGGTTTCAGTCGTTTTCAGTGATTTAACACCTAATTAGCGGTCTGTGGGTAGATGAGCGGCGTGAGTGTGTCTTATTTATGGACGAGTTAAGTTTATATGTGCACTTAGTGGGTTTGTGCTATCTTGTGGGTGGCTTTAGAGTTTTGAGTACTTGCTTGATTCGTGAGGGAATCAATGCAAGACCTGAAAGTAGTTAGTTTGATCAAAATCGAAGGCATCTACTATTCACTACTACTTCGTTTATTCATTTTAATTCTTATTCATTTACATTTTTAAACATTTCTTAAAATAAAAAAAAATATTAAAAAAAAAAAAATTAAAGTTCCGCCGGTGTTTGGAGCAGGGTCCAAGATGGTTAGGGCTGCAGATACAGGAATCTCCTCACAATGCGAGCCGTATCGAGGAGTTCTACCTTCTGAATCAAGCCCTTGATCTAACTGCCTAACGAGAGCCTCGAGAGATGTTAGTCGAGGCTTTCGGCCATCAGGCCATTGTCCGTGACAAAAATCGGCACAATAATAGTGCTAAGTCGAGAAATTTTATTTATTTCTTTTTCTCAGCTTTCATGAGGTTCCCGTCATGTGGAATAGTAACATCGACTATAATTGCGCGGCGCGCTAATCGATCTATCACCACTATATCAGGCTTATTGGCAACAATAGTCCTGTCAGTAATGATAAACCGATCCGTATAACGTGACATGGTCATTTTCGCTACTACTACTACTTTATTATTTCTACTACTATGTAATAAATAACAGTATTCTTAAGTGCCGCAGGAATCCACTGGATGCGAGAAGCACAGAACTGGTTGAAGTGGAGGTGCTTGGGGGAGGCGTATATCCAGCAGGGCACATCTTTCGGTTGAGATGAAAATGATGACTTTTTAAGTGTGGCAATTTTTACCTAAATTATAATAAAAGTATTTAATTAAAATTAGATCCATTGCTTTAGTTGCAAGGTTATCAACAGACTAGTTAAAAAAAACAGTCTTATGATTTAAAAGTATCCAGATTTTATTGGGCAGTATTGCCAAGAACTTGATGAGAAAAATTGATTCAAAAGAACATCACAAAGAATAATCTGCATGATTCTCATGTGATCAGACCAAGATAATGTCTGGACGTTAAAAGGGACTGTGTGTTTGGTGTTTTTCTGTCTTCCTTCTCAGAGTAAAGAGCAAAGTCGGAAAGGAAACACTGACCTCATCTAGTTTTAACATGTTTTTTTTTTGTCGACTAAAAGAGTTTCTCTAATAATTTTCACATTAAAAAAATACAAAAAAAAAAAAAAATAACACCAAAAACCCGACTGCAACCAAAAAGTCACTAAACCTATAAACATCACGTGACGTAGACGAGCCGATAGACACCTCGTGTATTTAAAATACATCCAGCCGTTAGGATGCTTCGAGGGTATAAAGAATAACATACAAAAAACATAACCCTGTCTTTGCAGTCGCGTAGTCGGGTAAAAATAAGTATCACTAAAATTAATTATCGTTATTAGGTTCAAAGGGTCAAATTAAATTAGTTAGCAAAACTCTGCAGACGTGATGTCAAAAAGATTTGAAGTTTTTTTGGGGGTCAACGACCGCTGGTTGTTTGTTACTGTCTTGAGTTGAGAAAATCTGTTTTCTTTTATTTTATTGTATTTAGGTACCAATCACGTCTGTGAAGTTTACACAAAAAAAAGTGATTTTTAAACTGATATTTCAATTACACTACACTAATTACCCCACAAAAAATCATCAAATTAATTTATTATTAACCGACTTCAAAAAAAGGATCCCAGCAAAAAAACAAAAATTTAAAACCAAAGACACCGACTTCCGTAATTAAAGTTATTTTTCACTTTGTAGTGTTTGTTTTGGAAGTCGGTTGTTTATTTTTTTTTGTAAAAAGTTTTATTGGTTTTATCATGTTTAGATAATCGATACGCATCACGTCTGCGGGGTTTCGCTAGTTAATTTATTTTGACCCTGTATACCGGAATGGAGGGCTATTTATGTAAGTACATAAATAGCCCTCCATTCCGGTACAAAAACATATGGTATACTCAAACGAAGAATTGAGGATTTCTGTTCAATCCTACAACCCCCTCTTATCTTAAAGAACGTTTCAAGTTCCTTCATGACACACATAATAGATATCTGAGGTCATCGGAAAATTTGAGACTAGAAATGCCGATGAATTCCACCGGCTTTTATGACAAATCGTGTGTGAATGTTATGGAATGCCTTGCCCGTGTCGATAAGGCATGCTCAATCTTTGTCCACTTTTAAAATTCTGGTGAAAAAACACTTCCTCTCTCCTTAAACATCATCATTACAAATAGTTCCTTGCTCTTGTTTCATGTTTATAATTTTATGTATATCTGTTAATAATCTAATATATATACATATTTATATAGGTAAATAAGTGCTTTATGTATCTGTGTATCTGTTGTGTATGTAAATGGTACACCACTGACTACCTGCAGTATTGTCTCTCCTATTCCATTTAAATCCATCCAAAGGTTGTCTGTAAAAGATCGCTTTTAGCGATAAGACCGCCCATTGTGTCACACAATGTAAAATTTCTAAATTTATGTCTGTAATTTTTATGGTGTACATAATATAGAATATACCTATCCTCAATTCTTCATTTTAGTATACCATACGTTTTTGTTTCACATTAACAGGCTTGCCTAGGAGCTATATAGCCCGCTAAGTGAGTTGTTCGAGCAATAAACGGTATACGCAGTGCATTACGCCGTCAATGAACGGTAACTCAGTTGTGACGCGATGGGAAGCCGCGCAGTAGCGTCAGCAAAAAAAAATGTGATTGATTAAAAAATGAGATTTTTTTAATAACTTTTTTCTCACCAGTTAGATTAGGGGAAGTTTGTTACAGAAAAATTGAAAGAGAATCGTTTGTTTTGGCTTGGGCATTTGATGAGGAGGGGTTAAATAGTGATGAATACCATAATGCTGATTGTTGGAGAGGGAGAGGAAGACCAAAAAAACGATGGATGAATTGTATGATATTATGAAAGAAGAAGCAGTGGGGCAGCTGGTAGCAGCTGAATTAGAGTAGCCGAGGATTGAGATATATGGCATACAACGATTGGGCCGATCTATGTCCAGCAGTAGACTGCTTCTGCTGTTTAAACACGTACAAAGAAAAAACAGTCAAAATCGCAGTACTTGGCTTGCTTTAGTTTCTGCCTAATCCATGAAAACTCCGAGTTTATGTAAGATTGATAATTATGAGTTCAACGGTCACAAGGACTTATTGAGATCGATAACAATTAAAATTCTATTGTGTCTCATTAATGACCGTTGATAGGCGACATTTGTGTTGGCTGATAGAAACCTACAGACACTTAGGGCGAAATTTATAATCGTTACTTAGTACGTTTTTTGGCTTAGCATTATTTTTGTCACTGTCGCACAACTGTCAAACTGTAAGTGCATAATAGAGATGAAAACATGCCTAATCCAAAGCACGTGCCAAATAACTTTTATCAATCGTACAACTTTCGCCATGTTTTATTTTCCACCTATGATATTGTATCTAATTATATCTATTTCATAAAAAATAATACTAAAAAAATTTCGTACTTATTTTGCCAACCCTACCACTCGCGGGCCACTTCGTCCCGTTGCCAAGATACAATGAAATTACCGAGACGGCTTTTTAGCGGACCTCGCGCTATAATTCATAAATTATCGTATGACCGCTTGTTTTGCTGTCGTTACTAGTTTGCGTTGTGTTTCGAAGTTGGGTCTGCTTTTAACTTCATCCCTATTGTTTTGAAGGGTAGGCTGATGCAGTTATTGAGGCTTTTTGTAATAGGATTGGATCCTAGGTCAGGAGTGAAAGCTTTTGAGTTTAATTTTGGGTGTAGGAAGTGGTTTTTGCTTAGTAAGTGTTTATAGATAACTGTCACCTACTGCGGCTTCACTCGCATCTTAGGGGAACTTATACATGGTTCGAAGAAAACCGATAGGGAAATCGTGGCCCCCGGCAACTGGGCAACCGAAGGAACACGGGTGGGTTTTAGTCAGTAAGAGTCTGACATGCCCTCGCTGCCCAGAGCGGGAGAAGTTATTTGATAATTTCCCACCCAAGAAAAAAAAAAAAGGGGAACTTATACATATTGGTATTCTGGATAATCGTTTCCTATCAAAAAAACAGTGGCACTCCGGGAGTGGTCGACAGAAGTGAAAGCTTGAACAAGATCGCCTTGGTGGAAGAAAAATACTTGTATAGAACATTGGTCCGTAACCTTATCTAAATAAAGAGCACAATCGCGTTTACGAAAAAAAAAACTTCCAAAGTAAAAATACTTGCATAGAACATTGATCCGTAACGTAATATAAATAAAGAACACAATCGCGTTTACAAAAATGAGGTGTCGCGAGTTCAATTGTTTTTTCCCATGTCAAAAATGCCCAACGCGCTTAAAGAAGTTTTCAATTCAAAAACTTAAAGAGTCTAAAAATGACAACACTTGGCTTTCTACTAATTTCAACGAGTACCTTTTCGTGATTATTTTTGCACATAATCCTAATGGAAGAGAATATCTAACCATTAATAATATTTTTAAAGCTTTTCTGTTACCTTATACTTATACCATTTTCCAACTAATTGTAAAGAAAATACCATTTAACTTTAAATACAAAAATAAGTTACTTACTCTTTTCCTAACTGCATCGCATATTCAAACCCTGAACATCAAAAGAACTTTAAAAACATGTTAAAGTGCTGTAATGCAACCAACTCGCTGGAGACAAGTGGCGACGGCCGCCGGAAGTTCACCCGCAAACAATATGGCCGCCGGCCACTTCCGGCCGCGGAGTTTCCGCCTTCGGGCCACAACCGACATTAATAACTTTTTAAAATGCGTAACGTTGTTTAAAATAGAAATCTGTTGTCATTGGCTGGGTTTAACTTTTGAATGCTGTTGTGTGGAAGTTAAGTAAAGTTAAGTTAATGTTAAGTTAGTTAAGGTAGATGAAGTTATGGTTTGGGCGGGATTGGGTTATCTTTGCTGGTATAAGTTAAGTTGATACTTGTGTAAGCGACAAAAGCAGATTATTTCGGAATTTTGATTGTATTTGTATTGTCATAGAACCAATCACTAAAACAACAACAAAATCACCGCACACACACACAAACACACTGTGTGTGTGTTGTGTTGTGTGTTGTATCAAAATATTTTAAACGAACAAGTAATAATTTGTGAGATTTCTTTCAAAAATCTCTTCTGTCTTGTCGCTGATTATACCAAAAATTCTGCTGAAAAGTTGGTAAGCATGTCTTCTTAACTTGAAACAGTGTATTATAATAATCGTCCACAGCAAATTTTTACGAAAATATTGTCCAGTCTTTGCCGACCAGACTAGATAAAAAAGTCAGGAGGTGTCGTGGGATACCCGGTTGTTACGAAATTCCTTTCGCTGTATATTATGTTATAAATAACTGGCACAGTTTAATAAATTAGCAACGTTTAAGAGTAACTAATTGAAAAAAATTAAAGTGTCGTGTCTGTCAAAATGTTGTACTACTGATCCGTTGCAAAAACAAACGGGCGGCTTTGATTTTTCTACATAATTGGTAATCATTTACTTCTAAAGAGGTTTTAATAGCCAAACTATGTTACTGGCACTTAATAAAGAGTCTGGGTATGAAAAAAAAGTTAATTCCAAATTCGAAACTTTTGTTTAATAAAAATTTATACTTAATCCCTTTTTATGTTTGTGACTTTTTACTTACTTTTCGCGGGTTTGCGGTTAAAAGGTTATCAGGCACCTAAAACTAACTTCTCGTTATTTTTAGTTGAATAATTTATGTTTGTCGCATAATCCTGCCTTATTGTGACTTAAAACAGATAACTTTGTGTCGATTGTATTGAGGGGTGTAGCCAATGTTACGTCTCACAGCAGATAATAAGAAATTTCTAGTCATTTATGCTAATGACATATTAAAAATATTAATATTAGCCATAGAAAAGCCAATGGTAATAAAACTTTAAGGTACCCGTTTTTTTTGCAAAGGAATTTATTTTCGGTGTAGCTCTTATTCACCAAGTGTGCAAAATATCATATACCAATACTTTTATCGGTTCTAATACCAACTGCTTCTCAGAAAAAGTTAACTAAAACAATCCCAGAACCACAATTACAATGTAATAAATAATAAATCCAACAACTTTAACCAGTATCACAGACGATAACGCATAGCTACGCCGTAGCAGTCGTAGCTCTACGATGCTACGGCGTAGCGGGCGCTCAGTTCCGGAGGAAAGAGGGGGTCGTAGACAGGCGGACACATCCGTCCTACGGACATATGTATCGGTGGCGTTTCCTCTCTGAATGTTTCATGGCTAATCTACTATCTGAGGAAGACGGTGTAATGTTATGTATGGTGTATTCATAGGTTTATACATTTTACAGTGTGAAAGATGGTTTGTAGGACGATGGTGGATTTTTTCTTGAGTTGATTTATAAGGCGAAGGATTGACTGTCTGTTACGATATAAGACTAAGTAAAAACATTTGTAATTCTATGTTCTATGTTATACGGTTTGGTTTCCGCACTTAGTCCGTAAGGTGGACCATTGTCCGTGGAACATTTGTAATTTTTCGCTATACTAGTTTAGGTATTTTTTTGGCTTTCTAACCATTTTATTTTAGCATTTGACTCTTACTCAATTATGTGGTAAATTTTCTTGCCTGGCAGTAATTACGCCACCGTGATTAGGTCTTAATTCTATACTATTAAATGAGCAATATTTGTATAAATATATTTGTAATCACGTTGAGGAGCTCGTGGCTAAGTAATAACAGCCGCTTGGGTAAGCTACGCTTGCCAGGGTTGGTCCGTGGATGGGTGACCATCTTAACATACCGAGACTCCGCCGTGCCTCGTAAAGCACGTTAAGCCATTGGTCCTGGCTGTCATTCGTGGATCTTTGACAGTCGTTACGGGTCGTCAGAAGCCCGAAAGTCTGACAATCAGTCTTACCAAGGGGTATTGTATTAGCCAGTTACTGGGTTGTGGAGGTCAGATAGGCAGTCGCTCGATGTAAAATACTGGTATTCAGCTGCATCCGGGTAGACTGAAAGCCGACCCCAACATAGTTGAGAAAAAGCTAGGCAGATTGATTGATATTTGTAATTACGTTCTCGAAAACGGCTTTAACGATTTCGATGAAAGTTGCAATATAGGGGTTTACGGGGTTATCTAGGAAAATTCGTTTTCTCTATTTTCACCCGAGCAGAGCTCGGTCGACCAGGTACTATAATTGAAAGGGAGTAATATTTTTACTCGACTGTGAAGTGCTTGACATCATCCCAAATGCCTTCTGTCACAAATGGAATAAAAAAATGATGTTTTTAATTGATTCTGGACAATTTAATAAATTAAAACTAACTGCGATCACTTCTCTCTTGACGAGAGAGATTATTTGTATGGTTTCTTGTATGGAGATTCTTTCTTTAAACTTTTGGTCGAAAAAATCTGCCTCTTTATCTTAATTAGAGGGAAAATTAAAGATTCAATTCTGATAAACATTTTATTATTTAACTCATAAAGACAACACAGGCATCTAAACTACTACATTTAATTCCATAGGTACATTACAGTTACTTACAGTAATCGTATAGTTATTATATATTTTTACCAAAAGTTAACAAAACACATTTATTTTAACCTATTTTTAGCTTTTTTATTTACCGGAGTTTTGATATACACAGTATTTTAATTTATAATTTGCCAATTTCTATGTCTACTGTCTAATTATACATGTATACCAATCTATTCATAAGCCTTTTTGTAATTGTATATGTTACATTTTATAACGTGCAAAAAAATGAATTATACATCATCAAAAGGTGTGTAAGCTATTTTCAGGCTATATTTTATATGTTGGTTATAAAAACCCGCGCTGAGATTTAAACCCTTTTTTCTACCATCAATTATAAAGTGACTGTGTTTATATATTTTGTATATTAAATGCCGCATACCCTACATATATTATAAGCCTTACAGTCGTATATTTTGCGATAAATACACTTAACAGTGTGGACGAATTATGATACTTCATTTTAACTATAAATTAAAAACCAAAAATTTTGTATATACATTCCTATATACATTTGTATTTCTACTCATAACCTCTATATATTTATAGTACAAGATAATAGCCAAGATATATTAGGATTTCAAAGCTTTGTATTAATTTGTATATTGCTTAAAATTTTAACAGTAGGTATTCTTGGAAATATTGTCTACACAATTGACGATTTATAATTATTATTTTAGGACTAATTTATTATATTTCTTTTTTTATTTATTTATCTTCAGACACGCTTGAAATTTTGAGTTTCAAAAATGTTTGGTACTTAAATGTATGTAGACAAACTAGTAACATTTATTTGACTCGATGGCAAGAATAATATTCTCCACTCTGTTCTTTGTAACGACACACATGGCTACATAGTTTCATAAATATCTAAGTAGAATACAGGTTTGCTTGATTAGTATAGTTAATTTACTTGATCTAACATTTAAGCGAACGAGGCGACTCGAATGCCTCGTTAAAAGTCTCTGCCTTGTTGAGAGTAATAATTGCACAGAGTTGTTTGATGTGAGGCGTATATTTAAGTTTTACCTTTAGATAAAATCCTCAAATGAATAGCCAACTATGCTTAATATATGCAGTGCGGTATTTTTTATTTACATGATGAATAATATAATAAATCAATTCGTGAAGTGAGGGCCTGATATTATATAACAATATATATTTATGCTAAGCAACTACTGTCCGAATGTTTAAGGTTACCTTTGGAACTTTATTTGTATCTAAGTTATATATATTTCTAACAAACTATGTATGCTATGATTATATGTTTTTATATTTACAAAAAAATATAAAACATTCAATATTTACTTGTTATTATAATATTGGAACTTTAGTTTTTGTACTGAACCGAGTTTAATTGCAGTTGTTGAACATTACTTTTATTTTTATCCTGGAATGCCTCATAGACAGTAACAAATATTATATTCCGTTTTTTGATGTTGATTTGATGAAAAGCAGTGTTCCTCGATTTCAGTAATGATACAAAAATGGCAATAGACTGTAAAAAAGGTGCACGAAAGGTGTTATTTATTTTAATTGTGCGCAAGAGACAGATCATCAACGCTTCTGTACCGCAAGCTGTGCTCCTTGGGCCATTGGGTTGCTGTAAAATAAAAAAGGAATGTTTCAATCATTAATCTTATACAAAAAAATAACTTATCATGATTTTTCTATCCTAAGTTCGAATATTACTTTTTCAATTTAGTTTCGGAGTAAAATAATAAAAATCGAAAAAAAGCGTTTACGTCACTGAAATGAAGCATAAGGACAACATTATGTTTATATAGAATCTTACTATATAGTAATAAGACATAATATGTTATCGGAATGACTGACGCCAATGATACTGTTTAATTTTTTTCATCAAAATTAATTTCAAAGATTAACTTTATTTTACACTTACATGTTAAGTCTGTAAGTATTCAAATTCTGTAAATAATATCTTAGACGGATGTATTGTTCAAAGATTTAAAAAAAAATGAAAACGAACAAATTCGAAAAAAAAACAAGGGAACGTCACCACCATTGTAAAATATTATGTTATATAATTAATAACATTACCTGGTTTCATTACTCGAACTGGTTTCGTTCAGTAAACTTGTAGGAGGCAAACTGGTAGTTGTTGTTGTTCTAATTTTTTTTTTAGAAATTGAAGTACCCACAAGGTATTCTGACGTTTGAGACAACTCTAAGGCTAAAAAATATTTAAAAAAAACAAAAGAAATTAAAATAAAATAAATAAAAAGTACACTAAATCATGCTTTTCAAGACAACTAGACCACATACATTTACATTGTAGCAAAATTAGTAATAAGCTTGAACAAAACAAATTTTTACTAACACTAAAAACACACAATTATACAAGACAAACCAAAACAAGCTCAATTTAATCACAAAGACATTCACATTTACGATCCAACCCAAAGTATAAACAGCGTATTAAAACAAACTGCTTTTACTACGCCTACTTTTTAATCAACAAGATGCAAATTTAAAAGATTAGAAGCATGTTTCATGATAAGTAGATTCACTGAAAGGTATTCTCAAAATCTACATGAGCCCTTGAGAGAACCAAGGTAACCGGCATAGCCCGAAGAATTGGCAAACTTAAGTGGCAATGGGCAGGGCACATTGCTCACCGCCGCTCGCCGAAAGATTCAGGAGTGGCGACCGCGTACCATAAGACGTAGCGTTGGAAGGCCTCCCAAAAGGGGGACCGATGACCTTGTGAAGGCCGCGAGAATCCGCTGGATGCGGGAGGCACAGAGCCCGTCATGATGGCGGTGCTTGGGAGAGGCTTATGTCTAGCAGTGGACGTCTTTTGGCTGAAATGATGATGACATGAGCCTACATACTAATGTTATAAATGCGAAAGTAACTTTGTCTGTCTCTTATCTTTACTGTTTTGACGGATGAACGGATTTCAATGAAATTTGGCACACAGGTAGCACTTAACCTGGATTAGGAAATAAAACTTTTTAAACCGGTAGTAAGTCGTCCATTTCGACGTCCATGCAGGCGAAGCCGCTGGAAAAAGCTAGTCATGAATAAAGCTCAATATCTCTAACTACAGTATGTTTTTTACTATCATGTCAAACTATACCTATTCCTGTGACATTTCTTTGGTCTATCGTGCCTTTTGCATGCAACACTTTTTTTGGAACGTCTCTTGCGGTGGTAACGTGCTGAAAGTGTATTAAAAACGCTGATAGAAAAGTGAAGAAGAACTGCAGTGTTATTCTGTAGAAATCTCACCGTGAAAACTTAGTTGAAGTGGGCTGTCAGTGTCATCCTACCTGATACTAGGGATTGGCACTATTAACACTGCAGTGGTCGCGCGGATTACATATGTAATCCATGGTTGCATGGAACTTCATGTACTTTAAGTGTAGTAAACCCCGTCCTCGCTCAATTGCGCTTGTGCATTGGCAACGTATGTTGTGTCAGGAGAAGGTCTTAAACTCGGCCATTGTCAGTCCGTCGGTCCATTTGGTCCAAGGAACTATTGAGTAGTAGAGAACTTTAGAGGACAAGTTTTTTAAATAGATTTGAACAAGACTTTTAGTGATTTGTTTACTTTTTATTGTAATTTAATGTTAGAAGAGACATTTTGTCATATTTTAATAAATAAATAATAATGCGATTGAATTTCATTTTAAAAACGACAAAAAAAATTGGCCTACATATGTAATCCGCGTGACCACTCACGTGATTTCTTAGGGCGCGACCACTGCAGGGTTAAGCTCACTTTACCTAAGATTTTTACGGAATAGATCGGCTGTTTGAAGCACCATTCGCTAGCAGGAGTAAGATGTTTCTTATCAAGAATAAAAAAAAAAAAAAATACTGATTTAATTTAAATTATTACTGATTTTATTTAAAGATTTGCGCTGAAGTACCGCGCGTTCGATGACGTCAACCTCGCCTACGTACCGAGCGCATTCCGACGGCGCGGAATGTTTATGACCTTTGTAACAAAAAACGCTCTCCTGCTGTTTCTATGGGCTCTAGGCCCGTTATCTAAAGTGTTTTGGTTTCGTGAATAAACAGACCGTATTGTTAAGTGTAAGCTATACTCGTGTTACGAGAATTGTATTTATCGTGAGAATCGTTTTGTTGACGAGTCTATTGTCCACTAATTTTACGATTTCTGATAAAACTAGCTAACCAATTCACACGAAATTTTGCAGGGTACATTATGGATAGATAAGTTATCTAACAAAAGCGTTTTTAGAGACAAACATTCAAAACAAAAAATTCAAAAAATCTAGATTTTAGATAATCTAGAATTTCTAATGCTTACGTAACTTTCTCCGTCCCAAAAAAATATTTTTTTGTATTATTTTGTTCTAAATGTTGTCTAATACGACGATACATGTAATATAGAAAAGAAATAAAACACTTACGGATCAGATCCATACAGAAAAACCACAAAATATCACAACTTTCGCTTTGACGGGAACTTTCTCTTATCTGTTTGTTTACACTTTTTTGGTTGGGTCAAAATAGGTATAATATGATGTTATTTAGTGCGGATATTATCTAAAACGATGTAATATTTACTTCAAAATGAAAATATCACCACTTTCCGACGATTTACACACAAAAACCATTAAAAAAAGAATTATTACAGCGAACGCGCGCGTCCCGGGAGTGACATTTGACTGACATTTTACCGCGCGGGAATGTAATTTTCAACATTTTTTTAAAATGTTGCCTATTAATATTTTTGCTTTTAGTCGATTTATTTGACAAGAATATTTATCCGCCCGATAGTGAAATAGACCACAGACAATTTTAACCTTTATTTATATTACAAAATAATGTTTTAAATCGCTTGGAACGACCGTATCCAATTGGATACAGTGGGGCTTGACGGTATTGGAAATTACCGTATCCAATTGGATACAGTGGGGCTTTATCGGTTAAAATAATACAGATGCTAATTGAAAAAGTAATTGATTTTACGCTATTAATTGAAAGTGTTAAAATATGAAGAATATTTAAAAAAAAAACTCAAAACGAGGCACAAATCTAAATCTGTGCCTCGTTCAAAGCCCAAATAACTCTTGATACGAAACATTTAACCAGAAGTTGGTGCTTTAAATTATCGATATAAATTATTTGTCAGTACATGCTCCATTCTAGAGTTCCATTCCAAATGCAGTTTTGTTCAGAAAATGCATTTAATTAATTTAGTGTAGAGTTATTAAACATACCTGTATAATGCATATTCCGGTACATATCTGGACAGTTGTTTGAACCCTGAAACAAAAAATATCAGAATTATTGAACTGGTTAGTCATTCAGTTGTTTCATCACATTGCGCAGAGCAGACTATAAGGTATATTTTAGAACTAACTACTGATTTTTTTTTTACTTGTGCTTTCATTTTTCATTGTGAGCAGCGTATTAGCGTAGGGAGATGCGCTTATGTATATAGTCCGCGAAATACTAATTTTAGCCCTAATTTACTATCATAGTGATCACAGAAGCAAAATGTATTTTATTTTTTTCCTTTTTTAGGATTCCGTAGTAAACAAGGAACCCTTATAGTTTCGCAATGTCCGTCTGTCTGTCTGTCTGTCTGTCCGTGGCTTAGCTCAGAGACTGTTAGTACTAGCTGTAATTTAGCATGAGTATACATATTAATACAACACGCGTAAAGTGGGGATATTAGGGTTCCGTACCAAAATGGTAAAAAGGAACTCTTGTGGTGCGACTCAGTCTGTCTGTCCGTATGTCTGTCACACCTGAATATCTCAAGCACTATTAATGCTATCAACTTGAAATTTGGAATAGTTTTAGATGACGTTTGCCCAACTGTTTTGCAAATAAGAAAGAATGGGGGTGTGGGTATCATATGAAAGAGCGCTATATGCACGTGGCTGTCGTTGGAAAGGTCGTTCAATATTGTTAGTTTCTGAAATTTCCGTTTGCGAAATATTAACCTTTAAACTGAAAATGTTTGTTAGAGTCATGTGTGTGTGTCCCCTGCCAGCTAAATGGTTGGTTTTGGGTATGTCAAAAAATTCACGGCAGTAGTATATTTAATGAAATTAAGGATAGCTATCACAGCTAAGTAGGCTTTACAAGTTAACGAGTAATTAGTGACCAACTTACATTGCAGTTGCAAAAACATGTTCTCAACATGTTCAGAACTTGTTTTTCAACTAGAAAGTTAAGTTTGTTCTTGAGATAAATTCATACCAACTACGGAACCCTTCATTGTGCGTGGTCCGACACGCACCTGGCCGGTTTTTTTATTTTATTTACTTGATTCATGTCATTGTTTATTATGGTGTTCTACTATTACTTAATAGTAATTAATTTAATTGCATACCACCACTAGTTTACCAAAGTGCAACTACCTACAAAAAAAGATAACCAAATAATTAAGTCGTAACAGTACATTTTTTTGTCTCTTTTTCCCTGATCGCCTTGTCTCAAGCTATAGCAACTTGATTAAACATGTCGTATCCAGACGTAAATTATTTTACTCTGTGGAGTCGGACAAGACCTCTTAGACCGGGATTTGTTCAAGATTTATTACTGGCCATGCAATTTGGTCGTGTTTAAGTCTATTGCAAGTGGCGGATTTATAAATAAATGTAAGCTGTATTGTGTTATTCGTTGGATATTGTACTAAGTCTATGGCCAGCTGATAATTTTAAATTGAGTTTCTTTTGATACTATGTATTTTCTGGTTATAGACTAGTAGGTAAATATTTTTTGGGAATATACGTAAAAAATAACTTTCATTTAAATCGGATTACACTCGGATTTCACAGCTCGGTACTGGAAAATAAACAAAAGTTTTGCCGTGAATATTATGTACTTGAAAAATTATGATTGTGTTTCAAAAACTGTATTTAAAATATCAGGGGTATTTAAATTATCAGCGTCCCAAAATGTACCACAACGAACCTGCCATGTAATGCCCCAAAAATAATCGTCCGTACCCGACTACGAATCCCGGTATTCGCATCACTAAACACGGGAACATAACTCACTGAGCCACGGAGTCTTATCTCCAAACTAAGTATACTCCTTTGAGTATGAATATTTTAAAGTGATGACAGTTAAAATATTTCTTACAACGCTACTTGGTTATTTTGGAGCGTAGCCAATATTGGAACTAACGTCGCCATCTTGTTTGGTCAATACTGTCAGTGTCATCAGGTGCCAAAATATCCTTTTAGCACTCTAGTATTTATTTACGTATTTAAGAAAAAAGTGTTGTAAAAGAATTATCAAGCCTCAAGATATTAATTAAACTTTGTTCGTTATTTATTTTTATCAATTTGCGACTAGTGTTCAGCGATGTTTCTCATAATACAAATGTAACTCTCCGATGGTCTTTCAGTTTTAATATCAAAGAAGACTACGGCAAACGTTAATCAATGTATTTTACAACAATTTTTTTTTCATAAAGAACCGTTACAACATTTTTTTTCGTCTGTCACAGAGGCTTTTCTCGAGATCTATATAGAAATTTGAATTTTAGCATTGTTTAGGCCTTGGCAACGTGCACACATATCGCAAGTGAATGAACGAAAAAAAAAAACATATTCGGGTGGTCAGTGTTATCTAAGGAAAAAAAGGTTTAAATTACTTCTTTCACTCTTCGATCCTTTCTACATATCCTTTAGCTTCAAATCAATACACGCCGCAAATCGCGACATTATTTCTTCTGATTGTAAGGAGGAACACTTTATAGCTGGTATCATTCATACACTAAGGTAGGAGCAGTGTAATACAAGGCACAAGTTCAAACTCTGTTTATATCACGTTTATTTGCTAACTTTGTGATAACCCGGTTTTTATTGTGCAATCCTTTTGTGTAGGAGAGAAATCTTGCAGATTTACAGGTGTATGCTTGTTTGTTTATTAAGTTATTATTCCTGTACCTCTTGTAGGATCATTTGAATATTGTCGCTTAAGTTCTGCACCGCGGAAGTCAGATTTGTATTAGTGTTGTACAGAAATGAAATGGTTTTTGAAGTGAAAACTTCTTTAGGCGCGTTGGGCATTTTTGAGATGGGACTAAACCATTGATTTCGCGACACTGTAACAAGACCTCTTTTTGTAAACGCGATTGTGCTCTTTATTTATATTACGTTACGGATCAATGTTCTATGCAAGTATTTTACTTTAAAGGTTTTGTAAACGCAATTGTGCTCTTTATTTAGATAAAGTTACGGACCAATGTTCTATACAAGTATTTTTTCCACCAAGGAGATCTTGTTCAATTGAGAACATGGTACAATTGATTAATGGTGTTTATGTGTGTGTTTGTGTGTATACCTACAACTATTACGTTATTCCTACATTATACCAAAAAGGTTTTGAAAAACATTTCGTTCGAAAACGAGTGGAGAAGCAATCCAGACCTCGATGTGGAAACTAATTTAGTCACCGGCGCTAGCGCCGGCCCAACTATGTTGGGGTCGGCTTCCAGTCTAACCGGATGCAGCTGAATACCAGTATTTTACATGGAGCGAATGCCTATCTTTTTTTTTGAGTGGGAAATTATCAAATAACTTCTCCCGCTCTGGGCGGAGCGGGAGGGCGTGTCAGACTCTTACTGACTAAAACCCGCCCGTGTTCCTTCGGTTGCCATGTTGCCGGGGGCCATGATCTCCTTTTCGGACTTCTTCGCAACCCCGGCAGAGCGAATACCTATCTGACGCTGTTACAATTCTAATAAAAATTGATGGTGATTTTAGGGTAACAAAAGTATTTTTCTGTTCTTCGTACTGACCTGTCCCACCGCTGGCGACTAAATGACTAATTATCAACGATTTTCTAGCTCAATAAACGTACAAAAGATTGTAGAAAGAGATACATATATTAATAGTTGATCGCCAACTGTGCACACCGCCGCCACCTGCAAGTACTCATTTGTCGCAGCGGCAAGATCTATCATAGAGAGTACTCGCTGAGCGACGCTCGCTTGGCGGGGAGAACAGTTGCTGAGAGGAGAGACTCACGCTTAGTACATACGCATCTCAGCGAGTAATCGATCTTCGCCGTCGCAGACCAAGTCACGCATCGAAATAAAAGACAGAACGAGATAAATATAATATTTATAATTACGTCTGTTTTTACAATCCTTACCTGAAGTCCTTGCTTGTTGAAGTTGATGTTGGTCCTCACAGTGCGATGATGTAAGGGCTGGACGGGTCGCGCGTTGTTGCCCAGGGGCGCCTTAGGAGTCAGCTGGGAACCTTGCATCAGCTGACGGAGGGCGTACATCTGGGAAAATATGAGAGTTGAGATGACTTGTTAGGATAACTAGGATTTTTTTCTGTATTTTGGATGTTTAGGCATAAATCTTAGATGAGCAAACAGTTAGACCACAAGACCATTTCCCGTAGTTATAATCAATCAATGTCATCATGTCAAAATATAGGTAAATTTTAAGTTTTTTGACAGATTGACAGAGATTTAAATACGAACGTGCTTAAAAATACGCGAATTGCAACTTTAGAATAAGATAATACATTAGTCATTAGGGTATGTATACAGGTGACAGGTCGCGGGGGTGGATTGTTGAGGCACTGCGACAAAAGTGCCATCAAATATTTTCTGGCAATAGTTCGGTTTCTTTATTTATTTTTGTTTTGTTTAATTAATGTTAATTTTACAATTAATCAATTTATTAAGTAAAATTACAGGGATCTTACGAAATATTAATTCGGCACGTTGCCAACAGCAGAGGCAAATGTACCCGTCGGCACTCGTCGACGCGCGCCGTCGACGAATGTCGCGCCGTCGACGAATGTCGCGCCGTTGACAACGTGGCGATCGTGAATTTGAGCACTAAAGGCTTGTCCACATTACCACGTCATGACGTCTTTAACTCTCGTCTTTCTCTAGTTTTACCGACGTTTTTTTTTAACGACGTCGTGACGTGGTGATGTGGAGAAACTCTAACACAACATACTTAATTAATAACATTTGTGTAGGGATAATCCTGGAAACCACCGTAGAATATGTGGTAGCTTGTAACTAGAATAATAAAAATAAAAACAGTGGCACTCCGGGAGTGCCGACAGAAGTGGAAACTTGAACAAGATCGCCTTGGTGAAAAAAAAAACTTGTATAGAACATTGGTCTGTAACCTTATCTGAATAAAAAGAAAAAAAAAAACTTCCAAAACCTTTAAAGTAAAAATACTTGCACAGAACATTGATTCGTAAAGTAATATAAATAAAGAGCACAATCACGTTTACAAAAATGAGGTGTCGGTAACGGTGTCGCGAGTTTAATTGTTCTTTCCCATGTCAAAAATGCCCAACGCGCCTAAAGAAGTTTTCACTTCAAAAAAATACCTCTTGCTTAGAAATATAGATAGGCTTGTTGAAGATGATCCAGACGGCCGTCTCCCAACAGCCGGGGTGCGTGGTGGAGCCTTCGTAAGTGAGGTACTGCTGCGTGTTCGGTAGGAGAGAACTTAGCGGCAGGTGCTTGATGGGGAATGAGGCACCTGCAAGAGAATGTCGTTGAGAATAGACCTAGTAAATTTTATGTAGGAGCTACTTATGGATTACTTCATGCCTCTACCGAATTTTTTCAAAAAATTAGCCCGGAGAGGTTATGTCAAGTATAGTCTAGGCAAGAAAAAGATATAGCGGGCTTGTCTTAAAACAGGGGAGATCAGAACTGGTTAAAATACCCTAAAATTTACGTTGTCTCCTGTGTAGAATATCCTATAAGTAGATCCAATGGTTTAGTTAGAATTTGCCCATAGTACAAACGCCAGCACATCAAGCTACTACAATCTGTCAAATTTATTTAATATATTTTCAACTTTATCACTGAAGTTTAAGGTTCAAAGTTGATTGGTACGAGTAAAATTTGACAGTTTCGGGTAGCTTGATGTGCTGGCGTCTGTACATACGACGCGATGTGGGAGCTAAAAGACACCCTTTATTTAAGACGTACGTCGCTACAATGACATACAATTCCGGTAAGAAATAATTTTAAAATGATAGCTTCATACGGAGCGTTGTTTTGCGGAAAAGCATGCTTGTTCAACAAGCTACCGTTTTGCCAACCGCGCATCGTAGAAAACCGGCTTAAGACATAAAGACATCGTTATATCCTTTGACTGTGCTTACCTCTGTATGTAACTTTATTGAAGGCGCTAGTGATCAGCCTAAAATCTGTGTTAGTCGGCTCTCCAACCTGCAAAAAAATTAGAATAGGCTTACTTACTGATAAACAATGAAATAATATCAAATTAAACCTACAATCGAACTTTGAAACTTTGTAATTTATTTATTTTGAAAGGTACTGCCTGTGACCTTTAAAATGGGGTTCATTCAATAAAACCGCAATGGCCGCATGGGTCAATCCATCAGGTTAAGCTACGCTTGCCGGGGTCGGTCCGTGAATGGGTGACCATTTCTACATACTGAGACTCCTCCGTGCCCCGGAAAGCACGTTAAGCCGTTGGTTCCGGCTTTCATTCGTGGATCTTTGACAGTCGTTACGGGTCGTCAGAAACCCGAAAGTCTGACAACCAGTATTACCAAGGGGTATCGTATTACTTAGTTACTGGGTTGTGGAGGTCAGATAGGCAGTCGCTCCATGTAAAATACTGGTATTCAGCTGCATCCGGTTAGACTGGAAGCCGACCCTAACATAGTTGGGAAAAGGCAAGGCAGATTGATTGAATAAAGCCGCAATAAATTACTTGAGTCAATATTAATTTTTGTTTTATTACACGATCACACGACAGTGGCAAAATTACATAGAAATGAACGTTCATCTGCTCATTTCATTTCATTTTGCGATGATTCTGTAGTCGAGTGCAGAAATACAACATTGTTGGATCGGTTAATTAATTAATCCATTTTCCACTTTTGAGACAAATTTTGTTCAGACATTTCAAGAAAAAAAATTTAAAAAAAATTTGTGTCTGATATCTGTTTAATATCCGGTTTATGAGATCTTCAGACAAACACTCAATTGTTTTGTTTTCCAAATAAAATAAGGAAAAACTAAGTAAAGAGACCTACTACCTGGACCATAAGTGAAATGCCGACAATTCCTTGTGATTTGTGCTGAGCTTCCGACATATTGTGGTACAACTCCTTGTTGAAGCCATACAGTTGAATCTGTGAACAAAAATACGCTTTAATTGTCATAAAATAACAAAACAAAGGTGCATCAAAATCAGCCTACAACAGTCCACTGCTGGACATAGGCCTCTCCAATTGTACGCCATTTAGCTTGATTCTCGGCAACTCTCATCCAGCTGCTACCAGCCACCTTGCGAAGATCGTCGCTCCACCTTGCCTGGGGAACCTAGCCTGGGGAACCTAGCCTGGGGAACCTAGCCTGGGGAACCTAGCCTGGGGAACCTAGCCTGGGGAACCTAGCCTGGGGAACCTAGCCTGGGGAACCTAGCCTGGGGAACCTAGCCTGGGGAACCTAGCCTGGGGAACCTAGCCTGGAGAACCTAGCCTGGGGAACCTAGCCTGGGGAACCTAGCCTGGGGAACCTAGCCTGGAGAACCTAGCCTGGGGAACCTAGCCTGGGGAACCTAGTCTGGGGATCCTAGCCTGGGGAACCAGGTTTGGTTTGCCGAATCGCGGTCGCCACTTAAGAACAAGTCTACCCCAATGGTCATTGGTTCCAAGGCTAATTGCTACTTTAGCTTGCTTATTCTGTGAGCTATGTCGACAACTTTATTGAAGTGCATAGTAGGTAGGTAATAATAGTAGATTACAAATTCATCATAGTCATAACGAGCTCGCTGGCTAGTTGGTCAAAACGGCCGGTGTTGAGGCCGTTGGGCGATGCGTCCTAAGTAGGTACGATGGTACCTACTTAGGACGAATCCACATCAATCCGTGCTCTTTTTGAAAGTATTCTTTAGGACAATCGTAACAAATTTAATGTTATAGCAGTATTTGAAAACTTGAGGGGTCTCACATAGTGACGCTTCTGTACACCCACCACCCACATTTCGCTAGATATAGTTGTCCCATGTAATGGGATGAATCTATTGGTATTCCTATTAAGGGGGCGACCAATGGCCCAAGGAATTATGAATAATGGTTAGTGAAGACCCTCGGTAAGTGTGTAATAATTTTTTAAAGGAGTGGCGCTAGTGGACCATTGGGCACCCTCTTAACTGGGCACAAATCCAGACTCCACGCTGCTACAGATTCACTCTCAATTATATGGTATAGTAGTAGAAGTAACTGGCAAAACTCGAACTCAAAGCATTTATTTCAATTAAATCATTTACAAGCACTTTTTAAGTGTCAAGAATCAGTCAGAAAGATGAACTCGTAGATATGTACCCATTCCAAAGCTTAGTAAATTCCTATAGAGAAGAACGGGCAAGAAACTTCGTCGAGACTTTTAAATTAAAATATTGTAACAAAATATTGGTTAGAAATCATTCATGCTATATATAACAAGTGTCCCGTTTCAAAACAAGGGTGTACATAAACACCAACACACCTCTGCCTGTGCTAAAAGTGACATGGCGTAAAGTTTAATCAAATAGCCATTGATTTTAATGAGGTAGCATTCGACAACTACCCACAAACAAGTACCCATTAACAAGTACCAAACCACAATAAACTTAAAACAGTAATAATGGCTAAATCAAAAAGTCATTAAGATAGAACCGCAAACCGCAGTCCACAAAGTTGGAAATAATCGACTGGAGGTAAAATTTTCATCACTAGCTCAGTCCAAACATTTTCATTGATTTAATTGGTGAATTGATAGCGTAGCTGGAATATCCAATTAGTAAGCTTTGATAATAAAACGACGCAAAAACAATGGTATCGTGACAGTTATTCGAGTTTCGTAAGTAATTAATAGTTACAAATTTTGATATCGATGTACATATTTCTTTCATATTCTTACATTGAATTCAATTTATTATTTCTAACACTAAAATATATATATTATGTAGGTACAAGTATGTAAAGGAAAAATAAATAAAGGGATGAGAGCTCATTGGGCATAAAAAAATGCGTCCGCATCGCTGTCAGTAGGAAAAGTGCCCAAAAGGCTGACGGGCGCCGTCAGTTGGGACTGGTCATCTCTTAGCTGCCAGGGCTTATTTTTAATTTATTTTAATTTTCTAATTGTTCTTTGTTTCATCTTTTTATTACGGACGCTTCTAACGTGCACGTCTTTCTACATTGTTCTCACATGTATAATTTCAACATGAATGATGTAACCAATATTTTGTAACAATTTTTTATTTTAAAGAGTGTCCGTGGAGTTTCTTGCCCGTTCTTCTCCATAGGTTGGTACCTATGGAGAAGAACGGGCAAGAAACTCCACGGACACTGCATGAAGCTAGTTGCCCATTCCAAAGCGTAGCAGGTAGGTACCTACTACGCTTTGGAATGGGCAACTAGCTTCATATTTCTGACTGACCGATACCTTGACAATTCAAAAGTGCCTGTAAATGGTTTAATTGAAATAAATGCTTTGAGTTTTGAGTTTGAGTTTTTTTTTTAGCGTTGCCACGTTGGATAGCAATGCTGATTCTTTGACCTAAAAATTAGCCAGCTCTCTGGTCACGTGAAGAGTCGACCAACCGCTTGGTAATGTCCCGAAAATTGTTCTCAATCCATGGATTGAGAACAATTTTTCATTTATTTATGCAGAGAAATTTACACACAGAACCGGGTTAATAAACCAGCCGTTCTATTTTTTGAGAGTATGACCGTCAGACTGCCAAGTCATAGGTCTCGAGTTCGAACCCAAGACACGCACCTCTGACTTTTCGAATTCATATGCGTATTGTATAATTATCACTTGCTTCAAAAACGGTGAAGGAAAACACCGTAAGGAAACCGGCTTGCCTGAGAGATATTTCTCGACGGCATGTGAAGCCAAGTCAGAGACCCATGGATGGTCTTAAAACTCTGACATCAGGTTAGTCACTAACCACACGAAAAGAAGAAGAATTCTTTTAAAATCCCACTGTGAAAACTTAGTTGAAATGAGCTATCAATATTGTGAATCTCTAGCGTCAGGTAGAATGACAGCGCACTTCAGGGTCACTTCATCTAAGTTTTCCGGCTGATTCACACGGTGCGATGACTTGAAGCAACAATAAATGTTGCACCGTCTAAACAGTATTTGGACAATACAAGTCATTTGTTGTTTCAATTTTATTATATACAACAGGCAAGAAACCTGCATCTTGTAAATAAGGCTTAAGGCTCTTCTCTCTTTTTAATCTTTGAACTCAAGATGTGATAAATTTTATACCCATCTAAATGCTTTTATGTTATGTTTTTTCCAATGCTGCATGCTTCATTAATGCTAGACTTTTAAGTAAGACAAAATTTCAAGAAAATGGCAGATTTTCGCAAATTCTTTTTCATATTCAGACGACCCTCTCACAACACTAACACAAACTGATACAAATTATACTACCATGCTCACTTTTTTACCTATTTTAAGTTAAGGTTAATCATACTTAAAAATTTACCTTTTTTAAAGAAAAATTCTGGATATCACAACACAGAGAATCTTAAGTGAGGTCTAGGATTTTAATCCACTTGACTTACTTGACTTGACTTGTTTTATTAAAATAAAATTATTGTTTATTTAACTTCCAACTTGCTCTATATTTAATCATATTAAATAATGATACGAGTTTACAAATTAACACTGTCAATGCTGCCATTATCGAGCTTTTATTATTGCCCCCTAGGGTCGCAAATTGGTTGAAGTTTGACCCGTTTAAACTTTGTTTGTACACCGCCATCACAACGATTTCCTGATACTTGAATATCATCATGTTAATACATAAACGGCTAGCGCTAAAATTTGCTATAATTATATATTTATGCAAAGAAATTATCTTAGCACTTATACATACATACCGGTCTATTTATATAGTATAGCGTCCCCCCTATGTTACATGGGACTTAATTAGGTAAGTAGGTAGGTAACTGGCAAAATGTGGGTGCACAACATAATAAAAAAACCCTGTCCGATCCGTGAGGATGTTGTTAGGTATCGTACCGAGAGTCTATTTATGTGGTAATTTCCAAGAAATAAGAAACAAAATAATCGACACATTTTTTTCAATGGGGAATTTCACAGGGTTATGACATGGGGTGCGGGTGCGAGCGGGTGTCTACAAGTTATAACTTTATGACCCCTGAATTTTTTTTGTGGATATAGAGAAATTTTGGTACAAAAAATGTGAATTTTAAATATCAATAACTTTTTTATTTTCAATAATAATAAGATTCTTTATTACTTTTTGGTAATGTTATTGCAGTACCTATGTGCTCCTTTCGGTTTTCAGGGTTTTATATATATATTGTATAGATACACCTCTGCCTACCCCCTTGGGGATTACAGGCGTCATGTTATTTTATAGGCATAAAATATTGTCCTTTCAACCGCCGGCCGCTTAATTTAAAACAAACGCGAAAATATCTTACTCCAAAACCTCGATCATTTAAAAACCCTAAAATGACACAGATCTATAAATTACGTCGAAATATTTCGACATAATAGCTTTAAAACGATCGCATTCGAAGTTAAAGAGCGAACTTCGGTCGTTGAGACCCTCGCAGCTAATAATGAGTGTTCGATAACTGTAGCGTTTTAGTGTTGACTTGTGAAATTATATCATTTGATATTTGTTAAAAGATATGGTCTGGTTATGGTGATTGTTTCATTAACATTTTGTGTGCAATGGGCATAATAAAATAGATTTAGTGCAGAACCACCACCACCACCTACCACTGCCTTTTTTTTCCACTTAATTCCTCTTAACACTTATGACAATGGCAGAATTATGGCACTATTCAAATTCAAATTATTTTATTTCACATAAACCTACAAGGGCACTTACGAAACGTCAGAAGCTAGGTGCACTGTTCTAATTGGTCGCTTCCTATGGAGAAGAGCCGGCAAGAAACTCCACGGTTACTCTTTTAAAAATAAATGGTTTTTACAATGTTTTCAAATTACAGTGTTAGTACGGACAGTGTAAGCCTATCAACAAGTACCAGGTACTTAGCAAAATAGAAAATGGTCCACAAGTCTACAGCCTACAACGTTCTCACATTCACAAAATCTAAAACAAAAAAATCTACATAAAGATAAATAAAAAATAAAATCACTACAGCTGTAACAAATCTAATTTGATAAAAGATATAGAAAATTGTGGGCATATAATGTCAAATAATTAAAAGATTATGTCAAGGAAGTATGTGAAAAAAGTAAAATAAAATAATCATCATAATTTGGGAGCAGTTAATAAAAATTTACATTGTTATGCCGTTAATGAGGTACCAGGGAAGCCACATGTGCAGAAGGAATTATTGCCAAACTTCCTAGTCATTGCCAGCATTGCCTTAAAGAAAAATAGAATAGACGTTTTATGACGCGCAAATGAAATTCAACCTTAGAGTAGGCAAGAAACCACGAAGTCGGCTAAACATACTATGTATATTTACTACATATAAACCTACTTATGAAACATCCAATACATTACGTAACTTAGAAGATAGTTACACATCAACAACCCACTTTTCAACCAAACCCTCGGGCTATATCATAAATACTTTAACCCCTAACTGCTTAATAAAACCGGAATTAATTTGAAATCGAAGACGGTATCCCGAAGTTAGTCAGCTATTGGAATGTGGGTGCATAGTTGCCAGTCTGCGGTCAGACGGTTGCATAGTTAGACTACCTGGCTGTGGATAAAGGGGGTTTTATATGGGACTAAATCACGGTGCGCGAATTTAGTGTAGGATGTCGTTTTTATGCTAAATTGATCACAAATTATCTAAAATAATCGATTAAAAAATTTAAGTATATTAGGTTGAATCACAGTTTCTTACTGTCAGAATTATCTTCAGTCCTTTTGTAAGAATAATTACGTAATTTTTACGTAGAGCAAAACTGCTGTGTTCATGCCTTTTACTGAACCCCAGAATATTTGACATGGTTGACAATAATGTCCGTTAGTTTTAAAATACATTATGCCACTTGGGCAGGACGTTGGTAGACTTACTACACAGTTTACTAAGTATTAGGTAGTTCTACTACTACTAGTCTTTTTTCAATTAGACTAAAATTAGTGAGTAAAAACATTTTTAGCGCTAAAACTTAACCCTATATAAAACTAGCTTTAGTTATCCCGTGATGTAACTATAGGTGATTTAATATTTCCCGGTACTATCCCGTATCAGGCTTGGTTGTTATAGAGTTGTATCCCGAACATTGTTGTGAATTTGTGTAGTGTTATTATTAAAGGGATATTCAGACACCGTCCGTACGTTGCGTTATGGTTACATAGTTGTATAATTTTAGAGTGTGTTTCTGGGTATCATATTTTAGAATTCTGATGGATTAAATGTGCTTTTAGAATATGCATGATGAGATGCGAATATGTGTGCGGGATACTTAAATTGATATATGTGAAGACTAATATTTTAGAACATCTGAAGGTCTGTCAGAAATTAATTTGGTAAGGCCCTTTTATCAAGTGGACTAAATTAAATCCTTTTCAGGTGCTGATGATTGTGTTTATTCTAAACCACAGATTTTCAGTCGAACCTTAACCTGCTCCTTCGGTACGTTCACGAATATAGTGATAGTAAATTTAATTCTATGATTCTATGGTGGTAAAGGTCCTAGTAAAGGAGCTCATTCGTTCGTGGAAATATTTTACTTAATTCTGCCGAGTTCTGGCAGAATTTTAATCAGGGAACATTTCATCTTTGTCTCTGAGATATAAGTAGTAACGCATCTGCGAAGTCTGTACCTGGTGACTGGTGCTGCAGCTTATCTGCAGCACCAGTCACCAGGTGAACCTTCGGCTTTGCCAACTAATAGCATGATAAAAATCTACTCACCTCGCCGGGGAAAGTGTGATGATCAATCTGATGCTCCGACCCCCGGTTATCTTCCATGCCATAATGGAAGTAGATCTCCTCAAACTGATAGCGGTAGGACAGCGGGCCTCCGCTGATGTTCACTTGGTGTTTTGAGTCCTTCTCTACGCGGAAGACCAGGGACTGGCCCGTGTTTTGGAGGACGCCGCTGACCTGGAGGAAGAAATGGCTCTTTTAGAAGGTTTTGAGTATTAAGTGAGTTTGAAACACGAAAAAAACAGTGGCACTCCGGGAGTGCCGACCGAAGTGAAAACTTGAAAAACGGCACTGCGGTAATCAACGCGTTGATGTCTTTTTAATGATCAAAAGCTGGTGTCGTAACAGTGTCGCGAAATCAATTGTTTAGTCCTATCTCAAAAATGCCCAACGCGCCTATAGAGGTTTTCACTTTAATTATTTATCAACTCTCCCATACAAAACTTCAATAAAATGTATGGGACAGTTGATAATTATTCTTTCACGATTACGATGTAGGTCGCATGGAGAAAATTGTTCAGTTTGATCTTCTGTGCCACATCTTTAAATATGACCATACCTTGCTGATACATGTTCTATAGATGTAAAAGATATAGACATAGATCTAAACTAATATTATAATGAGGTATTTGCTTGTTTGATTGTATGTTTGTTTGTAAGTTTATATGTAGGGGGTAATCTCAGGAACTACCAGTCGGATTTGAAAAACTCTTTTTGCATTGGATAGCCCAATTCTCGAGGAAGATTATAGGCTCTGCAACATCTCGCTATGATCTTTAGGAGCCGAGCAAAACGAAAAATAAACAGGAAGAACGCGAAAACGAAGTAATAGCGCAGGCAATGGGATACGATGATGGGAGGCTGAAATTTCACACTGACAAAGTCGCAGACAAAAGCTAGTGAAAAACAGCGCTACAATCCTACTGAAAATACTCCCAAAAACAGCGATTCTCAAAACTATAACAAAAATATTCAAATACCTAAAATACTGTCCTCGTTTTAGGCATTTGAATATTTTTGAAAACTGCAATAATAAATGGAATCAGAGCAAAACTATCATGACTAACACCAAAATAATAATCAACACGAATCGGTATGAATCACACTGTCGGCTCCCCGTGGGGTGTCCATGGGGTGTCCATGGGGAGTTCATGGGGTGTTCTATCAATCAATGGGTCGCACCTTGATTAGAACCTGGCAACTTATGCGCTTTGAGTGGAGATGATGTATGGCTTGTTGACACGCGACGGACACAGCTGTTGAGGCGGTGGAAGTGGTATGTAATTTGGAATTGTTATGGTTTTTATATTGCAACCGGTGGTTGTAAAAATTACATTTGATGTAAAATGTATTGTAATGTAATTTATAAATTTTGTTTTTTTTTGCAGTACATGTTTGAAACTTATTATCTTATTTCAACCTCTGTACAACATGTTTGCAGTAAACTGATTTGATATGATTTGATTTGCTTTTCTGGCTTATTCATATGGAAAATCTGTGTTTTTTTAGCCTTATAAAATCTTTTATAGATAAATCTGCAGTTAGATTTCTTGTTTAGTAGGTTGTCGTGTCATTTAAATACTGACAACAGCTAATTCAATGTCAGATTTAACAGAAGATTTCCCGAGAGATTCGAGGTTTTTAGTTAGCATAGTAGAACTGGATAATTTTAATAAATTCTTGTGTTAAGTAAGTAATAAACCGGGCGTTACAATACAAACGATCATGGCGAAGATTCTTATGATAAATTTATTGTTTACGAATAAATCTCCGTAAACAAAAATATTTTTATTTCTATTTAGTTTAATATTAAAATGAAGCTATTTGCTGCCAAAATGTTCATAAAAATACATTAGACGTTGATGTATTTAGTAATCTGTTCCGCTTAACTATTCCTAAAGAGTCATTAAAAACCCTGTAAGAAATCGACACGTGTTTCACCTCTCAACGAGGCATTCTCAGGATGACGATTGACTTGTCGCAAATCCGAACCGTTTTTTTTGGCTCTTGAGGAATAGTTAAGCGGAACAGGTTACTAAATATATCAATGTCTATTTTATTTTATAATGGATTTCCGCAAGGTCACGCCCTATCAAAAGTTTAATGTAGTGGCAAATAATTGTACAACAAATTTTTTTTACAAAAAAAACACGTCGCGATGCCAAAAACTGCGCTCTCCGAATTTATAGCACGTTCTATTCATTCAAGTTCCATGTAATTTGGTTGAGGGAGTGACTTCCCTTGTAGATAATGTTATGTAAGAGATAGCTACGAACATTTTAGTTTAATAAATTACTTTTAAAATTGTATTTTTATAGGTGTAAGTATACAAAAATACAATTGCTTACATTTATTGAATGCAATCGATTTGTAGCAGTCTTGATGTTCAACACTTGGACAATTATATGAACTATTTAAACGGCTATTACCAATTTAAGGCTTTGGTGTCCTAAGAAAGCGGTGAACGGTCGCAGAATAACGGTTATCCAAATACAGAGAGTTTTTGATACCTTAAGGTTACGCTGGTCGGTCATTCTGCCATACAAACGTAGTATGGTAATTACCCGTCTGTTTGACGGTATACGTTCAAAAATAAAAATTATATTAATTTGTCTTGTCAGTATCTAGCCCTGTATGGAAGCAGAAAAAAAAATTGGAGAAGTTAGTTTGGAAGTTATGAGCGTCGAAACTCCCATATTTCAACACTAATTTTAACTCATCTTTGGGCGTAAATAAATAACTTATGTAGTATGAAAATGGCAAAATAGAAACCGTACAGGGATAGATAATTATAATTTATTAAAAATTCAAATAATTTTATTTTGACATCCAGTAGTTTTTCCATAATATCTATACGCACGAAAGTCTGTTCATTATTTATTTAACCATTTATGTACTGTGTGTACATAAATGGTTAAATAAATAATACACAGACAAGACAAAAGGAACAGAAAAATACGTACAAAGGTGATGCTTATTTCTAATGAAATCTCTTCCAGCATATCTGCGATAGGACAGAGGATAAAAAGAGATATAGATATATGACTAACTGACCGATTCTTTGACAATTCAAAAATGCCTGTAAATGGTTTAATTGAAATAAATGCTTTGAGTTTGAGTTTGACACCGTGTGTAAGGGTAAAGAGAAAGTAAAATACATAAAATTAAAACAATTCACTTAATGAAATAAAGCTAATAACTAATAATTTTAATCAACATAAAACCTGACACTGACCTGCAAAATGAAAAAAAAAACGTAAGAAAATTTGAATTTCGCGGGCTACCCTGACGCTTTCGTCTTCAAACGACAGATTTTCATGATGGCTGTTATAATATGACGGAACCGCTTTCCTAGGAAACCCAAGATTTTGCCTACTTTTAATTATAAGGCCGCCGTTTGGATCGAATCCTACATACATACATACATAAACTCACGCTTTGTCGCTCTCAAGGCGGTAGGCAGAAACTATAGAACGCCACCTGCTATGCTTCTTAAATACTCCTTTTGCTTCGTTTACGTTCATACATCTGGTCATACACGCACGCCGGTTGCGAGTACTACGCACCTGACCTTTCTGAAGAACGTCACCATTCATGTTGTGTCCTAATGTACCTTATATCAGTGTACAGTCAAACAACCTGCCCAGCCTTTTCCCAACTATGTTGGGGTGGCTTCCAGTCCAACCGGATGCAGCTGAATACCAGTATTTTACATGGAGCGACTGCCTATCTGACCTCCACAACCCAGTACCTGAAATACAATTAAAAAAAAGAACAATAAAGAATAGTTGTAGTTGTTGTTTGAATAGTTGTTGTAGTTTGTTGTTGTATCAGTGTACAATAATGTTATCTGTTTACTTTTGCTTCACATCAGCATACATCTAAGAACTCGTAGGATGCCGTTATTTTTTTTTTTTTTTTTTTTTTTTTTGAAATGGCCTCTCGCAGTTTTGACCACTAAGGTCATGGCTGCTTAACCGAACTTTTCCTGTGGTGGCCTTAAGCTTCTACACTTAGAGCCTCCAGCCAGGAGCTTTTAACTATTCTAAATTAAAACTAAGCGAATGCTCGCTAAGGGCACCCCCTGTGGGGTACGAACCTCGGCTTAGGGCATCGCTGAGGGGAGGACAGCAAGAAGGGACAGGCTGGATCAAATTTATATTTTCATCATGATTATTATGCGGGGTATTTAAAGCTACGTGCTCAGCTGCAACAACTGCTGGCACCTCGTTTTCGAGCAAGGGTCGGGGAGGAGTTTCATTGACTCGGGGACGCGGTCGCGATCGCAAAGGACCTCGGCGGCGAGGTCGGAATGACGGGAGGCGTCTGTTTTTGTATACTGTACTGGTGGCCCTATTCTGCTCCTGGAGGAGTGTAATGGGGTCATCTGGGTCGGAAAGAGTATGCCTCGGTCGGCGAATCTGACTGATACGGGAAGGGATGTAGTCGGCTGACTCGACAATCAGAGGATTGCGATGTTTGGGAGCGGAGTCAAAGTAACTCTTGGACATGCGTTTTAGGAATTGGCGGATCGTTGGGATCTTACAGTCGAGATGGAGGATCTCGTTTCTGACATAAAAGGGGGCTCCCGTGGCCTTACGAAGGAAACGGTTCTGTAGGGTCTGCATCCTATGGATGGAATGGGGTTTGGCGTGAGCAAAGACTGATCCCGCATAGGTCATGATGGGGCGGATGCACGCTGTGTAGGTTCGCAATTTGCACTTTAGTGACAATTTGCTGCGTGCATTGAGAATGAAATGAAGTCTACCGAGAGCGAAAGCGGCTCGCGAGCGAACCGACTTTATGTGCTCTGAAAAGGAGAGGTGATGGTCGAGTATGACACCGAGGTACTTGGCTCGCTTCTCCCAAGGGATCGGCTTGCCGAACAAGGTGATAGGTCGGGGGAGGGGGAGAGCTCTGGATCTCGGTTTTGTGAATAAAACCGCTTGACTTTTGTCGGGATTGACCTCGATTCTCCATTTCCTGAACCAGGCGCCAAGGTTATTGACAGCCCTTTGCAGGTTTAGGAGCATCGTTTCGGTATTGCCTTTACAGATGATCGCAGTATCGTCTGCGAACAGAGCCAAGTGCGTCCATCTGTGTTTGGGAATATCGCTAGTGAATAGGGTGAATGCGAGGGGAGCTATCACGGAGCCCTGAGGGACTCCTGCCCTTATGGGGCGGGGAGAGGATAGGGCTCCTTCGATACGGAAGCGGAAGGTGCGGTTCGACAAGTAGTCTCGAATGATGAGCACGAGACGATCTGGCACACCGAGTTTGTAAAGCTTATATATTAAGCCGTTGTGCCAGACTTTGTCAAACGCTTTCGCAATATCGAAGAAGACCGCACCTGTCCGTCGGCCTTGGGTGAGAGCACCGCTGACCAGCTCGACAATACGGTGGACCTGATGCACGCTAGAGTGCTGAGTTCGAAAGCCGAACTGCTCGTTGGGGATGAGGCCCTTGGTCTCTGCGTAGTCTCTGAGACGCTTATAAATAAGCCTCTCATAGATTTTGCCGAGGACTTTGAGCAAACTGATGGGGCGGTAACTAGTGGGCTCGCTTTTAGGCTTGCCGGGCTTTGGGATTCCTATGACCGTGGCCTCTTTCCACGTCTGGGGGAAGATGTTATTACCTAATGCACCATTGAAGATGGTGGTCAGTAGCATAATTAAATGGGCTGGGAAGAGCTGGACCACCCTATTGGTGAGTCCGTCTGAACCGGGGGCTTTACGAATATGGAGACCCTTGATAATCTCGTGTACCTCATCTGGTTCAATGGGGGGCAGGGGAAAATCAGGGTCTTCAACGGGAGGGAGAGAGGATCTACGTTCGACTTCGGCGTCGACCTCGTCGAGGTGAGCTTTGTCTACTGGTAGGGAGCTGGGAGAGCATTGAGCTTCTAGGCTGTCGGCTAGGCACTCGGCCTTGTCGATGTCATCGAAGGCGATGGTTTTATCGGGGCGGACTAGAGGGGGCATAGAGGCTGATTGAGTGGACCTGAGTTTCCTCTGGAGTTCCCAGAAGGCTAGATGGGTTGGCTCGAGATCGCCCAGCATCTTGTCCCAGCCCGCGTCACGCAGCTCCGCAATACGTGTCCTTACAGTTCTCTGTAAGTAGCGCATGTGGGCTTTGTTGGCGGCGCAAGGAAAGACACTGTAGGCACGAGTGGCCGCGTTCTTCTCAGTCATCAGAGCACGCACATCGTCCGGGAGTTTCAAGTAACAGGGTTCTGTTGCTGGAACTTCCCTTGAGCAGTCGCTCAGGACGGTTTGTACGTGCTCCGTGAGTGAGTCGATCGCGGCCGTCGTGTCAGCGATTGAGTCAAATTTGTCGGGAATTGCGTCTAATGAGGGGGACGTGTTGGATTTCAGCTGAACGCTTACTTTCTTCCAGTCCGTCACCTTTCTAGTGGAGGGGGGATGGTTGGGGTCAGAGGGACCTATGCGGGAGACAAGATTGATGATGACTGGGCGGTGGTCAGAGGTAAGCTCGTGCACCGTTTCTATTGTGTCAATGCGTAGGTTTACGTTCTTAAGGAGCGTTAGGTCAAGGACGTCAGGGGTGTGATCGATTCTATGGGGATAATGAGTGGGGTCCATCGGAGCGATGATATCGAAGTTAAGGGAGGAGGAGAGGTCGAACAAGTGTCGGCCTCTGGTATTAGTGATGGAACTATTCCATGAGGGGTGCTTGGCATTGAAATCGCCCGCCATAATGACGGAGTCACTCATGCCTAAGAGTAATTCTAGGTCATCAGATAGAAGTTGGAAATTTTCTAAATCTACAGTTCGAATGGGAGGGATATAGACCGATACTAGAGTGATCGGTGGGTGACCGGTCATACCTAGACGGCAGACTGATACTTCTAGTCGGGAGAGGGGGGGAGGGTCCATAGGAATGCAGTACAGATCCTTTTTATAATAAATGAGAGTGCCACCCGCGTGACAGCGCGTCCTATCGTTCCGGATTAAGCGATAGTTAGCTATGGTGGGGCTACGTTTGTGGGGCTTTAGAAAGGTTTCCTGGATGAGGAGGATATCTAACTGATGATCGCGGAGGAATTCCGCGATCTCATTTTTTTGATTTATTAAGCCATTGGCATTAAAGGTACCTAATTTGAGGGATCGGGGTTTAAACCTTTCAATAGTGGCGTTATACATGATGGGGGGGTCTAGAGAAAGATTTTAGGGCTTGCGTAATGTCCGAGTACGCTTCGTATACATTTGTGATCTGCTGTATATCACCCGACCCTAAGGCTGCGATAATGTCATAAGCCATTTGCGTAGCCCTGGGGGTACAGAAGGTCATAAATGTCGACGATATAATGCCGAATGCATTATTCACGGGGTCTAGCACGGGAGTGACCACGGGAGTGGGGGCGGGGCGCGGGGCTTTAGGAGCGGTAGCGGTAGCGGGTTTCGCGGGAGGCGCTGAAGGCGCGGGGGGTGCGGGGGGGGCGTAACGCTGGGGGAACGCGGGGGGAGCTGAGAATCCGGGGGGAGGGGGGATACGGACATGCGGGTCCATGAGGGTGTATAGAGGGGTATGAGGGAGAGGGGGGCGCGGGGTACCCAGGGCTGGGTAAGCCTTCTGGTGATTTATTTGAGACCAAGGGCTAGGCCTCTGAGGGCTTAGCCGCTCGGGAATCTGAGAGGAGGGGAAGGGTTGGAAGTCCCTTTGCTTTAGCTGTCTAGCGTCTAATCGCTTAGTCAGCTTACCTGAATTAGCCTTAGGGGCTTTTGAACAGCCGCGGTAGTTGGCTGTGTGACCCTCGAGGCCGCACAGCACGCAACTAGGCGGGGTTTGACATTCGTTTCGGTCTTTAGGACGTGAGCAGTCAGCGGTACCGTGGTCGCCCAGGCACTTTACGCACCTGGGTTTTGCGTGGCAATTCCTTTGGGAATGGCCATACAATTGGCAACGGTGACACTGACCGATCGCGCTATTTTTCCAGGGCTTCTCAATAGTGAAGCCCGCTAGGTGACAGATGGTCCTGACGTTAAAAATGGGGTGATACCCCTCGGTAGGGGAGCATACGACGAGAACCATGTCGTAAGCTTCCCCACCGCGCGAGCGATGCATACGGTGCACCTCATCGACGGGGATTTTTTGCGACTGAAGGTCGGCTAAGATTTCGGAGGGGGGGATTTCTTTAGGGATCTTTTTGATCACCACTCTAATCTGTCTGTCTTCTGGGAGAGAGTAGGTGTGGAATGACACACCTCTGTCTCTCAGGACCCTAGTTAGTTCCCTGTAGTCTTTCGACGATGGGACCTGAACTTTGATACCCTGTTGGGTAGATCTGGCGTTAGTGTAGGCTATCTTTAGCTCTACACACCACTTCGAGACTGCCGTCCACTTCTCCTTGTCCTGAATGAACACGGGAGGTGGAGGCGCGACCTTTTTAGGGCCGGAGCTAATAATGGTTGCGTCAGCCTGAGAGGATGACGCAATCGGGCGGGGGGAGGTGGGAGGGGAAGCTACTGTAACGCACGTAGCGGTGTCAGTGAGGCTGACTATCGGAGGGGTGGGGGAGATTGAGTCGTCGATAGCGGCGACTTTGGCGGCCTGGGAAGAGCTCTGTCTCTTCTTCTTCCTCTTATTTGCCTTACCCGTGACTTGGGTGAAGCCTTCGTCATCCGAGTGGGAGGAAGAGGAGGAAGCAGAGACATGTGTCTTAGCCTCAGGGACGAAATAGGGATGGGGGGTCTGAGTGCGCGCCGTATTAGCGGACGCGACTTCCGTGTCCATGTCTGAGGGACATGGACTTGGACTTGGACTGGGACTGGGTTGGGGGTCGGTTAGATCTCTGTCCGCATGCTGCGAAGCAGTAAGTACTTTGAACTCGAGACCGAATTCATTAATAAGGGAGGGTTCCTTGAGGAGGACTCTACCTAGTAGGTCTAGGAGTCTGGCGTTATCGCTCCTGAGTGATGTGAGGTCATTTCTGAGTGACTGAAGGTCACCCTGAAAAGCCTCCATTTTAACTGATACTAAGATAGTCCTAGTTTCCTAATTTTCCCTATACCTATTTCCCCGGTGGGTATGCCGGGGATGAGTAATCCCTCCCTGTCGGGTGTAGACAGGGAGGATGGGTGCCTAATTGTGAGCCCTAAGCTTGCTTTGGCCCGTTGCCTATCTTAATGTGCAACGGGGTCCTGACCAGTCTAGTGCGCCGGGTGTAGACACACCCGACCGACACAGGGTGTGTAGCTGTGAAGGGAATACTGTCACCACGTGTTGACTAGGAGATCCCCCAAGGCCAAACACTGGGACCCGGCCAATTCACTGCCTCACCCTGAAGGGGATCAGCGGGTGTGTTGGGTCAACACCCCACTCGGCTTCGTTGGCACCGTATGGTATCCACCGAGTGACCACGAAACTGTGGTTTTACCCAGAAGGGGCCTAGTGAAGCTACACACACGTATTTTCTGTTATAGAAATAAGATAGCCTTGAAAAAGGCCGTTTTTCGATCTTAGTCCAATCGATTGACGATTGGAGATCGGATGTAGTCGGGTGACTACGAGAATCGCTACGTAAACGCAACGGAATATGACTCAAGAACACTGAGTCATGAACGGGAGAGCGCAAGCACACAACCGTCCGTGACCAGTGCCGAGCGTCGAGTCTGCAGGATGCCGTTATTCAAACTCAAAGCATTTATTTCAATTAAACCAATTACAGGCACTTTTGAATTGTCAAGGAGTCGGTCAGTCAGAAATTATTAATATTAACTTCTCTTAATGCTAGGTGATAAATAATGAGTGTCTTTGATGTCCCACCGGTGGCCAAAGGTTCTTCCTCGTCGAATGCGATTCTCAAGCAATCCAGTATCATAAATATAAATTGCTTCAAAATATTGACTGGAGAAACTACGTATGAAAGAATATTGTACCTATGTATGGATAATATATAAGTACCTACATACCTAGGTCACCTTTTTAATGCCCTAGCAGCTAGATAGTTCAAAAGAAATGTAATAATAAGGGTATTTTAATAATAAAGATTAATGATTCTCGGTGAAGTCATAAAAGTGCGAAATTATTTTAGTTTCAATGAGATGATGGATTGCGTACGAAGTCTGACTTTTTAGACGGCAAAAATCAATGCAACGTGTAATGGTGGCACTTCACTTCACTATTCGGTATTCGCGTTTTTTTGTGTTTTATTTGGCTATACAGGGTGGCAGGGACATCGACGCGAAAACTTTTACCATGGATTCAGTACATGATTCTGAACTCCCCTGCGTTGACATTTTTTGTAGGTTATTAAAAAAAATCAGCTGTTTCATAGAAAAGTGCAATACCTACGCGGTCAAAATGTATGGAACAACAGATTTTTTTTTTAACAATCGAATAAGAATTTCAATGCCCCGGGGTTCAGAATTATGTACTGAATCCATAGTAACAGTTTTCGCGTCGATGTCCCTGCCACCCTGTATAGCGTAGAAGTCCGAATAACTTGAACGGTGCATCCACACAGCGTCATGAACAGCGAATATGACGAACATCCAAAAATATTTTTGCAATCTTTTTGTTAATCTGAACGCAAAGATGGACGTGTTGATGGCAGCAGCGACTTATTATTTCCTCTGCGTTAATTACCAATACATGTTATGCGTACATAAAACACCGCACTCTACTGAGCAAGCCATGTGTGGACGGTAAACGAACTTATTCTATAAATTCGCAATCCTTTGATATGTGAAAAAAAACCGACAACCGGCGGATACGAGTGTTCGTGTATTTGCGTATTCGTCTCATTCGTGAATTCGCAAAAATAGGCGAAAAGAGTAACTTAGTCATCGTCGTCTTTTTATATTTTTATATCTATTTAGTATATTGCATCACATTTTAATTTTAATAAATTGTTTTTCTTTAAGTACGCTGTACTGGTACAGCGTACTTAATATTTGTTTGCTGCACGGGTCGACGTCGTTACGTCGGCGCCGGCTGTCACTGAAAACCAGCGCTGGGCTTTGTCTTGCATAGGGTCGTAGCATAATGCTGAGCGATAGCCGATTTGCGTGGATGTAACGCAGCTTCCCCCAACCTTTTCTCATTTTTCTATTCTAAACTATTTTTGCGTCATGTTTACCGCAAATAAACGTTTTAAGCTATTACATAGCTTTTATCGTGGGCTTTGAGCGCGGCGACCGAATCAAGAAATTCCGTAACGAAAACAACCTAACACCCCCCACTCCGCCTACCATGACAACGTGAGGTTGTCATGGGAACGTAATTTTTGTTTTATGTCATCATCCGCCATCATCCCAAGTGTAGCGTTGGCAAATAGGAAGTATGGAGGTTACAAATGCTATGCAATAGCTTTACCCCGAGTGCCACACGTTTTTTAATTTCTTTTCTTTCGTATTTGGGCAAATAAGACGAATACGCGAACACGAATAGCGATGTGAAGTGCCACCATAACAGCTAACTTATATAATAATAGGTACCCATTGCTTGCGACCGGCCCCTATTTCGTACGGGTGCAATTGCAATGGCGACATGTCAAAACATAGAGATTTCTGAGCTATATCCAATGCAGGCCACACACGTTACGATATACTTGCGCAAAATTGGTTTTGCACAAGTATACATTAACGTGTGTGAAATGAATTTGCACAAGTATCCGAGCCATTCGGTGTCACGCAGACTTGTGCAAGTCTATACTTGCGCAAGTATATCGTAACGTGTATGGCTACCATATGTGTATAATACACATAAACCTTCAGGAATATTTGTAAAATGTTTGTTTCTGTAAGTAATGGAGAACCATCTTCTATCTTCATCTAATCTTCATCTTCTAAACTTTAGAAGAGCTAAGTAAGTGGTCACACAAAAAGCAACTTTTAATATTATGCTTAAAGAAATAGATTTAAAAAACGATACAATAAGAAACAATTGATTAAATTACTATTGACCCCCGTCCGAACTTCGCACGGTTTTTACGACAAAATATCGAGATTACTTTATTAAGTATATGTGAGTTTAATATTAATGTATTATATATATTATATGGTAAAAACGCATCAAAATCCGATGCTGAGTTTAGAAGAATAACGCAGTCACACACCCAGAAGCAACTTTAATTTATAACATGTTTTTAAACTGATTTTCTTAAAAAAAAAACACTATCTACAGCCTATTTAATTTCCGCATCGCATAGTTTAACATAATAATATATCGTGACTAGCAATGAAAGGCTACTACACAACCCTCCTCTAAAACTGGCCCAGTATAACGCAGTGTATGTTGCAAAAACGTGGCCGATAGCCCGATAGGGTATCGCGGGCCGCATACATTAGCATCGCATTGAGCAAGCTTGTAACTCACTATAAATGAATAATTCTGCACGAATGGTAACTATATTCATTAGATATGCCGTCGGAATTAGCCCTTTCGTACATTATAGTACCTACAAAAAATATATTCTATCTGCAATAATATTATATTGTATTTTATTATACACCGTGAAATTTGAATCACAGTTTTGCTAGAACAAACGTTGTTCAGACCATGGTCTACTACCATTCTACAGCATCCAATTTAAAAAAAAAAACATAATTGGTTTTTGAAAAAACACAAAAAAGACAAAGTTTAAAATGTCAAGATTATCGTTATTCCCTACAACACAGACACCACGCACGGGACACAGCATTGTCTACAGGGAAATGTACCTCCATAAACGAAATTTAGTAAGCAGTAGATAATCTTAACATTTTAAACTTTGTCTTTCTTGTGTTTTTTCAAAAACCAAGTATGTTTTTTTTTTATTGGATGCTGTAGAATGGTAGTAGACCATGGTCTGAACAACGTTTGTTCTAGCAAAACTGTGATTCAAATTTCACGGTGTATTATATAATATTCTATTATATTCTATTTTCTTTCTTTTCTTTACTCAAACTCAAGCACAGATTAATTTGTGACTCAATTAGGTAAGTATTTGTTATTAGGCGATTTCAGATTTTTGGCGACTACCACATGACAGTCATCATCATCTACCTAGTCTATGTGAGGGTCGACTTCCAATCTAACCGGATGCAGCTGACCAGTATTTTTAATGGAGCAAGTTGCTATCTGACCTCCACAATCCAGTTACTGGGTAACATGATTCCCCTTGTTAAAACTGGTTGTGGCGACTACCACAATGATTCGGGTTTTCGCAGCACTTAAGACCAGGCACTCCAAAGATAATTTCCACGCAAACTCCGCCCCCATGCACCCCACCACTCCACTGTATACTAAACGCTAACATATCAGTAATAAAGTCGAATTTCACGTGCGCTCTTTGGTCGTGTTCGAGCATGGAACTAAATGTCGTAAGTCTCAATTCTTATTTCGTTTATAACTAAAGTAATAATTGATCGAGAGAAAAAGTATCTTATATTTGGATAATACACTATATTTTCTTACGGTCAATAATTATTTAGACATAAAAGCCGAGTAATCATGTTTTTGTTTCAAATAATCTTTAAAAAGACATGATTTTCCAATAAAAATGAATCGAGCGAAAATGTTCCAATTACGTAACTGTCTTATATATGGAAAGAAAAAGATCCAATAAATCATATACTAAAGTTCCATTTTGATTGTATGCGTGACTTTTTCAGAATGTTAATGCAAATTAACGTACAATTAGGGGAGCCTCCTCTTAAGATGAGAATGCACATATGAGAGTGCTTTGTAGGGAAAAACACGTGTCTAAGCAAGACAATATGACAATATTGTGGGGTAAAATAGTTCCTAAATCTGGCACGGATAAATTAAAATTTCGATTGACTAAAGTACGGTGGTCTGTAGGAGCCCTTATCTAACCGAACGTAACTCTTTGTTAGCGTACAGTGGCGTTTTTATCAGTTTTAATGGATATTACATGTAGCAATTACATGAGTATCAATTAGTTGTTAAAGCTACGTCATAGGGGTTTTAGTGTTCGAAATTATTATGGCTAAAATTAAACAGTAAAACCGCTAAAATTAGTAGGTATACCTACTAATTTTAGCGGTTTTACTGTTTAATTTAATGAATGATTTTTTTTTAGAAAAAAAATTTTTTACCTCCATTTTTTTGCATAGTTGACAAATTTTAATAAAAATGTTAATTAATCCTATAAAATAACTCATAAGCTTTTAGAAATAATAAACAGAATCCAAATCGAGCCAACAACATCGGAGATATGGCAAAAGTTAAAAAAAAATATAAAAAATTGAATAACATGAAAAATATTAAAGATAAACCTTTTAAAGATATTTTGTGATATTTTTTCATGAATATTCAGAAAAATTGGGGCGGTCACGTACCGATGGGCGACATTGTATAATTAGTAAGAGAAAGTTGGTTCTAATAATGAACAAGTTACATGTTATGAAGCTTATATAAAATAAAATAATACCTACTTGCCATTTCATGGAAAATCAAACACAGTAAATCGTTCATTCGCTACGCTTTCAAATAGGATTCGTGGAATCATAATTATTCAGGTTAGTTATTATGTTCAGCGACAATAGTTTAACTAAATCATGATATTATTATTGGTTCCTTGAAATAGTACCTACTTATGGCATCTATGTAAGTAGGTACATATAATAGGTTATGTTAATAAATGACACGTGTCAAAGTTTTTAGAGGATTTTTGAGAGGCAAAGCCTGTTTCAGGTTATACAGATAGCAATAGTGCATATGTTTTACAATATTTAAAAAAAATGCATGTCCAATTCGAAAGAGGCTCATTCATAGGTCACTAACATTACCTAAAAGTACCTAATAAAAAAATATATAATTATTATTGAAAATAAAAAAGTTATTGATATATAAAAATCACATCTTAAATAGTATAATTACCTAAAGGTCATTAAAAATGAGCAAATTTTCAACAGGGGTCATAAGTTATGACTTGTAGACACCCGCTAAATGACGGCCGCCCGCGCCCCGAGCAATAAATAACACGGTAAAATGCCCGATTTAAAAAAAATATGTTTTTTTTTTAGATTATCCATAAAATTACCACATAAATAGACTCTCAATACGATACCTAACAACACCCTCACGGATCGGACAGGATTTTTTTTTACATGTTGCACTGTTTCTGGGCGGCCAAGTTTATTGAGGCGTCAGAGGCAAAAATGATTTGTATTAAATAATAAGCCTAAACTTTTTCGGAGGTGGTTGCATAGTAAAAGCATAATCAACCTATAATATTCCCACTGCTGGGACACAGGCCTCCTCTCGGTGAGAGGTAGTAGGTCGTAATCCAACACGCAAGCCCAGTGCGGGATGGTAGATGTCACATGTTTTCGATTTTTATTTTTTTTTTGGTTCTAGGACAAGCCGGTTTCCTCTCGATGTTTTCCTTCCCCTTTTTGAGTGCAGTGGTGATGAAATAATTTACACAAAGTAAAGCGCCTGTTTGGGTTCGAAAATACGACATGCAATAAATTCGGAAGTCGTGGCCGTTACCACTGGGTCACCACTATTCATCCACTGGGCCACCACTGATCACGAGTTGGTTGCCCTTAAAGAGGTGGTAGCACTTTAGCTTAAATTAGGAAAACTAACTTTAAAAAAATACTGTCCAACGGTCAGTAGTACATATCTTGTAGGCTTATGGTAATGTAACTGCAAACCATGTAAACTTGTAGTATCGCAGCTGGCTTACCATTTTTTAGCATAGGATTACCGTGGACGCGACCACGGTAGTGTTAATGTTTTAAGGGTGTTCACACTGATTGGGCAAAGCTGCAACGGTTTTTGAAGTGAAAACTTCTTTAGGCGCGTTGGGCATTTTTTAGATGGGACTAAACAATTGATTTCGCTACACTGTTACGACACCAGCTTTTGACATCAACGCGCCATTAAAAAGACATCAACGCGCGATACATTATATCCTGCACAGTAAAATTGTTCAAGTTTTCACTTTTGTCGGCACTCCCGGAGTGCCACTGTCTTTTTTATACGTTATTTTTAATCAAACTCTAAGCATTTATTTCTTCAATTAAACCATTTAAAGGCATTTTTGAATGGTCAAGGAGTTGGTCAGTCAGAAATATACAATTAGTTGCCCATTCACTCACTCAATATGGACAAGAACAGACGATCTTTTAAATAAAAATATGGTCAATATTGTTGGACCTTGGACAACCGCTTTTCTTTGGACAGCTAATTGGTTCAGTGCCACTGATCCATGTTTTTAAGTATTCAGTCGTGGGCTTGATTTGTTCGGGCTCGTGAGATTTCGAGATTCCTGTTTATTTTGCAGAGGGCTTATATACTCCTTAATACATTAAACGCAATATTGCTATTTGGGAAAGGGTATATAAAAAAACAATCAATCTTTATGTATGTTCACAGAGTAATTAAAGACCTAGCCTTTTTATCAACGTGAAGATATGGATCAGCTTCTAGACTTAAAAAATATAGAAGAATATCAACAATTTGATCAATTATGAAAAAGCAACGTGGTGTTTGAATTGATTTTCCAGAACGAATAAAACAAAAAGATTTGAGGATTAACTTAGTCGAGTATCATTTAACCTGAAATTCATTTATAAACGTCGAGTTTACCTTTAACTGTAACTTCGTTAATGATTACTGTTCCGGTAAATCACGCACATTATCGCCACTTAAGTGTGAAGGGAGCTTTATACGCGGTCGTGATGTTGAATTTGCAACGCACTCTATAGTTTTTCACTCTGGTTTTGCGTGTGAATATTTTTAAAGCATTTTTTCTTATGCGTCAGGAAACTTCATGTGAAATATGGGATCAATATGACGGTGGTGTACCACTGGTCTATTAGATAGTGTAAAAATTTTACCGTGAAAATTTTGGTGAAGTGACCTTAAAGTGAACTGTCAATAGTGTCAATCTAGTGTGTATCTTGATGCTAGGTGAAGTGAGCTTCACCGGCACAGAACGGCTGGTTTTAAAAGGGCATTAACCCAGGAAGACCGTTGACTTCAAGGTCAAAGGTCATTCCACCTAATGCTAGAGATTGACAGCTTACTTCAAACACACTTCACTTAAGTTTTCAAGATGTGATTTTCACAGAATGCCACAACTGATACACTACCCAGTTGAAATTAATATTTACTATTTAGCCTTGTTGACTAGCTCATATTTTTACTACGGCTAAGCTGTTCCATCGGAAGAGCCCTTTGTCCTGTGACAGTTTTGAACAGAGGATTGTGATAGGTTGAGTTGATGAGCTGTTCTTATAATACGTCTAGCATTCTACTTACACTTACTTTAACTTAAAATTGACAAAAAACGAATCACAAATTTTCGTTTTAAAAATAACGTGATGGTAATTATCACTTTACAAATTTATTTTTCTGTAAATAACTCATTTGACAAATAATTCGCAACGCATAAATAACGGTTGACAAAATGCATTGCGTTTTAGTAGGCTACCTGAAACCGAACTAGTTGGATTAGGTTAAATATTTTTACTCACAAAAAAGGTTAGGTTAGGTTAGAACTACGACCATCTACGCACGAGCCGAGTGAGCGAAGCGAGCGGTGCAGCGGTAACAGCCGGCGAGTGCCAAAAACGACAAGAATATTACGAAAAAAAACTTTATAGTAGGTTTTAAGAACTTCAGGTAAAATCGCCAATTTAATAAACGAAGTAGGTACTTGGTCAAATGAATATTTTTGGAATTATATTAACATTTGAAATATTTGCCAAGTAAAACATTTGCGAAATCTGTATTTTGTCAAATGATTACTTATAAAGTAATATGTTTGCGAAAACGGTGAAGGAAAACATCGTGAGGAAAACGGCATGCCCTAGAACCAAAAATTCGAAGACATGTGACATCTACCAACCCGCACTAGGCCCGCGTGGTGGATTACGGCCCACTTCCTCTCACAGAGAGGAGGCCTGTGTCCCAGCAGTGGGAACATTATAGGCTGATGATGATGTTTGCGAAATGAAATGTTTGTCAAATAATTAGTTTTTATTATATTATTTTTAAAATGATCATTTGTCATTCGTTTTTTGTTAAACATTAGTGAACCATTTAGCCCACTCTGTACACAAAACTTTTCACACATCCATACCTTATGTTTGTCAAACTGTATGTCTCGAAGCCAGGGGTCGAACAGTAGTTTGTCAGGTTCTATGTTGACGGGGCTCTGTCGCCGCCCCTTGTTGCACATGCTCCATTGGGGGTTGATTAGACCCCAGAAGCCAGGACCTGCGGATAAACAAAATGTTTTTAGTCGCAATTTAGAACAACAGCCTGTATGCCCGATGGGATTTCCAATCGGCAAAAGACAAACTTCAATATAAACTTTCATTTCTTATTTAACCCCTATTGAGGGTGGATTTTCAAAAATCCTTCCTTATGAACACTACATAAAGTTTTTTTTGTAAAAGGAGCCATTGTGCCAAACTTCATGCTTCTAAAATCCAGCGGTTTACGCCGTGCGTTGTCTGTCAGTGACTGAATTTAAGATTTTATCTATACTTATAATCTATACTGATATTATAAAGAGGGAAAATTTGTTTGTTTGTATGTAGGGGGTGATCTCTGGAACTACCAGTCAGATTTGAAAAAAAACTTTTTGCATTGGATAGTCCAATTCTTGAGAACGGTTTTAGGCTATGTAACATCACGCTACGACCTTTAAGAGCCAAGCAAAAAGGAAAAGAGTCAGACAGAATGCTAAGCGAAAACGAAGTGATAGCGTAGGCGGGCGATGGGATGCAACGCGATGGGATGCGACGCAATGGGATGCGATGCGATGGGATGCGACGCGATGGGTCTGGGGCCAAAATTTCACGCGGACGAAGTTGCGGGCAGAAGCTGAAGTGAATATAAGATTACTAATAAGTATTTAATATAAGTCTGAAATCACCAACCCGTCTTGACCAAGCGTGGTGATCAATGCTCGCGCCTTCTCTGAATGAAAAAAGGCCTTTGCCCTGCCGTGGGACAGTAATAGACTGGTATTATTTATTATAAGATTACTGACCGCTTTTTTGGTCTAGTGGTCACAAGCGCTACTGCTGAGCATAAGGTCCTGGGTTCGATTCCCAGGTAGGCAATTTATTATTGGGTTTTTTCATCAGGGATTTCTCATGGGTTCACCCCTAATGGGACTTGAAAACAACTGGCGAAATTGGGCTTTGGGCTGTACTACAGGTACACCTCTGCCGAACCTTTTAGGGATTACAGGCGTGATTTTATGTTATAATAGCATACAAACTCATATTTTCGAAAAAAACCGACCAGTGTCATTGATATTCAACGCGTATTTTTTATAGCCTTTATTTTATTCATTGGCAATCCTAAAGGTACAGTCGTAAACCAAATTTTCACTATTTTATTCAGTTTGGCAATTTTATTGACTTAAAATTAAAGTAAGCCGTTAAAATTTTACGGTTTTAAATATTTTTAACGCTGCAAGTCAGTAGTCCCGTTTTATTTAAAAAAAACTGTTTGTTTATAATAAAACTATGAAAACTAGATAATTATGGTCGAAAATTGTAATCATACATAGCTAGCAGTACCCTAATTACGTAATATACGATCAATTACAATCTGTTTCGATTTGAAACAGATTGCTTATCCATTGAAAGTGGTCATGGAAGCGGTTACTGTGCCCTCGCCTCACACTGAACTCTTGATTCGGGCGGAGTACCTTCCGTCCCAAGACCCTGCTATCAACACATCAGAAAAACCTTGCTACATGTGTGCTATTGGGCTCGACGTCAAACATACTGATGTACTGATCCTGAGCCAGTTTGTGAGGTCAGATGGCTGTATGTTACCTCGAAGAATTGGGTTATGCCGACGACAACAAAAGAAAATGGGCAAGTTGGTGACCATGGCGCAGAAAGCGGGTCTTATGATCAACTTGACTCCAGAAAATTGTAAAAAGGATCCCAAGAAAAGGTGAGATTATAAGAAGTTAAACACATATTATGATGAGAAGATACCCAAGCCAGTAGACAGATTCGAGCGATAATTATTTACACCATGTACATTTCACCGTTAAATATAAAAGATGTAATATATTGCTTCATATGTTAGAAAAAAATCTGCTCAACAACGTAAATAACGCAATGAATATTGTTGAACTGTCAAAATAAAACAAATTAGTCATAATCATTTACGAAAATAAGTTACTTAATTAGGATACAGATCATGAAGGCATTATAATCTTTATAATTTACACATTCACTGACCACTTAAATACTTCAAATAGTTTCAAAATCATAAAATTGTCCTGGAATTGCCATCGTCTATCGATCTAGTCGTTAAGATGCTATCGTGATAACATTCACTTGTCATCGCATTTATGACCCTCCATGCGTAATTAGGATATCGATTGATTTTAATTGCGTCCTTTGATTTTTCGATATTTTTGTTTTTATCCAAGGTAATATTGACAAAAACTACCAATTCAAAGACTTTCATTGTTTTTACTAGTCTCCATATTTATTGTTTAAATTTTATATATTTTTTGTTAGGTATTTCGTGTGTCATTTTGATACAGCAATAGCTCTATTTTATGGTCATAGTAGTAAAATATCGGCATATATATACAGGCAATAAGAGGCTGGTATTATTTTATAGGTATAATATAATTATTTATATAACCAACAAAATCACCTCATCTTTGCTGGTAACCACCGCATTATAGGATATAATAAAAAAACAAAAAAAAAAAACAACCGACTTCCAAAAAAACACTACAAAGTGAAAATTTTTTTTCACTTGGTAGGAAAAAATACGTATTTAAGTTAGTAAAAATGTATATGGGACCACCTCGAGAGCATAGGTACCCTTTCAAACAAAAAAATAATTTTCAAAATCGGTTCACAATAAATTGACGAAGAAATCGGTGAAAATCCATAAAAAAACATATGCTACGAACATAGAACCTTCTCCTTTTTGCAAGTCGGTTAAACATATAGATGGCTGCCACACAAAACACAATGACATAACATTACACAAAATTCTAAAGAAATTAGTTTTAAACGATGACGAAACCAAAATTGCGTACAACGTTATTCAAATGGAAAGCCCATTCAACCCTATAATACATCGTGATATCATTCAATAGAGATTGGGAACCGCAAAATTTGGTCACCATAGTGTATTGAATCGTGGGTAATGCGTAGTGGGTTCACATTACTGTTGGCCACAAAAGTGGGTTAACACTATCCAAAAAGATTTTTAGATTTTTAATGTAATTATAGAATAAGAAATTAATCAGTAAACAAGGTGGAGACGACAATACGACAAGAAATTAAAACACAGGCAATACTAATGTTTAAGAGTATTTTGGAACTATCAAATAACTCTTTTTTTTTTTTTTTGGGTAAATTATCAAATAACTTAGTATGTTAGAATCTTGCTGGCCCGTGTCCCACCCGTGTTCCTTCAGTTGCCTGTATATTGCCAGGGGCCACGGTATACCTTTCAGACTTTCCCGCAACCCCGGAACCGCTCCTAGCGGGCCCCGTCAGTTCTGCTCACATCTCTTCGAGGCGCGCGTGGAACACAACGCGCCGTCGACTCGGGCCTGGTCCTTATCGGACGGCAGTCGTTGCCCGCCTCACGATCTCCCTCTCTCCTGGTTCTGTTACATGATAGTCTGGCGCGTTTATTAACAGGGCCTCCAACCGCGGATTTTATTTGATCGGTCCACCTCATCGGCGACCTCCCGCGTGGCCTATTACCTTCCACTCTGCCCTGCACCACTAGACGCTCTATGGAGTCAATATTTCGCCTGGAGACGGTATGGTATATACTCCACATATGTTATAAATTAAAAATTTTAAAAAAAATTATTGCAAATTTTTATTCGGTTTATAACATATGTGGAGTCAAGAATAATTACTTTGTAGAAAAACCAAAAACCACTTAATTTTGTAACTATTTAATATATCTGAATACCTATTCTGAAATACATAAAAGCAGTTATAAAATTAAGTTTTATAATATCAACTAATACCTAATCATAATTCCTCGTGGCTAGCTCTAGCTCGTAGGCTCTAGCTCGTGGCTAAGTTATAATAGTCGATCCATCAGGTTAAGCTACGCTAACCAGGGTTGGTCCGTGAATGGGTCCATCTTTACATATCGAGACTCCTCCGTGCCTCGGAAAGCACGTTAAGCTGTTGGTCCCTGTTGTCATTCGTGGATCTTTGACAGTCGTTACGGGTCGTCAGAAGCCCGAAAGTCTGACAACCAGTCTTACCAAGGGGTATCGTATTACCTAGTTAATGGGTTGTGGAGGTCAGATAGGCAGTCGCTCCATGTAAAATACTGATATTCAGCTGCATCCGGTTAGACTGGAAGCCGACCTCAACATAGTTGGGAAAAGGCTAATCATAATTCCGAAAAATTTCATTGATACTCAATACAATTACTTACTGCATTTTATAATGTGAGCTTATGTTTTAACATAAAATATATCCTATGACATTCGGCGATAACTTTCCATTACTGAAAGAAGTTTCGAAATCTGATATGTATTCCAAAGATTACCCCCCCCTACAAAGTAAATCACAAATTTTCCCTCTTTTTATTATAACTGTAGATTATGACCAAAATCATCGGCGTCTGTCGCCGACTGTACCCGTGGTCTACAGTATCGGCCGTCATTACCGCAGTGGGCATCATTACCCTAATGTTAGCTGGTTTTCAGTATTTTCGAACTGAGCATTTGCTTTGGTTAGGAAGAGTAGGTGTTAAGTGTTGGTGTATGACAGAACTAGCTTGACCGCAAATTTATTGGCATGCCTATAGTCTGTTCCAAAAGTGTCTGATAACAATGTAAACAAATGGATCAGAAAACGTACCTGTGGATACCAATTTGTGGTGCCACTTACAAATTGAGTGCGAATTTTATTATTTGAATGCTTTAACCCGAACTTCTAACTCTAAATCAACTATTCTTCTTTCTTTCCATGTGGTTAGTGACTAACCTGGTGTCAGAGTTTTAAAGCCGCCCATGGGCCTCTGACTTGGCTTCACATGCCGTCGAGAAATATTTCTCAGGCATGCCGGTTTCCTCACGATGTTTTCCTTCACCGTTTTTGAAGCAAGTGATAATTATACAATACGCACAAGAATCCGAAAAGTCAGAGGTGTGTTCCTTGGGTTCGAACTCGAGACCTATGACTTGGCAGTCTGACGACCACACCACTAGGCTATCACTGATCAAATCAACTTAAAGATGATTTTCATTTGACATTTGAGGTTAATTTTGTAACTTAAATTTTCGTGGATGATTTTTCAATTACAATAATGTTATTTAAACAATGGTTTCTGGAAAAAGTGGTGAGATTTATGTTGAAATCTTCTAAATACAGATGTTTTTGACTAATTCCGTTAAATTAATGGTTGCTTAAGAACTTATGAACAGGGTTTGTTCACAGTTTCATTTGATACATTTAGAACAGACATTATTTTAGAATAGAATAGAATACTTGGTTAAATTCAGGTGGATTCAAACATTTTGTTCATGAGAAGGTTATTTGGGATATTTTTGTTACCTTATATTGTCTGAAACACAGGTTTGAATTAACCTAGATCAGGCGGGTCGCTACCTAACATTGTAATTCCGAACCATCATTACTTGCACTTGTAATAAACATATTTTAGTTTTAGTTTATTTTTAGGCATTATAATTGTTTGGGAAATCTTACTCTTGACTAAATGTACACTTTTTGTAAACGTTTTTATTCAATAAAAAATATTAAATTATATTACTAATATTATATTGTTATATTATTGTTATGGGACTTTATTTTCAATATTCGAAAAGGTAGGTAAGTAAACATAATCATGGAATAGATAATAATAGTGATTTCATTCCCAACTGACATATATGCATGAACTGGCAAACCAGTTTTAATCTGCATAAAATGCTATTTAACAAAATAAAGTAATTAATTATCATAATTTACATCATATTACACGTTAAATAATAAAGTTACAATACAACATATTTTAATCTAATTTATTATTTAAAACTATAGCATTTTGTTTTGTTAATTCCTAAGTCAGAATTTTCACCTCAAATTCGTGAATATTAATTTGGAAGCGTAAGTTAAAAGAGATGGAGGAATTTAGTTCAACATAATTATAGTAAACAATTCTTAATGTCAATGTGAGAGTAAAGTGAAAATCTCATTGATTAAAAAATAATTAATTAATGATTTTTGGTAAGAAGTCTGAATAATTAAGTTAATAGAGATGCTTGGTTTTGTAAATAACAGCATCACTGTATTTTCAATCATAACATCAATTTTAAAGTAAACAATTATTTTAATGAGAGTAACGTCAAAATCCCATTGATTTAAAAAATAATTATTATCATAATTAATTCATGATAATTATTGTTAGTAAGTCTGAACAATTAAGTTTATTTATTATTTTATTTTATAACAGCATCACTGTATTTTCAATCATAACTTCAATTCACAATTTTCCTCAAAATTCGGCATCTACACTGCCCGACTACAAAAACTAACCCAGCAAAAACATACAAATAAATCTTCAAATTCCGTTCAAAATAATGAGTTAGATGCATCACTCTATTCTCTCTCTTTCATTGCGTTAATCTCTTTACGAGTTTTTCCAAAAATCCGCCTTACATAGCAGAAGGCCCACAAAAACAAATCCACCAGACAACCTGCCTAGCCTTTTTCCAACTATATTGGGGTCGGCTTCCAGTCTAACCGGATGCAGCTGAATACCAGTATTTTACATGGAGCGACTGCCTATCTGACCTCCACAACCCAGTAACTGGGTAACACGATACCTCTTGGTAAGACTGATTGACAGACTTTCGAGCTTCTGACTACCCGCAACGACTGTCAAACATTTACATGACAGCCGGGACCAACGGCTTAACGTGCTTTCCAAGGTACGGAGCGGTGTCGATATGTAATGGATGGTCACCCATCCACGGACTGACCTCGTCAAGCATTGCTTAACCTTAAAGATCGACCGATGTGGCTGTTATAATGGAGCCAAGAAGCCCCTCAAAAAAAACACTAACCCACCAAAACGATAAAAAGAAATCTTCAAATTCCGTTCTAAATAGATAAGTACCTACGTCCAAATTTCGGGTCGGTCGGACATCGACTATCCGATATAATGACACGGTTGAGCGCGCATTATCATTAAGATGTTATCTCTGATCATTACCGTTCCTCCATTATATGGATATGTTACTATGACCCCAATATTCATGCCATTGAGAATATGTGGCTGTGATTCCACCTGCGTGACGTAATAGGTTGACCTTTTTGTCCTTCGGTCAATAGAGGTCATGTGTTAGGTTGTTTTGGATTAGTGAATACTTCGAAGGGTTTTAGTTTTAATGTGCAGATAAACTAGTTATAATCAATTCATTTGGATTTATGTAATAGAAAGGTTATAATAGTAAGGTAATATAGATTATAAGGTTATAATAGATTAAGTAAGGTTATAATAGGTTATTAATATTATTAATTATTTAAAAATTTTATTATTGTGTTTTTCTATCTGGAATTTCTCAGTAGCAGCCCGGAGTCTGCATTTGTGCCCGGTTGATGGCAATAGGCTCGCCCTCCTATTACATGGGACTTAAACATAACTGGCGAAATGTGGGTGTACCTGCTACAGGGACACCTCTGCTCAACCCTTCGGGGAAACAAGGCGTGATGTTATGTTATGTATTATGTTAGGTTATAATTAATATTAGGTTATAATCATTTGTAATGATAATCGTTACTGTCAATGGTTTAATACAGGGATCCCCAAACTATTTTGGACAAGTGACCCCTTTTCCAAAATGAACTCAGACCCCCATGGCCAAATTACCTACTTTTAAGATCAACCCCCTTATTCATAATGGTCCGCTAACTTAAAACAGCTGCTACAGAGTGTTATTTTTCATTCTGACTTCGCTTATGTCGACCCCTAGGAAAACACTTTGGGAATCCCTGGTTTAATAGCTAAGATCATCATCATCATAATTCTCCTCCCCCCTTATTCCAATTTATTTGTGGTCGGCGGAACATGTCTTCTCCTTCCACACTTCTATTAGTCATCATCTCTGAAGTCACCCCTTTTCCCAGCCATATCATCTTCCACACAGTCCATCCATCGATTCTTTTGTCTTCCCCTACTCTTATACCCTCCACATTCATACCCAAAACTTTCCTCACGACATTTTCCTCATTCCTCCGCATCACATCCCCATAATATCATGACAACTTTTTTTTTGTTTATCTATGGCAACTCGCAGTTTTGACCACTAAGGTCTTGGCTGCGTAACCGGACTTTCCTATGAGTACCTTAAGCTACTACACTTAGATCCTCCAGCCAGGAGCAAAAACTATTCTAAATTAAGATTAAGCGAACGCTCGCCAAGGGCACCCCCTGTGGGGTACTAACCTCGGCTTAGGGCGTCGCCGCGGGGAGGACAGTAAGAAGAGACAGGCTGGATCAAAGTTAGATTTCATCATGATGATTATTAGGCGGGGTATTTAAAGCTACGTGCTCAGTTGCAACAACTGCTGGCTCCTCGTTTTCGAGCAAGGGTTGGACCCCTCCAATGAAATGATACTCCCCAGTATCATTTACTCGGGGGCGCGGTCGCGATCGCTAAGAACCTCGGCGGTGAGGTCGAAATGACGGAAGGCGTCTGTCTTTATGCACTGTACTGGTGGCCCTATTCTGCTCCTGGAGGAGTGTTATGGGTCATCTGGGTCGGAAAGGATGCCTCGGACGGCGGATCTAACTGATTTCCATACAACTTTCAGACTTCCTCTTATATACTCATTTTTTTTTCGATCCATTTGCGTTACACCATTTGCAGCTAATAACTTAGAGCCTCCAACACAATTGAATTTCTTAAACCCTTAAACCTTACCCTGGGGTCGTGGGCAGTTTGGTAAAAGTATTTTCGAAGCGGATATTGCAACAATGAAACGCATGGCACGTTTGTGCTATTTTAGGTATCTTATTTAATCGATACTGGCCTGACATCATGGTGTTGCGCAAGCACATGTGAAGCATAGATGGATCTACCGAAAGTCTGGGGTCCTGCAAGACCCCTGGGTAGTATACTAGGATAGATTGTTAGTCTTGTGTTGTGAATATTATGTAGTGTTTTGGCTGAATATTTCGGACGTATTAGTTGGATTTAGTCGTTGATTTGTTATAACAATACTGATTAGATCTTTTTTCAATGGAATTTTATATTTTTTATGGAATGCATTATTCAGTAAAGTGAGTTTTGTTATTATTTTAGGCCACCCATCTCCAGGTAGAACAGAACCCTTTTCTGCCAACGAAAAAAGATGAATGCTCTGTCCAAGGAACAAGAACCAGAAAACCGAAATAAGGTGTAGCATGTGCCGAATACTGCCGAAAGCCCTTGCTCAGGGAACATTATATACCTAGAATATATGCTGCGAGTGTCTGACAATGAAAGCTTTATTTGTGTTTTTGTGTGGAAATTGATTGTTTGAATAAGGTTGATTAACTACTCATCTCAATAAAATAAAATAATAAGTTATTAAAATATTGTTTTGTTTCAATATATGTTGTGGTCCTGCTGGACCCCAGGGTGGTATAAGTGTTCCTCAAGGGAAGGGTTAATATAAATGAAAAAAACGAACGTCAATTGTACTTAATTAACCTTTTGTTTGAGATATGAAAAACAGAATAATGATAATAAATGTTTCTTATGATTTGGAAAATTCCACGACTTTGACAGTATTTCTATGAAATTGACGTGTCGCTAGCTATATAAGGTATTTAATAGAAATACATAGAAACCAGTAATGTCGCAGCGACACGTCGCATGCTGCTGCTGTCTGCAGTTGGCTACGGACTTGTACCATTAGTTATGTATCTGATGTTAGATGAAATTAAATATGAGATGAAAAACCAAGCCAAATTTGAACCGATTTATCATTAAAATTGAAGCACACAGGGGACGTTCTTTTCAATTATTAATCACTATTAATAAATCCAAACTTTTACAATATTTTGTAACAAAATTAACAAGTTTTTTTGCAAATTAAATTTTAACTACCCGCTATTTTAAAACAAAGTATGATTCGATCCGTTCATTGTTGGAATTACAAAAAATCGTTTCTCAATGGCACTCTATTCTCTAAAGAATTGGTATTATTTTGTATTTTTATACAAATATATAGGAGAAAAAGTAGTCTTCCCCAGCATCTCAATTTCATACTTTTTTTCACAATGTAGAGGGTTTTTTAAGATATTCCTAATCTAAAAAAATCGTCTGTTCGACAATGTAAATAACGCAGTGAATATAGTTGAATGAAAATGAAAGGCATTGCAATTGTTAGTGTGTTACGCAATTATCCTGCAGGTCTCAGGGTACTTACCTATCAAACTTCATAAGGCTCGGACTCCACCAAAAGCGAAGACGAGACGAGAGGAGAGGAGATGTGTTTTAAACAACCAATAGAATTTCGTTATTCACACATCTAGGCTCCATTCAGCTTCAGTGGATACCACTGAGCGGAGATGTATCATATTTTTAACACGCTTTTACACATCTAGGCTCCATTCAGCTTCAGTGGATACCACTGAGCGGAGATGTATCATATTTTTAACACGCTTTTATTAGGTCAACCTGTATGTAACTAACTATGTAATGGAATCTAAGGTAACTAATTTAACCATCTTCCAAGGGTCGTAGCGTAATGAAAATTGGCAGCGGTATGTAGTTCTGATGACAATACAATAATATGGTACTGTCGAACTGATCTGATGATGGAGCCGGAAGATATGACCTGGAACTTCATGATGGAAAATCGTATCATAGCTGTTTTGGATTTCTTAGAAAAGTCTTGTAATGAACTTTGACCACGATTAGGTTTCAAGGTCTGATGATGAAGCCGGAAGATAGGCACTGGCATTCCATGATGGAATATCGTATCATAGTCGTGTTTGCACTTGTGAGAAAGGCCACGTAATGGACTTTGAACACGATCATGACCACGATTACTTTTTTGTTTTTACGTGCATTTATAAAAGCGTGTTTTTCTAGTGTTTTTTAAACTATTAATTTATTATGGTGCAATTGAAGCGGAGATGTGAGCTGTGCCTCGCAAGCAAGCGACGGCGCTCAGTGTAGACAAGAAGAGATGTGAGTGACGTGCAGTGAGCGCTCGACATCCAACCCTTGCCGTACGCATCTCCGCACAGCTTCGGTGGATACACCCTACACATCTCCGTTTTGGTGGAATCCGGGCCTGACTATCGGTTCATTGGTTTAGGCATGAAAACATAACACACATACAGAGTTCGAATTTATAATATTAGAATTTATAATATGACCAGTGAATAAGCTATTTAAACTGAATTTACTGAAATACAAAATTCACATTTAGTTTGAATTTGTGTAGGTATATTGGGAAAATGTAAAATGTTTTGTTTCATCGAATTATAATTAGCTTTTGAACAGAAATATGTCAAATTAGTGGTAATGATAAGGTAGTACCTAATAACGACACGATTCATATCAGACCGCGCTTTGTGTGTGGAATTTCAAATTTTCTATGTATAATGTGTTAGAACAGTGTCATTGGTTTAAATAGGTTCTTATTTTTATTATTTTGTTTATCTTTTATATAGATTCTTTTCTTTTCTTTTAGATTTTGTGAATGTGAGAACGTTGTAGGCTGTAAACTTGTGTACCATTTTTTATTTTACTAAGTACCTGGTACTTGTTGATAGGCTTACACTGTCCTCCCATACCTATTAACACTGTAATTTGAAAACATTGTAGAAACAATTTATTTTGAAAAGGGTAACCGTGGAGTTTCTTGCCGGCTCTTCTCCATAGGAAGCGACTAATTGGAACCGTGCACCTAGCTTCTGACGTTTCATAAGTTCCCTTGTAGGTTTATGTGAAATAAAATATTTTAATTTGATTGGTTTAGTGGTGGCAAGAGCAACTGCTGAGCTCAATGAGATCCTATGTTCGATTCCCGGGTCAGGCAAAGTGTTATTGGGTTTTTCCATCTAGAATTTTTCAGTAGCACGAAGTCTGGATTTGTGCCCGGTTGATGGCAATAGGCTCGCCCCCTGTTAGATGGGATTTAAAAATAACTGTCAAAATGTGAGTATACTACTTATTGGTATACCTCTGCCTAGGATACCTATGCCTATGATAGGCGTGATGTTATGTTGCTAATATGTTAGTATCGAACCTTGGTGTGCTAGGTGCTGTGAAATAACTTTAAAAAGTAGGTAGGTCTTCATCTGCCTAGTCTTTTCCCAACTATGTTGGGGTCGGCTTCCAGCCTAACCGGATGCTGCTGAATATCTTACATGGAGCGACTGCCTAGTAACACGATACCCCTTGGTAAGACTACTGGTTGTCAGACTTTTGGGCTTCTAACCGTACAGACTGTCAAAGATCTACAAAAATTGCAGCTGGGATCAAGAGCTTAACGTGCTTTCCGATGCACGGAGGGGTCTTGATCCAAAGATGGTCACCCATCCACGGACCAACCGCGGCAAACGTAGTTTAACTAGATCGATCGACCCGTGCGGCTGTTATTACTAAGCCACAAGCCCCGCTGGTAGGTACAGCAAAAAAAAACAGTGGCACTCCGACAGAAGTGAAAATTTGAACAAGATTGCTTTGGTGGAAGAAAAATGCTTGTATAGAACCTTATCTAAATAAAGAGCACAATCGCGTTTACAAAAATGAGGTGTCGGTAACGGTGTCGCGAGTTCAATTGTTTTTTCCCATCTCAAAAATAGCCAACGCACCTAAAGAAGTCTACACTTCAAAAAAATATTTTCAGCATATTCATGATTTTGAAAAAACCGTGGTACTCCGGAAGTGCCGCCAGAAGTAAATACTTGAAAAAAATCAGCAAATCTCTGTAATCAACGCGTTGATGTCTTTTACTCTACGGTGTTGGTAAACTCGGTAACAGTGTCGCGAAATCAATGGTTTAGTCCCATTTCAAAAATGCCCAAAGTGCCTCAAGAATTCTTCACTTCAAAAACTCGTGCATTTGACCACTGAGTAGATACAGCTGTTGGTTATAGATTAAATTTCTTTAGACGCGAACAAACAGTTACTTTACATGGCGATACTTAGCAGGTATTTCAATAAAAGTATACCAACCTGATATCCCATCGTAGGTCCACCATTCTTCCCAGCTACCGGAGATATCTGTAAATAATACCGTAATATTAGTAAAGTTTTTGTTAATCTAAAAAACGTGTGCGGTTGAGGGACCCCCGTCAGGAACGAAGTTCTTTCTCACGTTTAATTTAAAACAAAAACAAAATTTTTGCAGCCGCCATCTTGGATTTATATTTTGACCTCACTATTGGCTTTAGCACCCTCACAAACTATGAAAAGACACCAATAATGAAAATTTTAAAAAATTTTGCTGCCATCCTCTTGGATTTATATTTTGACCTCACTATCGACTTTAGCACCGTCACAAACTATGAAAACGACACCCATGACGAATTTTTTTTAAATTTTTGCAGCCGCAGCAAATAAAAAATAATAAAAATACGGAAGAACGGAAGGAGAGAAGTTAAGGCAAGGTTTGGCAGTATGGGTAAATCCACCAAAATCTGAACTGTTCCACCATGTTGTACCTATAAAGTCATTGATATTTATGTAATTTTTTAACCGACTTCCAAAAGGAGGAGGTTCCCAATTCGACTGTATGTTTGTTGTGATTACTCCACCAATTATTATGAATTGATGACTTTAGAGGTACTCCCATATAAATTTTATTAACTTTGCTTGGGTAGTTTTTGATTTAGCTTCAATAACACGTTTTTTTCCCACTTAGTATGTGGATGATGTGATAAGTTATTTAATTTAAGCAGGTAGTGGTATTCGAATTTGTTTGGGGTAGGTACCACAACTAAAAACTGAAAAATAAAAACAACCGACTTCCAAAAAAAAACACTACAAAGTGAAATATAACTTTAATTTCGGAAGTCGGTTGATTTTTTTTTTGGAAAAATTTTTTTCTTTCTTTCTTTTCTTTATAATCTCACCTTTGACGGAGACGCATAGCAGGGTGAGTATGAAGAGCGAACATTGGTGCATCGTGTTGATGCGTGCGGTCACACCGGACCACTCATCTGGCTCACACTACTGCTGAAACAAAAGAAAGTTATGTTTTAGAACAAAACATTACTCATATCCCGCCCTTGCTTGGCACGGTTTTTATGATTTGACAAAACATCGAGAATACTTTATTATATGCACCTCAGACCTTATGCAGAATTTCTTCCGGAAGGTGTCAACTTTCCGGAAGAAATTCTCTAACTGATGGTGGATACCACATCAAAATCCTTTAAGTAGTTAAGAAGAAAAACGCGGTTACACAAACAGACACGAAAGGCGACTTTAATTTATATTATGTAGGTGTAGTTATAGATAAAAGCCTGATTTACACTGTGCGATTTAATTGCTTGTGCCTGCATAGGTACCATAAGTTGAAACAAAAATAAAAGTTTTGCAGTTTGCATTTGTTGCTTCTATGTTATTGTCAGCCACCAGAGACTGGCATTACATATTGACCATAAGAGACTGGCATTGTGTAAATGGTGCTTTACTGGACTGATATGGATTTAATGAGGTACTCGTGGAAATTGAAATTGTGGAGTTAATTATTATATTTTTAACCCTAGATGAAAATTGAAATGGTAAAAAAAGCAATACCATTATAATTATATAAACAATACAGACAAGGTGTAAAATGACCCTTCACGAAGCCATCATCTACGTATTTTGTGTTTGTGTTAGTAACTTTGTACAAAAATATTTGCTGGGAAACGACTTTTATTTTTGATATGAAATTTCGCTGTTTCGTTCACGTGGGTTGTTAGCTTTTCCAGGCTGCTTTGGATTATTTCTTGCCGGACAGTTTTTATGCCGAGGTCTAAGTACATGTATTTATTGCTAATACACTGGGGGATGCCAAACAATGTTGAACAATGATGCAGCTTGCAGGTCACATCTTAAAAACCTCCTTAAATCCCCTCCCCACTCAACCGACTTCTATTCCTAATCCTTCACTGTGCACGCGGTTCGGTTGTGGAATTTACTACTGCCTGACATTAGGAACTGTCATACTGTTGAAGCATTTAAACGAAGAGTGAAAGAACACTATCTTTCCAACTCGTCATAGTTGCATAGTTATTTTAAATCACATTGTAATTATATATATTGTAGTGATATTTATTTTAGAACTATGTATGTAAGAATATTCTCATATTGTATGTTTATATTGAAATTAGTGAATTGTTTTTTTTTTCTTCTTTGATTTATGTTTTTGTTTTCTCTTCTACGGTTACACACGTTGTCAACATCTCTTTTTATCTACTTTCCTGTCGCAGGTATGCTGGAAGAGATTTCTTTAGAAATAAGCGTCACCTTTACACGTATTTTTCTGTTCCTTTCTTCTTGTCTATTTATATGTGCGTGTATTAATGTTTTAATAAATAAAAATAATGTTCTTAGTGTTTTGCTTTGGAATCTTTCGAGTATGTCGATGTTGCTATTACTGGAGGTTCCCCACAGCTGTATGCCGTAGGTCCAGGTGGGTTTTAATATCGTTTTATGTATCAAAATTTTGCTGTTATCAAGTGCACCATGTAACACACGTAAAACATTGTGCTTATGGGTGCATGTAACAGTACTGGAAATTTTTCTGAGTATTTAAAGTTGTTATAACATTTGAAACTAGTTTTCGTAAAAAAACGTCAAATAAATTTGGAACTTTGTCATTCAATATCTCGGTAATTAGAAGGTTCCCAGATATGGTCACATTTATTTTTAATAACGGGAAAAACAAATAACTCTCGGCTTCGTGAAGGGTATTTTTACACCTGTTATATATTTTAATTACACTATTGCCTTATCTGTATATTATGGTTACCAAAATAAAGATTCATAACATATGATCATCGTATATGTTGTTTTGAACATCCCAACCAAAACAAAATGCTTTTCTAATTATACTAGGGTCATTGTGCTTGCATGTTAACAGCCCATTAACACTGTCACCTCATATTATTTGTCTTTAGTTAATAGCAACAGTTAATTGCAACAACTTATTCATTTTAACCCAACAAGTTTTTGTGGTAAACGTTCTTTTTCAAAATAAGTACTTGGTTAGTTTTTTTTGTTTTTTTTTCTGGGATTCCAAAACATTTATGCCAATGTAAATGTCAATGAAAATGCCAATTACCATGCGTAGAGATTGAACGTGTGTGTTCACATGGACCATGGAATTAGAATGTACCATATAGTAACAACACACGGACCATGGAATTAGTATGAAGGTATCATTTATTACAACTCATGGACCATGGAATTAGTATGTACCTTAAAAGTACAACACATGGAGCATGGAATTAGTATGTACCATATAGTTTGACATGTACCAATATTAAAAAGCACGTGATGTTCCGTATTTTTTGCATAACCTCATAGGAAAAGTAAGTGTTATTTATCATGTGTTTCATTTGATTGATCAAGCTGATATGAGACACTTCACATGAGTGAATTTTCATTTTTATTTCATTTCACGTCCATACTATACCGATAAAATACCATAGAAATTAACCTTCATCAACACATTACATTTTTCGATCATTACGAATGTCGAAATCCAACACCATTTGATATTGGTTCACTATTCAAACTTCACTTTTGATTTATTTTGTGTTCAGATGTTTCATTTCAAATGAAAGACATAAATGAACAAAAAGTGAAACGTCTGATATTAAAAAAGAAATCTCATTTTCTTTAATTTACTCAATTCAAGAAACATCAAGGATTACATCCCATAACAATCACTCCTAATTATCTTGCACAAATCCACTGGATCCCCAATTTACCAACGGACCCCTAATTTACCAGTGTATCCCTTTAGGACCCAGTCCTTATCTATAGTCCTGGTTAAAAGGATACAACATTGTACGAAGGAAATTACCCTTTTTATCTAAAACTCGCAATCTTTGTAGATAACGAGTAATGTTGCCTGATCTCAGCTCTTCTTTGCTAATTACCATTGAACTAAATACTTAGGTAGTATCTTAATGTTGTTCTTTACTTGAAGATGTTGTAGTGCTTAACGCTATGGCTTATGTTATCCTGGTACTTGGCAAAGTTTTTATCGGTAAAATGATGTGTTTTACGTAGACTGTGAGTTACATGATTATGTTTATGGCAATAGAGAAAGTTTTTAAGTCTTAGTTTCTAGGTAGGATTAAATTTATTACGAAGACTTTGATTTTTAGGGTTCCGTAGTAAACAAGGAACCATTATAGTTTCGTCATGTCCGTCTGTCTGTCTGTCTGACCGCGGTCTAGCTCCGAGACCCTTAGTACTAGAAAGCTGTAATTTGGCATAGGTATACATATTAATTACGTCGACAAAGTGGTAAAATAAAATTATGATAAATATTTTTTTAGGGTACCTCTCATACACGTAAAGTGGTGATGTATTTTTTTTATCCCATGATGTGGGGTATCATTGGAAAGATCCTTCAAAAACATTGTGAGTTTGGGAAAACCATTTTTGGATTCAGGAATCCGTTTGGGAAATATTAAGATTTAAAGTGCTAATTTTTGTAAGAGTCAAGTGTCCCCCCCCCTGCCAACAATAATTGACCAACTTAACTTTGCAGATGCAAAAACATGTTTTCCCATACATTTCATATGGGAGAACATATTTATCAACTACAAAGTTAAGTTTGTTTTTTTGATAAATTCATCCCAACTACGGAACCCTTCATTGTGCGTGGTCCGACACGCACTTGGCCGGTTTTTTTAAAGAAAATAATTTTATTTGCACCTTATATGATGCACAAAATTACAAAAAAAAACAGTGGCACTCCGGGAGTGCCGACAGAAGTGAAAACTTGAAAACAAAAAATTAGCACCGCGGTAATCAACGCGTTGATGTCTTTTACTCCGCGGTGTCGGTAAATTCAGTCACAGTGTCGCGAAATCAATGGTTTAGTCCCATCTCTAAAATGCCCAACGCGCCTAAAGATGTTTTCACTTAAAAAATTAACAACTTAGGAAAATATGCGGCACATCAGCGCAAACCAAACATTGACCAGCATAATGCTGCGACTCATGTGCGAAACAGAGTCACAGCGCTGGTTTGATTTTTCTTTGTCTTGGTCTGACATAAGTTCTGCCTTCCTGTTAGTTCGACAGAAGATAGCCCAAACATTTGTGAAAATTTGGTCTTAAAAATACAATAGACGTGGATATAATTTAGTAACCTGTTCCACTTAGCTATTTATAAAGAGCTATAAAAAACTCCTGAAAGAAATCAACACGTGTTTCACCTCTCAACGAGGCATCCTCAGGATGACGATTGACTTATCGCGAATCCGAACACGGCGTGTTACCACACCGAGTGCTGAACGCAGAGTGAGCCTTATCACCCGTCAAACCCACTTGTAACAGATCTGTTATGGATTATGGATTTCCGCAAGGTCACGCCTGAATCAATTAACTAAAATTTGGGCTTTCCTATGGTTTCTATTTTTCTGATAGAGACCGCTGATTGAAAGAAAGAAAGAAAATACATTTATTTAGCACAGACCAAAAAAGCACACAGTATAATTAACAGTAGATAAAAAATAATAAAAAATAAAAATCAAACAAAAAGTGTAAAGAGCGATGTCGGAAATTAGCAGGGGAGTGTGCCTCACGGCTGCGCCAAAAAGGCCCAGTTCAGCAAAAATGCCAGACAACAATAAGTGCCTGACGCTGGTTTTCAACTGGACCTGAAAGTGTGATGTGACGGATGTAAATCAGTTTTATAATGTAACGTGTAAATGTATACCTAAATAAAATAAATTTGTGTCAGATAAAAAAATCACCCACCACCCATTTTATCAATCATAATGTAAAAAATATTCATTGTCCTTTATTTGATGTTCAATAAAATCCTATCTGCCTATCTTTATATTATCTTACCACAATAATCAATTCCCAAACCCTTACCCCACTTAATCAACACAAAAACGCAAAACAACTATCAATCCAACCATCAACAACAACAAAGTGGTGATCACCCACTCGAAAGTTAACCCTGCAAATCTTCGCGGTGTTGAGTCGAGGGTGCAATCTCGAGTCGTTACCCCGCCCACGTCCGGTGTTACCCCGATAGCATCTACTTCCGATGCTCAAGATTCACCCTTTAACGAGCTTTACTATCACTTTGAATCCATTTGTGAACAAAACAATGTCTTGTGGCTAAATAATAACAGCCGCACAGGTTGAGCGAAGGTAAAGCTACGCATACCGAGGTCGATCCGTGGATGGGTGACCGTTCATAACATTTCGAGACCTCTTTTTTTTGGGTGGGTAATTATCAAATAACTTCTCCCGCTCTGAGTGGAGCGGGACGGCGTGTCAGACTCTTACCGACTAAAACCCACCCGTGTTCCTTCAGTTGCCTGTGAAACTGCTCGCGTATAGATTGGAAATCACTTTTTTACTAAGGTCTTCCAATCTATACAAGAGTAGTACGCAAATACTCGTGTATACTTCGTAGTGACCAAATTAACTACCTCATTCCATAGTATACAGTGCCAGTACGCATACGGATTAATCGAGTTTAGATTGCGAGAAATTGTGAACTGGTAACCAACTTGTTTGCGACGTAATGCACCTTACGCTAATATTAAATAGCCTGCCTGGCTGCGAGCAACTTGGAAGTAGCGCTCGCCGGCCGCTGCCGCGGCACCGCTCGCTTCGCTCGCTCGGCTCGCGCGCGGTTGGTCACAGTTCTAACCTAACCTAACCTAAGCCATTTCATCCAGTTCACACTTTTGTTCTTTTCTTTTTTTATAGACTTTATCTATAAAACTCTAATCAGGCATAAGTGATGTAGTATAGTTTGGAACCAGGACACGCTCGTCCACGTTACAAACTATACACCAGCAATACGCAAAATTTGTGTATACATTGTAATCACAGATTTCAAAATAGCATTACAATGTATACGCGAGCAATTTCCTATGGCTGCGTTCTGGCCTTGTATAGATTGAAAATACGCACCCCAGCAGGCATCGGCCCTAGCGGATCCCTTCAGTTGTGCTGACATCTTTTTCAGGCACGCGTGGAATACAACACGCCGTCAATCCGGGCTGGTCCTTATCGGACGGCGAGCTACGACCTCTCCGAGCCTCGGAACGCACAATTGATAGTCGTTACGGGTAGTCAGAAGCTCGAACGTCTGACAACCGGTCTTACCCAGTAATTGGGTTGTGAAGGTCAGATAGCTAGTCGCTCTATGTAAAATACCGGTATTCAGCTGCATCCGGTTAGACTGGAAGCCGATTCCAACATAGTTGGGAAAAGGCTATAGACAGATTGATTGTGATCAAGGCAATAATATTGTACATCACCGGAACTAAATTGAATACATCGAATTTCGATGTAATTTCGGTTAAATTGTGTTAACTGGATATACATCTGCTTTGTGATAATTTTACTAGTATTTTGTGTTAGAGGAAATTGAATAATGGTTCAATCATTACTGGGTACAGGGTTACTGTGTATTTTATTTCGAATGTAGGCTTTGAACTGTTGTTCATACATTGACGTCATGAAAATTCGTTCATTCATAATAGACAAGGTAATCCATTGTGAATATTTTCAGCATCATCTATTTACAATTCTACACTAATATTATTATATAGAGGTCAAGTTTATGAGTTTGTGTGTCCCCTAATCTTTGTAACTTCTAATTCTAGACAAAATCAAACTGGTTGCCAATTTAATTGTATAATTTACTATTTTGATACCATTAATTTTACATTCTGTGATTACTTGAAATCACACACTGACTTAATAGTGTTACTTGTAAAAAAAAATGGAATATCGTATACTTTTATAATATTGGTAAATAAGTGAGCACCATGTATCCATCACATCAAAATATTTTATTTCACTTAAACCTACAAGGGCACCTATGTAACGTCAGAAGCTAGGTAAAAAATTAATTTATCTGTCTGTGCTTCATTTTTAATTCTTTTTACTTATTGTGGTATAGTAATTTTATTCCAGGTGCATCGTCTTCACGTATAATTATATAATTAATGTATACAAAATATTGTTAAACATTTTAAAAGAGTAACGGTAGAGTTTCTTGCTCATTCTTCTCCATACGAAAACTACCTTTTGGAAGGGGCGACTAGAATTAATTACATTTTTTGTAAATTTTGACGTTCAAAAGTGCCTTATTTGTGTATAATTGAAATAAATAAATTGACTTTGACTAATGATCCGACTCCGAATTGTTTTTAACTAATGGAAGCTACGATATTATCGAATGTCAAAGAATATTATTTTAAGTTAAAACAAGAAATTTTACGCGGAAGAAGTCGAGGACTGAAGCTACTATTAAATAACACGGTTATGCTAGAAAAACATTGGATTAAAACAAAGAAAACACTTTTACAATTTCGTCAACAATAATATTGCCTACTCTAAATGCAAATGCTTCAATAGCTCAAACAATCTATCAGAACTATTGAAAATAACATCTCTCACAAATAAACAAAAACTTAAGACATAAAAATAATATTGCCAAGTGTTCGCTTGCCAGACAGAACTGTTATAAATGGTGGCAGACGAATTCTGGTGCCAGACAGTCTGGCGACATGGCGAAAGCGAAGTTGCCGAGTCGGTTGGCATTTGGTACATTTTTGTTTTCAAATAAGATGAATTGGCGCTTTTTGAGTGGTTGTGCTTTTATTTTACTTGCACCGAGGGATTCTTTATGACGTCATTGTATGTAGTTTGCTGGAAATCTTCTTGATGTAGTCACCTTAGGAAAGCTTTGATCACTTTTAGACTTTGTGACAATAAACTCAATATATACTTACGACCGGTGCGTCAGTCTTTTGTTTTTTTTTAAGTGAAAATTTTTTACCCGCGTTGAACGATTTTTGGTAGGAGAGAAAAGGGGTTCGTGTCACCGACATGCTCATGTTATTAGTAGGTATATCTGTACTACGAGTATAACGGTGACCACTGTTATTTTATAGTTTTAAGTATTCACTTCTGTCGCCAGTCCCCATGAGTGCCTATTTTTACCCGACTACGGTGAAGCAAAAAGGTGGGTTATGATTTTGTGACCGGTATGTATGTATGTTCATCTGTTGCCTCATAACTTCTAAACTACTCATCATTATTTGACAAATGAGGTATATCGTCGGAAGAGTCTTGATAGTCCGCTGGTTATTTAGTTGAGTTGAGTTACAAATTAAAAACCCGGAGTCACACGTAATCTGTTCGATTTATGTCCTAACACGTGTGACTCCGGATTTTTTATTTGTCTGTCTGTGATGTCTTGTTTATACCTTTTTAGTTGACTTTTTGTCGTAGTTGGGTTTTAGTTTTTACAACTTTTATTTTCTTTTAATTTTGTCGGGCTATTGAATTCTTGGTACTTACTTGTTTATTGATGTATGTACCTACTTAGTTTTCTTTTGCAATTTATGTAGGTGGTGCCTGTCAGTCAATGATTCTACAAAAACAGCGCCATTTTAAAATAGATATTATTTTTGTGTTTGAATTTGCACGAGTGCAAAAAAAAAAGTTACAGTTACTTACACCATTATTTGTCATGCCTGGTCAATTTATTTTTTATTTTTTCTTAATAAAAGAGTTATTTATCAAATTACAGCAATGTACCTAATTAAGTGAAAAAAAAAAATGGTGGAAAAGCGCACCCCAACCTCATTTACATACATGTTAATACATAACAAAATAACAAATGGCTCATTAAACATAACATTTTTCTCAGTAAAGAAACGGTACAGTGAAAAAAATACATTTGCAGAAATCATAAATCTACACTAACTTCCGTTTTATTCCATTTTGAACCTTACGTACTAAGAAATAAGTCTGAGAACTGTTTTATTGCGATGTTAAGTCGTTAAAAGCGCTCACAGTTGTTACTTGGGGCCACGAAAATAGTCGGTTGTAGATTAATTGAATAAAAATAAAGTAACTCAGTTATTCTCTCTGAATTTATTTATTTATATATACTTTATTGTACACCACAAAAATACACAACCAAAAATAAATCAAACACTACAAAATATACAATGGGCGGCCTTATTGCTTTCCGCGATCTCTTCCAGGTAACCATGGAATAGACAGTGATTTGCCTGGACATAAAATGGGGCTGTCGTTGTGTGGTGTGTTTGCGGATGAATGGAATAAAAATTATGCGTATAATGTCTGGTGTTCTGTGAGAAAAAGTACGCAAGGAAGTTCACTGTTCTATGTTAGTTTTAATTAAATTATACACAGCAAAATTGTCAATGTTAATCTTTTAAGTTTCTATGTTAATTAATGTAATTGGTGTTATACCGTTTCCATTAACTCTAATTAAATAATAATAATAAATTCTTTTTAATTTAATAAGTGTAAGAATAATTAGTGCCTAAAGGGGAATTAAAGTTTTTGTGTCCCAAAACCTAAAGTTAATGTTTAAGCAAACAAAAACCTGCACGAGAATTATGTAACACACTTTCAATCACTAACCCACGGGTTATGAAGGAAATTCCATTTAATCCATTGCTTCATATGTTTGAAAAATTCAACTGCTCTACAACTGAAATAACCCAATGAATGTTGTTGAACTGTCTAAATGAAAGTCATTGTAAGTCTGTACGTAAATGCCCCGCTGTTTTACACCTCCGGGTAAATAGGTGATTTCAAACAAATCCTAATAATCCCTTCAAATAATATTATCTGTCCGGGTATTGTGAAACAGGAGTTCATGAAATAATACGTTTGTGTACTTGAAGACTTATTCGCGTAATTAAAAACGTTTAAAATCTAGTCGCAATTTCTCATCTCAGTGACAAACAACGTCAAAAGCTTGTCAAAAATGTGGAAAAATTAGAGGAGTTTTTGACAGATTGATGAGACTGAGATTATATGAAGTCGAACATTTAAAAAAAAAAACGAAAATGCGAAAATGGTCTTCAAATATTTGCCCAAATTATGACTAACACCAATTAAAAGGTTAAAACTTATAGAAAAAATACTTATATAATACTTATACTTTATCAAGAACCCCTCTTCCACTCTCACGTTTATAAACGCTTACTTCATTGCCCCACCCGAACCGGAAGTTAACATCGGTTGGTAGACAAAGCTCATTGTTTACAGGATGTGGGTGTATCTGAAACTTGCTGTTGACGTAACTAACAGTTACAGGCTTTTTCCATGAATACGTTAAGCCTAGGCGATGATGACTAACAAACAAGTTTTTTTTTGTGCTATGGGGACCCACAGTACAGCGCTGATTTTCAGCAGTCACCCGGTATGAGTAGTTGTTCGTCGTCGAGTCTTCCACAGAGCCTAAAGACAAAGGTCTTCAATCAGTGCATCCTGCCTGTTATGACCTACGGAGCCGAAACGTGGACACTCACGGTACGGCTGGTCCATAAGTTTAAGGTTGCTCAGCGAGCCATGGAGCGGGCTATGCTTGGAGTCTCTCTGAGGGATCGAATCCGGAACGAAGTGATCCGGCAGAAAACCAAAGTTATCGATATAGCTCACAGAATTAGCAAGCTGAAGTGGCAGTAGGCCGGCCATATCAGCCGTAGAACCGATGACCGTTGGGGTACACGTGTTCTTGAGTGGAGACCGCGAATTGGCAAACGTAAGGTAGGACGCCCTCAGGCTAGGTGGAGTGACGATTTTCGCAGGGTGGCTGGTAGCAGCTGGATGAGAGTTGCCAAGAATCGAGCTGAATGACGTGCAATTGGGGAGGCCTGTGTCCAGCAGTGGACTGCTATAGGCTGATGATGATGATGATGATGATGATGAGTAGTTGTAGCAAAATACGTTTATAAGATACAAAAATATTAGATACTTCAGAACCGAACACTGGTCTTCATAACGTTGTATCAATAATGTAACCACACCACCAGATTCCAACGGAATTTTATCGCCAATCCAAATAATGCACAATAGATCTCACACTACAGTATACTATCTACCCTCATAATCCGTAAATCACAAATTCCCTGAATCATATCTCCAGGGGAACCGAACCCCATAACATTATTACTGCGAGTAGTATACACAAACACATATACTTAGGTATATACAGGGTGTATGTTCGTCCATCCAAGGGAGATGCAAGGGGCCAAAGCAATTTTTTTTTTATTATTACCTAAAACAACCCGTTTAGGTTGTCTGGTTAATTTTGAAATTATCAAAATATTATTGATTTATAAGATTTAAAAACTCTTGGAGTGTTGACTGTGACGATTTTATTGTTACCCTAGAACAACCCGTATAGTTTGTCTGGTTAATTTTGAAATTTTCAAAATATTATTGATTTATACGATACGATACTTAAGTACAGTACACCTTGTACAGTAAGTAACTTGACAATTCAAAAGTGCCTGTAAATGGTTTAATTGAAATAAATGCATCGAATTAGAGTTTGACTAGGCCGCACTTCAGTGGTAACACTTTCACCTTTATTTTTTATATACTGGATGATTTTTTTTAGTCTCCAAATTTTTACAGGATGTTTTACCCATGAATATAAACAACTTTCACTATGGGAGCAACACTGAAATCACGAAAAAAAAATCAGCAGTTTCATAATCAATATATTTTGGTCAAGTAGGTATTGAACTTTTGTATAAACAGCAGATTTTTTTTTCCCATAGTGAAAGTTGTTTATGTTCATGGGTAGAACACCCTGTAAAAATTTGGAGACTGTAAAAAATCATCCAATATATCGATTTATTGTTCAACTAGGACTAGATTACATGGCAAAGTAATATATAAAGCACAAGCATAAAGTTTTTTTAATCTAGTTAGTGGGTACTGTTCTCCTAGATAGATTACAAAATAACCTGTGTTTAGGAGCGTAGTACGGAGATTCAGTAGAATACGAGACCAGCTGACTGATCTGCGGAATACCGTATGTCGGTTAGCCCTGCTACCATCCTTACCAACAAGCTTATCATTTAAACAGGACACTTGAACTAGACGTCGAGCTGACACAAAAAGCAGAAGAGAAGCTAAAACACTTTTCACCCCAAAGAGCTCGTCCATCTCGCATATAAAGCCTAACTTCACCCTACCAAACACCCTGTATACAGTAGACAGATACAGTTTCCTTAGGGGTGAGCAGGAGACGCAAAGTCGCGACGATTTGGCGCCAACAGTGCGATGAACTCGAGATGTCGAGTATTGATATGCAATGAGCGCTAATTTAGAAAAATGTGGAGACATTTTCTTTGAGTGGATTTCTACGGTAATTTTTGTTCTTATACGATTTAATTCCAATAACCATTACCGTCAACCCACACACAGGGAATCCTAGTACGGGGTCCAGTTAATTTATAAAAATCTAGCATATAAGGCTGCTATGTAATCTGTTACTCGTTTTTAAAGTTCCGTAATAAACAAGGAAACCTTATAGTTTCGCCATGTCCGTCTGTCTGTCTGTCTGTCTGTCCGTCCGCGGTTTAGCTCCGAGACTCTTAGTACTAGAAAACTGTAATTTGGCATAATTACATATTAATTACGCCAACAAAGTGGTAAAACAAAATAGTGAATAAATATTTTTTTAGGGTACCCTACACGTAAAGTGGTGATGTTTTTTTTTTTCTATTCCATGGTGTGGGGTATCATTGGAAAGGTTCTTCAAAAACATTGTGACCATGTGAAAACCATTTTTGGATTCAGGGATTCATTTACGAACTATTAAGCTTTAAACTGCTAATTTTTTTGGTAAATGATTGGTTTTGGATGTGTGAAAAAAATCACGGCAGTAGTTTATATAACGAAATTAAACGGAAAACTATCACAGCTAAATAGGCTCTACAAGTTAACGAGTAATAATACCCCCACACACACAGGGAATCCTAGTGTGGGGTCCAGTTAATCTGTAAAAATCTAGCACATAAGGTTCCTGTGTAATCTGTTACTCGTTTTTTTATATTGTAAGTACCGTGTTTTTTCTGAACTGAATAAAGCTTTTTTTTTCATACCTGTCATCTCATCATAATCATTTCTGTCGAAAGACATTTACTGCTGGACGTAGGTCTCCCAAAAGCATCGCCACTTCGACTGCTTCTAACGTCATACAATGATGTTAGAAACCAGCGTTGTTATTGATACGGAAATTGCCGTATTATACGGCATTCCACGATATTTTTTCGGAAAATACGGCATGCGGCAGACCTCTCATTTCCGTATCACAAAATACGGCCATTGAAAATAGGTGAAACGAATAATTTTTCACAAGCGTAATGAATGAAATGAAAATGAAACTCAAATTTCTCTCACGAAGAGGCTGTGCACCTTATTAGAGAAAAAAAATCATCAATGTTGCCACTAACCCAGAAACTACTTACCACCTAATTGTCAAAATTGAAAATGACTTTAAAAAAATCAATGACAACTAAATTAAAAACAAGGCAACAAATCAAGGATACTGTACCAAGTTTAAGGTGCCTTGCGACATGTGCGAATAGCAAGGACAAGTACACATTAGATAAACATGAATCTAAAATAATAGAAACGATAAGAAATAAACCAGGAAAAATTCTAAATCTAATTTGGACTGTTAATAATAATGAATAAGTTTATAATTAGTTGATTAAATGTAACCTACCTATTTATATTTGTACGCCATTAAGGCAAAACATGACTGTGATATAATTTGATTGTAACATCTTGCATGCCATGTGTGCACTCATGTTTTGGACAAATAAATGATCTTTATCTCTCTTTATGCAAAAGAAAAAAATGATAAATAGATATTTTTATATAAATACGGCAATTTTGTATTTTTCCCCTTAACATACGGCAAACCAGACTGTGTCATACGGCAGCTTAGATTTTTACGATAACAGCACTGTTAAAAACGGCACTTAAATTTTAGCATTTAATTAAATTCGTCTTCCTTTTCACGTGAGACTCAGCAGCCCGAATTACCTATTTCTTTTCATCAAGGACATTTTTTTCAAACACAATCTATACAAACACGTAAACAACATTTTAATCCGCAATCCATCGACTACACAAATTCATTCCATATTCCTTTCTTAAAAAGCGAACAATCCACAGAGTTCTCGTTATGGCATCAAAACGGTCTCCGCTCATGAAATAGAAAATACCATTAAAACGATCACAAAGGATTTGGCGAACAATTTTTCCGAGCAATCCAATACATTCGCTTGTTCGGTGGGGGCGCGTATCGGATTCCGCTATACGAAATACAAATAAATGTGGATGTCTCTCACACCGAAGCGAGTGAGAATTTTTACTGAAGTTTGTTATGTAATTTGGCGAAAGATGTGCTGAATTATACTAAACGGAGGTATTACAAAATTAATTATAGTTCTGATCTTATTAAGTATTATTTTTTATTAGTACGCTTATTATTTTCAACATATTAATTTTCATGGAATCAGGTTTACAAAAGGACATCGGCATTCTATTTCGATTGTACCCTAAGCAAAGCCCAAATTTACTTAGGAAGCGACTCAAAACACCTCATAATTCGTTCTCCCACACACGCGAATGCAGAAAAAAACAAAAAAATCGCGGGTCTACTAAAATGGGGGATAATAGATCCCACCGCACCCAGTGCAAATGCAGAGCTCCTGATCAAACCAAGTCCCATTTATGTTGGAGTTGTCAAAGTGTCGATACACCTGCACTTTTGAGGACCTTAAAACCTCACTGATGCGATTAGCGTGGTCACCTACTGGAACCACCTCATTTAACATACTAATATAAAATATTTAATAACTGCCTCGTTGGTCTAGTGGTCGCAAGCGCTACTGCTGAGCATGAGGTCCTGGGTTCGATTCCCGGGTCGGGCAAAGTGTTATTGGATTTTTCTATCTGGAATTTCTCAGTAGCAGCCCGGAGTCTGGATTTGTGCCCGGTTGATGGCAATAGGCTCGCCCCCTATTACATGGGACTTAAAAACATAACTGGCGAAATGTGGGTGTACCTATACGGGGAAACAAGGCGTGATGTTGTGTGTGTGTGTGTGTTTATAAAATATTTATTTATTTACTATTAACTTGAAAAGAGGAAGACTCGAATGTTACGCCACCGTGCAACGTACATCCTAATGCAGCAACAAGGAGCTACCACTGAGTTAATTTAGCTGAGTGGATTCGGTCGTGCATTGTCGCTTGTTTATCGTCACACTCGGTGGCGACGACTTAATGGTATTAAACTTTAGATATAAATGTTCTTTGAACGGTGGAATTTTTCGCCCCGATGTGTGGTAATAGTGAGGAAATAATACTAGGTTTATTTTTATTGAAAGGTGAGATTGGTGATTGAAATTATTCGATGTTGCGTTAGTATGAATCAGCGGGGTAATTGCGTACCAAACACACTTACAGTCAAAGTTAAATCATTTATTATTAACACGCTTTTATTAGGTCGACCTGTATGTAACTAACTATGTAATGGAATCTAAGGTAACTAATTTAACCATCTTCCAAGGGTCGTAGCGTAATGAAAATTGGCAGCCGTATGTAGTTCTAATGACAATACAATAATACGGTACTGTCGAACTGATCTGATGATGGAGCCGGAAGATATGAACTGGAACTTCATGATAGAAAATCGTATCATAGCTGTTTTGGATTTCTTAGAAAAGTCTTGTAATGAACTTTGAGCACGATTAGGTTTCAAGGTCTGATGATGAAGCCGGAAGATAGGTACTGGCATTCCATGATGGAATATCGTATCATAGTCGTGTTTGCACTTGTGAGAAAGGCCACGTAAGTGCATTTATAAAAGCGTGTTTTTCTAGTGTTTTTTAAACTATTTCAAACAGGCTCACATAAGCCACTTTAGTACGTTGAAATTTACAAAAAGAATTAATTGATTCTAGTCGCCCCTTCCAAAAGGTAGTTTTCGTGGGCAAGAAACTACACCGTTACTCTTTTAAAATGTCTTACGATTAGTTGTATAATTATATGTGAATACGATGAACCTAGAATAAAATTACTATACCAAAATTGGTAAAAAGAATTAAAAATGAAACAATGACAGATAAATTAATTATGTGATAGATACATGGTGCTCACTACAGTAGCAATGGATTTCATTTTGACAGTTCAACAACATTCATTGCGTTATTTACATTGTAGTGCAGATATTTTTTTCGAACTTATGAAGCAATGGATTAGCATTATCCTTCAAAATCATTCAGATTGTGACTGATAGCGTGATACGCAAATAGGGTGCTGTATAAAAGTAGCTATTAATTGTCAAGAGTAACTCGGATTCAAAGCATTTATTTCAACTAAACCATTAAAAATTGTCAAAGGAATCGGTCATTCAGAAAGATGAAGCTAGTTGTCAATTCCAAAGTGTAGTAGGTTCCTATGGATAAGAACGGGCAAGAAACTCTATGGACACTCTTTTACAAAATATTCGTTACATCAACAATGTTGAATTTATAATTAAAGAAATTAGTAGCAACAGCACTCCTGACAGAAAAAAGAAATAATGAAAGTACTTTCACCATAATCTCTGTCGTTAAGTAGAATGACAACGCTTTGGTTAGAAACATAATTGAAACCCTGAAACTACAGGCTCATGAAATAATTTGATACATTAACACTAAGTTGGCTAAGTTGGTGAGTGTAGGTGTCTATGGGTAGTGGATGGTACCTACCACTTTACATTAGATAAGAAAAGAGAATTTGGCAAATCTACCGCATCTAAAAAGTACTCTGGCCTTAGAAATCCCTGACTGGTCGAAAGAAGTGCACGCTGGCTGGTCGAAAGAAGTGTACCCTTGCTGATCGCAAAAAGTGTACCCTGGCTGGTCGAAAAAAGTGTACCCTGGCTAGTCGAAAAAAGTGTACGCTGGCTGGTTGAAAAAAGTGTACCCTAGCTAGTCGAAAAAAGTGCACCCTGGCTGGTCGAAAAAAATGTACCCTGGCTGGTCGTAAAAAGTGTACCCTGGCTGATCGCAAAAAGTTAGTCGAATAAACTTTAAACATGAACCAAAAATTCGGCTTTTGTCGGTTTTAAAGTCAAGGAAAATCAACTTATAGGTAATGGATACTCCATTTAACATCTATTCAACCTTTATACCGTATTACAAAGGTGTTTTAAGGAAATTATTTGGAGGAAACCGGAAGCTCTGTTATAATGTGTAACACACAACGTCCTTCATAGTTTGCAGGTACCTGACTAAATTAAAAGTAACATTCTTTCTTCTATGTTTTGGTTATTTTTAGTTGTACGTTTTGGCAAATGAAAATAAAACTAGTCTATTCATAACCTTGTTTCTATTGGACGTTATTTCCCCTTTTACAAATATTAACTTTATGGTAATGTTTATTCAGTTGATAGAATGACTAGTGCCATTGAAAAATGCATATTTTTTGTTTGAAGTTGTACTGAAAACTGAACTTTATGTAGTTGTTTCGTAAGTATTTTTTTCAAATGCACATATTTGTTTACATTTTTGGAAACTAAATTCCGAACGCAGAGTAGATATGTCTGTAACTTGACTAAAGTTTTCATGTTAATTTGCAGGTCTAATGATCACAAGCATGACTGCTGACCGTGCGATCCTGGGTTCGCTACCGGGTCAGGCAAAGTGGGCGCTACTGACTTTTTCTATTATGAAATTCTCAGTAACTGCCCGGATTCTAGGATTGAGTCTAGCTCGCCCCCCATACTAGGAACTTAATAATTATAAGTGGCGTAATGTGGGTGTGCTATTTATTAATTATTCCAATAACTCTCTGTGCTAATAGTTAATACCCACACGTGTAGAGAGTCAACAATTATTATTACAAACATTGGTTATCTACAACATGTCCCGGAATTATTGCACACCCCAAACACCCCAGTTAGAATATTATATAATAATCATAAAACAAACACTGAATTTATACTATTATGTATAAAACATTGTTTATTTATTAAATTTGTTGTACTTACTGATTGCAGTAAAATTACAAGTCTAAGCGCGCACACAGTCGTACACGTATAAGGGGTATGAGGGTCTAGCGCAATGCGTTCCTCGACCATTTTGATTTGTTTGAACTGTACAGCGGAAGTGTGATTGTAATTTACGGAGTTTTCATTATTTTTCGGATAAAAAATTACAAAACATAACATCACGCTTTGTTACCCCAAAGGGTAAGGCAGAGGTGTACTTACCTATAGTATACCCACATTTCCCAAGTTATGTCTAAATCCCATGTAAGGGGGGTGAGCTTATTGCCATCAACCGGGCACAAACGACCTGGGAATCGAACCCAGGACCTCACGCTAAGCAGTAGCGTAAAATAAAAAAAATACCTATATTAAAAATGTCAGAAATCGATTCAGTTAACAATTCTGAACAAACTGCTTTCATAATGTACAGACGCCAGCACATCAAGCTACCCGAAACTGTCAAATTTTCCCAATCAACTTTGAACCTTAAAAATTTATGATAAAGTTGAAAATCTATTAAATAAAATTGACAGATTGTATTAGCTTGAAGTGCTGGCGTCTGTACATTAATTCAGTTACACATTTTATACATCTCTACCTACTCTTTCTGGGAAAACAGGCGTGATGCCATGTTTAGTCAACAGGTGCATGTTTGAGTCAAAAGCTGCATGTTTGAGCCAAAAGGTGCATGTTTGCATTCTATTGTGCTGTTTTCAGTGGGTACCTACTCTTATCATTGATAGCTATTATTGTAATTGTATGCAAATGATCTTATTGTAGCACATTATTGTAATATACGTGAATCAAGTGCTGGATTAAGAAACTATGAGTGATTAAATAAATAATTAGGCAAATTGGAAGTAGAAAAAGTCACGTGGTATCACAAATGAATACAAAGGTGAAGGTTCACTCCACAACATCATTAAAATAAAAAGTGACTCTTGCTACGATACAATAAAGTGCAATTCAGGTCGCACAGCGCTTATTACCTTCTTCACCTAGAAGTTGCCTCTCTTTCTATCGCGTAACTCTTTTAACTTCTGACTACGTTACGCTCACTGAATTGGCCCAGCAAGACGAGTCTGGAGTATGGAGAATTAGCTTAAAGATGTACAGTAAGCGCTCAAAAGTGCATGAGCACGCTAAGAGTCGTATTGCTGTGAACACGCGGTATAGCTCGTACATTTGTATGTGTAAGCAACACGATACACACACCACAGATAACGCAGTTACACGAAACAACAATATATTTCCGTCGCTTTAAACATGCTAGCACACACGCACTATGCGCGTGAACTTGACCAGTTAATGGCATTGCTAAAATTCGATAGTAACTTAACAAGCGCAGATAGCAGAAAGCGTTAAGCGTTGGTATGGAATTCAAACTGCCTCAGGTTCTAATCTCGTGAAACACAGTGCGGTTTTTTGCAAATATTATTATTTTTGTTTTCGATAATAATATTTTTTAAATATTGCTGCTTTTTTATGTTGTTATTGCAATAAAGGTTTTAGAATAAAAAATGCGTGATATATGATAACAAAATTAAAAAAAATATGTTTATTCGTTATATTTATTTTACATAAGTTAATAAACTGCTACAATTATTTATCATTACTTCAGCTGAATAAGTTGTGAAATAGATGTCAAGAAACTTAGAAGCAGTTTGTATTATTTAGACATATTTAAATTATGAAATATTTTAAATTTTTAATGGATTTTTTCACCATAAATATTAAGCTTTGATCATGGTCGAAGTAATTAAGTAATAAATAAGAATATTAGACTACTTAAAATGTAAAAAACTACTTACAGAATAGGTAATTTTAAGGTTAAATATGGGCAGTTTGTTTATATTTTATTTGTATTAATTATTTTACATTTTATTTGACTTTAGTAAATATTGGTTGTTATTGAGGTTAAAGCTTAAGTATTCATTTTCTTTACGAAAAGAAGATTGAAACTAAACCTCAAATTTTTATCCTAAAATAATACTATTACTAAAATAATATTAAACAATTTCGGTATATCTGCAAGAAATACGACAAACACCCTATTGAAACGTGCTTAAAAAATTCCTTATCATAAATTCATGCAATAACGAATCTGTTGTTTATTAAGTTGGTACGGTCAATATTTTAAGGTCAAAAACGGTTTTCTAGCTGGTCTTCAGTGATGCAAGCCTTCAGAGTGCACGGCGAACGGTTCATAATGACGTGTTTTTAATAATTCAGCAAAATGTCTCGTTGGTATGAAACCATTTGTTTCATTCACCATTTGACGTCGCTGCTACTCGATAATAAGCCCCTTCCTCATATCTCTTAACCCTCACAGTATTTCTCTAGAACAAAGAAAATCATTGTTTTTATTACACATAATACCTTATTATTTATTATTCACTAATCGAATTAAACCTCACAATGAATTTAAAACTTTAAAGGCATCTTCTGTCTCAACAATACCTCTGTTTTATCAACAATACCCTTGATTAAGATTTATGTTTGGTAAAATATGAAATATATTAATGATAACACTCACACTTAGTCCGGTTTCATTAGATATTCACTTCACTTTTACGCAGCGCAATAATATTCTCTGATCTGATCTGATCTCTTCAATATATTTTATGCCTGCTTTTTGATAATAATAACCACAACACTGCGCTAAATACTCGTCACCAATATTATCCACGAACCAAAAAAGTTCTATTAATTAAATACTCGTAACAAACTGCATCTACCCCACAGAAATCGAAATAATTTACTTAGTTTTTTGTGGTCTACCTGCTAAACTTTAATATTTATGTGAACAAGACGAATGAAACTAAAAACGAATGATGATTATTGAACTAGTCATTGGTTGCAGACAAAGTGAGTGTGTGTGTGTAATGTGCGTGTCTACAGTATTGTAACAACTTATAGAAGAAGGTCGTAAGTCAAACCGAAGCGTCAGTCTATTGCTTTGTGAGATTGCTCATGGACTTTTGGTCGGTACTGTACATAAAAATAAACAATTTAACTTTGTTTCACTGCAGGCAATTATCTCATCACCTGTTAAGCAGCCTTATTAAGGCGGATAACAATTAAAATTCTATTGTGTCTCGTTAATGACAGTTGAAGGGTTATGAAAAATCTTAGATTGACTTGAGTGACTTCTCATGCACGAGGTTTTGAGTTCAAATCCGAGCTTTGTCAATTCATAAATAATTTCTGAGTTTGTCTTGAATATCGATGAAGGAAAATATCGTGAGGAAACCTGAACTTATAGTTGGGTTAGTTAAATCGCCAACCCGTCTTGAGTAAGCGTGGTGATCAATGCTCGTGCCTTCTCTGTATGAGAAGAGGACTTTGCCCTGCAGTGGGACATTAATAGGCTGTTTTTTTTATGTCTTTGACATAATTATTTCGAGACAATTCTCGATACTATTTGTCTCAAAAATATTTCTAAAGGGGTTGTAATAGGAGATGAAAGTTTGTATAGGAAACTCAGCATTTCTTAAGTCAGGGATATGATACTTGAAAGTTATGCTTATGGTAAGAAATAAAGAAAAACATGTTCCAGCTTTTTTGTAAAATCATCCCCCAAGGGGGTAAAATAGGGGAGTATTTTAAAATTTATATGTTAAATTGAAATGTTTGTGTACTTCATTTTAAGAGATTTAAGGAATAGATTTACATTATCCTAGCCTACCTGCTTCGACTTTTTTACGACTTGATGAAAAATGAAGACATCTTTATTTAATGTAAGTCATCTTTAATCAGACATCATTATTAATATTTTATACACATAAACCTTCCTGAATAAATTCTCTAAATGATAATTAAAACCGCATCAAAATCCTTTAAGTACACAGACAGACACGAACTTTAATTTATAATATGTATAGATAAGTCAAAACAATTAACAATGCATCAAATAACAAAGCCGTTAATCGCTCAAGACAAAAACTTTAACTCCTAATTAATATTACCGAGAATCAGTAATCAGAGGAAAGCGGTAAGACAATTTTGTGAAATTAACACCTGAAGCAGACGGGGCGGCGGTATTCCCGGATTTTACGGAACTACGGAACTTACGGATTTTACCATGGAGTAAGAAGTTAATGGAGTGCGATTTGATTCGATTGTTGTTTGGTTTAAATAAATAGAGACGCTCACTAACTAAGCAAATAATTTAAAATTAGGTGTTTACAATTGAGCGATGTTACTTAGAATACATATACATTTATAAGTGTATTTTTTGCCATCGGCACGCTAAGTTAGTAAATAATAGTTGAGGCTTGGGCATTCTAAATAAGTTTTGTCATGTAAAATTAATACATTATAGAAAATCTATCTATTGTTTAACTTTACTATTCAATTAGTCAAGCAGTGACTAATGAGACAAAATTAGTTATCTACTGTTGCGAGACTTCCCGGAGTCATGCGTCACTTTGTGAATTGATACGTAGCTATCCATTTTGCCATTCATGCTTTTCAAAACTCAAACTATTAAACACAAGCATTTATTTCAATTAAACCAATTACAGGCACTTTTGAACTGTCAAGAGGTCGGTCAGTCAGAAAGATGAAACTAGTTGTCCCATCCAAAGTGTAGTAGGTTCCTATGGAGAAGAACGGACAAGAAACAATCGGGCACATTAACACTCCAATCACTCCTTACTCCGTGTCTTTCAAAACTTCCGGCGCGCGGTCGACTTTGAAGCAGAACAGGTGTGAATTACTTTTAAAATATGGTAATCCTGGTTGAACGGAGTCCCGACTTCGTGAATATACTTGGTGACGAATTTCTTTGGACTTCTAAGTTCGAGATTATTATGCAGAGGTGCGCTGGGTTTATGGTGTGGTGTTTATTAACACATTTTTATTCATCATCTGCCTAGATTTTTCTAACTATGTTGGGGTTAAAATTTATTTCACAGATCGTCAAGTGAGGAACAACAACAAAAAGCTGTTGGACAACCTGTACCCTAATTGCGTAACTTATTTTCGTAAACGATTATGACAAATTTGTTTCATTTTGACAGTTCAACAACATTCATTGCGTTATTTAAATTGTTGAGCAGATTTTTTTTTCCAACTTATGAAGCAATGGATTAGCAATCTGTTTCAAATCGAAACAGATTGTGATTGATCGTGTATTACGCAATTAGGGTACTGGTTTTGACCGTGAAGGAAGCCCTCGTTTATCATCAGGGTCCCTTGTTCATGTCTGTGTACGTACAGAGTAACATCTGTGATTTTAGACTTCAGTAGGTTTTATGAGGTGCGTCGCCACCGCGAGCGTTCGTTCGCGTGGTTGTGGAAATTTGGTTTGCAAACAAATGATGTGTGATTTGAAAGGACTGTGCTCGCTGGAACACCACTATCAAAGAAATTTAGTGCTTATGAAATAATGCTTGCGATCGAATGGTCGCGGTGTGAGCGCACCTATTTGTAATGTTTTATTATTTCCACTGCACATTCATTTATTCATTCATGTACCATCGAAGAAACCCATACCTATACACCGTAAGGACTATTTCTGCTTGCAACGCTCGGCCACTATAGTAACGGTTACCTACGAAAAAAAAGGGTCGTGTGCACGGGATTTTGTTTTCAAATTGCTTAGTTATAGGTTTCTTCGATGGTACCTAATTTTGTTTTTATTTTTTTATTTTGTCTTATTATTCGAGTTTTCTTATATTTTTGTATGCACAAGTTTCTATGACAAATAAACCAATATTTCTTTCTTTTTGTTTTTATTATGAATTCCATTTTTTTCCATTCTCAATCATTTCTGACTACCCTGTTTTATTTTTGTACCTTAGTGAAATTACTCCAAAAAATAAGATACTTTCACTACGGGCACGATGATCTTTGGAAAATAAATTACGTACTTAGTTGATTTGTAAACAACATAATATTTTCCTATATTACTTGCTGAAACACATCAATATCAAGTTTTAAGTCTTAACAGTATATAATTAATTTAATAACGAACGGTGGATGCGTACAATTATAGTAGCGGAATTATACCATTAGTTAAACAAAAAATTAAAATAATTGTGTTTATGTATTTAAATAAGTTTATGGAAAACGTTGTTATTTTTTTAAGGCTATCGTCTGTAACATTGTGACATTATAGTGAAGATACTATGGTGTCACAATGTTACAGACGGTATGGTACCTATATAGGTGACAGCTCAATCATAATTTATTGACTTCAAAATATTAACGTTGTAGTACGCTTGAAAGATCAGGAAAAAATTTAAGCAGATAAAGGAATCTGATATAAAATGGAAGAATATCCGTGGCTGGCGTGAATACATTGACATCTCGACTTGTATTTTTTTTATTTTTATTGGCTTAATACGTTCTACGCATTAGGAATTTATATGAAAAAAATTGACAGCTCAAAATATAAATAACTTTTGGAACAATCGACATCTCGCATTTTTACGTGTTTAACTTGATAACAACATGTCAACGTGTCACATGGTTTTCTAAACGAACATTGATATTTCGTTAAATCAACTTAACCCCTAAAACAACTAAAATACATACTGTAAACTAATTTCCCGATTTACCAGAAGAGGTCAAACCTTTAAAATGGCCGTCCAGACAAATTGCCATGTCTATGTCAACATATTCACGCCAGCCACTGATATATAAGGTCCCATTAAAATAGATGGACAGTACGTCTAATCAAAGAAATCCAAGCAAAAAAAAAAACACTGATTAAAGTGATTTTATTTCGACCTAAAATAATTAACCAACATTAGTAACCAACATTTAATAAAAAATATGTTGGTTATTTTCGTTGGCAGATTTTTTTTCTTGTAAGTTTTAAATGCGTTTTTCTTATTTCTTTTTTTACCATTATCCTTATTTTGGTGGTCTGAATGATTTCTAAAAGTTTGTCCATCTATTTTAATTGATCCTTATATAGCATGTATCAGAAATGTATAGTCATATTTAAGGGAGTGGTACAGACCATCAAACTGAACAACTGAACTGAACTTAGATTATAAGATAAACAATAAGTCCTCATCTCTACTATATTTCTTTTGCTGTGCCCAACAGGGTCCACGATTGTTTCTTTCAAATGTTTACCACCTAAGCACATGCATTGTGGAATGCAATAAAGTATTGAGTATTGACTAACTTTCTCCATGGGAACAATATCGTAATCGCGAAAAAACTATCAGCTGTCCCATACATTTGAGTCGAGTAGGTATTAAAGTTTTGTATGGGATAGTTGATAATTTTCTTTCTGATACGTGCTGTATAACAAACAAAGCTCACAATTCAATTAGGAGATTTTCAAGAAATCCTGTTGTTTTTACTGAACGCTAACGGAGAGTACCGTCCATTAAAAGAACAAGTAGTACCATTGATAATACACGAAACGTTAATTATGTGATTTGCACAAAACAATCAATTTAATCAGTCAAATTTTTACCTGATACCTTTTATATTCACGCGAACATTTAGAAGGCTATAAAACGATGTTACCGCGTATAATATTCGTCCATTTGATTTTAAAATGAAGATTTTCTTGTGTTTGCTTTTGATTAAAGTTTGTTCCTGTCTGGGCGACAGTGAACGATCTAATAACTATTTTGGAAGAATTGCTTATGATGACGGAAACTATGGTAAGAGAACCATTGACATTTTCATGTAAACTTCTAAGGGATCTCGCGCAGCGACCAAGTAAACCATAGAAACCAATATGAATCGCGCACTTGATCGCAACGGCCAACTGGCCGCAAACTGGGCCACGGACCACGAACCACGACTGGCCGGTGTCGTGGCCATCTAGTACGCGAGATTACTAAATGTATTCTTCAAAACAAGTGAAATAAGAACCATCCTTGCTCTAAAATAACTAATTTAATTCCGAATATAGTTATTTAACCTCAAAATGGATACTAATACCCAAATTAATCTTAAAGTCACTACTCCAATATTATAATCTAAAACTGTTTTATAAAACTACATATTTACAATATTTCAGGGATAAGGAAAATAACATAAAACACCAAGATATTTTGTCAGTCATTTATATTTCTTTGCCAACATCAAATTCAATATTCTACACCATACCATCACATCTCCTATTCCCCACATAATATCACAATTCAATCCGTATTCTAATATTTACCATAAAACTAACAGGTTACCTCAATTTACAGTAGATCTCCAACCAATCCTATGCCAATCTATCTTTTTACCGACACAGCCACTAAGCACGTCTTCCCGTCACAAGCGCCTGACCCAGAAGGAAGGTTCCCGCGCTACTCCTGACACATCGAATCTTTGGGTGTTGCCAGTACAATATCCAACAATTACGTATTAATAAATTGAAACCTAACACAAGAAAGGTCTAGAGTGATAGTATAATTACATTAAGCCAACAATTTCTTTGGTAACAGTCTCAGATTTGTTCTCAAATGTCATGATTTCATGAGAAAGTCATTCAATGCAGTAAATCTAAATTAACTACTTACTAACTCAGAAGGATGTATTATTGATTCTAATTCTGTAAATACATATTTGTTATGGTCGCGAATCATATTTTGATCAAAATACAACCTGACACTAACCTGCAAATTGCAAAAAAACGTTAGAAAATTTGAATTTCACGGGTTACTTTTGCTATAACGAACAAACTAGTGTTACCGTTTTACTTGGGGTTAGCGCGAAAATTTTTCTTCCGTTCTCCCTTGTACAACGCTCCAAGAACCTTTTGACGCGTGGCCAATATCGGCAACCGCCATCTTGTTTTTTACCTGTCAATGTCATTCAAGCGCCGACAGATCTTTGTACTGTGCATACATTATAATTTGTCCCGTGTCGCAATTCGTAGCACTGAATTTTGCAGTCATGTGGTTGGTAGTACAGTTCTGTCAATCGCCATTTTGAACTCTACTGTGACAAGCAATGGTACCAACATGACGGTAAAGGACAAGTTATAGTGAACACGTTGTCTGTAGTATCCTAGCCGTCACGATAGCAGTGACTTCTTTTTCATTTATATCATCTATCTTTTCTTAGGCCTCCCTCGTCTTCTAGATATATTTTCTATATATCAGTGTCTATATTTCGCAGGTCATCAACAACATGGCCCAATACAGCGTCCATGTTCTCTTTACGACGTGAACTGTATCAGGCGATACTTTGCCCAAAACTCTCAGTGCTCTCCTGTCCATAAACCAGCTCCAGATCCCCAGAAGATTAAGGTCATACCGATGTTTGTGCCTCATGTTAATATTACATTAACTTTGAATAATGTTGAGGTTAAAGGTCTCAATGATTTTAGGATTGAAGAGTTCTAGTAAGTATTTATCTGCCTAATTTTTATTGCATAGTCCGGGATATTAATTGTTAAGCAAATTTATACGCAACGTGATTTTGCCGTGTTATAGCCATTACATGCAACTGTCAAAGAATGGCAGTTGAGATTTGAATATATGGAGAATTGATAGTCATTTGCCTTAAAAAAATATTTTCCAGACTTTACCTATCTACAGCCCCCAAAGATTTTTAGATGAAGAAGGTGTTCAGAATTTGAAGAAATGATTTCAAGGCTTTCACAGTGGCTGGGTGGTTTAAAACCTTAAAAGGGTATAGGACCTGAAAAACTTAATCCAAGTTTTAGACCGCTAGATTACTTTCTGTTCTAAAGGCATTGTTTTAACCTCATTTTCAATGTTTTAGCATAAACAAAGAAACGGGCAGACTGGTGTTGGAAGTAGAATTCCGCAAAATTTGGGTGCTATCACCATTCAGCGTCATTACTTTCCATCGCAAAGGGAAGGAGCCCTTGGAATTGGCAGATTACGCGGTTATTGAGTACAGTTAGTAAACAAAATTATAATTATTAACACTGAGTTTTACTTTTAACCAGTCAGGTCTTCTTATTTTAGGGCTCGTGGCTCGTGGCATCCAATAGATGTCGAGAGCTCCTCCGTGCCTCGGAAAGCATGTTAAGCCGTTGATCCGAGCCGTCATTCGTAGATCTTTAACAGTCGTTACGGGTGACAAAACTCTGACAACCAGTTTTTGTGGAGGTCAGACAGGCAGTCGCTCCATGTAAAATACTGGTATTCAGCTGCTTCCGGTTAGATTGAAAGTCGATCTTAACAAAGTTGGGAAAAGATTAGGCAGATTTGAGTCTTCTACCTGTCCTTGTCCCATTTTATTGTTCCAGGAGCTACCTTTTTTAAAAGCGTTTACCACGTTTAATAAAATTTAAATACGACCACAAAATCTGAATATATAATTTTAATTTTTCAAAATTGTCTTATTTTCTAGAGGATCTATCGTTAACCCTGACAGCTCCTCACGTCAAGGACATCAATCTATCCGAAGCTCACGTGTTCACTTATATTTCTGATGCTGACCCTCAGAAGGCACTGGGTCCTAACTTCACAGAGAGCAAAGGTATTATCTACTTCTTCTGTTTTCTTGTTAAATACAGTGTGAGTCTTTATAATGTGCACATATTAAAATGAGAGAATCTGTGCTTAATTTTATAGAGGGAAAAAATATTTAAAAAAAAATTAACATTTTATGGAATTTTGTTCGCTACTTCGACACCAGTGTCAACAAAACGGTGTAACTTTTAAACTAAATTATTTATCGCAATTAAACAAACTCCATAATGATTGAAAGTAATTAGGCGTCCTCATAAAATGAAAATTGTGGAAAAAAATTACCCTCAATTGAAAATAAACATGTTTTTTTAGCAAAATCTGTTTTTTTCATAATTTTTTACAACAATCGGATAATTTCTCAATCAGACGGGTCCATTACGTACATTTAAAAAAAAAAAGCTGGCTCTCCGGGAGTGTCGACAGAAGTGAAAACTTGAAAAATTTTACTGTGCACGAAATACTTTTAATGAGGTGTCGGTAACGGTAACAGTGTCGCGAGTTCAACTGTTTTTTCTCATCTCAAAAATACCCAACGCGCCTAAAGGTTTCACCGAAAAAAAAAATGTGTACACCTATTTAGATTTTTTAAAATATTTTTTCTGTCGATAAAATTAAAAGCATAGATTCCCCTCATTTTGATATAGGCACATTATAAAGACTCACACTGTATAACGGGTGTAAAAAGACGTTTAAACGAAGCCAACAGTCATGTTCTTCCTGTCATTGATATATTGTTTTTGTACTAGATCATACCTTTTGGTTACGGAGATATGAAGGTCAAAGTTCCAACATATTTTTTTTCCGAAAACATGATTGTTTGAATATTATTTTAACTAAACTTTAAACACATCCACTACTCCTGTACCGTTGCATGCACCCATAAGCACAATGTTTTACGTACAACACATTGCGCGCTGTACGGCAGTAATGATTATTTACATAAAAAAAAGGCTTCCCAGTAAAAATTTTTGCTAAATATTATTTGGTTTGAAGTACAGAAGGCGTAGATAATAGCAATATAATGGGTTTGTTTACACTCTTTATATTAAGTTAAGCGATGACGAGCGCACGGGACGCCTCCCAGCTAGATGGACCGACAACCTTAAAAAGGTGGCCGGGAAGGTGAGTTCTGGCGCAACTTGGGAGACGCCTATATGCAGCAGAGGAATACTGCTAATACTGAGTTTATTGATTGAAACGATGATCATTAGCTAGTAAATCGAACTAGGCGAAAGAGGGCCATCCTTTTTCATGGGTAGAGATTATGTCACTAGATGGACGACAACTCTTTAAATGAGAGCACAGCTCCATCTCTTTTCCTTCCCAATAAAGCTCCAGCGTAAATTAATATTCTTTTGTTTTTCAGAACCTCAAGTGAGAGTGGCCTTAAGGCGTTTATTTGACAAAATCGGATTGAGTCTACAAGAAGTGTTCGTGACTAAGGGGCTGATATTAATGTCCGCGTTCTTGCAAAACTCTATCTGCAGTTACTAAATATAGCAGATTAAAGTCGGTTCCTGATGAAATAAAATATTTTGATTGGTATTTGTCTTTTTGCAACTCCTCTCCTAAAGATAGTATCTTTTATTTATAAACTTAGCTGTGTCTACAGTTCCGCTGGTTTGGGTTGACATTGAAGAGATATGAGGAACAGGGTGTAAAGTTCACTCATCCTCCATAGAAAAGGGAGGATCCTTTGACCAGATGGGTGTTGTGTCTAGTGGGCTACTACCCGACGATTGATGTCGGGACATTATATATATGCTAGTCGTGCGGTAAACTCTGCTTGCAGGATTTTGCGTGACGTCAGTGTGTAGATGCAGCAACCACAAACTAAATGTCTTATAGAGGGGATACAGACAAAAATGTTGCGTTTTATTATACGCAAAGGCTTCTGGCTGATGTTATGTACAATCTACTCTAATGCCTATATAGTCGTCTTCTCTTTGACATTTTTCCGTTTTCCATATCGGTTCAATAACGTTGTTGCCGAGCTAATAGAGTTTGGGTACATTTTAGACCACACCTGGAGAATATGAATAAGGGAAATATGCCCGATTCGTCACTGTTCCTATTTATGTCGTAAGCAAGGAAATGCTGATCCTTTTGAATAACTGACGGAATTAAAAGACCCACTGGTATTATTTGCGGCAGTCAGTCGCCACCGCGCTCCCAATTTACCGACTGGCTGATTTTGCATGACCAAACATTTCCTATACCTTGTATACGAAAGAAGGAAAATAATGGCGATCATTGCCCCTAGAGCGGAAGACGTAGCGTTGGAAGGCCTCCCACAAGATAGACCGATTTCCTTGTGAAGGCCGCAGGAATCCGCTGGATGCGGAAAGCACAGAATTGGTCAAAGTGGCAGTGCTTGGGGGAGGCCTATGTCCGACCTATGGCCGACGTCTTTCGACTGAAATGATGATGATAATGATTTCCCTTAGAGTATAATATCGTCTCCTGAAACACGTTATGTACAAAAGCAATGAGATCACCATAGCTAGGAATAAGGTCTAACGAAGTCTATGGTTTATTCCAAAAGTATATGAATGAAAATGTTAACAAATAGATAAGAAAACGTACTTGTTGATGCCAGTTAATAGTGCCATTTAAAATTGAGTGCTTTGATTTGATTATTTGAACACTTAAACCCGAAATTTTAGTTTTGAATCACCTAGATGTTTTTCATTTGACAATAGTAATTAATTTTATAATCTCAATTTTCGTAGATGATTTTTCAATTGCAAATTAATAATGTTCTTCAATACAAACAATAATTGTTGGGAAAAGTGGTGATGTAATAAAATTGAAACCTTCTAAATTTAGATGAATGTGTTACAAATAAGTGAGTGACAGCGTAAGAAATTAACCTGTAGAGGGTTTGTTTACACTATCAGTAGATACTTTTAAAACAGACTATATGTCTACCTATCTATCTAACTTTTAAAAATCTAGATAAATGGCGCATGTCACGCACAAGTAGCTTTATCATAATCGATAAATCGTGTTTAGATTCATTGTACGCAAATCACCTATTATTTTTGTAATTCATTATAATTGAATTTGAATAATTGCGTATTATGTATATACCTATCATGTTACTTGTCTTAGATGGATATAATTTTTAAATAATTTATGTGTTTCAATATTTAAATAAGTTTGTGGAAATCGTTGATATTTTTTTAAGGCTATCGTCTGTAACATTGTGACAAATGTTACCGACGGTATGGTACCTATAGTTGACAGCTCAAACATAATTTACCTACTGACATCAAAATATTAACGTTGTCAACGTCAGGAAAAAAAATTAGTAGAAAGAGGAATCTGATATAATAAATGGAAGAATGTTCAACGTGTATCAGAAATGTGTGGTCATATTTAAGGGGGCGGTACAGACAATCAAACAGAATAACTTTCTTCATGGGACCAACATCGTAATCGCTAAAAAATTTCAGCCATCCCATACATTTGAGTTGAAGTTTTCTATGGGACATTTGATAAAAAAAAAATCTAATACATGCTGTATAACAAACAAAGCTCACAAAACAGACAGGATATATTAAAAAAAAAATCCTTTTTACTGAATGCTCACGGGGAATGGCGTCCATTAAGAGAACAAGTAGGTACAAGTCGTGCCGTTAAAGTTGAGACTTGACTAGCGGGATCTCATACCGCTAAAGGGACCCATAAATTGTCTACTGCGCAAGTCAAACCACGTGGTGAGCGAAGTTTCAACTTTAATGGCACGACTTGTACCATTGATGATGATTGATGATAACACACGAAATGTTAATTAAGTGATTTGTACAAAAACAATCATTTTAATTAGTCAAATAGTTACTTGATACCTTTTATATTCACGCGAACATTTAGAAGGCTATAAAACGATGTTACCGCGCATAAAATCCGTTCATTTGATTTTAAAATGAAGATTTTCTTGTGTTTGCTTCTGATTAAAGTTTGTTCCTGTCTGGGCGACAGTGAACCATCTAATAACTATTTTCGAGGAATTGCTTATGATGACGGAAACTATGGTAAGAGACCCATGATATTTTCATGTAAACTTTAAGGGATCTCGCGACCTTAACGGCCACGACCACGGCCAGTGGTCGCAGCGATCAAGTAAACTATAGAAACCGATAGAATCACGAATTAGGTCGCAACGGCCATCAAGCCGCAGATCGGGCCACGGACCATCTACTACGACAACTGCCCGGAGTCATGGCCGTTAGTGTGCGAGATCCCTAAATGTATTCTTCAAAACAAGAAAAACCAGCGTTCTAGAGAGCTAGTTATGCCGACAATTTCGTTGGTAACAGTTCCATGGTCTTAGCGGGTGAAGAGGACGCGGCTAAAAACTAATAACGCGCACCCGAACTCACAAGTCACAAGATATTGCGTTGTCGAAAATGAGTCTGCTGATTTCTCTATGAAATATTTCGAAATTTTAGTAATTCCACTGTACGCTATTCAGGTATATACATATTTGTTATGGTCGTGAATCATATTTTGATCAGGATACAACCTGACACTGACCTGCAAAATGCAAAAAAACGTAAGAAAATTTGAATTTCGCGGGTTACTTTTGCTATAACAAACAAACTAGTCTCTTCTTCTGCCTGAACTTGTCCCATGTTTCTTGGGGTCAGTGCAAAATGTTTTCTTCCATTCTCCCCTGTTACAACGCTCCTCGAATTAACATCGCCATGTTTGTTCAATACAAATTCACATTATTATGTTTGCCAGCAACGCCCGCCCATCAATATCATTCAGACGCCGAAAGATCTTTGTACTGTGCGTTTATTATAACATGTCCCGTGACGCGATTGGTAGCAATGAATTTTGCAGTCATAACATCGGTAGTACTGTTCTGTCAGTCGCTATTTTTAACTTTATTAATATTGAAACTAAGCTTGACAAGCAATGTTGCCAACATGACAGCAAGGGACAAGTTATAGTGAACGGTCTGTAATATCCTAGATGTCACGATAACGGTCACTCCTTTTCCATTTACTACCCATCTATCGCTTCTTAGGCTTCCCTCTTCTTCTGGATATATTGTCTATATATCAGTGTCTATATTTCCCAGGTCATCAACAACATGGCGCAATAGAGCGTCCATGTTCTCTTCAAGACGTGAACTGCATCAGGCGGTACTTCGCTCATAACTCTCAGTGTTCTCCTGCTTATGGCCCAGCTCCAGACCCTCTGATGATTAAGGTCATACAGATGTTTGTGCCGCATGTTAATATCACCTTCACTTCGAATTATGTTGAGGTTAAAGGTCTCAATGATTTTCGGATTAAGGAGTTCTAGTAAGTGTTTAGCAGTCTTTTTTATTGTATATAGTCAGGAAATTAATTGGTCAGCAAATTGATACGTTATGTTGCCGTGTTATGACAGTTGGGATTTGAATATATGTACAATTTTAGTTGATAGTCAATTTGCTTAACAATTTATTTTCCAGACTTTGCCCCTAAAGATTTTTAGATGAAGAAGAAGGTGTTCAGAATTTGAAGATAATGTAATTGGTTTAAAGGCTTTCACAGAGTGGCTGGTGGTTTGAAACCTTAAAGAACCTGTATTAACTTTTAAGGTCGTAAAATCTTTTTAAGTTAATCCAAGATAAGGTCTTAGACCGCTAGCGCTTTTTTGTTTTAAAAACATTGTTATAACCTCATTTCCAATGTTTTAGCATAAACAAAGAAACGGGCAGACTGGTGTTAGAAGTAGAATTCCGCAAGCTTTGGCTGTTAGCACCATTGACCGTCATTACTTTCCATCGTAAAGGGAAGGAGCCCTTGGAGTTGGCAGACTACTCGCTTATTGAGTACAGTTAGTGAACAATATTAATTATTTCCACTGAGAAATCTTTTAACAAAGCATTGTCTTCTATCTGTGGGGCTCGTGGCAAAATAATGACATCCCCATGGGTCTATCGAAGCTTAAGCTAAGCTTGCCGACACGGGTTCAGCTACGCTTCCTGCGGTCGCTTCGTGAATGGTGACCATCCATTACACAATCATCGATACCCCTCCACCTCGTAGAGTACGTTAAGCCGTTGATCTCGACTGTCATTCGTAGATCTTTGATAGTCGTTACGGGTAGTAGCAGAAGCCCAAAAGTCTGACAACCAGTCTTACCGAGGGGTATCGTGTTACCCAGTAGCTGGGTTGTGGAGATCAGATAGGCAGTCGCTCCATGTAAAATACTGATATTCAGCTGCATTCGGTTATACTGGAAGCCATCCCTAACATAGTTGGGAAAAGGCTAGGCAGTTTGAATCTTATGTTCCAGGAGTAAAATTTTAAAAGCTACCTTTACCACGTATTTTAATACGAGCACAAAATATAATTTATGTATATATTTTTTCAAAATTGCCTTTTTTTCTAGAGGATCTATCGTTAACCCTGACAGCTCCTCACGTCAAGGACATCAATCTATCCGAAGCTCACGTGTTCACTTACATTTCTGATGCTGACCCTCAGAAGGCACTTGGTCCTAACTTCACAGAGAGTAAAGGTATTATCTACGTCTTTTCTTTTCTTGTTAAATATAACGAGTGTAAAAAGACGCTTAACGAAGCCAACAGTTGCGTTCTTCCCATCATTGATATATTGTTTTTGTACTAGATCATACTTTCTGTAACATTGAAGATCAAAGTTCCAACTAATTTTTTTCCCGAAGATATGATTGTTTGAACTAAACTTTAAATACCTCCACTACTCCTATAGCAGTGGTGGCCCAGTTGTAACGGCCGCGACTTACGAGTTGTAGGTCGTAGGTTCGAATCCAGACAGGCGCTTTACTTTGTGTAATTTATTTCATCACCACTGCTCTCAAAACGATGAAGGAAAACATCGGTTTCCACCGGCATGTCCTAGAACCGAAAATTCGAAGACATGTGACATTTACCAACCCGCACTAGGCCCGCGTGGTGGATTACGGCCCAGTCCCTCTCACAGAGAGGAGGCCTGTGTCCCAGCAGTGGGAACATTTATAGGCTGATGATGATGATGATGACTACTCCTACATGCACCCATATGCACAATGATTTACGTTCATTGTGCGCTGCCGTAAGCAGCGATTTTTCACATCAAAAATAAAAGTCGTTTCCCAGTATTTTTAACCGACTTCCAAAAGGAGGAGGTTCTCAATTCGTCTGTATGTTTTTTTTTTTTTTTTTTTTGAATGTTTGTTACGCGGTTACTCCGCCAATTATGAATAGATTTTGATGATTCTTTTTTTGTTTGGTAGATCATACTTCAGAGGTGGTCCCATATAAATTTTATTAACTTTGCTTGGGTAGTTTTTGACTTAGCTTCAATTATACGTATTTTTTCCCACTTAGTATGTAGATGATATGATAACTTCTTGTCACTGTTATTTACATAGCAGGTAGTGGTATTCGAATTTGTGTGGGGTAGGTACCACAACTAAAAAGTGAAAAATAAAAACTTTTTCCAAAAAAAAAACAACCGACTTCAAAAAAAAAACACTACAAAGTGAAAAATAACTTTAATTTCGGAAGTCGGTGACAAAGAACGAAAATTCAAAACCAAAGACACCGACTTCCGAAATTAAAGTTATTTTTCACTTTGTAGTGTTTTTTTTTTGAAGTCGGTTGTTTTTTTTTTGGAAAAAGTTTTTATTGCTAAAGGTTACTTGGCTTGATGTACAGAATGCGTGGATAATGGCTGTCTTTTTACGCCCGTTATATTAAGCCATATTGTCGTTGTAGTAAGCCATATTGTCGTTGTATTAAGCTAAGGGATGACGAGCACGTGGGACGCCTCTCAGCTAGATGGACCGACGACCTTAAAAAGGTGACCGGGACAGACTGGATTCAGACGCCCATGTCCAGCAAAGAGATGCCATAGATTAAGTTGATTGAAACGATGATCTTCAGATGACAAATTTAGACTAGGCGAAAAAGGGCCGTCCCTTTTCAAGGGACAAGAAAGAGATGGTAGGCACAGCTCCATCTCTTTCCCTTCCCTATATGGCTCCAGCATCATAGAAAAATCTTTCTATTCTGTGAAAGAGTACCTAAATTTTAAAGGTTTACACTGACATTTTACTATTATAATTTGACAAATGACTGACATTTTTATTCTTAATTTAATGTACGTTCCAATTTTATTAGCTTCTTATTTTATTTTTATAATTTTGCATGCTAGTTTAAGCGAATTGTTTTAGAACTAGTTAAAAAACCTGACCAACTGAAATGTACTAAAATTCTTGCAAATAAAATTTCATTTCATTTCAGCCTAAATAAATCTTCTTTTGTTTTTCAGAACCTCAAGTGAGAGTGGCCTTAAGGCGTTTATTTGACAAAATCGGATTGAGTATACAAGAAGCGTTTGTGACTAAGGGGCGAATAATATTGTACGCATTCTTGCAAAACTCTATCTGCAGTTATTAAATACAGCAGATTAAAGGCTCTTTCAAACAGGCGCGACACGCGACGCGACACAAAGGCACCGCTCGTCGCGCGACGAGCGGTGTCTTTGTGTCGCGTCGCGTGTTGCGCTGGTCTGCACAAGCCTTAAAGTGGGGTTCTGATGAAATAAAATATTTTGATTGGTATTTGTTCTTTTTGCAACTCCTATCCTATAGATAGTATCCCTTTTTTAGGGTTCCGTAGTAAACAAGGAACCCGTACCTATAGTTTCGCTATGTCCGTCTGTCTGTCTGTCGGTGGCTTAGCTCAGAGAATCTTAGTACTAGAAAGCTGTAATTTGGCACGAGCATACATATTAATCACGCAGACAAAGTGGTAAAATACAATCATGAAAAAAAAAACATTTTAAGGTTCCTCCCTTACACGTAAAGTGGGGGTGATTTTTTTTTTCTCATCTATCCCATATTGTGGGGTGTCGTTAGAAAATTCGTTCAAAAATATTGTGAGTTTGTTAGAACCATTTTTGGATTCAGAGATCCGTTTTCGAAATATTAAGCTTTAAAGTGCAAATTTTTGTTAGAGTTAAGTGTCCCCCCCCCTTTTTTTTTTGTTTTTGGGTGGGAAATTATCAAATAACTTCTCCTGCTCTGGGTGGAGCGGGAGGGCGTGTCAGACTCTTACTGACTAAAACCCACCCGTGTTCCTTCAGTTGCCATGTTTATCTTTCGGCTCATATTTGCAACCCCGGCAGGCATTGGCCCTAGCGGACCCCGTCAATTCTGCTGACATCTCTTTGAGGCGCGCGTGGAACACAACGCGCCGTCGACCTGGACTTGGTCCTTATCGGACGGCGAGCTACCCATTGCTCACCGTCCGCAAATTCATCCCAACTACAGAACCCTTCATTTTGCGTGGTCCGACACGAACTTGGCCGGTTTTATAAACTAAGCTGTGCCTATAGTTCTGCTGGTTTGGGTTGACATAGTAAATCTCTTATCAATGAGAAACAGACAAGAATGTTGCGTTTCATTATATGCAAAGAAAAGAGCCTTGCCCTGCACTGAGACAGTTTGTGGCTGATGTTATCTGCAATCTACTCTAATGCCTATACGGTCATATTTTTTTTGACATTTTGGGTACATTTTGAGAATATGAATAAGGGAAATATGCCCGACACGTCACTGTTCCTAATGTCGTATACAAGAGGATGCTGCTGATCTTTTTGAATGACTGACGGAATTAGAAGACCCACTGGTATTATTTTCGGCGGTCAGTCACCGCGGCGCTACTAATCTACCGACTGGGTGATTTGGCATGAGCAAACATTTTTAAGTATACGCGGGAAGGAAAAAAGTGACGATCGTTGCGCCTAGAGTATAATATCGTCTCCTGAAACACGTTACCTTGTGTACAAAGCAATGAGATCACCATAGCTAGGATGATAATAAGGTCTAACGAAGTCATATATAGTCTATTCCAAAAAAACTGAATGAAAATGTAAACAAAAAGATAAGGAAACATACCTGTTGATGACAATTTCTAGTGTCATTTTAAAATGGAGTGCTTTGATTTGATTATTTGAATACATAAACATAAAATTTTATTTTTGAATCAACACAGTTTTTTCATTTGACATACAGATTAATTATATAGTCTCAATTTTCGTAAATTATTTTTCAATTACAGTTCAATCATGTTCTTTTCAATTCTATTTTTAATAAATGGCAAGCAAAGCCGATGTCGACTATTCTGCCAATGTCGAAAGTGAGTTGGAAAAAGCAGGTGCGCATGATTAAAAAAAAAGAAAAATTAAAACAAATAAAATTATTCGATTGAAACAGTTGAACTTAATGTAGATCTTGTTGGGTTAGTACGGGAGTTCAATAATGTTATTCAAACAATAATTTTTGGGAAAAGTGGTGACATATAAAGTTGAAACCTTCTAAATACAAATGAATGTGTTACTGATAAATAAGTGAGTGATAGCGTATAATATTAACCTGAACAAGGTTTGTTTACACTATCAGAAGATACTTTTGGAATAGACTATACCTACCTATATATCTAACTTAAAAATAAAACTAGATTAATGTCGCTTGTTTTACAAGTAGCTTAACATAATCATTTTGTTAATCGATAAAGCGTGTTTAGGTATTGATTATATTTTTGTAATTCATTATGATTGAATATGAATAATTGCTTATTTACCTATCATGTTACTTGTCTTAGATTGTTAAAATCAGCTAATTTCAATAAATTATGATTTCCTTTAAAAAACATGCGATCTATATATAATTTATTGACCAATCATTCATCAATTATCTCTTCTTATGGTAGTCAGTTCCCTAATGGAAAAAACAAAGTCTTTCTGACGGTACAATAGTTATTTAATGCAACTGTTGTATAATAAGTAAAACACGAATTTGGGTTTGGTGATAATAGTATCACATGAGTGTTTTAATACCTAATTATGTACAGTTGCACACAAGACTTTATCTACACCCATGATATGAATCCTTTATAAAAGGTTCTGAAACCATTGGGTGTTGTACAATATTGTTTTCTCGACTTTTCAGTTAATAATTGGTTAGTGATGTCCTTTGCTGCATTAGAAATATCTGGTGGTGTGTTATCAAAGCTTGTATCACTCATTTTTGTAAATAACAAAGTAATAAAATTTTGTATCGAACAAAAATGGCGGAATACGATGTGAATTCGAATAACCTTTTTAAATTACGGCGCTGTGGTAGTGAAATGCGCGTGCATAAAAATGTTCTTTTTTTGAAATTCGAGTTGCATTTTAACACTCATTTGGATGATATTGTGATTACTATGACACTGGCTGTTTTAATGTTGGCAATAAGCTAACTGTTTCAGATATTTTTACAATAGAGGTTTTATGGCATGGGTATAGATAAAAAAAAAAAATCGACGCTTAGAAATGAAGACTGTGTTTTTTTTTGCTTTTGTTTTTTTTTTCATCAATGTGTTGAAAATAGCGATGGACATGGGCATGAAGAAGTAAATGATGGTGTATACAAATGATGGTAAGTAGACTTTAAATAGACTCCGGAGTCTATTTAAAGTCTACTTGCCATCATTTGTTGTCCTTGCTTCGACCTACCTGGGTCCGGACCCAGGTAGGTCGAAGCAAGGACAACCTGCTCAGGTGGAGGTTCTCAGATGACTCCGTCCTGGAGTGTAAATGTGATGCTGTTCCACAAACACACTTAATATCGTGTTCAGCGTGTCCTGTTGCCTGCTACTGATGGTGCCAAACTCGTAGCCAAATTCTGGGCTGACTATATACATTGCTATTCTACATATATATAATTATGTAGAATTTAGAGTAACATACTTTTTTTTAAGCGAAATTCCTTATATGTTATATAGTCTACAAACTTAGCGAATGAGAGCTAGGTCGAATAAAGTGTAACATTTATCATTCTTCCAAAATAGGTACAAGCCGTGGCTTAGTTTGGGTATCAGTTTCAGTACCTAAAGCAACAACAAATAAATCTGTACCTATCTATGTATCAAATTCTTGCGAATGCTCTCATTTGTGTGCTGAGAGAAAAAAAATTCAAAATGTTACACTTTAAAGTAAATCATCACGATACTTTTGTTTTATACGTAGATACGACTTTGCTAAGTAACTTAAAAACACACTTCTTTGGCCAAAGAAACAGCTGCCAGCCTTTTGGGCACTTTTCCTGTTGACAGCGATGCGAACGAATTTTTGGATGACCTATGATTATTCCCCCCCCCCCCTTTTTAAATACTTGTACATATTATTATTATTTTAAGTCTGTGACCTGTGTTCTTTACCGCGTTCTTTAAAAGCAACATTTGTGATTTTAGAGACTACTAGCATACCAAGAGTATTTTGCATTGTTGAAATTTTTAGATTCAACAGTCTTGTATTAGTAATTTCAATAACACTTACGATAATGGGCATTTTTTTACAAAATATCGTCTCGTCGTTTCGTCTCTATTTCTCTCTTATTTGATTTAGGTAGTTTTTGTCAATCATCCATGGAACTAATAGCAATTGTTGTAATAAATAAATAATCCACCTTTTTTACCTTTGTCTTTCATTTTCTAAGTGTGTATCCTACTGATCAGCAGTATTATAGCTCGCGTACACCTAACCCTCCCTTCTTTGCGTGTGGTTAGTGACTAACCTGGTGTCAGAGTTTTAAAGCCGGCCATGGGCTTCTGACTTGCCTTCAAATGCCGTCGAGAAATATCTCTCAGGCATGCCGGTTTCAACACGATGTTTTCCAAAGAAAGTGATTATATGACATGAAGTGGTTGATATGATGATGATTATGGATAGTAAACTAAACGCCTAATCTCTTCATTAGAATGCTAAAAGTCACCTAAAGGGCAATGGAGAGGGATGCTTGGAGTTTCCCTATGTGGTCGAATCAGAAATGAAGAGATCTGCAAGAGAACCAAGGTAACCGACACAGCCCAAAGAATTGGAAAACTTAAGTGGCAGTGGACAGGTCACATTGCTCACAGAATAGATGGCCGATGGGGCCGAAAGGTTTTAGGGTGGCGACCACGTGCCGGAAGACGTAGCGTTGCAAGGCTTCCCACAAGGTGGACTGATGAACTTGTGTGGGCCGCAGGAATCCCCTGGATGCGTGAAGCACAGAACCGGTTGAAGTGGCGGTGCTTGGGGGAAGGCCTATGTCCAGCAGTGGACGTCTTTCAGCTGAAATAATGATGATGTTGATTAGTCTCTTCGTGTGAATACTCATTAGCAACGAAATAGCAATAAATTTAATCCAAAATTTTAATAAAAAATCGTACTAAAAACAAATTGAGCAATTTTATGATCATATCGATCTCTTCAAATTATCATAATATTTGGTTTCCTTCAAAAATCACGCAACTAATGATTGATTTATTACGTTTCAAACAAAATCCATTCAATCATTCATAAAACAGACGTGTCAAAATGAAGATCGTTTTTTGTTTTATTATTTTGTTTAAGATTTGTTATTGTATTGAAGATAGTAAGGGATCTGAGAATTACTGGGAACATCTGCATGAGGGGATATATCGTGGTAATGTCAAAAACTATGATGGTGAGTAAATTTCGATAGTATTTTAATTAAAATGGATAATGTAGAAATCGAAAAAGGGTACTCAAGTTATATTAGTCATAAGTACTACCTACTAAGTACAGTCCGTGCCACTAAAGACGAGACTTGACACACCACGTGGTTTGACTTGCGCAGTAGACGATTTATAGGTCTCTTTAGCGTCATCGGGGCGGCGGAAAGAGCGCAGGAGACGCGGTCAAGTCTCATCTTTCGTAGCGCGTATTGCATACTTTTAGACGAGTGTATTACACTATTGTCGAATGTATCATTGCTTCACATTAAGCCAACAATGGCCCATTGAATATCAAAATAATTAGAAAGTCCCTTTGCTGTATTTCGATGATTAGGTATCGTAAAAGGCGACTGCTTTCAAAAGGGCGATCAGCAGCAACCTACCGGCAACGAAGTCTGTCATGCATCTTAACAACAGTGCCACGACTGGTAAATCTACGCCCCAGTTGCGTAAAGGCCATTGCGACGCGACTCTGGTAGAACAATTTCCGTGTAGTTTTTTAACCGACTTCCAAAAAGGAGGAGGTTATATGTTCGACGCGTATGTTTGTTTTTTTTTTTTTTTTTTTTTTTTTTTTTTTTTTTTTTTTTATGTATGTCCACCGATTTCTCCGTCGTTTGTGGACCGATTTTGAAAATTCTTTTTTTGTTTGAAAGGGTATGCTCCCAAATTGGTCCCATATAAATTTTATTAACTTTGCTTGGGTAGTTTTTGAGTTAGCTACAAAATACGTATTTTTTTCCCACTTAGTATGTAGATGATATGATAAGTTCCTGTCACTGGTAGCAGGTAGTGGTATTCGAATGTGTGTGGGGTAGGTACCACAACTAAAAAGTGAAAAATAAAAAACTTTTTACAAAAAAAAAACAACCGACTTCCAAAAAAAAACACTACAAAGTGAAAAATAACTTTAATTTCGGAAGTCGGTGGCAAAAAACCAAAAACAAAAAACCCAAGACACCGACTTCCGAAATTAAAGTTATTTTTCACTTTGTAGTGTTTTTTTTTGGAAGTCGGTTGTTTTTTTTTTGTAAAAAGTTTTTTATATAAATTCTTTTACGCGTCGCACCTGTCTGTGGGAGCCTTAACACACTTTAAATGACAATCCAGATTTTGAATAAAATTGCTAAAATCATTACCTGCTAACTCCATGACTGCTCAACAACGTAAATGACGCAATGAAAATTGTGTAACTGTCAAAATGAAAGGCATTGCCATTTTAAATGTGTGTTACGTAATTACTTCGCTAGACATCCTAGCAAAAAACCCATAACATAGAATTTGTCACAGTTTCCTACTCCCAACACTAAATCATTGTTATATTCTTCTTACAGACCATAAACCCTACGGGGACGATCACAACCCTATCATCCGACCATGCCTTCTCCAAGATTTGAACTGCATCCGTCGTGTCTTCGCTCATAACTCCAAATGCACGCCAGTGGAAGGACCAGCACAAGACCCTTATGTGCTGCGACGACTGGACCTGCCAATACCACAAGCTAATCTGACGTTTTCACTGCTAAATGCTCAATTAAAAGGCCTTAATGAATGGAAGATTGAAACGTTCTTGTATGTATTTCGATTTTCTTAATAGTTTAGTACCTAAAGTAATTTTTGACCGATTGAGCGAAGCGTCTCTGCTTCAAGTCTGGCAAAATTTGCTTTCCTCTGTCAGTTTGTTGGTATTCCTCTACGGGTCGGATTTTACAACTGATCTGGATGAAACTTGGTATACCTACAGGTTTTTTACGACTTTATAAAAAAAAAATTGTCGTCGGGGATTTTTGATTGGAGGGGTACTTCCTCCAAAATGGGGCAAAAAGGAGGCTACTGGATATCTCTCTATTGTCTCCTATCCAAATCAAAGGGCGTTTTATCCAGGAGGAAAACGAGTGATATCGCTAACGATATCACTATACCACTGAACGTTGACCGTGGAGACTTTGAACGCGCTCAGAGAAGCTTTCGAAGACAACAAGAATGGGGGATACACTTTAGTGGTATATTAATTGTTGCAAAAAAGTTTGTACTCGCGGGGTCTATTGTTCGCAGAACTACTAGTGATATTATCTTATTGCATGGCAAACAACCCTCTGGCTGATGTTAAGTGGTCACCGTACCGTGAAGACGTATCTCCAATACTAGAGCCATCGTCTATGCATTGTCCAAGAGGCTAAGCTGAAATGACTCATGTGTCATTTATTCACCTGTCCAACTACCGTACTAGTACCTATCCCTTCAGACAGTAACACAGTAAAGCCGTTTGATGAAAGATGTGGGTTTGACTTTGATTCAGCAGGGAGGGGCAGAGAGCAGCAGGTGGAACTAGAAAGAAGTAAGAAAGAAAAGGAAGGAAAAAATATATAATATACCTACACCAGATAAAAAAATAAAAATAAAACTACTGCTGTGTAATTTTCTATTTCTGTCAAAACTCGACCTATAAAATACATCTGTTTAACAAATTTTAAATTATAACAATTATCTGTTTCAGCATAAACAAGGCCACAGACAGATTAGTCCTAGAAGTAGTATTTGATAGGATCGTGGTGGCATCCCCTGGAGCCAAAACAACTTTCCATCGGAAGGGGAAGGAGCCCATCGAAGAAACAGATTATTCCATTATTGAATACCGTAAGAATCTATTGCGTAAATAATTTTTCCTCATTTTAATATTTTAAAACCTCGATAAAATACCAGCTGAAGCAGCAATGGGATATTAGCCGTTGATCAGCGCGGCAGTTGCGAAACACACTCCCAATGGGAATGCATTTCGTTTTGAGAGTTTAACAACATTCATTGCGTTATTTACGTAGTTGAGCAGACGAATGTTTCAAACATAATATGAAGCGATCGATTAGCAATTTCCTTCAAAATCTTTTGGATTTTGGGTGTTACGCAAATGGGATGGCCATAGGGGTAGACATGTTCTTGGATGGAGATCGCAAATCAGCAAATGTAGGATTTAGCTCGAAGCTTTGTCCAACTGTTGACACCTATATGAGACTATATACTAATGATGGAAGGTAGATAAGAAATGGTACAAGCAAAGGGCGTCTTAAAGTCAACAGTGATCATCACCATTTATACCCATATACCTACCACTAGAAACCGGATTATATGCATGAAAAATGCTTGAAATATGCACGAAAATTGGCAGAATATGCGAAATTAAATGATACATTTTAGGAACCCAAACAAAGAAAAAAAGTAAGTTTTCTTTTCTTTTTTTCAAAATCAGCATACAATTAGTAAATTATCCTTTGATAGGCGATAATAGATACAGGAACATTAGATGACATTAAAATTATTTTAAAAATTTGTAAACGTAAACAATCAAATTCAAAAATCAAAAATTAAATTTATCTCGGATTCGCGATATTATCCCTTTTAGCGCATAAATTCGGAACGCAGGGTCAGTGCACTGCACTCGGCAAAATATTGTAAATGTACCGATAATATGCATCATAACTAGATATTAGGTAAAATATGACCGCTGAGGATGGCTTAAATATGCAAATGCATATAATCCAATCTCTAGTGATGAAGAAGACGAACTTGGTAAAACATTTCTTACCCTGATCTACGAATTATGTTCACAATCTGAGATTGTATCTGAGAGCGATGTAGAATTAGAATACAATACGTTTAGTTTCCATTGACAAATATAATATATAATCTCCTCTCCTTTTACAGATGGTTTATCGTTTACTTTAACTATTCCTCACATCAAGGACCTGCAACTATCTAAAGCCCACGTTTTCACGCATGTAGCTGATGCTGGTCCTCTTTATACGCTGGGACCCGCGGTTCGAAACAACAAAGGTAAAATAAATATACCAACACTTGGAAACATGACGGACTATGAGCAACTATTTTAGTAGGTTAAAGGGGGGTGTGACCGTCGAACTGCCAAGTCATAGGTCTCGAGTTCGAACCGAAGGCACGCACCTCTGACTTTTCAAAACTTTTCAATCGAAGGAAAACATCGTAAGGAAATGCCTGACAGATATTTCTCGACGGCATGACCCATGGGTGGCATAAAAACTCTGTTATCACTACTCTGTTAGCACACGAAAAGCAAAAGCAGCAACAACCTCCTGTCAATTGACTACCAACACCTGAAGCTATCCATACAGGGTGGCGATTTAGTTACCTGCATCCGTCAAGGGAGTGTTTCTACCTGTCACACTATACAACTTTCGCTATGAAACACATTATTCGTAAAAAAAAGCGAATTCTGCTGTTCTTACTTTCATATAAAATGTTTATAATGTCTTGATAGCCTCTTTTTATGAGAAAACAATTGTTTTTCTTTTGCTATGCTGATTAAGCCAATATTTCAATAATTCATTCTGCGCCATAAAAACTCATAAAAATATCATCGTCATCATCTGCCAAAACTTTTGCCCAACTATGTTGAGGTCGGCTTCCATAAAAAAATTAAAAAAAACGGTGGCACTCCGGGAGTGCCGACAGAAGTGAAAACTTGAACAAGATCGCCTTGGTGGAAGAAAAATACTTGTATAGAACATTGGTCCGTAACCTTATCTAAATAAAAAGCACAATCGCGTTTACAAAAAAATACTTCCAAAACCTTTAAAGTAAAAATACTTGCATAGAACATTGATCCGTAACGTAATATAAATAAAGAGCACAATCGCGTTTACAAAAATGCCCAAAGTGCCTAAAGAAGTTTTCACTTTAAAAACTCATAAAAATTAAGAGAAAATAAATTCAACATGTTTATTTTTTGTTCTCGTTGCAGATACTGGTTTCATTAAGGGTATATCGGTTTGGCTAGATACGCTTGACGTAACTATGCAAGAGGTCTGGACGAGCCAAGGTCCCGCTTTCATGTCTATATTCCTGCAAAGCGTCATCTGCGATTTCAGACACCACTAGACTACTTATCAATGACAGTTAGTTATATTTCGTATTTTTTTGTTTAATAAGCCCAGGTACGCACGGACGTAAAAATATCACGGCGGGATTTTGTCGCGCACTGGATTTTCAACTCTCGATGTTAAGTCGAGCGTTGAGAATTCAACAGAGCGCAACCCAGCGCGTCGATAAAACACATTGTTGGATTTTCAACTCTTGGAGCTAAGCTTTTAAAATCCAAAGTGCCTAAAAATCCTGCTACGATATTTTTACGTCCATGCAAACGTGAGCTAAGTGAACACAACCTTGAATTTTACTGTAAAGATGCTATTCCGAAGGCGACCGCAGCCGCCCAATAGCAATGATAGACCGCAGCGACACGACTGGTTTCTATATAACTCTATGAAACGATAAAGCTTTTTTTCTAAGAAAGTGGTTCCGTTACAATTAACTATTAAAAAACAAAAATTCAAATTCAAATAAAACCCATAATACTTACATAAAATAAAATTCCACAATACTGATCAGAATATAATAAAATGTCAATGCAATCAATCTGCCTAGCCTTTTCCCAACTATGTCGGGGTCGGCTTTCTGACTAACCGAATGCAGCTGAATACCAGTATTTTACATGGAGCAACTGCCTATCGGACCTTCAGAACCCAGTAACTAGGTAATACGATACCCCTTGGTAAAACTGGTTGTCAGACTTTCGGGCTTCTGACGACCCGTAATGACTGTCAAAGATCCACGAATGACAGCCGGGACCAACGGCTTAACGTGCTTTCCGAGGCACGCAGGAGTTTCGGTATGTAGAAATGGTCATCCACGGACTAACCCCGGCAAGCGTAGCTTAACCTGATGTATCGAGCCGTGCGGCTGTTAGTAGGTACTTAGCCACGAGCTCCTCAATAAAATTTCAATGCAATTAATATAAAACTATAGCGGCTGTCATGAAAATCTGTAATTTTCACTAGTATTTGACATAAGTGTCAAAAACGCGTAATTTTCTAACCGTTCACCGCTTTTTTTGGAACCCAAAGCTAACAGGCAGCAATGTCACCGTCTTCGGAAGTGTTTTCATAGTGTTACATAGAAACCAGTACAATTATGCCTAATTTGTTTCATTTTGACAGTGCAACAATATTAATTGCGTTATTTACGTTGTTGAGCAGATGTTTTTTTCCAACTTATGAAGCAATGGATTAGCAATCTGTTTCAAATTGAAACAGATTGTGATTGTGTTCTATTACGCAATTAGGGTACTGTTGTGTCAGTGCGATTGGATGTCGTTACCGCTGCGGTTTGCGGTTGCGGTCGCCTTCGGAATTGCACTTTTCGTATAATTACATACTATTTAAAATTAAATACTTATATAAATCCACCCTTTAACTTTTGGAAATAAATTATTGAATATGCCGTATGTTGTTTTTCATGGTCTTCCCGACCCAAGCAATAAATCAATATGCCCAATTTTAAATTAATTTAATATAACAAAGTAAATAAGCGAGCAACCGACCGTGTCTCAGCTTGCCAATGAAGCGTTGATTACTGCGATCTGGTTCTATGCCCAACAACCAAAGAACAGAAAGATTTGAATACAGAGCACGCACAACATTATTTAAAATGTAGTTCTAGTCAGCTGCCTGGTTACTTGACTTTTGTTGACTTACCAATATCAGCAAATTGGCTTTAGCCAGTGAAGTGAATTGTTATGCAAACCTAAGAACAAACTTAAGATTGAGGTAGTTAAAAAACATGTTTTCCCTTAAATTCCAACAGCAAATGTAAGTTTGTACGCACTATATTGAGAGATTTACCATGTTGTTTTAAGACTATAAACTTCTTATAGGTTTTCCTGTAATTTATAAGCATGGAACTATTTTCTGTAGGTGCTTTATTAAAAATTTTAAGCTTAGTAGTTTCGGAGATAACGGTCAATTTTTATAAATTTTCTTAAATAACTTTGTAACCAAATATTTTAAAATTATAAAAAAATGTATTACCCTCACAGTAAGCCCTTTTATTTGATATGTCACACGGTATAGTTTACAAAAAAAAAAAACCCAAATGTCAACCCCCATATATTTATTTTATTTACACGTCCGTGTTAGGGTCACAGAAATTCATTTGCAACTTAATCGGTCCGTTAGATTTGGAGCAAATTGGCTGTCACAGACGGACAGACAGACACACGAGTGATTCTCTATGGATTCCTTTTTTTTTCATTCGAACTTACAGAACCCTTTAAATACCTGTGACAACGCATTGAGGATAGCTCCAACGTATTGATCGGAATAAATGTGTATCCACATTCTTTTGACTGATTCAGTGAACTAGTGCTGTCTATTGCACAAGCGATACTGTTGAGCGAGAGGATCAATGTCCAGTTCATGCTAAGTGAAATCAGGTTTTCAGAAATCCCATTTATACCACCGTAGGCGCGGGCTTGCGGACGGTGAACAATGGGTAGCTCGCCGTCCGGTAAGGACCAAGCCCGGGTCGACGGCGCGTTGTGTTCCACGCGCGCCTCAAAGAGATGTCAGCAGAATTGACGGGGCCCGCTAGGGCCAATGCCTGCCGGGGTTCGAAGAAAACCGATAGGGACATCGCGGCCCCCGGCAACAGGGCAACCGAAGAAACACGGGTGGGTTTTAGTCAGTAAGAGTCTGACACGCCCTCCCGCTCCACCCAGAGCGGGAGAAGTTATTTGATAATTTCCCACCCAAAAAAAAAAAAAAAAGTGAAATCAGGTTTTCAGAAATCCCATTTATACTTTGTGTGTATGCTGCCTTATCCATCGTTCAATATAGTCAGGACAAAAAAATAGATAAAGGAAATCAGGCATTACAATAATGACTAGCAAATTACAAACGATCGTTTCCGCGATTTCAATTCTCTGACTGATGGTTATTTATAGCTTCCCTAATAAATTATGCAGCTTTATTATGCAAATATCATCATATATAATAATTTATTCACTTAATTGAACATCATTTTTAAACAAGGCTTCGAAATGAGGATTCTTGTCTGTTTTCTTGTGTTTTTTTTTAATGTGTGCTATTGTTCACAAAGTGGGCATTCGGTTCATCGTGAAAATTATGGCGATAGGATTAATAGTAAGTATTATCATTTGTTTATTCTATTTTGTTGTATTACATTCTTTTTCACACACATATTCCATCAGGGATATCGTTATAACGCTACCTACATGATTTTTTGGCGCGCGGCCAAAATCGGAACTAACGCCGCCATCTTGTTTTGTCCATAAAATTTCTGTGACAATTTCACAAATATTTACCAACAGCGCCCCCCTGTCAATGTCATTCAGGCGCCAAAACATTATTATCTCATCACCTGTTAAGCAGCCTTATAAAGGCGGATAACAATTAAAATTCTATTGTGTCTCGTTAATGACAGTGGAAGGGAGAACTTTAAGCTATGCAGTAATTTAGGTTTTTAAATCCGAAATGGAAGGAGACACTGATTGGGCATTCTATACTTGTTAGAACATATTATTATCAATTTATCCATGCCTAATAAAATCACATTACAGGGGCTTCCACGGTCTCATGATTTTGGTCTACTATAAATGCGAAAATGAGTTTGCTTGTTTGTTTGTTACGCTTTCACGCCAAAACGGTTGAACGCATTTGGATGAAATTTGGCACATTGGTAGATCATGACCTGGGTTAGGACATAGGATACTTTTTATCTCGATTTTCCCATGGGATTGAGTTGGGGAAACCGCGGGGCGCAGCTAGTAGACTATAAAGACGCTTTTAAAATTCCTTCCACGATAACGTTATAGCGTGCATGTACGTACCATTTTACTTCCTTATCGCGGACGTCCACGATAATATTTTCACGTAAGAAATTATAAAAGCGCACATCGCATTTATAAATTCGATACATGTTTACGAGAAAAAATATTAAAAAGATTTTGCTAATCTAATTGAAAAATATACTCTATTTGAAATAAGATTAGATTAAATAAACCTTTTTTACAGTCCGTTCAACCGATTTTGATTTCTATTGCGTTGGTGGTATGACAAATGGCAGCTGCAGTAAACAAGTTGGTCTTGTAACCACTTTTTTGGTTTTAATGCCATTATGCCTACGGTATAGAAGTCAGAATCGGTTGAACGGACTGTAAACAAGGTTTGTTTAAATGTCTAATCTTATTTCAAATGGAGTATAGAACCAATCAAGCAAATAATTTTATCCATGTAGCTATTCGAATAATAAAGCTAAAAAGAAATTACTGAAAGCTGCAACAATTTCGCAGATGAAATCCATTAAAACAAAACACAATACAATCTTTAATACCAGCATGTTTCGCAAAACGCAAACTTGATATCTTCACTACCAAATTCACTTCAAAATGTTCGAGAATAACGCTCATTCGCTGTCCATTGCAGGCTATAAACGGGATAGAATCTACCGGCCCTGTGCATTGCAAGACTTGGATTGCATTCGTGATGTCTTCGCTCACAATTCTGATTGCAAACCGGTGAAGGGGCCTATAGACGATCCTTACAAACTGGATTGGCTCCCCATACATTTAGCTCATGCTAATGTGACTTTTATACTGCAAAATGCTCAAATTAGAGGTTTGAATGACTGGACGATTAAAGAATTTTAGTAAGTATAATTTTCCAATGTGAGTTGTTTTTATTTAAGAACAGTAATGATTTGGATTTTTGGTATTTTGTTACCACTTTCTTAAATATTTTTTTTTAATCTTGTAGACTAATTTGATATTTCAATTGATTGTTGTTTGTTTCTTACCCGACTAAGGCGAAGCAAAAAAGAGGATTATGATTTTGTCCGGTATGAATGTAGTTCAATTTGGAGTTTGACATTTGCACCTGTAAAATTAGTCTACGAGATTAAAAAACCGGCCAAGTGCATGTCAGACCACGCACAATGAAGGGTTCCGTAGTTGGGATGAATTTATCCTAAGAACAAACTTAACTTTGTAGTTGGTAAACATGTTCTCCCATGTTCTATCCCATGATGTGGGGTATCATTGGAAAGGTCCTTCAAAAAAATTGCGAGTATGTAAAACCATTTTTGGATTCAGGGATCCGTTTGCCAAATATTAAGCTTTAAAGTGCAAATTTTTGTTAGAGTCAAGTGTCCCCCCTGCCAGCTAAATGGTTGATTTTGGAGGTGTGAAAAAAATCACAGCAGTAGTTTATATAACGAAATTAAAAGGAAAACTATCACAGCCAAGTAGGCTCTACAAGTTAACGAGTAATAATCGACCAACTTATATTTGCAGTTACAAAAACATGTTTTCCCATACATTTCGTATGGGAGAACATGTTTTTCAACTACAAAGTTAAGTTTGTTTTTGGGATAAATTTATCCCAACTACGGAACCCTTCATTGTGCGTGGTCCGACACGCACTTGTTAAGTTTTTTTAAATTGTTATCTCTAGTCTCAGATCCCCAGATAATTATAGATGGCCTACTAAATGATGAGAAGAATTTAGACGACGAAATATATTAAACACTATATTATGTAATGAATCTGTTTCCCTACATGAACGTAAATAAAAAAAAACATATTATAACACCCATTTCAGTATCAATAAGGTAACTGACAAGTTAGTTTTGGAGGTGGTATTCAACGCGATCACAGTGTACTGCCCAGCTGCATTAGTGAGGTACCATCGTAAGGGAAAGGAGCCTGTGGAACTATCGGATTACTCCACCGTTATGTACAGTAAGGAAACTCATATAATACACGGTGGAAGGACATGACAAAAATTTCACAATGGATTCAGTACATAATTCTAGAGCCACTGAAAAAAAAGAGAAATAAAAACATTTATTTGTCAACAGTTCGTGAAACACAAAATACAAATAAGAAAAAAAAACTGGCACTCCGGGAGTGCCGACAGAAGTGAAAACTTGAACAAGATCGCCTTGGTGGAAGAAAAATACTTGTATAGAACATTGGTCCGTAACCTTATCTAAATAAAGAGCATAATCGCGTTTACAAAACCTTTAAAGTAAAAATACTTGCATAGAACATTGATCCGTAACTTAATATAAATAAAGAGCAAAATCGTGTTTACAAAAATGACGTGTCGTCATGGTGTCGCGAAATCAATGGTTTAGTCCCATCTCAAAAATGCCAACGCACCTAAAGAAATTTTCACTTCAAAAATGTTTCAACAAGAACAGTGTGTCTCACGACTGCGCGAAATAGGTCTATTTCAGTATTAATGCCAGACAGATGCTGTCTGACGGTGGTTTTCTAACGAACCTTTTGAGCCAAGTGACGGATAAGTAACAAAATGTTTCAACATTTAATAATACACATTTTTTTCTACTTATAAACGAGTAATCAAATATAATTACTTAATAAGTACTTATTTCATCGGTTATTAAAAAAAAAAATCTACTGTTTCATACAAAAGTGAATTTCAACACGGTCGAAATGTATGGAACAGCCGATTTTTGGTAATGAATTTTATTGGTTTTATCCATCAAAGAATTCTCAATGGCAGTCCCTAGTCGATTTATGCCTGGGGCAATAAGCTCGTCCCCCTTATAACATTTTTGGCAAAATTCGGGTACACAATACCTCTGCCGATCTCCTCCTCTTTACGATGTTGTACCTACTATAAAACTAAAACTATAAAATTTATGCAGTTATCAATTAATTTTATAGTTGAACAATGATCTTTTGGCGCGTGAACAAAATCGGAACTAACGCTGCCATCTTGTTATTCAATACATGTCACAAAACAATTTGTACAAACGTTTACAACAGCGCCCTCTTTTAACGTCATTCTTGCACCAAAAGATCCTTGTAGCAGTGGAGTTTGAAAAGAACATTTGAACAGACAGCCTCGTACTAAGAAAGCGTAACACGAACATCACAATATCGGATGGATGACGAATTTAAAATTCTTATTTATTTCCACAGAGGGTATATCACTGACATTAACAGTGCCAAACATCAAAAATCTTCAGTTGTCTGCAGCCCATGTATACGCTTATATACCTGATTCCAATCCTTCCTTCAGCGTCGGTCTTGGTATGACTGACGATTCAGGTAAACTTGTTTTTAGGATAATAATCTATAATACTATAGCGACACCTATCGCTGTGCATGCAAACTATCAAGATATTGACAAGATTTCCTAATAGATGGCGCCACTGAGTCATTGATGTCATAAAATCCTACATGGCGCAATTAAAGTTCGATGCACAGGTTCAATGTTAAAATAACGGTCGACAAAATTATGCTTCATGCTGAAATATTATTGGCTGTAGAATTCTCCTTTGGTTTGGAGAAATTTCTCGATTCCTGATTATCGATTTTGAACCCGATCACTTAATTGATTATTTTAATTTCGACCTTGATCTTTTTACACTATCTCACAAATAATATTTTCATGATATTTTTCAGATCGCACATTATCAGCAGTTTTCAAAGAGATGCTATCAAATATCGCAGTAGGTTTAAGAGAGGTATTTATCTTCAAAGGACCAGTCTTCATGGCTGCATTTTTGGAAGGCACAATCTGTGATTTTTATAATGAAAAGAGAATAAACTAGAAAAATATGTAACAAGGACGAATTTTCAATAAAAAATTCAACAAAACTGGGAAAAAAAATTAGAATGTGTTTTTGTTCATAAAAATTACTACCCTGTGTTTTTTTTTCTCAACGCTGTCTCTGGAATCTTCTCCTACCTATCGTGTGTGCGTTTACAGAAACAAACACAACAAATACTCATAAATAATTTCATCATCGACATTATTTAAACGAAATACGTCCACTGCTGGACATAGGCCTCGCCAATTATTGTCCCACTGCAGGGCAATGGTCTCTTCTCATACAGGAAAGGCATGAGCATTGATCACCACACTGGGTCAAGGTCAAGGCAGATTGGTGATCTCAGACTTATATTATGTACCTACTGTAGTTCTATTTTCTTAATGTCCCTCGGCAAACTTCGTGTTTCGTCAGTTGTCGGATTTCTATTAGTTGCCCTTTGCACTTGGTGTAGACCAGACGCTCTCAATCGACTTGGAAGTATACAGAGTTGTTAATACTCTTTTAACTTAATGTAATTTATTAAAAAAATGGAAGGAAAGCTGATAAAGTCGCAGGCACGATAGATAGGAAAATAGTTGTACAGCTCTATATAGTTCACACGGAAATCAAAACAATAAAAGTACAGTACGACACAACTTACATGTAGCATCGACAAAATTCGTCGATCACCATCTGAACTGAGTGCACCTTCAAAATCACCAATATTTATTACTGCTTTAGGTAAAAATGATCTTTACGCAAACGCAATAACTTGTGAAGTCATATACCTAAATACATTCGTAAAATTGAAATGAATAAATGCAAATTTTCAAATTTATGCTACATCTAAGTTGTACTTAGTTCTGAATTCAAATTATTAAACACGATAAATCTAATAATTGATGGACATGGAAATTAGCATTCGTTTGTATTCGGAAGTCCGATGATACCCGAGGGACATTATGAAGAAAATAGAAATGCCGACCCACCGCATCGCATCTCATCGCCCGCTCGCACTATTACTTCATTTTCGCCTAGCGTTCTTTCTGACTTTTTTTCTTTTTACTCGGCTCCTAAGAATCGTAGCGTGATGTTACATAGCCTATAACCGTCCTCGAGAACTGGTCTATACAATGCAAAAATAATATTTCTAATCCGACTGATAGTTCCGGAGATTACCCCCTACATACAAACAAACAAACAATCAAGCAAATACCTCTATTTAAAAAGTAATATATAATATTAGTATGTTCATTTCCTTAGATATAGTCTACATTAATAGCTAGGTTTACATTATTTAATGAAATATAACGCAAAGAAAGCACATTGCTTATGACGTCCATACTAGAACGAGCATAGAGCGAGTATGGATTAATGAGTAACTATTAGTCCAGGTTTTCTCATGACATTTTCCTTCACTGATGTCAGTGATGTTCAAGTTACAATTAAAAGCTTTAAAAAATAATCTTCAAGCATTACCAAAAATAATTTAAACTTTTAGTAATAAGACAGTGTACATGAAACAACAAAAAAAAATCCTAGCGAAACTCCCAGACCGCCTGTGACCTCTTTAGAAATTAAAATAAAAGTTCAAAAATCTTCATCAGTATTCCACTCTAGTTTACCGCTGTTCCAAAATACCACGTTTTACTGAATAAAACCGGATATACTTGCATTGTTAGTGCACCTCTATGTAGGAGTGGTGCGATGATATTACCTTCCCACCCTAGGGGCAAAACGACCTATTTATTATTTACTGGGCTACCTGAGTTACACGGATAGCCACCTAGATTGTATCTTTGTTTATTTAACAAATTGTTTTTAGACGTTACTTTCGAGATTAGAGTGGGAATTTCTTTAGAGGGAATGGTTGAGTAGTTGGTTGGGAGTTTTCAGGTTCGATTCTTGTTGGTTCAAAGACAAATATAACTAATGTCATTCATAAATGATTTTTTTAACCAGTGTGCAAACTTAAACACGGGACTTTACTCATCATTATGAACAACTTTTACTATGGAACCAAACCTGAAATCACGAAAAGAAACAGCTTTTCCCTACATTTTGACGAGTTATGCGAACATAAATGTAGGGAAAAGCTGACTTTTTTTCGCGATTTCAGTTATGGTCTCTTAGTAAAAGTTGTTCATGATGAGTAAACTCACGTGTTTAAGATTGCGCACTCGTTAAAAATTTACCATGTGTAGGTAATGGTACTGTGTGTATCGCCACATCAGAACTATGCATCACACTGACGTCACGCAAAAACCTGCATCGCGCAAGCAGAGTTTACCGCGCGACTAGCATATATACAACGACCCGACATCAATCATCGGGCAGTAGCCCTTCAGACACGACACCCATCTGGGATCGTCCATTTTCTTTGTAGAATGAGTGAACTTTACACCCTGTTCCTCATACCATATCTCAAAAACCCTAGGCTTAGCTAGGGTTTCCTAAGACTACGGTGAATGCCACATAGTGTCCGCAATTTACCATCGAATGACGTCACTGTGGCCGTTGCTGGTGTTGTCGAAAACCAACGCTTTAGTTAAATTAACATGATTTTGAACTCGTGGCTAAGTAATAACAGTCGCACGGGTCGATTTATCAGGTTAAGCTACGCTTGCCGGGGTTGATCTCAGGAAGGGTTACTAAAATAAAGGGGTAAAGGGTTAATTAATGTCTGTAATTTTTTTGGTGTGCATAATAAAGAATATTCTATCTATCTATCTATCTATCGAGACTCCTCCGTGCCTCGGAAAGCACGTTAAGCCGTTGGTCCCGGCTGTCATTCGTGGATCTTTGACAGTCGTTACGGGTCGTCAGAAGCCCGAAAGTCTGATGAAAAGTCTTGCCAAGGGGTATTGACATATTAGCCAGTTACAGTTGTGGAGGTCAGATAGGCAGTCGCTCCATGTAAAATACTGGTGTTAGGTAAGCTGCATCCGGTTAGACTAAATGCCGACCCCAACATAAATAGTTTGAAAAAGGCTAGGCAGATTGTTCTTTTTGTTGAATTTATTATTGTTGCTTCAATGGTTTCGTTTTCAAAACCAAAATGCTGTTCCGTACAAAACTACAAGACCTACAATCAAAACATAGGAAACACTCGATAATATTTTTGAAATTAAAAAAAAAAACAGTGGCACTCCGGGAGTGCCGACAGAAATGAAAATTTGAAAAAAAATCGGCACCGCGGTAATCAACGCGTTGATGTCTTTTTAATGGTCAAAAGCTGGTGTCGTAACAGTGTCGCGAAATCAATGGTTTAGTTCCATCTCAAAAATGCCCAATGCGCCTAAAGAAGTTTTCACTTAAAAAAAAAAATTGAGAAAACACATTTAGGGTTCACAAGAAAAAAGAGTAAAATTAACATAACATAACATCACGCCTTGTTTCCCCGAAGGGTTGGGCAGAGGTGTCCCTGTAGCAGGTACACCCACATTTCGCCAGTTATGTTTAAGTCCCATGTAATAGGGGGCGAGCCTATTGCCATCAACCGGGCACAAATCCAGACTCCGAGCTGCTACTGAGAAATTTCAGATAGAAAAACCCAATAACACTTTGCCCGACCCGGGAATCGAACCCAGGACCTCATGCTCAGCAGTAGCGCTTGCGACCACTAGACCAACGAGGCAGTCGAGGAAGAGTAAAATTATCATTATAGAAAAAAAAAATCGTTGTTGCCTGTACTAATGAAAAATCATTGTATCACAAACACCACGCTCAAAGTTTAACCCCATAAAAAGATGTTAATCTGAACTTTTCAATGGTTTCGTTTAAAAAACAAAATGCTGTTCTATACAACAAACATTATAGTCGATAATTTTTTCGCTAGTTCATAATTAACCCCATAGCGAAACCTGTTTAAATTAATGTTTAAGTACTGTCACCCCTTAAAATATTTTATAGGGTTTTTGTTAACTCATGTAAACACACATGCACAATCAAAACTTCCCCCAATCTTCATAATACATTGGCAATCTCAGCATGTAATCTACGAAGACTCCTGGAACCTTGTATCCATTGAATAATAGACACAAGGCAGCACCGGGCTCTGTTAATATTGTACGCCTTAATTATACCGGATTAGCAGAACACTGGATATACGGTGCACCTGTGAACGTCTTGTAACGCTAGCTAAGTGGAGATTATTAGGACGAGTTGCGCTATAAGATGTATGGAAGACATTATGGGTGGGTGTAAGGAGTTATGGCAAAATATAGCTTTGTAGAGTGAATTGGGTTGAGACGATCGTCAACTTTTTTTTTGATGAGTAGCACTAAAGCACAATATAAATATGAAAAGTATAGAAACTAGGCCTATGTTAATTAAAATAATAACCTACATTCCATTTTTAAAAAGATCGCGGCGACAACTCCTCTCGATACAAACACAGTGACAATCGCTTGGGGTCTCGTCAATGAGCGCGTCTGTGTGAGTCTGCCTGAACGTTTACTACGTTTAATTTCAATACTGTCCATATTTATACTGTGACTAAAGCCCTATTTACACGGTTTAAGTTTCTTGCCTGTTGCATACAATAAAATTGAAGCAACAAATGACTTGCATCGTCTAAACATTGTTTCTTCTAATCACTGCTTGTAATATGGCTAATATGGCTTGAAGATCAGACTTACACGGTGCGATTTAATTGCCTGTGACATGCCATACGTTGAAACAACAATAAAAGTTGCAGGGTTTGGACGGTGCACGGGTGCAGTCATTGGTTGCTTCAATTTTATTGTATGCCAAAAGCAAGAAACTTGCATCGTGTAAATGGGGCTTTATGGATATGAACTAGTTTTGCTACAAGAACAAGTTTCAAATACAGAAAAAGGAATCAACTGTTCCATACATAAATACAAAAGCTACTAAAAGGCCCCCCATTTCACGGTCAAACTTTGCATCCCTTTCACAATTAGACCGGAAAATGGCTGCCCAAATATTCTTGCAGATAGTGCGTTATTGTCATAACATACTCTTCAGTGCTGTCGCGGGAAAAACCTATATATCTCTATCTAATACTTATTAAAAACTAAAGTAGCTTATCGTGTCTGTCTGTCCGCGTTGTTCTTCTAAACTACGCAACGTATTTTGATGCGGTTTTCACGATCATTTAGCCGACGTTTGTACGGACGTAATAAAATCGCGGCGATTTTTTTTCGTGCATTGGATTTTCAAAGTTCTACGTAGCGCCGAGAGTTGAAAATTCAACAGTGTGTTTTTTCAACGCCCTGGGACGAGAGCGCGTTGGATTCTCAACGAGAGTTGAAAATCCAGTGAGCGATAAAATACCATCGCGATTTTGTTACATCCGTGCGAACGTGGGCTTAGGGAATTTATTCAGAAAGGTTTATGTGTATAAATCATTAATATTAAACTTAAATATAATACAGAATCTCTAGTCGTCGCTGGATCGCTATAGTTATTCTTGTAAACATCAATCTTTTACAGTACGTAAAATTCTTACCATTGTTTTACACTAATTAAAATTTATGCCTCATCACTGACGCTGCATATTTCAAAGACCTTTTGTTACCAAAACAGATACAGAGTCATTAATAAACTGCGCTAATTAATACTAATTATGTTATAGAAGTTAATGTGATAGCGTGACTAGCCATTTTACATAATGTTAATGTCTGCGTAAGCCATGGGAGCATGATTGTATAATATTAAATGGTAGGTGCTTTTGCTTTTTTTGTGACTAAGTAATAACACCCACACGGGTCAATCGGTCAGTACCCTAATTGCGTAATACAACACAATCACAATCTGTTTCGATTTGAAACAGATTGCTTCATAAGTTGGAAAAAAAAATCTGCTCGACAACGTCAATAACGCAATGTATGTTGTTGAGCTGTCAAAATGAAACAAATTTAGCAAAATTGTTTACGAAAATAAGTTACGCAAATAGGGTACTGGTTAAGTTATGCTTGCCGCGGTTGGTGCGTGGATGGATGTCCATCTTTGCATACCAAGACCCCTCCGTGCTTCGGAAAGCACGTTAAGCCGTTGGTCCCGACTGTCATTCGTAAATCTTTAACAGTCGTTACGGGTCGTCAGAAGCCTGAAAGTCTGACAACCAAGGGGTATCATATTACCCAGTAACTGGGTTGTGGAGGTCAGATAGGCAGTCGCTCCATGTAAAATACTGCTATTCAGCTGCATCCGGTTAGACTGAAAGCCGACCCCAACATAGTTGTGGTTAGGCCAGGTAGATAATGAGGTACACACGGCTACACATCAAGCTATATATTTCCAGTTTATGCTGATCTCGCATTGCATAGGATTTCCGTACAATGCGAGGTCAGCGTATACTGGAAATGTATAGCTTGATGTGTAGCCGTGTGTACTAGCTTTTGTCCGTGACTTCGTCTACGTGGATTTATTTATAGATTTTTCCATACAAACTTCTACACCCCATTTCAGTCGTGTAGGGTTTGCTTATTAGGATAAAAAATACCCTATGTCATTTTAGGCCCATAAATTATCTACCCAAAAATTACGCCGATTCGTTAATCAGTTGCTGCGAGAAAGAAAAACAAACTAACAAACATAATTAATAATAATATTATACAGGGTCAATTTAAATCATCTAGCAAAACTACGCAGATGTGATGCTGATGATATATAAATGCGATAAAACAAAAAAAACTGAAGTTCTCAACTCATACACTACTATACTGAATTTGAAATAAAATTAGACATTTTAATAAACCTTTTTTATAGTCCTTTCAACCGATTTTGACTTCTATTACGTTGGTGGCATGACAAAATGGCAGCTGCAGTAAACAGTTGTTATTGTAACCACTTTTTTGCTTTTAATGCCATCCTTATGCCTACGGTATAGAAGTCAAAACCGGTTGAACGGACTGTAAAAAAGTTTTATTTAAATGTCTAATCTTATTACAAATGGAATAAAGCGGTCGGTGACCCAAAAAACATCTTTATTTTTTATTTATTTTATTGAGGTATCGATACAATTACGTATGCGTAGTCTTGCTAGCTAATTTAATTTGACCTTGTAGTATGTTTGTGTAGTTGGATAATTGTTAGAAAATTACAAACATACAGTGATTATTGTTGCCACTACGGATTATTTAACAATTCATAAATTATTAAAACGGCATCCGACAGCTCATATTTATGTTATTATGGCTTATTGAGCAAGAATTTTCTGATTCACAACCTGTTTCGTACATGCGAATGTAAGGCCGAGATCTATAAACGTTACTTAGCACGTACTTTCACTAAGCGTTATTCCTGTCACTGTCGCACAACTGTCAAACCAGAAATGCAAGATAGAGATTAAAACATGTGTAAGTCAAAGCACATACTGAATAACGTTTATAGATCACGGTCTAAGTAATGCAGTAAAACGATTTGTTTAAGCCGTTATGAGTGAACTCCCTTTTTAAAATAGATTAAAAATTCCACATCCTTTCATTCTCAATTTGAAATCGAAAACAGAACAACAAAAGAAATATTCAAAAATCCATTCGCAAAATTGCCAGCTATAAAAAACAAAGACTAAAATAATAAAGGCACAAAAGATTTCTACCTACCCTCAAAACGTGTGACATTAGAGTTAATTGCATTGCCTGGCGTACCTAATCAGGGATATGAGGTGTTCCACAAAGGACTTCCGTTGACACCATTCGCACACAATATGACTGTATTGTCAGTACAACGCTACACTGTTTTTCAGGGTGTAAATGTGTGCGGAAACAAATTTAATCTTTGTTTTTTTTTGTTGTGGAAAAGAAAACAGAGGGGGCATGGGCTCAGATTTCTGACTTCTACTATAGGTACTGGAAAATGCTTGCTTTTTTTGGAATAGATTTATAATTATATGTATATTATATACTAGCAACATGCCTCTGAATAAATTTTCTCAATGATGGAGAAAACCACATCAAAATCCGTTGCGTAGTTTAGAAGAATAACGCGGTCACACAGACATACACGAAAAGCGACTTTAATTTATATAATTATGTATATATATAGATGGAAAACTGGTCATAAAAAATTGGTTCAAAGTTCACGCTGAGTTCAACTTACTAAACAGCGAAAACGCTAAATTGAATAGGAAGATTATAGATCATAATACGGCCCAACTTTCAATATTACTCCCGATAGAACTCCGAACGAATTCAATAATACCCACGTACGTATATTTGTCAGAAAATTCCACACAAACACTGGAAGTGTCAAAGAATAAGGAAATTTAATCCATAAGCCATAACTTTTGTTAAAAAGAACACTTTTACAAAGGATCCTCTGTGTGCCGTGACTGCGTCAAAAAGTTGATCCTATCTGCCGTGGAGCGAGGGCGGAATAACAATGGAGGAGGTGTTTTTACGTTAGTTTTTTGAATTTAAGAAGAATCTGCCCGCGAATTCGTCCGCATGAAATTTCTGGCTACACTAATATTATAAAGAGGTAAAATTTGTTTGTTTGTAAGTTTGTATGTAGGAGGTAATCTCTGGAACTACCAGTCGGATTTGAAAAATTCATTTTGTATTGGATAGCCCAATTCTTGAGGAAGGTATAGGTTTATAATATAAAGTATAGGCTCGAGGACAAAGTCGCGGGTAGAAGCTAGTTTTAAAATAAAATACTTATGATACTCTGCATTATTGTAGCTTTCCATTAGTGAAAGAATTTTTGGAATCTGATTACTAGTAATTCCGAAGATTACCCCCTACATACCTCTCTATAATATTAGTACTTATAGATAGCATGATTAAAGGAACCAGGCACTACCATAGGAAGTTACCTAGGTATACAGGGTGGCAGGGACATCGACGCGAAAACTGAAACCATGGATTCAGTACATGATTCTGAACCATCCTGCGTTGAAATTTTTCGTTGGTTATTTTTTTTAAATCTGCTTTTCTATACATTTTGACCGCGTAGGTATTGCACTTTTCTATGAAACAGCAAATTTTTTTTTATCTTCCTGTATTTTAAACCAGGTCATGGCTTGAATTAAATATAGAACCTGGATTAAATCAGAAATCATCCAAACCTGGCTAAATTAAAAAAAAAACATCCAGACTCACAAACTTTTTATTATGTTCGTAGGAATTATTATTATTATTAGATATTAAATGGGATATATATATTTATTATAGGATTTATTTACAATTAATTTAAGTACATATTTCATAGTGCAAAAAAAGTATATTTTATTGCGTAAACTTTACCATTCGCTGTTTATATTAATTGCTGTGTATAAATTGTTTATAAAAAATTTAGGTACCTAGTACCTACTCTGATTCTCTTTCTTTTGCTGTAGGTACATAATTAGCAAATTATAATATTCTACTTGACAACTTAGAATAAATGAAAACCCAGAAGTATTTTATCATACTATTCGTACAATATTTTTTTACTGTTTATACCACATCCAAACTCTTCAAAGATCTTTGCAGAAGGCGTTTATAAGTTTTTTCATGAAATTGAGTGCGGCACCCCGGTTTAATATAACGGCTCATCTATTCACCTCCGTAACAATATGACAAAGTTTCACACGTACAGGGATCACAGTTTTCAAGGAATTTTGGGTCTAAAAAGTAAGTTCTTTGGTTTTAGTTTGTTAGGTAATTTTTGTGTGAGACAAAAATTTCGTTAATGTTTTTAATATAGGGTGGCGATTTGGTGACTTGCATCTGTCAAGGGGGTGATTATACCTGTCATACTAAACAACTTTCGCTATAAAACACATATTACCCGATTTGTAATTAAAACTTGACGTACCCATAAAAATTTGTTTTCTTTTTTTCTCGAATCCATACATCTATGAGTTTCATGGTTAAAGTTGTGTAGTATGACGGGTAGAATCACCCCCTTGACGGATGGAGGTGTCTAAATCTGGCGATTTATTTATTTCACAGGGTGGCCCCTGTATAGGTAAGAGAATGAGTCGAACTCTTGGTAATTTTTTTACTGCAGGTCAAGAGAAATCTCCCGAAGTGAATAAAATTTAAAATGATGATTTTCTTCTGTCTTTATATACAGGGCGTCCCAAAGTTATGGGACATGAAGGGAAAGTACCTTAAATATCGTAGATAGGGTATTTTGCTGAAAGAAGACATTATGTTATTTTTAAAAGTTAGTAATTCTGCATTCAAAGATTTTCTAAAAATTACTTGCCACGTCTGGGAATCGAACCGACTTAAATGTAAAAAAAAAAACACCCCTACTTTTATGATGCCAATCGAAAGAATGGCCAAAAAATAATAACTCTTCTTAAGTAACATAGTATTTTAAAAGAAAGGAACAGCGTGAAGTTAATCATTTTAATCAAATTAAAAACATACATGAAACTGCCGTAGTCAATTAAGTGGGTATTTTTTTTGTAAATTAATTAATTAAATGCTTAAAATGTAATCCCTCTTGTCTTACGCAAATCGCCAATCTTTTAATGAGTCCGCTGCCTGTTGATTTTCTTATCATTTTATGGTGAATACTCGATATGATATGGCACAATTCATTCAATTCATAGGGTATTTTGCTGAAAGAAGACTTCATGTTATTTTTAAAAGGTAGTAATTCTGCATTCAAAGATTTTCTAAAAATTACTTGCCTCGTCTGGGAATGGAACCGACTTAAATGTAAAAAAAAAACACCCCTACTTTTATGATGACAATCGAAAGAATGACCAAAAACTAATAACTCTTCTTAAGTAACATAGTATTTTAAAAGAAACGAACAACGTAAAATGTTTGAGTGAAATTTCAAGAAAGTTATTGATTGCCGACGACGACGTTCGAAAAGTAGTGAATGTTTTCCTACTTGGATTGGTACGAATGGACCGATTAGATGGCCGGCCAGATCCCCGGACCTTACACCATTAGATTTCTTCTTTTGGGGATACGTGAAAGATATGCTATACAAAAAACGATACGAGAACGGGCGAGTTACAAACAGAATTGTGCCATATCATATCGAGTATTCACCATAAAATGATAAGAAAATCAACAGGCAGCGGACTCATTAAAAGATTGGCGATTTGCGTAAGACAAGAGGGATCACATTTTGAGCATTTAATTAAATAATTTACAAAAAAAATACCCACTTAATTGACTACGGCAGTTTCATGTACGTTTTTAATTTGATTAAAATGATTAATTTCACGCTGTTCCTTTCTTTTAAAATACTATGTTACTTTAGAAGAGTTATTATTTTTTGGCCATTCTTTCGATTGGCATCATAAAAGTAGGGGTGTTTTTTTTTTACAGTTAAGTCGGTTCGATTCCCAGACGAGGCAAGTAATTTTTAGAAAATCTTTGAATGCAGAATTACTAACTTTTAAAAATAACATAATGTCTTCTTTCAGTAAAATACCCTATCTACGATATTTAAGGTACTTTCCCTTCATGTCCCATAACTTTGGGACGCCCTGTATATAAGGACATTATGTACCCCATACTAAAGTTTTTAATCTTTACAAACACAAGTTTCCATTTTCTCGAAAAAATAAAAAAAATAGTCCCATTTACACGACGTATATTTCTTGTCTGTAAAATTGAAACAACATAAGACTTGCATCGTCTAAACAGGGCTTAGACGGTGAAATCAGGCTTAAGAGCCCTATTCCATTTTTTAAGCAAATTCATGATTTTTGACGCTGTAATTTTCAGCAGCAGTAAGATTATTCTCAGTAAGATTTTTAGTTAGGTACACCAATCTCTTTCTTGTAAGCTGGAGTTAACTACACATTATTTTCGTGTAATTTGCTGAATAGACGCGGAATATAATAGTACCTACTTATTTTTTTTTTTTTTAATTTTGTCTTATTATACAATATGTAAAAAAAGTGAAAAAAAAACTTTTTTACAAAAAATACAACCGTCTTCCAAACTACAAAGTGAAAAATAACTTTAATTTCGGAAGTCGGTGTCTTTGGATCAGTATTTTAGTTTTTTGACACCGACTTCCGAAATTAAAGTTATTTCACTTTTTAGTGGGTTGGTTTGTAATTTATCTAAGTTACACCTTATGTCAACAAATAGCCTTATGTCAACTTCTCATCAAAAATACCTAAATCGCTATAGATGTGCCTATAATATTTGAAGAGTTCCCTCGATTTCTCCAAGATCCCATCATCAGATCGTGACCTAATGACAATGGGACCAACTTGAAAGTATACCCTTTCAAACAAAAACAGATTTTTTCAAATCGGTCCAGCCGTCTTCGAGTAATCAGGGAAGATACATAAAAAAAAAATATCCTGACAAATTGAGAACCTCCTCCTTTTTTTTGAAGTTGTTTAAAAAAACCCTGTCCGATCCTAAAAGGGCACATAGGTACTGCGATAGCATTACTAAAAAGTAATAAAAATTATTATTACTATTGAAAATAAAAAAGTTATTGCTATTTCAAAATCAAATTTTTAGTACCAAAATTACCCCAAATACATTAAAAATTTTCAAATTTTCAACAGGGGTCATAAGTTATAGACTCCCGCTAAACGACGGCCGCCCGCGCCCCATGTAATAAACCCGATAAAATTCCCCTTAATAAAAAATTACCCTTTTTTTTCTTTCTCTTATAATTACCACATAAATAAACTCTCAGTACGATATCTAACAACACCCTCACGGACCGGACAGGGTTTTTTTTACATGTTGTACAGAGAAACGAAAACGACTGAAACAAATTCATTTTATATAGAAGTTTTATGTCACATTAGTTTATTTGATAAAATTACATACCGAGACTCCTCCGTGCCTCGGAAAACATGTTAAGCCGTTGGTCCCGGCTGTCATTCGTGGATCTTTGACAGTCGTTACGGGTCGTCAGAAGCCCGAAAGTCTGACAACCAGTCTTACCAAGAGGTATCGTATTACCCAGTTACTGGGTTGTGGAGGTCAGATAGGCAGTCGCTCCATGTAAAATACTATTATTCAGCTGCATCCGGTTAGACTGGAAGCCGACCCCAAAATAGTTGGGAAAAAGCTAGGTAGATTGATTGAGTTTATTTGATAAAATTGTGTTTATTTGGAATATAATGGACGCTGAATCAAGACATTTATTGCTTTTCTGTACGATTTTTTCCATGAAAACTCAAGGAATTTAAAGAAATTCTAGAACACCAATAAACAAGTAAAACAATTAAGTATGTATATTAAGTAGTATGCATTTTATTATGTAGTCTTCCGAGTGCACTAATTTATTCCTAACCTTGTACATACGGTCTTACCAAAACATACGTGTGTATCTACATAAACTTGATCTATATTTAGATAATAGTTATGACTAGTAGTCAACCGCTGACGTGATGTGTGGATGCATTAAGAACATTACCACATCAAAAGGCATTGCGTTGATAGATTCCATTACCTGTCGCGCTAAGACGACAGAACATAACACAGTGTAACTTGTTAAACGAGGGACTTACCCCGTGGCCCCCCCCGACCCTTGCTCGATAACGAGGTGCCAGCAGTTGCTGCAGCTGAGCAGCTTTAAATTCCCTGACTAATAACCATGATAAAAACTTTGATCCAGCCCGTCCCATCCTTGATGTCCTCCCTCCGGTTGACGCCCTAAGCCGAGGTTCGTACCCCACAGGAGGTGCCCTTAGCGAGCGTTCACCTAGTTTTAATTAGCATAGTTGAATAACCCCTGACTGGAGGTTTTAAGTGTAATAGCTTAAGGCACCCACAGGAAAGCCCGGTTAAGTAGTCATGATCTCAGAGGTCATCTACGAGATGCCATACATAAAAAAAAAAAAAAACTCCGTGGCCATGAGGTACACACTCAAGAGACACGCGTCTTGTGATAGTGACTGCGGTGAAAAAAAATGAAAGAAGTTGTTTAGAGTGTGCCACGAATCACCGCGACGCGACTTGCGGAGCATCGCGTCGCAAGTCGCATCGCTTGAGGTCGTGAACGGGGACGTACTCAGAGAATGAAAATGATAAACATGATAATAATATTCTTACATAAAGTAAGCAAAATTTCTGTCCGTCTTATATATTATTAAAAAATATTGAACACGTATTTTTTCTTTTTTAACGTAATCAAAAGATTACGGCGATAAATTGAGTTAAAATGTGGCATTACGTCACGCCTTGCTAGATTTAATACTGAGTTGTGACGTAGCGAGCCCCCACTCCCCAACTTTAATGCGTGTTTTCTAAGTTATTTTTGATTAATATGATAAAGCAAAAAATACGTGTTTAATTTTTTTTTTTATTATCTGAAAGACGGACTAAATAGAATTTATTTTTATTAACCTAGGCAACTACCGTATTGTTGAACAATAGACATTCTACGTCAATATTTATGCTGTGTCATAGCCATTTCAGACAGCTTTGAAAGAATGACAGCTATGTTAAATAAACGACGGACATTTTAAGTTGGTAGACAAATTGCTTAACAATTAATTTCACTGTCTAAAACCTCTGATAGATTGGTTTGTAGGTTTTTTGATCGCAAGCTTGAATGCTGAGCGTGGGGTCCTGATTCTTAGGTCGGGTAAAGTGTTGTTCAAAATTCAAATTCAAAATATTTTATTTAACATAAACCTACATGGGCACTTATGAAACGTCAGAAGCTAGGTGTACGGTTCTAATTGGTCGCCTCCTATGGAGAAGAGCCGGCAAGAAACTTTACTCTTTTCAAAGTAAATGGTTTCTACAATGTTTTCAAATTACAGTGTTAATAGGTATGAGAGGACAGTGTAGGCCTATCAACAAGTACCAGGTACTTAGTAAAATAGAAAATGGTGCACAAGTGTACAGCCTACAACGTTCTCACATTCACAAAATGTAAAAGAAAAGAATATATTTAAAAGAAAAACAAAAAAATAAAAAAATTAGGACCTATTTAAACCAAATGACATGATTACCACTACAGCTGTAAGAAACCTAATTTGATTTAACAAAAATAATAGTATATTTTAGGTATATAATGTCAAATAATGAAAAGATTAAGTCAATGAAATATTAAATTGATATTACATATGGGAATTTCTCAGTAGCAGCCCTGGCTCTTGATTTGTGCCCGGCAAAAGGCTCGCCCTCTGTAAATGTGGGTAAGGTTTCTGCTGACCCTTATGGTGAATACCGGGTTGATGACATAATTATTATGCTTTTTTTTTCGGACGTAGCAGCTATCAGGTACCTACTACTGATAATCTTAACGTAACTTTGCAAGGTTTTGGCGTATTGGGAGTAAGTTTGCGCATGTACACTAAGTGCAACAAAAAAAAATACACCTTTATTGCATGCCATTTTTGAAGTAAACACTTCTTTAGGCGCGTTGGGCATTTTCGAGATGGGACTAAACCATTGATTTCGCGACCTATTACCGACACCGTGGAGTAAAAGACATCAACGCGTTGATTACCGCGGTGCCGATTTTTTTTTTCAAGTTTTCACTTCTATTGGCACTCCCGGAGTACCACTGTTTTTTTTTTTGCACTTTTTCTTTAAGAAAAACAAGCGAAAACGAATTCTGCGCTCTACGATTCTTGCCAAGTTACGTGCCAGCGACTATACTTACTGTGTTTCACCTTTAATTTATGTCCCTCGTTTCACCAGTCAACCTTCATACATACATGCATACATAACAACTGTAGGTGTGAAAGCATGATCGAACGGGGTCATTGACTCGTTGCATTGGCTGTAATGAGCAGATGAGCACTAAGCATTAGCTCTGCATGTGTTGAATATAAATTAAAAACCTTTTTTTTTCTTTCGTACATAAAACACGACCTACGATTTGAAACTATATAGACGGGATTTAAAGACACTAAAATATCTTGAAAGCTGGTTAGACACTGGATAGTATATTTGATCCATTCAATGAAAATATAGACACACACACACACCCTTACAGTAATAAACTTACATACTACACCACACCTTTGAAGGTAATAATAAAACCGGCCAAGTGCGTGTCGGACCACACACAATGAAGGGTTCCGTAGTTGGGATGAATTTATCCCAAAAACAAACTTAACTTTGTATACGGAATGTATGGAAAACATGTTTTTGAAACTGCAAAGTTAATTTGGTCAATTATTAGGTACTCGTTAACTTGTAGAGCCTACTTAGCTGTGATAGTTATCCTTTTAATTTCGTTATACTATTGCTGTGATTTTTTTCACACATCCGAAACCAACCATTTAGCTGGCAGGGGGGGGGGGGGGGACAAAAATTAGCACTTTAAAGCTTAATATTTCGCAAACGGATCCTTAAATCCAAAAATGGTTTTCACCAAACTCACAATGTTTTTAAAGGACCTTTCCAATGATACCCCAAACCAGGGGTTAAAAAAAAAAAAAACATCACCACTTTACGTCTAGGAGAGGTACCCTAAAAAAAATGTTTTTCATAATTTAGTTTTACCACTTTGTCGGCGTAATTAATATGTATACTTATGCCAAATTACAGCTTTCTAGTACTAAGGGTCTCGGAGCTAGACTGTGGACAGACAGACAGACAGATGGACAGACGGACAGACGGACAGACAGACAGACGGACATCACGAAAATATAAGGGTTCCTTGTTTACTACGGAACCCTAAAAAAGAATATAAAATTTGATTACATTTTTTTTCTACTTTAAGTGAACAGTGTTATAATGCGTTCATTTTGCTGTTTGTTTTATGTAGTTATACTAATTACATACTCCTTATTGGATAATTAGAGTGTTTGTTTAGTAATCTGATTCTTAACTTACAAAAAAATATTTTAGCTCACGTAATGCGTAACATTCATTATTTATTTCAAATGTGAGCTTAAGCTAAACAATAAGTAAATAATCTTAATTTAATTAAGTGTTATATAATTTCAAATCTGTATGAATTAATATTAATATGTAATAATATTATTTCACGCTTATTTTATTTTATTTTTTACGGAAGGCAGACTAATAACTACAGACTAATAACATTATAATAACAACATTATATTACTAAATTGCTAATTACAAGCTCCGCAGATAAATACAAAATTATTAGGTACTTCCTCATAATGTCAGTTTCATCCAATCTGTATACCAACATTAGAAGAAAATAAACGATTTCCATTCTATTTAACTAGTTATTGCCTCAAAGTTGGTTAATTCTGTTCATTTAAGGGGAAGCGTCATGGTAGCCCGCGAAATTCAAATTTTCTTACGTTTTTTGCATTATGCAGGTCAGTGTCAGGTTTTATGTTGATTAAAATATGATTCGCGGTCGTAACAAATATAGCTTTACTCAATTATAATCATTACAATCAGCAATACAACTACATAAGTTAGCAAAGGTGTCAAATGTCATGATTTCATGAAATCATGATATTTGACATCTTTATCTTCTTCTTAATCACTATTGCTGATTGTAATGATTATAATTGAGTAAAGCCATACTTGTTACGACCGCGAATCATATTTTAATCAACATAAAATCTGACACTGACCTGTAAAATGCAAAAAACGTAAGAAAATTTGAATTTCGCGGGCTACCCTGACGCTTCCCCCTTAAGCCAATTTTTGTTCAAATGTTAAGCCAATCTGGACAACAAACTGTTCAAGTGCAGGCAGGTGTCTCTATATTATAGGTAAGTATTACCCGAAGGGTTGCGCAGAGGCATTCCCGTAGTACGCTCTCATTTCATTCTTTAAATAATTTAAATAATGTCTTTACGATCGAATAACAATAAATATTGAAACCAAGAAATACACTAAATATCCTTGAAATCAAACCCACTACACTAAATACAATTTATTTCATCAATATTACTATCTTTATGATTTAATAATCAAACACTGTTTTTGGGGGGGGGCCTGGTAATCTGTGTGACAGACAGGTTTTCCTAGTGCAGATACCAGTCTCCCACAAAGGATTTATCAGATATTGTAATCTTAATATTTTTAAGGTGACTTTGTGGAGAAATAAATGTTTATTTATTATTTATTTATTTACTCCTCTTGCAACGGCAAAGGAACATCAAAAACCGAATGTTTATAACATCTTTAAACATACATTTTTATACCCCGCCGGAGTCCCAATAGTGGAAACATTATAGGCTTATTATGTTACATCTCGTTTTGAGCAAGCGCGGTGATTTTGTAGCGGTTACACCGCCATATACGAACTACGCATCATAGACATGACGTCACACAAATCCTGCATCGCGCAGTTAGAGTTTACCGAGCGATCGACATACTCGTACATACAAGATGTCAACTTTAAACCGATGGGCAGTTGCCCGCCAGACACAACACCCGTCTGGTCGGAGGATCCTCACTTTTCTATGGTGGATGAGTGAACTTTACACCCTGTTCCTCATAACCCTAAAATCTATTCTCGTGCCTTCTCTGTATGAGAAGAGGGCTTTGCCCTGCAGTGGGACAATATACCTAGGCTGGTATTATTATATGTATATTATTCTAGCTTCTGTCTGCGAGTTCTTCTGAGGGAAATTTCGGCCCCCGCCCTACCGCGTCGCATCCCCATCGCCCGCTCGTGCTATTTCGTCGTTTTCGCTTAGCGTTTTCTAACTCTTTTTCTTTTTGCTTGGCTCCTAAGGGTCGTAGCGTGATGTTACATAGCCTTGCTCAAGAATTGGGGTATCCAATGCCAAAAGAAAATTCAAATCTGACTGGTACTTCCGGAGATTACACGTACAAACTCACAAACAAACAAACAAATTTTACCCTCATTTTAGTAACTGCAAGTAAACCATCTGCTTGAAACTATTGGGGAAATGTTCCTTTCCGCTTAAATATATTTATGGCTAAAACCTTTTTAAATTCGCCTAAGCCTGTTCACTTCTCGCTGTCCGAAACTGGGCTCTGTCACTCTGAAATTCTCGAAAATCCATCCATTTCCATACAAAATTATTTTTATAAATGCAAAAGTCTGTGTCTGTCCATTACCTTTTCACGGCTTAGCGGCTAAACGAATTTAGGTATAATTTTGGACACGAATAGACCATTAGCTGGGTTTAGTACATAGAATACTCTTCATCCCTGAATCGCCGACCTCATCTAGTATTCAAATATTATTATTTCTTGACGTATTATAGTATTTTTGACAGCCAATTTACAGAAATAAAATATCATTTATACTAGAACCTAGCTAGAGAGCAGACAGATCTTTTTAATTGAATATTACATTTTTGAGTCGAATTCAGTTCATAAAAAGGCAAATTAAAAAAAAAACATCACATGCCACCATTTGTAAATAGGACCACCACCATACTACCTGTAATATTGACTCCCCTTTACCCTTTATTCCATCCGAAGGCTGTCTTTAAAAGATCGCTTTAATCGATAAGGCCACCCATTGTGTTAAGAAAGAAAAAAAGAAAAAAAAATATTTGTGACACGCTTAAGAAATACAAACAGTAATAAAAATAAAATGAAAAATAAGAAAGGAGCATTTTGTGTCACCCTAATTACGCACTTTTACATTTTTTATTTGTTTTCTTTCTTTTTTTAAATTTATTTTTACTTGTTCCATATAATATGTTGTGTTGTGTGCCTTTTAGTTTGTGCTAAATAAATATATTTTCTTTCTTTTTAACCGACTTCCAAAAAGGAGGAGGTTATATGTTCGTTTTTCTTTATGTATGTCCACCTATTTCTCCGTCAATTGTGGACCGATTTTGAAATTTTTTTTTTTTTTTTAAAGTTTATGCTCTCGAAGTGGTCCCATATAATTTTTATTAACTTTGCGCTTTGTTAATTTTTGAGTTAGCTTCAATAATACGTACTTTTTCCTACTTAGTATGTGGATGATATGATAAGTTCCTGTCACTGTTATTTACATAGCAGGTAGTGGTATTCTAATTTTGTGTGGGATAGGTACCACAAGTAAAAAGTGAATGAAGCTAGTTAGAGATACAAATGAAAAATTTTATATTAGAAAAAACTTGTTACAAAAAAAAAAACAACCGACTTCCAAAAAACACTACAAAGTGAAAAATAACTTTAATTTCGGAAGTCGGTGTCTTTGGTTTTGAATTTTCGTTTTTTGCCACCGACTTCCGAAATTAAAGTTATTTTTAACTTTGTAGTGTTTTTTGGAAGTCGGTTGTTTTTTTTTTTTTGTAACAAGTTTTTTCTAATATAAAATTTTCCATTTGTATCTCTAACTAGCTTCAGCCCGCGACATCGTCTGCGTGCAATTTTTTGTTTTAACATAAAATATATCCTATGGAATTCAGCAATACCATAGCCGCGCATTAGTGAAAAAAAAAAATGGAATCAGTACCTTAATAGCGTAATGCACGATCGATCATAATTTATTTCGATTTGAAACAGATTGCTAATCCATAGCTTCATAAGTTGGAAAAAAAATCTGCTCAACAACGTAAATAACGCAATGGATGTTGTTGAACTGTCAAAACGAAACAAGTTAGCCCTAATCGTTTACGAAAATAAGTTACGCAATTATGATACGGATCTGTAATTCCGATGATTACCAAGATACAAAGACACAAATTTTACCTCTATAAAATATTAAGTACCTATAGATTATCTATAATTTATATGGTTTAGGTACACATGGCTACACATCAAGCTATACATTTCCAGTATAAGCTTGACCTCGCATTGTACAGAAATCCTACACAATGCGAGATCAGATTATGTGTAGCCGTGTGTACATAGTACAGAATAATTATTCTGTCTATTTAATTTGAACTGGGAAATAGTAACCGAGTTGTCTTTCCGCACTCCATACTTTTCGTTTTAGTTAGAACTACGAGTATTTTAAACAAGAGCTCAAAAGTAAAACCAGTGAAAAATGCTGACTGGGAAGCGGAACTTGGCAAAACTCCAGATTTTACCAAAAAGAACGTCGGAAATACATCCACAGCTGAATAAAAACTCCTTTCTGTATCTATTTAACAAGCAGAAAGTTTTACTTTCGTTTTCGTAATTGCTGTTTGAATTTTAAACTAGATATGGTTAGAAAGAGCAATAAAATAAATTCTAGTATTTTTCCAGAAAAAGTTAACACAAGGTTAAAGATTTTTAGGGTTCCGTTGCCAAATGGCAAAAAACGGAACCCTTATAGATTCGTCTTGTCTGTCTGTCTGTCTGTCCGTCCGTATGTCACAGCCACTTTTTTCTGAAACTATAAGAGCTATGCTGTTGAAACTTGGTAAGTAGATGTATTCTGTGAACCGCATTATGATTTTCACACAAAAATAGAAAAAAAAACAAATACTTTTAGGGTTCCCCATACTTAGAACAGAAACTCAAAAATTTTTTTTTGATTAAGCCCATACGTGTGGGATATTTATGGATAGATCTTTAAAAATGATAATGAGGTTTCGAATATCATTTTTTTCTAAACTGAATAGTTTGCGCGAGAGACACTTCCAAAGTGGTAAAATGTGTGTCCCCCCCTGTAACTTCTAAAATAAGAGAATGATAAAACTTAAAAAAAAATATATGATGTACATTACCATGTAAACTTCCACCGAAAATTGGTTTGAACGAGATCTAGCAACTAGTTTTTTTTAATACGTCATAAATCGTAAACCGCAATTTACCTTTCATTCAATGTTACTTGCTGCTACGGAACCCTTCATGGGCGAGTCCGACTCGCACTTGTCCGCTTTTTTATTTTAAGTCTCTTAAGGCGAGCAGGCAGGTGCGTCACGACAGAGCGACGGGACTCTAGTAAAACAATTTTTATAATAACTTCTTAGAAATTGTTCTACCAGGATTGTTCTGCTCGCAGTTGGTATTGGTAGCCTCAGCGGAGTCTTATTTTCCTAGCACCACAATTACTGCTTCAATAATTTTGTTTTGCTCGGTGATTAAATCTCTTCCGTTTTACACAACACAACAGTCAGTCATACATACAACGATACTTTTATTATTTATTATTTGGACCACTTTCTTGCCTTATTTTATAATATTCACTCATTGTTTATTTGTATCAATACCTTTCGGTATAGAGTAGTATATTTATGTTCTTTTAACAATACTTTAATTTATTTTTCGTCCATAAATTTACTTTATTATTTGTTTTATGCATTGACAGCCGAAGGCAGTGACTTAAATATCGATTAAATATCCCAGCCTATGCTGAGATAGGTGCCTTTTTGGCGTCTTTCGGTAATTCGAAAAAATTTGTTAGTTTTAGATGCTCCTTTTTAGTTGTTGTTTCGTCCCAAACATTCTTTTTTCTTTTTTTCTGAATCGCGTCGCACCGTCGCGTTGTGTCTGTCTGAAGGAGCCTTTGAGAAGTGCAGTTTAATTTTCTGCTTCTCAGATCAATCACACATTATTAAAATACTATCGCACAATTTTAACAGCTTGACAAAACATCCGAGATCTCTTTGTTATTTGTAAGTTTAATATGAATGAATTATTAAAGAAATAAACCTTCCCGAATAAATTCTCTAAATAATGGGGAAAACCATGTCATCATCCATTGCGTAGTTTAGAAGAACAACGTGGTCACACTGATAGACACGAACAGCAACTTAAATACATAATTATGTGAAGAATTATGTTTATAATTGTGTGAATAGGTGAGTTAAATTAATAAACAAAACTGGCAATAATGAGAAATCTACGATTGATGTAGCTGCTTTAGGCTAAGCGTATGCTGAAACGCAGGTGACGCAGCATAGCACAGTACAGATTTTGCAGGGTAGGGCAGGCGAGACAGACATAGGCCGCGAGCGCATGCTGCGACGCAGCTACACAGACACGTTCTCGTTCTACCTAGTACAAACAGTCTGTCATTGAAACAGTCTGTCAGTGGTAAAAAACAAGTGACGACCTGCACGCGTCGCGCAGAAATCTGTGCCGGCTCTACAACGAGACGCAGAGCAGGTCAGACACATGTCTGCGCCGCAGCGTACGCAGCTGTCAGTACGTTCATGAATTACAAAATCTGCTCTGTCCTGAGCTGCGTGGACCTGCGTTACCTGCGTCTCAGCGTACGCTTAGCCTTATTGAGTACTAGCTGTTGCCTGCGACTTCGTCTGCGATCCAGGCTGAAAAGTAGCCTTCTCCAGGTCATGGTCTACCCATGTGCCAAATTTCATCCAAAGCCATTCAGCCATTTTAGCGTGAAAGTGTGACAAACAAACTCACTTTCATATTTATAATATTAGATAAGATACTAAGTATATTGCATCACAATAAATGAAAAACTAAATCAATTGATTTATTAGGCATTTGTTTTCTCCACGGCAAATTATATTTCCTTCAATAAAAAATAATGAATATTAAAATATTGTATCGCAAAACGCGAATATGCTATAAATATTTGAACAATATATCTGTGTCAATCGATTTAAACAAAAAAAAATAAACAAAATGAAGTACTTACAATTTATAATTTTAATGTTTGGAGTATACAAATGTCATGGTTCTGGCAGTAAATCATTTTGAATTTGTATTTAGAAGTTCCATTTTGTTATGTTACTGACCAACAAGAATTGTAAGACCTTGTCCAGAAATGGAAGGCTTTTTGGGTGCGCCTACCTAGGAGAACCGAGATACTTGGAACCATGTATAAATAACAAATCCAGATTCGGAATTGATGTTGGGAATTTCTTAATGGAAAAATCCAATGACCCCAAAAGTGTGTTTATAGATGTAGAGTTCACCAACCTTACGTAATAGGCACTAATAAGAATAATAAGCATTAAGGCCTTAATTATAACATATTTTGTAAGCTGACCCAGCCCAATAGAAATGATAACAGATGACCCATTAAATAAACGTAAAAATTTAAAAATGTTTATCATCTTTATATTTGAGAAACAATCATAATGCGCGTCTTGGCATTCCTGTTACTGATAAAAAATGTTACAATTTTTTTTTGACAAAAACGACATTTCTCATAATGAATGAATGAATGTTTATTTTTGCTAAAAATGTATAAATGATTAAATATTGACTCACAATGAAAATAATATTAACTAGTCACAAACCATGCGCTTGGTTTGTGACTAGTGTGTTGTTTGCTCCAATATTCTGGTCATTTACCTGACAATATAAAAAACAAACCACCATCCTACTTAAATAAATTCTTTTCAGGTTTAGGGCATCCATTCCAGCCAGTAAGTTCAGAAGGATGCCATGTAACCCTCAAAACCTGGACTGCATTCGTATCTTCTTTGCGAACACATGAACTTGCCTGAAGAGAGAAGGTTTGCTACCCCTGTTAGCTAACATCACTGAGTTCACCTTCCCTGCACCGAGCAACAAAATGAGTGCGACGGCTTACGGCATTGAAATCGAAGACATAAGAACTGGGCGTAGTTTTCAAATGTAGTACGTATTATAAGTTGTTACGTTTTATTTTTGCATACCTACCAGAATATCATGCACGTATTCCCCGAAGGGAGGACAGAGATGAACAGCACATTTCCGGTTCTTCTTCTTTTCGTGTGGTTAGTGACTAACCTGGTGTCAGAATTTTACAGCCGCCCACAGGCCTCCGACTTGACTTTACATGCCGTCGAGAAATATCTCTCAGGCATGCCGGTTTCCTCACGATGTTTTCCTTTACCGTTTTTGAAGCAAGTGATTTTTATACAATACGCACTTGGGTTCGAACTCGAGACCCATGACTTGGCAGTCCGACGGTCACACCACTAGGCTATCACAGCTATTTTATAAATATTTTGCCGGTTATCTTTAAGTACTGTCTTCTAATAAGGGTAATTTGGGACGAGTAAATTTCCGGTAACCGGACACAAACCTACTGGGTACAAATCCAGACACCAGGTTGCTTCTAAGAAATTCCTGATTGAAAAACTCAAAAACAGTTTACCTGACCTGGGAATCGAAGCCTGGATACTTCGTTCAATAGTCACATTTGCGACCACTAGACTAAAAGGAGGCAATCAAGTAAATGTGCAAGTAATAACTGAATGTATCATACATCTCTGCTTACCCCTTTTCGTGTAATACAATCACGATGTTAATAAAAATCAAATCAAAAGTCATTTATTCAAATTGGCTTAGAATCAGCACTTTTTGAACTTCAAAATTACATAAGACTGTCCCCCGAAACGCCCACCCTTCACCACTTCCTAGTGCTTTAGCTGGGAAGAAGTGGCGCAACAAACTCTCCAGCAGCACAGCTGTCTGTTAAGTTAGAAGAACTTGATTCTATAAAACTATATGCAAAGTATTTAACATTACAAAATAAAGAAATTCAAAACATTAAATTATTCGCCATATTGCAATACAAATAATATTGACTAAAGATTTTTCGTTCCAGCTTTAGACCTACACATACTTTCATCGTATGTGCAGAGTGGCCTCGAATTAATGTTCATATGAAGAAGGTTGTGATACAGCATCCAGGCATGGAAGATGTTACTGTTACAGACTTTGATATAAGATTTGGTAAGTATTGAAAAAAGTATAATAAAAGTGTGGCTACAATGACGTCACGCAAAATCCTGCATTGCGCAATCATAGTTTACCGCGCGACGAGTATATATACATTGTCCCGACATCAATCGTCGGGCAGTTGCCCACCAGACAACACCTGTCTGGTCGGAGGTTCCTCCCTTTTCTATAGAGGATGAGTGAACTTTACACCCTGTTCCTCATACCTTTATAAAAGTATTGAAGGGCTCGTGTAGTAATAACAGCCGCACGGGTTGATCGAAGGATAAGCTACGCTTGCCGCGGTAGGTTTGTGGATGGGATATTTATTACATTTCGAGACCACTGTGCCTCGGAAAGTACGTTAAGCCGTTCGTCTCGGTTGTCATTCAAAAATATTTATGGATAGTGAGAAGCCCAAAAAGTCAGACAACCAGTCTTAAAAACGGTAGATTGCTTTATCTGTACGGGACGCAGTCCAAATTTATTTGGAGTAGGCATAGAATGTTTTCTTCTCCCCTACATTATTTTCAGCCGTCATCTCAGTATGAATCCACTTTTTAGCCAAATCAACTGTCACACAATTCATTCTTCGTTTGTTTGGTCTTTCTCTATTCTTTAAGTCATTTTTAAAACTTTTTAATAATCTTTACAAAAATTATAAATTCTGACTTGTGTGTCTTGAGTTCTCTTCCTGAATAGATGTTAATAAAAGGCCTAGACACTACAAAAAACACTTACTTCTAGCGCCACAAGGTCGTTTTGGCGCGTGGCCAAAATCGGAACCAACGTCGCCATCTTGTTTTTTGAATACATTTCAAGTGACATTGCACAAAACAATTGCACAAATGTTTACCGACAGCGCCCCCTGTCAACGTCACTGGAGCGCCCGAAGATCCTTGTAGCAGTGTTATTAATTTATTGTGAAAATAAACTCTGTTTTCAGTGTCCATCTAATAATGATTGCATATAGCCAGCCGGTTTTCCTACAACGGGACGAAAGACCAACATCGCTCTTTGCTCTGAGTCCTCTATAACGGGTGTAAAAATTCCCTTATTAATGAAACCGAGAGTCACTTGTTCTTCCCGTTTTTATGACCATTTTTTTATACTGGACAATATCTAGGTACTTTCTCGTTACAGAGATATTGAGGGTCAATATTCCAACATTTTCTGGTGTATTTTTACGAGAACCAGTCTTAAATGTTATAACTTAACTTTAAATACCCCCACAACCCCTGCACCGTTGCATGAACCTATAAACACAATGTTTTGCAAGCGTTACATATTTGAGCGCTGCTGTAAGCAGCGATTTTTCACACCAAAAATAAAAGTCGTTTCCCAGCAATTACTTTTGTGCAAAGTTACTGATTTTGATGTAAATGAACGCTAGTTAATGGCTATGTGATGGATCTTGATGCACTCTGTGCATATAAGTTAATAAGTTCACAAATGTAATATGATTACAGATTAAATTTTAATCAAGGGAACATTCTTGACTTCGAAGATAACCATATCACGTTCGTCGAGAAAGTGTATCAACCAGTGTTCTGACATGGTCCTGAGCAATCAACTGGCAATTATCATTAACCCTTGTAATTGTTGGCACGATTATAAGAATAACATTTCGCCTAAGGAGGCAGGCAGAGGTGTTTAGGGCCTGTATAAACTCAAGCTCTAGCCTTAAAGCATGAATTTGATTAGTTGAATCGAGATTTTTAAGTGGAATTTAAATTAGTGTGTATATCGCGTCTTCATACGGGTCTGGTACGTAATACGGGTAGTTTTGCCTGCTATGTTGTAATAGAGGACGAGCCAATAACCATTTACAAGAGAGACGACTAGGTACTGAGAATTTTCTACTGGTAGTTAATTGATTCAGGCGTGACCTTGCGGAAATCCATTATAAAATACAATAGACGTGGATATATTTAGTAACTTGTTCCGCTTAGCAATTTCTAAAGAGCCATAAAAAACTCCTGAAAGAAATCAACACGTGTTTCATCTCTCAACGAGGCATCCTCAGGATGACGATTGACTTGTCGCGAACTCGAAAACGGCGTGTTGCCACACCAAGCGCTGAACGCAGACATCACAGGCAGACAAACAGATTTTTCTACTGGTAAGATACAATTTGATACTGGATGAGACTCGCATAGACTGGAGAAGCATGGCACAAAAGGGAGAAGGCCTATACTCAGCAGTGAATTATGAAGATACCATGTATAACAACTTGCCTGATCCGAGGAAAACTCGGGATCTCATGGTCGATCGTAGTGCTTGTACTATACTAAAGAAATTCGTATTAAGAGATATATATTTTTAAATACATGTTTTCACTGTTGTGATTTGCCACATATTTTTATTTCCTTGATTTTCTTGCTTTGTTTTGGGTTTTCTTCATGGATAACTTCCGTCTGCCGAGAATGGAAGGTTCTGCTAGATTTCCATAGACTAAAACCCAACGACATTCTGTCACCACATAGAATTTCTGTTTTATTTTAAATGAATGTGCGCTACTACGGACAGGGTTTTTGTAGGTCAGAAAATAATTAAAAAAGAGTGGGCAACATTGCTTTTAAGTTAAAACGAATATAAATAATGCCCGCTGTTTATCTGATTTCCACGAATTCATTTCCCGTTTCGGGTACCACGAATTCATTTTCCAGATAAAACATTGGTATTATGTAGAAATCATTAAAGCAATTGTAAGCAAAAAATAAGTAATTCAGAGGTATTGCCAATTAAAAGCGTAGTTTTTCTGAAGAATTGATGGAAATAAAGAAATATTGTACGTGATTTTTTCTCGTGATTTTGTCTGTTCGAATATTTTAATTATAGTTTATTTTCTGTACTTATTATATATAATTTATATACAAAGCAAATAATTTTATATTTTATTTACTTTGTAAGTTCAACGCTATAGAAATAGGACTTACAATTTTCTAGCTATCTCTCTGATCAGGTTCAAGCAGGTTTCGAAATTATTAAGTAATTCTCTATCATAATATTACAGTTGCAAGCTAAACTTGTACATTTAAAGCTTGAATTTATAACTTTGGCTTAGTTCCCAAATTGTTTTATATAAGTTCAGATATCGTGGCAAGTTCTCTAGTCACTTTATTAGCTAAATTTAGTCTTGCTTGTAGTCGGTGTTATTTTAACAAATATTAGTTAAACTGCTAAGCTTTATACAGGGTGGCAATTAAGTCACCAGCATTCGTCAAGGGGGTGATTCTACCTTTCTTAAAACACAATATTATACGATTTGTAAAGAAAAAAACTTTTCATACATGAATCGAAATAGTCTGTCTACTGTTATATATGAACTTGTTTTTTTTTTCACGAATCGCATATTAGTTTCATGGAGAAAGTTGTTTAGTATGACAGGTAGAATCACCCCCTTAACGGATGCAGGCGTCTAAATTGCCACACTGTATGTTGCTTTCTTGTAACCTCATCATTATCGGCGCTGCATATATCTTCTTTCATTCTATAACGGATATAAAAATACCCTTAACGAAGGCGAGAGTAGTTTTTTTTTGTTTTTTTTATTCTTCCTGTTATTTTGTATTTTTTTTTGTTCTGGACCTTCTCGTTACAGAGACATGGAAGGTTCCAACTTTTGCTGACGTTTTTTTTACGAAAATAAATCATAAATTTAAATACTCCAATGATTCCTGTACCGTTGCATGCACCCATAATATTTTTTTTCGTTACATCGCGCTCTACCATAGACAGCGAATTTTTACACCAAAAATAAAAGTCGTTTTCTAGCAAATATTTTTGCTCAAAGTTAATTAGTTTGATGTACAGAATGCGTAGATGACGGTTTCATGACAGGTCTATTTACACCCTGTATAAATATGTATATATTGGCCAATAACTCAGTTTCACCCCCTTTTCCTGTCATATGGTCATCTTTCACAATCCATCAATCGATTCTTTCGCCTTTCTCTACTCCTATAACTATGCACATTTATATTTCAAAACTTGTTACATCATAATTAACTCCCAAAAAATAGTTTAACTATCTTTCAATTTAGTTTAAGGTGGATCCGCAGTTGTAGCACGCGAAATTCAAAATTACTTACGTTTCTTGCAATTTGCAGGTCAGTGTCAGATTGTATCTTGATCAAAATATAATTCGCGAGAATAACAAATAAATATTTACTGAATTATAATCATTAATACATCTCTCTCAGTTAGATTTGTTTCTAAGAACAAATAAATCTCTTATGGAATCGTTCTTTCAATAGAGTCGCGAAACAGAATTGCAAAAAAGAATTTCGCAGATACCACTGCGGATCTTCCGAGGTGCATTTAGAACATGTAATTTAGTATCAAATTTCTTCTTCTTGAAGCGGTTGAGAATCTTGCTATTGAATAGTTTATTGTTCGTTCCATAGTTGCGAGTTAAGTTTTGTTTTAAAGCTTAACCTTTAATTCCAAGTCCCTACCTACTCCTGTACGTGTAAGTACTTATATTAGAAAAAAGTGTTAGAAAATAATTTGGAACGCGTGTTTCTTTTTTTGCAGAGGGGCTCAACATTTTATTCAAAGTTCTTCTTCAAGATTTGACTCTGATGATACAGAAATTGTTCGTGGTTCGTTGGGCAAACGTCATGGAGTATTTGATAACCTATGATTTTTGTCAGCCCCATGGGTTTTAATGGACTCTGACGCGAGTATTTGCGGATCTGTTAATAGGCAGAGACGGAACAGCTTGGGACAAAATACCACCTACCACCACATTGAATATAAAATGTAGAAAAAATAAAATTGTAATGGAGAAGAATTAAAGTGATGAGTAACGTCAACAGTTTCTTTTTTCTTTTACTTATTTTAAAATTATGTCTCGTAAAAAATAATTGTTAATAGCAGTGGTATTTGCTTTATTAGCTTCTGGTATAATTTTTTTTTCAGTGTTTGGTATTTTTTTAAATCAAAGCAATCGTTTAAAACAATTTCAAATTGGTTAATAATTTTAAGTTTCCTCTAAAAACATGTTTTGGACTGGTTTATTTTTAATTAAGATTAAATATGCGATAAATGGAAGTAAACTTTTTTTTTTTTTAATTAATATTCTTATAAACCCGATAAACATTTAAAACTTTGTCTGCATTTTTCATAACTGCATCAAAATGCATCAAGTTGCATAAAAACTGAAAATATTTAAATCAGCTTACTCCCCCTATTTAATTTTGACCTGTCAGTTAATATTTAATTTCTCAAAACCTATTGTATTTATTCGTTATCCATAGAGGTTTTTCACTGCAATAATTATTAGGTACGCAAAAAGACGACACATAAATATTTTTAACGACCAAAACTGTATATAAGAGACAAAACACTTACCTCAAACAAAATCTTCACCAATCACTCATAATACACTGGAAAATAAAATAAAAAATGGCCACACACACAAGATAGTAATCACTATTGTAACGACGTAAAGTTTTCCGCGGTCACCGACGAGCGACAAAATCTCGTCCCCATACGTCTTTCCTCGCGAAAGCTCGCGGTCAACTGACTGTGTTCCTCGCTTGCCAGTCTCCACTTTCATGAAATGAACTGAAACTCTCATTACCATCACACAATGACGTATACAACCTCATTCCTTACGCTAAATTGAGTTCTACGGCGACAACTTAAGCTGCAAAATGGTGTAGCAAAAAAATTGTTTTCAAAGTCCTCGGCTGTTTGTTTGGGAGGGTCGCAAGGCGGGAATGAGTGTGTCGAAAAAAAAATAAGCCAACCACGTCTCAGTGAGTTAAGGCTTCAGGGGCGGGTTTCCACTGAATATCTTTAATTAAAAGCCCAACTTTCCTTGGTTCGGCGTTGTAATGAATTGAAGTTTGCTGGAGAAAAATTCTGAGTGATAGTAGGATGTGACTATGCAGCTTAATAGGAAAAGCCTGCGGTAATTTTGAGGGAACATGATGAGAGGAAAATTAATTAACAGAGAGTAGATTTTGCGATGCAACGCTTTGAAATGCAGCCAGTGTTTATACGTGAAATTACGTTGAATATTATGGAAGTTTAGATAAAGTTTGCTGAATAAAATGTTGAACGGTCAATAGTAAGGTACGTGGTCAAATTATATGTGATTTCATTCAGTGGCTCTGTATTTGTATTTACGCTTCGGTGGCGGTGTTGAGTTAAATAGACACGAAATTCCAGATTATTAATTTTGCTTGAATATTTGAGAAATTAATATTATGTAAGTCAGTTATATTTAGAGTGAACTTACGTTTATTTTAATCACTATTTCATTTATATATTCAAGTTAATATCTACACTAATATTATAACGAGATTTTTATTTAAATATATTTTCACCGAGTAACATAGGCTTTAATTTACAAAGATATCAATCACGGTGGCGAAGCCGCTGACGGTAGCACGTAATAAATAAATATAAACTCAGAGTATATATTAGGTCAATTACAAGAAATAAATATTAACTATTTTTATGTACCCATTTTTACATAATTACCTTGCAGGTGCACAAAACAAGTAAATATCTTTAATTAACGGTTTATTATTAGAATAACCTATTTATTATTGCCAACAGTGGAATAGTACTTTAGAGAACAAAGTAAAATGTTTTCGCTTTTTACGGACAACATCATCACATTATAACACGAAGTTTTTACTAACATAACTACTATAACAATATTCAATATTTTTTAAATGATTAAGTGCCTCCCAGTGTTTTGAAATGTAAAAAATGGCTCGGCAAAACGATGACTAAAGTAGTATCAAAGACTCTAGTCTAGATGACTTGAGTCTTGAGCTGCAGCAAAAGAAATACCAGCAAAAAAGCTTTTATTTTGATTACCATCAACTTTATCTGAAATCAATCTTCTCAAATCAGATTTTGATGGTTTCAAAGGCTGAAACAAGAATGGGCGACCATCTCTTTCTTTTGTAGGCGTGGTTTAAATCTCGCGCATGCCCAGATGCCTCAATCTTAAGAATAAGATTCTTGATTTTTTGCCTCTAGTGCGATAATACATTAGATATATACAATGCTTATACATAAAAGTTGTATATACTTTGTATGTTTCTCGTGTGCCCAGAAGAATGTATAAGTTTCGTGCCTTTCAAGACGTATATTTGGATTCCTTTGAAGGTTTTTATTGTTTGATTTTGAGATGGATGCGTTAGTATTACGTAAGTCTCATCAATCACGATTATAGAATACTAGCTTTTGCCCGCGTCTTCACCTGCGTGGAGGTCGGAAATTATCCTACGAGAACGTAACTCCGGGACAAAAAAGTATCCTATGTCCTAACTCAGGTCATGGTCTATCCGTGTGCCAAATTTCATTCGAATCCGTTCAGCCGTTAAAGCGAGAAAAGGTAACAGACAGACAGAGTAACTTTCGCATTTATAATATCTTTATTAATATGGACTAGTATTTTAGGTAGGCAGTCACTCCATGTAACATATTGGTGTTCAACTGCATCCGATTAGGCTGGAAGCTAACCCTAACATAGCTGGTAAATAACTAGAAGATAAAACATATGCCATCTTCCCATGGGAGTAGGCAGAAATTACAGAACGCCACATGCTCCTTAGTGCTCGCCGTCGACACTCGTCGGCAGCAGCCGTAGGCGCGTCGACGAAAGCCACTGACGCGTCGACGGCTGCAGTTACCTCTGCCGTTGGAAATGTACCGCTCCTGTATTTGAGCAAGTACTCATATACACGAGCGGCACGATGCAGTCGACGAGTCGATGGCTGCAGTTGACTCTGGCGTTGGTAACGTGCTGCTCGTGTATATAAGCACTTACATACTGGGTAGGCGTGAGTTTATTTATGTATCTACCTATATAATTTTATTTTATTTTATTGTGTTTGGGTGACTTACAGCTATCTTTATAGAAATAACAGTGAGGTAATTGACGACAAGCCATTTACAAGCCTCCACAGTTAGCAATAGAATATTGTTGAACAAATTTTCAAATTGATTAGCTATTCGTAGACTATAACACTAAGTATAGCCTTAAATCAACTATTAAATTATATAAATATAATGTTGATGATCATTCTGACATCAGTCGACCAGTCACGAAACAAATTTTATCAGTACAGATACTCATTTATCTTTGCATAATTATTATGTTACCCAGTCTTATCACGTATGAGGTCAAGGGTTGGTCTAAATATACAAATATCTTACTTACACGCGTACCTAATCAAACAGAAACCTCTTTGAAGTGGACAGTAGATATGTATCTTTATCTTCTATATTTATTCGCTCTCATGCACATCACATATTTTACATAGACTAATTGTTGGTTTTTGTGCATGAACCCTGTACGGCACTGCAAAACACAATATTGGTTTGGTGTCTATTCTCTATGCTTATTATAAACTAGCTGACCTGACAGACGTTTTTTTTCAAAAAATCATAAAAAAATGCAGTTACTGTTTTTAAATTTTTTTTCCGTAAGAAACTGATTCTAACTATTTATAACGAACATTTTAAAACAAAAGTTTGCCAAATCGGTCCAGCTATTTTCAAGTGATGAGCACAGACTCATCATTTCAGCCGACAGACGTCCACTGCTAAATACAAAGGTTCTTAGTACCGTTCAGGGACCTATTAAATAAAAACGACAGGCGACAGGCTGCAATCTGAAAATCCGACAATTTTTTTTATTAATTTTCTGCTTCATTAAGACGCAGATATATGCCAGTGACCTTGAGTGGTTAGCTTTTGTATTCTGTACTGAGCTCACGCAACGCGTCGTACGTCCAGTCAGTAATAGGACTCGCCCATCAAGGAGCGCTGTCCCAAATTAGATGTATTATTAATTTATCATACATAAAACAATTAGTATTTTAATAAAACACGTTAGTATACGTATAAAGCTTGATAGAGTTTGCGTGATTCTCAGTTATTTATCCGCGTTAGATATAACTTTACAAATTAATGTCACTATGTAATATAAACATAATCTAAAATATTACTATATCAAGTTATTAAGAAAATGCTCTAATTTAACATATATTTTTTCTAAATCATTTACATTACCCGTTCAGACGTAATCTTCATAAAAATCATTAAAATTCGGTTATTGTCGCCTTAAATAGCATCCGCTGTGAAATTGTGTCAATTTTGTCGTTTCTGTACGAGTACTTCGCAAATAGTTCTACCAATACTTACAGTTTTCGAAGATTAAACCACATTTATGAATTTCAGATTTCTGACTGTCATAGATATTCGTATGACAACCAGGACCAACGGTTTGGGGCCAAATTTCACCAAACCGGAGAGAAGATGGTAAAGAAAAAAAAAAATCTTTTGAAAAATATTTAATGACGTAATATTATTGTACATAGGTATATTTTCTGTTTACATTTTATAACTTTAAAAGTCATTTCAAGAATATTGGAGAATCCTTAATTTTTAAGATATTAAAAACTAGCTTCCGCTAGCGTGGTTGGCCCCATTTCAAAACCTAGTAAGGGACATCGTTTTATTGCATAAACTTGCTAATCTTATAAATCCCCACCAAATACAAAAACATCAGCCTTAAAAGCTCACTTATAAGCAGATATATTTAAACATCGAAACCTAATAAGTGCCCCATTCACTGCCCCGTGACCACTTTAAAACCTAGTAAGTTACTTTAACCATTTCAAAACCTGGACTTTTAAAAGGCTGACCCTATTAACATTTTTGCGCTCTCCTGTAAAATTTAATTTAAAGTCCTTACTAGGTTTTGAAATGAGGATGCTGTCTTTATTAATTATGGCCTATGTTACTCAGTGATAATATAGCAATCTACAGATGAAATAATTTTTTATATCGGTCCAGTAGTTTTTGAGTTTATTCATTATACAACGTTTCTAATTTCCATTACGATTATCAATAAATACTTTTTCTTTCTTTCAAACAAACAAATCTTTAATATTTCTAATAAGTATAGTAAAGTAAACATTTATTTGCATAGATTGCAGGTACGGTAAACAAGATGTGACAGTTAAAATATGAGTGATCCTTGTACAATCTACTTTATATTAGGCATCAACACGAGTGAATTAATTTAAAATGAATAGCAATTATGACATAGATAAATTGTTTTTAATTACAGATGAACAATAGTCGGCACTAGGTACCTACATTCATTTAATAAAACATTAATTTACATAATTATCTGCAATACAATAAACACAATAGGAATAAACTTAAATAAATTGAAACACTGTCTTAGTTAGGTAGGTATGTCAAAAAATACATTAAATTATTCAGTTTTTTTTTTTTTTAGTTTAGATTTAGATTAATTATTAATATTAAAAACTTACTTGACCAATTTATTTTATTTAGATAGTTATTCTAATAGTTATAGCGGTCTTTAGAAACTGGTTGATGTTTAAGTACTTAGTGATCATGGATTTCACTTATTGACGGTGAAAGATACTGGGAGTCATTCTGAAATTATCTTCATCTGTAACCCAACTATGTTGGGGTCAGCTTCCAGTCTCACCGGATGCAGCTGAATACCAGTATTTTACATGGAGCGACTGCCTATCTGACCTCCACAACCCAGTAACTAGGTAATACGATACCCCTTGGTAAGACTGGTTGTCAGACTTTCGGGCTTCTGACGACCCGTAAGGACTGTCAAAGATCCACGAATGTCAGCCAGGACCAATGGTTTAACGTGCTTTCCGAGACACGGAGGAGTCTCGGTATGTAAAGATGGTCACCCATCCACGGACCAACCCCGGCAAGCGTAGCTTAACCTGATGGATCGACCCGTCGAGCCACGAGCTCCTGAATGTTCGTAAATAAAGACAATTTATCAATAAGCTAATCAAAGCTTGTTTTTTCTTTGTATTACAAGAGGCTTTTGCCTTTCAGCAGTGGCATCTATTATAGGTCGATATTATTTATTTCATGAATATTGACGGTAGTTGTTAAAATCCAACAGTAGATGTCACTTATATCAAATAGAGTTTAGCCGGAGGTGATGGAACAGGCCTTAATGCAAAATAAAAATGTCGTAGCTGTCTACGCCGTAGCACTTGATGGCGTAGCACTTGGGGACGCGTAGCACTCAAAGTCCTACGCGCTGCTACTTTCATCCTTGTGGCATCAATGTGTATGTGACGTCTATAATACAAAGATTTTATCACATTTTTGATATAATATTAGTACGCACAATGCATAAATATATTCAGTCAATAATTATAGTTAATTAACAGTACTAACTACATAATGTCAGCATAAGTGACAATTAAAAGCGCTATTAGTATTTTGTGGATGTTGTCAGAGTCATCATCAGTGCTTTCAGATCACTACTATTTTATTAATATAATAGCTGGGCCCTGCGGTTTCAATCGCATAAATGTTGATCCCGTGAGAATATCGAGATCAAAAGTATCCTATGTTCTAATCCAGGTCGTGGTCTACCCATGTGCTAAATTTCATTTAAATCTGTTCAGCCGTTTTAGCGTGAAAGTGTAACAAACAAACAAACTCAAAAAACAAAAATTAAAACTAGTATGTATTTTCATTTTATTTTTCCCTTTTAAAACAACGAAAGAATATCTCAAGGTACACAATTATTATTATCTTCGCAAAGCAAAGTAGTTTTCTCTTGCTTAGTTATCACAGGTCAACATTCAACGTTCGTGATGAAACTATACTCCCAGTCAGTCGTTGAAAATGGTCATAGTATACATAAGATTTTTAGTCAAAACACTAGGAAATAATTTTGTGCCAAAACACGTGTGTAGTCTAACTATTGTATGCCTCCAACTATTTAATGGTACAGGTACAAGAAAATGTAACAATTTCGAAAACAAAAGAAGCATACAAAACTCTCCTGTCTCACACCAATACAGGAAGTACGAATCCAAAAGAATTCTCAGTGTATTTCGTTAGACTTAAACGTGACACGTCCGCTCATCGTGAAGTGCGGTCACGGACTGACGCGTCCCTGCACAATTCTGCCGCGACACACTAGGTGGCGCTGTCAATTTGTGCTGCCGAGACGTTTTGGCGCCCAACGTGGGACACGAAGTTTTATTGTGTATATTATGCAAATGTGTCTTGAATACGTTTGACGGTCACGTCTGGTGCAACTGAATATCTAGGGTGTATTTTATTACGATATTTGATGCAAAAATGTATGTAATCTTTTACGTAGGTTCCGTTTTTTACAAGCTGTTAGATAATACTTTACCAAAATTATAATTTGAAATTTAAATATATTCACAAATAAATTATTTTCACCACAAGACGCTAGGTGGCTCTGTCAATTTTGTGCTGTCGAGACGTTTTGGCGCCCAACACGGGACATGAATTTTTATTGTGTCTATCAGGCCAATGCATCTTGTATACTTTTGGTGCATATATTTTTGATGACTTTACCGAATGCTAAATGTGTATAATCGTTCACAGTAAGTAATCTTAATACTTTTACAAAAGTTATAATTATTGACTCTTTCTTAAAGATTTATTTTCTATATTAGACAGACTTATGTTCACAAAAATTGTTTCTAATTACAACAAGCCTTGCTGGGATTCAATTAAAATACCAAAATTGTACAATAGACCCATTAGAACATAACCGACATCAATCAATAAAAGTTCACCCAAAACCGTATCACAGTCACAAAGATATAAAACTACGAGCAATACAGCGTTTAGCATCAAAGGTCTTCCCTGGGGAGCCGCGGTTAGCCGGCGATTAAAGCCGAAAGCCGAAAGCCTGCAACCATTTGATGTATTCATCCCCCTGAAGCTGCGAAGTGAGATAAAAGTGCGGGGTTAATACACCCCCGGGATCGACGAGTAAGTGATTCGGCGTTCGATTTTAAAATTTATTTTCGAAAGTGTTTCAATTTTGTAAATGTAGTTTTATTTCGATTAGTTTCCGTTTTGGCTGTTGTTTAGAGGTTCTTAGCAAAATGTTGTGGACTAAGTTTTTTAATGCGTTATAGAGCCAATGCGCCGCTGTGCTGTAGGTCCATAGCACAGCATAATGCTGAGTCACCTTCTTGTCACAATCACTACGCACTGTGGATCGTAAAAAGGCTCTCGAAGACATACCAGCTTAAATTTTAAAGTGTCGGTTTTTTGCTTGAAATGGCTTCTAATAGCCAATATCATGCATAAATATATCATAGGATACAATACGGTACCTACTCAAACATTTTTTGCAAAACAATGTATGGAGCTAATGCTTATATCTCGGACAGAATAACCATATTATCCTTGCACACGGTGATGTAAGTAAGTATTTAATTATGATTTTTTGCCATCCTTCATATAACGAGGTTTAATGCCGTTTTTTTTTTTTCTTTAAAACAGCACTTTTGAAAAAATCTAATATTCCAACTGCTCGTGATTAAAGATCTGTTTTATTTTTCTTTATTATTCAAGTTAACTTATCTTTTCGTATGCATGTGTATCTGTGACAAATAAACCAATTTTTCTTTCTCTCATTCTTTCCAAAAGTTCCGTATTCGGAACAGTTCGGAACGTTGTTCAGATACGCTTTGGATTTCAAAACTATGCAGATCTGTTTCGAAGACAATTTTGAATACAGAAACATGACTGAGCATCTATAAAATACTTTTATAAAATGTCGTGTCAACCTGATGGTAAGTCTCGAATCTTAAATTGAATAGATCCTATTTAATTTGTAAACAACTTTGAATTTTTTATACTTAATATAATTTCTCACAGGTAGGTAGCATGTAAAATTCAGATATCTTACAAAAAATTTAAATAGAAGTCAAAACCAAAAAATATTCCCAACAAACGTATGCCAAACATTTTCACTAAAAAAGCTTATCAAACAAAATGCTGTAATTTGCCCCAACTAAAACTTTCAACTAATTGAATTGGAAGTCAACCTCTAGTTAAGGTGAAAGCGACGTCGCCATGCCGCGGGCGGTAGTCGCGCCGCGCCGTGCCGCCATGTCGCCTAGAAACTTTGAAAAATTCCCGACTAGTTTGTTTCACTGTAACTTAATAAAAACTACCGTCGGGCTCAGTGAAGTTAAGAATTAAGTTTGAGAAACATTGCCTTGCAGAGACGGAGGTATTATGTCATATTTTTATTAAGACTGGATGGTTTAGGATAAATATGAGGGGTCAGTTTTGTAAGTAGACTTTTCTTTGGACGAAGGACTTTTGAATTTGTTATTTAGACATGTATTTATTGACTTTGTTTATGAAGGTACAATACGAGTCAATTTATTTTTAGTTTATTTTATTGTTGACATAATCTACTCATTACAATGTTTTTTGTTATGAGTTGTATTGCAATTTGTGGTTAGCTAGCGACCTCGACAATTGATCTTATTATTTTTTGCCTGAGCAACGGGCAGCAAGTTCGTCATGCTCCCATGCTTGCGATAGCGTCGGGGGTCAGGTTGCCTCCTTCCCTCAAATATGGCGAGGCCATGGCTGATCTTTGCGTTATGCTCGTGAACGGGTGCTGCTTGTGGTGACTGGTCGTCTTGCTGATCATGGTTTTATTATTGGTACTAGTAATTAACTGTTCAATTAACTGTTCATTTATTTTACCTCGATGGTCCTAGTTTATCATTTATAACTTTTAATCACAGCTTTATGTAAGCGGGCACGTCTTTTATGCCTGGAGGCTTTTATTTAGATATTTAGTTCTGTTAACGTTTAGTTTTTATTTTTTTAAATTCTGCTTGAGTATAGTTCTCGATGTTTTTGGTATATTGGCGTGTACTAGCTGACATATGGCCAATAATTTTTCATTTATATTATGTTTTGTGTTGCATAATGTAAGTTATTTATATACTATTGTATATAATCATTTTTCTAACTTGAACAGACAGCTGTGCTGCTAGGGAGTTTATTGCGCCACTTCTTCTTCCCAGCTAAAGGCACTAGGAAGTGGTGAAGGGTGGGCGTTTTTGGGGGACTGTCTTATGTAATTTTGATGTTCGAAATGTGTTGATTCTCAGCCTAGTTTGAATAAAAGACTTTTGAATTTTGAATTTTAAATAAAAAGAAACCTTTTTTATTTTGGTGTTTGTTTTCAAAATCATGACAGTTTGATGTTGTTTTACTATCTTACGCTCAAAAGCTCGTAAGAATGCACTGATTAACATTGGGCCATTAAAAGCTAATAAAATGACTAGTTTAAGGATACCTAAATCAAAATGTAGACCAGGCTCTCTAACCCTTAAGCAATTACAATAAAACTCAAGAACGTATGACTAATTTGCCTCCAAATAACACTAATCAAGATTACAAACGAATCTGGGAAGCCAAACAGTCCCCGAAATTCGTCTCAAATGCAAATTATGCAAACAGTTCCCCGCAATATTCTCGTTTTCGACAATATATTTAGCATTTGAAATAGAGTTGTAACGGAATAAATGGTTGTCGCAGCACGTCCGCTCGCTTCGCACTCAACTCACGAACTGATTTGAATTTGGAATTTCCTTCGCTCGGTTGGCGCCGCCGTCGATGTTTAGCTTTTTTCGTATTAAAAATTGTTTTATTCATTTTTATCGTTTTGGATATTGGCTTTTTTGCTACACTGTGCACTTCTAAGTGAAATTCGCGAAATAAACTATCTAACTGGTAACTTTTGTTTTGTAAAGTACATTTTCAATGAGTTGAAGGTTTGTATGAGCAGATTCACCTGCTTGCGATAAGGCAAGATTAGATTAAATATTTTCAATTTTTAATCACACATCGGGGAAAGCTTATCACTTTATCGAGGTACTTACCTAGAAAACCTTACCATTTTCCCACCATTTTTAAAGCTCTTTGCAACGTAATCTGAGAAAGAAATCGTACTAATCCTTACAGTCTTGTTTACCTACTTAGAAACGCTAAGCAGCTTTCCCGTGGAATGCAAATGTTTACCGCATTCGTCGAAATTAAAGGAAAAAAGGACCTACAGTTTGCAGACCTGCTTTGAACGAATTCCAACCTTCTGGTTTATGAACTAAGGTGTAGATTATATTGTGTTTTATAATGTAAACTGCCTGATGAAGTCAAGAGTAATGGAGTGTTTCAACGTTTTGTTTTTCCGCTTGGTGTTTGACTGTAAGAGATTTGCGATCAAGTTTTATCCGATTTAAAAAAATTACACTTTTTGCTTTTGTTTGTTTTATTTATTTTTGTGGTGTTGGGGAATGAATGGAAATGTTTGCAGCAAATGTTGGTAGCCAATGTAGCTAAAGAAAGGTTTGTTGTTGTTTACGCGTTTAATCTAAGAAATTATTAATATTCGTTTTTTTTATTTAGCATAAGTATAATCAGCCTATAATGTTCCCACTGCTGGGACAAAGGCCTCCTCTTTGTGAGAGGGAGTGAGCCATAATCCACCACGCGGGTCCAGTGCCAGTTGGTAGATGACACAAGTCTTCGAAATTTTTGGTTCTAGGGCTTGCCGGTTTCCTCAAGGTTTTCCTTCTCCATTTAGAGGGCAGTGGTGATGAAGTTATTTACACAAAGTGCCTGCCTGGGTTCGAAAACGCGGCCGTTTCTTACTTAGTTTTTGCTTAACGCAACGTTTTGCTTACGGTATCAAATTCTTTTACATAGATTGAACATTTTGCCAAACTCAAATGGAGCAACATCTTTTTTAAAAATACATCTTGCAAGGCAGCTGTCTCCACAAAAAAAGCAGGACTTAAAAAATACAATAGACGTGGATATATTTAGTAACCTGTTCCACTTAGCTATTTCTAAAGAGCCATAAAAACGCTGAAAGAAATCGAAACGTGTTTCATCTCTCAACGAGGCATCCTCAGGATAGCGATTGACTTGTCGCGAACTCGAATACGGCGTGTTGTCACAACGAGCGCTGAACGCAGACTGAAGGCAGGACTTCTAAAATACTGACACCGACATCTTTTAAATTATTTCATTCGAAAATTAAAATTATATTTCACAAAAGAGAAACTAAGTACATTCTATTCTCGTCCTCATATTTCAAAATATTTCAAAAACATCTTCCCGCTCGTTAGCTACCAAATACATGCAAAAATACATAATTTGCTTTCAAGATCGTGTACAACAATTCTTAGCAGAAGAACCGACATAAGAAGACCTCCCCTGCTCCTTGCTTTTGTATACAGAATGACAGAAAGAGGGGAGTTTTAGAGGTAGGTCAGGGGTCGAAATAAATTGGTTACATTATAAATAATGACGGTTCTGTATGGCCCTTGCCATCCGTCATGAGCTATAAACGATTCGCTCATTATGCTTACTTTGTACATCATAAGATTAAGTTTTCTTACGTTTTTTCATATTTTTTCTGTACTAGAGGGACTCGTGGTTAGAAACTGGGGTTAAGCTATAATATTGAGTTCAAGGCTCGGATACCGGTTAAATTTTGAAACCGTTATTATGTACTTGACGCAAAAACCTTTACATTCGGTTTCGTTCGTTTAAACTAGTTTCTATAAACCGGTTTTGGAGGATACTTTACATAAAGGTTTTTTTCGGATTAAACGGTTTAGAGCAATATTAACCGGTTTTTGTTTAGTTTTTACTCAGCGTGGCATCCTCACAAGTAATCACAAGCTGCAACGCGTTTACCGACATGCCGCTCGTCGAATAAACCGGTTAATTTAGGTTATAATAAGGTTTTTAAAAGTTCACGTTCTTAAGAAAAGTTCAGAGTAAAACCCAAATAAACCGGTTTTAAACGGTATTGAATTACCTTTCAACCACCAAACCGTGTAATTTATTTATTTAAGATCTCCAATAGAAATCAGAATAATAAAAAAGGTTATTTTACGTGTACTCCTTCAATTATAGGAGACTGCAGCTTCAGTTTCAAAGTCAAATAATTTATTTTAATCAAACATCTAAAAAGCAGTTTTGAACGTCAACAAGAAAATAGAATGGATTCTCGTTGCCCCTTCCAAAAGGTGTTTTTTTATGCAGAAGAATGGCCAAAAAACTCCATAGTAACTATTTTAAAATGTTTAGAGGTATGAGGAACAGGGTGTAAAGTTCACTCATCCTCTATAGAAAAGGGAGGATCCTCCGACCAGACGAGTGTCGTGTCTGGCGGGCAACTGCCCAACGGTTAATGTCGGATAGTCATACGTTCGCGCGATAAACTTTAATTGCGCGATGCAGGATTTGTGTGACGTCATGTCTTTTTGATGCGTAGTTCGTATGTGGCGGTGTAACCGCTACAAATGTTTTGCAATATTTTTGTCCCTGTGATGGCAACGGATGTGCCATGTCTGTGGGACCACTTACCACCACGTGGATCGGCAGCTTTATTGCCATCCAACAATAACGTACTAATGTCGTGATGACCCAATGGTTATGGCCTCAGCTCTCATGCAAGAGATACTTGCTGGGTAAATCCAAGAAAATAACAATGTTATATTTTAAATTCAAGTGTTCTTTCCAAGTTTATCTCGGACATCACTGACGATCGAAAATATCGTGAGTAAACTGGACTTCTAATAAATATTTTAAGTCAGAATACGCATGCCTTCTCTGTGTGAGAAGAGTTCTTTGAGCTGCAGTGAGACAATAAGAGGCTGGCATTGTTATCCTAAACTATTAAATGAGCAATATTTGTATATATAATATACCTTCTTGTAATCACGTTCTCGTAAACGGATCTAACGATTTTGATGAAAGTTGTATATAGGGGTGAAAAATCGATCTAGCTAGGTCTCATATCTGGGAAAATTCGTTTTCTCTAATTTCACAGCCTCGGGAATGTGATACAACGTTGGTATACCTGGACGATATGTTTAACTATTTTCACCCGAGCGGAGCTCGGTTGACCAGGTACTTATTTATTATAACAACAAAATAACTTTAAAGAAGAGTTATTCAAATAATTTCAAGTCCGACATAGTGCAGAAATTCAGGGCTATCCCAATCACAAAACAGAAAGCAATATGATAGAAATATGTAAGTGCAGCACTATGTAACCCAAGTTTAGAACCGAACTCATCGGGGGCTGCCTCCGACTGAGACATGTCCCGACCGACTGGATGTTAGAAAACTGTTTCTTAGTCCTAGATGTGGCATGGAGAATAATTTTATTCATTTACTTGTGAAATACTTTATTTAACACCACTTAATACAAAGAAATGGTAAAATAATATTTTTTCTATTTTCGCTTGATTTTTCCCGCAATGTCAGGCAATGATGTTTAGCACAGAGTATACAGGTATGTATTACATATTACGTATAGTTAAGTAGTCTATTGCCGTCAACTGGTCACAAATCCAAACTCCGGACGGATACTGAGTTAATCTGAATAGATTAATACTTTGCGAGACCCGAATCGAACCAAAGACTCCACATTCAACAGTCACGCTTGTGAACACTATTCTGTTGAAACAGCCAATGGTTTAATGGATATTACGAGTATTTATTTCATTGGAAAGAGTATGCTTAGATGCTTTGAGCATGTTGACAGGATGAATTAAAGGCGACTAACAAAAAGTACAAGGCAGATGTGAGTGGAAACTTATTGTGACCTTTTTAGTGATGTTCTTCAGAAAGGTCAGGTGCGTAGTACTGGCAATCGGCGTGCGTGATGTATGAACGTAAACGAAGCCAAAGGAATGTTTAAGGATCGTAGCAGGTGGCGTTCTGTAGATTCTGTCAGCGGAAGAAAGCGTGAGTTTGTGTATGTTATTTAATTAAGACCAGGCACTCCAAAGACTATTTCCACACAAACTCTGCCCCAATGCACCCCACCACTCCACTATGTAGTAAACGCTAACACATCAGTAATAAAGTTGAATATCGCGTGCGCTCTTTGGTCGTGTTCAAGCACGGAACTAAATGTCGTAAATCTCAATTCTTATTTCGTTTATTTTACTAAAGTAATAATTGATCTAGAGAAAAAATATGTTATTTTTGGATAATAAACTATATTTTCTTACTGTCAATAATTATTTTAGACTTAAAAGCCGAGTAATCTTATTTTTGTTTCAAATTATCTTAAAAAAAAGACATGATTTTCGAATAAAAAATTGATCGAGCGAAAAGTTCCAATTACGTAACTGTCCTATATTTGGAAAGAAAAAGATCCAATAAATCATATACTAACTAAAGTTCCATTTTGATTGTATGCGTGACTTTTTCAGAATATTAATGCAAATTAATATACAATTAAGGGAGCCTCCTCTTAAAACAAATAGCCTTCTCGAGTAAAAAATCAGCTATGGGGTCGCTAGTGTATCATCATATCATTTATTCTTTTTGACCTTTCCATTATCCTTAACTCCTTGAGGAACCACGCTTGAACCTAGTTCAATAGAAATCGCCTAAACTCAGTAGACATGTGACTGAAGTTTCAGGAGTTCTGGACTCTGCCTGGATGCCAGCGAGTTGGACTAGATGCGGATACAAATTGGATACCCATCCCTAACTTTGTGTACCGGAATATTCGATTGTGACGTCAGAATGATATGGGAGATTTGTTTGTGATTTTGAGAGGATCATATTCAATGCAACTAGAATCAGTTCAATTTTCTTGTAAATATTGACGTTTAAAAGTGCCTTTTCTGTGTATAAAATTGAAATAAGTTATTTGACTTTGACTTTATTACAATAGAATTTGATTTGTATGCAATGACTGCCTCGTCGATCTAGTGGTCGCAAGCGCTACTACTGAGCATGAGGTCCTGGGTTCGATTCCCGGGTCGGGCAAAGTGTTATTGGGTTTTTGTGCCCGGTTGATGGCAATAGGCTCGTCCACTATTACATGGGACTTAAACATAACTGGCGAAATGTGGGTGTACCTGCTACAGGGACACCTCTGCCCAACCCTTCGGGGAAACAAGGCGTGATGTTATGTGTTATTACAATAGTGACTACCGCGCTGATCCAGTGGTCGCAAGCGCAGTATTGAGGGTTGGATACTGGGTTCGATCCCCAAGAAGGGAAAAAGTTATTAACGATTAACATTATGAATTTCTCAGTAGCAGCTCAGAATCTAGGATTCGTGGGCGTTTGTTGGCAACAGGCTCGGGAACGAATTTTTGTTCACACGTTCGGCCACAAAAGCGTGGCTAAGTAACAAACATCCAAACTCGCGAACATCCAAAATAATATTTTATAAAAGTTATTAGATTTTTATAAATAATTGGTTTAAAACTAGCTAAGGTCAGCATTTCCTAACATATTACTCTGAGAACAAACACCGATATTAGATGAAACCCCCAACTTGTCTTTTTTGTGTATTGTTTTTTCTTAGCGTCGTGTTTACCGCAAATAAATGTTATTTTTTTCTTTCATCTTTTCTGCCTAAGTACAAATTACAATTACAAATTCTTTTGTGCGTAATACCTACTACTTACTAACTAATGAAATTCGAACTAAGCAGATTCGTATTAAACTACGAAACTACTAGTTGTCATTTGATGCTCAAGTAATGCAATTATATTATTTGTTATCAACAATAGCGGCACAGGTATCGCAGTGGCGGAGTTTCAGATGGATAATTAAATTAGACAGATGAAACTCCTTTGAGGCAAAGAGACATCGCAGTGTTCCACCGAGGAATTTAATTTTAGTACGTATTATTATGGAATCTGTAATGTATATGTATATGTATGTAGATGATAATGTTGATTTGAACAGGTATTGTTATTAATACGCTAATTGTTATTAATCACTGCTTATTAGGTATGCATAATATAGAAAGTAGGTACAATTTTTATTCGGAATTCAAAAAGCAAACAACATTAATATTAAAACTAGGATAATAAATAATAATAACAAAAAGTAGTAGTTTATTATAAAACATAACTACACTTAACTGCCGAAAAAACGAATCATCCAAACCCGCAACATACATTTACAACATCCAAATTACAGTACACAAAAATAATAATCCAAGGTGGGGATATAAAAAATTCATGAATGAAAAATGGTAGCGGCAGAGCGTGAAGTAGCCGACATCCATCTTCGCGAGAGGAATTTGTAAGAACGCCGTATGAAAGTCAAGGGAACCAAGGTCTAACTGTACCTCATACTTTCTCGTTTTGAGCGCATTTATCAAAACGTCGTCCATTTTTTTGTTTGAAAGGCTTTATAAATTACAGTCTTGTATTTTTGTTTGTTTTCAGGGTTTCGTACCCAAAGGGTGCCAACAGGACCCTATTATTAAGACTCCGCTGACTGTCCGTCCGTCTATCACAGGGCTGTATCTTTTGAACAGTAATAGATAGACACTTGAAATTTTCAGTGTGTCTATTTGCAGCTATAAAAATTATATGGGGTACCCCTCTTTTTTTTTTTTTGGGTGGGAAATTATCAAATAACTTCTCCCGCTCTGGGTGGAGCGGGAGGGCGTGTCAGACTCTTACTGACTAAAACCCACCCGTGTTCCTTCAGTTTCCCTGTTACCGGGGGCCACGATTTCCCTTTCGGCTCTTATTCGCAGCCCCGGCAGGCATCGGCCCTAGCGGACCCCGTTAATTCTGTTGACATCTCTTTGAGGCGCGCGTAGAACACAACGCACCGTCAACCCGGGCCTGGTCCTTATCGGACAGCAAGCTACCCATTGCTCACCTTGCTACGGTGACCGGAAATCGGCTCGCGATTCCCGCCCAGGGCGTCTCCTCCTGCGGCGATTAGGGGCGAGGGCACGAAATTTGCCTCTCCCTCACGCGTTTCGCGAGCATTACCGCTTCGCAGAAGGAGGTGACGGCCTGCCATTTCCTCTCGCTCCGTACCATGGCCTGAACCAGGGCCGGACGCGAGAGATCACCGCCGCCGATCGCCTCCACGAGGACACGGCGATGCTCCGCCCAAGCCGGGCAGACCTCCACCATATGCTCCACCGTGTCCATCGGGCGATCCACACAATGGTGATACCCGGGCGTTTCCTCCCGCCTTATCCTGAACAGGAACCTCCCGAAGCAGCCGTGTCCGGTGAGGACCTGCGTCAGGCGGAAGGTGAGGACGTCATGGCGCCTCTCTTGCCACTCTTCAAAGAGGGGTCTTATCGCCGCAATTGTGGCGTGCCCAGCGCTGGGTTGCGACAATTGCGCTCTCCATGCCGCCATGAGATCCCGCCGGATCTCTGTCCGCTGTATCGGGGTTAAGCCCCGTCGTTTCACCTCCTCGCGCCACTCCCAAATATGCGCGAGGATATGGGGTACCCCTGGGTACAAGAAAAGTTATTTACAATAGTACTTAAAAAAAAAAAATTGTGTTCATTATTTTACAGTGGTACGGAACCATTCGCGTGAGAGTTCGACTCGCACTTGGCCGCTTTTATTTATTTGTAGTTGGTTTTTTGAAGAATTTCTGTGATGTTACTTAATTTAACATGATTGTAGTGCGCTATTTGTTAATGTTTGTGGTTAGTGTTGAGATGTTAGAGGCTATGAGTAAGCGGGATAGCTGTACAAAAAGCTGAAAACACATGAAAAGAAGTTCTAAGAAAGCACATTAAGGTATAAATTATCATCGAATTAAAGATAACCAAATAAAAAAACAGTGGCACTCCGGGAGTGCCAACAGAAGTGAAAATTTTAAACGTTAAATTAAAAATACTTCCATAGAACATTGATCCGTAACGTAATATAAATAAAGAGCACAATCGCGTTTACAAAAATGAGGTGTCGTTAACGGTGTTGCGACTTCAATTGTTTTTCCCTTCTCAAAAATGCCCAACGCGCCTAAAGAAGTTTTCACTTCAATCATTAATAAAAAATGTATTTCATTTGATGCAACAATCCAATATTTTAAATATAAAAAAAGAACATTTCTGTCTCTTCTCTATAAACCCACGGATACACACACATGAAAAACTTCAATTATCGGAGTAAAACATTTAAATTTCGAACGTCACATTTTAAGCCGTGTGATGTACGGAGCGATGAAAAAGCCAGACCAATCGTCGGCAGCTTTACACTCGACGACAGGACGGATGATATCAGTTGGTGTTGCCAGCATTATTTTCATGAAGTCGTCTGATATGTTCCACGGTTTAAAATATAATAATAATTGTACCGTTTTCTGAAATCTTAGGAAAAAATCATTATGAAAATGTAGGTTATGCTGCAATTGATTAGAAAGAAATACATTTTTTTTATTTGGGACACGCACAGAAAATACAACATGAAAACTAAGAAAATTATAAAAACAATAGCAATTTCAGAAAAACAAATTAATATTATTTTATTAATTGTGTAAACAAAAAAGAAGACCTGTGTGAGGCCAAAAAGGCTCCTATCTCAGCATAATGCTACGATATTTGAAAAAACAAATACCGCAGCGCTGGTATTCTGATAGGACCCGCTGCGATACCACGGACACACCTACGGACACAAAATAAAATCCCAAAAGAGGAGTAAAAAAAAATCCTAAATAAAAGCAGGAGGAATATTAGGAGGTCGTGGCTACATTATAAGAGCCGCACGGGTCGATCGAAGATTAAGCTGCCCTTTCCGCGGTTGATTCGTGGATGGGTGACCATCCATGACATATCGAGGCCCTCCGTGCTTCGTAAAGCACGTTATGCCGTTGGTCCCAGCTGTCATTTGCAGACCCCTTTTTTTTTTGGGTGGGAAATTATCAAATAACTTCTCCCGCTCTGGGTGGAGCGGGAGGGTGTGTCAGACTCTTACTGACTAAAACCCACCCGTGTTCCTTCGGTTGCCCTGTTGCCGGGGGCCACAATTTGCAGACCCCTGACAGTCGTTACAAGTCAGGAGCCCAAAAAAAAAGCCCAAAGCTCCATGTAAAATACTGGTATTCAGCTGCATCCGGTTAATCTGGAGCCGACCCCAACATGATTGGGAAAAAGCTAGGCAGATTGATTTAATGTACTGTTATTGATTACCTATATATATTCTTCTGATTCATATAATAATATGGCAGCTAATGAAACATATTAAATTACTTATTCCTTCCCAGAAACAACAGTTATTAAATAATTAAACCACTTTTCAATGGGAAATCATTATCAACTAGACCCTTAGAAATAGGTACTACACGAGCAAAATCATCCATGAAAAAATACACCAAAACCCAAATTGGTAAGCTCACGTACAATGGACTAATAGTTTAAAAAAACTACCACCACATCCTGCGTGTATTCCACACCATTAAAAAACCCGGTCCTTTGAAACTCATTCACGTGTTGCAATAAATAAAATCACCCCTGACGCAAAAGTTTGGCAACACCAAGCCCGGTACAAAAGCGTACAGGAATGAATGAAGTCGACGCCGCACGCCTGCACTACGGTTTATAATTAAATCGAAAATGAATGAGTACCTCGCTTTATTGATAAAGGATTTTTTTTATCACAAGTTATTTGTTTTCCTCAGGAGCAGGACCTCATACAGCACTTGCGACCACTAGAAAAAAAGAAAGACTAAAAATACATTTATTTAGCACAGACCAAAAAGCACACAATATAGTTATAAAGCAATAAAAAGCCAAGTACGTTTCGAACTACGCACAATGAAGAGTTCCGTAGTTCGAATTTATCCCACATACAAACTTTGCATTATAGTTGAAATACATGTTATCCCATACATTCCAACTGCAAATGTAAGTTTGTACGTACAACATTGAGAGATTTACCATGTTATATTAAGATCATAGACTTCTTATAGGTTTTTCTGTAATCTATGAGTGAAGAATATAGTTCTTAACTTTTTTTTTAAATTTTCTTATTTGCCCCCCAAAAGTGACCCCCATTTTCAAAATTAATTTATTTACGTTACACGTCCGTGTTTGGGTCATAGAAATATATATGTGTATCAAATTTCAACTTAATCGGTCCATTAGATTCTGAGCTAATTGGCTGTGACAGACGGACAGACAAACAGACACACGAGTGATCCTGTAAGGGTTCCGTTTTTCCTTTTAAGATACGGAACCCTAAAAAGTGTAAAGTGCGATGTAAGAAATTAGCAGAGAAGTGTTCGTCACGGCTGCGCCAAAAAGGTCCAGTTCAGCAAAAAGCCAGACAACTATAAGTGTCTGAAGCTGGTTTTAACTGGACCTGAGAGTATGATGTGACAAATGTAAATCAGTACCCTAATTACGTAATACACGATCAATCACAATCTGTTTCGATTCTGCTAATCCATTGCTTCATAAGTAGGAAAAAAAAAACAGTGGCACTCCGGGAGTGGCGACAGAAGGGAAAACTTGAAAAAAATCGGCACCGCGGTAATCAACGCGTTAGTGTATTTTACTCCACGCACCGCGGTAATCAACGTGTTCATGTATTTTTCTCCACGGTGTCGGTAAATTCCGTTACAGTATCACGAAATCAATGGTTTAGTCCCATCTCAAAAATGCCCAACGCGCCTAAAGAAGTTTTCACTTCAAAAAATCTGCTCAACAACGTAAATAACGCAATGAATGTTGTTGAACTGTCAAAATGAAAAAAGTAGTTTACGAAAATAAGTTACGTAATTAGGGTACAGTTTTATAATGCAACGTGTGTATCCTTACATATTATAAAACAAATTCCCCGCCGCGTCTGTCTGTCTGTCTGAACGCGATAAACTCAAAAACTACCGAACGGATTTTCAAACGGTTTTCACCAATGGACGGAGTGATTCATGCGGAAGGTTTTAATGTTTAATTCATTAATGTTTTGTGTAAATTGGCTGAAATTTGACGATTATTGTTGAAGAAGTCGGAAAAAATCATGCTGACTGGGAGCTTTACTGGTGTACGCTGCCTAAACCGAAAAAGATACTTCAAATTTATGTTCTACGGTATTGTTTATCTTAAAAAGTTCAATAAAAAGTCCGCAATGGCATATGTCTATCTTCTAAGGATGACGCACAAAAACCATTTTTATCTTTCAGAATTTGATAAAAATTTTATTGTTATTTCCGAAGCTTTTTTGACCGGTATAGTATTAATCCTTATCCAAAACATAAGTCATTTAAATTGGAAATTTAATTTAGATTAAAATATGCCTTTAAATCAAATAATTTAAATGAATAGTTTAAAAGATATCACAGTTTTAAAATTACGCGGAGCAACGCGGGTGCAGCGGTAGGAGTCAATGACGTTTTAGGTATAAAATCTCGGTAGGTACTATGTTCCCGTGGGATATTTTCCGACATCCTCGCGGGCGAAGCCGCGGGCAAAAGCTAGTACTTAAATAAAATAAATTTGTGTCACTAGACAAACGAGGCAGTCTGTCAACCCCTTTGGGAAACACAGGCGTGATGTTTGATAATACACTAGTATCACTAATTCCCGCGCAATATGCACAAAGATACGATCAAGACATCAGCACATTCAGCACCAACTGTTCGCTGGTTATCGTAAGACCAGTCTTCGGATAGTCACGCAATGGTATCTAACAAGGTGTTACTTCTTACGATCAATCTCACGCGATCTGCACATCTGTATTCACTTGATTAGCCTGTCTTGTACTGCTAAAGCATTTTAAAATAGCTCTACAGAGGGGTTATTATTACATTCTTAGGGCAGGAAGGATGTATTAAATGATAATTTTTAATTACACACGTATTTACATCAACACTGGCGATGTCTTGAAACACTAGGGCCATGAAGTCCGAGTGCCCACCAAGTTTTTCAAGACATCGCCAAGCGGCTGTTCGACTCTTCACGTGACCAGAGGGCTGGCCTATTCTTTGGCCAAAGAATCAGCATTGCCATACAACGTGGCAATGCTGCCAGCCTTTTGGGCACTTTTCCTACAGCGATGCGGACGAATTTTTTGATGCCCTATGATTATTCCTTCCCTCTTTTTTATGTACTTGTACATATTATTATATTAAGTCTGATAGTTTTTAAATGACAATTGATTTTATTTCTATAAGTAGGTTTGTAAAGTGCGCGACACGAAAGAAGGTCCTTTGACGCGCCGCTAGTGTAATATGCGATTAATATTTTATTTCACGTAAACCTACATGGATACTTATGAAACGTCAGAAGCTAGGTGCAAGTTTCCAATCGGTCGCTTCCTATGAAGAAGACCCGGCAAGAAACTCCACGGTTACTCTTTTAAAAATAATTGGCTTTTACAATATTTTCAAATGACAGTGTTAATAGGTATGGGAGGATAGTGTAGGTCTTTAAACAAATACCAGGTACTTAAGCAAAACAGAAAATGTTCAACACTAAGCCTACAGCGTTCTCACATTCACAAAATAGAAAAGAATCTATAAAAAAGATAAATTAATTAAGATAAGATAAGATCATTTATTTGTCCAAAACATGAGTATACACACACATGGCATGCAAGATGTTACAATTAAATTATATCACAGTCATGTTTTGCCTTAACGGCGTACAAATATAAATAGGTAGGTAGGTTACATTTAATCAATTAATTATAAACTTATTCATTATTATTAACAGTCCAAATTAGAATTTAAAAATTAAAATGTACTACAGAATAATGTCAACAACTCTTAATATTTTAATAAAATTAGTTAATTTAATGTCAAAGTAATTAGAAATAACACAATTACAAGAATTAGATTAATTTATCATTCAGAAATTCGTCAGTGCTGTAATAGGCTTTTGGCTTTTGGCTTTTTTTTTTTTTGTAAAACTAGTTTTAATTAAACATAATTGCTATTACAACTGTAACAAATCTCAACAATTATCGTGTCCACAAAAGCCACTAATTCCGCGGGCCTTCTTACGTGGCGCGTACTGTATAAATAAATAAATAAATTATTTATTATCATACAAAAATTACAGAAAAATTTGAGACCCTGGCTCCAGAGCTAAGTTAGAGAACCTGTATTTCACTTTTCCCCGTCAATCATATTTAATTAAAAAAACTAGATGAGGTCAGCATTTCTTAAACGACTCCCTGAGAAGAATGGTCGAAAAAAACTCACGAAGTCACAGTCTCTTTTAAACTCCAGACCTAATCATGGTTAGATCATGTGAGGACCAGGTGTCTGAAATGGTCTTTTGAGGAAAGAAAAACAGAGATTTGAATGGATCTGTCCAGTCAGTGCACGCATTTGTCAGTAATCGAGCTCAACTCAGAACTTAAGGAGCTCAAATTATAAGACCACGATCAAAGTTTACTTCGTCTGTCTTTGGAAAAGCCGAAGAATGTGACCATCGACCAATAGAAATGTCAATTCAGAATTAGATCAGTCACATTTATCTGTCAAAATTCGCCTCTTTCGAAGTTATGCGATGAAACCTTTGACCGTGGTTGTAAAGTCAGGGAAATTATATTATTATGTTATGTAAAGTGTTATATTTTAAGCAAATTGACTGTGACCGTGTTAGCTGACATAATATAGCAAATAATTTAATTTAATGTTTTGTGTTGGATAATGTCAATTATTTTGCATAAGTACTATTGTGCTGCTGGAGAGTTTGTTGCACCACTTCTTCCCAGCTAAAAGCACTAGGAAATGGTGAAGGGTGGGCGTTTTTGGAGAACTGTCTGATGTGATTTTGTCGTACGAAAAGTGCTGATTCTCAGCCTAGTTTGAATAAATGACTTTGAATTTGACTACCAACCTAAATTGTCCGTTTCTTCAAATCCAACCGTCATTCTTTGATAGTTATATAAAATGGCAAATTGTCCAAAAACTGAGCGAGCCTTGCAGTAGTCGCATATGATGTGTAACGTCTGACATCTCACTTTGGTAATAAGCAACATTAACGGAGCGGGGCTTCGTCAAGGTCGTTTCTGACGGCCAACGCTAGCACCGCGCGCGCTCATTGGTTAAATAAAATAGCGCGCGCTGCTTCCTGTGACACACTTCTGTCCCTTTTCACGAAATCACTCCCGCAGACATGATTATTTAGATTTTTAGGGTTCCGTACCTCAAAAGGAAAAAACGGAACCCTTATAGGATCACTCGTGTGTCTGTTTGTTATTTGCTCCGAATCTAATGGACCGCTTAAGTTGAAATTTGGTACACGTATGTATTTTTGTAACCCAAACACACATGAATCCGAACAGTCAGAGGTAGAGAGGAGTCGGACACCTATGACTCGGCAGTCCGACGGTCACACCACTAGGCTATCACTGCTGACTAACACATCAAAAACTTCGTATTCTGCAAAAAAAAAATCAGAACAAAAATACTTACTGTTTATTGTGTATTGATTATTTTATCGGGCTGCAGTTTCACAATTCAGTACGTATTTGTCCTATCTATTGTTTTTGTTTACTTCGCATAAAACGTGGATGTTGTCCGTTGGAGCCGGTGGTGCTCATCGGTGCAAAAGTGACGGCTGTCGGGACCACTGCCCTATTGATTTTTAATGCTAAAACTTTTTGGACCGTGTCTGTGTCTAAGCTTATCTATAACTATGTTATAACATTACTAAAATATACTTTTTGTTCAGGGTACATTATTCCTAACTAGCAGTTCTGCGAACAGTACGTAGACCTCGCAAGCACAAACTTTTTTGCAACAATTAATATATCACTAAAGGTATTTAAAACGGGAGCGTTTTTTATCCTTTCAAATAAAAAAAGAACCATCGAAATCGGATCTCATAAAGCGGAGATATCCAGTAGCCCCCTTTTTTTCCCTTTTTGGAGGAAGTTCCAATCAAAAATCCTGGATGACAAAAAATTCTATAAAGTCGTAAAACCTGTGTACCAAGTTTCGTCTAGATTGGCTGTAAAATACGATCTGTAGAGGAGTACGTACAAACTGACACACGAAAGCAGACTTGAAGCAGAAACGCTTCGGTCGCTCGTTCAATTATCCGAAGGGTGAGGTAGAGATTTGACCTGTATACCCACATTTCGCCAGTCATGTTTAAGTCCCATGTAATAGGGGCGAACCTATTGCCATCAACCAGACACAAATCTAGATTACTATGCTATTGAAAAATTATAGCTGCACATCGTAACTGTGACAAGAAGGATTCACTCAGCATGATGCTGTGTTATGCGGGGGGGAGGGGGGGGCAGCACAGCGCTGATTTAGGCAAAGAAAAATCCCTTTCGATGCCACGGCATCATTTTAAAGCATAGCAATTCATGTCGTATTTCTATATCGATACGTTTGAATGTCCATTGGTAAAAATTTAAATCCTTTGCCATGCCGCCATGCCGTCCCGGTCTGCGTAGGCCTGTAGTGTACATAAGCCCGTATCCTAAGTCAATTATTTTGTTTTTTTTTTCTTTCTTTCTAAACCAAGTCGGGCTTAAAAAGATTTGTACAGATTAAACAAATCCTAACTAATATTATAAATGCAAAAGCGAGTTTGTTTGTTTGTTCCGCTTTCACGCTAAAACGGCTGAATTGATTGGGATGAAATATGTCACATGGGTAGAACATGACCTGGGTTGGAATATACAATACTTTTTATCCCGGTAGTACGTTTTCGTGGGATAATTCCTGACATCCACGCAGACGAAGCCGCGACTAAAAGCTAGAGGCTACTAAAGTAAAATAAAATAAACAGTAGGTATAGCTTAGAAAATTATGTAACTATACAAACATATAGGTATAAATGCACAAAGGTACGTTTACCACGTAAGTACATGTGACAACCATTAAACTTCCCGACCTGGCCGACCGCCGGGAAGTCGGACAGACGGGCCGGATGCTACGTCACGATGCACTCCCCCGCCGGAACAACGCTAAAAGCCTTCGCCTGCATTTGTCTAAGTTTCGTATGTGCCAGATCAATATGGCACGCTGTTTCAATTAGATTTTGAAGACAATTTTAACTACCTATACAGGCTGGCAGGGACATCGACGTGAAAACTTTTACCATGAATTCAGTACATGATTCTGAACTCCTTATTTGAAAATATTCGTCGGTTATTTAAAAAAAATCTGCTGTTTCATAGAAAAGGCGATATCTACGCGGTCAAAATGTATGGGATAGCAGATTTTTTTTTTAATAACCGACGAAAAATTTCAACGCGGGGGGGGTTCCATGGTAAAAGTTTTCGCGTCGATGTCCCTGCCACCCTGTATACACACTGTGTATCAGAAATGTTTGGTAATATTTAAGGGTGTGGTGCAGACAATCAAACTGAACAACTGTCTCCTTGGGACCTACATCGTAATCGCGAAACAATAATCAGCTGTCCCATACAAAACTTCAATAGGTATCTACTCGATATTATTTTTATATTTAACCGTCTTCCAAAAAGGAGGAAGTTATATGTTCGTCGCGTATGTTTGTTTTTTTTTTTTTTTTTCTTTTTTTTATGTATTTCCACCGATTTCTCCGCCAATTGTGGACAGATTTTGAAAATTCCTTTTTTTTGGATTGAATGGGTATGCTTTCGAGGTGGACCCATATAAATTTTATTAACTTTGCTTCGATATTTTTTGAGTTAGCTTCAATAATACCTACTTTTTCCCACTTAGTATGTGGATGATATGATAAGTTCCTGTCACTGTTATTTACAGTGGTTTTCGAATTTGTGTGGGGCAGGTACCACAACTAAAAAGTGAAAAATAAAAACTTAAAAAGAAAAACAACCGACTTCCAAAAAACAGTGAAAAATAACTTTAATTTCGGAAGTCGGTGACAAAAAACGAAAATTCAAAACCAAAGACACCGACTTCCGAAATTAAAGTTATTTTTCACTTTGTAGTGTTTTTTGGAAGTCGGTTATTTTTTTTTTTGATTGATTTTATCAATCTATGCTAATTATTTGACTTTAATTAATTATTTTACTGTTACTATTTTTAGCCGACTACCGCGAAGCAAAAAGGAGGGTTATGATTTTGACCTGTATTGTATACCTAATGTATGTTCATCTGTTACCTCATAACTTCTAAACTACCGATCATAATTTGACAAATGAGGTATCATTGGAAGTGTCTTGATTGTCCGCTGGTTATAGGCTATGTGATGTCACATTAAATGCAATATGTAGGTATATATATCATATTTTCTAAGTAAATAAATATATTTAAATTGTTAAAAACAAGCAAAAGTGGTACTGTGCTACGTACGGCGCGACTGTAAAATTAATACCCATTAGGTATATAATAAAACCCAAACAAAAAAAAAACGTGTGGCACTCGGGAACTGCCGCGGTAAAGCTATTGTATAGCATTTGTAACCTCCATACTTCCTATTTGTCAACGCTACACTTGGGATGATGACGTGTTGACATAAAACAAAAATTACGTTCCCATGACAACACATGACAACATCACGTTGTCATGGGAACCGTCATTACATGGTAGGTGGAGTGGGGGGTGTTAGGTTTTATTTTCGTTACGTTAAGGAATTTCTTGATTCGGTCGCCGGCGCCGCGCTCAAAGCCCGCGATAAAAGCTATGCAATAGCTTAAAAATTAAAGCTGCTCTGCAAATACTTTATCACATAATTATAACCCCAAAATAATAATAGGAGCTCTACTGTCATCAATGAGACACAATAGAATTTTAATTGTTATCGATCTCAAGGAGAGCTCGTGACAGTCAAGGGGCACACTAGTCAGCCGGGCCGTCCATGTTTCTACACATTTCTGATACACGCTGTAGAATAAATCATAACAATAAAATAAGTTTAGTTTTAAGCTTCCTCTCTCTATTGAACATCACGCTTGTTTTGGCCGAAAGGGTGAGCAGAAGTGTGTTATATTTCGTTAGACCCTTTTTGTAACTATTTCAGAGTCGGCTTTTAGTCTAACCGAATGCAGCTGAAAACCAGTATTTTACTTGATATGGATGGTCACCCATCCATGAACCGACCGCGACAAGCATAGCTTAACCTTCGATCGACCCGTGCGGCTGTTATCCATTAGCTCCACCTAGTCAATAATCCAAGTAAGTACTTACACGTATAATCAATCAGCGAGTACTTTTTTTAAACGTTGTTTAAGTGCAATAAAAAAGTCTTCACCGATTGATTGGGTATAAAGGAGTCGAGTGAAGCGCTCTTTCTAAGCCAGTCCATAGACTAAAATTATTTATAAAACGTAGAAGTGACATTTCTTATTCGAAACATACTAAAATTATTTCTAATTTTTAGGGTTCCGTTGCCAAATGGCAAAAAACGGAACCCTTATTATTTTTTTTTTTATTTATTTATTTTATAAATTACATGTTCCTTAAACTTAAAAAGGCACACAATTAGACCTCTGGGGTCTATCCTAGCATGCCATGGCCTGAGATTTGATCAACACGCTTTTAATAGTTAATCATAATCGAGTTGATGTAAAGTTCCTTCAACTTAAGCTTTATGTTTTTACTATTCATTGAGTCTCTGATGTCTACAGGTATTTTGTTTAGTAAATTGGGTATTGTAAAAGAAGCGGTACGCCTGCCATAAAAGTTATTTTTGCGTGGCACTTGAAATGATTTAGATTTGGCTTGTCGTGTATTCACGTCATACTTAACTGGAATTTGAATATCACTGTTATCAAAATGTTCTATGAGGAACAGATACTCAGCGCGTGCCAGAACAGGTAATACCTTGCAATGTTTATAGATTCGTCATGTCTGTTTGTCTGTCCGTCCGTAGGTCACAGCCACTGTTTTCCGAAACTATAAGAGCTATGCTGTTGAAACTTGGTAAGTAGATGTATTCTGTGAACCGCATTAAGATTTTTACACAAAAATAGAAAAAAACAAATAATTTTGGGGTTCCCCATACTTAGAACTGAAACTCAATTTTTTTTTTTTTATCAAACTCATTCTTGTGGGGTATCTATGGATAAGTCTTTAAAAATGATATTGAGGTTTCTAATATCATTTTTTTCTAAACTGAATAGTTTGCGCGAGAGACACTTCCAAAGTGGTAAAATGTGTGTAACTTCTAAAATAAGAGAATGATAAAACTAAAAAAATATATGATGTACATTACCATGTAAACTTCCACCGAAAATTGGTTTGAACATGATCTAGCAAGTAGTTTTTTTTTAATACGTCATAAATCGTAAACCGCAATTTAATTTCATTTCATTTCATTTATTCATAAACAATATACATTGTGTTGAATCCAGGCATAACATGCAATTTACATACAAATACAAAAAACAAAATACAACTACTTATTAATTTACCGTTCATTCAATGTTACTTGCTGCTACGGAACCCTTCATGGGCGAGTCCGACTTGTACTTGGCCGTTTTTTTTTTATACTTTCTTTGCACCTATTGTAGTACAGTAATTTTATAATAGGTAATTAATGTTTACAGAATATTGTAAAACATTTAAAATTCAAAAGTCATTTATTAACTAGGCTGAGAATCAGCACTTTTCGAACGTCAAAATTACATAAGACAGTCCCCCAAAACGCCCACCCTTCACCACTTCCTAGTGCCTTTAAAAAAAAGTTATTATGGTGTTTCTGGCCCATTCTTCTCCATACGAAACTACCTTTCAGAAGCAGCAACTACTTAGAATCAATTCTATTTTCTTATAAATGATGTTCAAAAGTGCCTTTTAATGGCCTATTTGAAATAATTGATATGACTTGCTTTGCTTTAAAATGAAAAAGAAGATTATTATTTAAAGAGGATTTATTTTATTTTATTAGTGATGTTCTAGAATATGGTTGTATTTGGATCTTTAACGTAAAATTTTGCAAACAATCTTAATTTCAAGTTATAACATAACAACGTGCATGTATTCCCGAAGGGTAAGACGAAGGTGACATTTCGTCTGCTATTTTGGACGCTGTAAGTAATTTCTAATGAAAAGAAAAACCCAATAACACACCTCCGATCTGAGCCGAACCCTGGACCACCGTCAGAAGTCACGCTTGACTAAACCAACGAACGTACTAAATTGGGTACTTATTTTCTACTAGGGATGTAACGACGGCCATCTTAATGAAGGCGAAGGTGGGGGTGAAAAAATATTATTATTAACCGACTTCCAAAAGGAGGAGGTTCTCAATTCGTCTGTATGTTTTTTTTTTTTTTTTTTTTGTATGTTTATTACGCGATTACTCCGCCAATTATGAATAGATTTTGATGATTCTTTTTTTGTTTGGTAGATCATACTTCAGAGGTGGTCCCATATAAATTTTATTAATTTTGCTTTGGTAGTTTTTGAGTTAGCTTCAATTATACGTATTTTTTCCCACTTAGTATGTAGATGATATGATAACTTCTTGTCACTGTTATTTACATAGCAGGTAGTGGTATTCGAATTTGTGTGGGGTAGGTACCACAACTAAAAAGTGAAAAAAAAAAAAAATTACAAAAAAAAAAAAACAACGGACTTCATAAAAAAAAACACTACAAAGTGAAAAATAACTTTAATTTCGGAAGTCGGTGACAAAGAACGAAAATTCAAAACCAAAGACACCGACTTCCGAAATTAAAGTTATTTTTCACTTTGTAGTGTTTTTTTTTTTGAAGTCGGTTGTTTTTTTTTTGTAAAAAGTTTTTTTTTTATCGTTATTTCTCCTGACAAAGTTTATTCGGTTTATATGTATGTATTTATGTATCAATGTATTAGTATATATTCATTTTCAAGTTATCTGTCATTTTTGTTGCACCTGCCATGTTTTGTCTCTGCATCACCCTAAGGTTGACTGGTAGAAAATGCCTCAGGCATTAAGTCCGCCTTTGTACAGTATTTTTTTTTACTTGTGCATAAAGTTCTATAAATAAATAAAGAAAAAAGAAAACTAAAGAAATAATCGACTTTGTCCTCTTGTAAGCGTTTTTTTTTTTGTGGATCATAAATTAAACCAGCTGCACTTTACTGAGCAGTTGTTTGCTGTTTACAGTTGCTCACTTGGTACTTACTGAACCTGTAGTTTGTAGTTAAGAAGTAAATTTAATTAATTAGAGCTCCATTACAACTCCCTTAGAAAATTACAGAAGCATATGTATCGGTCTGGTACGATTACGAGGTACGATTTTCAATGGACAAAATTAACATACTTCTACTGCTTGGTTAAGAGGCTTTTGGCTAATTTGTGAAAGTGCATTTTATGTAATATTTTTTTGGAATGTGCGTTTAGTTTGTACAGAATAAAAAAAAAACGTGTGGCACTCGGGGACTGCCGCGGTAAAGCTATTGCATAGCATTTGTAACCTCTATACTTCTTATTTGTCAACGCTACACTTGGGATGATGACGGATGATGACTTAAAACAAAAATTACGTTCCCATGACAACGTGATGTTGACGTTGTCATGGGAACGTAATTTTTGTTTTATGTCATCATCCGTCATTACATGGTAGGCGGAGTGGGGCGGTTTTGTTTTCGTAATAGAATTTCTTGATTCGGTCGCCGCGCTCAAAGCCCGCGATAATAGCTTAAAAAGTCTTTCTTTTTCTTTCTATTTCTTGCGATTCCGCTTTTGCAGAGGCGTCAGCGTTCCATTACAACCCTATTTTCTACCTACACAACAATAGTCTTATCTCCCTTCAAATTCTCTAGTCTACGCCATCTCCGCCCAAGGCGCAGCAATTACACAGCGAAGGAACCCTAAACCGCCGCGCTTAGATGTTTTTCGCTTATTTTCAGCCCCGCTTGTTCTACGGAACCCGAGACGGCTCACTTACTAATTGGTACGAGCTTTTGAACCGATATTTTGTTCAAATTCTATTCGAAAAGGATTGCTATTAGTAAATAATTGTTCTGCTTCTGTTAATTGTGATGTGTTTTTGTTTTATAGGTGTATTTTGAATGATTATTTTATGCCAGACTGTGTCGGGCGCGATCGGTGCCGCGGCACGGGTGAGCCACGGATCCGAAACTTCACGAATATTTTATATGAAGCAGTTCATGCTACACCATGCAGCGTTCGTGCCCCGACCGAGTCTTGGTCCCTACAAAGTGAGCATATAGGAACGCAGGTCGCACCTGTGACGGTCTAGTAGGTATAAATCATCCCTTTATTAAAGTTCCGTACCCGAAAGGTGCCAAACGGAACCCTATTTCTAAGCCTCCGTTGTCTGTCTGTCCGTCTGTCTGTCAGCAGGCCGAATAGGCAGATAATTAAAAATTTTACAGGTATTTCTATTGCCGCTTTATCAACAAATAAGAAAAATAAAATAAAGTAAAAAATTAAATACTGTGTGCCCGATGGGATTTCCCATCAGCAAAAATGACGAACTTTATACATACTTTGATTACGTATTATAATAACTAAAGTTATTTATGACAACATAACATTGAATGACATAACACAATATTACGACACGATACGATATGATACGATATTATCACGATATTTAGGACATTTTTATACTCTGTACTTCGATATTTTCAAGAGCCAGCGAAGCGAGCTCGGGACTTTGGGCACCCCGACTCGGACAGGTTAGGTTAGAACCCCTTCGTGGTTATTTTTTTTAAACCACACAGAAATAGGAGCCCCGGTAAGCGGGGCTCCGTCGACTACGCTGACTAAAATAATTACAAATATTGACCATAGATAAATCAACAGTACGTGAATCGTCCGTTAGTTTAATCAACCTTAGGTTAATTAATTGTAGTTGAATTCTCCTGTATGGATTTCTTTCATTAGTTATTCTTATTACAAAAATCTGTGAAACGATCGTTAGGTATTTTGACCGTAGTTATGTATCTCGAAAATAGTTACAATAACTTTAGTTATTATAATACGTAACCTCTTAAAGGAATGAGTTATTAAAAATTCTTCCTTAATGCTCACCATCGTTGCAAAAGAAAGTCTTGTGCAAAATTTCATGCTTCTAAACCTAATAGTTTATTTAGGCTGTGCGTTTTCTGGCAGCGAATGTTTTTTTTTTTATTTCTTTGTCCCGGCTGTCATTCGTGGATCTTTGACAGTCGTTAAGAGTAGTCAGAAGCTCAAAAACTCTGACAACCAGTCTTACCAAAGGGTAACATCGTGTTACCCAATTACTGGTTTATGGAGGTCAGCTAGCAGTTGCTCCATATAATAAATACTGATTTTCATCTGCAACCCATTAGACTGGAAGCTTACCCCAACATAATAGATCGGAAAAGGCTAGGCCGATTGATTGACTTTGTATTAAGAATTTCCATGCAAAGACAATTTCCACGCAAACTCCGCCCCCATGCACCTCACCACTCCACTATGTGCTAAACGCTAACACATCAGTAATAAAGTTGAATATCGCGTGCGCTCTTTGGTCTTGTTCGAGCATGGAACTAAATGTCGTAAGTATCAATTCTTATTTCTTTCATAACTAAAGTAATAATTGATCTAGAGAAAAATATTGTATATCTGGATACTAAACTATATTATTTTCTTACTGTCAATAATTATTTTAGACATAAAAGCCGAGTAATCTTGTTTTTGTTTCAAATAATCTTCAAAAAAGACATTATTTTCGAATAAAAAATTAATCAAGTGAAAATGTTCCAATTACGTAACTGTCTTATTTATGGAAAGAAAAAGATCCAATAAATCATATACTAAAATTCCATTTTGATTGCATGCGTGACTGTTTCAGAATATTAATGCAAATTAACATCAATTTCGGGAGCCTCCTCTTAACTTGATCTATTTATGACTTCAAGTCCCATATTCCTAAAAAAAGCCGAAACTGGTGCCGATTCCCTTGTTCACAAACTAAACTAAATTTAAGTTCAGTGCATCTTTTTCTTTCTATTTCATTAAGAAAAAGACACAAGATAAATTTTAGTTTAGTCATGTCAAATTAATCAGCGCCTGTCACTACTCCATACAAGTTAAGACGAGATTAAAAACTTGTCTACTAAAATTACGTCAACTTACGTCAAGCGCTGATTAATTTGACAGGAGTAAACTAAAATTTATCTTCTGTCCTCTTCTTAATGAAATAGAAAGAAAAAGATGCACTGAACTTAAATTTAGTTTAGTTTGTGAATAAGGGAATCGGCACCACTATCTCCCAAAATACGAAACAGATTAAATGTCGAATGTACTATGAGCAGTACGTTTATTCCAGCCTACAGTAAGGTTCCTACCATCTAGTTACCGTTCATTATAGTGTCGTATTACCGGGGAAAATGTACCGGAGGATGCGGTTAAATCACTAAGAAAATTGCTCTTAATTCCATGCAGGAAAACGTTGGTAATTGTATTTCGACGCTCGACTTTTTTCGTTCGAAATCGACGTTCAATGTGAAGTGGATCTCTTTAACAAAACAGGGTGACGTTTGAGGAACGGAATTTGAGTCAAAAATAATAATGGGTTTAATATACAGGGTCAAATTAAATGGGTTTTTGGCAATTTGCAACATTTTTGACCCGATAACTTGGGGTCCAAAATGGGTTGTTTTGGAGATAACGATCCTTTTTTAGTTTTTTGAAGTGAAAACTTCTTTAGGCACGTTAGGCATTTTGAGATGGGACTAAACCATTGATTTCGCGACACTGTGACGACACCAGCTTTTGACCATTCAAAAGACACCAACGCGTTGATTACCGCGGTGCCGATTTTTTTTCAAGTTTTAATTTCTGTCGGCACTCCCGGAGTGTCACTGTTTTTTTTTTGGAAATTTCCCTCCTCTCAACCAAAAACTGCTAATTGTGAGAAATCTGCTGCACTTTAGACTTTAAACTGATACTTTTCTGATAGGTTATGAACGGATAAATCCTCCGAAAATTCGAATTTATCAACAAATACCCATTATCTTTAGACATTAAGCATCGTAAAGGTCGCGATATATTTTCTTTTCACTTGTTTTGTTTTCCGTGGCAGTTTACTTAAAATAAATGTATGGCATTTGACGTAGAAATTACAAGAATAACTTTCTTGTGTTGTGGGCTTTCTAAAATAGTACAACATCATGAGGAAACCGGCATGTCCTAGAACCAAAAAATTTGAAGACATACGACATAGTACCAACCCGCACTGGGCCCGCGTGGTGAATTACGGCCCACTCCCTCTCACCGAGAGGAGGCCGTTGGTGTTGGGAATACTATAGGCTGATTATGCCTTACTTATTGCGGATTTTGTTGTTACCGGTATGTGAAATTGGCTGATTGATTTAATACGACTGGTCCAGGTTGATCAAATCAGGTAAGATATGTCTCTATCAGGTGTAATGTTACCATGTTATCAAATAATAAAGGCACTAACTTTCTTCTGAGAAAGAAAGAAAAATTGATTTATTTGTCACATAAAGACAAGAGTATGTCTTTGTATACAAAGACAAGAGTAGGTAAGCAGAACACAAAATAGATATAACTTAGTACATAATATGCAAACATGAGTATAAAACAGAAATAGTCGGCAGCTGCACGACATGACTATGACTAGAAGGCTTCCACTCAGCATGATGCTGTGCTATGGGGGGAGACCCACAGCACAGCGCTGATTTTCAAGGTTTGCACCCAATTACCAATTACCCTGCATATCTTAACATGATAGAGTAAGCAAATACCTCTTTCTTAAACATATTCTTCTGTCACAAGTAGTTACAACCTCATACATACAACTTCGTACTTGATAATAGATTTGGCACTACATTAAAGTTGCGAATAACATATTGTTACAAAATATGGCGGCTCAAGTTTACAGGTAAAGTTTAGATTGGGTTTCCGCTGCATTATTTACGGCACCTTGGTAGGTGGTCTCGGTTCCTAAATACGGAAAACGGATCGTTTTTAATACGGATCGTAAATTGGGAAATTACTTTTGTCAGCTGGCTATTCTTCACAGACGTGATGAGTCGATATTTAAATTAAATAAAGTTTTAGCACTCAGAGTGCACGCCTTGGTGGAAGAAAAATACTTGTATAGAACATTGATCCGTAACGTAATATAAAGAAAGAGCACAATCGCGTTTACAAAACCTTTAAATTAAAAATACTTGCACAGAACATTGATCCGTAACGTAATATAAAGAAAGAGCACAATCGCGTTTACAAAAGTGAGGTGTCATCACCGTGTCGTGAAATCAATGGTTTAGTCCCATCTCAAAAATGCCCAACGCGCCTAAAGAAGTTTTTACTTCAAAAACATATCAATACACTGTTTGTCCACCGCACCGTGAACGGAACGTCGCGTCGACGAGAAACGAGATTACGCGGCCATAGTAAATGTACTGTCGCTACTTCGGCGTCGTCATCTCGTTCTCATTGACTGGACCCGTTCACGGTGCGGTGGACAGTGTAACCCATCACATAGCCGTTATATACGCATTCTGCACATCAAGCTAAGTAACATTGAGCAAAAATTATTGCTGGGAAACTACTTTTATTTTTGATGAAAAACGTTACTGTTTTTGATTTTGGGTACATGCAAGGGTACAGGAGTGAGGGGTTATTAAAATTAAGTTATACGTTTATAACATTTTAAACTAGTTTTCGTAAAAAAGTGGAACTTTGGCCTTCAATATTTCCGTAACCAGAAGGTTCCTAAGCATGGTCCAGTACAAAAAAACCCAATGATGGGGAATACAAGCGATTCTCGGCTTCATTAAGCGTCTCGTCCTTGAAGTAACGCTAGCTAATTTTATGTGACCCTGTATGTCCTAAAAGCTTGAATTTAAATGAGCATCCGAATAATGTTCTATACGAGCACTCTACATGAACAGTGTAATAATAGGTACCAGGTACAGTCAAGGTAAGAAATATGTATACACTGAAAAGATCAAAAGCGTCTCTTTTTTAATGTAGTATTGTGTACGAAGATGCTATAGGCACAACACCTCATAATTTCAATCAATACTCAAGGATCAAAATTTATTTATTTTGCATAATGTACACTCAGTTACAGGCTAGGCTTAAACTTATGAGTACCACAGGGTCATGTACTCAGAGGCGCAGCAAGTATTATTACATTTAACTTTTAACTAGGTTAAATATTTGGAAGTTAACATTAAATGGCATACTTACTAGATATCAATATCACAACATTCATTATTATTACTAATATATAATCTATTTGTGACATAATTAAGGGGCTAGTGGCTAAATAAACACAGCAGCACGGGTCGATCGGTAGGTTCGTGGATGGGTGACTATCCATTACATATCGCGACTCATACGTGCCTCGGAAAGCACGTTAAGTCATTACTCCCGGGTGTAATTCGTGGATCTAAGGATAGTCGTTACGAGTAGTCAGAAGCTCAGAATCCTAAAAGTCTGACAACCAGTCTTACCAATTGGTATCGTGCTGCCCAGGGGTTATAGAGGTTAGATAGGCAGTCGCTCCATGTAAAATACTGGTATTTAGTTGCATCTGGTTAGACTGGAAACCGACCCCAACATAGTTGGGAATAGGCTAGGCCAACTTAAGGGACAAATCGTTGTTAATTAAATTTCACTAACCGCATACGTAATTTGCCTTTGACTGTACATAGCTCCAAATAGGCGTGTTGCAACTTAAATGGTGTGGTCTAATCAGCGGGCTTCGGACATGATTCATTGATAATAATGGCTTTGGAATTTAATCGACAACTGACAAAGGCAACTGTCCTAGCTGCCGGTGTGCGAATGTAGTAGGGGAGCTAGGTGTGTTTGAAAACGCGTGATTAGTGAAACGAACAAGCCTTGACTAATGCGATATCATTTATTTTCTATTTATTTATTTAATCTTTTTGGAAGCAGCCAAACAAAACAGAATAAAAATAGAACGTGTACTTGTCAGCCAATTACACGTCTTCATTTATGGAAACAGAACATTGAACAAAGTAAGAAAAGAACATCAAAGTAAAAACTATAAATACATACATCGCAATGGCCTCCTATTGTATATAAGTTTTTCTTTTTGTAATTTATAATCTTTACAATATATAAATATAAATATTAGTCTATATTTTTTAGAAACTTACACTAATAAAAAGCTAAGCACTCAACCCATTAAAATTATAATACCGTTAAGTAAAAAAGCTATGGCTCAAGCACACATTTTTTGAAAAGTGATCGTAATCATGCTAATCATCTTATTAAAGTAACATATTTATATTTTAGTGTTACCCCAAGGGGCACATAAAAAAATGACAAACAAATTGTATACGCCTACCTTAAATATTTTTAAGAGATGATTTGGTGCCACGACCTACCGAATTTGAAAACCTTCCAAAAACTTGCTATTTTCATTAAAACCGTTACTGAAATCTATAAGTCTATATTCGCTTTTAATTTTATTCAATTGCTAAACATGATCATTTACTAAAGGAAATCATTATTATTGCGCTCACAATTTTTGTAGGTCAAAAACCAAAAACTTGAGTAAATTGAGTAGAATAATTGATCATAGCATTTTTGCAGAGAGGCTAGATGGGCCTACAATGGGGACGTTTACCAAGCTACATGTTGGCAACAAAGCTTGTTAAACCTTCCTGTAATTATGATGAAAATTTTTCTTTTTTTTGTGTTCCTGCATGTTATCTACTAATATAGTTTTTTTTTAAGTAAGATGTAATACTAACACTCTATGGGCCTTGATGCCTGACAGTAAAATATTTTTATAGCAAGAACCTTTTTCTCCACCACCTAGCTCTTAGACCAGTGGTTCCTAACCTTTTCATATTGTTACCCCTGTGACCTATTAGGAAAAATGATTTTACCCCAACCTTAAAATGTTATCAATACAAACAAGACAAGCTTATAATTCTTACGTAATTTATATTAAATATAAACAATGAATTAATTAAAAATACATAGTGTGATGATTGGTATTGTTTTGCATTCACAAGTATTGTTTTAATGTTAGGTTTAGTTTCGTTTAAAGCGCATCTTAAGTCATGTTCCACATTGAAACAGTTACTGGCCTTTGTTTTCAGTGTAATCGAAGTTGAAAAACCACAATCACATCTATAGGTGGTTGCAAAGCGTACTTATAAGCATTTTTAAAGTTCTGTTAGCTATTAACAGTATATTCGGCACCAGCTTTGGTCCCACTAGATTAGGTTCTTTGTTACCCCCACAGAATAGCTGATTTACCCCCGCGGGGTTAATTACCCCCAGGTTCGGAACCCAGGTTTTAGACTATACCTAATGAAGGTAGGTAGTATTCAAAACACCTCTACTATTTGGTCCAGACTGTACGTATAGTTACCTACTGCATCGTTACGGTAACTTTTAGAATTTCAGCTTTTATCTAATTTCACTCGTTAGAACGAGCTACACGCTCAAGCGACACGCGTCTTGCGACAGCGACTGCGGGGAAAATAATTGAAAGAAATTGTTTAATTTAGAGCATGGCGTGAGTCACCACGACGCGGCGACGCGACTTGCGGAGCCACGCGCGACGGACGGAAACAAGTAACGCGCGCGTGTGTCGACGACGCAAGTCGCATCGCTCGAGACCGTGAATGGAGCCTTTATTTATACACTACTCATTTTTTTTTAATTTTTAGAAACTCTCTACAAGTCCCTGTTGATTTTGTTTTGCGTTCTTCTATTAGCCAGACTTCAAGGCTTCAAGGTCTGCTACTGAGCTTGGATAATTGTTGAGTCAAAATGGATACAGTTATCTCTACGAAAAATTTCTTACAGCGACAACAACTATGGAGAAATTAAATTAAAGAAGTTGTTCAGAGCTTGCCACGAGTCACCGCGACGCAACTTGTGGAGCAATTAGGAGAATTTACCATTTTCAATTTTTTAATTGATTTCCGACAAGCGTGGCACCGATGCAGACTGAGCGCGAAACTGGCAGCTTACGGTTATTGTACGTAAGCTGGGCACGAAAATGGCACGCGAAGTAGTTGCTCTTGCGTTATCTAGGTATAACTATATCTGTGAATCCGTCCCTATTACAATATATTTATGTTTATTTGACAGAGGTGACCTTAAGGGCAATTCCCGTATTTTTAATCTGTCTCAATCTGTCAAAAATATTTTATATTTAGGTGAACATTTAACAAGATTTTCACATTCAAAAAATGTGGTGGCACTCCGGGAGTGCCGACAGAAGTGAAAACTTGAACAAGATCGCCTCGATGGAAGAAAAATACTTGTATAGAACATTGGTCCGTAACCTTATCTAAATAAAGAGCACAATCACGTTTACAAAAAAAATACTTCCGAAACCTTTAAAGTAAAAATACTTGCATAGAACATTGATCCGTAACATAATATAAATAAAGAGCACAATCGCGTTTACAAAACCTTTAAAGTAAAAATACTTGCACAGAACATTGATCCGTAACGTTATATAAAAAAAGAGAACAATCGCGTTTACAAAAATGAAGTGTCATCACAGTTTCGCGAAATCAATGGTTAGTCCCATCTCAAAAATGCCCAACGCGCCTAAAGAAGTTTTCAATTCAAAAAATTTGAGAATGAATCTGGAAGGCTATAAGAGTAGGGGAAGACCAAAGAAACGATGGATGCACTATGTGGAAGATGATATGGATAGAAAGTGGGTGACTACCCAGATGACGACTAATAGAGAAGTATGGAAGAAAAATACATCAATCTGCCTAGCCTTTTCCCAACTATGTTGGGGTCGGCTTCCAGTCTCAGGTCAGGTCTTCAGGTCGTCTTGCTGATCATGGTTTTGTCATTGTAACTAGAAATTAATTTATTTTTTACCTCGATGGTCCTAGTTTATCATTTATAACTTCCAATTACAGCTTTAAATAGCTTTATGTAAGCGGGCACGCCCTTTACGCCTGGAGGCTTTTATTTAGATATTTAGTTCTGTTTATGTTTAGTTTTTATTTCTGCTTGAGTATAGTTCTCGATGTTTTTGGTTGGTATATTGGCGTGTGCTAGCTGACATATGGCCAATAAAATTTATCATTTAAATTATGTTTTGTGTTGCGTAATGTAAATTATTTTGCATACTATTGTATAGAATTATTTTTTTCTAGCTTGAACAGACAGCTGTGCTGCTGGGGAGTTTGTTGCGCCACTTCTTCTTCCCAGCGAAAGCCATTATGTAATTTTGACGTTCGAAAAGTGCTGATTGAATTTGAATAAATGACTTTTGTTTTTTTTTTTTAATTTAATTTTTATTCTACCGGATGCAGCTGAACCAGTATTTTACATGGAGTGACTGCCTATCTGACCTCCATAACCCAATAACTGGATAATACGATACCTCTTGGTAAGACTGGTTGTCACACTTTCGAGCTTCTGGATGACCCGTAACGACTGTCAAAGATCCACGAATGACAGCCGGGACCATCCGGGGCACGGAGGAGTCTCGGTATGTAAAGATGATGACCAACCCCGACTAGCATAGCTTAACCTGTCGAATCGACCCTTGTGGCTGTTATTACTTAGCCACCAGCTCCTCAGACATGGAAGAAAAAGACATGTCGACCCCAAATAAATTGAGATGAGGCTAAGAGAATAATGATGATGATGTCGCTGAGATGAAATTGGGACTAGATTTTAGACGTTTTCAATTACGCGAAATGCTTTCTGATGCTGGCAGAATATTTGAAACCAAGAATGTTGGAACAAAGTTCATACATTAAGAGAAATTCCTAGTGTGGGGCAAAGTTTAAAAAAAAAAAAAGAAGATTAACTGAATTAATCAGTTATGACCATAATTACTGTTGTTATCTTTGAATTGCACGTTAAATAAAAAGGAATTAAATTATCAACGTAAAGTCGGAAACAAAAGTGATATATTTGACAGAGAATGATAAATTATAATGGTCTATTAATTAACAAAACTGTATAGATTCGAGAAGTATATAAGTTTGACTATGTGTTATAAAATTTTGTCGTTACAGATAGGTCAGAGTCGTCACGCAGTGGGAGCCAGAAGACGGGCGTCATCGCCAAGAGAGACCTGGGAAACGCGGACGTGATGACTTAGAGGCATTTATGGGAGATTGGCCGGAGAAGACCACACACAGGGAAAGTGGAAAGCTGTGGGGGAGACCTTTTCCCAGCAGTGGTATACCACTGCTGGGAAAAGGTCTCCTTACAGCTAAAAAGCATAAAGGATGACAAAAAAAAGTTATAACACTTAGGTATGCATTTTTACTGGGTGATGCAAGTTCTAGCAACGATTGATGTAGGAAAATTATATACATGTCGATCGCGCGGAAAACTATTAGCGCGATGCAGGATTTGTGTGACGTCAGGGTTTTTGTGAACGTCAGGTATTTGATGCGTAGAAAATTAAGTGCCTATCAATACTTACTTTTAACTAAAACTTTTTGTTTCTTCATAAGGCTGTTTTTTTCAATAAACTCTTTGACAATATTGCGACAAGAGACGCAGGTCGAATTTTAAAATGCCAGAAATCGATGCAGTAAACAAACCACTTACACAAAATTAAACATAAAATTACACTTGTATTCCGTGAAGAGTTAGGGCAGAGGTGTAAGTACCTATATTATTAGTAGTACCAATACTAAACATTTATTAAAAAAAAAATTATATACACCGTGATATTTTCGTCGTCTTACAAAGGGCCACTCAAAGCACCCGACATAAAATACCTCTAGGAGCAATTAAAAAATTGTTACAATATTATTTTTATTTTTATTAACGTATAGTAGTCATTGGATACATGAAGTGGGCTGCTTTTGGAAGACGACTAAAATATCACGGTGTACTCGTATATCATTTTTTCAATCAACTCAGCTCATCGCAGTTCATTGCTGGACATAGGCCTCTCTCAAGCTGCGCATCTCAGGGCTCGGATAACAGTATATTTTTCGAAACGGTTTCGTCTTAAGAACCTAAGAAACGATATATTTCGGTTACGTTCGAACGGAAAGTTTTTGAGAAAGAGCAAATTTTAAATCATTCTCGTTTAATAAAACGTTTTTTTAAACCGTATTTTTGTCCATTTTTGGATTGATCGATAGGAAACCTTAATCAATACGCAAGTGGCAAGCGCATTGGAAGCAATGATGTAATTAAATGAAGATAAGGTACCTACAATTTAACTAAACAAGTTCATGCTTGTCGGTGCACACCCCGTGCGTGGCTGCGTCCTGAGGAATAAACTGGTTTTTTAAAACATTCCCATTTCGTTTTCATTCCGAACAAAATGTTGTGCAAAGAAGAACTAGAACTGTTAGAAACGTTTTAAAAACGTTAGTTTAAATAACGTTTCCGAGTCCTGCCGCATTTAGTCTGCTTCATCTAGCTGAGGGTGTCTCACACTACACTTGCCGATACGCGGTCTCCACTCCAGGACTCGTCAGCTCTACGGGCCATCGGTCCTTTGACAAACATGACCAGCCCACTGCCAATTCATTTTGCTCACTCTACAAGCTACATATACTTGTCGGAGACGGGTATGTGACTCTCGTTACTATCAGCGATATTTTAACTACTGTGGGCGTAGTGTGGGTAATGTTGGTTAATGCGCAATAGAAAAACAGTTTTCACTTCAGATCACATTATAATTTACTATCAAATGAATCACACTAGTTAAGTTATACACACATTGGGTGCGACGGCGTTTATTAAAATCATCAATTAACACAATGATCACAAATTACAACTAACACAATAACAGCACTACGAATCGAGAACAGTTCCGTGACGTCTTCTCTCCAAGGCGACCAGAGGCTGAATGCCCTCCTCGCCGTGGCCTTCAAACATCACGACTCTGTAGAAGCGCGCCTTTTTTGGTGTAGGTAGATCACTCTTAATGTCGCCAGTGGTGCACTTGTGATTCGTTTCGTGTCCGTACTAATGACCAGATCCGACATACTTATGTCAGTAATTAGGTAATTATAGAGTATGGCTTACTAATTAACTGACACGTATTAATTGTATTAATCACTTTTGTTCCTACCAGTACCCAGTCAGATAGCTGTACGCATCAATTATTATTGGAATCTGTTGTCGGTATTAAAGCCAATCGTATTGCTCGCGAATTTAATTTGGATTCATATTTAGCGATAATTTGTCGATTGTAATTAAACATGCATTTAACTATCAAATATAATTTATGAGTAAATACCAATATGAATGTACTATTACGCGGTAATAAATAGTAATAACGAATTGGTTTATTACTCTTTGTGTGGAGACGTGTCGTTTGGTAGCATTTATAAAAATCTGCTGTGAACAAAGACATTTGTAGTACCTACATTACTGTTGCGGCCAACAGTTAGGGTTTAGTGGTATGAGGAACAGGGTGTAAAGTTCGAGTTCAAGAGGTTGTGGGTTGTAAGTTGAACTGCGCGATGCAGGATTTGTGTGACGTCATGTCTATGATGCGTAGTTCGTATGTGGCGGTGTAACTGCTACAAGGGCATTGATGGACGATCGTGAAATGTGAACTGACTGAAATGTGGACCGAGGCGAAGCCACCAATGCCAGCTTGCGGCTAAGGCTTGTACAGTACTTTTCTCAAACAATGCGCGCAAATTCAAACTAAGTAAAATGTATTATAAATTCCAGAATCAATGAGAACAAATAATAGTTATTTATGCAACTGTTGTATAATAAGGGGTATTAAAATACGAATGTAGGTTTATGATAATAGTATCACATGAGTGTTTTAATACGTAATTATAACAGTTGCATACAAGACTTTATCTACACCCGTGATATGAATCCTCTATAAAAGTTTCTGAAACCATGGGGTGTTTGTAATTCAAGATCAAGGATAAAGAAATTCCCACGAAATTCAGTACAACTGCACGTATGTATGTCGCCTGCTGCTGTCCCCCGTTTGAACATTGAAACGAGTTGCATAATGAAATTTAGTACAACATTATAACACTCGTTTGGATGATGTAATGGTTACTATGAGACTGGCTGTTATAATGTTGCTAATAAGCTAACAGTTTCAGAAACTTTTATAGAGGTTTTATAACATGGGTGTAGATAAAAAAATGTACGCGCCAATATGTTCATTTGTTTCTTCTTTACTTCAAACAGGTGTAATTTGCTAAGCCAGTTCGAAATTTAAATAAAATCTTTGATAAGTTACCTCCTTGGTTGCCATGGGTCGAAGTAAAAAGTTAGTTCCATTTTTAACCGACTTCCAAAAGAAGGAGGTTCTCAATTCGTCTGTATGTTGTTTTTTTTTTTTGTATGTTTGTTACGCGGTGACAAAGAACGAAAATTCAAAACCAAAGACACCGACTTCCGAAATTAAAGTTATTTTTCACTTTGTAGTGTTTTTTTTTTGAAGTCGGTTGTTTTTTTTTTGTAAAAAGTTTTTTTAAATAACACAACAGATATGAGTTTTCATAGTCATTCATTTGGCCAACATGACAAACAGGACAGATATGGATTTTCATAGTAACATTGCCGGCAGCCTACTGACTCACGGATGTGTGCCTCGGCATGCCCTAATTGCTGACCGTGACAGTAATGTACTATACCATAGACAGGACATAGCGAACAACAACAAAATTTACATGGTATCACCTTCAAGTTACATCTCACCCGTTCAGTTCTAAGTCTCGTGTCATACGCCTCACATGACAGATCGCATTGTGTGCAAAAGAAAATAATTTTTGAAGAAAGTATGCCACCGAATTGTACATTGTGGATTTGTGATGGCAAACCCATTGAGGTTTAATGTAAACTAGAGCAGCAACACAAACTATTGCATGCGTATTCAGGTAAATAGATTGAGGCGTTTGTTGTCCCGGACAACAACAATGTTGCGCAAAAATTTTGATCTCAGTGTCTGCTCTAGTTAACATTAAACCTCAATGGACAAACCTCGTAGTGATATTTATAAAGATAAAGATCATTTATTTGTCCAAAACATGAGTATACACACACATGGCATGCAAGATGTTACAATTAAATTATATCACAGTCATGTTTTGCCCTAACGGCGTACAAATATAAATAGGTAGGTTACATTTAATCAATTAATTATAAACTTATTCATTATTATTAACAGTCTAAATTAGAATTTAAAAATTAAAATGTACTACAGAATAATGTCAACAACTCTTAATATTTTAATAAAATTAGTTAATTTAATGTCAAAGTAATTAGAAATAACACAATTACAAGAATTCGATTAATTTATCATTCAGAAATTCGTCAGTGCTGTAATAGGCTTTCTCTAACAGAAGGCTTTTCAACCTACTATATACGGTTTACTTTCGTTAAAGTTTAAGAGGGCGCCCAATGGTCCACTAGCGCCACTCCTTTGAAAAAATATTATCTCGTCACTGAGAAGGAATTATAAATAACGGCTTGTAAAGACCCTCGGTAAGTGTGTCTAGAATTTTCTAATACCTTTTATAAAGTTTCATATTGAGACACGAAACAACAAAATTCGATCTAAAGAAAAGCGGCCACATTCCTCTAGATTGTATTTTGTTGCTTCGTGTCTCAATATGAAACTTTATAAAGAGTATTAGAAAATTTTAGACACACTTACCGAGGGTCCTTACTAGCCGTTATTCATAATTCCTTCTCAAACACGACATAATATTTTTTTAAAGGAGTGGCGCTCGAGGACCATTGGGCGCCCCCTTAAGGTATAACCTAATTTGACATCTATTATAACATATTTCCTAACTGTCACCTTCCTTTTCTCTAGCTGTCTGTCAGTAGGAGATGTCAATTCTCTAATTTCAGTTTAGTTTTTGATGAAGGAAATCGGCGCAACTGTCTGAAAAAGCCATTGAAAAATCTTGTGTTTATAATTATAAACCTTCAAGAATAATGCGTCCTGTATTTTCTTATTTAGGTACTCACTTAACTTGGTAAGAAAATGTCCCAAATACATACATAGCTAAAACAGCTTAAGTAACACATAACTACATTATGGTGCACTTACCCGGCCGGGCCGACGTCCGTCGCAGTTAGTAAGATCATCCCCTTAATGAGACCAACTAATGATGTTACACACAGGATTTTAGGAGAAAACTTTCGATAATTAGAGGGAATTAGAAGGGATTACTTATAGGATTGTATTGTTTTGTTTTGTGATTGTTATTTATTTATATTTGAAAGTTTTTTGTGTTGTTTCTTCTGATAAAACAGAGATACAAACGATGACGTAGTTTCAGAGAAATGTCAAAATATACATACATAAACTCACGGCTTCTTCTATGGGGGTAGGTAGAAACTACAGAACGTCACCTGCTACGATCCTTACATACTCCTTTTGCCTCGTTTACGTTCATATCATACATCTGGTCAGACACGCACGCCGGTTGCGAGTACTACGCACCTGACCTTTCTGAATAACATCACCAATACGGTCACTATTTATATGTTCTTGTAGAGCGTGGTCCCGAAGTTTCCAGTCACATCTGCCAGTAAATACCTTTTGTTATTCACCTTTCTGTTGTCTTAGTGAATAGTCTAAAGTACAAAAGTGCCAAACAAACACAAGAACGAAGTGTATTCGCCTTAATAGAGACAATAAGAAAAGTGCTATTGGACACATTCTTAGTGAAGACAATTCAATAGTTTAGGTTCATTCATCCTGTCAAACATGACCAAACCATCTCAGCATACCTTTTTAAAATTTTGTCACTAAAACTTCTTTTAAACCCCAACGTTGTCGAATACAATATTACAAAAATAAAAGTTATAAAACTAAAACCCAACTTCGACAAAAAAGTCAACTAAACAGACATAAACAAGACATCACAGACAGACAAATTAAAAATCCGGAGTCACACGTGTTAGGGAACAGATTACGTGTGACTCCGGATTTAATATTTGTCGTAGTTGGGGTTATTATGTATATTTTTTTGAAATGTGCTAATTAAGCCCTTTTATTTGATACCAATACGGCATGATTAAAAAAAAAATTGTTCATGACTTTATGTCCTCTAGAGGGCGCCATGTTCCATTTAATGTGACGTCACATAGCCTATAGCCCGCGGACGATCAAGACGCTTCCAATGATATCACATTTGTGTGATTGTCAAATTTTGATGAGCAGTTTAGAAGTTATGAGAACATACATACACAGTTACACACATACATACCGGTCAAAGTCATAACCCTCCTTTTTGCTTCGCCGTAGTCGGGTAAAAATTGGGAATGAATTTTTCCTGTCTATAGTTTTCCCACAGAAACTTCATTGAACACGTACAGTCAGAGAGAAAGGTAGCTGATCATTTGAGAATTATTATGATCTTAATTTAATTTCAATTAATCTTCTCCCACCTGCCGAACACTGTGGTATTCACCATGTTAGAGGAAGTATTCGAGTGGGTAAATTAAACAACAATTCACTGTACAACAGTATATTCAAGGCAATATAGCACATAAAGTTTAATCGGAGAGGCAACCGGATGGCGAGTGGTAATCTGGGTCTTGAAATGATACCGAACCCCGCCGTACCGTCCGAATGGACCCCAAATGGACGGGGGCGGAGGTCACACGTCTGGGGTCTACTCCCTAAGCAAGAAGTCCGTAGTTTCGCCCGAAGTTACGGGCGTTATCAACTCCGTATCACCTACGAACACAGTTCGGGGCCCGAACTAAGAATGAAAGACAACACGATTTGACAGTCGTCCCTGCAACCGATGTGTATTTGCCCGTACGAAAATTTGAATTTGATACTTTTTTTGACGAATCAACTACTTTCGGAGGGCCCGTTCTTCGTTGAGGGACTTAGAGGGTAGACCACCTGCCTCGTTCGGGCGCCAGGAAGCAAGTGACTCTGCAGAAGCGCACCACTGCACTGTTTATTACGCTACCAACACCATAGAACTTAATTGTTTGTTAAGCTTTCATGGTAAAACGGCTGAACGAATTTGAATGAAATTTGGCACATGAGTAGACCATAACCTGGGTAAGAACATAGAATACTTTCTATCCCGATATTCCCACAGAATCGAGACTTATGCAGGTGAAACCACGAGGCGCAGCTAGAATTAATATAAATACGAAAGTAACTCTGTCTGGCTGGCTGTTACCTATTCACAGATTTCGGTGAAATTTGTCACACGGATATGACCTGAGTTAGGTTAGAATACATTTTATCCCGGTATGCGGTAGTAGGTACGTTCCCGTGCAACCTCCACGCGAGCGAAGCCGCGGGCAAAAGCTAGTGATTGTATAAATCTGGCAAACATTACCTAAAAAGGAACCTACTTAAATATTAAACAACGGAACTAGAAAGTTAATTTTGAATACCAACTTTGACATTCGTAACAAAAAAAAAACGACTTGTCGAGAGTTTGTTAGTACAACAACAGCTCGTTGTAAAAGCCTCATGTCACGTGCACACATTTTTTTCCACGTTTCGAATGTAAAGGAGCATTGTGCGAGAGAAATGTTTATCTTAAACGTTTTGTATGTCACGCACAGTGCACCAAGGCCTACCTGCCTATTGTGTGTCTCTTTAATAAAATGTCGGCCTATAGTTTGTTCCAAAAGTAACTGTAGAAAATGTAAACAAACCCTGTTCAAGTAGTAAAGTAAAGGGAACCTAGTAACATTCAGTATTAAGGAGGTTTCAACTTTATTTATCACCACTTTTTACAACAATTATTTGTTCAAATAACATTAAATTGTAATTCAAAAATCATCAACGAAAATTGAGGTTATAAAATTCACCTCAATTGTCAAATGAAACATATATTTAAGGTTATTTAAAAAACATTTTTACAAAAAATACAACCGACTTCCAAACTACAAAGTGAAAAATAACTTTAATTTCGGAAGTCGGTGTCTTGGATCAGTATTTTAGTTTTTTGACTTCCGAAATTAAAGTTATTTTTCACTTTGTAGTTTGGAAGTCGGTTGTATTTTTTGGAAAATAGTTTTTTTTCACTTTCTAGTGGGTTGGTTTGTAATTTATCTAAGTTACAATATCGTAATGTCAACCGCTCATCAAAAATACCTAAATCGCTATAGATGTGCCTATATATTTGATGAGTTCCCTCGATTTCTCCAAGATCCCATCTTCATATCGTGACCAAATGACAATGGGACTAACTTGAAAGTATACCCTTTCAAACAAAAAAGATTTTTTCAAATCGGTCCAGTCTTCGAGTAATTGGGGAATATTGATAAAAAAAAAAAAAAAAATATTCCGACGAACTGAGATTCTCCCCCTTTTTTATGAAGTCGATTAAAAATTAGAATTTCAGTTTAAATAATCACATCTAAGTACTCATTTTGTAAGTGGCACTACAAATTGGCTTCCACAGGTACGTCTTCAGAACCATTTGTTTACATTTTATTGACAGATAGGCATCTGTTTAAAAAATATCTGGTTTTATATGAATGCTGAGACCATATCATGATCACTAACTGGGCAAGTTAAGGTGACGGTCAATAGTTGTACTGTACAGACGCTAGCACATCAAGCTACCCGAAACTGTCAAATTTTCCCAATCAACTTTGAACCTTATGTTTCAGCGATAAAGTTGAAAATCTATTAAATAAATTTGACAGATTGTAGTAGCTTGATGTGCTGGCGTCTGTACATGGTTCACAGTCGTTTAACATTTCACTAGTTCGTTTCATTTCATTCGTTTTTGTTTAATATATTATAAGGGGACAGCACTGATTTTGAAGTTTGACATTGACAGCTTACACTCAACTCACGTGTCAACCAAGGAAATGACATTACGTCTCATTGGTGCGGACCCCTTTTTGCTCGCGTTCACGGTCGCATCACTGCGCTATTTAGTTATCACTCGCTCATATTTTTATATTATTGTGTTCTTTATTAATCAGAAATCAATCAATGTGTTTGTAAGAAGTTTTGTTCATTAAAATCTAATTTTTTAAAGTAAAATTGTGTTCTTTGCCATTAATTTAATTATTTATTATTATTATTCGTTTAACACTTCACTTTTCGTCTTATATTGACATTATGTCTATTATTTACAAATCTCACTGTGAAAACTTAGGTAAAGTGAGCTCTTTTTTTCTTTTTCGTGTGGTTAGTGACTAACCTGGTGTCAGAGTTTTTATGCCACCCATGGACAGAAACATCTCTCAGGCAACACGTTTCTTGTTTGGTGACTCCTTTGATTTTTTTTATTTTATTATTATTTGTTGTTATAGCAGCCGAGTAGAAATACACAATCGGTGGAAATTTCAACTATCTACCTATTGGTTCATGAGATACAGTCCGCTGACAGACAGATGGACGGTCGGACAACAGAAATTTAGTAATAGGGTTCCGATTGGCACCCGGGTACGAAACCCTAAAAATAAAATTTCATAGTTTATAAACTATGATTTTCTATACATCGTAAAGACAATAAAAGTAAAATACCTACACTATCCTCACAGATTCTCACTCCCCACTTCGTAAAACCGAAAAACGTATTTTAAAGTAGCAAGTACCCGCATAAAATATATGCAATATCCATTCCAGTGGCGTGGCTAAGCGTCCAAATTTATAGACTACATGAAGGGCCATTTTTTACCAATCCCTCTGGCTTGTTCCAGCATGAAATATGCCGTGATGCTAGAGAAAATTGAGTGGCGACTGAGGGTAGATGTAAACCGGTATTAAGCTTTTAACGCAGGTACAGAGAAAAGTTACGTTCGGAAAATTGGTAGCTGGAACGAAATGTGTTTTTTAATCTACTGGTTCAGTGAGGTTTTAATAGGATGGTAGAAAATATTTTTCAAAGAACGAAATTGAGTCCGAAAGTCTGGAAACGCAAAGTTTTGATGAAGCCAATGTTAGTTTTGTTTTTTTTTTTTACTTTGTTGTCGGTACTGTTGGATACTAAATTAATTTAGTTAAGAAGTTTTTTTTTCGAATATCTGTGTATTGGATGTGATAATAAATTTAAGGCGGCAAAATAATGTTGTACAGTTAAAGGCAAAAATATATGCGCACTATTTTTGTTAAGCTATGCGTATGCATTTTTACTTTACTTTACTTTATTGGGACATAAAATTGCACATTACAATTTAAGTATGACAGAAAAACTTAAAAGTAGGTAAACGTGTGTTAGGTTTCAATTTATTAATACGTAATTGTTGGATATTTTACTGGCAACACCTAAAGATTTGATGTGTCAAAAAGTAGCGCCGGAACGCCCTTCTAGGTTTGGCGCTCGTTACGGTAAGACGTGCTTAGTGGCTGTGTCGGTAAATAGATAGATTGGCATAGTATTGGTTGGAGATCTACTGTAATTAAGGTAACCTATTAGTTTTATGGTTAATATTAGAATACGGATTGAATTGTGATATTATGTGGGGAATAGGAGATGTGATGGTATTGTGTAGAATATTGAATTTGATTTTGGCAAATAAACATAAATGACTGACAAAATATCTTGGTGTTTCATATTATTTTCCTTATCCCTGAAATATTGTAAATATGTAGTTTTATTAAACAGTTTTAGATTATGATATTGGGGTAACGACTTTAAGATTCATTCAGGGATTAGTATCTATTTTGAGGTTAAATAATTATATTCGGAATTAAATTAGTTATTTTAGAGCAAGGATGGTTCTTATTTCACGTGTGACCCACACAAATGTCTGCGAAATACTTATTAGTTTATAGATACTTAGTTTAATGCCTTCGTTGTAAGAAGTACTCGTAAGTATTAAGGAATAATAGGCATAAGATGGATATCTATTAGCGATGGATCGTTGAAGGTTTTTCCGTTAACGAAACGTCAACGTTGATTTACGTTCGTCAACTAGTTTATCAACTAGTTAAATTCGTCAACGAGTTAACGTGCACTAATGTCAACTTACAAACTAAACCGATAATTCATTCAACGATTTTTATTCAACGAGTTGAACTAGTCTCTGAGCTACATCTACTGACCTGATATATTGCTAATTTTGAAACATTATGATTCAATTATGAAATGTTTCATTGATGGTTCTACTTAGTTGACGAAAGCGAACTTCGTTTCTAAACGTAAACGAACAAACCATGAAACCAGTATGAACCGATTTCTCTCAGGCGGCACGAGCAGCGCGCGCCAGTCCACCAATATCGTTATACTTTTTCAAAAATCAACTCTTTCAAGCGTTACTTAGAGTTCAATTCAAGTTCTATGACATGACCGTCGCTCGCAATGTATGATGTCATTTTCAACGGAAGTTTTTTAATTTGCTCAGTTCGTTGCGTTTGCGTTCTCGAATTTAGTTGAATAATAAACGAGTCAAATTCATAAACGTCGTTGACGAATTCAACTAGTTGATTCATAAATAGTTCGTTACGTTAATACTGACGTTGACAGGAGATCAACGGTGGATTCAACGCCCATCACTAATATCTCTTCAGTCTGCGTTCAGCGCTTGGTGTGGCAACACGCCGTGTTCGAGTTCGCGACAAGTCAATCGTCATCCTGAGGATGCCTCGTTGAGAGGTGAAACACGTGTCGATTTCTTTCAGAGTTTTGTATGGCTCTTTAGAAATAGCCAAGCGGAACAGGTTACTAAATATATCCACGTCAATTGTATTTATTTATTTATTATATACTTGATTTTGTCCTGGACTGTACCTAGCTACTTGTTTAGCACGTCATTAAAGAATTATTATACTAGTAAATATTCAAGAAATTAACACAAATTTTGATGTTGTTATTTATATAGATGTACTGAGTTTACTACTGATAAACAGATGTATGAAGATTCCGACTTGCTAATTAGCCACTCATGATTTTATTTACTGACTGTATGAATGTGTTTATTTGTCTAAAATTGTATGACCTGTTTACATAACTGACATATTGTTTTAAATTGATATTATTATTTCTTTTAATTTAATCTTCAATAGATTGCCATCTTAATTGCATGCCATCTTAATTGTAATTACTTATTTGTGTTAATTTTGTACCCCATAAATATTGGCAAAACATAGTGCGTATATTTTAGACTATACTATCTGTAACCATACCTATGTTTAACAAAATAAATTACACGGGTCAACATGAAATTTGACTTTGATTGCAAAGCATTAAATTTCGGTAGTTTAGGTCGTAATAAGACGGAAAAAAAATATATGGCATGAAAAACTTTGCTTTTGTGCTTAGAAGACTGATTGAACGAAATTTTTAAAAATCTCGGATTTTAATTTTTGATTGAAAATAAAACTATTGAAATAAAATTTTTTATTATTTTTATTAAGTTTTACTATCAAATTAGCTTACAGAAAAGTGGAAAATAACTTAAAAGTACACACTTTTACTTTTTCTTTTATGTTCATAGCTACTTTCTCTCAATAAAACTACAAGCAACATGTGGAGCCCATGGCTTATCTTGATTCCGTACAGGACAGTCAAAATATGCTTCATAGGCTTCACAAAGAACGTGAGATGTCTTTAGTTCATATTTCACGTCTCGAACTTTAATAAATTGACCACATATAAAACAAAATGCATCAGCATCGTATTTGCACTTTCGTGACGACATTTTAAGTTATTCTGGGCTTGTAAATAACACCTGATGGTTGTTTATCACTCGGGTGCCATCTAGCGGCACAGTGTAAACGTTAATACCCCACTCTCACCGCGCGGTCTTTTTAAAAATATTAAAATCAATTAAAATTTATGAAAAAATTGAAAAATGAGTATTATTATTATAACTATCACAAAAGCAAACTTTATACCGAAAAAAGGTATTTTCTTTTCGTTTTTGTGCATAACTAACTGGAAAATAATAGTATAAACTTTAGGACAAAGAACGAAAATTTTTTTGTAGAGTCGTGTTATTGATTGATTGATTGAAATTTCTCCAAAATTCACACGCTTATGAAAAATCTCACAAACACGAAACTCGGTTACAATTCAAACCGAATCGCTATCACCTAAAACGGGCTAATCCGTCGGAACGTTCACATAATCATATTAACTCATCCCATTGGCTGTCCAGATACGGTACTCATTTCCCGTCTACCACACAGCGGATATTATTGAAATGCATACTGTATATTTGCGGTACAATACCTGTAGTACTTTTAGGTTATTGAATCGTAAATTGTTGTTTGAAAAGCTGTTTCATAATTTGTTTTACGTTACAGTAGTTAATCGCGATTTCAACAAAAACTTTTATCAATTTTGTGACGAAGTTCTTTATCGCACGCTCTACACACTTGGCTAATGAGTTAATTGATTCAGGCGTGACCTTGCGGAAATCCATTATAAAATACAATAGACGTAGATATATTTAGTAACCTATTCCGCTTAATTATTTCTGAAGAGTCATAAAAACCCTGTAAGAAATCGACTCGTGTTTCACCTCTCTACGAGGCATCCTCAGGATGACGATTGACTTGTCGCGAAGCTGAACACGGCGTGTTGGTATTGTGTTGTGTATTGTCGGCTCGGCGTTATCCGACTTCTGAAATTAAAGTATTTTTTTAAACTTTTTTGTGTTGTTTTTTAAGTCGGTTTTATGTTTAACTTTTTAGTTGTGGTACCTGCCCCACATTAATTCTAATACCACTACCCACTAAGTAAATAACAGTGACAGAAACTAAAACGTCATCCACATAGACTAAGAGGAAAAAATATGCATTATTGAAGCTAACTTAAAAACTATCCGAGCAAAGTTAATAAAATTTAATGGGACCCTCTGAGGTACGACCTATCAAACAAAAAAAGAATCATCAAAATCAATTCATAATTGGCGGAGTAATGGCGTAACAAACATACAAAAAAAACTGTCAAATTGAGAACCTTCTCCTTTTTGAAATCGGTTAAAAATAAATTTAGTGATACTAATACGTACTTATCAAATATTTATTAATATTATAAAGAGGTATTGTTTGTTTGTTTGTAAGTTTGTATGTAGGGGGTAATCTCCGGGACTACCAGTCGGATTAAAAAAAATATTTTTGCATTGGATAACCCAAATCTTGAGGAAGGTTATAAGCGGACGAAGTCGCGGGCAAAAGCTAGTTTGTCATGAAAAGATAAGTAAACTCAAATAAAAAACTGCAAAAACAGATCTAGTACGTCTCCGTGTACTGTACGAGCTGAATTCACCAAAAACTCAAAAACGAAGTGATCCCTGAAAAATCCAACCTCCATTATTGTTATTTATATACCTTATAATAATATTTTACAAAAGGCAGCGCGGAGGAGTGAATCCGATTTAATTTCCTGTGGGTTCCGTGACGTCCAAGCCGCGACGCCCAATGGCGCCGGGGTGCGTCCAACGCATTATCGAATATCGACACAGATAAATATTTTGCGCCAGCCACTCCATAAATAACACATAATGGATTCTCATTCCGAAACGGCTTAGGGTGGAACTTCGAGGCGAAAAGGAGGATACGGTTGGAAATACTGTATAGATAGACACGCCATTAATGCATGCGGCGAAATACAGAACTAACATGAAATGTAGGTACTGGATTTGACAGGTTTTTGACATCTTCCCTTATGGTAGCACTAGTTGATATTTGTGGATACAAATTTCGGGGTGTTGGACATTGTACATCCAAAGTTAAACATGATATCGTTTTGTCTCATTATCAATTTTGTCTGTACGGAAACAGAATACTAAAATAAAAAGCCATTAAAAAGTTAGGAGCCAACATAGATTCTTTTTTCTAAATAAAAAAGTGTAAAATCTCCAAAACAAAGTCGGCACCGACAAAGCTCAATTATCGAAGAAATCAATAAACTTTATTCGTAATTGATTTATGCTGTGTTTTTTTCATAAAAGTCGATTTTCCAAAGGACTTTTCATAATTTTTTACGCACCCGTATTACTAAAATAGTTGAGTATATACAGTGTTTGTGTGCGTGCAAACTAGACTTTGTGCATGTAGACCAACGTCTTACTGCTCCTATCTCTCTTATTCTATTCTCGTCTTACTATCTCTGTCGGACGCGATGCCAGACAGCGTGCTTTTTGGCCACGCCTACCAGTGAGTTCGAGCCCGCGACTAGTTCAACCTTAAGGCGAAAGCACCAGAATAGCCCGTAAAATTAAAATTTTCTTACATTTTGCAGGTCAGTGTCAGGTTGTTTGTTGATCAAAATATGATTCACGACCGTAACAAGTAGGCATATTTACAGAATTATAGTCATTCAAATCATCAATGCCCTTTACGAAATCATGATATTCGAGGCCAATTCTAAGTTAGAGAGTATTGATGATTTTACTTTTGCTCCACAGGCAGCGCTGCTGCCATTATATTCAGGTTTTTAAGTGAACATTATTGCTTAGCAAATTAACTACCAACGTATCTTAACTATCCGTAAATTACTTAAATCACAACTGTATCTTTAACAGTTGTATAAAATGACTATAACACGGCTAATTGACATAGTGTGTCTTTCTGTTAAACCAGTGTTTTCCAACGTGTGGGTCGCGACCCCCTGGGGGGTCACGAAGCTTCTATAAGGGGGTCGCAAGGCATCAGTTTTTATTTCTTTTGATAATTCCAGCAGATTTTTTTTAGGTTGGTTCCCATACTTGCCTCATCTATAGCTGCATTTAAAAACGTAATTACTCTACTGAGAAACTCCTCGTAGCCATGACCCTCATAAATCCATCAATTTACGACATAAAAACTTAAAATATTCTTAGGATTTAATTAGGAGGCGAGTGAGATACGCAGTCTAATTAAGTCCAATCGAATCCAATCAAAAACACAAATCCATCTTATCGCTTTTCCGTGGTTTGGCGATGTAATATGTCTGTTATAGGTGCTTAATCATGTAATTAGCCGATACGTTATCATATAATAATAATAAAAATCGTGTGCGTATTTGATATTTGTATTATAATAAAATACAGATTATAAACAGATGTAAGGAGGTCGCGATTTTTTTTTCATAGTAAGAGGGTCGCGTCTTGAAAAAGGTTGAAAAACACTGTGCTAAAAAATGTATTTCCCTGACTGTACTGGGTGATTTAAAGCTGTAATGGCTATTTCTTCAAAAGGCCCTTCCTTGTTAGGAAGGGCCTTTTAGAAAGAAAGAAGGGGTCGTGTCTTGAAAATGGTTAAAAAACACTGTACTTAACAATGCATTTCCCTGACTGCACTGGGTGACTTTAAGCTGTAATGGCTATTTCTTCAAAAAGAAAGAAAATACATTTATTTAGCATAGACAAGACACACAACACAACATATTATAGAACAAGGAAAAAATATGTGTAAAGTAAGACCCACATAACATATTCTCTTAAAAAATACAATAGACGTGGATATATATTAGTAACTTACTAAGCGGAACAAGTTACTAAATATATCCACGTCTATTGTATTTTATAATGGATTTCCGCAAGGTCACGCCTGAATCAATTAATTATATTCTCTTAATAATAATTAAATGTTTTGAGTTTAAAGGAGACATGACCTCTGAGTTTGTTTCGGCATTCTTCTCAGGGATAATTCAGCTAGGAAATGCCGGCGCCATCTATTTTTAAAATACTGACCAAAAAATTGTAATGTAAAACTGTGTTAAAAGTTCTACTTACAGGAATAAACATCATTTCATTTCATCATGTAAGTATATGGACACGAAATCAACTTGCTTCAAAACTTCCGCCGCCATATTTAAAATCAATTCTGTCCGTATCCTTTCTTACTGAATAACATCTTGCTCATGTCAACTGTCCATTCCGATCTAACATTATCCGTGTCCAGAATCGTATAGAACTGATTTTCGCAGGTCCGACTTCGGTATTTTTCTCGATTGTTATTTAAATGTGATATATTTTATGATTGAGTATGATGTTTTCTGTTATGGCAGTACTACATGGTGCACAATCAAAAATATGTTTTATTATCCAACTTCAAAAAAAAGGAGGAGGTTCTCAATTCGGCGGGATATTTTTTTTTTCATGTTTGTTCCCCGATTACTCGAAGACCGCTGGACCGATTTGAAATTTTTTTTTTTGTTTGAAAGGGTATACTTTCAAGTTGGTCCCATTGTCATTTGGTCACGATCTGATGATGGAATCTTGGAGAAATCGAGGGAACTCTTCAAATATTATTGGCAGATCTATAGCGATTTGGGTATTTTTGATGAGCAGTTGACATAAGGCTATTGTAACTTAGATAAATTACAAACCAAATCACTAAAAAGTGAAAAAAAAAAACTTTTTACAAAAAATACATCCGACTTCCAAACTACACAGTGAAAAATAACTTTAATTTCGGAAGTCGGTGTCAAAAAACTAAAATACTGATCCAAAGACTTTTTTATTTTATTTTGAATTCATCAATGTTACCTTTTCATTTATTTAGGATATCCATCAAAAGATAAACACAAGACATGACACGTACATAATAGGTAACATCAGGTTGTGATTCAATAGGTGTACTCCCTCACTTATAAATTAAATTTAAATTTATATTTATTGGCCACAGCGTGCACATTGCACAATAAAGTTATCAACTATGTAAAGATAACAAAGTTAACATATTAATATAATAGTGTAAAATGTGCTAACAGAAAATGAAACAATTTTGGTAAAATTTAAAATTATTTTATATGCTCGGATACCTTTGTATCAATAATTGCTACGGCCATTAAGTTGCGTGACTGAGCTCTGCTCTGGTGAAAATAGAGATTTTTCATTTAATAATATAGGATAGTTCATACAGCATATGCTGAGATGGGAGCCTTTTGGCCTCGTACAGGACTTTCTGCTTTTATTTTAATTGTTTTTATTTTTTAATGTTTTTATTTTTTATTAATGTTTTAATGAGTGTATTTTAGTTTAATTTGTGATTTCCTGTGCGAGTCTCAATAAATACTTTTTCTTTCTTTCTTTCTTTCTTTACTAATTATATGTATAGTACATACTAATTCCATGCTGTCATAATAGTAGGTACTTACTTATTCCATGCTGCCATTTCATTATTCTAAGGTAGCCATCTTGTTCTAAACTTTGAGCGACCGAGCTCTGCTCGAGTGAAAATACGGAGAAAAAATATTTTTTCTAGATATGACACCTAGCTAGATGAATTTTTCGCCTCCGTAAACCATAGCCTATATTGCAACTTTCATCAAAATCGTTAGAGCTGTTTTCTAGAACGTGATTACTAATATTGCTCATTTAATAGTATTGGATGTACTAAGGCTAACTAACTGTAAAAGCAAAACCCCCAAAATTTTGTAGCCACTAAAATAGACAATCCCTTAAAACTGACTATCAGCGTGTCCCAGGAAACTGCACCCAGGCCGTAACGAAACGAAATAGTGTGAAAAAGTACAAAAAAAAACGTAAAAAATGAGCCCGGGCTAGAATCCCGAGTGAATCCAACGAGAAACGGAATGAAAATTGGATTTGCCTCTGATTGGATTTTTATTTACTTAAGACAAGAAAAATTCTCCTCGTCGCGAAGGCTACGGCGTTCTTATAAATGATTTAGAGATCCTCTCGTCTCGACTGACTGATTAACTGGCGGGTTCTGTACGTTACGCTGTTGGATCATTCGTTTGGGAGCAAGATTTGTGGACTTTTCGCCCTGCTGTGATACATGAGAATTAGTTTTCTGCTCTATTACGTTTTTAGAGGTTCTGTTTGCATTTTCGCCGTAGTATGTTTTACGGATTGGGCGTATTATTAAGTACTTTTCCGCAAATGACTATTTAAAAACTATAGAGCTGAAATATAATAGTTTCTCTAGAGAATATTTTGTGATTTTAGCGCTGAGATATGATAGTGTCTCTAGAGTTTATTTTGTAGTTTTAAAGCTGAGACATGATAGTATCTCTAGAGTATATTTTAATGCCATTTGCAACAAGTTTTTAAAGGCTAATCGATAACAAAAAAGGTCAGTGTGTGTTGTTTTTGCTGTGTAATCAACAAAAAGAATGTTATTTGTTAATGTTATTTTTTTTTTTCAAAATCCATTCGATTGTGAAAGAGCACTTCACGCAATTCGGGTGCGGGTTTACAGTCTCATTCCTAATTTCAGCTTTAGGTCCTACTATGAACCAAAAAATAAACAATGTTTTTCTGCACAGCATTTCTCACTCCATTATTCAAGTTCTATTAACCAATCATTCAGATTAAAACCCTTATTAACACATTTCATATATGCAAAATCAACTAAATTTAAAATTTCTGGTCAAATTCAAAGCATATACTCACACGTCAGTCAGTACGTAATACAAAGTCTCTCAGGGTAGAAGTTGCTCACAAATTTCAATTGAACTCTGCCCGTGGAAGTGCATCGAAGTGTTGGCCCAGGGGAGTCCACGGTACTTGTAGCTATGGCCGACAAATTTAATCATTCATGTTGTAACAAGTTTTAGAATTTCTGCCGCGGAACGAAAAGTAAGTTAGGCGTGATGATGGTATAAAAAAAAGAAATAAAAATTGTTTATTCTACAAAAATAAGACGCACATTATAAAAAAATCTAAGTCGCCAAAAAAGCCTCGTATTCGACATTTTGAAAATTTTTCGTAGTACAGTCAGCTGCCGAGAAATCTCACCCCCTAGCAATGTAAAAATACATTACTAGCGGGTGAGATTTCTCTGCAGCTGACTGTACATAAGTATACCTATTTTGTGCTAAACTTTGCGACTTACAAAATACTCTTTCACGAGAAAAATAACAGAAAAATTTTCTTAACAGGGGACAAAAGTAACAAAAGTTAACGTCCTGATTGAAACAGTAACAGTGTGTTTTTCACTTTTCTATTCAATTTGCTTTCCTGAATTAATTCAGTTTCTCCCTTCGACCGTGCAGCATTAACCAAATGTATTCATGAGGCTCACGCCAACATTATCTAACGGAAAGGTTGTAAATTAAAAATATGAGGGATGGTTGTGTGCTGGCGGTATTCTAGAACGATGATCATTATATATTTCGATTTATAAGTAGGCAGGCTTAAGAGCGTGCATTCAGAAAGTGGGCAACGCCGCAAATAAATGTCAAATATTTCGCTGTTTTGATTAATTAGGCAATATTACGGTCAGTGGATATAAAATGGGGCACCCAAAACACTTTTACTCTTATATTTAGGTGTTTATATACGTTAGAATTTTTCTAAGTCTTTTTTCCTCAGTGCCCCGTTACACGTAACTAATATTACTGTATGGAAATTTGAAATATGGCTAACTAGTGAACTAAAATATTAATTATGAAATGCAAAAATTAATATCGTAACACCGAATATTTAGTTTGAGACGTAAAAAAGGATTTGGACACTTTCCAAATGCCTTTTTTACACTTAAAACGGTTACAACATCAAATTCAGTGTTAGAATTGCAATTCATTAATAATACCCTAGTTCACTAGTTAGCGATATTTCTTATTTCCATACAGTAATATTGCCAAATTAATCAAAACAGGTAAATATTTGTTAGCTATTGACGTTGCCAACTTTTAGAATAAATACTCCTAAGTATTAGGTACTTACTGTAGAACGTGTAACAGTAAGGTGTGGTTATATTCAAGGTCAAGTCGTAAAAACCGTGCGAAGAACCGACTAGTCGCTAGTTCCAAATAAATAATTGTGTAATCAATTTCAATCTAACTCACATTTCTATCTAAAAATACAAAAAATAAACACTCCAGACTCGAATCTGTAATAAAGTTCTTATCGAACCGTCTCGCGTCTGCCTTCGAAATGAAAATATTATTTTTCCCGCCATTGCATTAATGCGAAAACTGTGTATTGTGGTTTTCTGTGATGGATCGCCGCAGCCTGTCAATTTATAATATGATGAAGAGATTTCTGAATGATGCATCGATGATGGGAACTTATTTTGAATATCGTGTGATTGAGGCGGCGAATAATAATAAATAACAGTGATTTATCGGAACTAGTATTTTTTGTTCCTTTTTTGAAGATGACTGGCAGTATTTTGCTTATTACCGACGTTCTGTCGTTACATTCAAAATTTTGGAAATAGTTAAGTAGTCAGAAAAATAACAAGGGGCTCAACATTTTCATTATTTGACTGTACATGCATAGGCATCACAGTTAGCCCAGGTACGCACGGGCGACTTTTTCCCACGGCGATTTTTTTTTGTGCACTGGATTCTCAACGCTCGGCTTAACACCGAGAGTAGAAAATCCAATGCGCGATAAAATTCCGCCGCGATATTATTACGTCCGTGCGAACGTGGGATTAGCGTTCATGTAAATGTAAATAAATATACCAAAATTTGATATACAAATATTTACTAGAACAGTTAATTACGTACGAGGTACGACTTGACTGACAGAGACGGTAGACGTTAGCCGACATAAAGTTAACCACATTTATAACATAACATCACGCCTGTATTCCCCGAAGGGTTAGGCAGAGGTGCACCTATAGGACACCCAGAATTCGCCTGTTCTTTTTTTAGGGTTCCGTAGTAAACAAGGAACCCTTATAGTTTCGTCATGTCCGTCCGTCTCTCTGACTGTCTGTCCGCGGTCTAGCTCCAAGACTGTTAGTACTAGAAAGTTGTAATTTAGCATGGGTACATATTAATCATGCCGACAAAGTGGTAAAATAAAATTATGAAATAGTAGATTGTTATACGAGGGGCTAAAATAACCCATTGTAACGAGGTAGTTTTACTCCCGAGCTTTAGCGAGGGAGTAAATAGAAACCGAGTTATAATGGGTTTTAGCGCCGTGTGTTACACTCTACTTTTCACTACGATTGCGAGAAAATAAAATAATCCAATACATTTCTTTAAATGTACAATTTGTATAATTCTGGATATTTAACGAGATGTTTTTTTTTCGGCAACTTAATTTCAGTCCTTTGTGAAGATGTTCTCCACTAGATGATGACATTTTCATTGTTGTAAATAATGATACTACGGTCACCAATTCAATTCGTAATTAGAGAAAAATTCTACAGATTTCGCGCCAATGCCTTTTTTATTTCTTCTGTAGCCACAACGCAATGCACGCATTCTACCGAAGAGATGGCCGCATTTAGTTCCATTTTCAAAAACAAAATGTTCTTTTTTTTTGTGAACCAGTAATAAGTCGAGTCCATAATCATGATTATTCTACAAATACTACTATAAAGACTTTTTCGTTTTTCAAGGCTCGTTGGAACAGACAAAAATTAAAAAGAAATTACTTTTTCCCCTAGAGCAAGAAATGCAATTTTTTCCCCGCTCTGGTACTCTACAATGACGGCCTTTTTGAGCAAGAGGAGTGAAAAATATTTTTTTAGGGTACCTCCCCTACACGTAAAGTGGGTTTTTTTTTTTCTATCCCTTTATGTAGGATATCGTTGGAAAGGTCTTTCAAAAACATTGTGAGTGTGTTAAAACCATTTTTGAATTTAGAGATCCGTTTGCGAAATATTAAGCTATAAAGTGCAAATTGTTGTTAGAGTCAAGTGTCCCCCCCCCCTGCCAGCAAAATGGTTGGTTTTAGATATGTGAAAAAATTCACGGCAGTAGCTTATATAACGAATTTAAAAGGAAAACTATCACAGCTGAGTAGGCTTTACAAGTTAATGAGTAATAATCGACCAACTTAAATTTGCGGCTGTAAAAACATGTTCACCCATACATTATGTATGAAAGATTTTTTTTTCAACTACAAAGTTAAGTTTGTTCTTAGGATAAATTCATCCCAACTACGGAACCCTACATTGTGCGTGGTCCGACAAGCACTTGGCCGGTTTTCATAAAACTCGATGTGCGACATTGACTGTCTTCTTTTTATAGTAACTTAAAATAATAAAACATAGTAGTAAAGTGAATCTGACCCGTTCCAAAAAAAATATTTTTTTAAAAGACGCCCACAAAAAAGAACATTATTTTACCGCACAAAAAAATAAAATAAATTGAACAGCGATGATTAACCACGCCTTCGCACTCTTTTATTCATTATTCCCTACAACGTTTACTCAATGTATTCATGGAGCACCAAACTGACGCCATGACGCTTGGTGAATTTTTTGCCGCCAATTTTGCACCAACATTTCTCGCCGACTTTATCCATGTTTTTCCGCTCTTTTGACGGATTCCGACGCGCGACTAATCTGTTGATATTGATACAGAGTCCTTTTTTTTTTTTTTTTTTTTTGGGTGGGAAATTATCAAATAACTTCTCCCGCTCTGGGTGGAGCGGGAGGGCGTGTCAGACTCTTACTGACTAAAACCCACCCGTGTTCCTTCCTATGCCATGTTGCCGGGGGCCACGATTTCCCTATCGGTTTTCTTCGAACCCCCGGCATTGGCATTGGCCCTAGCGGACCCCGTCAATTCTGCTGACATCTCTTTGAGGCGCGCGTGGAACACAACGCGCCGTCGACCCGGGCTTGGTCCTTATCGGACGGCGAGCTACCCATTGCTCACCGTCCGCAAGCCCGCGCCTACGGTGGCCGGAAATCTTCCTGCGATTCCCGACGCCCAGGGCGTCTCCTGCTGCGGCGGTTAGGGGCGCGAGGGCGCGAAATTTGCCTCTCCCTCACGCGCTCCGTCTCCTCCTTCGCGAGCATTACTGCTTCGCAGAAAGAGGTGACGGCCTCCCATTTCCTCTCGCTCCGTAGCATGGCCCGAATCAGGGCCGGACGCGAGAGATCACCGCCGCCGATCGCATCCACGAGGACACGGCGATGCCCTGCCCAAGCCGGGCAGACCTCCACCGTATGCTCCACCGTGTCCTCCGGGCGATCCACACAGTGACGACACCCGGGCGTTTCCTCCCGCTTTATCCTGAACAGGTACCTCCCGAAACAGCCGTGTCCGGTGAGTACCTGCGTCAGGCGGAAGGTGAGGACGCCGTGGCGCCTCTCTAGCCACTCCTCAAAGAGGGGTCTTATCGCCGCAATTGTGGCGTGCCCATGATACAGAGTCCTGTGGATGTTTAAAGAGGCTTTTTTGCGTCACCTTTTTGGCTATTTTTACTCATCTGTGAAGGGGAAAGTAATGTATTGGTTACTTATCTTTTTTAAATACGTCGACGAAAAAGATTGGTGGCAGTGCAGTAGATTTAAAGGAATTTGTAGAAACCTTAAATAAAACACTTAACATTGATGTATATTTGATATCTATGATGTTACAAAAGATTTATTTAGTTACAATTAAGTATGTTTTTCAATTTCTTAAATTAATTTACTTATTAAATGAAGTTAACGGGTTTTCATTTCCCATATGGATCTGAATTAATGTGGATCGATGAACTGGTGAAGGTCACGGAAATCCACTGGATACGAGAAACACAGGACCGGTCGATGTGACGAGATGACCACGCTAGGGGAAGCGTCAACTCGTCACATCGACCGGAACCTATACTGTCCAAAAGTGACCGTCTTTCGACTTTCGACTGAAATGATGATAATGATCTGAATCAAGGATTTTTGTTGCTTCTATCTCAAAGGTAGATGAATGAATATAGAATGCCATAAAAGGCATTTAATTCACCTTATGTACAGTCAGGGAAACTTATCGTTTAATAAATGGACTGTCACCTGAAATTTTATTTTATTTATTTAGAACAAAATACATGTTACACGTGGTGTTAAAAAGTTAAAGGTGGTACACATGTAACCCACACTCTTGTCCACGAATCAGCATGCAAGAATATAGTGACTGACCAACGCACGTGCTCATATTCCACATCACGAGGTTTTTTTTTATTGTCTTATTTTTACTATATTTTATTTTATCTTTCTTCTAACTAATGAAAATATTTTTTTCACTCGTCCTGCTCAAAAAGGCCGTCATTGTAGAGTACCAGACCAGGGAAAAAATAGCATTTCTTGCTCTAGGGGAAAAAGTTTTTTTTTTTTTAATTTTATCTGTTCCAACGAACTTTGAAAAACGAAAAAGGCTTTATACTTATGTTTTTTTTCTTTTTTTTTTTTTTTTCGGTATGGCATCTCACAGCTGGTTTTGAGAAACCGTCGCTGTTTAACCGGTCAATCCTGTGGCTGCCTCAAGCTACTACACTCAAAGCCTCCAGCCAGGGCACATATATAAAACTAAGCTAAAAAGCTTAGGATGAACGCGCGCTAAGGGCACCCCCTGCGGGGTTCGAGCCTCGGCTTAGGGCATTATCCGGGGGGAGGACATCAAAAGATGGGACGGGCTGGATCAAAGGGTTTTGATCATTATTATTATTATACGGGGAATTTAAAGCTACGTGCACAGCTGCAACAACTGCTGGCACCTCGTTTTCGAGCAAGGGTCGGGGGGGAGTATCATTTACTCGGGGGCGCGGCGGTCGGGAACGCAAAGGACCTCGGCGGCGAGGTCGGAATGACGGGAGGCGTCTGTGTTTGTACACTGTGCTTGTTTCCCTATTGCTCTCCTGGAGGAGGGTTATGGGGTCATCGGGGTCTACTAGGATATGCCTTGGGCGGCGAACTTGACTTATTCTACTAGGGACATAACTGGCGGCCTCGACAACCAGAGGGTTGCGATGTTTGGCCGCGGACTCAAAGAAACGCTTTGAAAGGCGTTTTAGAAATTGGTGGATTGTGGGAATCTTTAGGTCGAGGTGGAGAGCCTCGTTCCTGACGAACAATTCTTATGTAAAATAATCATGATTATAGACTCGACTTATTACTGGTTGGTAAAAGAAGAACATTTTATTTTTGAAAATGGAACTATATGCGGCTATCTCTTCGGTAGAATGCGTACATTGCGTTGTGGCTACAGAAGAAATAAAAAATCTTTAGATTTTTTTCTAATTATGAATTGAATTGGTGACCGTAATATAATTTACAACAGTGAAAATGTCATTATCTAGTGAAAACATCTTCACAGGACTGAAATTAAGTTCCCGGAAAAAACATCTCGTTAAATATCCAGAATTGTACAAATTGTACATTTAAATAAAATAGACTATTAGAATATTAGATATTAATATTAGATTATATAGAATATTGTATTGGATTATTTTATTTTCTCGCAATCATAGTGAAAAGTAGAGTGTAACACACGGCGCTAAAACCCATTATAACTCGGTTTCTTTTTACTCCCTCGCTAAAGCTCGGGAAAAAACTACCTCGTTACAATGGGTTATTTTAGCCCCTCGTATAACAATCTACTATTATTTGAGCACCTACCGCCAATGCGAAATTGTCATTCTTAAAATGTAAAATCTACCTACATCTTTAGCTACACAATTGCAAGTGTTTTGTGAAACGCGAGGTATGAATAATTCGGCTAAGTAGACCTTCTTTTATTTCAACGGTAGATTGCAATTTTACGCGAGCTGCGCACGGATATTAAAAATTAAAGTTAATAAGCAAAGCAGCGCTTTGTGCTGCAAAGTGATACAGTTTGCGCTTTTGTTTCGTGTACCTCTTTATGATAACATTTCTGATGTTAGGGTACAATACGTAGTTTTAGTGAGGAGTTCGTGGAAAAAAAATGCACGTGCTGCTCCAAATACGTGATAGAAGTGAAACTGCTTAAAACATTATGAATAAGAGAGATTTAGTGTGAGAGGCAGAGCAATTAATATGTTTTGACGTTGTCCTGTCCAAAGTACATACAAAAATCCCATAGAAATAAGGACGTTCAGTTTTTCCCGAATTTGAAAAAATTCCGACAAACTTTTCCAAATCGAAACAAAAAATTGCTAAATCGGTTTAGCCGTTCTCAACTGATGTACTTACCAACGACAAGCATTTCATTTTTAGGGTTCCGTAGTAAATAAGGAACCCTTATAATTTCGTCGTATCCGTCTGTCTGTCTGTCTGTCCGCGGTCTAGCTCCGAGACTTTTAGTACTAGAAAGCTGTAATACACAAGCAACGAAACCATTGATCTTTTATGGGAAAAGTTTCCGGACCGTGTTATCTCTCGAAGAGGTGATCACAATTGGCTACAGAGATCTTGTGATTTAACACCTTGCGACTTCTTCCTTTGGGGCCACGTGAAAGAGAAGGTCTACGCCAACAGCTCAGCGTCGATTCAAGACCTCAAAGATGAAATTCGTGAGGCTATCGAGGACATATATAAGGCAGCTACTTTGCGATTTGGTTATGAAAAATTTCTTGAAAAGGATATGGTCCTGTAAGCGTGGTCGTAGTGGTCATTTGCCTGATGTTATTTTCCACTATTAACGGCATACCTTCCTCTTTATAATGAAATAAACATCCGATCATTTATATTAAAAAAACTTTTTACAAAAAAAAACAACCGACTTCCAAAAAAAAACACTACAAAGTGAAAAATAACTTTAATTTCGGAAGTCGGTGTCTTGGGTTTTGTGTTTTCGTTTTTTGCCACCGACTTCCGAAATTAAAGTTATTTTTCACTTTGTAGTGTTTTTTTTTTGGAAGTCGGTTGTTTTTTTTTTGTAAAAAGTTTTTATTTTTCACTTTTTAGTTGTGGTACTACCCCACACACATTCAAATACCACTACCTGCTACCAGTGACAGGAACTTATCATATCATCTACATACTAAGTGGGAAAAAAATACGTATTTTGTAGCTAACTCAAAAACTACCAAAGCAAAGTTAATAAAATTTATATGGCACCAATTTGGGAGCATACCCTTTCAAACAAAAAAAGAATTTTCAAAATCGGTTCACAAATGACGGAGAAATCGGTGGACATACATAAAAAAAAAAAAAAAACATACGCGACGAACATATAACCTCCTCCTTTTTGGAAGTCGGTTAAAAATGGCATTTTTCTTTGAATATCAAAATAACATCTCTTATTGGAAAACTCTTTAGATCGTAAAACGTTTAGGCGGCGATTCGAGAATGTATATTTCGTTACATGAGAGAGAAAAAAAATGTAATTCTCTTCACTTCTATCACATATACGGTGCTGTACGCGCAATTTTTTTTCAAATTAACATACTTATATTTTTAGTAGTGAAAATAGAGAATTCTCATTTAATAGTATAGGATAGTACCTATTAATTCCATACTGCCATGATAGTAGGTACTTACTAATTCTATGCTGCCATGATCATTATTCTAATTTCAATAATGTCATGTAGCATTCATTATCTTGTTCTAAACTTTGGGGAACCGAGCGCTGCTCGGGTGAAAATACGGAGAAAACAAATTTTCCCAGATATGAGACCTAGCTAGATCGATTTTTCGCCCCCGTAAACCTCTATATTGTAACTTTCATAGAAATAGTTAGAGCCGATTTCGAAAACGTGAGTAGATACAAATATATATGCAAAAAAATATATATGTCACCGTATAATTATAAACTTCGTTAGTTTATAATCCATTGGTACTGCGTGGCTGTGAGCAACTTGGAAGTAGCGCTCGCCGGCCGCTGCCGCGGCACCGCTCGCTTCGCTCGCTCGGCACACGCGCGGTTGGTCACAGTTCTAACCTAACCTAACCCATTTCACCCAGTTCACAATTTTTCGACAGATTATGATCTAACGGAAATAATACCGATAGATTGTAAACGAACGGTGCTCACAATCTTTTGGTGACATATATATGTCACCGTAAGATTGTGACATATATATGTCACCGTAAGATTGTGAGCACCGCGAGCGCTATTTCCAAGTTGCTCGCAGCCACGCAGGCTATTTAATATTAGCGCAAGGTGCATTACGTCGCCAACAAGTTGGTTACCCGTTCACAATTTGTCAATTTTTCATGGATACATTATATACACTATCGAAAAATTATGCGTTAAATTGTAAATGATTTGTCACAGTTCCCAATTTTTCGACAGTTTATAATCTAACGGAAATAATACCGATGGATTATGAAATATCAAAGTTATATATATACGGTGACATTTACATACAAATATTGCTCGTTTAATAGTATAGGATATGCATATATTCCTGTCACAAATACATCTATTTTTCTTTCTCTCTTTCATTTACACCCTCGTAAGCACATACTTATACATAATTTCATCAAAAAAATTAAAATAAAATAATCCGCAAAAAATTACAGCTTAAAAACATTTCCTTTTCCCAAGACAAGTACAGTTGCGCGCTCAAGTGTCGAGTGGCTATATATTTTCATTTTCGAGAGGCGACACTCGCGCCGCCTGTAGGTGACTGCCGGAATTATTGCACTTCAACAAGAGTGGACCGATGTGTCTATATATCCTTTTTATTGCTGTTAGAAAAAAGGAATCGTGCGGAGCTTGCGAGTGACGTAAAGTGTGACATTATTAAAGTTTTATGTGCCGGTTCGGAATTGTAAAAATAATGTTTATTTCTAGAATGATTGTAGGATTTAGTGATTTTTAGAGAAGTGAGATTAACTAAAGCCGCTATGAGGGTGAAAGCAGTGGTGGCCCAGTGGTAACGGCCACGACTTACGACTTGTAGGTCATGGGTTCGAACCCCAAGCAAACACTTAACTTTGTGTAAATTATTTCATTACCACTGCTCTCAAAACGTTGAAGGAAAACATCGTGAGGCAATCCATGTTCTAGAACCAAAAACAACCGACTTCCAAAAAACACTACAAAGTGAAAAATAACTTTAATTTCGGAAGTCGGTGTCTTTCTTTGGTTTTGAATTTTCGTTTTTTGTCACCGACTTCCGAAATTAAAGTTATTTTTCACTTTGTAGTGTTTTTTGGAAGTCGGCTGTTTTTTTTTTTCTGTAAACAGTTTTTATTTTTCACTTTTTAGTTGTGGTACCTACCCCACACAAATTCTAAAACCACTACCTGCTATGTAAATAACAGTGTCACGAACTTATCATATCATCCACATACTAAGTGGGGAAAAGTACGTATTATTGAAGCTAACTCAAAAACTGTTGAAGCTAAGTTAATAAAATTTATATGGGACCATTTAGAGAGCATACCCTTTCAAACAAAAAAATAATTTTCAAAATCGGTCCACAATTGACGGAGAAATCGGCGGACATACATAAAAAAAAAACAAACATACGCGACGAACATATAACCTCCTCCTTTTTGGAAGTCGGTTAAAAAATCGAAAACATGTGACATCCGCCAATCCGCACTGGGTCAATTAATTCTAATACCTTGCAAAATATATCAATGATTTACCCAATATACTGATAGCCCAATGATTCAAGCCTCGCCTCTCTTGCACGAGGTTGTATGTTCAAATCCGGGCAAGTACCAAGGTGACTTTTTCAATTCATTGTGTGACTCATACAGTTAAAATAAGTCTGAAATCGCCAATCAATCAATGCTCGTGCCTTCGCTGTATGAGAAGGGGCCTTTGCCCTGAAGCGGGACAATAATAGGCTGGTATTTATTCCAAGCACGTTAAAAACTTTATTTATTAATTAATAAATTCACCAAATCTAACTTGTATAAAGCAAAACACGAACCCACGCCCTCACCATAGTCGTGTTCACAGCCGAAAGCAATGTATAAACGTATATAAAGAGTAATATTCCACAGTCACTCTCGAGGAAAACCCAGTGAGCCCTTTAACTGTGAGAAATATAAATAAATGACGACAAAAGTGTCTGGTCACTGTAGCTGAGACGAAGTACAGTCGTCGTCAATATCAATATTACGGCGACGCGACGCTGTATCGGACTGCCTTATTCCGTCCAATTGAATTAATAGTACAGACGATGAGAGAAGTGTTTTTTATTGTTTTTGCTCCCTTTGTGGCCTTTTCTGGCGTTTAGTTACTTTTGTTGTTTTGGTGGTTATACTGTAGGAATTGTCTATGTAAATGTAGGCTCATAAGGATCACTTTATTCGCAAACGTACCTAAGTACTCTAAGAAGATTTTGTAATAGAAGCTATTATTATAACAGCTATCATTTTGCCGGTTATAAATCATAACTAGATGAATTTATAAGTTTGCGAACTTCACTCGTCACATTTTACTTGAACTACAAAAGCTTGATGATTAATATAGAAGACACACTATAGTTATTATTTGAATCTCGTTACAACACAAAAAATACATCCACCACCAGAAATACCATATAAATAAAAAACGAATTCCTATCTTTGTTCTTTATTATATATAAAATAACTTTTTATCTCTTGCTGTTTGAATTAAGAACAAAAATAAAATAAATACCTACTGCATGCAATGCTATTACAATAACAAACAGTAATAAATTACTTGAGACACTTTTCTCGATAATTACACCGCTCTCTAGGGCGGTGACTGCTACAATAAAAAAAGTCATCTGTGATTTTTCATTTCGTTCCGTGGCCCGCCTATGTTAGGCGCACTTTTGTACGGTATACTCGGATCGCCATGATTTGATACTTTTGAATATTATTTTGTCCGTTTTAATTAAGGCCCTTACAAAATACCTGGACTTATACGAATAAAAAAGAAAGAAAATAATTTTATTTGGCCCAGGTTAATAATTATTAGTTCAGGTCGATAATTTTTCTTCTGGGCATGCGTTCCATCATAAACCTCATCCATCGCTTCCCATCAGGCGAGATCGAGGTCAAAAGTAGGCATAAAAAAAAAAGAAACTGCGAGGTGTTTGCAAAACACAGAAAATGGCAATGAAGTTGATCGCAATGCTTTTCATTTTGACATCCATTATTTAATAGGTTTAAAAAATTCGTCTGTTTAACAAACGTTAATAACTCATTGGGCATTGTGATCGATTGCCATTTCATGTGTGTTACGCTATTACCCCGCAGTTTATCGAAGGTTAGTATTTCACTTATGAAACAGCAGCTGTTTTATTCGGGAATTATTTATTATAGTGTGAAGCACCCTACTCATGATATAAAACTTTTGTAATGAGACCACGTCTGAAATCCTGACTTTTGAATAAATGAGGTAACTGACTTTGAACTCTTTGTAGTTAATATTAATAAACAAATTAATCATTTATTTAAAATTAATTTAAGAAATAAAATAAAAAAATAATAAATAGGCACTTTTGAACGTCAAAATTTACAAGGAAATAGAATTGATTCCAGATAACAAAAGGTAGTTTCGTATGGAAGAATGGGGAAGAGACTCCATAGTTACTCTTCTATAATGTTTTACAATATTTTGTACTTGATGTACGTAAAAGTTGTAATAGTTAAGACTGGCAAGAAATATAATATTAATAAGGCAAGTGCTGGTATCAAAACTAAACAATCAATGCAAATCTAACGGTATCAAGGCGGTCTTCCCGTAAATTATTCCTTCGGCCATTAAACAAATATATCGCTATACGGCCGGCCCACAGCAAACCGTTGAAAAATGCGCAATCGACACTTTAACAGCATGGCTTTTATTAAAATGATAAAAATACAGAAATAAGTTCCTAGTTTGAATGGGGTTCGAGGTTCGTGTAACCAAAGTAGAAGAGAGAGGGAGAGAGTAGTAGAAGTACTTAGTAGTGGTAAATTAGTAAAAATCCACACAACAACAGAATTTATTGAAAACTAGCTGACCTGACAGACGTTGTACTATCCTTTTTCCAGAAATTGAACTTTTCCAATTTTTCCTTCCATAATTAACTAATTTGGACTATAATTATTACGAACATTTGACAACAGTGCTGTTTAAGAGTAGACGACGTAATTTTTTAAAGGATAAGGCGTACTACAGTGTGACTGAGTTTTTATCAGAGAAATTCTTTTGCTGAAATGTGGCTCCCTTATGGTAATATTCTAATAGTTATTTCATATTGACATTTTTATTCTTTTTATTTAATTTATTATTTTAGACGAGAATGTAACTAAATACCTATCTGTTTATGTGCCGTCTTAATTTATTGACATTTTATTATTATTGGCATGAGATTGTGATACATGTCACAATCTCATGCCAATAATAATAAAATGTCTTTTTATTTTTATTTTCATTTTATTAATGTTACATTTGATTACCTATCTATTTACCTAAACAATTTTGTATGCCTTGGCGGGACGTAGTATGGACCGATATTTATTTGTAACAGCTGTATAATCTTTTACCCTATGTTCACAAATTTACTAAATTTTGAATTTTAATTAAAAAAATTGTCAAATCGGTCCAGTCGTTCTAAAGCGATGCACTCACAACAACGAATAGCATTTCACTTTTTTATTTAAATAGATAAGTAACACTGCCTACTACACTAGCCTGAGTCACGATATACAAATAGCTACTCACCGAATAAATTAATAATTGAACCAGATTTTGTATGTTAAAGTTACCGGGAACTTAATTGTAGACGGCGAAAATTGTTGGCACATGACATGCAATTTACGAAAGTTAGTCCCGTTTCGTCTTCAAGTCAAAATTACTAAGTCTCTCTTAAACACCTAAAAAGAAGACTTTTTAAATAAAAAACAGGGAATAAATAAAAATCCTACTAGCGTAAAGATCTCCTGTCTTTAGAATATCCTGTTGCAAAAGGATGTGCTCAGGCAATGGTATCAGTTACTTGTTAAGGAAACTAGAGGAACTTATTGCAAAGGAGGTGATATATTTTCCTTCAGAAGCCTGTCATGGCTGTCATGTGATACCCTTTTTGATCACGTGTGTTTTTTTCTTCTGCACAAATGCTCCTTTAAGTTTTTTTTCAACCTAGACGACGAAAACTTAAAGCGATCGAAATCATTAGATGCGAAAAACCACTCCAATGACTTTTGTGACTTTTTCTCATTACAATCGCAAACTAAGTAGGGTAAGAAAAGCTACATAAACCGCTACAAAGTTATTTTGGCACTTAACCAAAATCGGAACTAACGCCGCCATCTTGTTTTTGGAACACATTTCAAGTGACATTTCACAACCGACAGCGCCTCATTGGAAATGTCATTCAAGCGCCAAAAGATCCTTGTAGCAGTATATTAGCATGTCTATAAACTCCAAAACAAAGAAGTAATGGCTCATAAAAAGTACTAGAAGTATTTTCTTTCCTTTTTTCTTTTTCTTCGAAGATCAAAAAAAAAATCTACTTAGCGCAAGAACTCCGCCACATAGTCATGCCTACATAATCCTCCGCAAATTGTAGCCTGATCTAAATAAAGAAGCAACATCAACTTTTGTTGTTGTTTATTCACTTAAAAATCCATTACGGACAAAAAGACCAACTAATAAATATGAAGAACGAAGGCTTTCTTGATAAAAACCCCTTGGAAACCTCTAACCAACCCCCAACTTTATTCATTCTACGATATGGTTGAAATTACAATGCGTGGTTGTACCGAGACATTTTAGCGTGTTTTAAAGTGAGAGAGGAGCATGTCAGAATCAATTCTTGCAGCCATTTCTCAATAAAGTTCGCGAAGGAAGTGAACACATGCATTGAGGCTTTTAAACTTTGACGTATATTACACACGGCTGCGGCTAAGTTCTTAGTAAATAAACAATGTTTGATCTATTCGGAGTGACGGGTACACTTGCTGTTTACTACCACTACAGAGTATTTTGATTATGGCAGTTAAAACACTTTGGCATTACTCACATTTAGGACTGTATCGGACACAGTTTTTAACTTTTCTAGCTATCATCGTTGCTATTGTAATTTATGTTAATTTGTTGTTGTTCCTAAATATAAACATATTTTTTTTTTGTATCCCAAAGAGACTAACAAGAGAATAATAGTTATTATTTGCTGCTATCCGCTGCTTCGCCCGCGTGGACTCTAATTCTTTTTCTTTTCTTAAATAAAACTAGCCTTAGTTACTCCTTATATCATCAACTATCTGCTAGTAAAACTCCCGTCAAAATCGATCCAGCCGTTTCGAAGATGAGCCGGAAAAAACAAACAAAAAATTTAAAAATAGTTTTTTTTTTTGTTTTCAGTACTTACTGTTTATACTTTCAATATGCATTTAGTAAAAAGCTGTTATTTGACATTACAAACAAACACTTCAATTTTATTTATTTGTATAGATAGATTACTTAATGCTCTTAAGGGTTGGGGCAAATTAGCCCATTCTATTATTCGTCAGTTTAGACTATTTTTGGAGTACTAAAATCGAGCTTTTTAAATTGGACAAAAAGGGTGTTACAGAAGAATCGCTCTTCTGTTCTTTAGTTTCAAGTATCACGAAACATGCGTTGTTTGGAGTTAATCCCATTCCTTTTCTAATCACTTTTATTTAAGAAGCATTCCATTTACACAGAGTATTCCACTGTGGGTGCGCAATGTGGAATACTACGGATGATATTCTTATCTTCACTCTTTGAATCGGTGATCTAAAGGGAATGCCTCTAATTTAACGCCAAACAAAATTAAAATAGTTTATTTGTAACTTGCTTAAGATTCTTTCCATTCTGGTCAGAAATAAATTTCTGAGTACTAACAGCCGCACGGGGCAATCCATTAGGTTAAGCTACGCTTGCCGGGGTTGGTCCGTGGATGGGTGACCATTTCTACATACCGAAACTCCTCCGTGTCTCGGAAAGCACGTTAAACTGTTGGTCCCGGCTGTCATTCGTGGATCTTTGACAGTCGTTACGGGTCGTCAGAAGCCCGAAAGTCTGACAACTAGTCTTACCAAGGGGTATCGTACTACCTAGTTATTGGGTTGTGGCGCTCCTTGTAAAATACTGGTATTCAGCTGCATCCGGTTAGACGGGAAGCCGACCCCAACATAGTTGGGAAAAGGCTAGGCAGATTAATTTTTGACAAGGCTGCTGTATGTACCATTCTAAAGTATGTTACGCCTCTTCAATGTCATTTAGAGAATATCTATCTACCTGTTATCAAAGTAAACATAGTCATTACGTCACTTCCGAGTAATAAATCAGCTGACTACGATATCCTGGGAGTCATCACAGATTTACCCAGCGTTGGGCGTTACAGCACCGCCCTATAAGAAAATTACGACTGTATACTTGGATTTATAGTTTTGATACTTTTTGTTTAATGTGTGGCGTGGAATTTGAATTAAAAATAAGAATTTATTTATTATTCTTGTATGTTTACAGAAGCTGATAATATTTTATTTTATTTTATTTCCGCGAATTTTTTTAATGAGAAAATCATACATCCCTTAACCGTATAGGTAGGTATTTAACATTGGCATAGTCACTTATATTCTTTTATAAGATAATTACCTATTTTTCAATTGTTTTATTACTACAATAAAAACAAACAGCTCCAAGAAATGATGGCGTTTCTGAAAGGAAAACTTCTTGAGGGTTGAGTGATCGTTGGTAAGGGAAAATCTTATGGGTTCGCGTCACCGACATGATAATGCTAACAGTATAGCTATGAGTATGACTTAGGCCTAACCCGCACTCAGATAAAAAATCGCGCGAAGTTTTTATCGCAACTCTATAGCACATGGTATCTGTATCTACACGCACTGGCTCATTAAAATTTACGCTCATTGCAATTCCGTACACTGAACCGCGCGATTTTTATTCGCGCTGTTTATAACAGCGCCAATAAAAACCGCGCGGTTAGATTTCGAAGTGCGGACTGGGATTAAAAGTATGCAAAACCACTGTTAAATCATAGTTTTAAGTTTCCATTTCTGTCGGTAGCCCCCATGACTGCATGTATTTTTTTATTTAGAAACCTTGTGGTTTAGAACACCAATCTCAAATATTTCTTTTCATTATTTATTAATAAATTTCACAACACCTAAAATACTATAATCAAGCTAACATCACTTGGTTCCCAAAGGACTTGCCAGCATAAAAAATGTTATGCAATTTTAACTCCCCGTAATGCCCTCTCAAGTACAACGAAATAACCCGAAAAATGGGCAATGTTGCCAGTGGATCGTTGGGGGGAGATAAAAAAATATGCGCCTCGAAATGACAAGTAGGATGCTATGTATTTGTAGATTAGATAAGGTCGGGATTGGGTGAAAATGGCGTGATAAGTTGGGATACCCTTCTGCCTTTTGTTAAGGTTGTCAAATGTAGTTTTTTAGGTTGATAAGGGGACACAGTTTGCATATTTTGGGTAGTCTTCTTTTTGTTTTAGATTTTATTTTTCAATGCTTTCTTTACTAATGTTAACAAAGGAACTGCACGCCTGTCTTTTATTTAACACCTACTTACTACGATACCTAACGACTTTACTCTGACGGTGAAGACTAAGGTGTATTAATTAGTAACCTCACATTTAATTAGTTGGTCCCATATAATAGGGAGCCAGTCAATTGCCACCACTCGGGCACTACTCCAGAAGGGCTGATAGGATACTCAAAAAATCCTTAAGCAAAAAAACAATAGCACTGCCTGACCTGGGGTCCGAACCCATGCTTAGCAGTCGCTTCGACTAGCAGTACGAAGTTATCCATGCATCAGCATACAGCATAATCATAAAGGAGGCCTGTGTCCCAGCAGGGAACATTATGGAATGTCCCCACCGCTGGGACACAGGCCTCCTCTCTGTGAGAGGGAGTGGGCTATAATCCACCAAGCTGGCCCAGCGTGGTTTCGCGGATGCCACAAATGTCTTCGAATTTTTGGTTCTAGGACATGCTGGTTTCCTCTCAATATTTTCCTTCACTTTTTCGAGAGCAGTGGTGATGAAATAATTTACACAAATTAAAATGCCTGCTTGGGTCCGAACCCACGACCTGCAACTCGTAAGTCACGGCCATTATTACTGGGCCACCACTGCTGTTCTTTGATTGGCACAACAATGGTGCCAATCAAAGAAGGCTTACTACTTTGATTTGTCTTCTGGCACACTGACCTGGGTTTAGGATATAGGACATCTCATATAGGATAACTTTTAGTCCGGTGGTACATTTCTGTGGGGTAACTTTTGACCTCAACGTGGACGAAGCTGTGTGCAAAAGCTAGAAATTAATAACCGTAAAACCCACCGTGTGCCTAGCAGTGATAGCCTAGTGTGTGACCGTCGGACTGCCAAGTCTCGAGTGTGAACCCAAGGTACGCACCTCTGACTTTTCGGAATTATGTGCGTATTGTAAATACACATACACATACATAACATCACGCCTTGTTTCCCCGAAGGGTTGGACAGAGGTGTCCCTGTAGCAGGTACACCCACATTTCGTCAGTTATGTTTAAATCCCATGTACCTAATAGGGGGCGAGCCTATTGCCATCAACCGGGTACAAATCCATAAATCCATTAATCGTATTGTATATAAGTATAATACAAAAACGGTGAAGGAAAACATCGTGAGGAAACCGGCATGCTGCGAAATTTCTCGACGAAGCCAAGTCAGAGGCCCATGGGCGGCATAAAATCTCTGACACCAGGTTAGTCACTAAGCACTCGAAAAAGAAAAGACCGTGTACCTAACAGCATAAAACTACAGCAGTCATAGCAAGTCAAAGCAACACTTTCTTAGAACAGCAAATCATTTCAACATTCCCACCCTTACTCATAACGTTACTTTGAAATAGGTACAGGAAGTGACGTAAAGTCCAGTTACCGGAACTGCACACACCTTTTATTTTATGAAGTCAATAAACCGTCTGTGTCCATACCCCATGTTGCAACGTGAAAGAGCGAACTTTGAAAAATATGTTACTCTATGACTTAAAGGTTTACGATTTAGTTTTCCTATGTAGGTATGTACCTACTTACCTTTGTGGGTTGTAAAGGCTTGATGACACGATAACATCACGCCAGGAGTCGTCGAAGGGTCAGATAGACGTGAAAAGTAATACATATTTAGTTATGTTTAAGGGGATTCCGTATAAGTAGCAACATATTATATTTACTGCAAATCGTAATATTCTCACGAAATAGTCTTATTTGCTGCAAATCGTAATATTCACACGAAATAGGTAGTCCTATTTGCAGCAAATTTTATTTCAAGAGCTAATAGTATATTGATATTTTAAATGATTACAATTTAGTATTATTTTATCATAATCGCCACGTATTGAATTTTGATCAACGTACAACGTAAAACAGCGCTACAATTTGCAAAAAACGTAAGAATTTTTGAATTTTTCTGACTATATTGACGGATGAGAGACTTGAGAATCAAGTCCAGGCAATCAAAACACTGTGCTGCCAGTAACATACTGAAGGAAAAACCCAATAATAATTCAGTCTTTATTATTTATGTATACATAATACTTACATAATATAAACTGCAACTACAGTGTTAAAATAATAATAATATATACACGTGCATTAAAAAGGAGGGGACAGAATCATAGAGCATGAAAAAAAATTGTCAGCATCGCTGTCAACAGAAAAAATGCCCAAAAGGCTGGCAGCATTGCCATGTTGTTTGGCAATGCTGATACTTGGCCAAAAAATCTTCATCATAAACTTCTTTTTACAAGAAGGTACCTATTTCGGTTTCACCCAACTAATTTCTAATCCGAAAAAAAGAAAATGAAATCTAAATCGAAAAACCCGGTCCCAGCAATACCAAAAAAATGTGAAATGAAATCTAAAAATTAGCTCCAGAAGCCATTTTGCCACGCTTAGCGGGCTACAGTGTCGGCTCACGCACTTTGACACGAAATAAACTGGCAATCAGAGGAGTGCGGCGTCGGAGGGAATCCTCATAAATCCGGCGTCGACTTCACTCTGGCCTTATTCAATCTCCGGGGGAATGGGGGACGAGGATGTTGGGTGACTGGATGGGATACATTTCAGTTTTCTGAAAACCGTTTACGGAATTGTTTGGTTCTGTCAATCAACCAATCAACTCAGCCCATCGCAGTCCACTGACCACACTACGCTTGTCGATACGCGATGTTCGCTCCAGGACTCGTCTGCTCCACCCGCCATCGGTCAATGGCTAGCCCACTGCCACTTCAGCTCGCTTACTCTGCAAACTATGTCGTGTGTCAGGATAACACTCACAAATCGTCTATGCAACACCGTACACATTCCAACACAAAATTATGACTGACAAAGATTCGATTCCCAGGTCGGGAAATTTTTATTGAATTTTTCCATCAGAAATTTCCAGTTTCCAAAATCCAGATGTATGACCATAAACGAAGCGAAAGAAGTATCAGGTGACGTTCTGTAATTTCTGCCTACCCCCCATGGAAAAAGGCATGAGTATTTTATGTGTAAATTTCTCATGAGCAGCTCGAAGTGTGGATTTGTGCCCTGTTTTTTTTTAAGTTTCTTTCATTTCATATTCAATAGGTTTAAACAAATAAATTGTAGAGGCCTTCTTTTAAGTATGGAGATACCTGTGCCAGAAGACCTCAAACCCTGCTGCCCTGTTGGTGGCAATAGGCTCGCCCCCATGGGACTTCAACTTCAAAAGGCGAAATGTGGGTGTACATTAATGTCTGCTTAGAGCTTATCATAATTTTACTTACTGAATTGTTTACTAGAGCAAGTTCTATCTTTGTAACGGTCACAACTCTTTTGTTTGCACTGCAGATAATATACAACCCGCTACGAAATTAGTTCGGATTAAGTGGAAAATTTCTCGTCCCTTCCAGCTCAATAAGTTCCGTGTAGTATACTTTACGTAGAGAGGTCGTGTTTCGCGGGGCGCCGATATAAAAGTCCACTTTATAAGACCTGACCGCAGACGATCGCTTCTGTACGTTTGTCTTGTACTTGTACAACCTCAGAAACTTTTAATGTGTAGCTTTGAATTGCTATTTTGAGAAGGGTGACTTTTTATTTTTTTAAATAGCTTCACCTTTTTACACATAATTTATTTGTTTAAATTTTTGTAACGGGATTTTGTATGACTTCTATTTATTTTACACTATTGGATAATGAACATTTTAAAATAGTAACGAAACAACCTTTTGGAATGGGTAATTACAGTCAATTCTATTTTCTTGTTAATCTTAACGTTGCCTTGCAAGTGCCTATTTGAATTAAACTATTTGACTTTGACTTGAATGAAAGAAAAAAGAAAGACAAATTGTTTATTAAAAAAAAATTACAATACACACTTTTATAGTAGCCAAAAGCCCCATATTCAAGCAATATGAGTCAGTAAATTTTGTCTATTGCTTGATGTCAAGGCTAATGGCCAAAGAACAACAACAACAACAACAACAACAAACACACAACCATGACACACATGTTCACATGTTCAACAATGTGAACTCCAACTCCGTACTTTGCAGGATAACGATATTCTTAGGTGCCGAGCCGAGTGCCCGATAGAATTACTTATCGACAGAATTGATGGACTTCCATACAAAATTTTATACCCTATTTAACACCTTTCGGGGGTAAATTTTCAAATATCCTCGGTTCTCACTTTTGCTGTCTATGGAACCCTTGTACAAAATTTCATGCTTCTAGATGCAGCTGTTTTGGCTGTGCTTTGTCTGTCAGTAAATTAATATATGAATTAAAGATTTTATTAAGTAGATTAATTAACAAAATTGACTCTAGTTTAGTTAGCAAATCCGATTTAACTCCTTCAAGACTAGGAATATAAACAAAAGATCGTAAGAAAAATAAATACTACCTTACATTTGATTTTTACCCCTTTCCCCTTCCTATTGGGAGTTTCCAACGCATTTTATGTTCTCTATAAAAGGCAAGCATAAAACAATGCTGAGTTTGTACCAATTGTTTCTTGAGTACGATCTTGCGAGGTGCCAAACTAAGGTATAGGCTCCAATTTCACAGTCAATCTGCAACGCGATCTTAAATCTTCAAATCGCGATCCAGATTGATTTATCTTTAGAGGTATAAGATCGCTATCGAGATTGACATTGTATGTAAGTAAGTAGATACACTGCTACAAGATTTTTTTGGCTCTCGAATGACGTTAACAGGGGGCGCTGTTGGTAAACATTTGTGCAAAATTGTTTTGTGAAATGAATTTAAAAACAAGATGGCGGCATTAGTTCTGATTTTGGCCATGCGTCAAAAGATCCTTGTACAACTATAATGGGTGCCTGCCATATGCCTTACTCTGACTCTGGACACTGGGCAGTCACTGCAGTCAGCCTTGCTACCATCAAAGTCAAATAATTTATTTCAAATAGGCACATAGTTATAAGGCACTTTTGAATGCCAAAATTTACAAAAAAACGCAGTTTCTTGAAGTGTCACCCGGCAAACCAATTTATAAGACGTTGTCACGTCAAAAATTTAATTGATTCTAGTCGCCTTTTCCAAAAGGTAGTTTCGTATGAAGAAGAATGGGGAAGAAACTCCACCGTTACTCTTTTAAAATGTTTAACAATATTTTGTATAGTTTATTTTATAATATTATATGTGAAGACGATGCACCTACAACAAAATTACTATACCACAATAGGTAAAAAGAATTAAAAATGAACCAATGGCAGATAAATTTTATTAGTCATGTGCTAGAGACATGGTGCTCACATGTTTCCAAACATTTTAGAAGAATACGATTTTTTTGTAACAATTAGCCAGTATGTGAGTTAAAGTAATCACAGAATGTAAAATCAATGTCATAAAAATAATAAATTATACAATTATTAGTAAATATTAGTTGTTTAGAATCTTTTGCTGACTACCAAATATTATACCTACTACAATTCTTGCTGAAACCAGAGAAGAATCTGGAGCAAATATAATAAAACCGACATGAAACTGGTGACAGGTGACAATCCGATTAAGTTCCTTTCATCGTTTTCTTCTAGCACCTGTCGTGAAATTGGTTTTTTTTTTTTTTTGCCGAATACCTTTGCTCTGTCAGTCATATTAAATAAGGTCCTGGGTGATCAGAAACGTTAAGCTAACTGTCTCATCCTAAATCATCACCATACTTTACTGTAAGACCCTGAAACAATCATAAAGATGGCAGCTACATAATCTTCCTCGCCACATTTTAACACTAACCGGTTTACTAACTTTTCGCCCATAACTTAGAATAACCGTAAAACATTCGACAAACGACTAAGTCGTTTAACTTTAACTCATTTTCAGCTTAGCCTCCGTAAAAGATCTGGTTTAACGCCATCTAAGGCGACGGGAGATTTACCGCGGTGTTGCCAATCTCCGTCGCTAGATGGCGGTGTGAGACACGCTCGTAAACGGTTTTATAGTCACTCGTGCAACGACAAGCAAGCGGTGCGCACGTATATCGGATATTGGATCGGCGATGTTATCATGTTGAAGTCAACTAAATTTTATATCAATACAAACGATGACTTACCTTTCTTGACATCCTTGGTGGTGTCCATGATTTAGTTTTTTAAACTTCTTTCGCCTATCATAATCATCATTTCGCCGATCACTGGATATACCTACTACTTTGAAAGTCAATAAATAATACACCGTCTTCTAACAATCTGTGAAAAATTAAAAAAACTAGTAACCTATGGCATTCGTTTTTAAGTGTTCGCTTCGCTACAATACAAATTTTGGTCAGATCAGACGAATCTACACACCAAAAAGGAGACGGCGGAAGCATTACTTCCTTTCGAGTTGTGACGTCACATAAGGCTACATGGTGTGATACACAAAGCCAGTAACAATTACGCCAACAAGCGTAGCTAATAAAGTTGGTTGCTGCATCCGCCGTGCGCCCCTTTACGAGCAAACCCCGGAGGAAATTGAATGTTGAATGCGGATAGAATTGCATACCATGGCGATAGGTTTTAGAAGTGCAGTTTGTTACTTTGTTCAATATTTGTGTGATGCATTAAAGTCAAGGGAGATTAATATACATACTTTTATCACGGTCAACACGTGCCTCTTCCTAAATACCTTTAACTAATAAATTTTCGTTTTTCCGAAAGGAGAAAGTCGGCTTCCCAGCAAAAGTAACGTGTCATGAAGACTGTCAACCTATTTTATACCATGTCCGGTGCAACTGATAACTGCCACCTTGGCTTGCCCTCCGAATAATTATAATAGAGGCTGTTTCTCTTAAGTAATGTAAGACAGTAATTTTCAGTAAGTAGCTACAATGAAAGTTTTCGCTTGCAAGTTTACAAATAGAATGGTATCACGGAAAAAGTCCATGAACGATATTTTTTACCTTTATCCATAAATATTATAAAACAAAGTCCCCCGCCGTGTCTGTCTGTCTGAACGCGATAAACTCAAAAACTACGGAACGGATTTTCAAACGGTTTTTACCAATGGACGGAGTGATTCATGCGGAAGGTTTTAGTGTATAATTCATTAGCTGTTTTGACCGGTACAGTACTTATTCAATAAAATATGTTATTTAAATTGGGCATTTAATTTAGATTAAAATATGCCTTAACATCAGATCATTTAAATGAATAGTTTAAAAGATATCACAGTTTCAAAATTACGCGTAACTACATAATTATGGTTGACGACAACGCGGGCTCAGCGGTATTAGTCAATGACATTTCCTCGGCTGTAGGTATGTAATCCCGGTAGTACGTTCCCGATATTTTTCGACATCCACGCGGGCGAAGCCGCGGGCAAAAGCTAGTAACTTATAAATCCGAATTCCGTCCAACTCCAATTGTCATATTTGAGTCGCCCATAAAAAATATAAAGGCAAACTGTATACGGGTCTCTTTTATGTGACATTATAAGGCACAGGCTTGGCCGTCCGACTTTACGATGGGTGATACGACGCGTTTTATTTCAGTTTTATTGACAGACTACGGATCACTATGGCCGAACGTGGGCCAGTAGAGAACACTATGACGATCACGAGATTGGTGCGAAAGGAAGTGGAATTTTTGTGTTACTTTTTATGAACCCTTCAAAAATATAGTCAACAATGCGAGTAATTATACATCTATTGATAATCAGCATATAATAATATACTGCTCATCCAGTTTACTCTTTTATTTTTGAACTTGGACAAAAGTGGTTCCCACTGTTGGGACTCAGATCTCCTCTCTACGACAATAAGTGGGCCGTAATCTGCCACGTCTAATGCTGGTTACTAGATGTCACATGTCTTCGTATTTTTGGTTCTTGGACATGCCGCTTTCCTCAAGATGTTTTCGTTCACGCTTCGAGATGTTTTTCTTAAGCACTGGTGGTGGTGGTGATGAAATAAATTCATGCAAAAAGTAAAGTCAGATCCACGACAAACTTAATACTCTTAAGTCATGGCCGCTACCACTCCCAACCCTCCCCACCAGTGCTCTTCTATAACGTTTTCGTTATACCACTGAAACCAAACCCATTGTGGCGGCATCTTCATCGCCACATGCAAACTACTTACGCATCAAAGATCTGACGTCACAAAAATCCTGCATCTCGCAAGCAGAGTTTACCACGCAACGAGTATTTACAGGGTGGCAGGGACATCAACGCGAAAACTGTTGACCATTGATTCAATACGAGTACATAATTCAGAACCTGAATTTTTCGTAGGTTATAAAACAAAAATCTGCTGTTCCATACAGTCTGACCGCGAAGGTATTGCACTTTTCTATGAAACAGCAGATTTTTTGTTAAATAGCCGACGAAAAATTTCAATGCAGGGGGTTCAGAAACAGTTTTCACGTCGAAGTCCCTGCTACCCTGTATACGACCTCCCGACATCAATCTTTGGGAAGTTGCCCACCAGACACGACACCGTCTTGTCGGAAGATCCTCCCTTTTTTATAGAGGATGAGTGAACTTTACACCCTGTTCCGTCTAAATCATAGCTAACAAATTCAGTTTAAAAAACCCGCGAACGTATACACACTAAGTGGTAGCGAGCTAGACGAGAGGTTGCGATGCGTGGTCCGCAACGCGCAAGTGCAACGCAAACATTGACAGACAACCGGACAAACATTACTTCTGAACCTACGGGTATCCACCACGCGTCCGCTGGACACAAGAGGCATAATATTGATAAAGAGTAGTCACGAAATCAAAATTATAGCTGATGTACAAGGATCTTTTGGCGTGTAGCCTAAAATCGGAGCAGAGGGGTACCATTTTTTTTTTTTTTTTTTTGTGCGATATTATCAAATAACTTCTCCCGCTCTGGGTGGAGCGCGTGTCAAACTCTTACTGACTAAAACCCACCCGTGTTCCTTCAGTTGCCCTGTTGCCGGGGGCCACGATGTCCCTTTCGGCCCATATTCGCAGCCCCGACAGAGCAGAGGGGTACCTACAGCGTCCATGCGTAATCCATACGTCATGTTTGTGAACCGGCGCTGTCAGTAGGGACTGGTCATCTCTTAGCTGCCACGGCTTATTTTTTATTAAATTTTTTATTGTTTTATTTTTTATTACGGACGCTTTTAACGTTCTGCATCGTTCTCACATGTATAACTTCAACATAGATGATGTAACGGATATTTTGTAACCATATTTTGATTTAAAAGAGTGTCCGTGGAGTTTCTTGCCCGTTCTTCTCCATAGGTACCTACTACGCTTTGGAATGGGCAACTAGTTTCATCTTTCTGATCGACCCCTTGACAATTCAAAAGTGCTTGTAATTTAATTATTTGAAATAAATGCTTTGAGTTTGAGTTTGACCGTACACCCACATTTCGCTGGCTATGTTTTAAGCTGCGTCCAGATATGTTTTTTCTCCGTAACGTACAGACGCCAGCACTTCAAGCTACTACTATCTGTCAAATTTATTTAATAGATTTTCAACTTTATAGCTGATGTATAAGGTTCATAGTTGATTGGGAAAATTTGACAGTTTCGGGTAGCTTGATGTGCTGGCGTCTGTACCTCCATTTCGTATCAGCGTCGCGATCCAAGAACGCTAGTTTCGACGCGCGTTCGGTACGGTACGGGGGTACGGCGCCGGCGTCTTGATACGGATACAGGTACGCTCCGATCCATCGCGAGTCAGGTTTTCGCCCTATTCAAAAGCGTCGGCGTCCAGTTTTTGAATCGCGACGCTGATACGACACGGAGGTACGGTACGAACAAAAGAACACCTCTGGACGCAGCTTAAGTCCCATGTAATAGAGGTCAAGCCGATTGCCATCAACCGGGCACAAATCTAGACTGGGCTGCTACTGAGAAATTCCAGATGGAAAAACCCAATAACACTTTGCCCGACCCGAGAATCGAACCCAAGATCTCACGTTCAGCGGCGTTGGCGACCACTAGACCAACGAGGCAGTCAATTCTAATTCAATCTGCCCAGCCTTTTCCTAACTATTCTGGGGTCTGCTTCCAATCTAACCGGATGCAGCTGAATACCAGTATTTTACATGGAGCGACTGCCTATCTGACCTCCACAACCCAGTAATTGGGTAATACGATACCCCTTGGTAAGACTGGTTATCAGAGTTTCGGGCTTCTGATGACCCGTAACGACTGTCAAAGATCCACGAATGACAGCCGAGACCAACGGCTTTTAACGTGCTTTCTGAGTCACGGAGGAGTCTCGGTATGTAAAGATGGTCACCCATTCACGGACCAACCCCGGCAAGCGTAGCTTAACCTGATGGATCGACCCGTGCGGCTGTTATTACTTAGCCACGAGCTATTATTACTTTTAAATACATATTTTTTTTAATATTATAAGTAATTTATTGTTTATTGATTTGACAATTTTTAATAGAATTTATTATTATTATATTTTATTGGAATGTTTATATTGTGAATGATTGAATTAGAATTATTTAATAACATAACAGCACGCCTTGTTTCCCTGAAGGATTGGGCAGAGGTGTCCCTGTAGCAGGTACACCCACATTTCGCCAGTTATGTTTTAAGTCCCATGTAATAGGGGGCGAGCCTATTGCCATCAACCGGGCACAAATCTAGACTCCGAGCTGCTATTGAGAAATTTCAGATAGAAAAACCCAATGACACTTTGCCCGACCCGGGAATCGAACCCAGGACCTCATGCTCAGCAGTAGCACTTACGACCACTAGACCAACGATATTACCAATTATTTAATAATGTGTGATAATTTATTATAATCAGCATGTTTGTACTCAGATAATATTTGTACGCCAATGACTTCTAGACATAGCATTCTTTTATAATTACAACATCTGTACCTAACCTACCTATGTTCAACAATCAAAAATATTTGTTATTAATCTTGCCCTCTCTCAACTCATCTCAAAGTCCAATCTAAGGAATACCACAATATTGCAGCATTATTATGAAACGTGAATAGTAAAATCGATACTGTATAATATCTATATACATACTTTAACACATAATATCGAGGGGAGAGAGCCAATAGATCTGCTGCCTCAGGCGAGGACATGTTAATATCAAGAGCCTTTTATTGCCTCACACAGATCGTGCGATGTATAAGAACTTATAACATTTTTATTTGATCTATCTTCTTCATTTTCGGCAATGAATTTAATGGGAATGAAGTATGTGCTCATTGTAATATTTACAAGATCTGTCTGAGAAGTGTCTCAGGCAACGTGAGTCCTCAAAGTTGTTGCAAAGGTCTACTGTCTGATTGCAGTTTGTCACAATAGCAAAATGAGTTCACTCTTTAAAAACTATAAAGGACAATCCTGATAAGTGTAAACGATATGAACAGTTAAACGCACGACTACTTCATGATTTGGCCAGTTATTAGTGATCATATCGTAAAATAGTTAGATTATCCACCGGTAGAGGCATTGAAGTCGCTTTTTGTATTTGTTGTGCATCATTTCGGTGGCATACAACAAATCAAACAAAGTAGAGCGACTGCGCAAAAAAGGCATACCACTTCAATTCGCTATTTTATAGTCATTTCATACGTTTCTGTTTTGTGATTTGAATACACGGACAATTTTATTTGACAGTCAATTTACTAAACAATCTGTTTCCCTGACTGTACGTTCCACTTAACTGAAGCAACTAAAAAAACACCGCAGTAAATAAGAAATCACGATAGTTCCTCCGTCCATTCACTTATGTTTATTTACAGAATTGGGGTCTACTGCAGCCGAAATCCCTTCCCCTGCAACGCGTATGGATTTATTTATGAAGTATACCATCTAACATAAATATCAAATCTTGTGTATTTCTACGCTCTTCCCAATGGACAGTCACAGCCAAAATATGTTCGTCATCTTAAGCGCTATTTTAACCGACTTCCAAAAACGAGAAGGTTATATGTTCGTCGCGTATGTTTGTTTTTTTTTTTTTCTTTTTATGTAGGTATGTCCACCGATTTCTCCGTCAGTTGTGGACCGATTTTGAAAATTCTTTTTTGTTTGAAAGGGTATTATACTCTTCAGGTGGTCCCATATAAATTTTATTAACTTTGCTTCGATAGTTTTTGAGTTAGCTTCAATAATTCGTACTTTTTCCCCACTTAGTATGTAGATGATATGATAAGTTTCTGTCACTGGTAGCAGGTAGTGGTGTTCGAATGTGTGTGGGGTAGGTACCACAACTAAAAAGTGAAAAATAAAAACTTTTTAGTGTTTTTTTTTTGGAAGTCGGTTGTTTTTTTTGTAAAAAGTTTTTATTTTTCACTTTTTAGTTGTGGTACCTACCCCACACACATTCGAATACCACTACCTGCTACCAGTGACAGAAACTTATCTTAACGATAGAATCTGCTCTTCCGACTCAACTTTATTGCATACGTCATAATTTTATTACCGCAGAATGACATTCAGTCACTCCTTTACATGTAAGACCGATTAAAAAAGTGACACCGACAAAAAAAATAATTATGATATTTATTTCATAAAATGACCAGGCCATTAAAAAGGTTTTATTAGATTGATCAATATCAACTCGAAATTGGTCATAAGGTGTACATTATTATATTGATTGTTATCAAGTTATTAAACATAGTGTTCTCTGCAATAATCTGCTTAGTAGCTTGCCGTAGCTTCAAAAGATATGATGACGGTCGCTGAGCTACTGGACTCATGTTGCTAGCTTAACGGCTGCGAAACGTGAGATATAGGATGCGAACCCAGGATCGGTCAAAAAGGACAGTTAGACATTGGGTGGCGAAAAGGCTAAAAAGGCCTACAGTGGATAGGTTTAACCAGCTACATGTCAGACATGGGGCTTGATAAATCTTCCTGTGGTTGTGATGCTTTGGTAATGTTTTTATCACCGTGTGTGTGGCTAATTGTTCTACTAACATAGATTTAAGTACTTTATCATACTAACACGCTATGGGTCTTCGCCTGCCTGAAATTATAAAGTTTTTTTTTTTTATGGGCTTTCCTGTCATGTAGTTCCTTGTAGCAGCCTGGAGTTTGGAGTTTGGAAGTTGGCGGTGTGACAACCCCCTGCCTCGGACAGCACGTAAAGCCGTCGATACTGTTCCTGAACTCCATCTGGTTTAATTCCCAATTTATTGGTTGCTAGCTTTGGCTCGCGGCTTCGCCCGCAAGGATGTCGGAAATTATCTCACGGGAACGTACTACCGGGACAAAAGTATATTCTATGTCTTAACCCAGGTCAAAGTCTATCTGTATGTCAAACATCCAAATACTTACAGCTGTTAAGATGTGAAAAGTAACAGACAGGCAGACCGACAAACAGACCGACAGACAGCCCGACAGCCTGACAGACTGACAGACAGACCGACAGACAGACCGACAGACAGACCGACAGACAGACCGACAGACGGACCGACAGACAGTCCGACAGACAGACCGACAGACAGACCGACAGACAATCCGACAGACAGGCCCGACCGACGAAAGACTGTCAGACAGACAGACTGAAAGACAGACAGACAGACCGACAGACAGACTGACAGACAGACCGACAGACAGACAGACTAACAGACGGACCGACAGATGCACCGACAGATAGACCGACAGACAGCCCGACAGACAGACCGACAGACAGACCGACAGACAATCCGACAGACAGACTGACAGACAGGCCCGACCGACAGAAAGACTGTCACACAGACAGACTGACAAACAGCCTGACAGACAGACCGACAGACTGACAGTCGGACAGACAGACAGACCGACAGACAAACCGACCGTCAGTGTTACTTTCGCATTTATAACATCAGTATGGATTTATGAGTTACCGATCAAAAGCACTAACAAAGTTGAACCTTTTAAATCTACATAGACCATTCTATCTCGGTAACTTCCCAGCACTGAACTTCATACCTACATTCGCTATTCTTTGTCCGTGCCAACGATTTACAGTACTCTATACGTACATTGGCACAACATAATCACTATAGAAATACAGGAGCAAAGTTAAAAAGTTCGCACGTACGTGCGTTGGGTTCAAACACTTTTCCTCACTAGTAAAGTGAACTGAACTATCTCACTTTCAACGGCCTTACCTCTCGAAATAAAGTAGCTAAGTTAGATTCGGAGGCTTGGTAAGGGTGGACGTGATACTTTAGAAAGCTTAAATAAATATGTTGATAAAAAATAACATTATTTTGAATATTAAAAAACCCTGATACACGGTATTCTTTATTTATGATCTTAAGTATAACTAAGTAGTGAGTTTCAAGTTAATTGGACCGCGCGTTAAAATTCTTGCATATAAACTTTAACACCCTCAATCCCCCTTTAAGAGTAGTTTAGAAAAACTCAAAATGACAAACTTTTTATGTTTTTAGATATGTCTAAGTGGCAAGTTTCAAGTTTTTAAATCAAGGAATAAGGTTTTTCATGCAAAAAAATCACCCCCTATTCACTCTTTAAAGGTCGAATTTCTAAAAACACCTTCTTAGTGCTTGCTCCCCTATCTACATTATAAAAGAAAGCCTTGTGCAAAATTTCACGTTTCTAGTTTCAGTAGTTTCGGCTGTGCGTTAATAATTATGTCAGTCAGACAATCATTCAGTTTCTCCTTTTATACAGGATTATTGGTTATACGTCGGCAATCCATTAAGGGGGGGATGTAGGACCTCTCTTTAAGCAACCAAATTACCCCTGATGACCCCTATGCCAATGTCAACCATTTGGCACTCGAATGACGTTGACAGCAGGAGGAAAGTTGGTAAAAATTTGTGCAATGTCACATGAAATGTATTCAAAAAACAAGATGGCGACGTTAGTTCCTATTTTGGCCACGCGTCAAAATAACCTTGTAACGTTATAGATGATAAAAGTTGTTACCGCTGCCTATGAACCTTTGCAATACCAAAAGCATGGCAGATGCGTTGCTATCCCAGTGACGAAGTTGAAATGTATTTTACCTATATCATAGGGTCCCAAATTGGAACACAGCAGCGCTGCTTGGCGACAGGAATAGAAATGGTGGTAGTACTGGACATCCTCGGACGAACTCCTTAACAGAGAGCTCTAGTAATACTTCATCTACCTAGCCTTTTCCCAACTATGTTAGGGTCAGCTTCCAGGCTAACCGATGCAGCTGAATACCAGTATTTTACATGGAGCGACTGCCTGCCTGATTTCTCCCAGGTCACAATCCAGTTACTGAGTAACACAAAACCCATTAGTAAGATTGTTAAAAGACTGTCTGACTTTCGGGCCTCTGACTACTAATTTCTAATTTTCGTAAATGCCTCATCCACACCTTCAGAGCTCCGGAGAAAAGGATGCATCAGTATGCGCCCCGTCGCCTCTAAATGCCGGACCGACTTGCAATACTTATAGCAGTTTAGTGTTGGCCCCGGTATTGTATTACACGGGGTATTATGTGCATAGCAGTGGAGGGTTGCTTACGTGACCACCCACACTTTGAATATTTTTCAATTAAATTGCTTTGTTTCTTTGTAAACTTGTTAAGGGATTATTGTTTTGCAATATGAAGTTAGTTTTAAAACAATTCTGTACAACAAAGATCGTTTGTTTGGATTGGCAGAAAGCTCGGAATCAACCAGGTATTTGCAAGCTATGCTATGGTTCACGTTCCTAATGTTCTACGGACACGTGTCCATTTTGCGATTCAGTAAAATCACAAAAGTTTTTTACTGACTTACCGCGACACGACTTTGCAGTGACAGACGGAAACAGGTGACGCTCGCGCGTGTCGCTTGACGCAAGTCGTATTGGTCGAGGACGTGAACGCCAAAAGCTAGTGACTGAACTGTCAACTGAACTGCAAACTGGCCTCGTGTTTGAGCCCATAACATCAATCATGGCATTACTATAAATTCTTGAATGTTCAGAATCATAGGTACAACGCGTAGATAGAGAAAACGTGGTCAACGGTACAACACTACAAGGTTCTTATGGCGTGCGGTGGAAATCGGAACCTAACCTTGTTTTTTCAATAAATTTTCTGTGACAATATTTCACAAATGTTTACCAACAACGCCCCCCTGTCAATGTCAAGCAGGGGCCAAAAGATCTTTGTTGCACTTTAAATGGTGCTGGTGTACTTACTGTTCTGATTATCGCCTGTAAAATAATAATATCACTGAAACCGACAGATCAGGTTGCTTTGAAAGTCAAACAAGTTACCAAAGATCTACTTCCTGGCTCCCCCTAACTATCAAACCGCGAACACATTAACGAGCACCACGGAATAAATAACAAATAGAGTACTCACACGCTGACTATGCGATCTAAATGTAAATGAGAATGGATTTGATCAGCCCTGCCTGGTTGTTCTAGTCTAGTGGTTGCAGTGTGACTGCTGAGCGTGGGTCCTGGATTCGATTCCCAAGTGGAGTTTTTTTTTGGGATAATAGTATGTCAATCAGTCAGTGATTCATCATAAAGAAATTCATCAATTGAGTAATAACGATTGATTTTTGATTTTGACTCGGACTTTTTGGAGGTGGGCGTTAATGACTGTGACACAGTATTATACTAATGCAGTTGTTATCGAACACACAGTTTCTGTAAACCGAGTTTTTTATTTCAATAAGGTTTATTATTTATTATTAACTTTTCTCCATCAATATTTCGTTTATTACCCTTTTAATATAGTAATATTTTTGATAACATTACTATATTTTACGACCTTACGTCCTGCGCAACGCATTCACTTATGACGTTCCGCCAATCCACAAGTGCGCGGCGACATACCTACTTTGTTAGATGACAACTCTCTTTGCTCACTCATCCGTGTTAACTACCAATGTGTAGAGAAGGCACCAAACTTTTCTAATTAAGTTGCCCCAGAAGTTTTTTCGTTATCCGCAGTTCCAACACTTTTGTTATACTTCTAACGTTATCTTTCGGCAGCCAAATACTTGTTATTACATCATGCTTCCTCTATGGGAAAGTTGGTCTTGTTGACATACAAACAAACCTCAAACGTAAAATCATCGAATTTTTCAACGTTTTTGTTCCTGTTCTATCATGCCTCACGTATAGGCAGAGAATCATTGCCTAAAATATATACACCTATACTCCATAGGTTTAGGTAGTTAAATAAACGTAAACAAAAAAAAACCACGTGACGAGATAGCTGTCAAGTAACCGACTAAACGTAATACCAGTCACTTCAGTTGTCATCCTACGTCACAGTTGTACTCTTCAATTTAGCAACGTTATAATCCGTTATAACGTTTAGAATTTGGGCTCTTTACAATAGACAGATTACAAAATTATTATAAATTTAACAAAAAAATTGTGTTCAAGCAGCTACATCTACGAAGAATAGTTTATGAATAAATGATAAAGTTAACATACATTAATAAAAGAGGAAACTATTGTAAAAATCTAAAATAAATTTAATTTGGTTTTCGTATTTTGAAACAAGCGTCATCTATAAAAACCCTTTTTACGATTTGTTTACCTTTATTTAACTACCTAAACCTATAGGAGTATACATTTTGCCAGTTAAGTTTAAGTTGTTTGGTATAGGGGGTGAGTTTATCGCGATTTTCCCGACACAAAATCAGGGGGGTCTAAAAAGACCACATTGAGAAATTCATCTGAAAGCGAATGATTTCCAGAATTCCTAGCCAATTATTAGCGATTCCTCTAATATAATAATTGAAAATAAAGCCCGTATTTTAACCGTTTTTTTTTCTTTCGAATAAAAAAAAAAAGATTACGGAAACCTTGGCTTCTACTGAGACTAACCTTAGGTCCCTAAATTTTCTGTTCAATCATGCACTTACAAAAAAACGGTGGCATCGATACATTATCTTTTATATAGATAAATATCTTCAGGAATAAGCGGGTGAGTGCCTATCACTAGGTGATGTCATAATGTAGCCCCCCGGGCGTTTGGTGAAATGTCGAGATGTACGAAACGCTATTAGAGAAGGCATTTTCTCTTACTCTTTTCTGTTCTCCTTCTAAGAGGGAATATAAACTATGTTTTATTTACTCGTCTGCAGTTGTAACATGTATTTTCGTCGCGAATAGTAGCCCCAAGCTTGTCCGGTGTGGAACGTTGGCAGGATTCAATACACGCGCGTTTCTCTTGTGTACTTATAAGTAGACATACTTAGTCGACGTTCTCACGGACGTAATAAAATCGTGGAGATTTTTTTTTATTGATTTTCAACGCTCTGCTTAGCGCCGAGAGTTGAAAATCCAACAGTGTGTTTTTTCAACGCTCGGCTTAACAACAAGAGTTGAAAATCCAGTGCGCGATAAAATCCCGCCGCGATTTTATTACGTCCGTATGGACGTCGGCTTACCCGGGGCATTTTTTGCGCGTAACTGAGTAGGTAATGCACGTAACGCCCCGTGTAGACTAGCGTCGTCGCGCGACGAGCGGTGCCTTTGGGTCGCGTCGCGTGTCGCGCCTGTTTGTAGGAGCCTTTACTTGTTTTCATCCATCAGTCCGCAGTCACATCGTGATGACTGATTGTAGTATGCTCTTAACAACTTCTCTTATTTGTTTTCTCCGCATTCAATGTCCCAAGACGCGTGTCGCTTGAGCGTGTAGCTCGTGGTTTTGGGGTAAAACGCCTTAACCTTTTCGTTCTGGAGACCTTACATGCTGATAGACATAAATAGAGCTTTGTCTGACTCTGATCAGCCTCCACGATCTAGTTCGCTAAGTAACCCTGACCCAATTCATAGAGCTATTCAGTCCAAGTCTACTGTGCCAGATGACAACACTGAAAGCTTTCAATGTCAAGATTGCAATCACGTTCATATCTCGGAGTTAAGTGAGAAAAGTAGGTCATTGGGACTTGTTATCTGGCAGATGGAGAGGTATAAGGAATTAATATAATGTTTTGAGTCACACAGACCAGGGAAGCATGGCACGAAGGAGGAGGCCTTTAACTCAGCAATGAGTTGGAACAAGGCTGTCAATGATTCTGATAAGATTATTCTAATGGAAATCTAGGTATGTAGATAAAAGGAGAAACTGACTGACTGATATATCAACGCAGCGCCGAAACTACCTGGGACTAGGAACGTGAAATTTTGCACACGGCTTCCTTTTATAATGTAAGGAAGCATTACGAAGGGGTTTTTGTAAATTCCACTTTTAAGGGGGTGAAAAGGGGGGATTTCATTTGTATGAAAAATCTTATTCCTTGAAACTTGGCAAAAAAAGTACTAGGCTTGCATGAATTCAAGATAGTATTTCAATCATTAGACGTTGTGCACAATTTCTGAGCGGTAACCTAACAAAAAGTACTAGGCTTGCATGACTTCACGATAGTATTCAATCATTATGTTATGCTACTCATGGGATTTAGATGATGCAGACAGATAGTTTATAATCGCGATTAACACATAGACTACTTTTTATCCCTGGGGTTTCCATGGGATAATTTTCGACTTCCACGCGAGCTAAACCGCGGGAAAAAGCTAGTTATCAATATCTATCTACCGCTTTTCTATACTCAAATCGGACCAACATGATTGAATAACTCAATTGATCTTGCTATGGTCGGCTGAACACAGGTATATGAAATAGTACCAGGCATCCAAGGCACCCAGGCTAAAATTCGGTATACCATGTTAACAGTACTCGGATGTAAATATACATAATCTGCGTTCGCTACTTATTAGCCAAACATGTAAACAAACACGAGTTTTGGGAAAAATTTCTGTAATGCCTATACATAAGGTTCAGTTTGCACAACTTTATTTTTTATCGACTTCCAAAAGGAGGAGGTTCTCAATTCGTCTGTATGTTTTTTTTTTTTTTTAATGTTTGTTACGCGATTACTCCGCCAATTATGATTTGATTTTGGTGATTCTTTTTTTTTTTGGTAGGTCATACTTCAGAGGTGATCGCATTTAAATTTTATTAACTTTGCTTGGGTAGTTTTTCAGTTAGCTTCAATAATACGTATTTTTTCCCGGTTAGTATGTGCATGATATAATAAGTTCCTGTCACTGTTATTTATATAGCAGGTAGTGTATTCGAATTTGTGTGGGGAAGGTACCACAACTGAAAAGTGAAAAATTAAAACTTTTTACAAATAAAAAAAAACAACCGTCTTCTAAAAAAACACTACAAAGTGAAAAATAACTTTAATTTCGGAAGTCGGTGTCTTTGGTAAAAAGTTTTTTATGACTTTTTCAACAGTACCTACTAGTCAGTCTAAAATCAACTTTATTTACACTTACATAAAATTCATGTTTGTTTAAGTGGAAACATCATCAATTGGAAACAAGGTTATCAATAATAGACTTTAGATACATACTTAAACTCACGCCTTCTTCCCATGGGGGTAGTGTTGCCCAAATTCAGTCTTGGTCTTGCAGTCTTGGTCTTGTTCTTGCGTTTTTGCAAGACCAAGACCAAGAACAAGACCGCGTATTTTTAGCAAGACCAAGACCAAGACTGACCGTGCAAGACTTGAGCAAGAACAAGACATAGCCTGCAAGACTCTTGCGTCTTGCAGCTAGGACTTAGCGCTATTTCACTGAGTAGTTAGGTGTAACAGTTCGGTGTATAGGTAGGTACGCTTAGGAATTCTATGAGACGCAAAAAACTGTATCAAAGAATATGAAAAACTGGACCTATGCGCATTACGACTAATACCATAAACATAGCGAATAAAAAAATATCTATTAAAATCAAACTGAGTGCATGCATAGTTATGTTTTAACCATCGGCACTTTGATAATGCGGCATCAAAGGTTTTGTACTTACTTTTCAAAGAAATTTGCCGCTTTTCGGAAGTACATGGTTATGATACACGCGCCGGGGCTTCTTTTGAAATCTAAAACAATCGTTGCCGCCACGCCGAAATCATAACATTTGTGACACTATTTGATTGCCGCCATAGGGCGTAGGTATACTCATGCAAAATAATTTCGAATTTTTTTAAGAGTACCTACAGGTGTTCCAAAGAATAAATAAGTTTCAGAGTGCTTAGAATGAAAATGAATACATTATACTGATCACGCAAGTAGTATTATGATTAGGATAAAATGGTAAGGATAGGTAGTAGATGTCATATTAATTCATTCTAGTAAGTATATATTATAATATTGATTACTTATATGGTTTTAAACTAATTACTTAGGTACTATTATTGTACATTTAGTCATTATATTTCTTAAGTTTTTACAAGAAAAAATAGCAAAAAAGTGTTCAAATATCACCCGTTTAATAAATATTGTAGCCACTTTTAAATATACTTGAAACGTGTAAAAAAATTCTACAAAACTAATAAAATAATATAAAAAGCGTAGGTACTTACCTCCTAATAAAATAAAAAGCCTGCGATAAGAGTTTTGTATTACTTACCAGCCCGAATATCTCTGAGAGAGATGATGAGAGTAAGTATTTACTAGCTGTGCCCGCGACTTCGTCCACGAGGAATAGTAACTTTGGAGGTAGGTATAGTGACGTTCAGGACTTATTTATTTATTTTAAAACTTCTGTCATCAAACATACAAACGAACTCTTCAGCTTTATAATATTAGTATAGATGTACGCCAAAACATTCACTTATATGTAAAGAATAGTGATTGGCACTAATTCTATTTTATTCACGCGTCGCGTCTGTACAAGTAGGTAATATTTAGTGTGTGTTTGTACGCCGCACGCGGCATTGTTTGATTTGCGGCGGCATCCTTTTCATAGAGCCGGCACGTGGCGAGGCGGCGCGGTAGAAAGCAAGGAAACGTACTATAAATAAAGGAATTATTTTAATTCCAGTCATTTCCAATTGAGCTGTGCTTCGAGTCTAACTTAATAATTGTTTTTACTAATTCTCGTTGTTTTCTAAAAACGTATCACGTGTACAATTTAATATGAGTGACGAAGATTCAAATTATTCTAGTCCGAGTAACGAGAGTTTGAGTCACAGATCTAAAAGACCCAAAAGCAAATTTGAGGAGTTTTTCGAAATAATTCATGCATCCCAAACTGCCTTCTGTAAATTGTGCCAACATAAAAAGATTGAAATAAAAATGAAAAACAGAAACACTTCAGGCTTAAGGAAACATCTAATATCTTTCCACAAAAAGGAATCAGAAATATTTCTTCCTGTTAAACCAAAATTAAGTGGAGATATCACAAGCTTTTTAGTAACCGCTGGAAGAAGTGGACAGGTAAGAATATTTTTTTAACAGTTAAAAGAATTTTAACTCCGCGTAGCTATTCATGCGATACTTTCAAAAACGCCATTAACTTACGTAAGTATTTTTGAGTTAGTGGTGTTTTCATCTAGGGGTGCGACATATTAAGTATGTAATTATCGTCTTAAATATTTTTTATAAACACCCATATTTTCATTTAATCGGCCAGTAACAACTAAGTACTTTATTTTGGTAAATTACAGTACAGTGCAACCTTAATATAACAAATATCAATTTAACGATTTTCTCGATTTAACAACAACAAACCTCCTCCTCTTATACGCTCAAACCTAGTATGTTTTAAATAATAACACAAGATTTATTGTTTTGTTTCAGTCGGAAAACAGCAGTGACAACATCACGACAGCTACAGTTGATTGGGTGGTGAAAAAATATCTTCCCTTCTCATTTTTCGATGACGAAGCTACACAAGTATATTTTCGACGTATTTGCCCTAATATGGTGTTTCCTAAAAGGTCTACACTTAGAAGGAAAGTCAAAGAGCGATTTGAAGAGCTCCAATTGAATCTCAAGGAACGACTTCAACAATTATCATCTAAAATGTCTTTTACCATTGATGGGTGGACGTCAATTGCTGGTAGGAGTTACTACGGGGTTACTATTCATTATATAGACAACGAATGGAAGTATCAATCTGTAGTTCTTGATTTTATACCATCACGCGGTCGACATACTGGGGAAGATATTGCAACGATTTTCCATGAATGTTTATTGGAATATGGCATAATTGATAAAATACAAGGTATCACGGTCGACAACGCAACTGCAAATACCAAATTTATGTATGAACTGGGCAAACAGCTGCCGCCACACTTTGATTCAGACAATCAACATTTCCGGTGCTTTGCTCACATTTTAAACCTTGGTGTACAAGATTTATTAAAGACCTTAGCATTACACTGTGAGTCTGACACTAACGCGCAAGATCAGCAGTACGAAGACTATGCAGACGAAACTGAGGATGAGGAAGATGAAGAATCTGCACCAAATATTGCTGACTCGCGTACATCTGTAACAAAGTTACGCAGTATTTCCAGTAAAATAAAAAGAAGTGAGATAGTGAAGAAGAAGTTTCAGTCTGCTTGTGAAGCAGCTGGCGTGCCATCAAATCTAAATGCCATTATTGACTGTCCAACGAGATGGAATTCCACACATGATATGATTGGATTTGGTTTAAAAGTGAGAGCGGGCATTGACATATTGTGCAGTTCTGTCACCGAATTAAATGATTTTCAAATCACAGCTAATGAATGGCAGGTACTCGAAAAATTACATAAATTTCTAATAAACTTTAAACTTTTAAGTACAAAACTTGGTGGAGACAAATATGTTACATTACCGCTAGTCATTGTATCATTCAATCTCTTGCTAGATAAAATTGAATCCATGGTAAAACAGTTAGATGAGAAACCTAATCGATCTGAAGTGGATGAAAGGCTCATTCTAGCTTTCCAAGCAGCTCGAGACAAAATGCTTAAACATTACAAGAAGAGCAACTGGATTTATTGTACTTCTTTAATTTTAGACCCAAGGCATAAGGCTCAGACTTTTGACCTGACAATGTGGGGGAAGCAACTTAAAACAGAAAGTCTGCGCAAGTTCAATGAACTTTATGAAGAATATAAAAGTCTACACTCACTGAACAAATCTCTGGAATTACCAGAAAAAGAAAATAAAGTATGTGATGAAGATGAAGACGTAATAGACTTTGATAAACTCTATGAATGTCCCTCGACGTCATCTGGATCTTGTCTTCAAGGCTTAGTGATAGACGAGTTGGAGGAGTACCTGAGAAAACCAAGAACTGCCAGCTCGGAAGACATTTTAGATTGGTGGAGGACGCATGAGACAGAGTATCCGATTTTATCGAAAATGGCCCGTGATTTTCTCTCAATACCTGCAACTTCAGTACCTGCTGAGAGGTTATTTTCTAAAGCATCATTAGTAATTAGAAAACATAGAAATAGGTTAAGTGATGAGTCAGCCAGATGGTTACTTTGTATTAATTCTTGGTCAAAAAAATTGATATAAAGTATCATAACCTAATGATAAAGCTGTTGATTTGTGTTGTATTTTATTTTTTATTCAAATAAATGATAAATCGTAAAACTCTTTTATTAAATTTCTTATAAGTTGAGGGTTCAATCTCTTTCTAGACAGATAAGTATTGTTCTTTAAAATACAGTCAAGTTATTGTAATTAATTTGTTTTTTTACATGTTTTAGCAAATGTAAGCTTATAAATCATAAATGTTTATTAAGAAACAGTTACTTCCATGGAAAACGACATATAGGTCAGTTGATTTTTCGAATTTCTTATCAAATCTTCAGTTATTTATTAATCTGCTTGATCTTTACTATGGCTATGTTAATTCAAGCTCACAATGTTCCAATTCTAATACGTTTTTCTAAGATTTAAAGTAAACTTTAATAAATAGTAATAGACTAATAGGTAATTGCAAGACTTGCAAGACTCTTGCTGCAAGACCAAGACCAAGACCAAGACTGGGAGCGCAAGACCAAGACCAAGACCAAGACCAGGTGTATTGGCGCAAGACCAAGACCAAGACTGGCTAAGTCTCGTCTTGTTCTTGCATTTGGGCAACACTACATGGGGGTAGGCAGAAACTACAGAACGCCACCTGCTACGATCCTTACATACTCCTTTTGCCTCGTTTACGTTCATACACTGGTCATACACGGTGTAAATATGCCACTAGTTTAAATTTTTTTTTATAATATCGGACATCGTATCCTCCAAAGAGTTAGGTACGTTCGAAAAGTGTACCGCGAACTTGCACCTCGAAAAACAACGCCAAAGTCTTCGTGGCTCCTGGGTCCCGCCGTAGTCAATACAAAGAGGTAGTAAGTAGATTTGCGGAGCCCCCACAAACGCGGCCCGCGGCTCCGGCCGCTCTTATTCAATTACTGCATTTTGTACGCATTCGATAAAATATAGCTCCTTAGTAAGGAGCTCTTTGGGAGTACTACGAGAAAACCTATTTCTGCTGCCAAGCAACGTTGCTGTGTTTTGGTATCTTGTAGCATAATCACCCTATAATGTTCCCACTGCTGCGACACAGGCTTCCTGTCTTCGAGAGGGAGTGGGCTGTAATCCACCATGCGGACCCAGTGCGGGTTGGTACATAGAAGATGCCACATGTCTTTGAATTTAGGTTCTAGGACATGCCGGTTTCCTAACAAAGTTTTCCTTCACCGTTTTGAGAGCATAAACACATAACATAACATCACGCCATGGCAGAGGTGTCCCTGTAGCAGGTACACCCACATTTCGCCAGTTATGTTTTAAGTCCCATGTAATAGGGGGCGAGCCTATTGCCATCAACCGGGCACAAATCCAGACTCCGAGCTGCTACTGAGAAATTTCAGATAGAAAAACCCAATAACACACTTTGCCTGACCCGGGAATCGAACCCAAGACCTCATGCTCAGCAGTAGCGCTTGCTACCACTAGACCAACGAGACAGTTTTGTTGAGAGCAGTGGTGGTGAAATTAATCACACAAAGTGCCTGCCTGGGTTCGAATCCATGATCTACAACCAACTCGTAAGTCGGAGCTGTTACCACTGATCACTGCTCACACTAATTCATCATCATCATCATCGGCCTATAAATGTTCCCACTACTGGGACACAGGCCTCCTCTCTGTGAGAGGGAGTGGGCCGTAATCCACCACGCGGGCCCTGTGCGGGTTGGTAGATGTCACAAGTCTTCGAATTTTCGGTTCTAGGACATGCCGGTTTCCTCACGATGTTTTCCTTCACCGTTTTGAGAGCAGTGGTGATGAAATAATTTACAAAAAGTAAAGCGCCTGTCTGGGTTCGAACTTACGACTAACAACTCGTAAGTTGTGGCCGTTACCACTGGGCCACCACTGCTCCACTAATTATCTTATGTTAAATGGAAATTATTTGGGTATTTACAGAATTAAATAAGGTTGTGCGTTTCGTAAGAGCTACGAGAGCTAAATAGCTGTCTGTTATTATAATCATTAATTGACGAAGTATTCAACAACAACAAAAAAAAGATGTTAAAAATATATGAACATCACGCTTCCTCTCCCCACGGGTAAGGTATAGGTGACCTGTAGTAACACCCACATTTCGCCAGTTAAGTTTAAGTCCCATATAATGCCAGCCTTTTGACACTAACCGAGCACAAATCCAGACTTCAGGCTGCTACTGAGAAATTCGCCGACGGCAAGAAATGTTGCCATTTGAAATATTATATTTGTATAAACATTTAGGACTAGTTTTGTATTTATTTTATTTTTGTTTTGTTATTTCACTATATGCTGCACCGGTTGACGTCATCACGTCAGCGCCGGCTATCGCTGAAAACCAGCGCTGGGGCTCTGTCTCGCATGGGGTCGCTGCTTTATGCTGAGCGATGGCCGTTTTGCGTGGATGTGACGCATATTTTCCCCCAATTTGTTATTTACGTTTTTGATTTTTTATTTTAAATCTTTCTTTGCGTCATGTTTACCGCAAATAAACGAATTTTCTTTCTTTCTTTCTTTCTAAATTCCTGACGAAAAAAACTCAATAACAATTTGCCCGACCGAATTGGACCCAAAACTCCGTGCTCAGTAGGTGCACTTACAACCTACATCATTAGACCAATAGGCAGAAATTATAGGTTAAGCTTTGCAGATGGGACTCTAATCTATGAGAAGTAGAAAATGTAAAGTCCAGTCCAGTGCCCTAAAAGAGTAACACACTTTACATTGCTCTATAGGTTTGAAAAATTCGTCTGATGATCAGCATCTTAAATAGCACAATAAACGGGGTTGAAGTGTAAAGGTACCATTTCGTACCCGACCGCAGTAGGCAACTGCAGGCGACGTGTCGCGGCGTCATGTCGCGGCAACACGTCGCGGCGTCATGTTGCTGCAGTCATGATTCCGAACCCGACCGCAGGCGGCAACTGCCCGTATTCCAGTCGGTAGATAGAAGATAGAAAAATGTGACTATCGCTCGAGCGTTGGTGGCACTACTGATCTGAGGTCGGGCTGCACGTGTCGCCTGTCACTCGCCCGTAGCTGCCAACGACGTGTCGCTACCTACGGAAGTTATTTCATAGAAATTCATACAAACCAGTCGTGTCGCGGAACCTTAATGAACGCTATTACGATCTACTGTCATTACTGAAAGTTTGTAAAGGTACTATTCCGTACCCGACCGCAGGAGGCAACTGCAGACGACGTGTCGCCGCGACACGACTGGTTTCTATGAAATACCTTCCGTAGCTAGCGACACGTCGTTGGCAGCTACGGGCGAGTGACGGGCGAGTAACAGGCGACACGTGCAGTCTGACCGCAGACCAGTAGTAGTCCCACCAATGCTCGAGCGATAGTCATGTTTTTCTATCTTCTACTTATCTACCAACTGGAATACGGGTAGTTGCCGCCTGCGGTCGGGTTCGGAATCATGATTGCAGCGACATGACGCCGCGAGGTGTTGCTGCGACACGTCGCCTGCAGTTGCCTTCTGCGGTCGGGTACGGAATGGTACCTTAAAGCAATACCTCGCTGGTTTCCGCACGACATATTCTTTTACCATAATATAAGACGGTGACTGACTAAAATTAAAAGTATACACCGTCAAATATACCCACAGAAACAGGATACATTTTAGCACGAACACCAACAAATCTCCTACACGTACCAACCGATTTACCAAGACGCCGATTTCGCTATATCCAATCAGCCGTGAACATTTTTATGTTGGTGCTAATTGAGCAGCCTCTAGCACAGAAAGCGATAAAAGTTATTAATTGGTTCCAGCCACCCCCGGCCCGGAAGTTGTAAATACAAGGCTACTATTTCCGGTCAATCGACACGCATCGCGCACACGCCTTTTTGCCGGAAACTTTCGAAGATGTATGAGCCCACTTTTGGGGTTCCGTTTTTGAAATGGCGAGGAGGAAAGCCTTCATAAATTATTTGTTGTGATGACATGGTGGTTTGTTGGTCGGTTAGAAGAAGTGTTGTAACAATATTTTGATTTTAAAAGAGTGTCCGTGAATTTTCTTGCCCGTTCTTCTCCATAGGAACCTACTACGCTTTGGAATGGGCAACTAGCTTCATCTTATTGACTGACCGACTTCTTGTCAATTCAAAAGTGCCTGTGTGTTTAATTGAAATAAATGCTTTGAGCCGACACATTTTAAGAGACCGCACTAATAGCATTAAGTAATGAAACCTATAAAATTAGTTATACAGGAAATAAATAAACGACATTAAAGAGATACAGTCCTTTACTTTACACAAACTAACCATAAAGCACCACATCTTAAAAGATTTCTCTAGGTTTTAAATTTAACCCACCACACCAATCTAATTTACATCCTCATCAATTATTATTATTCTTTTATTCCATTTAAATACTTATAAATTATATTTTTAAATATTAGAATAAAGAAAATATAAAAACATTTAAAATATAAAAATTGTAGCCCACCAGTATCGGGAACAGGGTCCAAGCTACCGGCGGTCAGGGCTCCAGAGAGAGGAACCTCCTGACAATGCGAGCCGTGTCCAGGAGTACCACTTTCTGAATCAAGCCCTTGATCCAGTTGCCCAACGCGAGTGTCCTTAGGTGTTGGTCGAGGCTCTTGGCAATTAAGCCATTGGCTGATTATTATTATTATTTATTAATTTGCTAAGTATAAGAAAAACTAGAATACCTACTCTGCATTTCAGAAACACTACAGTACATTACAAATAGTTAAATGTGTAATTGCTATTGACTTGCCTCCAAGAATCGATATGTAATATCCACTTTTTCCTTTTACCCACAACACTGTAAAAATTGTGTTTACTAGTTAACTTATTTATTTACAAATACCTGCCTTCTTAATAAGTAATTCTCATAATTTAGTTTTAAGTTTACCTTGTATTTCTCATATTAAGTGAATTGTATTCTTTTTGAGTAATGAATGTCTTAAACCGTACATAAATAAAAGCCTAGGACTAGTGGTCGCAAGCGGTACTGCTGAACATGAGGTACAGGGTTCGATCCTCAGGTCGGGCAAATTGTTATTTGGTTTTAGCCCATTGTCTGGATTTGTGCTCCGTTGATGGCAATATACTCGCCGCCTATTACATGGGACTTAACATTACTACATGGGACTTAATATAGCTCCAATAATTCTTTTACTATATTCTAATGCTAGTCTAATGCTTTTGTAATGCAATTGGTGACATCATTGACCGTAATAATGCTTCTTTAATGCGATTGATACCTTATTTGACCACAGTAATGCTAATATAATGCGCCTGTAATGCAATTAAACAACTGTTGTGAACCTATTTAGGATCTAAAGCCGTATAATTTGTGCCTAAATAAGCATTACAGCCCTATACACGTTTGTAATGCTACTATAGAACTAACTCAAAATGCGAAAACGATACTGAAATGCTGTAAGTCGGCCGCTATACTGCTTTGATGTGTTACTTGGGCTATTATTCACCTCTGCTATGTTTATATGTTTTTTTTTTTGTACGACATACAGATATTTTAGTATTTTTAGCTCTCGCCTCTCTTAAGTATGGCCGCCAATTTTTTTTACAATTACAGTCGTGAATTGGTAACACACGGTAAATCGAAAACATATTTGGTACTGTATACAGGCACACTGGGTGGGAATAGTTACAGGGAAATTGTAAATATATATTAGATTATGTACCTACTAACATAGATCTTAAGAAAATTGTTACTAACACATTATACGGACTCTGTCCGAAATAAATGAATAATAATAATAATAATAACGAGCTGTTGGGCAGTAGTCGAGCTGTTGGGCAGTAGCGACCCCACGGACCCTATCTCCGGGAGAAGTCTTGCTCCTCACCTCTGGCTTGCCTTTATTGGCCGGCTGGAGTGAACACAGACGAGGAACAGAGCTCCCACCTCATTCTTGCCTTTATTGGCCGGCTTGAGTGGAGATTCGCTAGAGCAAACGTGCTCGGAGGAAGGAAGTATTCCAGTAAGATGCTGGTAGGGATCTTGACCGTACTTCCGGGATTGTCCTGATAGCCGTGGAATACCTCTCCACTCCTCATAAGCACCTCAGGACGTGTTGCTCCCTTGTCGCTACGACACTATGTGCTAGCGACCGTTTTCGGGGGCCCATTATTGAGTGTGCAAGTCACCCCCTGCCATTTTATCCGTGTGCATATAAAACATAGATCAGGCAGGGGCCATAGTCCTTCCATAGTTCCAGGTGACTAGTCCACTTTAGCAACCCAAACCCATAGTCCGATATCTTTGTTTCCATATCTTACAATAGTCCTACACCAACCGGGGGTTGTCCTTGGCTGTACTTGCATAGTGCGAACAGGGATAATCGTCGGTTGGTACCTCATTTCATTAAAAACGTCTAAGGGGCCTCTGCGAGTTGGCTTCGGCCCCTCGTACGCCTTCCAAAGGTCCGGGACCCCTGGGTCCCGAGAAATGTCAAAGACGTTTAAATAATAATAATAATGTCGGGGGTTGTCCTTGGCTGCACTTGCATAGTGCGAACAGGGATAATCGTCGGTTGGTACCTCATTTCATTAAAAACGTCTAAGGGGCTTCTGCGAGTTGGCTTCGGCCCCTCGTACGCCTTCCAAAGGTCCGGGACCCCTGGGTCCCGAGAAATGTCAAAGACGTTTAAATAATAATAACGGATTATTTATATTTTTACTAACATACAATTTTTAAAGCTTAATAAAAGATTTTTTTTTTCATTAGGAAGTCTTAATTTTTTAATTATCATAAGAGACCGAAATGTACTTCTAATAAAAATTATATATCACTATCTTAGGTACTTACATAATTCTGCTAACCAGAAACCGTTAAAACATTCTGGGGTCCAATTGGACCCATTATCGAGCCGAGTTTAAGTATTTATATTTTTTATAATAATATATAAAAATTAAAAATAAACATCATCATAATCATCTGCCTAGCCTTTTCCCTTTTTACATGGCGTGACTGCCTATCTGACCTCCACAATCCAGTTACTGTGTAATACGATACCCCTTGGTAAGACTGGTTGTCAGAATTTCGGGCTTCTGACGACCCGTAACAACTGTCAAAGATCTGCAAATGACAGCCGGGACCAACGGCTTAACGTCCTTTCTGAGGCATGGAGAGGACTTGGTATGTAAAGATGGTCACCCAACCACGGACCAACCGCGCCAAGCGTAGCTTAACCTGATGGATCAACCGGTGCGGTTGTTAGTACTGTGAAGGTTTTAATATGAGATGGAACCTCATATGTATCACAGGCTGGCATGAAACCTTTAGTGTTTTCTTTTGTTGAAGAAAATATAGGCGAGTCAGCATCAGGCCTCCGCCCCCGTATGTCTTTGTATTTATAATTTAAAATATAGTCTCTGCTCTTCGAAAGTGTTTTAATTTATACACATCAAACGATTCCAAAGTACCTCAGCCAAGTGTGGTGCCTACAGTACTTACCCACAAGCTTCTCAAGCCCTTCAAGTAGATATATGAGAAGGACACAAACTTTTCTCCAAATGTAAATTTTTAGCGGCCATTACTGTCTTACGAACTAAGCCTAAAACCTTATTTAATTCGGTAAATACCAAAATAATTTCCACTTATCATTGGATATCCTCTACTAAATCCTTATTGACAGTCGCAAGTAATTACTCTAAATAACATAGGTTTACACTTATTTCGTCCACTAATTTGGACGAAATTAAACTAAGAGCATTCCATTGTTTGCCGTTTTCGGAATCTAAATAATTATTTTGCACAATGGGCAAAAGTGGTTACCAAAGGCATTGCAAATCAGTTACCATCTCAGAGCACTGAAATGTCTCGTGCTTAAAATTGAAAATTAATTTGCATAATAATAATTTAAAAAAAAAAATCACTGGTTTTTAACCGACGAAAAAAGATGTTACTTAAGTAACATGTTTTTTTTTGTTTTTTAAGTAATTTCTTAATAAAACCTCGGAGTCTGGATCAATGCCCGGTTAATATCAATAGGTTGGCTCTCTATTAAGTGGAACTTAAAAATAACTGGCAAAATATCCGCTGTAATTTCGTAACACACACATTTTGACAGTTCAACAACATTTATTGCGTTATTTACGCTGTTGAGCATACGAAGTTTTCAAACGGAAGTGAAGTAATGGATTAGTTTCTTACAAAATCCTTCGAATTGTGATTGAGAGTGTAGGCAATTAGAGTGATGAATGTAGTATACAACTCTGCCCACCATGAATACAGGCATAATTAAACATTATAATAATAAACATCTAGAAAAAAAGTGTTATTGGGTTTTATCACCAGGAATTTCTCAGTAGCAGCCCGGAGACGGATTTATGTCCGGTTGATGGCAATAGACTCGCCCCCTATTACATGGAACTTGAACATAAATGGCGAATTGTGGGTATACTATAGATATTATCGCGGACACGCATATTTGAATACCGTAAGGACTATTCCTGCTTGCAGCGCTCGGCCGCTATAGTAACACTTACCTACGAAAAAAAAGGATAGTGTGCACGGGATTTTGTTTTCAAAGCAGTTAGGTATGCGTGACCGCGATTGTACACCTATGCCTTATCCTTCGGCCTTGTGACATCACTGCGGGCCCAATCAGAATACCAGCGCTGCGACACTTATTTTTAAATGTCGCAGCATCAGGACTTTCAGCTTTTAATTTCATTTTACTTTATTGAAGTGAAAACTTATTTAGGCGCGTTGGGCATTTTTGAGATGGGACTAAACCATTGATTTCGCGACACTGTAACGCAATTTACCGACACCGTGGAATAAAAGACATCAACGCGTTGATTACCGCGGTGTGTAGAGTAAAAAAGATCAACGCGTTCATTACCCCGGTGCCGATTTTTTTCGAAGTTTTCACTTCTGTCGGCACTCCTGGAGTGCCACTGTTTTTTATATTATATATTTTTTTCTATGAGTGTGTTAAGTTTAATTTGTGAGTTCCAATAAATAATTTTTCTTTCTTTCTTTCGGGGATTACTTATGTGTGTGATGTGTAAAAATCTAGGACAAAAATAATAATAAAACATTTCCTCCACTAAACTACACTTTCCCAGCTTTTTATTCACCTGGCTTTTAGAGGCCGAAGAGTCAAGAGGAATACTTTCTTTGATCTGGTCGTAAGTGGGCGAGCTGTGTCAGCCACTGGAGTCGGAAATCACTGTAATGGATGGGATGGCTAGGGCTGCCACGCAACGGTTTAAAGGCAATGACTAAAAGTGGTTCTTTTTTTTCGGCGGCCATTAATGAGACTCTAAATTCAAATCAAATAAAAGCTTTATTGTTGGTCACGGTAGGTACAATATATGTAGATTGCAAGATGTTGAAAGAATGCGCAGTTTACTGTGTTGTACCAATTAAGCATGCGCAATCATAATTATATTAAAATTACATTTAAAAATTATTAAGATTGAATAGTAATGTCAAATATTCACACAAAACTCAAAAACCAAAAAAAAACGGAAAATGTTACGTTGTTGTTTTTGGTAAAGCTAAAAATAAATCCAAACTAAGTCTTCAGAGTGAAATCCGAAACAATGGACACTACAACAATGTGGTCAAAGCAAGCATGAGTTCGATTTTGGACAATTTGTTTTCACCAAAACTGTACATTTTCAAAAATCCTTTGGGTTATTCAGAAATCGAACCCGATCTTTCTAACTGTGCGTTTGCACTGGCGAAACATCACAACAAAACACGTTGAAAGCACTAGTTCTTGTCAAACATTGTATGGAAAATTGACAGAAAATAGAGATTACAACATGTTTTGTTGTGAATGTTTCACCAGTGCAAACGCACAGTGAGTTATATTTGTTTGGGAATCTGACGATTAATTTTCATGAAAATGTCATTTAAAAAACAATAAAAATGGAAAAATTCAAATTTCGCGCGACGTCATCGGACTGTCTGTTGAACACAACATTGAATTGTCCTGTGTTGAGCTTGATAAGCATGTTATAGTATGCGTATACAGACCTCCAAGTTACCAGAATCTATCCGTGTTTGATTCTGTAATGGAAGATGTATTAAAGAAACTTAGTACTAGTAGTAAGTCAATAATCATATGTGGTGATTTTAATATTAACTTATTAGAAAATAACTCAAATACTGTCAGATTATTAAGTCTTTTTAGGTCATTTGATTTGTCAAATGTTTTTATTGAACCAACCCGAGTGACAGCTTCTTCTGCCACTTGTATAGATAATATTTTTTGTAATTGTGATTACTTACACAAACAAATTGTAAATAAGTTGCCATCAGATCACAGTGGACAAACAATAACATTTTGCTCCTACATACCTTTACAAAAAATTCAAATAAGGTTTAGGCCAATTACATGTAAAAGTTTAGAGAAATTAAATCATTCTTTGGCCAATAAATTATGTGTTCAGAGTTTTAATAATATAGGTGACCCAAATGAGTTCTACGCCGAGTTCTTTTCACTATTAAACACGCAATTTAATGACACTTTTCCACTAAAGACTAAAAGTATTTACACAAAGTTCTTATTTAGTGATTGGGCGACTCCAGGTATTCGTAAAAGCAGGGAAAAACTATTTGAACTATATGGCTTAAAGCAACATATGAATAATACAAGCTTTCATAAGTATATTGCAAAATATTCAAAAACTTTTAAAAGTGTTTGCAAAATAGCTAAAGCTCTTTATATTAGCAATAAAATAAAATCAGCTGATGATAAAATAAAAACTACCTGGCAAGTAATAAATAATGAAACAGGTAGGAAAAAACAGCGAAATACTGAATTTAATTTAGAGACTGCACATGGCCCCATTAACTCAGATATAGAAATAGCTCAAGAATTTGAAAACTTTTTTGCTAATATTCCCCTTAAAACTACTGAAGCATTAAATTCCTCACCCGCGCTTTCTGCTGCCTTACTTAGACAAAATGTGAAGGCATGCCCTTGAGAGTTTAGGTTTCAGCATACAAACCCCCAGGCTGTTATAAAAGCTTTTAAAGATCTTAAAATTAAATCAACAGAAGATCTCTGGGGAATGTCTGTAAAAGTCTGTAGATCTATTATCGAAACCATTGCGCCCTATTTAGCTTACATATTTAACACCAGTGTAGACCAAGGAGTCTTTCCGGATCTCATGAAACACAGTAAAGTAGTTCCATTGTTCAAATCGGGTGATAGTAAAGAACCCAACAATTATAGGCCTGTGTCAATTCTGCCAGTTCTCAGTAAGGTGTTTGAAAAGTTGATGCTCAATCAAATGTTACGTCACTTTAATAAAAATTCCATCTTTCATGAACAACAGTACGGTTTCACCAAAGGGCGTTGTACCACTGACGCCGGTGTCACCCTAATAAAGAACATTTTTAATGCCTGGGAAGAAGCACAAGATGCCATTGGAATCTTTTGCGACCTCTCGAAGGCGTTCGATTGTGTAAACCATGAGACACTTCTGCTGAAACTAGAGCACTATGGGATTAGGAATACAGCTCTTGATTTACTTAGATCATACCTGAAAGATAGAAATGTTAAAGTTCAGGTAAACGGCGTAAACTCATTAGGGTCTGAAATGGCAATGGGCGTTCCTCAAGGTTCGATATTGGGTCCATTCCTCTTTTTAGTTTACATTAATGATTTACCCCAATTACTTCAAAAACAACCGAAGATGGTGTTATTTGCAGATGACACATCATTAATCTTTAAAATAAACCGACGGTCACAAAATCTTGACGACGTAAATAGCTCTATTCTGCAAGTCCAAGATTGGTTTACGGTAAATAATCTGGTACTTAATAAAAAAAAAACCAAATGTATTAGATTTAAATTACCTAATGTTAAAAGTAGCGATTGTGACATCATATTGAATGGAGAAAAACTGGAATTTATTAATCAAACAGTTTTCCTAGGAATCACGCTAGACGAGAAATTACAATGGGGACCTCATATAACATCTCTTGCGGGGCGGTTAAGCTCGGCCGCTTATGCTGTTAGAAAGATAAGACAGTTAACAGATGTGGAAACCGCGCGTTTGGTCTATTTTAGCTACTTCCACAGCATTATGTCGTATGGCATTTTATTGTGGGGTCGGGCTGCTGACATTGAATCCATCTTTATTTTGCAAAAGAGAGCTGTCAGAGCCATTTATAATCTACGTCGCCGCGAATCTCTCAGGGAACTTTTTAAAAGGATTAATATTATGACGGTACCTTGCCAATTCATTTATGAAAATATCATGTATGTAAGGAAAAATCCACATCTCTTTAATAAAATTAGTGATAGACATCATTTTAATACTAGAAATAAAGATAAACTAGATCAACCATTCTTCAGATTATCTAAAGTACATACATCTTTTATGGGGTACTGTGTTAAATGTTACAACAAAATACCTTGTGACATATTGCAATTAAATGAAAGAAAATTTAAAACTCATATCAAAAGTACACTTTGTAAACAAGCATATTACAAATTAGAGGATTATATCCAAGATAAGAGTGCTTGGAAACATGCTGGTCCTGCTCCATAGGACAATTTAGAATCAAGACAAAATCAAACTGGTTGCTAATTTAATTGTAAAATTGATTATTTTGTGTTTTATGACATTGATTTTACATTCTGTGATTACTTTCTCACACACTTATTAATTACAAAATTTTAGGAAAATCGTCTATTTTTACAATGTTTGTAAGTATGTGAGCACCATGTATCTATCACATATTAAATTATCTGTCGTTGCTTCATTTTTAATTCTTTTTACCTATTGTGGTATAGTAATTTTATTCTAGGTGCATCGTCTTCACATATAGGTAATATTATTTAACTAATGTACGTGCATATACAAACAATTGTAAAACATTTTAAAAGAGTAACGGTGGAGTTTCTTGCCCATTCTTCTCCATACGAAAACTACCTTTTAGAAGGGGCGACTAGAATCAATTTTAATATTTTGTAAATTTTGACGTTCAAAAGTGCCATACATGGGCCTATTTGAAATAAATGATTTGACTTTGACTTTGACTTTGTCTTCGATTTTTCCTCTCAATACGATCTTGGAGTTGACTTTGAAAGTTTTTATTTTATCTTGCGAATTCAAAACGGCCAGCCCTACGACTTGCCCGCGCCTGCGGCTAATAGATAACCATTACTGGGCACTTGTCCCAGCAGAGCACGCAACTCCAGATAAACGACGATATCTTACACATTTTGCCAAACGTGCACACTAAGAATATGGGTCTTTGTGGCGAAATGTATGAGAAGACCCGTCAGTACCTACTATACGGGCTACATGCATCAAATATATTGATTAATTCTAATACTTAGGTCCTGGCTGTCATTCATAGCTCTTTGACAGTCGTTACGGGTAGTCAGAAGCCCAAAAGTCTTACCACGAGTGAATAGTGATGGGTAACTCATCATTTTTATATGAGGTTGAGGGAGTACCTCATTTTACCTCGCGAGGTCCTTACGAGGTACCCCTCATTTGAGGCGAGGAATTCCACCTCACGAGCCGAGCCCGAGCCGAATTCAGCTGATAGTCCGAGGCAGCGGGGCGGACGGGTGTACTCACGATTCCGATTTTTACGTCTCCCTCATATACATAACTTGCTTTTGCTCATAAATTTTTGATCGCCAAAATAAACGAATCAATGACACTTGATTACCAATCTAATGTTAATATTTTTAGAGTTCATAGTTAACGTTTAGAGTTCATAGTAATAGCTGCTGTAATGTTTACTGTGTTTTCAAAATTTCGAGACCTCACCTAACTCATTCTATAGCTCACTCAATCACTCAATACTCGCGAGTACTCGCGTCAATAATGTCAATGTCAAAATTTTTAAGTGAGGACGCGTGAACGAGTGAGATAGTTCAATGTTGAATTTCGAGTAACAGTACCTCTACCATGAGTTGTCATCGAAAACTTACTCGCTAGCGTTAAACTGGCTAGCGTATTAACGTGAATCAAATAGATTTCCATAATGTCAAAACTCGCTAGCGTTAAACTGGCTAGCGTATTAACGTGAATCAAATAGATTTCCATAATGTCAAAACTCGCTAGCGTCTCCGTAAATGATTTATAAGAAAATATATTGTACAGCACCCCTAGCGGTCACAGAAAGAATTAAAATTCATACTAAGAGCACTATAGATTTCGATAGATTACAAACCTAACGTAATCTATTCGATAGTCACTAACGTTTTTCAACTGTCACCATACAAAACGGCACCATGAGTCACTAATTCAACAGACGCTATCGAAAAATACGCTTGCGATAGTAGTTACGTCACTCACTAGCATTTTGAGGTGTGAAACACATGTTTACATTAAAATGATATACGTTTTTGAGTCTAGTAGCCAAAATAATGTCTGGAAGAGCTTATTCAGCACGGAACATGTTAGTGGCCGCTGAATTTGAAGACCAACGACGTGGACAACGTGAATTTCAAGAAATAAACCAAATAAGTTCCTTTACAAAATATTCTATTTTTGTAAACATTAAAACTCAAACTGAAACTCAAAGCATTTATTTCAATTAAACCATTTACTTGCACTTTTGGATCTGTCAGTCAGAAATATGAAGCTAGTTGCCCATTCCAAAGCGTAGTAGGTACCTATGGAAAAGAACGGGCAAGAAACTCCATGGACACTCTTCACGGACATCATCATCATTACAGCCGAAAGACGTCCACTCATGGGCCTCCCCCAAGCACCGCCTCTTCGACCGATTTTGTGCTTCCCGCATCCAGCGGATTCCTGCGGCCTTCACAAGGGCATCGGTCCATCTTGTGGGAGGCCTTCCAACGCTACGTGTTCCGGTACGCAGTCGTCACTCCAGAAACCTCGTCGCCACTGTTTTGTAAACATAGTTCATTTTAAATTTAAATAAAAAACGCCGCAAATCACACATCAACAACAAAATTATAAATTGAATAGACGTACATAATTATTATGGAATAAAAATTCAACAACCCCTAAATACCATAAGTAGTCCTCTAACCGCCAACCTTTCTATTTAGTCGGATTATTTCATGATATTGACTGTCATAACATTTATAGTTACCATGGCGATACCACTACGTTTTGATCATATGAGCCGTTCTCTCTTCTTATTACTGAGAAAGAAAGAAACAAAACATAAGAGTGAAGTCAGCTAGATGACACGATCTATCGAGCTAACCTTAACGCCTGCGTAAGACTCCGTAAACCTCATGGTAAGAGCATTGTCGAAATCTATTTGATCCACGTTAACCCTTCCGACTCCACACACTTTTCATAGAGCCATACCACCATGCCGCCATAAATAATGGAAGTGAACCCTCCGGGAGGGTTCACTTCCATTATGTATTACGTTAGCGCTAAAGTTAACCATCGCGGACGGTCAACGGCATTAGGATTAAAACTGTATTACAAAACACTGTAAAACGAAGTTAATTACGTAATAAACAATAATAAGTAAATAAAACAATAATGAACAATTTAAAAAATAAATGGTTATTATAATGTTAATAATAAATAAACGTATTTATTATTAACATTATAATAACCTCTGGAGCCCTGACCGCCGGTAGCTTGGACCCTGTTCCCGATACCGGTGGGCTACTATTTTTTATATTTTTAAATGTTTTTATATTTTCTTTATTCTAATATTTAAAAATATAATTTATAAGTATTTAAATGAAATAAAAGGAACAAACGTATTTAATTTATAAAACAATAATTATGTATAATTCATAAATTGAATTCTGTATTAATAAACAAATAAACGTATATAGTTTATAAAATAATAATTATGTATAATTCATAAATTGAATTCTGTATTAATAAATAAATAAACGTATATAGTTTATAAAATAATAATATTAATTCATAAATTGAATTCTGTATTAATAAATATATAACTAACTAACTACTTAACTAATAATACAATGGTGCCGATTCCCTTGTTCACAAACTAAACTAAATTTAAGTTCAGTGCATCTTTTTCTTTCTATTTCATTAAGAAAAGGACAGAAGATAAATTTTAGTTTAGTCCTGTCAAATTAATCAGCGCCTGTCACTACTCCATACAAGTTTAGACGTAATTAAAAAATTGCCTACTAAAATTACGTCAATTTACGTCAAGCGCTGATTAATTTGACGGGACTAAACTAAAATTTATCTTCTTTTCTTTTTCTTAATGAAATAGAAAGAAAAAGATGCACTGAACTTAAATTTAGTTTAGTTTGTGAACCAGGGAATCGGCACCAATTTGTCACATTAAACGACCAGTGTTCTTCCTCCTCTCTCCTACTTGATCTATGCTGTGCCCGACAGGGTCCATAATTGTGACTAATATAATTATTTCCCTACCAACTATATACATTATGGTACGCAATAAAGAATATGAGATTTTAAAATTGTGTTTTGAGGGGGTCTTGGCGCTATACGTAGTTTCCAACCTTTTAATTTTTTGTGAATTATTGTAACAGCGAACAAAAAAAATGTTGAAAATAAAAATGCTTGTATTTTAATATCAACGCTTATACTAATAAATCTTGTTAAAATATACATCAGATTTTATTTTCACGGTTTATAATGCAGTATTCGTTAAGAAACACCTTCATTTAAAATGAGCCCTCCGCGAGGGCTCCCGGCATCCCTTATGCGACTAGGTGAACCCTCCAGGAGGGTTCCCGGCACTGAACGTGTTAATACGCTATCGCTAGCGAGTAAATTTTCGATGACAACTCATGGTAGAGGTACTGTTTCAATTTGCGATCACGAGTACCTCAAACGAGGCATCTCATGAGTGAGGGACACATCTCTACACGAGAAAGACATCGAGGCTTTTGGCTAATTTGTTAATGTGTACTAAAAGTAATTTTTCTGTAATGTGCGTTTAGTTTGTACAGAATAAACTATTTTTCTTTCTTTCTTTCTTTTTTCTTCTTTACCAGGGATTATCGTGTTACCTAATACTTAAGTTGTGGGGGTCAGATCGGCAGTCGCTCCATGTAAAATACTAGTAGGTATTCAGCTGCATCCGGTTAGACTAGAAGCCGACCACAACACAGTTGGGAAACGGCTAGGCAAATTGATTGACTTAGGCACTCGTGTTGGATTATAGCAAAAACAAATTGATCCTACTTCAACACCACAGTCTTTCTCATTTTAACTCATAAATAATATTTTTATTATTCGAGCCCGCCCTTGCCACTTGACTGAAATCCTTACTTCCTCATAGTGACTGTATTCTATCAGCAAGTAATATTATTAGTAAAACACACCTTCCAATACATAAAGTTTTTTTTTTTTTATTAAAATCCTTAGAATGGCTTTTCTTTAGGTGTCCCGTTTAACCCTAATAGGGCCTTGTGTGTGATCACGAGATTTATTTATGAAGGAAAAACAAACATCGTTTACGATGCTTGGTGTTGTTAAGCGACAACCGACTGTTTAAAACTTACATTTACGTGTAAATAGAATTGCTATGATTAAAAAAGAATCGTGTAATTTTGCTTTCCAATTTCTAGTTTTAGTTTTTTTTTTTTTTAAACAATCGTTACTATTTGAAATACATCCACCCTTAACAAACGTCACGTAAGGCCGCTATACTTTTAAGGGTGTGATAATACATGAAAATATATGATAAGTTAAAGGAAGTTCCTAAGACCTACAAGCCTAACAGTCCCTACGACTCTAAACCCTATAAGCCCTACAGCCCTAACCTATCATATACCTAGTGTGATAGTTAAATATATAAATAAGTTCAGGATGTCTGCACCATGCGACCTAAGGTTACAGACGGATGGTAGACAGGATTACCAGGTTCGGGAAGGGTACACTCACTGCCAGTCCCGCAGACTCACGAGACTGATCAGAGATGGCTAAAGGTGTCTTGGCCACAGTGAGGGGTAATGAGACAAGAATATAAAATTCAAATCTGATTTATTTACAATATTTTACAGCTTATATACTACAGTTACTTAACACTCACTATTACATCAATTCTTAGTGTTCTATGCATGTGAGATGCAACCAAATCAATATTTTAACTGGGCCGCGCGTGAACCGAGCCGAGTGCTGAGTCAATGTCCAAAGGTGACATTGAACATCAAATCACCTTTATGCTTTGTCATATTACAACGGTGGGCCGCTGCAGATACAACTTAGGCGGGGCTACAGCTACAGTGCGACAGTGGAGCCACATCACAAACGATGCCTCACCTCTTGTCGTGCTCTCTGTGCAATAACACCTGCACTATGGAGGTCCTTTGCGAGGCCAACGATAACGCTGTCGAAGTTGTCCGAATTCTGGACGAAGCTTATTGTCATACAAATGGAATCTTACATACGACAAAGAAAACTTGTCAACTTCAAAGTCAAAGTCAAATCATTTATTTCAAATAGGCCCATGTGTGGCACTTTTGAACGTCAAAATTTATAAGATAATAAAATTGATTCTAGTCGCCTCTTCCAAAAGGTAGTTTTCGTATGGAGAAGAATGGGCAAGAAACTGTCATTGTCATTGTCTGTAATTGTCATTATCTCCACCGACATGTGAATGTCGAGGCAATTCAACTGCTAGATAACACGGACGTAGTGCGTAGGCTAAAGAGAACTAAACCATTTGAGTTAGTGTAGTGTGTAAATAGTGAATTAATAATAAATAGTAACAATGCTGTGCTATACATATAACACAAGAACAAAGTGTTTTATCAATTATCAGACCCTAAGAAACTGCTACGAAATTGACCTTGTATAAAAGTGCAAATTGACACTATTCTTAGATATAACATAATCTATCTCGTAAAATATTTAGTTAGAATCAAATTACTTATTAGTCTATTAGGCTATATTGTAATCAGTTATCAAGAACGTCAATTCTTATTAATACAGAAAAATATCATTGTCTGTAATTGTCTTTAATGGAAAATGTGTCTTTTTCACATTCCCCTTATTAAAAAAAAAAAAACAAAAATTCAAAAGTCATTTATTCAAATTAGGCTGAGAATCAGCACTTTTCGAACGTCAAAATTACATAAGACAGTCCCCCAAAACGCCCACCCTTCACCACTTCCTAGTGCCTTTCGCTGGGAAGAAGAAGTGGCGCAACAAACTCCCCAGCAGCACAGCTGTCTGTTAAAGTTAGAAAAAAATAATTCTATACAATATTACGAAAGATAGTCGTTAAAAAAGGCTAGGCAGATGATGAGCCTTGATTTACGTCAAATAATAGACCCAAGTCTATCCTTAAATCACGTTACATAACAGAAAGGATTAATTTAACAGAATACTAAATACCAGTAGGTAACATTTACCAGCAAACCAGGCAGGCGCACCGGTTATCAGTGTGCTCACTCTTACTACGGAAATGAGATTTTTGTCTACCCTCCGTCGTGGAACGAAGCCATTTAACATACCCTAACAACCTATTATTACACAGACTGCACATTTTTAATTTGTAGGCATCTTTACTATGCTACCTCATTGGAAAGGGGTTCAAATTGTATGTCAATCACAAGCAAGTGAGATCAATTTTCGATTTATATGATATAGGGGTAAGTTCGGCGTTGGGATAAGACCGTACGTATCAAATTTCCGGCTTGTTTGGCAATATGCATTAATACTGACAACATTGTGTTCTGCGTATTTTTATCTTTAAAAAAAATGAAATGCTGTTCGTTGGTAAACGCATAACTTGAGAACGGCTGAACCGATTTGGTTAATTTTCTTTTTTAAATGTTCGTTATACTTACTCTTAGTGCTAATAAGGTTTGGAAAGAAAAACCTATTACGCTTTGGAATGAGCAGCTTCATCTTTATAACTGACCGGGTCCCTTGACAATTCAAAAGTGCCTGTATTTAATTGGTTTATTTGAAATAAATGCTTTGAGTTTGAGTTTTTGAAACTGTAAAGGTCGCTCGGATAGTTGGAAAATACCGATAAATTCAAAATGGTTTTATCTATGGGATTTTTGAATATGAATGATGTAAATTTGGACAGAACAACATCTGTCGGGTCAGCTATTTCTGAATAAAATGACGCAGAATTTGATTCGTAGGGTCTTATCCCAGCGCCGAACTTACCCCTGCATACTCTACAATATTAAATCGACAACATCTTTGCGTATGCAATAGCGGCGTTGTTTTAACATGTATGTTGTTGTTAACTGGCACAGTATAAGTACCTACTAACTTTCAGTCATTTCTTCTTAGAGTTATTTTTAGCTAATCTTTTTTGACAGTAACAACGGCACAAAGATCTTTTGATGCGTGGCTAAAATCGGAACTAACGCCGCCATCTTGTTTTATCAATACAATATCTATGACAATTTCACAAATGTTTACCAACAATGCCCCCCTGTCAATGTCAATTAGGAGCCATAAGATCCTTGTATCAATCACTATAGGTTAAGTTCATAGTTATATTAGTTCTAAATAGTATTATTTAGAACTAATATAACTGGGTTTACCGCCTGCACTAACCTGACCATAGACCCATCAATCTGCCGAGCCTATTCCCAACTGTGTTGAGGTCGGCTTCTAGTCTAACCAGATGCAGCTAAATACCAATATTTTACATGGAGCGACTGCCTATTTGACCTCCACAATCCAGTTACTGGGTAACACGATACCCCTTGGTAAGACTGGCTGTCAGACTTTCAGGCTTCTGACGACCCGTAACAACTGTCAAAAATCTACGAATAACAGCCGGGACCAACAGCTTAACGTGCTAAGCTAGTGAGGGTGTAAAGCATAACACCATAAATAAAGCAATACAGCACGCGTAGAATGACAACCATAGAAATGGGTTTTGTCGACGGAAGAATAGACAAAATGACAGATTGTGATTTTTTAGGGTTCCGTAGTAAACAAGGAACCCTTATAGTTTCGTCTGTCTGTCTGTCTGTCCGCGGTCTAGCTCCGAGACCCTTAGTACTAGAAAGCTGTAATTTGGCATAAGTATACATATTAATTACGCCGACAAAGTGGTAAAACAAAATTATGAAAAACATTTTTTAGGGTACCTCTCATACACGTAAAGTGGTGATGTTTTTTATTTTTGAACCCATGGTTTGGGATATCATTGGAAAGGTCCTTTAAAAACATTGTGAGTTTGTGAAGACCATTTTTGGATTCAAGGATCCGTTTGCGAAATATTAAGCTTTAAAGTGCAAATTTTTGTTAGAGTCAAGTGCCAGCTAAATGGTTGATTTTGGATGTGTGAAAAAAATAACAGCAGTAGTTTATATAACGAAATTAAAAGGAAAACTATCACAGCTAAGTAGGGTCTACAAGTTAACGAGTACCTGATAATTGACCAACTTAACTTTGCAGTTGCTAAAACATGTTTTCCCATACATTCCGTATGGGAGAACATATTTTTCAACTACAAAGTTAAGTTTGTTTTTGGGATAAATTCATCCCAACTACGGAACCCTTCATTGTGCGTGGTCCGACACGCACTTGGCCGGTTTTATCTGTCATTTTGTCTATTCTTCCATCGACAAAACCGTGTTCATGCTAACTGTGCGTCTGTAGAAAGAAACTGTTACACGACGAAACTTTTTTTGAATCTCAACATTCCATTTTTTTTTGGGTTTTTTTTAAACAGAAAAGTTAAAAGTTTTCCAAAGAGCTGTCAACCATATTAATTAAAAATATCCTACTATTCAACATAAATATTGATATAAACTTACAATAATATCGGTGGAAGGTGGCAGCGGGGGTGAGGCGGGTGGCGGAGGGGGCTCGATGCTCATTTCTCAGGTTCGACTCCAGTATTGATATTGCACCGTATTACGCGCCAAAAGCTTCTGGCATCCACAGACTTAGCACTGTATAGAGAGTTCTAGTCTTTATTAAATTCTTTTGCAAGTTTGAATATTGTGTACGTAGTAGATGATAAGCGTATCACAATATATAACATGATAAATGATTTTATTTCTGTGAACAAACAAACACTTTTACACGTCAACAATATTAAAAACTAGATGAGGTCGCTGTTGCGGCCTTTCTTCTCAGAGTAGTTGAAGTTTCTCTGACAAGAAAAGCCGAAACAAAGTCAGAGATCACAGTATCATTTATAGTCCAGACAGTATAGTCCAGAGAATGGGAGGACCATGAGAGTGTCTGAAATGGTCTTTTGGAGAAAGAATCACACTTTGAGTGGACCTGTCTTGTCATGACCCCTGTATTTCCCAAAGGGGGCTGAGGCTGTACAGACACACTTCGTTATTTATGTTTATTTTCTATGTAATACGAGGCCTGTTGCTATGAATTGGGCACAAATCCACAATTAATGTCAATGTCTCCACTCGAGAACATGTGTACTCCAACGGTTATCAGTTCTACAGCTAATATGACCAGCCCGCTGCTACTTCAGCTTGCTTATTCTGTGAGCTATGTCGACAACTTTGATTCTCTACCAGATCACCTCGTTCCGGATTCGATCCCTCAAAGAGACTCCAAGCATAGCCCGCTCCATGATAGCTCGCTGAGCAACGTTGAATTTATGGACCAGCTGTACCGTGAGTGTCCACGTTTCGGCTCCGTAGGTCATAACAGGCAGGAACACCCCCACACCCAACGACTCACAATCCTTTAAAACAGTTATTTTATCTCTGACAGCGGCAAATTTATTAGTCTATGAGCGGCAACCCAAAAGCAACGAAAATAAAGATCGTGTAATTTTTACAGTGATGCAAAGTCAAAGGAACTACGCCACGAGCTTCTGGCGCGTGGCTAAAATCGGAACTAACGCCGCCATCTTGTTTTGTCAATATTTACCGACAACGCCCCCCTGTCAATGTCATTTACGCGCCAAAATATCCTTGTAGCACTTTCAATATCAAACTGCGTTGGAAGCTGTAATATCTTCGTAGTGCGCGTTGATCGGCGGGTAATATTTGTTTAATCTGCAAGCAGGGGCGACATCCAGCCGCAGACTATTGCCGCATAATCTAAGCGCTATATTTAACATCTAGCCCGACATCGGTTATATCACAAATATTAAACGGAAACTGTTGCCAGATTTATACTAAAGTTTTGGTTGTGTTGATTAATTTTGCAAGCAATTACAGAAAGTGCATATTACAGTTTAATTTATCGTATAGTATAGTATTTTTTTACAGTTTTCCCATACATTCCGTATGGGAGAACATATTGTTTTCAACTACAAAGTTAAGTTTGTTTTTGTGATAAATTCATCCCAACTACGGAATCCTTCATTTTGCGTGGTCCGACACGCACTTGGCCGGTTTTTGTTATGTTTTGTCTTTCATTCGAAGTGAAACGTCTGAAAACAAAATACCTGGAGAAATGTGTACACCATTTGTTCATCTTTTACACTATTACACCTGTCTTCTACCGCTTTTAGGAATGCAGGTGTTAAGTTATTTTAAATTAAATAATGCCGATATAGAAAAGGTTTGTTCATAGATAACTAATCTGAGTGCTTTTTCAGATTTTTCCTACTTACTAAAAATTTAAAAACACAATTAAGGGCTGATTTTTCAATCCTCAGATACATTTTATATGAGGAGTAGGTACATACTATAACGCTGTCCGTTCATTATATTTATATAAGAAAGCGTCAGGGTAGCCCGCGAAATTAAAAGCAGGTCACTATCAGGTTGTATGTTGATCTAAATATTGATTCCCGGCCATAACAAATATTTATTTGTAGAATTATAATCATAAAAAAACTTTTTACAAAAAAAAAACAACCGACTTCAAAAAAAAACACTACAAAGTGAAAAATAACTTTAATTTCGGAAGTCGGTGTCTTTGGTTTTGAATTTTCGTTCTTTATCACCGACTTCCGAAATTAAAGTTATTTTTCACTTTGTAGTGTATTTTTTTGGAAGTCGGTTGTTTTTTTTTGTAAAAAGTTTTTATTTTTCACTTTTTAGTTGTGGTACCTACCTCACACATATTCGAATACCACTACCTGCTACCAGTGACACGAACTTATCATTATCATCTACATACTAAGTGGGAAAAAAATACGTATTTTGTAGCTAACTCAAAAACTACCCAAGCAAAGTTAATAAAATTTATATGGGACCAATTTGGGAGCATACCCTTTCAAACGAAAAAAGAATTTTCAAAATCGGTCCACAAATGACGGAGAAATCGGTGGACATACATAAAAAAAAACAAAAAAAAAAAAAAAAAAAAACAAACATACGCGTATAACCTCCTTTTTGGAAATCGGTTAAAAATCATCAATTCTGCACTCTAAATTCTTTTGAATTAGATACTTTTTTGAAGTCATGACAATTTAGGCCAATTCTAAATTAAGGAGTTGTATTGCTGATTCTAATGATTATAACTCTGTTTAGCCATATTTGTTACGGTCACGAATCATATTTTAATCACCATACAACCCGACACTGACTTGTAAATTTTTTAAAACGTAAGAAAGTTTTAAATTCGCGGGCTACTACCTGCAGTATTGTCTCTCCTTTTCCATTTAAATCCATCCAAAGGTTGTCTGTAAAAGATCGCTTTTAGCGATAAGGCCGCCCATTGTGTCATCCAATATAAAATTTATATATTAAGTCTGTAGTTTTTATGGTGTACAGTACCGACCAAAAGTCCATGAGCAATCTCACAAAGCAATAGACTGACGCTTCGGTTTGACTTACGACCTTCTTCTATAAGTTGTTACAATACTGTAGACACGCACATTACACACACACACTCACTTTGTCTGCAACCAATGACTAGTTCAATAATCATCATTCGTTTTTAGTTTCATTCGTCTTGTTCACATAAATATTAAAGTTTAGCAGGTAGACCACAAAAAACTAAGTAAATTATTTCGATTTCTGTGGGGTAGATGCAGTTTGTTACGAGTATTTAATTAATAGAACTTTTTTGGTTCGTGGATAATATTGGTGACGAGTATTTAGCGCAGTGTTGTGGTTATTATTATCAAAAAGCAGGCATAAAATATATTGAAGAGATCAGATCAGATCAGAGAATATTATTGCGCTGCGTAAAAGTGAAGTGAATATCTAATGAAACCGGACTAAGTGTGAGTGTTATCATTAATATATTTCATATTTTACTAAACATAAATCTTAATCAAGGGTATTGTTGATAGAACAGAGGTATTGTTGAGACAGAAGATGCCTTTAAAGTTTTAAATTCATTGTGAGGTTTAATTCGATTAGTGAATAATAAATAATAAGGTATTATGTGTAATAAAAACAATGTTTTTCTTTGTTCTAGAGAAATACTGTGAGGGTTAAGAGATATGAGGAAGGGGCTTATTATCGAGTAGCAGCGACGTTAAATGGTGAATGAAACAAATGGTTTCATACCAACGAGACATTTTGCTGAATTATTAAAAACACGTCATGAACCGTTCGCCGTGCACTCTGAAGGCTTGCATCACTGAAGACCAGCTAGAAAACCGTTTTTGACCTTAAAATATTGACCGTACCAACTTAATAAACAACAGATTCGTTATTGCATGAATTTATGGTAACGAATTTTTTAAGCACGTTTCAATAGAGTGTTTGTCGTATTTCTTGCAGATATACCAAAATTGTTTAATATTATTTTAGTAATAGTATTATTTTAGGATAAAAATTTGAGGTTTAGTTTCAATCTTCTTTTCGTAAAGAAAATGAATACTTAAGCTTTAACCTCAATAACAACCAATATTTACTAAAGTCAAATAAAATGTAAAATAATTAATACAAATAAAATATAAACAAACTGCCCATATTTAACCTTAAAATTACCTATTCTGTAAGTAGTTTTTTACATTTTAAGTAGTCTAATATTCTTATTTATTACTTAATTACTTCGACCATGATCAAAGCTTAGTATTTATGGTGAAAAAATCCATTAAAAATTTAAAATATTTCATAATTTAAATATGTCTAAATAATACAAACTGCTTCTAAGTTTCTTGACATCTATTTCACATCTTATTCAGCTGAAGTAATGATAAATAATTGTAGCAGTTTATTAACTTATGTAAAATAAATATAACGAATAAACATATTTTTTTTAATTTTGTTATCATATATCACGCATTTTTTATTCTAAAACCTTTATTGCAATAACAACATAAAAAAGCAGCAATATTTAAAAATATTATTATCGAAAACAAAAATAATAATATTTGCAAAAAACCGCAC